>OY720626.1:9343945-10670719 GCA_963170105.1 Cantharis lateralis
TTTTTATTTAATCGGCTGTGAAATATGACATTTTGTCCTCTAGCTCCCGAGTAAAATAATTTCGGTCGTAGTTGAAATCTTCTTTACATAACAAAATGTAACGTTTTTTAACGTAAAAGTCACGATAAAGTGACACTTGGTTATCATAATTAGATGAATTAAATTAATACATCCGCAGTTGATCTCGAATCGAAATCCGGAAAACCTGATTATCGCTACACTATTACCCTTCTCCTTCCCAGCCTACCATGTTATTTTTTGCTGCTTATATGGTACGCCACTGTCTTACCTGGTATTAGGTATTATCTTATCATTTTTCCAAACTTTTGTGCTGAGTCATAAAAACTCATTTTTACAGTTGGAAAATTTTATTTCTCTGATATACATTTGTACATACTATGTACCTACATTGCAAAATGCAGCAAATTCATCCCACTCGTTACACTTATGAACTGGTTATGAAACCGGTATCGAAATGAGCAAGAGTATATACATGTTATATCTTGCATCCATTGTTTGAATTTCGTTAGACGTCTCTTGCATTTTTCCTTTGTTTAAACCCATCCATCGTGTGATTTGGAAAATTAGTAAAAAACAAAGCAATTAATCCGGACCCGTCTACGAAGCGAGCAATTATTCAAGTTTGAATTTGCCATTTGTTATTCTCTTTCTTCAAGTTTTGTCTTCTTAAATTTCAATTTTTCATTATAGTATTTACTAAAGGTTCTTAAGAAAATTTAAAAAAAACAGTTACTTAACGATTGGAGATTTTTAAAATTATATTCCTTTTTTTTCTATTTGCTGTTATAAATAACTTTTAATTATTTAATTACTATATTATTAATAAATTATGATATCTATAATTACATAATTAAAAATAATCAATTATCAGTATCACAAACTGCTCTGCTTCGTTCCAGTATAATAGGTCATTTCCACTTCCCAGTACAAGATGTCTACCCATCAGCTGTCTGGAAGGTGGGCAAAGTAATATGTTCCATAAGATTTGTTGAAGTTTTCAAGAGAAAAATGTATTTTTCAAAAAAATTTATGCAGGTCTTGCATATTAGAAAATAATCGATTTTAAAGTTTCGTTTTTTTTGCATAGAAAGTCCGTTGAAAACTCATTCTGTTAACGGTACGTGTGCTCGGTGTAAATAGTAGGCCGCAGTTGACTGTCGAATTTATTTTAAATTGGATTTTGATAATTGAAAGCGAAGATCTGCGTCTGTCTAGATCGGCAATTTTTGAGTTGACTCCACTACAGGAATATTTTAATTTTTTGAGCTATTCGGGGATTTGCGCCGCTCCCTAAATCCAGAATTTTCGAGTTGGGGCCGCTTCAGGGATTTTTCTTAATTTATTTCTGTAACTTTCTAGATGCAATTTAAGCCCAAAAATACTAACTTATATAAAAACACGTCATGGGTGGGGCTAATCTTATGGCTATAGCACAGGGCGGCAAAATTAAAAAGGAGCGAAAAGGTGGTTTTCAAAAAAAATGTCAGCAACGTACGTATTTAATTAATAATTTCATTTTAATTTGTAAAATTTAAAATTTTAAAATAAATAAAAAAGGGGTGGGGTTGCCACTAGCCCCTATACGGTAAAAATATAAATCCGCCTCTGTCTGTGGTTTTTGAGTTGGGGTGGCTTTCAGGGATGTTCTTCATAATCTTATGAAAACAGCCAATACAGTGACCGTTTTTAATTCTTTTTGTTTTTGGACTTTATTACCCGAATTTTTAGATTATTCATCAATTTTAATGTTTATATTATATTATATACCCAATAAAACGGGTATTATGAAGAGTATACTGTTTTATTAGGAGAAAAAGTAGAATACTTTAAGTAGGGAGTATTTATGTTTGATAAATAATTCACTAAAAGTTACTTTTCTCCGAATAAAATAATATATAAAATAATAAAAAAATACTGTTTTTTACCGAAGTATAAGTCACTGTGGAATTTTAGTGTGCAGGTGTGTAGAATTTTTACCTTAAATAGAATTTTTGTAAAATTTCTATGCATTTTTGGCATATTTTTTTGTGGAATTTCAGAATTTAACTATACCTACTCAAATACATTATTTAAAAAAAATATTTAAGATTTACTTTTTTGTGAAGGCATTTGTTTTACTTTCCTTGCTGGCTACAGGCGGCAAAAAAATAATTTAGTGCTTTCTACCATCTTTGTGTTTAACTTTTAGTGCCGCTCTTTACAGGCAGTAAAAGTAATGTTAAATGTTTTGTACGTGTATAATTTTCATGAAAAACAGAAAGATATTTTTTGTTATATCCTGAAAAAATTGTTCTCCTTCCAAGCTTCTTTAAATCCATTGCATGTGTTTTTACTTCAAGGGAAGAAAGAAACCACGGAATCACGGTCAGTTGAAATCTATAGAGAAGCTAAAAAAAGCTTATTGACTTTTTCAAAGCAAATCTATAAATAAATCTTTAAGTACATTTCCCAGAATTTCTTGTAATTTCAATTTTTGAATTTTTTTTCACTTAAGTTTATTGTGCTGCTATTGGTTTGAAGGAAATTCTGTTTTTAGCATACTAAATATTATTTACTCCCGTTTCGAAAATTGCATTTTAAAGTATGCTATTATTAATCCAATCAGAGAAGCATTTACTCTAATAAGTAATATTTAATGTCAAATTAAAATCTGACATGATGACAAAACAATAGCGGAACAGCCACTCGAGTAAATCAAATTAAGTTATAAATTAAAATAGTTCGATTCAATTTTTCTATTTAATTATAAAAATTAGTTTGTTGAAAATTCAAATAAAATTTAGTTATTTAAATTTTTAGGGTTAATTTAAATCTTATTTGGCAATTATTTTATTTGTGATTATTTGCTAAATATTATGACAATTTAAATAATCACTTTTTAGCGCCACACTTCACACCTTTATTTATGCAAATAATTATGAAACATAAATTCTAGTTTACTCATCGGAACATCGCGTAAAAAAAATTTATATTAATACATAATACATACTGTATTATTCGCTCAACCCTAAATTTCATTTTACATGATAAATTTTTTTTTACATTTGGTCGGATAAACAAAGGTTGAAAAATGGCGTTGAAAATCTGCTATGTAATAATTAAAGTTTTTAATGTTCTGGAAATAAGCATAATATTATAAAACTTAAGATAACTTGGAATATTAATTTAATAATAATAATTGGGTTTAATATTTATATTTTGTTAAAACAATTGCAAGCTGGATATTTTAGCAAATAAATTTTAATGTAAAAATACATAAAAAGGAATTACATGGTAATTTTACTTACGTATTGCCAACAAAAATTACTGAATGTGCAAATATTTCAATTTTAATTGTAAATTTTATTCAAAAACCGCTTTTAAGACATCTGATTACTCTTTGTAAGGAATCCGGAACAAAGGATTACATAAACAGAATATACAGTTTAATAATGCAATTATAGCGCTATTATAGCGCAATTTAAAAGTTTTGGTTTTTTACCAGATAAATTGTACTTTATATGAAAATTAAAACAAATTTTCTATTTCAGATGAACAAGAGAGAGTTCAAAAGAAGACCTTTGTCAATTGGATCAATTCCTATCTAGCTAAGGTGAGTTAATTAACCTGTCTATATTGCTAATTCACCGAATTACGATTCAAATGCTACTAAAACTCTTTATTGATTTTTTATTAGTGATGTAAAAGTTGCGATAAAAATAGAATCATTTTTTAGGCTTGGTTAAATTGGATTATACTGCTAATTAATTTTCACTAAGCAAATTTATTTTTTTACAAAAATACGTTTTGTTAAATACCATGTTTACCTTATGGTAAATAACAAAAGTGTGAAATACGTACACCTATACACTCAATTAGGATAATTACGATAAAATCCGACATGTACTTAATTTATCTCATGCAAAGTTTTCTAATTTCAAAATTTGCTAATCTTGATTATTTCGTGATTATATCCCTAATGGTACCTAGCACGAAAATTATAACGTGTACCTTTTTTCTTCCGGGTAGTAATCTGACAAATATTATAAGATCGGTCGCAATGGAGTTCTAAGATTACAAAACATCAATGAAAAACAACGAAAACATTAAAATTTTGAAAGGCTAAACGGCTTCTTTTATTATAATGAGAAATAAACGTAACCTCAGGTCCCCCCACCTTCGATACGGTAATTCATTGAATATTACGTACCTACGATTGAACTACATTGTCCATTAAATTTCAATGTCAAACATCAGGATACAAACAAACCAGGTGAAATTAGTTGACTTAACGATATGGCATCTGACGTCATAAGGCACCTGTAAAATTAAAACTTTTCAAACAGACCGTTTTCAATAAATTACAAACTTAGATTGACCGGATGAGTGTACCAAATAATAATTCATCATCATATCTTTTATTTTCAGCGAGTTCCACCGCTTAGGATAGAAGATTTGATCGAAGATCTTAAAGATGGTACCAAACTCCTTGCGCTACTCGAAGTTTTATCTGGAGAAAGACTGGTAAGTTTTATTTCCGCTGATTTACTCCAAATAATAATTATATATTTTTAAATGTTAGCCTGTGGAGAGAGGCAGGGTTCTTCGGAGACCACATTTCCTCAGCAATGCCAATACTGCATTGCAATTTTTGGCGTCAAAAAGAATTAAACTGGTCAACATTAATTCATCCGATTTGGTCGATGGTCGGCCAGCCGTTGTCCTTGGGCTGATTTGGACTATAATCTTGTACTTCCAGGTAAGAAAGTAGGAAAAAAAATAATTAACTTATAGTAGGAGTGTCAATTAAAAATTGAGTGTGACTTTTATTATTTTTCTAAGCTTCGTAATAAGGATTTTGGTTTACATGCGGTAAGTCTTGATGTCTGGGTTTCTCTAATTTTTGTTTTGCTAAACTCCACTATCGGCATTTTTCTAATATATTTTTCAAATGACAGATTGAAGAAAATAGTAGAGCGTTGGAGTATCTAGGAAGATGGGAAAGCACAAGTAGTTTGGAGAGCGCGGGAACTACTTCATCTGCAACGAAGGATAAATGGAAGCAAGGGGCTAGAAAAACACTTTTGCAATGGGTTTCCAATGCTCTTCCAAGGTTGGTGCATTTTTTTAAATCGAGGATTACGTAATTTCATATCAATATATTCTCATATTTATAATAAAAATCCCATTAAGTGTGATGACTGGGAATTTTTATAATTTGTTATTTTTAAATTGTGGAATGTAGTTTTTTAAATTGAAATTTCTTCTAGCGATTCCGGTATTCAAGTTAGAGATTTTGGTGCAAGCTGGCGCGACGGTATAGCTTTCCTCGCTATTATTGATGCCATAAAGGCCAACTTAATTAATTTGGTCGAACTTCGCAATACTTCAAACCGTGTTAGATTAGAAACTGCATTCGATGTAGCCGAAAAGGATTTGGGTATTTCTCGTCTGTTAGATCCGGAAGATGTGGACGTTCCAAAACCAGACGAAAAATCAATTATGACTTATGTTGCCCAATTTTTACACAAATACCCCGAACCCAAAACCACAGGACCTGATGCAATAGTTGCCATACAAGAGGAATTCAACGAATTGATGACGTGGCTTTTGAAAAAGACTCAATATTTAGAACATCTGGAACAGACCAATTCGTTGCCTCTTGACTACAACGAATATTTAGCATTTAAAGATGAAATTGACGATAGAGCAATTGTTTATAATAAATTAAAGTCCTTAATCGAATCTCAAAGTATTATTTCTATTGCGAAAGAATCTTGGAACGAAATTTGTAAATTATGGAATAAATTAGACATTCAGATGTTACATTGGCTGTGGTTACTCGATTCTAGATTACCTGGTGATTTTAAATTAGTAGGAGAATGGTTAGCGAAAGCTGAGCAATTGATTTATATTGACGATATACCAACAATTATGAATGAAGAGACTGCAACAATTATTAGTAAGAAATTAGAAGAACATAAAGCATTTTTTGCCGATTTACCTATTATACAAGCCAAATTTGAAAACGTTTGTGCTAGTAGTTTAGTGAAAGAAGTGCCTTCTGCCCAGTTAAATAATATGGCTTTTAGACTGAACGAAATTGGACCTAAAGCTGCTCAAAGACGTATTAGACTTAAGTTCCTTGAACACAAGTGTTGCCTTATTGCCTTTTTACAGTTAACCGAGACTAAGTTGAAAAGTTGGACGGCAAAATATGGTCGTTTAGATAAAGTTAAACAAATGTTGGAACAATACCGAAACTTTGTATCACGAAATCACATATTCCAAGAGTTCAATAAAGCTTTCATCGATATGCAAGCTGTCATTGAAGAATACAAGCGAGACGGAAACATAGGTAAGTCTTTCTATTTTTCCCTATCCCCTTTGGCCTTTACTAAATGTTATTTTAATTTTTGCAAATGTAGATAAAAAGGATTGCCAAGAAGTGGATCAGTTTATTCGAAATATAGCCGAGAAGTGGAAGAACGTTTCCATGGAATTACGGTGCGTTCAAAGCATGCTGGAAGAAGTCGTTGCGTATTGGCGTCGATGGGAAACCTTATCGGACGAATTTGAAAAATGGCTCGACAAAGCCGAAAGTGCCATAAAACTACCCGAAGAGGATCGAATGGAATTTTTCCAAGATATCAGTGTCTGGAGAGACAATTATCAGCTGTTAGGCGATACCGTAAGCTTCCTAATTGCAACGTGCGAAGATGGAATCGCTACCGAATTGAAAAATAACTTTGCCTCAATGACCGTTAGATGGGATAAACTGTATCCAAATGTCAGCAAGTACAGTCACGCTGGTGATATTTTACGGAATCGAAAAGATTTCAAAGCTGGTCTGGAAGTATTGTCGAGCTGGTTACGCAAGGCCGAAAGCGTACTTAGTTCTCACCAATTGGGATCGGTTGAAAATATACGCAAACATGGAGAAAAATTGATGACGCTGCAAAGCGAAGTCAAAGACACGGAGATTCTATTTAAAAACATAAGCAAAACTTTTCAAAGTCTAATACAGGAGTTATCACGCGACGAAGTCGATAAAATGATGAATACTCTCAAGAACGAGAAGGAAGCCTTGGTTCGAGTTCGGGCTTTAATCCCTTCCCAAATACATCTGTACAATCAGTTGTTGGTACAACAAGAATCATTAGAAAGTGGCCAAAGAGAGATTTCAAAATGGCTAGACGATGCCGAATTGCTGTTAAGCAAATTAACTTTGGGTGGCGGTCGAGAAAATCTCCAAGTTCAATTGGAAGGTCACAAACAATTCTTCGTTCGCACCCTTTATTACCAAGCAATATTGGATAGTAAAAATAAGGTTCTTCACACTATTGAAAAAACCGTCGATCAAAGTAATAACGAAGATCTACTGGAAATGAAAGATAAAATGGAGAAATTGAACGACCGCTTCGAATACGTTATCAAAAATTCGATGATGTGGGAACAAAAACTGCAAGATGGTATGCGTTGTTGGTATAATTTCATCGAATGTGAACGTATTACCTCCAGTTGGCTTTCCAAAGCCGAACAATTAATTTCCGAGAAACACATCGACACCAAGAAAACCGTCGAGTTCCATAAGAAGTTTTTCGAAAGCGTCAACGAGCGTTGGATTTACGATTTAGTTCAAAATAGTCAAGACTTAAAGAATTATCTTCCAAATGATCAACAAAAGCCAATAACCCAATCTGTGGAACGTCTCCAAACCAAATGGAAGGAAATCCTTTCTTTTGCTCCACTCCATCTGATGCGATTGGAATTTAGACTGGACGAAACAGCTTTTAACCAATACGTGAAAGATATTGAAAAAGAAATAGGTACCGAGCAGTTGGCGTACAACAAACAAGAAAACGTCGAGTCGATCATAATAAGAAACAAAGTCTTCTTTGCTCCTGGTGGACACATTTCAGAAGCGCAACGTTGTTTGCAAAATTTAGAAAAACTTTCAAATTTATACAGTCAATATAAACCCGACGATCATAGCTTAAAAGATTCCCTAGACAAAGCGATCCAATGCTGGAAAACTGTTAACGTAAAAGTTGAAAAACTACGAGAGCAATTGGATAGAATTCCCGAAAGATTATCAGAATACCATACCAAGTTTGAACAAATGCAACTTTGGATGGACGAAGTCGACAAAATAGTGAAAAATATTTTCCAAAATGTTACATCTATGGAAGATTTCGATAGAGACAAGGATACGTTCCAGGTAAACCAGAAACCAGCAAAAGTAATTTTTGATTTCTAATTTAAACCTTTTTTCCAGAACATTTGCCAAGCTGCCGATGCCAAACGAGAAGATATGAAATGGCTGGTCCAAACGTTAGATTCGCTGGTCTCTCATTGTTCCGAAAAGCAAGCCGTGGAAGAACAGACGAAATTGGAAGGACTCATAACTCGTTACAAGAACTTAATCCCGACTTTAGAAGTCACCATGACGAAAACGAACGTTATAACCAGATGCCACACTTACAGAAGAGAAGTGCGCGAAGTATGTACTTTACTCGAAAAAGTTAAGGAACAGTCTCAACAAGAACGTTATCCCGACAATTTTGAAAACATAAATCACTTGATTCAGCAACAAGAAGTGGCCGTTACCCAATTAGATTTGCAACGGCCGAATATTATGACGATGCTTCAACGCGGCAAAGATCTCACGAAGGATTCCACCGCACCTACCTTCATCCAAGAAGAGATGAAAGCGTTGGAAAGAGGTTGGAACGAAACGTACAACGAAACGGTGGACAAACTTAACCAATTGAAGAACACTCAACAAATGTGGAATAGCTTTACCGAACAGAAAACGGAAATTATGGAACTCTTGAAGAGGGCCCAAAAGGAACTTCAACGTATTGCGCCGGGACATTACACTTCTACGAATATCCCCGTCGATTTACAATCAAAACAAGAACTTTGTGTTCATTTACGCGAAGTAACCGAAGAGTTGCTACGAAAACTGAGAGAGATTTGCACGAAATTGATCCAAGTTGCCTCACCTAATAATAAGATACTATTAGAAAAGGAAGTAAAAAAAGTGGAAGAAACCTATCAAGATACCATCGAGACTGTCCAAGAACGCGTAACATTTTTGCAACAACTAAATACCAAGTGGACCAAATTCCACGATCGTCTAGGACAAGTTCAAAATTGGACTCTACAAGATGCGCCGCAGATGTTAACTTCTATCGAGGATAATATAGCTCCCGAGGAACGTCTTGAGAAAACAACTGTTTTGCAAAACGAAGTATCCAATAAAGTGAATTTGATTGACGAACTAACAACCGAAATACAAGATCTCCTGTACGACGAAAGTAATCCAGAAGTACACAAAGTGAAAGCTGAGGTTACAGCTTTGCGAGATAAAATGACTGCTATTCACTCCAACGTCCAAAGTCAATCGCATGCCGTGGTTCAAGACATCGAAAATTGGAAAGAATACCAAACTGCGGTCCAAGATATTAAACCCTGGGTGGACGAAGCCGAAGTAAAAGTTCAAATGGGCATGCCCAAACCTGCAACTTTACGAGAAGCCGTCGAACTTCAGGAACAAGCGCAGAAGTTTGCGAAGGAATGCGATTTCCAACTGAAAAAACTACAAGGAGTAGCAGCAATAAGCCAACAAATCCAAACCAAACCTCACGCCACCGACGAAGTCGACACCATGCGATCCAAATGGACTGTCATTCAAGAAAATGCTTCTCAGTGGGCTAATACTTACGATAAACTCATAGCGAACTGGAACGACTTCGATACGAGTGCTAACAAAATTGAAGAATGGGTCAATACCAGTGAGAGTGCTTTGGCCAATCAAGATATTAATTTAGAAACTCCCCAAGTAGAAAACTTGGAAAAACATTTAGCAGAGTTGAAAGAATTCAACAATAAGATCTCCGAACAACAGGGCAACCTAATCTTGCTTACCCAAAAATCAGACGCAATTATGCATTCTCTAGCTCCGGAAGGAGCAGCGGGATTCAAATCGAGAGTGATGGAATCGAAAGGAAAGATATCTAAGCTGGCCGAAGCAGTTCGAGCAAAAATAAACGAAGTGTCTGATGCGATTTTATCCAAACACGAATTTCAAACTACTGTGGGCGAGTTTACCAATTGGAGCGATGGCTTACAGGCCAAGGTTGGTCAAATTGATGAGGTCAAGGCTGACAAAGTAGATGCGGCTTTGATCAACGTGCACGCACTTTTGCAAGAATATTCCGAAAAGCAGCCTACTTTTAATGCAATATACGAGGAAGTTAAAAACTTGACGCTTCAAAGTTCTCCGGAAGAAAATAAAGTATTAAATCACGAATACAGCAATCTAGTCGAAAATTATCAGAACATCGAGAATAAATTGAAGCAGAAGAAAATCGCATTGGGTAAATGGACCGATTTATTAAACTGGCATCAGGAAACTGGACAACAGTTATCTCATATCAACTATCAACTTAATAGTCAGGATGTTAAACCGGAAGTTTTGCAAGGTCTCTTGAAAGAAACGGATACGATCATCCAAAAATTGATAACTCTAAAGCAAGTGGCGCCTGCCATAGATCTTTTACCGGGTGTTACCATTTTAGATAAAAATACTTCTTTGCCCACCACAGCCGAAAAATTGGTGAGAGAAATTGAAGTACAAACGGTGAATGTTAAAGCTCAGCTCCAAGATAAACTACAAGTTCTGAATAAATTGAAAGGTCATTGGAATAGTTTTCAAAACCTGCAGGCTCAAGTGGACGAGAACATAAACGATGCCCAAAAGCAATTACAAGGAATTAACGGGAATATCGTCAACAGCGCGGATATTCTCACAGCTGTTGCAAAAATTAACGAATTACTAGAGATTCAAGCGAAGCGGGCTATAGTTAAGGAAGAGTTACAAAAGCAAGGTCAACAATTGATGAAAGAAGACATCAATAATGCATCTTCCATCCAAGCGACGCTTTCAAATTTCGACGCCAAGTGGAATGCCACCCAAGATGAAATCAAAGCCCAAAAAATTAAACACGCCGATATCATCATAGCATTGAAAGAATTGCAAGAAGTTAAAGACAGAGTCGTTAAAGATATTGAAAAAATTGAAAATGTTTGTAACACCATGGAGGTTCCGAACGATTTAACCCAAGCTAATATCAACAACGAGAAAGCCAAAAAAGCTTTGGAAGCAATAAACAAGACCAAACTGATTTTAGATAAACTTAACGCTAAAGCGGACGCCGTTATTAAAAAATGTGATTTTGTGCCAAAAATAGAATCCGAAGTTAAATCTGAAGTTAGAGAGATTCAACAGCACTGGTCGAGTGTTTACGAAAAAATCCTTAAACTCTCTCAAACTCAAGAAGCTCAAGCAATTATTTGGAATCACGTCATGGAAACCAAAAACAAATTACTTCAGTGGCTTGGAGAACAAAACTCAGTTTTGTCCGTCGCCGCCGAAAAGCCAAACGAAGTCGAAGCAGCTCAAGCAAAATTAGCCAAGTACAGTTCAGAACTTCCAGCTTATCAAAGCCTGAAACAAAGTATTCCCAATAAACATCAACAACTGATCAAACTTAACAATAATCAAGATATTCCCATGCTGGCCACATTGGAAAAGTTACTGAACGATGAATTCAATGACGTAGAAGAGAAGGCCGACAAGCTCAAGAAACTGACTTCCGTGTTTGGAGAAAAGGAGAAAATGATCCGCAAGGACATCAAGGATGTCTCCAACACCGTTGCAAACATAAGAGAGGAGATCATTAAATGTGAAGATCTTTCTGGGGAAAATTCAAAAATTTTGGAACGTTTGCTAAAATGCCAAAAATTAAAACAAGAACTTCAGAAGTGCGAACCAACCATCAAAAATATTGCTCAGCAAATTGTGGGCATGAAAACGATTTATCCTTCCTTCGTCAACAGCAGTGTACCCAAGGAACATCAAGTGTTAAAAAATAAGTACGATTCCCTTACGTCACAGGCTAACAAAATTGAAAATACTTTGCTGACGTTTTTGAAAAAGTTCCACAACGAAAAGTATGGAGCTCTGCAAAGAATTATTTCGACTCACAAAGATAAAGTCCAATGGTGCTGTCCCGAGCCGGGAAGCGATAAATACAACTTGGAAGTTAAGTTGAACGCATTAAATTCGGTTGCTGGTGCAATAGAAGATTGCAACAATAGGAATGCGGAACTGGAGAATTCGTTGAAACTTTTGGAAGCAGTCGAAACTCCTGAAAATTTTAAACTTATGAATGCCGAAAAGGAACATCTGCAATTGGAGTTAGAAGATTTGAAACGGTTACACGATTCCGCCAAAGAACTCTTGGAACGTAACGTGAACTTGCAAGACAAATACCAGACGCAATCTGAAAATATTTTAACTTGGTTAAAAGACACCGAAAATAAAGTACGTTTGGAAGGAACCACTCAATTAGATATCAATCAGATAGACCGTAAGATAAAAGAGGTCGGAGAGTTGCAAAAGCAAGTCTCCCAATTCGAACCAGAAATTCAAGCTTTTACAGAATTAAGTAACACTTTAATCAAAGAAGCGCCCGAGTCGCGAGTTGCTCAATACGCGCAACATTTAAATACGCGTTATCAAGCTATCGCAAAATTCATTTCAAATTATTTAGAAAAATTACACGAACTCGACAAATACAAAGACTTGTACAATCAGAGTATCAAAGATGTTGAGAATTGGTTAGAAGAAGCGGAACGGAAAGTTCAATCCTTTGAGGAATTTACAACTCGCGGTTCGAAACCCAATCAGGCAACACTGGAAGAATTGAAAAGCTTCGCGAGTGAACGAGAAAAGGGCCAGAGGTTACTGAATAGTGCAGTTGAACACGGAGAAGCCTTATTCTCGGGAATCACTCCGGAAAACCGAGAAGTAATTCGTATGGAATTAAGAAATCTGCGAGACAAATCGGAAGCTCTGATCGATCGAGTGAACGGAATTTACAAGCAAGTCGAAACCATTTTGATGCAAAGGCATTCGTTTGAAGATAGCTTGCAACAAGTGAAACTGTGGATTTTGGATGCCGAAAATAAATTGGGAGAACAACTGCAGCTGGGTGCTACCTTACAGGACAAAAAGGAAGCCTTGCACACCTATCGTACGTTGGCTCAGGATGTAACTCTACACAAAAATATCTTGCAACAACTGAAAGATAAAATAAAACAAATTGGCGACTCTGAGGCAGACTCAGGTTTACACGACAGTTTAGAAAAATACAAAAAGCTATCGGACGATGTCAACCAGAGAGTGGCTGCACTTGAATTGCACGTCGCACATCACGAAAGCTACAATCAAGCGATTGAAAAGTGTCGCGATTGGTTGAGCGCTTTAACCAGCGAGGGAGCAATTCTGATCGACGATTCCACATCGGAAAGTCCCGAAATTAAACTAACCATAGTGGATAATCTTTTGGCCCAGAAAGAAGAAGGCGACAAAATAATCAATTCTTGCAAACAACAATTAGAAACAGTTGTCAAGGAAACCAGTGCTCCTGGTCATCCGGCATTAATTAACAGCTTTGATGAACAAGCCAAAGCTTGGGAAACCTTCTTGAGGTTATGTGGCAACGCTAAAGTCAAACTGGACGAACTATATAATCAGTATACCACATTTGGAAAATTAATAGAAGATTTAGAAAATTGGTTGAAACAAAAGGAAGGACAAGTGAAAGACCAGAGTCTCAAAAGTACAGAAGAAACCAAATTAGGTCATTTAGAAAAGCTGAAAGCATTCGAAGCCGATATTTCGGCCAGACACCCCGATATTAATAAATTATCTCAGCAGTTGGAAAGCTTCGAATCCAACCCCGAATTGGCTACACGAGTATCTCAGTTGATAACCAAATATCAATCTCTTCAAAATTCAGTTAAAGAAGGTATTAACCGATACGAAGTCTTCGTTGTCGAGCACAAGGCCTTCAACCAAAATTACGCCAATTTTGTAATGTGGCTTTCTGAAAAACAAGACGACTTACAAAGTTTAGGCCACATTGTCGGCGATATTTCCATACTCCAAGATCGTCAGAAGAACATCAAAGATCTGATAATCGAACGGAATAACCAAAGCGAAATGTTTGAAAATCTGATCGAAGAAGGCGAAAAGTTGTATGCCCATACTTCGCCCGATGGCAGAGAAATCATTCGGCAACAATTGAGAAATTTGCGAACGATTTGGGATGGCTTCACCGACGATCTTCAAAATGCAAGAAATAAACTCGATCAGTGTTTGGTGCAATTTTCCGACTTCACCAGTGCCCAAGAACAGCTAACCAAATGGTTGAAGGACGTGGAGAAGGCTATGCAGCAGCATACGGAACTCAAGGCGACGCTGCAAGAAAAACGAGCGCAATTACAAAATCATAAAATTATGAACCAAGAAATAACGACACACCAAAAACTAGTGGATTCCGTTTGCGAAAAAGCACAACAGTTGGTAGACCAAACGCAAGATAAATCGTTGAATATTTATCTTCAATCGATCAAGCAGTTGTTTAAAGATATCGTGGCCAAGTCCGACGAATTGTTGAATAATTTGGAAGAATGCGTCGAAAATCATAACAAATTCAATGGTTTGGTAAACACTTTCAAAGATTGGTTGGCCAATGAGTCCGAAAAATTGTTGGAATACAATGACGTCAGTGGCGAAAAAGGAGACATATCCAAGAGAGTGGAAGCTATCAAAGTTTTGCAAAACAACAAAGCGGAAGGCAATAATTTATTGGAGCAAATTAAAGGACAGCTGGTCATTGTATCTCAAAGTACTGCTCCGAAAGGAATAGAAAACCTCCAGAAGGAGTTCGACGAGTTACGCGATAGCTTGGAACAACATATGGATTCGATAGGTAAGTAATTCAAAAATTTTGATCGATATAACTTTTTAATGTATAATTTCAACAGACAAAGTGGCTGCTAAACAATTTGACTCGTTGGAACAATGGGGAGAGTTTGAAGATCACGTTCAACAATTGAACGAATGGTTTAAAGAAGAAGAAAATATATTTAAGAATCAGTCGTTATGTGCAACATTGTTTGAAAAGGAAGCCCAATTGAAGGCGTATAAAGTCGAAAAGGATAAAGTTGCTGCCAAAGAACGAGAGATCGATTCCTTCGTCGATAGAAGTCACGCTTTACTGCAGACCAGTGGCGTTCAACGAATTAAACCCATGATTACTCAAATCAGCAATCGCTATTTGACATTGCTAGCATTAACTAAAGAAGTTATTAACAAGTGGCAAAATTTGGTCGATGACCACTGCAATTATCAGGATAAAATGGAAGAAGTTGCCACTTGGATAACGCCGTTGGAAGAGCATCTGTTTACGCTGCAACGAGGAGAGTTGGCCAACAATATTGAAGCTAAATCGAACAGATTGCAAGTTTTGGTTTCGGAAAAGGATCAAGGAGAACATAAGCTTAATATTGTAACTTTAGCGGGAGAGAAACTTTATTTGGACACTGCTGCACCGGGAAGAGAGACGATAAGAAACGAATTGAAGCAAATCAGAGAACGATGGGATAAACTTCAAGAAGGAATTATAGAACAACAAAAACTACAAGACTCTCAGTTCCAACAGTTGTCGAGTTACCAAGATATGCTACAGCAAACTTTGGCATGGTTGGATACAATGGAGAAGAGTATGCACGTCGATTCGTCAACATGGAATAACGTCCAAGAAATTCGTGGAAAATTATTGAAACATAAAACCGCCTTACAGGAAATTGTGTCTTACAAGAGGATCATCGAAGGTGAGTAATCCAAATTTTAGGAAAACACTTTTCTGATTAGCATATTTCAACAGCAATTACAGAAAAGGCCCACTCCTTGATGCAATTAAGCAACAAGAAGGAAAAAACTGGGGAAATAGAAGAAAACATCAAATCCATCAACCATCGCTACCAGAATCTCATAAAAACATCTCATGCGGTTATCAAACAATTGGAAGACTGTTTGGACGTCTACCAGCAGTTCTACGATTTGCAAAAGGCCCAACAAGACTATCAAAAACAATTATGGGACAAGATGAACAGCTATTCCGACTGTAGCGGCAACAAGCAAGCCATCCAAGAGCGTCTCAACAAAATTACGGAAATTCAAGACAACTTGCCCAATGGAAATATCACATTGAAAGAGTTGGAAAATCACGTGGACAACAAAATATCGATTTTGCCGGCTAGAGCGCAAGAGGCCATGCATAGAGACGTAACGAATTTGAAATTCGACTTGGACAAGTTTAGCGCCGCATTGAACGACGTGAAATTTGCACTAGAAGATCGTCTTAAGCAATGGAACGATTACGAAAGTTGCTTGGACCGTTTACTCGCGTGGTTGGGCGATACGGAATTGGCACTCAAAAATTACAGTTTAAAGTCTTCGATCGAGGAAAAACAGGAACAATTGGAGAAATATCAGGTGAGTTTAGAATTTCAGTTTAAGTGTGCATGTGGTGAGAACAAAACGAATTGGGGCAGATAGGAAGAGTGCACTTTTGAGATTACAATTTTTATGTATTTATTTTCAACGTGGAAGTCATGGTTCAACTTAAACATGTCTGACAGCTTCAACTGTTCATTTTATTTGTAATTTAGTAGCTTGAATGTAAAGAAATGTAGTAGAATGGACAGGAAGTAACCCCGTCTTGTAAGGACTGCCCAGGACTTTTATCGGTTCCGTCTTTCGAAAAGAGGTTCCTTTACCTTTACCTCAAAATCGTCTCCTCAACATTATATCCTGTTCCTCTTCCAATTTTTTTCTTTATTTATACTTATTTCCAGTAGTGGTGATCAAAATTCAAAATAAACCCTATCCTGGGTGGAAGGATCTCGTTCAACTTGGTGTGAAGAGGTCGGAACGTTTCGCGTCTAGCTGATGAAGGTCCCGATCCGACCTCTGCTTAGAGAACACTTGGCGACTAGCCTTTACGCGGTTCACAGAGCCGGAATATATTAGGTTGTTTAAATACAGTTTTTGTAGCTGACCATGTTTTATTTGAACCATAACTAAAATTACTGCAATTAAATACAAACTTGTGCACAATTTTATGAAAATTAAATTGCACGAACTTCTTTAGGATCTAGCTAGAGTGATAGAATCGCATTGCCGAGAGCTAAAGGATTTGTTGTTTGTGTCCGATCGTCTAGAACAAGTAAGAATATGTCGTAAATTCGTTTGTGTGTTTTGCCTTAAAATCAAATCACCGATCAAAATTATACAGTGTTTATGTAACACACGTTTCCTTTCTCCTTTTTTCCTGTCGATGGGCGTCGTAATGTGGTCGCTTTAGTAGCTTGTTGATTTATATTAAGGAAACTCGGACGATTTTTTGTCATTATTTCTAGGTCAAGACGACATTTCTACTTGTATATGTGTAAATGAGTTTCCTTTTCATGCGATTAACTAGAATTTTTTCTTTAGGCGTTGGCAAGCAGTCTGAAGCAAAACGAAATCGAATTTGATAAAATGTCCGATCAATCGGCAGAATTGGTTCAGAATAGCGGGGAAACCCGCATTTCTGTTAATGTGCAGCAAATAACTTCACGTTTTCAAGTGGTTCAATCGACAGCGCGAGATATTTTGAAAAAGTGCGAACAGGCCGTCAGCGATCACAAGTCGTTTATGGAAAAATACAGGCAATGTTCGGATTGGATTGCTTCTGCACAAACCAAGTAATAATTATAATTACTCATCCAATTTGTTCATTACCTGTTAATTTTTTTTCTGTCCAGATTTGACAACTGTCGACAAAAAATCAAAGCTGGAGCGCGGAATGTTCTCGTTAACTGTAGCAAAATCTTGGAAGAATTACTCGCTCAGCAACCAAGTGCCATGCTTCTGCTGAACAACACCGTCGAACTGGGAGAGAAGCTTTATTCCAGCACCTCCGTCGAAGGACGAGAAGTTATCAACTCACAGTTGCAGGAATTACAGCAAGCTCTCGAAGCACTCTTCGACGGAATCAGCAGCACTGAGCGCGATCTTAAATCTAAACTTCATAGGTAATCAATACTCTTCGGTAATCAATCTCTCGATAACACAGTTTTTAAATTTAATTAGGTGGAGTTCTTTCGAAGACTGCGTGGAACACATCAAAAGTTGGTTGAAACAAGCCGAACAACATTTACCACAAGAACTGGAACTCAAAGCTACGTTGGACGAGAAAAGAGCTCAGCTCCAAATTTACAGAACTTTGTTGCATGATGCGTTGGCGCACCAAAAGGACATTCTCGATTTGCGAGACAAAACCGAAAGTTTACCAGAACATAACGAAATAATTGATCAACAATTGACTACTGTGACGGAACAGCACTCCAAAATTTTGAAACGAGCTCAACAATTCGTCGAACGCTACGAAGCGATCGTCAGCGATCATCAACAGTATAGTAAAGCAGTCATGGATGCTCACGAATGGATGGATGCGACCAATAATACCGTCGCTCTGTGGGCCGATACCGAACTGGAACGGGTTGCTCTGCATACCAATCTTAAACGACTTAAAAATTTAGAAAGCAGTCTCGCCGACGAGGAATCGAGAATTATTAGAATACGCGATTTGGGCGATAAGGTTATTCCGGGAACCATCGACTACGGCCAAAGTAATATAAGATCTCAAATTGACAGTTCTCAACAGGAATGGGCAGCTTTGCAATCGTTAGTGGCCAATACCATAAAGTCTTTGGAGAATAAGGTCGACAGCTGGGCCGAATACGAAACATTGAAAGACCAGATTTTAACTTGGATGCGAGATACCGATACGAAACTGCATCTGGTCGATTTGAAATCTACGGCTAAAGAAAAGGAAGGTCAATTGGACGAACTGAAAGCATTGCAAGGCGAAATTCGAGCAAAAGAGTTTGAAATTGATCGAGTAACGGAACGATCTCAACAATTGAATAAAACTGGAAGTAACAGAAGCTCGCAAGTTTCCGAAATGGCCATAAAGTATCAACAAATTTGTGCAAAAGTGAAAGACTTGACTTTGAAATGGCAGCAGTATTTCAATACGCACGAAGATTTTGATTCGCGAGTCGCAGAATGTTTACAATGGCTGGAAGATATTAAAAAGAAAATCGATTATTGCTCGGACGTGAGTGCTCCTTCCGAAAGCGATTTGGAAGTTAAATTACAGACAATCCAAGACTTACTATTGCAAAAGGACGAGGGTGCTTCCAAAATTCAAAGTCTTGTCGAATTGGCCCAATCGGTTCTGGCTAATACCGCACCAAGTGGTCACGAATTAATCAACGAAACGCTTGCGCATCTACAAAAGGAATGGTCCAATTTGGCTTCAAAAATGGTAGAAGTGAAGACCATTTTGGACGACGCCTTGGTGAAATGGACCGGACTCTTAGAACAAACTCAAGGTCTTGGCAAGACAATCGACTGGATGGAAACTCAACTGGCGGAATTGTCAGAGTTTATGGGCTCTATCCCGGACAAAAAGACTCAATTGGATAAAATTAAGAGCGTAGAAGAAAAAGTAAGATGTGAAAAGATCGAAGTTGACAGTCTTAGAACTAAAGCGATTGAGTTATTGGCAAATGCCAAACAAAATCAAGCCGCAATCCAGGCTAAAACTATTTTGGACAAATTTGATGATTTGGCCAATAAAATTATGGTAAGCTTTTTGTTATTTAAAGTGCTATCTTTTCAATATAGTTTTATTTTTAGTCACTTCTTTCCGATAGAGAAAATCAATATAAGGATCATAAGGTGTACAAAGAAGCCTATGATGAACTGCAACGTTGGCTTACCAGAGCTCAAGAAAAGTTGCCTCAATTAAAGCAGAAACCTATCAGCGATAAAGTGGCAGTGGAAAACTTTGTGGCGCCCATCGATGCGTTGTTGAATAAACAAGCTCAAGGTGAGGTGCTTTTGGACCACCTGGAACACACTGCTGAAGTGGTTTTGCCAACGACCAGTGTACCTGGCCAAGAAGTTATAAGAAACGACAACAGGGCTCTACGTGAGAGTTTTGAGAGACTTTTCAAAGGTAAGTCGTTTTTATTTTTTTCTGTATTTTCTATATTTAAATTTGGGGGAATTACAATTGCTTTGAAACATTCTTTTACAGAATTAAAAGAACAAAAAGATCAACTCGAGGTTGTTCTGGTACATTGGCGGGACTACAAAGACGAATATGAGAGACTATCGGATTGGCTCCAACAAATCGCAATTTTAATTAAAAACCAAAAGCTTGCGCTTTCGGCAACAATATCCGAAAAAGAGAAACAAGTGGCTGACGTCAAAGACATTTTAGTCAAGATGGACAACGGAAAAGAACAAATCGACGCTTTCAACAAGTCGGCCCAAATTTTATTAAAATCCCACCTGGAATCCTTTGTGAACAATCAATTGCAGCAACTAAATTCTCGTTATCAAGTCGAGCATAATTTAGCCCGCGACGTTTTAAAGAAAGTTGAAACCAATCTCGATCAACATCAAGATTACATTAAAAACTTGGAAAAGAGTAAGGCGTGGATCGAAAACGCTTGGGAGTTGATACGAAATTGCTCCGAATCGTCGACCAATACTTCTAAAGAAATTTTGCAATCCCGATTGGATAAAATTCAAGAGCTGCTGCAAAAACGTGAGGAAGGTCAAAATTTGATCCATGCAACTGTTAACAGCGGTGAGAAGGTATTGCGTAACACACGGTCCGATGGACGCGAAATAATTAATACCGAATTGAAAAACCTTCAAGCTGACTGGGACAAATTGGTTAAGAAAATGTCGACGGCCAAGGTTCATTTAGAGAAAGCTTTGTTGCAATGGGCCGACTACGACAGTTCCTATTCGTCGTTACAGCAATGGATAACGGATCGCGAAGCCAAATTACAACAAGTGTCGGTTTATAAAGTCGAACGAGCGAAAGGCCAAACTGGCTTCAATTCCCTACCAATTGGAGAAAGGAAAGCTACATTAAGAGAAACAAACAACATCGTCCAGGACATAGTTTCGTTTGAACCCGTCATACAGTCTGTGGCTTCGAAAGCTGAAGATTTGATGCAAGGAGCTCCGGCTTCCGAAATTTCTACCAAATACGAAACTTTATCCAAACAAGCCAAAGATTTGTACGAGAAACAGAAGGAGACAGTCGAGCAACATCAAGCGTTTGTCGATGCGGGCAACGATTTCCTTCAGTGGTTGCGCATAGCCAAGGAACGCTTGAGCAAATGTTCCGAACCAACGGGCGACAGAGAAGGATTAGCTAGTAAGCTATCTCAGTTAACTGTGCTTCAGAACGAATTACCCGAAGGTAGAACCAAACTGGATGCCGTTTTAGAACTAGGCGAAACAGCTTGCCAGGGTGCCGACGAGGAAGATAAAGAAATTATTGAAGAAGAGGTGGCCTTATTGCAAGAAGATTATGATAATTACGTGGAAACGTTAAACAATACCAAGAGTTTACTAGAAATTGGAATCGTGAAGTGGGCAGAATACGAAGCTCAATACCAAGATGCCTTGGAATGGCTGGCCCAAACGGAAGAACTCGTTCAGTCGTACAACAAACTTCAAAATAGTTTGGACGAAAAGCGCACCGTTCTCGAACAGTTCCAAGTTCATTTGCAAACTTTGTTTGACTGGCAAAAGGAATTGGACAAGTTGAATATGAAAGCACAAGTTTTGTTGGAAACTTGTGCAGATACGAGAATTAGCAACGCCGTTACTCAGTTAGCAACCAAGTATAATGCAATTCTGTCGTTGGCCAAAGAAGTGATGAGAAGATTGGAACTCCATTATCAAGAACATCAACAGCACAATGCTTTATATCAGGAGTGTCAAGATTGGGTGGACAGAACCAGAGAAAAGTTGAACGAATGCTTTGAAATTCCTCATACTTTACAGGATGTTAAGAGTAAATTGCAAATGGTGAAAGGAATCAGAACGTCTTTGGAACAAGGCCAAAACAAATTACGGTATCTTCTGGAGTTGAAAGAAAAAGTCATTATGAATACAGAACAAGTGGGGGCGTCGAAAATACAAGAGGACACTGAAACTTTGAAGCAAGACATGGAAAAATTATTGCACGACGTGAACGATATTAAGGGTAAATTGAACAATCGAGCCGCTCAGTTGGAAGAAATCGCTAAATTACATAAACTGCTCGACGATTGGTTACACGATATGGAACAACAAATTCAAGGCGACAAGAGCTACTTGAATGATCTAAGCGAAAAGAAAGCCAAGTTGGAAAAGTTCAGGTCTTTGCAGAACGAGCTCGGCGTTCAAAACGAACTAATCGACAAACTGAAAGCAAAAATAAACAGCGATTCCACTTTGAAAACTGACGACTATGAAAACAGTTTTAAAAAATACAACGATTTGAAGCAACAACTGGAAGATGCAATCAAAAATTTGGAAGATCAAGTGGATAAACATAACAGTTATAAGCAGTCGCTGGTTGAAACGGTGGATTGGATTAGAAAAACTTTATTGGAAATACAAAAATGTTCTGATTTACACGAAGAACGCAGCAAAATAATAGAAAAGCAAAAAGTCATATCGAAAATTATTGAGTCGGTTCCTCAAGGTGACGCTTTCGTCCACAAAACAATTGAGTTGAGCATTGCAGTTATGCAAACCACCGGAAACGAAGGTAAAGATGCTATTAAACAGGAAATCGATCAGTTGAACGCCGACTGGGAAGGTTTGCAAGTTTTATGTTCCGATACCCAAAAAGTTTTGGATAATTGCATCGAAGCTTGGGATAATTACACGGAAAATTACGAAAACATAAAATTATGGTTAGAACACCATCAAAAATTAGTAGCTAAAGAACTAGAAGATGATAAGAAAACACCGGACGATCTGGATAGATGTCGTGAACTTTTGGAAACGATTGTTGCCCAAAAGCCGCAACTTGAAGATTTGAACGATTATTGCGAAGCTGTAATGGAACTGAGTGCATGCGGTTGGGTGAGAGATCAAACTGTGCAACTTCAAGGGGCCTACACTAATTTGTTGACAAGCGCCCAAGGTTTGGTATCTAAAATTGAGAAGAATTTGTCCGATCACACCGAGTTTATCAAAGCAAAAACGCAATTAGAAAATTGGTTGTACACCGCACACGGAACCGTGCAAGATTGCATTGGAGTTGGAGATGAGGATACTATTAAGGACAAATTGGAGACAATTCGTTTGGTTTCCATTCGTATGACCGAAGGACAGCACTTGTTAACTGTCTTGCAAGAAGCGTTTGCCAAAATAATAGATTCAACGCCGACGGAAAAACAAGAAAGTCTACGCGAAGACGTAAATACTCTACGCAACAGTTGGGACCAATTGACCATGGATATTAATACAATTCATACGCAACTCAAGGCAGCAATAGCAAGGTGGGATGCTTACCACGACTCGATCAACAAATTTGAAAATTGGATAGTAGAATCCGAAGGCATATTAGCCGAAACTCCAAAGAGTAACGGTGAAGTTGGAGAAATGAAAACTCTAATGGAACGATACAAGAATTTGCAATCAGAAATATCCAACAAAAAGATTGATTTTGACCGCCTCACTACGGAAGCAGCCGAGTTAAGCACTTGGGCTAACAAACCGAAAGTTATCGACGATATGAAAGAGCTTGGAATCCGTTACGCTAAAATTATTCAAGCGTGCAATGAACGCCAGAAGCAGCTGGAATCTGAAATTAACGAGTACAACTCCTATTACCAAAGCTTACAAGAAACCGAAAGGTGGCTCTTGCAAGTTTCTTTCCAATTGATGGCGCACAATTCGCTTTATATAACAAACAGGGAACAAACCGAGCAGCAAATAGCACAACATACCGTACTATTCGAGGACATTCAAAATTATCAAGTCAACTTGGACAATCTCAGAATGAAGGGACATGCCCAAATTGAAAGGTATCTTTCCGAAACACCAACCATTAAAGAATCGGTCGAGAAGCAGCTAAACAATGTGCAAGACAGTTACAATTCTCTTCTACAAACTGCGTTCCAAATCAGAAAGCGATTGATGGAATCTTTGGCTAAATTCAAGGAATACGAAGATACTTTGGAAGACATCATGAAGAATTTGGACACCTATGAACCCGTCATTGACGACGAATTGGAACAGCCCGTGAGTAATCTTCAGGAAGCTCTTGCTCAGTTGGAAACTGCCAAGGTAAATTAATTGACTATTATTTGAATTACATGTAAATTTCTTAAATTTTGTTTTAAATTAGAATATGCACTCAAAATTACAAACCGAAAAATCAAGACTCGCCATAGCTGTGCAAGCATGCGAAGCAGCAACAGCTTCCATCAGCAGACCCAGCAGCCCTCGCGATACGTTACCTCCGCCCATACCATTAAGAGAATTGGAAGTGAAAGCGCGATTGGAAGATATGATCGACCAAGTAAGATTTTTGCTTTTAGTGTTTGGATCTATTTTATGTTTTTGTAGTAGTAATTTACTTAACTATTGTTTTGAGTTTTTATGCACGAATTTATTTTTTTGCCTAACA
The DNA here is from genome assembly GCA_963170105.1 of Cantharis lateralis. NCBI lineage: Eukaryota > Metazoa > Arthropoda > Insecta > Coleoptera > Cantharidae > Cantharis > Cantharis lateralis. The sequence continues at coordinate 9,368,419 of OY720626.1, forward strand.
TTAGAAGCACGACGAAAGCGAGACCAAGGGTGTTGAAACTCGTTTGAAAGCTTTGCTGGACCATCTTGAAGAACACGGGTTTATTAAACGATTGCACGATCAGAGTGATAAAGTAAGTGTATGGTTTTGAAATACCTTTCTTTTATATTCATTTTTGGCATTAAAAAATCCTGTATTCACTTACAACTTAATTCTTACGGCCGGCTTCCGCTGGGCCAATTTTAAAATTTCACATCTACCGGGATATCATGTAACGTAAGTTTTTAATTTATTGCATGCTCATTGCTCCTGTTGTATTTTGCATCTCAACTCTTTCAGTATAATGGTCAAATTATCATTTCAATTGTTTTCTTTAGGTTCAGTCGCATCTTGGAATAATATCAACCTTAGTGTCCGATTTTGAAGAAAAGCAAAAGCAGCGCGTTGCATTGAAAGAATGGATCGAATCTCAAAAGGCAGCAGTCAACGAATGGAAGCTTAAACCAACCAAGTTAAGAGCCGACATTGCCAAACAAGAATTGAATAATATGAACGACTTGCTAAATACTATTAATTCGAAGCGTTCCCAACTTGTTACCGATTTTCCAAATACCGAAGAAAATGGTGAATTGGAATCGATGTTGGATGGTCTGGAAGACGATCTTATGAAGGCGATAAGTCTGAAAGAATCAAATCAAAATCTGATTGAGGAATACCGTTTCGCCGTGCAAAATATTAATACGTGGTTCGATAATCTTGGCAAACGGATCGACGCCATTGATAAAGGGTCAGGATTAAACTGCATACAAAAACAATCGGCCGTATGTGAGCTTCAATCCGAATTCCAAGAACTTGGCCCCAAAAAACTCGAGGCTGTCAAGGAAATCGCTTCCAAAGTTGTGGACGTTGTTAGTAATTTAGATTCTCAACAAGTGGAAGAACAGCTTAAATCGGCCGAACGTCGTTATAACGACATCGGTAAACGTTTGCAACGTAAAGTGCAAGTTCTGGAGATGACCAGAAAAGGAATAGAAGATACCAAGAAGGAGATAGAACAAGCCAGAGAATGGGTGAAAGAGAAACGCATTCTGTTACAAAAGCCTACTCCATTGGGATTCGAATGTCGCAAAGTTGAAGATAAGTTGAATTCGCTTAAATCGCTTCTAAAAGATGCCGATAACAAACAAGTTCTACAAGAAACTTTGTTGAAACGTGTCAACAGTATGATCAACGAACTCGAACCCACAGAACAAAGTCAGCTCGAATCGTCGCTGAAGAATCTTGGAAACGAACAAGAAGAGCTTGTGGAGAAAATAAAATCCGAAATAGATAGAATTGTGGGAGCGGCCAATACGAGAAGAACCTTCGAAAACAATTTGGAAAAAGCCAAAATTTGGCTAAAAGCAAAGAACAGTGAAATTCGTAAACTAAGCGGATATTTGCCGCTGAAGTCGATGCAAGTGGAGCAAGAAATTTATCAACATCAACTGTACGAAACCGATATCCAGCAATTCAACGAAGGAGATCTCAACGATTTGCTGAAACTAGGAAACAGCATTCTAAAGGAGTGCGACGAGGAAGACCAGAAACGTTTGCAAACGTTACTCAATGAAGTTAAAGAAGAATATGACAACCTAACCCAAGAAGCTCAACAAAAAATTGCAGCTTTAACCGATTTACTCCAAGGTCGTAAGCAATTTGAAGCAGAAATCGACAAATGTGGAAACTGGTTAAAGGAAGCAGAAGTAGCGACTTCAACGGAAATTCGTGCGCCCAACCTGAACGTGCTCGAGAAACAGCTTGCCAAGTACGAACAGTTAAGTCAAGAAGCCAAAGACGTCAAAGAAAATATAGATAAAATCACCGAACAAGGCAAAGCCATACTGCCAACCATCAGCGAGAGCGACAAGCTGTCGCTAAATGAGCAACTCAACGACATTCGAGACAGACATGCCCGAATTGCGCAACTTATCTTGGAACGAACAAACGCTTTAAAACAAAACATCCAGAAGCAAAGAGAAGCTGCGGCACTGTTGGAAGAAAGCATGCAGTTCCTACAAGAGATCCAAAACCAATTGAGAGAATTAAATAAACCAATTGGATGCAAAGTGGAAGATGTTCAAGGTATGTTGTCCGATTATGAGAGAATCATGGGTAACCTAAAGGCTCACAAGGCTAAACTGTCTGATTTACCGGAAGGAAGCAATGCCGAATTTCAAAATATTATCAGTCAACAGGACGATCTTATCAAAACAATCGAGGATCAAATTTCTCGACTTCGACAACTTCTTCTGCTTCGCGAACAGTTTATTGCATTAATTACCGACATAATGACGTTCATAACCAAATACACCGGAGTGGTCCGAGACATCGAAAAGTCTGGAAAGACCGTGGAAGAAAAAATTAAACAATACGACGACATTATCTTAAAAATCCAAACTTGCGAAGCTATGTTAGCTTCCGCAGAAGATAAAGGTCAGCAAATATCTGCGGATGGTTCTGCTCAAGATCGTAACAGCATCACCGAACAATTGCAATCGGTAAAGCAATCGTTACAAAATTTGAGACGTGCAGTTGATAAGCAACGCCAAGAACATCAACAAACAGCTGCCGAACACAGAAAATTGGCTTCCGAACTGGAAGATATTTTGGATTGGCTTCACGCAAACGAAGCTATTGTTCGTTCGAGACCTCTTCTTAAGCGCGACATAAAAAGCGTCGAGAAGGAGTTGGAAACTCACGCCGAACTAACTAACAACGTGAATAAGTATTTGGATCGCATTAGAGAGGTTCAGGAAGCGACCAAGCATGACGAAGGAATGCCGGGGTCCTTGCTGGAACAACTTTCCGAAGCCAATTCTTTACTATCGTCTTTGCCCCGCGAATTAGACGAACGTCAAAAATATTTGGAAGAAAACAAAATCTTGCGAGAAAATTACGCAGCCGTTAAGCAAAAGCTTTTCGATTGGGTTCAAGAGGCCGAAATTCGGCTCAAGTCGAATAATAGTGGAATTGACTTTGAAAATATTTTGTCTGATTTGGAAGAACATAAAGTTTACTTTAGTACCGAGATTTCGATGAAAGAATTGGTTTCGCAGTCGATTCAACAGAGTGCGGATAAGATTTGGCCCAGTTTAACTCCAAACGAACAGGAAGAACTGAGCAGGGAACAACAACAACATACTCAGTTGTTGAAGAACACTTTGAATTCGGCAAAATCACAACAAGCCATGCTGGAACAAAATGCCGAAATTTGGAAAGACTATTGTCAGGCCATCGATAAGGTGAAAGCTGTTATTTCGAGAACTAAGTTTGTGGACGAACCGGTGTCGACTTTGGCTGGACTTCACTTCAACATCCAAAAACTCACGCATGCACTGAACGACGTACAGGTGAGATGATTATTTTTACGTGATTTTAACGTTATTTTCTAATTTAAATTTTCTGCTTTTCCGGTGGTCAATTGCCGATTAATTATTCGACTCCTGGAATAATAATGGGTCAGAGTTCATTGCATAAATTACCCTCTCGAAATTATTCATATTGCTAGTGAATGAATGCACATAACTAGCGGTTACGTTTAATTTTTTCGGTCCAAAAATGTTGTCTATTTTCTAAGCTTTGTTTTGTTAAAAGGGAATTTTATGCAAATTATAAAAACTTTCATCGAAATTTGAAAAATCGATTTTACCGTGAGAATCACACCGGCTATTTTGCGAAAACTTATTACCGGTGTTTGAATATGGAAATGATGTCATTTTAAACAAGTCGCGTTTAAATTATATTCAATGACATCACGATTGTTATAAATTTAAAATTTAAAGTCAAGGCTTTTCGCATTTAGCTTTAAGAAAGACGGCGAGACGTTGAGGTATAATTTTTAATTAAGCATACATTCATTGCGAAATCTGGCAGTTTATTTATTTGTAGCTTCTAATATCCATTCGGGTCGTCTGTTTTATTTTTCTTAATTTACTATCAATAACAAACATATTTTTCAGAACCAGAAACTCGAATTGGATTTGTTATTGCAACGAACGAATGAGATTGCGAGTCAGGCAGACGATCGCAACAAACAAAATATTGAGAAGCAGAGCAGTGAAGTTTCGGAAGAATGGTCATCACTTAATTCCGATTTAGAAAATCGACGAGATATCCTAACGAAACTCTCGGAAATTTGGGAAACCTTCGAGGGACGCTGGCAACACTTCGAAAGCCTACTTAATTCCATCGAAGAAAAATCCAAACACATCGACACCGTCGTCAGAAATAGGCAGCATGTTTTGGACACTCAAAAATATATCAAGGTAATAAATTAATTTTCCGCTATGTTACGGAAAAATGAAAATAAAATTACTTTTTTTATCAGGAGTTATTGTCGGAAGCGGACTCTTTGGATCGCTTTAGAGAGGAATTAAATGATATATCGAAAACTATTCTGGCTTATTTGGGTGAATCTTCGAATACAACCGCAATTGCGTTATCCGATAAATTGAAACAACTCAATCGATCATACGAACTGTAAGTAATTTTCATTTTCCATTAGTTTTAGTATATTGGAATATTAGATACTAGTAAAACTTGATTTTACATTTAAATACTTCAAAATTATTTATTTTTAATAAACTGGTATTATTGAAAATTCTAAAATTACGAATTAGATTTTTCTACAGTCTGCTTATTCCAATAAACATCCAATGTTACAAAGATAATCTATCAAAAGTATAATCCAGATAAATAAATTACTGTATTTAAATAGTAGATATTTAAATGTTTTAATATAATAAATATTTATATTAAATAAATAATAACATCCAGGTTAGTACTATGAGATTTGTAAGAATTTTCTGCTGATTGAATATTTCTTGTTTATATTATTTATTTCCAGAATGATGTAAAAATTTAAAAAATCTCTATGTATTCCAGAATCTTTTAATATCTTTTTATTCAAATACGACAAAATAAATTGTTCTCTATTTTGAATATTACGTAAAATTAAAATTAGATTTTGAGAATGCTTTAATTAAATTTAAATTGCAATTTTTTTACACATAAATATTAACTTTTTGAAAAAAAATGAAAATTCAAAAAAATTATTTTCGGTTAATTTTGACTTTTGATCAAATATCCCACTTTCCTTATAATCCCCATAACAAAAAACCTGTCTAGTCCAGAACCTTGCCATCGAAAATTCCAACAAGTAAAAATCTCTCCAAAATACAAATCTCAGTACCGACAAAATTTTGAAAGTTCGGAAATTCCGACAAACCAAAATCAAAAATTTCGTCGAGCCAAATTCCAAAAACCTGTCATTCCAACAATAAAACTTGGAATTCAATTATTTTGCCTTGTTTCTATTTTTACTAATAAAAAAGGCACGTTTGGACATTTCCGCGCCATCGATCAACTTGGTGCCAAGCCAACTTGGTTTTGACAAACTCGGAGCCAAATCAACTTGGCCCCGGCTAACCCGGCGCCAACTATATTTAGACGCCGACGCTATTGCCCTCCGTAGCACATTCAATTTCCTACATGTTTCTTCAGATTTCTTTCCTGGATGGATCCAAGTTTTCCCGGCTATTCCAAGTTTACCTGGAACTAAAGTTTAAGATTTCCAAACGGCAAGCAAAGTGGCATAGGGATCTAACTAACCTAACCTAACCTACGCTAATCTAAACCTAACCTATATTAATTCAAAGTTTACCAAATAAACAGGTCAAACAAACAATAATTCGAATTTTAAAAATAAATTAAATTAATAAAAAAAAACCTCCAATCTATGATTTAGTTATTTTTGGGACCTTTTTTCAAAAATTTGTCTCTGGCCCGGTTTGAATCTCTTGAGAGAACTAAAATAAATAACCTAGCAGAACAAAACAGAATGAAGTCTGACCTGACCCAATTTTTTTTCTCAGCGGTACGCTAAAAACCCATGCTAAATACCTTCCCCTCCCGGCTATTGTTGATCTCCCCTTTTTGGGGCAAATGATTTATGTAAAACATAAGTACTACTACTATTATATAAAAAACGGAAAAATTTAATATTTTCTTAGAACTTTTCAAATATTTTGAGGTTTGGGGGGGGGGGTCTTATACGACCTTTCTCACGTTCAGTTACGCTACTAACGCCGTATATTATTACTTTGCTTTTTTAGTTAATGCTATATAGTCGATGTTATCTATCACAACAAATTTTTTTAGTTTGACTCCCCCAGACCCCCCGGTTTCCAAGACTAGGTTTTTATTTAGGCCCAGTTGTTCAGTTGCAGGTTAAACCAAAAATTTTAGGTTAACCAATGAAAAACGTTGAAAAGCAGTTTAGTTTAACCTGCAACTGAACAACTGGGCCTTATAGTCATAAATATCATTTTTGTGATCTACTTATTTAAAAACCGAGAATTTTCAAACGGTAATTTTGTTATTATCGTGTAAACCAAAAGGGCAACAGTAACTATTTTGTCAGATTTTAATTTGACTTTTTAGGCTGTAATTATTAGGGCTTTTGTTATTTGTATTTTTGTAGAACTCAAGGTTTCAAAATAAATCAAAAACAATCTCTGAATTTTTACTTTGACGCCAGATGGCGCCCCACTTTTTACAACGTCCAGGGTTTTAATTTATTCCTATGCTCAGTATACATGGAGAAATCTGAAACTTCATTGTATTTAAAAATACAAAACCCGCAATTTTTATTTTTAGAAATAAATTCATTGTAAAAACTAATGAATTTAAAAGGGAAATTTCAAGTGCCGTGGGACGCTAGCTAGCGTCAAAATAAAAATCTGGAAAAATGCAGAGACTGTTTTTGAATTATTTTGAAACAGTTTTTTTCACACATTTATACATTTAGAATTCCACTTAATATATTTTAATGGCTGTTTCGCCACGGTCCAGTACAAACAAATTTGAAGTCACAATTTTTAAAATTACAAAAGTTTGTTTTCTACATTCGGTCTTTATTTTTTCCCTTCGACATTGAATAATTTGAGAAGGAAAAATTGAGGGAATCTAGGAAGGAATCGAATTTTGAATTTTAGAGAATCAAAGAAAAACCGGCGAAATTTGAAGAGTTGAGGAGAATATTCAAATAAGGGGTCGTTCATAAATTGCGTCACTTATGGAGTGGTGTGGGGGGGGGGGGGGTTAAAAATTCAGACGTCAAGTAGCATTGAATTTTCGAATTTTGTTTATGTTTAGAATCTATAACTTTTTTGAAATTAAATATTTTGAAATTGGAATTTTGAATGAATTTTTAAACTTAATATTTCAAATATTATATTATAATAAACAGGGGAGGTGCATGGATCGGTTATCTAATATTTCGATGGTCTAAGTTTTTGTGGCGAAGTGTGACTGTGGGGGGGGGCGGTAAAAATGCTTAAGATTGCGTGCCGTAATTTATGAACATCCCTAATCCTAATAAATTTGAGAAAATTGTAGGGAATTCAGGAAAATCTTAGGAAATTTGGAAATTTTAAGAATTATTTCAATATAAAATATTTAACAGTAGGTGGTAATTATTATACCAAGTGTTGGGTATCTTCAGACGTGAAGAATAAATTTCTTTTGATTAATAGTATTTTTATTCTTATCCGTTAGAATGGGAAGCGGGAATCTTGAAAAAGCTGATTCACGGTGTTGTTTCCTTATATTTTGGTTTAAGGTGGGCTACCCCGTATACGTATCGATATCCTGTGATAAGGTCGATAGAGCGGATAAAGCTAATTAATAGGAATTTATTTAACATTTTTTTAATAAATTTATAAATCAAAATATCAAAATAATAAATACTATCTATCTTTTGTATTCTATTATAATGAGTTTCCTATAATCTGTACAATCTATACCCATAAACCTATATAATCCTGATAGTATATTACCTAAAATAATCCTATAAAAATTGTTTTTATGAAATCGTTTTGATTTAAATTCCAACTAAATCTAAATATTACTTTATGTAATACTAACCCATATATTTTATGTGTTATTCATCACGTGGAATTTTAAAATGTACTTTTCATGAAGGAAAGCAATTTGGAATTTGTCCAAACAGAGTCAACACGTGAAGAGTTTCACTCTCGCTCATTATTATTTTTCTTTAAAAATGCGGTTTATTTAATCTTTTGAAAAATATTAATTCAATTGAAATAGATTAGAAAAATACAAACCTAATTTTTGAATTTTAAGTCCAAACTGGATTTTCATATTTTGAGAATGCGACTGGTGATTATTAATTGCGATTAAATTTGTTTGTTCTAAATTTATACATTAATGACTATTTGCGGTTTTGAATTATAGTTTATTTTTAGCCGCCCAATATAAATATACCTATATTATATATTTGAAGCGCCGGTCTTTTGCGTTATGTAATAGAGAACTATTGATATCCCCGAAATAATAGGGTTTACGTACGTCGATAAACAAAGCAGCTAAATTAGATCAATTTGAATTTATCGAAATCTCGTTTTTCGTAAGACATAAAATTTAAAAAGGTTTAAATTTGATGCGATAATAATAAATTCATCTGGTCATGCGCAAACAATGCAACCACATCCCGGTGAAGTCGTCATAATTAAAGCTTTTCTCGATTTTCAATTTTAAAACGTTCGAAACTCGAGTTGAAAAAGCTGGATGGCTGGAGTTTTCGCTGCCTGGTACTAAGGACGCGTGTAATTGTGCTACCATAACGATTTCAAAAGATAAATTAGTGCTTTATAAATTCGTTTGTAATTTTTAATTGTGCAGTAGGTACTATAACGGAATATTTTTTTAAATATTTTTGCGTGTTATAGTGCCATCGCCGAAAGTGTTAACATTTTCTTCGGATTTACAGTGCTATCACACTATAATTTGGTATTGCAAAAATATTGTTTAGTGTGGTAGAAGTTTTCGCCATAAAAACGGTTCCCCGGTTTATTTTAAATTCTTCAAAAATCTCAAACTCATGTTCTGAAGTTACAACAAAAAGGTGCGCACTCATTTTTGAAAACCAAAAATTCAATTTTTGCTTCACAAATTTTGCCCCGTTTATTTTGGCATATTCTTATTTTGTCTATGAGGTTACGCTCGTTATAAATAGCCGGTACACAAATTACGTATACTTAAATGTGTTGCTTTAACTTTAGAAAATCACACTTCTATTTACATGTGATGTATTAACACTTTGCTATTTTTTTCTAGGCTTCTGGAAGTTTTGCGTGAAAAGAGTGAAAAAACAAATTCGGATTTAATCGAAATCGACAAGGACTTCGCGAACATACTCGCATCCAAGGAGCTGCTATCAGCACTCCACGTCGAAATACGCAATTTTTACGTTTTCGACGAAAATCTTGCACAGACCGAGAAAAATTTGGAGAAGCTGAACACCAAAGTCGATTCGCACATTTTGGAAGCAAAAGATTTGATATCCGAAATTAGAAGCAAATACAATCAATCGCAGCAGTTAGTGCCCATTGATATTTCCCAAGATCTCACCAACTTGGAACTTCTAACCGAATCGCTTTTGAACGCAATGGAGGAGAAAAATAGAGAATTTAAGAAAGCGCGCACTGTTCGCACCGACTATGTGAACGACGTTGACGAAATTCAAAACTGGATCAAAGAAGCCGAACTGAAAATCCAAGACAGGTCCGTGGAACCTCAAATTCTCAACGAACATCTTCAGGAAATTCAGTCGGAAATATCTAGCATTTTGGATCGTTTTGAAAAGTTGACCAAAAATGGAAAAATTATTCAAGACAAAACCCAAAATGACGAAGAAAAGATGGTCATTCAGAGTACCATTGACAACTTGAACGATCAGTTGCAACGTTTACGTGCGATGTTGGACGAGAAGAAACAGCAAGTCGGGGATACTTTGGACGCTTGGCAGCGTTTCTTGAATTTATACAAAGCCGTTTTAACGTGGTGCGAAGAAAAAAAAGTCTTTTTGGTGGAACCATTATACATCAGTACCTTACACGAAGCCAGACAAAAACTTCACGACTATTCGGTAAGAAACTCCATTCGTATTTCGCGCGGTTCCCAACAGTGGTTTAGTGCGCTCATTGCTTGAGGTTCTCAAGTGCATTTCTTGCCCAGAAGTACAAAAACAAATTCCTATGCTCTAAGTTTGACGAACATTATGTATTCGTTAGTAGTAAGAATAATATGTAGCAAGCTATAAAGTACTTTAGCGCCGCCCGTTACCGGCACTAAAGTAAAACGAATACTTTCGTCAAAAAGTGAAACTTTAACTTGAATAATTTGGATGATATAAAGTGAAGTTTTCGAGACGAGACAGCTCGACGCCAGCTGACTCCGCGCCAAGTCAACTCGGCGCCTGTTCACTTTTGTTTTTAATAGATAGAAACTTCTATTTATGTCATTCAGTTGTAAATTATCAAGTTTCCCTTTTAGGAAAACAATTATTTTACTTTAGTACCGGCGACGAGCGAGTGAAAACAGTAAAAAGTGGGGTTTCGGTCGGGTGAGAGATACTTCTTTCACCACGCATATTCAAAGAGCAGCATGGTGCCACAGCAGAAAAATCATTGTAATTTCTGGAAAATCTCTGAATTTTTTTTGTAAATTTCGGGAATACCTTGGAAATCACTGGAATTCTTTGAAAACCTCTGGACGTCTTGAAAATATGAAAAGACTTCCTTTTCAATCTGTATCAAATTTAGAGCATAAGTAAAAGAGTCTCGCTCTACCACTTATGCCTTCTTACGTTTTTTTTTAGAATGCGTCAAAAACCTGTAAAGTCGTCTCTAAAAATCTTAGCGAAATGACAAAAGAATTGGATTACATAACTTCCGTCACGAGTGTCGGAGATCTTCCACAAAAGATGCAGTACGCCGAGGAGATCAAAACAGAAGTGGAAGCTCAAATTTTAGAAAGAGTAGCGTAGGTTTACCAAAAGTTTGATTCGTGTTAACTTTTTAATTTTTAGAACGCTTTACTGCAAGAAACGACGGAAGAATGGGAACAATGCGAAAAGAAAATGAAAGACGTAAAGAATTGGATCGAAAAATCTAAGACGTCGCTAGATTCCCCCCAAAATAAAAAACGACCGTTGCGGGATCAACACGCCATACGGGAGAAAATGTTGGGAGACATTCAAATTCAGAAAGCCAAAATTACGATTTCCATCGAAAAATTGGAGGTAAGTCAACTTTGATGGGATTGTTTTGGTTTTAACCGAAATGTTTAGCTTCATTTCCGCAACGGAATTGGAGGCGACTTTAAGGTTACCCAAGCCGCTCAAGATTTGGTGAAAGAACTGGACGAGTATTTGGAATTCATTCGTAATCAAACCGTGCAGTTGGAGAAGGCAATTACTCAGGTGGAGCAATATCAAATGGAAGTTCAACAACTTCGCCAACAAATTATCCAAGTGGAACAGCAATTGAGGACCGTCTTGGCTCCTACTCATTTGGCTCACGATCACGAGCAAGCTACGAGAGATCAACAGGTAGGTTTTGTTATTATTGTTTGTTAGCAATTGTTAAATAGAATTGACACGATGTGATATGTGTTAGATTTAGTCACCATTCTTTGTTGTTCTAAAATTCGTTATTTTCTAAGTTCAAAAGTGTACGTAGGTAGGTACTTCATCTTCCAGATTGTGATGGAGCTACTAATTTTGTTGTGACTAAATCTAACCATGACAACTTGTTAAGCCCAAACCGCACGCAAAATCTAGCAATTGACTGCAGCAAGACAAGTAAACGGCTTCATCAAAGCAATTTGTTCTCAATGTTACTTTTTGAAAATATTGTTCAAAATATTTTTGGAAACATTTTGATGATAAATTTTACGTAGAGGGGAATCGCTGCAGAGGTGGCTGTGACATTCATCAAGGTGTTTCCATCACCGCACCTCTCCTGCAGCTGGGGATTGTGTTTGTTTGGTTTTGGTCTTTTGCATAATATAATTTTTGATTACTGCTTTTTCATCACATTGCTAGTCAACACTTGCTTTACATTTCTTTACGGTTTTGGGTCTTTATTTAAATATTATTCTATATTATGTTGTTTATTTTTTATATACAGCTATATTCATTTTACTATTATCTTTTACTTGTCTTTTACTTTACTATAAATGGTAGTTGTTTAATTTAAGTACTTATTTATTTTCTTGTCACTTTTAATATTGTTTCTCATGATTGCATTTTATTTTTATCATTTGCTGCATCCCTTCCAATAATCCAAACATGTACTATAATAATTTAGACATATCGAGACAGAGTGCACGCATTGCAAACCAAAGTTGCAGCGCGTAACGAGCGCATTAAAGTCATTGTTCAGCGAGGCACTCCGGACTCGGACCCACTGGACACTTAACTCATAATCCTAACCCCTTCACCGACTCATACCCACCAATTTTGACATATCGCAGCCACTATCTCGCAATTATGCGTGACCCGACTTTTATACCTATTTTTTAACGCGTTTACTGATACATTGTTACTATACGTGGACAGGCACAAATGGAAGGCTACCGGAAGCAGATCGGTCTTCTAACGGCCAAGACTTACGAAGTAGATCCTTATTACGTACCACCATCAACGCCAGATCCTTCCTTAATGGGAATTAGCTACGCAGATATAGCAGCCGGTCGCTCTAGCCCGTGCAGTTTTAACCATCCCACTTGGGAAGAACAAAATTCCACGAACCAACCGACCACCACAACGCACGAATTGGTTACACCGTTAGCTCCTGAGATATGTAACGTTAAAATTGAAGTTATCGAAACCCCGGAACCGGAACCCATTAAATCGAGGCAAGACAACCTAACCGTCACGAGCGCAAAACCAAACAGACGCAGCCGATCACCTAGACCACGCAATGAGCAATCAAAACCTCACGCTGCCAAAGCATCATTAACGCCAGAAGTTGCTACCACTTTTACAAAAAGGCAAAAATCACCTTCGAGTTTCAAAGATACAAGCAAATCCAAACCCATCAAAGAACCCTCTTCCGAACTCACCGTGCCAAATGAAAAACTCCGCTGTCGTTCTCCTAGTCCCATGTGGGCTCCCGGAGGTACCACTTACGCTGAAATTTTAAGAGGTTTGGAAGCCGAAGAACAAAAACGAAAAGTTGCGGCTCAAGCTCCTCCCGAAGTGAAGGAAGTTCCCCAAACGCAATATTCCGTAAATAATCCAAATATTGAATTTGCATGGTCTACGGAATCTTCGTCGTTCGAACCACCCCAGGTGGTATATCAACAACCGCAACAATTTTCTCAAAATATAGTACCGAGTTCTACCTATTACCATCATCATCACCATCAAGTGTTGCCTGCTCAAACTTCTGGTGTTTATGAATACATTCAACCTTTGCCAGAGTTGGTCGGATTTATTGCATCCGGCCAACAATTGCTCAATTCGGGTCTAGGAACTTATCACAGTTCGACTCAATATATGGGTTCCGAATCGCCGATGTATTCGAACCAATCGACTCAATATTTACGAAATTATAATTTACGCGAACCTTTGCCGTATAATACTTCTGGCAATTCTTACGATACGCAAAGAAAAGAATTGGAACATCCGGTTCCAGAACAGAGTCCTACTCAGAAAACCGAACCCCAAGTTTCTGAGAACTTGGTAACTTTCGAAACCGAAAACATCCCAAAAGTATCATCGACAATTTCGTATGCGAGAATTTTATCTCAGGGGCTAAGTACCAAACCTCCTCAGCCATCCAGTACAGCAACAACGCAACCGATATTAAATCGACCTGAAACGCAATTAGTCGAGTCTTCTATTATCAGTAGTGCGCCTAGAGAAGACCACCAATTATTAATGAATCGACAAGAAAAATCTTATAAAAATAAACAAAAGCTTGTAGATAAACCTTTAAGAACTTCAAGCGAATCACTTGGATTAAAGGAAGAAGCGTCGCATTTAGACGTCAAGCCTTCTTCCAAAAATATTCAACAACTTGGTCATCCAGGAGAGACTATCGCAAAAGATATACAAGATGACAAAGAGGTTGAATCAATTCCGAAAGACTTAATAGATATTAGTGTACATAGGGTTAACGTTATTCCCAATATAGATAAGCAGAAAAAAAAGAAAAAATCAAAAAAAGATACAAAGCCAAAGGAAGATGAAATCGATCAAGCTTTAAAAGAACTCGATAATTCGAAACCGACGAAAAAGCATAAATCCGCCAAAACAAAGGACAATTCGACTACAGAAATACTAGAATTGAAAAAATCCGATATTGATCCGAAACCGTCGGAAGTTGAATCGATTAAAAAAACTAAAGAAAGAACGAGTAAATCTGGTAAATCTTCCATCGTAGTAGAAGGTTCAGCACCCGAAGATGATAATGCTCAAAAGAAAGAAGAGCTTACACTCTCTAAATCAGCAGAAGCTCAGTTGACTGGCGGTAAAGATTTACCAAAAGTTGATGAGCAACTTGAAAAAGAAAATTTGGAACAATCAAAACTTCAACCCAAAAAGAAAAAGAATAAAACGAAACTTTCTTCTAATGAAAGTGATCGTTCTGCTCCAATAGTTGAAGAACAAGCAATTGATAAACCAGAAATTGTTAAGAAAACAAAGAAAAGCAAAACAAGAACTGAAATTGAAATTCAAAAAGAAATTATCCCAGTTGAAGAAAAAGCAATTGATAAAGAAAAGGATGACAAATCAGAAAAGGTTAAAAAAATGAAGAAAAGTAATGTTAAAAGTGAAATTGAAAAGAAAATTATTCTAGTTGAACTAGAAGAAATTGATAAAGAAAAGCTTGATAAACCAGACCCTGTTAAAAAAATAAAGAAAAGTAAAACAAAAACTGAAATTGAAATTAAAAAGGAAATTATTCCTGTTGAAGAACAAGTAATTGATAAAGAAAAGGATGACAAATCAGAAACTGTTAAAAAAATAAAGAAAAGTAAAATTAAAAGTGAAACAGAAATTATGTTAGATTCGGGAAAAGAATCTTCATCGACCATTAAAACTAAAAAAGGTAAGAAAATTAAAAAAGAGAGTACACCCGGGATTGAAGAAGTCGTGGAAGCAGAAAACACGATTATAAAATTAGATAGTGAAACTGTGTCAGATCAGCCCTCAAATCGAGGGATTAAACTTGAAATTATCGAAACAACAGAAGAAATAATGTCTGTTCCAAAAGTGGATGTTGAAATTAGAGAAACAACAGAAGAAACAATGTCTGTTCCAAAAACAAATGTTGAAATTATAGAAACAACGAAAGAATTAACGTCTGTTCCTAAAACTAATGTTGAAATTACGGAAACAACCGAAGAATTGATTTCTGTTCCGAAAACCAACAAAATATTCCTTATCACTCACGAAGAAGTGCGTTCGGCACCGGTATTATCAATAAAAATGGAGTTTCCAGATGAAGAAGAACATACATTGCAAGAAGAGCAAACGGTTGTGAACGAAGACGTTTTGTTTTCGATAGAAAATGAAGATGAAGGTCCAGATGAAATCGAATTAGAGCAAGTTATTTTCGGGTCGGTTAAGCCAAGACCCAGCATGATAATTGCAGAAAGAAGAAGAAAAGAGGAGACCGAAATAAAGAAGAGGCCAAGTAAAAAGGTTAGTAGTAAAGTTGACAAAACTCACCGGAGTGAGAAGAGTGACGTACAAAAGAAGCGGCAAGGGATTGCTTTAGAACCAGAATTGGATCAAGTCATAACTGAAACAGACAATGACGTGTCATCTGAAAATGTGACATTTCAGTCGCAGCTAACAAGGCTGGACTCTATAGTCGAATTAGAAGTAAATGATATTCGAGAAGTCATGGATGTTTTATCGAAAAAGGATATTGTTAATAAAATTAAGAAACCATCAGAGCAATACGGAAGGCCAGACGAAAATAGTAGTTTGACGGATGATATTATACCTAGTCCCATTTCATCGCCCACCGTTGAAGCTGATGTCGATGAAACGATAAAACAAACTGAAACTGATAAACACTCGGGGACATCAAAAAAAAAACGTAACAAAAAGAAGAAAGATCCAATTGACGAACTGAAAGTAGAAACTGAAACTAAGACAGTTATTGAAGTTAGTACAAATGACACCAAATTGGAAAAACCAAGCAAGAAGAAACACAATCAAGTCAAGAGTGGAAACGTCCAAATTGAATCCAATACAAAATTTGAAGAAATCGATCTTTCAATACCTTTACCACAAGATAAAGAAATTGTTACTGTAACTGAAAGCATATGTAGTCCAGAAAGTGAACTTAAAGATAAGAAAAAGAGCAAAAAGAAGCCTAAGAAAGCTAAAGCAGAACCTCATACACCAGAAGACGTTCCCTCTAATGAGGTACAAGTTTTACCACCGACCGAAGAACCTAAATCCACAGTTGAAGTTGAATCTAAACCCGTTGATCAACCAATAATTGGTGAGGTCAATGTTTCCTCTCAGGCAAATCTGGAAATCAAAAGTAAAAGTAAGAAGAAGCATAAGAAACCTAAAGACGAATCAAAAGTAATTGAACCTGAAGTATCTCCAAAAGAACCAGAATCATCAACTGTTTTAATAGAACCTGAAATAATATCTTCCCCAGAAGTACATTTAGAGCCAACCACCGTCCCCAAAACAAAAAATAAGAAACACAAATCAAAAAGTTTTCACATAGAACCAAATGAAAAGAGTAAACTGGAAGCAGTAATTGAAACGGTTCCAATATCGCCTAAAGAAGGTTCCCCAGAAGTTAATCAGCAAATTATTGAAGAGCTTCCTTCTCCCGATCCAAAAGAGAGCGAACCATCTGAGCTTGACACGAAACCATTGAAGACTAAAAAAAAGCATAAGAAACATAAGAAACCTTCCCCAAATGATCCAATTACGGCTGAAGAATTACAAGAACCTGAACCAACTAAACTTAACGAACCAAGTATTTTAAGAATTAGCCAAATTGTAAAAACTGAAGTGGAAGAAGTGACAAGTAAAGAAAAGAGAACCAAAACAAAACGGATGAAATCTGTTTCTTTTGAAGAAACTCCTCAGATTATCAATTTAGAGTCAATAACTACGGAATCATTCGAAGAACCTAAAAACGATCAAGAAGAAAGTCCAAAAGATTTGGACGATGATACCGAAATGGCCGATGAATTTATTTTTATTCCACCTCCAAATATATCGGAAGTGAAACCTTTCAGTTCGGCTTCTGACATTGAACCAGAATTCGATACCGATTTAGAAATTGTATGTTTAGATTCGGTTCCAATTATAACAGAAGAAGTTAAAAGTGTAAAAACTGAAGAGCCGGACGATTTTCAACTGATAGATTCGACTATAAAAATTGAAAGCTTGCCTAGTGTAATAGTATTGCCAAAAGAAATTAAAATAGAACAAATTAAAACAACTAAAGTTCAAGTTGATGAAGAACCTACCAAAGAAATGTTATCGAAGGATCTTCCAAAAACGGCAATAACGGAGATATCGGATGCCAAAATTCAATTGTCTGAAGAAGTCATTAAAAAGGTAACTTTTGTTACTGAAAAGGTTGCTTTTAAAGGTTTACCAACTGATGACACGACGTCTCTATGGATGGATTCTGAAATCGTATTACCAGAAGATGAAGAAGAAGAGATAACACCCGAATCCAAAATAGTATCTTCAGTAACTATTACTGAAATCAAAACCGAGAGTTTGCCAATTACTGACATAGCATCTGAAACCGTGCCCGAAACTGAACCCAAAATAGTAACTTTAGAATCCGTTTCTGAAATAAGTAAACCCAGTGTTAAACATTTACCAACTGATCAAACAACATCTTTGGGAATGAGCTTTGAAATTGTATTACCAGAACAGGAGGAAACAATCGAAAATAAAATAGTAACTTCAGGATCAGGTATCGAAATAAAGAAACCTGTTCTTAAAGACTTGCCAACTGATGAAACTTGTTTGTTAATGCACTCTGAAATTGTATTACCACAAGAAGGTGAAGAAAATCAAATAACTATCGACGAAGTAGTTGAACACAAAATAGAACCTGTCATTGAAAAAACAGTTTATAAAGGTTTGCCAACAGATGAAACGACATCTTTGTGGATGGATACCGAAATAGTTTTACCGGAAGATGATGAAGATAAAGAGCAGATAGTAGCAGAAGAAACTGAACCTAAAGTAGAAACAAAGCCTTTTACTGAAATAATCATTGAAAAACCATCCTTCAAGGGTTTACCAACAGACGATACGACATCCTTGTGGATGGATACTGAACTGGTTTTACCAGAAGATGATGAAGATGAAGAACAAGTAAAAATAACCGAAGTAATCGAACCACAAAAAGAAACAAAATCTGTTACTGAGATAGTCATTGAAAAACCTTCTTTCAAAGGTTTACCAACAGATGAAACGACATCCTTGTGGATGGATACTGAACTGGTTTTGCCAGAAGATGATGAAGATGAAGAGCAAATAAAAATAACTGAAGTAATCGAACCCAAAATAGAAACAAAATCTTTTATTGAGATAGTCATTGAAAAACCGTCCTTCAAAGGTTTACCAACAGATGAATCGACATCCTTGTGGATGGATACTGAACTTGTTTTACCAGAAGACGATGAAGATGAAATTGAGGTAAAAGCAATTGAATTAACTGAACCAAAATTGGAAATAGAATCTGTTACTGTAATAAATCAGGAAATATCAGTACCCAAAGATTTGCCAAAAGATAAAACAACATCTTTGCCATTGGTTTCTGAAATAATTTTACCAGAAGATGATAAAAATAAACCACAGATGAAACCAATTGAAGTTACTGAACCCAAGGTAGAAACGGAATCTGCTGCTAAGAAAATTAACGAAAAACCAGCTCTCAAAGATCTACCAAGAGTTGAAACGACATCTTCATCGTTAGTTTCTGAAACAGTTTTACCAGAAGATTATAAAAATCAAGGACAGGTTACCGAAAAATCTTCACAAAAGATGGATTCCGAGATAGTTTTACCTGAAGATGAAAAGCAGGTAGTAGCAAAAGTAATTGAACCTATAGTCTTCAAGGGTTTACCCACGGATGAAACTACATCCTTATGGATGGATACTGATATTGTATTGTCTGAAGAAGATGACGACGTAACACAGATTACTACAACTTTAGAAGCAATTAAACCAAAACAAGAAATACTGTCCGAAAACGTTGAATCAACTGATCTAAAACCACAAATTGAAGATATGCTTCCTAGTTATGACATGGCTAAATTAATGAAAGCTGAGGAAGAATGGGAAATTAACAGATGGAATATCGTGGAACCAGAAAAAGATTCCGTTATTCCTTCAGTTGACGAAATAACTCAAGAAGAAAGTATTGTTCCAAATAAAGATTTAGTTGATTCTTCAGAAAAAGATTCCATTATTGCTTCAGTTGACGAAACTAGTCAAGAAGAAAACATTGCTCCAAAAATTAATTCTTCAGATAAAGAAGAAGAACAAGATAAATTACATAAACAATGGCTTTTAAATTTACAAACAGACTTCAGCTTCTACAACATTGTAACTTTACACGAATGTGAACTAATTTGGCAAGAAGAAAAAGCAAAGGAATTGTCGAAAACAACAGACGATGAGGTTATTAAAGAAACTGAAGATTTATCACCACCGGCAGTGGAAAGCGAAATTCTTTCCGAAACACCGCACGAGGAGCCCAAATCCACAATTCACTCAAGTTTAAATCCGAACGCCAAAGTATTTGTACCGAGTTTGAATGAAAATAAAGAAGTTGATAATGTTGCACAATATTCGGAAAAATTGGGTGCTCCAACTTCGGAAGTTAATTTTTGGACTTTCAATAGAGAGACCGTGCCATATTACGACGAATGCCTCGAACCGTTCGATGCTGACGGTTCCAATAGTTTGTGGGTTGATAATATGTTACAAGAATCTTCAAGTGATTTTCCGCTATCTTCGTCAGATATAACTCAGGATGTTATGGAAAGCGATAACTATCCACTAATGGAAGAGTGTGCTGGAGGCGACATGCTTCCAGGATCTATTTCGGTATTTACAACTGAAATATCGAATGATTCAACTCTTCGCTTAGACGAAGACAATTTGGAGCCTACATCTGAAAAACCTACTCAACTTGAAGAACTTGATTACGTAGTAGTTGTTACAGAAGACACTAAAGAAACTGTAGGTATACCAACTGAAGGTATGGTGGAAATAACAGAAAATTTGATCGAACCCGCTGTTATACCAGAAGATAAACCTGCGGATGTGGAAGATGTCAAACGTGATACCGATGTTTTAGAATTAGAAACACCGCAAGAAGAACCTAAACAAAAGCACAAAAAAAGTAAGAAAACACCTAAAATACCCAAACTTGAGAAGGAAACGATCCCTATTATTGAACCTAATATTGACATTGAAGATTCGAACGCTACCACTGTACCAAACGTTTGGTTATCGCATGCCGATGGTAAAACTTATGCAGAAATTGTCGCCACTAGCAATCGCTCTAGTCCACAAAAGGACATCGAAGAAGAAGTAATACCAATTATTAATGTTGTAGAAGAACCGGTAGAAGAATGTGTAGCAAACAAAATTATTTCGGTTATACCAGAAGATGTAAATATGTTAATTGCAACTCCAAAACCAGAAAAACGAAAACGTTCTCGATCCAAAAATCGTAAGAAGAAACCAGAGCAAACGGAAACCTCTACTGATACTTCTACAGTTGTATCAGACGTAATAACTAAAATTGAAACACCGATTTTGTTAGATAAAGAAGAAGAACAAATACAAGCTCCATTAGAGGTTCATACGTTTGACGATTCAACACAAATAACTTATGCGGATGTTACTGCTATCAAAACAAGTACAATAATTGTAGAACCTAAACAAGAAAAAGTTCATTTGCCAAGCGAAGCTAAACCAGTTCAAATTCGTATTGAAGTTGTTGATGATTTGCACGTACCACTTGAACCCTTACCAAGAGATTCGGAAGGGTTCATGGAGGTTTTAAGTAAACGAGATCGCAGATCCCGTTCCAGATCGGCTCCAAGATATGAAAATGTGGAAAACGATTTAAAATTAAAGACAACTAAAGACGAAGAAGTTGAAACTGACGATAGCGAAAAACCAACCAAATCGAAGAAAAGGAAAAGCAAAAAATCATCAAAGGAAAATTTAACTCAAGAAATTACTTCGCCACAATTAGATATCATCGATAAATTTGAAATTGTTCATTCAGAATCAATTTCTGTTGGAAAACCTACCAAAACATGGGCGGGAATTGTTGGTTCTGGTGCAAATACGACTGTAGATGAAATTATTAAACCAAACGACGTTGTCCCCGAAAATGTAGTTTTAGAAACTACTGCAGTAATTTTAAAAGATGTACCAACCATACAACCTGTAGATAGCATAAAGCCTGATAAGAAAGGAAAGAAGAAAGTCAAGACTGTAGAAGACGTTTTTAAGTCAAGCGAAGTGGTCCCTGACATTTTAGATTCAGAAACTACCGTGGAAATTGTACAAGATATTGACACACCTTCAGATCATATAAAACCTGATAAGAAAGGAAAGAAGAAAGTTAAGGCAGTAGAAGATGTTTTTAAGCCAAGCGAAGTTATCCCCGAAACTGTAGTCTCAGAAATTTCTGCGGTAATTGTAAAAGATGTTCATGACACAAGTTTACTGACTGACAGTGTACCTTCCGCAAAACCTTTAGATAACACAAAACCTGATAAAAAAGGAAAGAAGAAAGTAAAAACTGTAGAAGATGTTTTTAAATCAAGCGAAGTGGTCCCTGAAAATTTAGATTCGGAAGCTCCTTCTGTGGAAATTGTAAAAGATGTTGAGGTCACACAAGTAATAACTGAAACTGTACCAACAATACAACCTTTAGATAACATAAAACCTGATAAGAAAGGAAAGAAGAAGGTAAAAACTGTAGAAGATGTTTTTAAGCCAAGCGAAGTTGTCCCCGAAACTGTAGTCCCAGAAATTTCTGCGGTAATTATAAAAGATGTTGACGATACAAGTTTACTGACTGACAGTGTACCTTCCACAAAACCTTTAGATAACAAAAAACCTGATAAGAAAGGAAAGAAGAAAGTAAAAAATGTAGAAGATGTTTTTAAATCAAACGAAATTGTCCCTGAAAATTTAGATTCGGAAGCTCCTTCTGTGGAAATTGTAAAAGATGTTGAGGACACACAAGTAGTAACTGAAACTGTACCAACAATACAACCTTTAGATAACATAAAACCTGATAAGAAAGGAAAGAAGAAAGTAAAAACTGTAGAAGATGTTTTTAAATCAAGCGAAATTGTCCCTGAAAATTTAGATTCGGAAGCTCCTTCTGTGGAAATTGTAAAAGATGTTGTGGTCACACATTTAATAACTGAAACTGTACCAACAATACAACCTTTAGATAACAAAAAGCCTGATAAGAAAGAAAAGAAGAAAGGCAAGACTGTAGAAGATGTTTTTAAGCCAAGCGAAGTTGTCCCCGAAACTGTAGTCTCAGAAATTTCTCCGGTAATTGTAAAAGATGTTCACGACACAAGTTTACTGACTGACAGTGTTCCATCCACAAAACCTTTAGAAAACACAAAGCCTGATAAAAAAGGAAAGAAGAAAGTTAAAACTGTAGAAGATGTTTTTAAATCAAGCGAAATTGTCCCTGAAAATTTAGATTCGCAAACTCCTTCTGTGGAAATAGTAAAAGATGTTGACGTGACACATTTAATAACTGAAACTGTACCAATAATTCACCCTTCAGATAACATAAGGCCGGACAAGAAAGAAAAGAAGAAAGTCAAGACTGTAGAAGATGTTTTTAAGCCAAGCGAAGATGTCCTCGAAACTGGAGTCTCAGAAATTTCTGCGGTAATTGTAAAAGATGTTGACGACACAAGTTTACTGACTGACAGTGTACCATCCCCAAAACCTTTAGATAAAACAAAACCTGTTAAAAAAGGAAAGAAGAAAGTTAAACCTGTAGAAGATGTTTTTAAATCAATCGAAGTTGTCCCTGAAAATTTAGATTCGGAGACTCCTGTAGAAATTGTAAAAAATGTTGAGGTCACACATTTAATGACTGAAACTGTACCAACAATACAACCTTCAGATAACATAAGCCCTGATAAGAAAGAAAAGAAGAAAGTCAAGACTGTAGAAGATGTTTTTAAGTCAAGCGAAGTTGTCTCCGAAACTGTAGTCTCAGAAATTTCTCCGGTAATTGTAAAAGATGTTCACGACACAAGTTTACTGACTGACAGTGTTCCATCCACAAAACCTTTAGATAACACAAAGCCTGATAAAAAAGGAAAGAAGAAAGTCAAGACTGTAGAAGACGTTTTTAAGCCAAGCGAAGTTGTCCCCGAAACTGTAGTTTCGGAAAGTTCTGTGGTAATCGTAAAAGATATTGGCAACACAAGCTTAATAACTGAAAGTGTACCAACCCTACAACCTTTGGATAACATAAAACCTGATAAGAAAGGAAAGAAGAAAGTTAAAAGTGTAGAAGATGTCTTTAAGTCGAGCGAAGTTGTTCCCGAAAATTTAGTTTCGGGTACGACTTCTGTGGTAATTGTAAAAGACGTCGACAATACAACTGTAATGTCTGAAAGTGTACCATCCATACAATCTTCAGATATCATAAAGCCTGATAAGAAAGGAAAGAAGAAAGCCAAAAATATTTCCAAAAACGAACCTATCGAAAAAAGTAGCAGTATTTTCAGCATTTTGTCGTCCGTTAAAAATATTTTGTCAGGATCTAAAAATGATCTTACATCAATTGATTCTCAGCCCGAAAAAGATTCAGATAGTGAAGACAAAAGTAAAAAGAAAAACAAGAAGAAAAATAAAAATAAAAAGAAGGAAGAAACACCGCCAAAAGAAATAGTTCCGGAAAATGACGACCTGGAAGATGTTCCGCTAACACGTAATGTTATTAGTGATATATCATCTGCCATTAGCACCGAAAATCCAATAACTCATACGGGAGACTTAAATCAGTTCTTACACACCGAGAGATTACATTCTATGTCTGAAAACATTATAAGCTCGTCCAAAGAAACACAAGATCTACCGGAAAAGCGAGGCAGCTTTTTTGGAAACTTGCTTTCCAAAGTTACTGGCTCAAAAAATGAAGAAGGCAAGAAGAAACATAAAAGCAAGAAGAATGAAAAGCACGACGAAGATACGTCAATTGTAAAAGACGACCATAAATTTGTGGAACCGATTGTTGTGCCAAAGTCTCCAAAAAAAGAAAAATCTGGAGTATTTGATAACATATTTTCTAAAGTTACTGACGCTTGGAAGAGAAAATCGGAATCACCCGAAAAGGAACCAAACGAAGACTTATCGATTCTTATAGAAAACCTTAAAAAGGACGATTTGTTTTGGTTAAACAAATACTTGTACGACGACGCAGAAGACGAACTCCAAATTTTGCTTGCACAAATTAATAAAAGAAAAGGTAGCCAGCAATCGAGTAAATCTCTGAACGATAACCACCCCGACAAAGATGGAGATTCCGATAGTTCAAATGATCGCAGTTCTCCGAAACCTTCAAAGCCAGATTTCTCGTCTAGCAATTTCCAAAGTAATACACAGTACACGAGTGCCGATTTACCGGGTGGATTTTGCAGATGGAAAGATGAAAGCACTTATTTATCAGCGGAACCTCTTGCAACTGAATCAAAAATAGAAATAATAACAGAAAAAGAAGATTGGAATCGCGGTCATCAAACTAGTCCTTTTGACCATTTACATGCTGCTCAAAAACTATCTGAGAGCATCGCGGAAAACATTATTAACGACTTAGACGATATAACCCAATTTGAAATCCATTCCACTCCTACCTTAGAGCCTGTAGTTTCAACATCACCGATTCTAGATGAGAAGGTCTTCTACCAAGATATCTACGAAGATCATCCCAACAGTTCTCTTATGAAGGTGA
This sequence comes from Cantharis lateralis, assembly GCA_963170105.1. Classification (NCBI taxonomy): domain Eukaryota; kingdom Metazoa; phylum Arthropoda; class Insecta; order Coleoptera; family Cantharidae; genus Cantharis; species Cantharis lateralis. The sequence goes on from OY720626.1 coordinate 9,393,291, forward strand.
AATATGGTTTCGTGTTTTTTGGTGAAATTGGGCTCTCTATGTGCTGTTAACCTTACTCGGCTTAATAATAAATCTTTAATTTGGGCTTCCGTCTTTTTATGTCTTAATGTTTTGTCTTTTGCACGATTAACTTTAATTTTAATATAACTGCATGCCTGCCTAATAATAAATAGAATAAGAAATGTTATATAGTAATTTTTGGGGCTTGTGTTACATAAAAGTGAAATTTGATAAATTCTGAGCTTAGCTGAAGAAGCTGGTGTGAAAAAAAGTTGTTCCAACCAGGAGCAACCAGGTACGACAGCTAATAAAATTTGAATGAATTAATTAGAAGTAAAATATTATCTGAGTATGTACCAAAATTCCGATTTAGATTAAAATTCAATTCTTAAGAAGTTAAGCAAAATTTTTAGTAATTCTGCCAGAGACTTCATTTTTCCAAATCATTTTTACTTATTCTGAACGCAAAGATTAAGTTTTGAGAGCCTACCTTTTCAATACTCTTCTCCTACCATCCACCGGAGCATCGTCGATAATTTGGCACAATGCCACCTTAAAGTGGCAGTTGTTTGGGCAATCATGTTTAAATTCTTGATCTAACGTAACCTTTCTGTTTTGACTTTTTGACTTCTTTTCCACAATTGAAGGTGCTCGACCATTTGCTCCAAAGTGGTATAAACTCGGACCTTAACAGCAGAATGGCGACTTCTGGACCTTTTTTCTCATTTTCTCGCCTTTTTATCATGAGTGGTTTTCTTTTTTACAATTCCGGATCAGAACTTAAATTTTGCCTTTTTTGTGCATATGAGGGTGATTTGGGGGGGGGGGGGGGTAAACACACACTGCTAACCTGATAAAAGGTGAATAATTAGGTGTGAAATTATGTCCGACTTTTAAAGTCTGTTTAATTTGCTATTCCGAAAGGGGCGGACATTTTTCCAACAGTTACTATACCTAAAGCAACAGAGTTTAAAAAACTTAAAAAATTATAAGCGCTTGAATTCAGACACTACAGGGTTAAATTTTGTTTGTAGATAATTTTACGCTTTTTAAAATAACATTAAACAATTTGCTGAAAAAAGTCAATAGTTTCGGTACTATGACCATTTGAAGGTAAAACTTAAAGAAAGGCTTGAAAACGAGTTACCCCCGAGTTCGAATTTATATGAGAATATTTTAATTAAAAGTTCAAGTGCCTGGTCATCGTGGCAACTAGATTATTTATTTTGGCGTCTAAGAATTACAGCTTTCTCAGATTTTCTACTGAATCTTTTTCAAAATCCAAGAATTTTATTTCCATTAGCATTATATTTTTCAACAAACTTGTTTTATTTTTTTAATTTATTAAACAAAAACCAAATTGAAAACAATTGAATTGGTAATTTAACCACTTCTGGTGGAAATAAACGAACGTCGATTTTATTTCAATTTGATTTATTCGAGTGATCGTTCTGCCACTAGCCAATAGCTTCGAAGGATTTTAGTTTGACATATAAATTTTTTTGGTTATAATTCACCTAGAATAAAGTAACGGACCAATGAGAAGTGCGTAATTTATAAATGTTGAAAATAAATCACTTTTAACAATGATAAATGAATGAAAAATCCAAACAAATGTGGATTTCAAAATTAGTTCTATGTTTACATAATTCTGGCCAATTGACAAAAATTCAAAGTAAAAAAAGTTTAATCCGGCCCTGATTTCGACACCAGTAAATCAATAACCTATGTTTATTGTTATTTTTCGATTCGTTTGATTAATCCATTGTTCGATTAAACCTTTTTTTTCAAAATCGAAAAAAGAACAATTTAATTTGTCAAATTAAAATCCTAAAATACGATGACTGGCCGTGGCAGAACAGTCACTCAATCAAAACCAGTAGAGGTTCACATAGATTCATTTGTTTTATTTAATTTAAAAAATAATAAAAGTTTATTGAAAAAAATTGATCCGCATGAGAGAATTTTCTAATAATATTTTTCATCACAGTGCCCTGGGATAAAACGTGAGAAATTTTGACGCAAACTTCAAAAATTGATAACTGCTCTGTAAAAGAATTTCTAAAAATAATTTCAAAGCAATCCATTTGTTTAGCTGCTTGCTTACATAGTCAAAAGTAATGGATTTATTTTGAAATTGCAATGTCTTACGCTGTGAGTAATAACATCATTTTCAAAATTTTCTCGATATGTTTAGTGTTGACTCATTGATTTGGCAAAGGTATCGAAGATATTGTACCATTCTATTCTCTGCGGCAATTTAATGTAACGAAAGCGGATCTGCATGTTTGAAGTAAAACATGAATGATATTTTTTATTAATATCTTTTGATCTATGCCTTTTTTTCAAATATTACCTATTTATACAATTTTTTTTTAATAAATAATAATCTATATTGGGCTTCATATAAAAAATTTAATTATTCAAGGTTGCGCATTTTTGTTTGAAGTAATAATTTGATTATTAATTATTTAGAAGTATTTCGCAAGTTATGTTTACATTATTTTTTGCATGTTCTTTTTTTTAATTATAATGGGTTTGTATTTGCTTAAGTGCGAGTTAATTGACTTGCTAAATAAATTTAACGTATAAAAAATTTAAAAATCTGAATTTTTAGATAATCTCGATTGGCGTGGCCGATCTTCAAACAGCCGTTCAGAAAATCGAAGAATCTCAATCGCAATTACCCTCTGGCAACTGCGAATCCCTGTTGAGCGCATTATCGGTGAGTAGCTTTTTCCTTACCTTGGGTCTTATAGCTCAGCCCTCCGGCGAACGTGATGCGCTCAATTGGCCAAAAAATATATCTCTTCGTGTCGCGATTTTGAAATTTATGTACCGAATTATCTAAATTGAATAATGCACAACAGGTTCTGGTATTAAGTCATTCTTAAAATTAGTTATAGTATCAGTGAAATTATTAAAACGTCGATTATGTCATTTCTATTTTTAAAAATTATGACCTCTGGTTTGGCATTCAAAGACGAATGTCCCTTCACTATTTTTATATTGTAACCGCAATAATTAGCGTCCTTAAAAAATATTTATTATTCAGTACCGAATTAATTTATTTAAAAAAAAAATTTTTGAAAAAAATTATATTATTCTAATTTGATTTAAATGGACGACTATTTTATTATTATCAGAGAAAATATTTTTCTAATAACTTCTCTAATTAAGTCTCGATGTCGCAAAAAAAACTGATGTCACGATATTGGCGATCCCGAGGTCGGGGGGTCAATCGCCGGCGATTATTATTATCATTAAAAATTTAATTTGGTTTTAAATAACTCGTTAATGCAGCTGTGTATTTTTAAACAATATTCAATACAGTTGATTGTGCCGGTAACGACGCCGGCCCTGCTTCATAACATCAACATTATATTAGAGCCAAAACCTACGATGCACGTCGGCTTCTCATCATTAGTTTGCATTCAAACGTGATCAAGTGCGGATGTGATCATTTCGAAAACTTCGTAGTTTTTGTCTCTCTCTAATTTGTGAATTTTTCAGTTATTGACGAGTGATTTGAAAAAGCACGCCACCGAAGCAATCAGATTGGAAAATTTAATTCTTCAGATTCCTTCAGAAAGTGACGCCCAAAATTTAACCACTGCTTTGGCAGATATAAGAACTCGGATTGCCACCCTTCTTCTGCAAGCCGAAAATGGCACCATTGCTGTTGAGGTAAGTAAATTAACAATTTCACCTTTCTTCTTCTATATTTAGCTTCTTACGCTAGTTTCTAAATTTACAAATTTTTAATTTTTGTTCCACATTTAAATTATTTTTAAGCGTGAATTACCTAATTATAAAGTAGCAAAAATAAATTTTAAACGTCGAAAGCAATCAGTTGCAATAATAGATTATTCTATTCCAGGCAGCGCAAAAGGTTGAAATAAAAAGACACCAGCAATTGACTGAGTATCATCAACTTCTGATCGAAATAGAAATTTGGCTTCAATCGATAAAGGTCGAATTGTTAAACGAAGTGAAGGATAATTCCGTTCCCCAAATCGAAAATCAAATTGTATCCTTCAATAATGCTCATGACCAAATTATTTCAAAAGAGAAGAAATTGTCCGAACTAGAAACTGAGTGTTTAAATTTGAAACAGTATCCCCAAGTGCAAAGTTTGGCAAACGATCTCTTGGTGCACTTACAAACCGTAAGGCACGCTTTCCTAGAACACAAAACTCTTTTGTCCAATAAAATAAAAAGTCTGCAGGTGCGTTTGGTGGAAATTGAAGAAGAAAAAAATAAACCTTCGTTAGATTTATCGCAAGATAACACTTTGGATTCGAGTTCTATGCCAATTGAAGAAATCCCCGTACATGCCGATACTGGGAAACTTACCGAATTTATTTTATCCGAAAAGGAAGTTCCAATTGGAGTTACAATCGAAACTCAAACCGGTCACAGTTTGGCAAGCTCTCATCTAAGCTTACCAATTTTGGAAACTAAAGACGTTGCAATCAGTTGTAATCCACCGGTAGACGTTAAAACTCAAACCAAAACAGAAAGTTTGAGCGAAGAGTTTCCAGCCACAAAAGAAGCGATCAAAATATCCAAATTTACGGACGGCGATCAAGAAACAATCCAAATTGCTACTAAACCGATAACGACAAAATCGAAAGGTGATACCGACGATCTCTTGGTAGAAGCCGAGTATAAAACAGAACCCATAATCATGTCGGACGAAAGTGGAGCTAAAACTACGGAACTCAATATTCTGCATTCCGCATTGAACCAACCGTTCGAAACCATCATGGTGGAACCTGACGAAACCACGACCGAAGTGATAGTTGATGCCGATGGAACCAAACGTATCATAGTTACAAAGCATCGTAAGACAATCATGTCCAGGCAGCGTTGCATTCAAGAGCATCAACTCACGACAACCAACGTAACATCGGACGGAAACGTTCCAGTTACCGAGTCTTTCTCACAAATTACATTGCAAGGCCAAAAAACCAGCACCGCTTTAGCATCCGGCGATGGCGTAACTAAAACTTTAACTAGCCAAAGTTTCGGCGGCAAAATTATTTCGGGCACACCTGGAGGCGACAAATGCGTTCAAGAATTTCAATCCGAACCCCAACACGAATATTCAGTTGTGTCGGATTCTAGACCAGACGAGGTGGAAGTGCAAGGAATTAAATTGCACGAAGGCGATATCACTTTTGTCGATAATCAACAAAATACTCTAATTTCCAGCACCGAACCCTTAATTGAAGGCGAAGAAATTCACACGTCAAGCTCGACTGTCAGAGCGGTTGTGCAACACGTAAAACGTAGAATTATAAGAAAAACTAGAAAAATAATTAGAAGAGTTGTTATCGTAGACGGAAAAGAACAAATTACCGAAGAAATAATCGAAAACCCCGAAGTAATCGAGGTCGAAGAAGAAGGTATACCAAGAGTCAGCATTGACGTAGTAAGAACGCAAGACGGTCAAACATTTCCACAACAGCTATTTGATACATCAAGAGAACCTCAAAGGTATGACGTAGAAAAAGAACAATTCCAACAGCTACCAATAATTTCTAATATTGATGAATTGCCAGTACAATCCATTCCCGTCACTAGCACATCCGAAGATGTAGAGATCCTTGCACCTAGTTCTGCCGATAGCTCACCTAAAGTTGATGAAGCACGTAGTTTGGATCATGCACTAGTTGAAAATCCATTGGAATCTGCTAACACAATTATTGTTCCTTCCAATGTTGATGATATCTCAAACATAATAGAAGAAATTGAGCCATCCACAACTTCTGTTAGTCCACCTGCACCTAAAATAATAAAATTTGAATTAATTGGCACAAAAACAGAAAAAGTTAAACCGTTGGGGAAAACAACTTCCACCCCAACAAAACTAGAACCCGAAGTTGAAACAAAAACCGCTTCTATTTCTCCTTCCAAAGAACCAGAAGTTATTGACTCGGACGTTTCGCCGGAACCCAAAATAATAATTAATCAGTATGAAATAATTGGAACCAAAACGGAGAAAGTTTCACCAACCAAACGTACTCCTACACCTATCAGTGCAGAATCCACAAAAGTTGAAACCAAACAAATTCAATTCGAGGAAAATCCATCGAAAGAATTCGAATTGATTGGCATTCAAACCGAAAGTAGAAAGTCTGCCAGTCCAGAAGAAATAAAACCTTCGCCGTCCGTTTCGGAAAAAGAAGTTTACGAAAAAGTTACACCCCAAACTGCATCCGAAAGTCCTTCTGAACAACAAGAATGTAAGCGAACATCTCTGACTTATACAATTGAAGAACCTCCTCCGCAGTGGCAGAAGCCTTGTGTTCCAAAAATGAAGGACGTTAGCACGACCATTACAAAATCTTTGCAAGAAATGTCGCCCATCAAGAAAGCAATTGAACAAGTTTCTTCCGTCGATATACTGGAACGATATACTCCTGAAACCTCCATCGTGGAAGAAGTGCAAGGTATACCTTCTGAAATTGAAATTGTTGCAACTGAGAAAGAAATCTCTGTATCGCCAGATCAGTTAGAAGAAACCGTTCCCCAAATAATTAAATTCGAATTGATCAGCACCAAAACTGAAAAGATTAAAATTGATAAAGGAGCTTCATCTCCAATCGTTAAAGAACCAGATCAACCCAAGGTGACCACGCCGGAAGTTGTAATTAGTAAACCTGAATTTATTGAAGTGAAACCTGATCAGGAAGAACCATTGGAAGAAGCTGCAACACCAATTAATACGACGCTATCTCAAGAAGAAGAACCGTCTTCCAACAGCAAAGTGAAGAAGAAGCGCAAGTTCTCTAAAAGCAATAAACAAGCAATAATTTCAACACCAAGAACTTTGAGTCCTCTAGAAGTTGCAAGTAGCGAAGAAGCAGTCGATGTGGCCAGTCCTGAGAAACTATCCGAATCTTCTAAAATTGACATCAATGCCCAATTTATTCTAAGCGAACAGAACGGTTTAAGTCCGATTCCTGTTGAAACCATTAAACCTGAAACAGTTATTACAGATCTAAGTGAACCGAAGGTTAAAATTTGCGATGTTGTAGAATCTTCCACGCCCGAAAAATATGTGAAAGAGTCTACCAAACCTCCATCCGATATTGAAATCGAATTATCTCTTCAAGAAAAGCAACCAATATTTGGTCAATGCTCTACGCCAAAACTATCAGTGTCCATGAAGTTTGAAGATCAAAAAGACGGATTACCAGGAGTAATGACTCAAAAAGAAATGTATGGTACTTTCCCATCAATCACAGAACAAAGCAAAGAAGTTCGAACTGAACCGATCAATGTTCCAGTAGCAATTCCGCAAACTGAAAATGTAGACGAAAGTAATTCTTTCACCAGTGAAATAGATTACGGTGGTAGAAAGAGTAAAAAGAAAAAGAAACATAAAGATTCTAGTAAAAGTACCACTCCCGTAGAAGAAATTAATTCACCTGCTGCCGAAAGTTTGCAGCAAGAAGAAGAAAAAACTGTTTCTGCAGTAACATCTCTAGCAGAATCTATCGATATTTTAATTCCTGAAGATTCTCAACCTTCGTCGGCCACGCCTCTGCCTACTAAAGAACCATTCGAACCAATATCAACGGATAACGACTTAAGTGGCAAAGATACGGGCTATGAAGCTGAAGAGAAAACTACCATTGATGAAAGCGTTGGCGATGAAAATGAGTTGAGTAAACAAAAGAAACACAAAAAGAAGCGTAGGCAAAAGATTAACATTAAAGTGTCCGAAGAATCGAATAATCCTGAGTCGATTTCTGAATCTTCTTCCGTAGGTCAGTCGATACAGTTTTCTGATGATGAATCTGGTCAAACCGTTGAACCTAAAACAAAAAGTTCTAAGAAGATGAAGAAACGTAAAAACGAAAAACAACACAAAAAGTCGGAGAGCGAACCACAATCCGAAACTATTGTTCGAGAAGCACAAGTGGAAGAATTACGATCACCAAACGATTCTTATAAAAGTATACCGACTCCATCCGAAAGTGGTTCCGTTAAGATAGTCGAGGAAAGAATTCCTTCGCGGCCCGAGAGCGAATCGTTGGACTCTCTAACCAGTAAAGTTGTAACGACTGTCCCCGTAATAGAAGCTGTATTAACCCACGAAGAAACCGTGCAAACATCGCCGGATGTTTCCGAAATTTTAACAGACGTTTCCACTAGCCAAGTTCGGCCCTCTGCAGTGGAGCACGCTTTCATGCAGACTTCGCCAGAGGTACCAATTGAAACAGCAAGTATATCCCTGCAAACTTCAGAAGTGGAACCTGCAGTAGTTACGGAAGTAATCAAACCCGAAACATTGGAATCGTCCAGTCAAGTGGAAATTACTTTGTTGGAAGGAATTACTCAAACTTCAACTCCAGAAAAACTTGAACAAGAAATAACTATTGTACCACAAAAAGAAGTAATTACGTCAGAAACTTCCATACAAACTTCAGCTCCCAGTACTCCAGAAAAGATACCAACAGAAAAAGTTGCAACGTCAGAGCAAACTATGCAAACGATCACTCCAGAAGTGGTGGAAATTGCTCGAGATGAAACATCAATCCAAACTTCACCAACCCCTCAGCAAGACGGTTTTGTTCAAACTACTACACCTGACCTCTCACAACAAGAGATAAAAGAAACTTTAGAGTTTTCTAGTCAAATTTGCCCTGCGGATATTTCTTCCCTCACGGAAGAATCGGTTCAAACATCGCCGATTCCATCGGCTCCTCTGTTGGATGAAGTCACGCAAACATCGATTTCTGAGTCGATAGCTCCCGTTGAGCCTGTGAGAGTTAAAAAAGAAACATTGGAAACTACGTCGCAAACATCACCTGTAGTTATAAAAGATTTTACGAATGCTTCGCCAACACCTCCTTCGTCGTCTTTGGAAGAACCATACGAAGTCCACGTTCAAGCCGTCATAACTCTCCCCGAAGACGATACCGACACTACGGAATCGAGTACTCCAGTTTCCAAACTGGAACCTGAATCATCTGATTCATCAAAATCGCCTGATTTTGATGTTTACGTTAATGTTGCAGGACACGATCCAAAGAGTATAATATCAACAGTTGTAGATTCCAAAAAGGAGAGGGAACCATCCAATAAAAATGAAAAGAAAGGAAATAAACGTAAACATGAAGAATCCAAATCTTCATCTTCAAATGTTCAACGACCTGAAAATCGTGGCCCAGTTTTCGGTTTGGAAGATCCTTCTTCCGAAACCAATATACACCTGTCCTTTACTATTCCTACGGAGTCAAAACCTTCTCCCGACAAAGTAAAATCTGAAATAGTTGCCGACCAAAGCCATTTAACCAAGTTAAGTGTTAAAACCGATCAGCATTCAACAAAGCCCAAAAAGCAAAGCAAGTCAAAAACGAACAGCAAGAATAAATCAGTAACAATCGAAGAAGTCATGTCGCCTACGGATGTTATGGATACTCCATTAACGCCTAGCAGTGAGGGACCAATTTCACCACCAAACTTATCCGACATGTCCACGGTATGGAATAAACCAATGTCTGTTGTGTCTTCCTCTCAGGAATTTATCGAAAATGAAAAACAAAGAAACGTTCATGAAGTACCAGTTAAAACTGTAATTGTTAAATGGAACGAAACCCAGCCGGCAGATAAAATTAGAAATCTTCAAAACGCTCAGAAGAGTACCCATTTGAGTGAAGTGCTGTTTTTGGCAACCTTAGAGGAAGTCATAACGGAAGAATCCATTCAACAAAGAAATTTTGACGTTCAACGTAATTTAGAAACTCTAAAGTCTGCCGTTCATAACGGCGATGTTGTGGCAATTCATCAAATTATGGTGACAACGGTGGAAACTATAACTACTTGGTTGCAAACTATCGAATATCGCATTTATATGCATCGTCAAAAAACTGGCGATGGACCATCGCAACAAAAATTGAACGATTTTGATAATATGAAAGAAGAAATGGAAAACATCAAGCAAAATATAGCACAGCTTGAACGTGAACTGGTTGACACGCGCGATATTTACAACGAAGAGGAGCGAAATAGAATCAAGGATTACGTGGAATCTCTTCGATTGCAACTGGAAGCCATTGAGGGTGCGACCAACGAAAATAAGCAAATATTTGCTAAAGATTTGGCAAGATGGGAAGATTTCATCCAAGGTATTGACAATATTAACGAGCAGGTTAACGAAGTTCAATTAAGATTCAATGGTTTGGTCGAATCGGATAAGTCTCCTCAAGCAAAATTGAACGAATTGGAACAGATTGAAAATATAAATCGTGTCAATATGCAAACAACCGTTTATTTGATAACAGTGGCTAGAGGATTTATGCGCGATTTTCCAAACAGAGAAGTCCCAACGGACATCTATTCCATCAACGACTTGACCAAGCAGATAGATCATCACGTTTCTGTGGAACGAGAAAAGGCTTTACATTTACTAGCCTTAGCAGACGAATACGAACAGACTCTGAACGAATTTGTACAGATAATAGAAATTGCCGATGCGTTGGTCGACAGTCCAATTTCGGTAAAGAATTTGCAACACCTAGAAGAGGAAGTTCAAAATCATCGTCAATTTTTCATAAATTTAAGTCACTGTCGTGCCATTTTGGAGTCGTTGGAAGAAAATCTTGATTCCGAAACGCGAACTTTGCACTCAAAATTGCATCAGGATTTATATCAACGTGCCAGTGTAATTCTTGATAAAGCATCCAAACGCTTGCAACAAATGTCTTTGGCCGCTTCCCGGTGGACGGTTATCACTCAGGGAATGAAAGAGGAAAATAAATGGTTAGAAATTGCTAGCGGAAGAGTGCCAGATCTTACTAACGTAACGTCGGCAGACTACGACCAATACATCAACTTGTATCAGTCTCTATCGTTAGACATTGCCCACCATCACACAAAGTTAACCCATCTCAATAGTTCTGCTCAAAAGCTTCAAGAATTGGTGCAATGTCAAGATTTAGAAACAGCCTACAGGGCACCATTGGAAGTAATAGTGGATCTTCGAGAAGACGTCAGTAATAAACTGAGAAGATTGATTGCGTTTAGAGATGTTTGGTCGACGTACAACATTTTGATAGACAAACTTGAATTTTGGTTGAAAATAGCCGAACAAGAACTTAAAGAACTTAAAACCGACTCGAACCTTCCAGCACCAGGACACATGAGACAATTTTGGGTAAGTAAATCCAAGTTTTAACGTTTACAAACTATGCTAACTTGAATTTTGCAGGAGTTGAAAGCCCAACACGAAGTTTACAATAACACCAGATACGAGACTGCCAGTAATTTCGAAAAGTCCATGATCATCATTCCAGTGGCAGACGAAATGCTCCAAAGGAAATTTTTCGGGGAGTTGCAAGACCATTGGCAAAATGTTTCGGCACAAATTAATAGTTATCAGACGGCAATAACAGATAATATTTCGTCATCGGACATTCCTGTGAACGATAAATTAGCGCTTCTCGAAAAAGAGCTCGAAGAATTAAAAATTTGCATCGAAAATCTGCATGGTGTTATAAAAAATGAGGAAGAGCTGAACTTGTATATCGAACGTTTACAACTGTTTGCTGGTCGTATGGAAACTATCCAAAACGAATTGGGAAGGTTGGGCTTACTATCGGCTACGGATTCCGAAAAGGTTGGAATGTTGTTATCTCTCTCCAAAATAATTGAGTTCCAAATATCTGAAGAGTTGGAATGTGGCAACGTCTTGAAGAAGCGGTTATATTCCATTCAACGTGGTTTAAATCGAGTGAGCGGTCATCACAGCAAAATAGAACAAACTTTAAATGAGTGCGAAAATTGCGAAAAACTGGGAAGCGATGTGGTGGAAAAAGCTATCAACAACTGCACGGAAGTGGCAGAAGAATTGGTCACTCTTTGGCAAGACTTAATGGGTCTTCGTCAACTTTTGCACACTCTTCCGATGAGACTACGTGTTACGGTATCGCCAATCAAAGTGGAGCGGGATATTTCTCAACTTCAAGATGACCACACGGCTTTGGAGAAGAGATGCGGTCAACTTTTGGCTCTGCTGAGAAGTCGCCTGGCTCTTTGGCAACGTTTCGAACGGCAACTCGAGTTGGTACAGCAAAATGTTCAGGAAGCCGACTTCATGATGGAACTATTGACCGTTCAAGGACAGGTCGATTATAGTCGTCTACTGAAGGCTACCGAACGACTCGAGGTGAGTTTTGTTTTTAAAATTGTATGACACCTTTTGTTGTTTTTTTTTAATGAAATTTAAAATTTAAATATTTCTTTAAAAACTTGTCGGTTGACCCTTGACATACGAAACAAAGAGTTCACCGCATTGAAGTAGTTGTTAAAAAATACCTGACACCTGAAATATATTGAACTGAATCAAATAAGCATTAAAATTCAAAAATTTGAAATTTAACTACAAATCGCGGGTAAAATACTTAATTTGAATAGCTATATTGTCCAAAATATCATAATAAAATTTAACAACATTAAAATTTAAACGAGTTGTGGTTTCGGTATTATATTATACAAAATTTTGAAATCTAAAATGCCCTCCCCCCCCCCCCCCCGCGCGGGCCGCATTACAAATTCTACTCTGCTACTACAGACATATATTACTGCCGCTACTCATTTGATATTATCAAATAGCAACAAAATCAGAAAATGTTATTTTTTATAAATCTGTTGTCCCCCACCCCCCCCTTTGGAACTACGATTTGGAAGGAAATAAGCGATAAATTTTAATTTGTCTAGTGAGACAAGCATTCATAAAATCTAAAAATATTAGGTGTAGATATTCAGCCGTCTTCAAATTTTGAGGGTAACTGAAGGTACTGAAGTATTCGGTAGTTCGGTGGTTAGCTTTTTAGGTTAATGCCAGTTCATCCAAATCGTCCGTAATAGGTCATTTCCACTCCCCACTCCAAGATGGCCGTCTGGGAGGTTCGTGTCAAAACAAATGCCGTACGATTTTTTTTTATGTAATTTAAGGAATTTCGTCCATATTTTCGCATTTTTAGCTTTTGTTTATAACAAGCGGAACAAGCGGAAATTTGCTATACATTAACAAATAATTGAATAAATTTGATAAACTTAAAAAATATTACATTTAAACCGCTTCTCGCCAGTATCAATTTAAATATTTGTAAGAATAGTGGATTTTAGTTGTTCCACTTATTCACACAAAAGCAAAAATCCAAAAATATTCGACAAAATTCGTTGAGTTTTTCCGGAACAGCAGTTTGCTGTAATAAGGAGAGGGGAATCACAGGAATAAATATTCTGGAAAATGCTTTTTTGCTGCTGGCTTTCAGTTTTTAGGTCAGAATTCCGTTGTAAGTAAATAGAAATCCTGGGAAAAAATCGCGCGAAATGTTATTTTGCTCGTTTAGTTTTTACGGAACAGAAATTTGCTGAACAAGTAAAAGAAAATACAGAAAATATCTGCTGAAATATTGAGATTTTTGTGCCTTTTAATCAATCAAAATTGGACATCACCGGTCGTCATCGTGAATTTGTTCTGGAGTTTGGAAAGATGACAGTGCGGCCTTCAGGCCGCACAACCTGGGAAATCTAGTTTTTATATTATATAAAACAAAGTTACAAAACATTGTCGCCTTAAGTAAAATCGGGCGAAGCCGGGTACGAAAACTAGTGAGTTGGGTGTCTCGGGTTTCAAAGGATCCCAACTGCAAATTCCGGACGAGCCCATATTTTTAATTCATTATCAGTAATTTATTGGCGGTTTCTTATCGAATTTGATAATGCTCATTATGTATTAACTTTTATCGTTCGCTTTGCTTGTAAAAATTTCTTATTTTGTTTAAAAATATGTTCAGGTAAAAAAAATTTATCTAATATATCATAAAATATGTATACAGGATATCTATTCAAATTTTGTCAAAAAATTTTGTTTTTAATATTCCAAGTGTTATCACAGCACATACATGGCAACCTACATGGGGGATTGTATTCCGAGTTACCACCGAAAAACCATAGATAAGAGAAAACCCGTATTGGAGAAATTGAAATAACACATTTGAAATGTTAGGGGACTTTTGAGGACGAGGGGGGCTTATTCGAAGACTTCATGTTTGCAAAATTTCATATTTGCCCTAATTTTGTTTTGTTTTTTGAATTATTGATCTAAATTTTGAAAAACCGAGATGTTATTTTTATTTTTAACTCTTCTGGCATTACATCTCATTCCGGCCCTGCAAATATTATATTAATGAGAGTGCAATTAAAATTTCTATACACAGCAATTAACGAATCAAAAATAAATCTGTTTAAAATTGTTCACCCCTATTATGAGTGGGTACCAAAATTCCGACCGAAAGGTCAAATTGCATAGCGATTTAAATTTTTTACCGTTAAACTAATATTAATCTGTATGCAAAATGGTAGAATTTTACTTAAACTTTATTGAGAGGTACTCAAATAAACATTTGTTCATAGTGATAAGAGATTATAAGTAATACTTAACTTTTAAAGTTCGGAAACTTGAATAATTTTAGTGTAGTCGCGATCGTCGTAGTTTGTGGTTGTGCGGATTAGAGAAATTTTGCGTTCGGGTTTTATTTACGCGTGTTATAATTTTGAAACGGCGTGAATAATTTAAAAAAATTGTGATTTATTCTAAATTAATATAATAGTGAAAATATCCAAATTTGAGTGTGGAATTTATTGAAAATGTCCTAGTAATAAACTAATCGTCACGTTAATGCTAATTTAAGCATGATCTCATTTGTTTATATAAATAATATTTTAGTGGTTTAAATACAACATTGTAAATAATGATAACAACCGTGTGTGAACTTTAGCAGTAAAATTTTTTTTAAATAAAATCAAACATTGCTACAACTAATCGATTAAAACTGAAATAAGTACTGACGATGAAGCTGCGGTTTTTCGTTTAGGTAATAATTTTTAATTTTCACTTGCAACGTTTACGATGTTTTCTCTTATTGTGAAGGTTACCTGCTTTGTGTTATTTCAAAAGAAAATGTCGCATTCGTAATGGCAATTTAAGCCTATCTTTCGATAAGCATATTTGCCTCACCAAAAACTCGAGAACGCAACCAAATTGAAATTTGTAATGAATTTGCTAGATTTCTTGCCAAATGTTTTTTTGTCAAATTTTGAATTTCTAGGAATTCAAATTTTTGAGCCTCGGGCAAAGCCAGGTACAAAAGACAGTAATTATAAAATTTTATTGTGTGGAAAAAAAATTTTAGTTGAAAATGTCTTAACTCTTGTTTTATTTGCCACTAAACTCCATAGACGAGATTTAAGCATTCAAACAAATGTTTTTGTCTTTATTAATTATTTCTCCCCCCCCCCCACCGCTCTGTAATATTCTAAAATTAACCTACTTCTGAAAAGCAGTTTTTCCAAATATTTCGTGAACGATCAATAGTATAAATTGGTATTACAATCAGGCCCGCACTGGATTAGTCCAATTATTTTTCCAATTTCTCCAATTTTGTTTTAGATTAATAATTTAAAATGCACCAATTCAGATAGAAAGAAATTGCTTTTGTTTGGTACTCGACTGCCCATGTTGTGCGGCCTAAAGGCCGCACTAATCTGTCACTTTCCCGTAACTTTCCAAAACTAGCAAATGTTTTTTTATTATTATTCTCCATGGATTTTTAAGAACAACTGCAAGAAATAAGGTAAAGGTTACCTTTTTGAATTTACAAGGAAATTATTGGGCTGTCTGCACAGTTCTATGTGCACAGTTGATATTATATGGCTAAGGGTATCTCAGACCCCCCCCCTTCCCCACCTATACCAGTAGATGCACCCGAATGACCAAATTAGGAGCAAATGTTGAACTTTTCATAAGATTAACGACACAAAAAGTGCATTTTCTCCAATTAAAACAAGTTTATTTTTCTTCGAACGTAAAAAATAATATTATGAATTAAAAAACAAAAGAAAATTTTTATATTGTAACTAAATTATTAACAGTCCGAGCCTGATTGCGGCTTGGTTCAAAGCAAATATTGATGAAAATATTTCTTTGGGAGAATTAAATTTTTTTATTTTATTTCTCAGATAGCCCAGTTTTCTTGCACTTAGGCAGTGAATTGAATTGAATTAAGGAGAAGACCAATAAATATTTTTTGAAGATTAAATTTCATTTCCATTATACGGAAAATAATTCGAATCCTAAATATTAGTTTTGAAAAAACTGTAACGGTGCTAGCTCTAATATTTGGGTTCCAGCTATATAGATTAAGAAGCTAGCTTTTGGAGCCAAAATATTAACTGGGGGGGGGGGGGTAGCGTTACTTTAGCCCCCCCAGTTTCAATATGGATTTGTGAAAAAACGGTAACGGTGCTAGCTCCATAGATTCGGGAGCTAGCTTTTTGGCCAAAAATTTTAACTGGGGGGGGGGCCCAAAGTAACGGACTCTAATTGTTATTGGGACCGCTTTGTTTTGAAATGACAAAAAGGATTTATTATTAAGGCTGTTCGGTTAGGTTGAGATTTTGTGCAAAAAAAATTGCAATGCAGTGTATATTGTAAATGTATAATAATATTCTTGTAGAACTACATATTTTATATTGCCATTCGAGTTCCTACTTGCTGGGAAAACCTGAAAAAGCCAAGGAATTTAAAATTGCACACATTTTAAGACTTTTAAATTAAGACTTTAGGTCAGGGAAGGTCAGGGAAATTTTTTTAAACCAATAAAATTTATTTATCAAGGTTTGATAAGTCAAGGAAACTTTTTAATTTTAGTCAAGGAAAACCTGGAATTTTTCAGGCAATTTATTTTGAAAAATGAGTGGGTTGAATCGAAAAGTTGAATCTTATTAGGAGAATTAAAGAAAAATTTCACCTTTATTTAATTTTCACTTTGTATTTACCGAAAAGATTAATATTCTATCTGTTATCTCAAAATATTTGCAAGATTATAAAAAATCGGAAGTATACATAAATACAAAAAAAAATTTAATCTTTATTTAACAGGTGTTTTTTTTATATTCTAAGGATATATTATTAAGGGTGGCCATTTTAGTCAGCAATGCGAAGTTTATTGCCCGATACGAAATTGAGGGCAATAATCATACTCGTGACTAAAAGACGCCTGTGTCATGTGATATATACTATTTTATACATTTTGAAATAAAAATAAAATAATAAAAAATAAAAATGCGGTTTTTTGAACTTTTCACCTTGTTTCCATAAAATTTGCTACATTTTAATTAAATACAATTAAATTTTTAAATCTGAACCGTTAATTCTTATCCAAATCAAGGTCCGTCGAATTTTGTTAAACGCGGATTTAATTTTAGAACTTTCTGATGCGTTTAAATTTGAAAACATATGTCGAAAGCACTCTACCCTTCAAACTCCAAATCAATTTGTTATATACCATTGCTCCATTTTTTTAATATCTTTCGGATAACCCGGTCACCTTTAATACTTAATATTTTCTTTTTGTTACGATAAATTTTGTTGCTCATAAGTTTGTTGTTTATTTAGGGTTTATCTGGTGACTTGGTGAGTCGAGAAAATCTCTTGGCCGAATTACGTGCTTCTGCAGAACCTCTGGCCAGCAGTTGCACCGCCGAAGTTTCGACGCGCGTTGAAGCCGCCGTCAACGAAGCCGTAGCAGCTTGGGAGGAAACTTGCACGAACTTGAGGGAACTTTGCACCAGGTACCATAACGCTGCAGATCTCTGGAAGAAATACCGTGACGCTAGCGATTTGGTTCGTGAATGGTGCGACGCACAAATGGAAAGCATCAACGGCCTAGAACCGGAAGAGGCAATTAAAAATGTTCAGGTAGGTGTCTTTTTTTCAAATGCTTACTTTTTTCGCGCTGACTCGTTTTTTGCCAGAAAATGAAATTGTATGGTAATTTATTCTTATCGCGTTAACATAGGAAACGACAAAAATCGTGTTTTTTACGCGATAATGGTTTCGATTACTTTCGTTAAATATAGATGAAATATAAAATAAATATTTATGTGGAGTTAATAAACGAGAGAGTTAACAAGCAAAAAACCTTGATGGAAAAAATTAGGATTTGCTTATTCAGGATGTTACTTGTGTTTACAATCAACTTTTTTTTCGTTATACTACTAATTTTTTTAAACATACAATTTCGGAATTCCATATTTGAAAACCCAACAGAATTTTTTTCCTTTCTCTAATTAGTTGATTAATGGCAGTAGCTCAGATGTTATCGTCAACTTGAGTTAATTGTTCTATTTTCGAATTGAAAATTTAAATTTTTTAATTAACCGCGATCCATTTTGTAGCTTACGTAAACCAAATACGTGCTGTAAGTGTGCACAGGGCCGGCTTCGACCTTAATTATTTGCGAAATTTCGATGGTCAGCTGTTGCTGACAATTTCGACTTTGCAGATTATGGAGAAAAATTACAATTATGCTTGGTTGCTGATTTTTTTAAAAGAGACTTCCAACCTTCTAATCTGTTTTTCTGGAGTCGGCACTGGCCAGTGTGCATAAAATAACAATTTAATTTGCACAAAAACTTTCAATTTATCCGATTTGAAGGAAACTATTGAATTTGCCTTCGTAACATTGACACTAGAAAATTGTGTTTATTTAGAAATTATGATAAATTATTGTAAATTATGCAACCTTGTTAAATCATCGACGACGCATTTTTCAAATTTGATTTTGCGTTGCTTTTGATTAGTTGAGCGTTGCCTTCGTCGCGAATGGATTCCATCTTCACCTTGCAATTAAATTAAGTGCGTTAATATAATAAACAAACTTAAAATTTTTAATGGACCACGTGCGTCGATCGGTTCGTTGATCGTCTCGACGTTGTGTCAACTCAGCGTGGGATCGAAAACTTGGGTGAATCTTACAAAATTTGAACTTCAAGTGGCCGGTTATTCATTGACGTTTTTAAGTTCCATATCGTCGGTAAATAGACGAATATTTTTAGACATTGTTATGCTAATATTATAAATAGCGATTCCGTACGTCTCTGAGCTCTCTTATAATTTTACTCTAAATTAAGAGCGTCGTAGACGAGGCGGGAACGTTTCGGTTCATCTGATGTTTTATTTTGTGTTTTGAAAATCTAATGTGTACTCCAGAAGAAATCAAGGTACGACTTTATCGATATTATAAAGTTCTTAATTGCTTTTCTAAATTACTCCCGCGGCAATAAAAATTAACGTATAATAACTCGAATTTCACATACTTGCATAAACGCAAAACTGTTATTTGCAAACTGCACGCTAAGCCTCGTCACTATTTTATCCAAGTTGTAGATATATTTCAAATACCATTATTTATTGAAAAAATCACCCCCCACCCAAGGTCTTCATTTCCTAAATCAAAACTAGACTTTTGAATTTTTATTTTCAATTTATGGCCCCTACTGCAAGGCGGAATACAAAATAAACTACAATAAATTGCGGTTCCTAGATGTTTTGACGTCCAGTCAAAATTTTAAATTAAAATTTTCATTCCTTCCACGATAGAGAATTTCCGGCGGAAACTTCTCTCTTTGTATGTATTAATGAAAAATAACTTTAAGTTTGATTTGGTGCTATTTTCGAGAACGAAAGTGATTAACGCGAATTGCGTTCGCGTGATGCACTAAATTATTACGAGTTTGATTTTGGCGCTGCGATTTTAATCCAATTTAATTGAAATTGGGTCACCATTTTCAAGGTTATTAGATCAATCTACCTCCGAAAACGCTAATTAGCATGGGCGCCGTCTACATAGGGGCATCCATCGGGTACACAGTTTCAGTGAAAGATTTCTAGGACGACGACGCCCACTCGGAAAATAATGGAAGTATTTTTTGCGGTTTTATTTTTCGAAAAGCTTATTTTGCCATCACAAGAATTACCTCGACAGTTGAAGGAGGTTGAAATTTCCAAAGACAAATATTTTAAGTAAAACAAATGAAGGTCTTAAAAAATGGGAAAGTCTTCCATTTGGAACGAGGTAGACTCAAAAACCTAATCACTCCGAAGACTTCACACTTCAAGTTCAATGGAGCTAACCTATAGGTTACATATTATGTTACCTAATGATTTTTTTTATTAAAATGTTTCGTTAATCCATTCGTACGCGTCAGTGGTAGACAGATAACGGATAAGATCCATAAAGTTTGCTCTTGAGATAAAAAAAAGGTAATTGGGATACCGAACAAGGGTGAGCATAAAAAAATAAACATCGACAGAGTTGGCAAATTGAGGACTTCTCCCCCCCCCCCTAAAAAATTTTACAATTTTTAATTGTAAAAATTACTAAATTCCTATTATTTTATATTCTAGTAATTTTTTCTAATTAAATCTTTAAATTTCAAAATTTTAACTGCAAATAAATTGGAATTAGGATATTTTATGTTAGGTTGATATTTTTGCTGGTTCACGGAGGAATTATGAAATACCAAAAGTTTACAATATTTAAATTTATAACAATTTCAAAAAAAAATTTTATTTAGAAATGTAGGAAATCTCACAATCTCAAAATATAATACTCCTAATATTTTTTATGTAGCTAAAAATGCTGAACAAAATTTGTTTTTTGATATTCAAAAATTTGAATTTTAAAAACTCAACAAATTTGAATTTTGAAATTCAAAAAATAACCAATAACTTCATATTTTACAAATTTTGTTCTGGTTTCAATTTGAAAATTTATAATAGATAATTTTCAAAAATTACATATTTTTCGAAATGATTTTTTTTAATTTAGCAGTTCAGATAATCTTTTAAACTCAAAAAAAAAATTATAGAGCTACAAACGTTAAAAAAAATATAATTTTGAAATTCAAAAATTATAAACCTAAAACTTTCTAGCTTTAAAATTTACTTGGTTAGTTTAAATTTTGAAATTCTTAATATATGAATATTTCAGAACTTCCAATCTTTCGAAATGTTTTTTTTTAATTTTGAGATTTAGATAATCTTATAATCCTAAAAAATACATTAGAGTTCAGAAATTTTTAAAATTTGAGTTTTGAAATTCCAAAAATTAACCAAATACCTACCTATATTAAAAATTGCATATTTTTCACTGTTTTTTTTATTTAGAGATTTAGAGAGGTAACAAGTTAAAATAAATTTATTTCAATTTAGAAATTTAAAAAATTTGAATTTTGGAAGTACATAAATAATAGTATTTTTGAAATTCGGAAAATATACTTAAAATAATAGAAAAATTACAGTTTTATTAAAGTTTAAACTATTAAAGTAAATTAATTAAATTAATTTATTTCAAAATTTTGCCAAAAACTATATAGTATTCTTGATTTTTTTACGTTTCAAATTTTTTTCTTATATTTTTAATATTTCTCTTATATTTATTGCTTTTTTTTCAATATCTTCACCTAGCTCAAACAGGATTTAAATTTACAAAGCTATTGCAGCTAACTGACCTGTTACAAATATTTTATGTACTGATTTTTTTCTACGTCCTATTTTGCTTTAGAGAGCTAAAAAGTATACCAAGTGATATTTCTATTTGACTACAAATAAACTTTTTTCTCCTATCCTTATAGGAAGTTAGCTCTTGCGGTAAGCGGGAGTCGTGAAAAAACTACTCCGCTCCCCATTACCCATCAAAAAACCTATAATTCCACAAAATTTTGTGGAATAAAAGGTCATTGTTATCGTGAAAGACTCTTATTCCAGAATTTTTATTTCTGTCAAGTTTTGTCTGTGGTTTTACGTATAGCCGGCATATTGAAAAAAAATTTAATTTTCAGATTTGCGAAGAAACCTTAGCAGCTCATACCACACGATTGGCAGAACTTCGCAATTTAGTTTCTGGTATTGCAGCTTCCGTTGGTTTGGACGCAAATTCTTTACTGGGAGGTGAGGTGGAAGCTCTCGGACGTCGTCTGAACGAAGTTCGCGAAACTTTAACAACTTTGGCCGACGTTGCAGAATCTCAAGCCAATGTCAGAAACAAGACGCGGCAAGAAATCAATGGAACCAAGGAATACATTGATTCTGTTCAAAAGGTAAGGCGATCTACTGCTTCTGTTTTGTGAAAAATTAAACTTTTTTTTCTGTTCAGGTAATATCGACCTTCCAATCTTCTCCCGAAATTGACAACGTAGAAAAATTACAAGCACTACGCAATCATCTTTTGTCGTTAAGCAAAACGGAAAACGACATCGACGCACTGAGAAATAAATCTCTCGAGTCTTCGTGTACGGTTGAAACCGAAACGTCTGTGATCGAAATTCTTCAACTATGGCAACAAGTTTTTCGCGAAACTTTTCAACAATATCATCGCCTCAGCACAAGACTCATTAAAAATGAAGACGGTGCGGCGGCTCTTAAGTTGTGGCAAGAATACCTGCACTATGTACAAGAATTCCTTTCCGGTTCGATACCCGATGATTATCACGGCCTTGCGGAACACCAGCGATTGTGTGAAGTTCACCAACAACTATTACTTACACAACAAAACATCTTAAAACCACTCGGCAATTCCGAAGAATCATTAGGTAGCGGACTGGTGGAATTGACAGTTCTCGAAAGCTTTAACACGCTCACAAATTTGCACAATGAAACTTTGATGAAGCTGTTAGACAGACATTCTGAAGTTAAAAATCGCTTAAATGCTTGGGAACGATATAGAAATGACCAAAATCGAGTGTTATCTTGGTTGAAAGACATGGAAAAAGAAAGGGAACGTTTGCAATTGAAGTACATTCACATCAGACGTTTGCCGAAAATTTTAAGTAGAATTCAAAGTTTGTTGGCAAAAATACCTCAAGGGGAAGAACAGGTTGACCAATTGAAAAAACAACAAAATAGGCTGCTACATTTCAGCGACGACGACGCACTGGCGGCTTCCATTCGTATGGAACATGTAACAATAACTCAGCGAATATCAAATTTGGAAGCAGGTTTGGAGACGTGGCATAAATTTTTGCAAAGAATATCGGACATGTTAAAAACTTATCACGAACAAGTCAATAAAATTAAGAAACACTTTGAAAGTATCCAGGATGTTATCACGTCGATTGCCCGAGACTTTCCTTCTTCGCGAGCGAATGGCAACAACCGATTGGACAATCTTAGACAAACGCGTAATCGGTTAAGCCAATTGACGAGTGATTTGGAGGAATTGGGCGTTACACAAGAACAATTGAAAGAGTGCATTAGTCCTATGGATATGAAAACGATTAGTCAACAGATGTGGTTGTTGTGGCATCAACAGAGTGACTTGGATCATCAATTGGCGACTTTGTGTCATCGATTGGAAGAAAGGTTGGGAACCAGGTCGGCGTTCGAAGCTAGACAGGCCAGGTTTATCAAATGGGCGGACGACTTGGAAAAACGGCTTACTCAAGAACAGGATACCGATATAGTGACAATAATAAATCCAGAAGATGCTCTTCGCAAATTGGAAACGGAATTCGATGCGGAAATGTCGCTGAAAAGGAAAGAGTATCAATGGTTGAAAACTACCGGCGAAGAACTTGTGAATTCGTGCGGCGAAGAATACAGTGATGTGGTAGCTAAACAAAACATGCAAGTGCGGACTAACGAAGTGTGCGAAAGGTGGGAACGTCTGGAAAATCTAGGCAAAAGCAAAGTTTCGAAAATACAAGATCTCACGTCGACAATGTCTCGATTGGAACTTCGAATAGCAGAAATTAAATCGTGGCTGCATCAAATGGAAATACAATTGGCGAAACCTCTAATATTTGAGTCGTGCGATAAAGAGATGGTGGATAAATTACTGCAAGAAAACGATAAATTGAAAAAATCTATTGAAAAAGAGAGTGGGAATATAGGGGACG
This sequence comes from Cantharis lateralis, assembly GCA_963170105.1. NCBI lineage: Eukaryota > Metazoa > Arthropoda > Insecta > Coleoptera > Cantharidae > Cantharis > Cantharis lateralis. The sequence continues at coordinate 9,417,057 of OY720626.1, forward strand.
TCATAAACCTGTGTGAGTTGATAATTAGTGATGCCGATATTTGGAAAATTTACTTTTCCACTGATACAATAACGACGGCAATGCAAAATATCGATCAACGTTGGAAGAATGTGTGCGGTCTTTCGGCAGAACGTAAACGAAAAATTACGTTTATTTGGAAATTGTTGCAAGAGGTGTTACGAATCACCAATGACCAGGAGGAATGGTTAATCATTCAAGAAAACAAATTTAAAAAACTGAGCAAGTGCAAAGAAAATCTAACGAAAGATGAAATTCAAGAAAAACTTGTTCAAGTGGACGATTTAATTAAAGAAATTGAATCTCGTAATCCGACCTACGAAGTTCTGAATCAAACCTATTCCAAATTGGTCAAAACTAGCGGTTTGGATCCTCAGAACATGCGAAAATTAATTTCCAACGTTCGAAAACTTATTCTAAAATGGAATGATCTTTTGCCGCACGTTTACGAATTTTGCGACAAATTACAAAAGGAAATGGATGTGTATAGGAAGTTTACGGCTGCCCATGGAACCGCAGTGATGAGCTTAACGCGAATCGACGCCCAGCTCACCGATTTACAACATCTGGCTAGCCCAGAGTTGCAGACGTCTCCCGGTGATCGACTGCAGGAATTAGAGGTAAGTCTTTATTTTAAAATTTATTTACAATTTATCAAATGAAAATCATTGTTTATTTATTTCTGCAGAACTTGGAAGAGAAACTGACCTCTCAAAATGCCACACTTGAAAATGCCGACCAGCTCGGATTGAAAATAATGCAAAGGAGCGAAAAACAAGAAATTGCAAGGATTCAAAAAATGATTGACGAGTATCAGCTTCTTTGGAAAGCCATCCAGGAACGAATTATTCGTTTGAAATCAGAACTGAAGCGTCAAATAGCAGAAAATAAATTGCCCAAAGAAGTCGACGAAAGTATACAGGTCGAAACTTTAAGGTTCGAACAAGACACCGCAGTGCAAGTGAACACTCTTCCTCCACGATTACACAGAATGACTTCAATATGTGCCAAAGATGCTTACATCGTTGAATTGGAATCCGCAATAAAAGAGTGCATCCACAATATTAGCAGTCTCGATGCTTACGTACAAGACGACATACCCGAACAAGGTTCGCCAAAATTGAATTCCATCGCGAAAAAAATTTCAACGCTCACGGCAGCAACTCAATCGTCAATCGAATTAATGAACCATCTGTACAATTTGTTGGTCAACGAATGTGATGCGTCCGATGAGGAAGCACGAATGGAAGAGGTTGAACAATTGACACTCGAATTTAACAGTCTGATTGATAGAGCCAAACAAAAGGAGTTGAAAATAAGAGATCTCAGGTCAGTTCTTAAATTCCTCTTAAAAATATTCTTGCTTTTTAACGATCAAAATATTAACGCTTGTAATGAATTGCATCTAACCCATTAACATTTTTTCGACAGGTCTAAGATGTCTGATGGTTATACCTTATTTTGTGACCAGTAAGTTAATTTTTATAAAATGCATGTAGCTTCGCAATATGCGAAAATTCTTTTCTTTTTCATCATTGTTACCTACCCGTACTGGGAACTTCTTTTGACTATTTATATACTTAGCAAAATTCTTATTCGTTTTGTTAATTGAGTAACTAATTTTTGTTTACCTTCAACAGCGAAGCCGGAAGACTGATGTGCCCATTATGTACGAAGCGCAACTGGGCGCAGCTGGATAATGATTTGTGGCGTTTGGAAAAATGGCTACAAGCGGCCGAAGGAATCCAAAGTAGTCAGCATTCGCCTCCATCAAACATCGAAAAATTGGAAGACGTCATCCAAGACCATCGCGAATTTTTATTAGATTTAGACAGCCACAAGAGCATCATTCGTTCTCTAAACATTATTGGAACTCACTTAGCAACTCACTCGGAAGATTCCGAAAAGGGAGATGCACTGCGGGAGCGATTGGAAGCCGATAATAAACGTTGGGATAAAGTGTGCATTAGTGCTGCCACCTGGAAAGCGCTCTTACAAAAATGCCTGATGGATGTAGGTTTTTTCTAAAAATTCAATTTCTAAATTTTGATATTCAATATTTTTACAGAACCATCAATTCCATGCGATTGTAACCGAGCTGTGCAGTTGGTTGGAAAAGACGGAAATAAGAATACGAGAATCGGAACCGGTTGATTTGACCGTCGACGTGGACACTCTTAACACTAAATTTGAGCGTTTTTGTTTATTACGTATCGAATTAGAGCGTTGCGAACCCCGCGTGCTAAGTTTACAGGAAAATGCTTATCAATTGCTTAGACATGATGAAGCGCCTGAAGGTTCCGCTGTAATATGTACAAGATTAACTGAGCTACGACTAAAATTGCATTCTCTTATAAGACTCACAGGAATTTATATTCTAAAATTGGGTGCAGTTTTAGGTCGCGATCCTAACGAAATTGGCTTATCTATTGCTTCTTCTTCCGCAGCTGGTCCTAGCCTGCAATCTCTCAGCTATAATGTAAGTTATCTTGACAAATGTAACATTTTGTAATATTGGCAGAGGCCTAAACACAAAATAGAAATACAAAACATAAATATATATTTATTCTATATAAACACAAGATAGTATTAATGTGCCTGGTCAATTACATACCTAGGTATATTATTAATTTGTTTCTATTTGTTGTTTATAGGATGCATCTTTAATAATGTTGATTAATTTTATTTAAGCGTTCATATTGTCAACTTTGTTAAGCGATACTTTTAAGTCAATGAATAATTTTGACAGTTTAGCTATTTTAATTTTGCCACAAATGAGGAGCAACTCGCGGGGATTACCCCAATCGAAGTGGTGGGAATTAAGGTAGATAAACGTAGAAATGTGCGTACTTAAGTTGTTGCAGTAGCAATTCGATTTTTGCTCGTTTTTTTATTTATTTTTCTGCATGTTTTTAAGAGTTTAAGTTTTTGGAGTTTTTATTGGAGCAATGTTACCGAAGCTAATTATTTTGTACTATGTTAACGCAAAATAGTTAACGACGATCATTTTTATTATTTAAGTGGCACTGTTATTAAGAATATATTAGTTGTAAAATTGTAAATTAGCACAATTTCACTTTTATTTTGCGTTTGGACAGCTACTGGATCAAGCGACCACTGTATCAGGGCCATCCGACGCACCAGACAACAGCACTTACACGTAAATATTATATTTTATTATTTTTATTATTAGGTACATAAGTACTAAAAATTTATGCATGATTCTTAAGTTTTCTTATTAATTTTATATTTTTTTGTAATAATTGCATGTTCTCGTTATTCGCGATTCAAATTAATTTTTCCACCAACGACAAGCCAGGCATATGTACTTTTGTCACTTCACATGAGAGATTTTTTCTTTGTGACGTCATGACGGTATATATTGTTAATTTACGATTGGCTAGAAAATGATTACTATGAAAATTTAAATCGTGAATAATAATTGTTAATAATTATTATGTTACCAGATCTTCTTAAAAATACCATACTCCAAAAAAATACGCAAAATAGGAATCAGGAGGACTAAAGTTGAAAAAGATATCCAGTATCAAATCTGGTAACATAAACGTTGAACTGGTTGTTCCGTAAAATAAAAAAAAGATCTGTTCCTATAATAAAAATTGCACATCCTATGGTTTTTACGATGTTAAAAAATATTATAACAAAAATGTTATATGAGATTGTTAGGAGAACAAATCTTTTTTTTCAGTGCAGTTATTTTTATTATAACAAGATACGGCTTTCGAACAGTGGTTTTCAACGAAAAAATAAGTCGAACAAAGTAAAAGAGGGAAACCACTGCTGCTTTCAACTTTTAACATGCTTTTAACTCGTATGTTTTTGTTAACCATCCATATCCGACTCTTGGAAATTAATTGTGTCAAATTACCACGAGTCGGAATTACCACAGTTAAATCATCCGATGTATAATGGGTACCTATATTCTTACCGTTTTTTCCTTTGCAGTGGCAGAACAGATAACGTGGACGGACAGATAGATTCGACGGTGTTAAGACGAAGTTACCGTTTCTTGGGTAGGGTTCTACGTGCATCTTTACCATTCCAAGCTCTCATGCTGTTAATATTGGGAGTCGCTGCCTTGGTGCCATCGACAGAAGACGATTATGCATGTTCGGTGGTCAACAATTTTGCCAATAGTTTCACACCATTGCTGCGTTATCCCGACGGTCCACCGCCCATATAAAATTGATTTCCATACTGTTAGAAATTTATATTTTGATACAAACAAAAAAATTATGTAAATCGTCCTTAAGAATTGTGGCTCTACTTTTAACATTCCATATAAGGTGTTCCTTCTGCATTTTATTTTTCGTAACAGTGTTACTTAATTGTAAGTTTTTTTAAAGAACGACTTGGATCTTTTTATACCAGCTATAATATTGTATTTTTGTTGTATATCTTGTAACGGATTAAAATACTTTATTTATTCGACGGAATGACAAAACGTTTGAAATTAAATTCTCAAACCGAATTGATTTTTCTACATTGGTTTTGTAACCATACAAAATTAGTATCTGCTTATAATATGTATATTGGGAAAACGCACAGAGTAATGTTTAATATATATTTTATATTGTTGTTTTTAAAGTTTACGTAAAGGTTGTGTGTTAATTAGTCGACGGCTCTTCCGAGGAGTGGAACACTTGGAAAAACGCGTCGATTAATTTTAAACTGTGATGTGAAATCGACTTAATTTCTTAAATTTTTTATGTCGTGATCGAAATTACTCTCTCCAACGTTTCGATCACGATAAAATGTTATTAAAAAATCGATGCATTAACTTATCTCTCCAAAGTTGTTGAATCGGTTTTTTGCTTTGATAAGTATTGATAGTTTATTTGTTAGAAGTAAAATTGAGTCGATTGTATGCGAATGCCTTAAATTTTATATGTTATTTTTATTGTTGCTTTTTTGCAAATTTTATTATTTGAACTGGTCATGGTGCTGTTTATTTTCTTGATTTAAACCGATACATTGCATATTAATATTATTATATTTCACAAAATTGCGCTTTTTTAAATAATCGCTTACTTATTAATTATATACATTTCATAGCTGTAAAATAGGATTGTTTTTGCAAATTATTAATATTAGATCATTACGTGGAAATTTTTAATTACGTCAGAAATATATGCTGTTTTCATTTATTTTGTTCTGTTTTATTTCACCCCAAAGGTGAACGAGAGTCGTGAGTTCTCTATCGAGATGAATAAAATCTACTTAATAAAAATAGCAAATTGAAGACTTGAATCTCAACGAGGTTAGCAACGTTTTAAGTTGAAATAATTTAAAGCAGCCACGTACATCATAATATCAGCTTGATACATGGTGCCTTCCAAAAGAATTCAACATACAATTTTGTGAATTACAATAAAGTCATTCCAATGCACTTTAGATTTAAAATATCTTCAAATGATAATAAATAATGCCCACGTTGATGTAACAGATATCTTCCGTAACTCAAACTTAGTCATCTGAGTTCATCGGCATCATCTATGTAGGTAGAAATCCCCCCTTGTTCGGAATATTGACTTTGATCGTCCAGTTCGTAAATATTTTTTGTGATCAGAAATCACCTTTCTAAGAAAAATTTAAAACTTTCGTCAAAACCCAAACCTTCAGTGGTAGTCATTCGGCAATGTTTTTGAAAGAGAAAAAAGTATCAGTAATAATAAGTTCTAAATTGATTGATAAATAATTTTATTATTTCATGAAGAAATCATAAATTTCAATCAGCTTTCTAACCATTTAACATCTTATTCTGAATTTCTGGTGAGTGAATGGCTGAATTTCTCTTCCTTGCACCGAGAAGGAAATCTTGGTATCTACGTTAACATCGAAGTTTGTTTGGAGATTATACGAGAGCATTTAAATGGGAGTTTGTTGATTTGATACCATATCTCTCAACAAAAATGGCTATCCTACAACAAAATTGAACAAAGAAGTTCAAATTCGGATAAAGCTTTTCTGTTTTTATTCAATGAAATAATCCATGCCGATGAGATGTTAAGGACATAAAAAACGATTGCTAGAGAAAGGGACTTCTGTTAAATTCGTTTAATAAATACAATTCGTTGGATGGATACATTATAATAAACCACAATAATTTAATTTTTACTTAGCAACTAAATTATTTTAAAGAATGTATGTCGTTATTAACTTATCACAATAAATAGTAGCATAGATCAAACAAATCATACCTGTAGATCTAAAATACAAGAGATGTTCAGTAATAGTTAAAATTTTCAAAAACTTACTAAAACAAAATCTACATTGCACTACTAGCGCCTTAATACAAAAAGTACCACTACTTATTGAACGCCCCTCGTAGTACTATCAAGAAACAATAATACACAGAGTATAATTTTTATTATATGATTTTGGTAAAAATGTAATAAAAAGAAAAATCGGAGAATTTTTCTCGTTAACATAAATTATAAGTAGAGGTGTCTATTCGATATTATTATAAAAAATTGAAAAAATACGCAATTAAGTACAAAACTTTGTAATCACACTATTCATCAACATCTACAGTTAAAAATTCCGTTTATTGTTTTAAAAAATAGAAGCCCTACAAATTATTCCCTAATAAAATAAATAATATGTAGGCTGGTTTTGTAAAATTTTAAAATTTAACTACAATAAAAAAAATTCTTTTAAAAACCTTGGAGGTCAATTTTAAATATAAATTTTACATTATAAAATCTGTCCGTTTTCTTTAGCACTTTGGTTATTGTAAATTGTTTGCAAGGGAACATGAAGCAATTCCATTATCATATTATAATAGGGTTCTGTAAATAGAATAGAGATAATTACCTAATCAAAATTTATAAATTACCCACCTTTATCGGGAGTAACAAATCCATGCCTCATAAGAAAATCTAAGGTAACAGGAGCACTGGTAGTTTTAAACTTTGCCGTCAGTATTCTTTCTATGCATTCGGATGCGGTTAGCAACTCAAATTTTTGTACTTCTCCATCGGCATTTTGTGGAATAAAATTCAAAGGTAATTGTAAATCAAACACAAACTCCGTATTTGGAAACAAACCTCTCTCGGATTGAAAATAAAATCTAAAAAATGTAATGCGTTCACAATTGGCATTTTATTTTTAGGAGGCGACTTACGAAACGCATCCTGCACTTACTAATTTATTAAGCAGTTCGTCAGGAATTGAGGCCTCTTCTTTGGCCTCTTTGTGAGCAGTGTCTAAAATATTATGACCTACAGATAAACCACCGGCCACCATATTATCCCACATGTCTAAAAATATATATTACACTTTATTTTTACATTAATAATAATTTTTAGTTAATCTAATCATGGTCATAGCTAATATACTGATGTTGCTGGGTAAACTTCATAATTAATTAAATAAATGCATAATTAACAAGTAAAATGCAATGTTGTGCGACGTCTTGAATTAAACAATTCTTGAAGCTGGATTTTTATTGGCACTGCGAAAGACAGGGCAATGGTACAGGTCACCACCGATTCCTGATTTCAACCGTGTTTTGTAGAGGATCATAGTCAATCCCGTCTATACCGTTTACAGGGTTTGGAAGAGAGATTAATAAATTATTAAATAATTATCTCGAGAAGGCAGGTTTTCAGGAGAAGGCATGGATTCGCCATGTTATTTGTTTTGTTTGGATGTAAGGCAATTTATGTATTTACAGATTATTACAGTAATTTCAGATTATTTACTTATTATTGCGTATTTAGCACAAACTAAATTTAAGTTTTTGAAGTTCGATATTATTAAAAAAAGTAGTGAAAATTGTTACGTTTTAATTTTGATTAAAAAAAGTAGAAAATATTATTTTAAATAAATATTCAAACAGAAGTTTCTTATTCAACATTTATTTTGTATTTTATTCTAAAATAAAATCAATATGAAACAAATAAACAAAATTGATAAATCCGTTTGTTTAATGTTTGATAAATGGATTTATTAATAAATTATTAAGTACTGCGAGTTAATTTTTATTTGAATGTTTGGATTTGTAGCAATTTATAATATTTATCTAATTTATATCAAAATATAAAAGTTGAAAAATTTTTACGATTTGAAAAAATTACAACGTGAAATTAATATCCCCTATTATCATTAAAAACAATTTTTGGGCAAGTTCGAGTGCTAGCCCTGATAGGCTGGGCTCTGGTGGCATACCATCTTTCATTACGTAGTATTATAAATTGACGAAATACTTACCTTTCCTTGAAAATTTTAGTTGTCGGAAGACAATGTCATAAATCATAAAATCTGATTTATGGATAGATATAAAAAAAATGAAATATGATTTTTTTTTTAAATGGAAGACACAGCAGTAGATTTAAATTCTAATAAACCATTGATTATGTAGTTTAATTGTTTATATTTTTGCTACGAAGCATGGTAAAACAACAATCAATTAAAGAGTAACAAACAAATTTAACAAAGAGTGTAATATTATATTGTTTGTTATTTCATTGATAAAACATTAAAATGTTGCAATAAAAAATTAAACCACGTGCCATGTTACGTGAGAAAGGTAACCTTACTACTGGTAGAATTTTAAAGAAATAAATATGTTTGAGGTTGACTGGTTTACCTCGCTTTCATTAATTTACCCTTTTCTCAAAATTTTTATTACGTATGATTGTACCATAGCATTTAAGATTTAAACCCTAGTTAAATTGCCTAAAAATACCATTTTTCGTTTCCCCATTGAGCGAGTCTGAAATTTAAGCATTTCTTAAGCTTAACTTGGGCTTAAATATTACAGTGCAATGGGCATTAATCTCTTTAAAAAAAATTTTTTAATAAGCTGCCCGATTAACTGCTTTATAAATTTGAATAATGTTAAGTTTTATCAAGTAGATAATAAAACTTGTATTTGACTTGCATAAATTACAGAAGCCAAAATATTTTTAATTAGATTTAATAGCAGACTTGACTTGGCAGTCATTTATATTTAAAGTTTATGATAATGAAGTATCAGTTTCTCACTCTCACTCATCCTCTCTTGCTTTAAATTCCACACGTGTTTAAAAAAACTCCTTACCTGGCCATGTTTGTTTAGTCGACGATCGTTGTTGTAGCCAAATACAAAGACCCTTTTCAGGATGCATAACATAGCCATTAATGTCTACGCCATAATTCCTTATACCAAATAAACATGTAGCCGACCTATCCATTTTCAACAGGCTTGTGGTATGGAACTCCGCCTTTACATCGTAACACTAAATATAGCAATGAGATTACTAAAATAAAAAAGTACGCAAAACACATTTACCTCATCCCTCCATCCCTTCAAAGCCACAAAAGCTTCATTTTTACGTAACTCTCTCAACACTTTATCTAGTTTATCCGTGCGTTCTTCATAGTCACGAAAAGCTGGATTTAATTCGACCCGATTGTTGGTCACCCGAAAAACCTACCAAAGAAAACCCAAGCATTAAAAACCCAAAACGTTTCAATTTTTGGATACCTCGGGATAATCTGTAAGTTTTGTCTTAACATCCTTGCTTATGAGTCCAACTTGATAGCCCTTCACGTAAAACGGCGTATACTTTCCAGAATTTAAACCTAAAATGCAAAAAATGGGTGTATACACAACAACATGAAAACTGATCAATATTTCCCCCAAACCAATTTTAAATCGTTTATCTCGCACGCATTCTAAATAAAATTGTGCGTGTCGAATGTAAAATGACAAATCATAATACGAAATGTTACCTGACAAATAAAAGCAATTGAATCTCTTTGCAAGATCCAGCAACGGTGACATTGAACGAAAATCATCTCCGACTGACATTTTGCACTCACTGACAGTTGATAAATAACAATCGAAACGGGGACATTTGATGGGATCACGTTGGTTACCACCAACTTTTCCCAAAAGCCGATTAAATATTTTCATCGCGATTTGCCTTTTTCCAAGCGCAATCATCTCGAAAACTACACGGAAGCTTAAGAAATCGTCAGATTGCTCTTAATATTTCAATATCTACAATAAAAGTTATCGCGTTAACCTTTGGCTAAGTACGAGGGAATTTTAAAAAGTTACCCTTTTAATAAGTCAGAAAGAATCTGGCAGCTTGCCGTTTCACGAAATATTTTTATCTGTCGAATTGCTGTCCGTCTGCCTGTAATCGCATAGTAGTTTCTTTTATTTTCTTAAACTATTTTAATTTTGCTATCTGAACCGACAAAATTAATATAAGCAAAACATTAAGAAAGAGAAAACTGACGGAAAGATTTTCTAAAAATAGTTTATCGAGCAGAAAATTGAAGTTCAGTTGAGTGAAGTTTTCGTTTCAATTTTAAATTTTGAACGATTGCGAGTCGACGCGGCAACGTGGCAATTCGTTTATCAAACGTCAAAAACTATTTACTAAAGTCAAAGTGACGTGTACTGATTAAATTTTTGTTAAATTTAAAATTCTCGAAAACTTTTTTCCAAAAATTTAAGTAATAACTTAAAATGAGTTCCTTCAAGAGGGACAAGAAAGAAGAAGAAGATGGTAAGCGTTTTCTTCCAGTTTATCCGATCTAACCTAAAATTTGTACCTTTCTGTTTCCTTAATATGCAGGCAACGGAAATCCTTTTCAACACATCGAGAAGACCACCGTCTTGCAGGAAGCTAGACTATTTAACGAGAATATAATTAATGCGAAAAGATGCACTCATATTTTGACCAAAATTTTGTACTTGTTGAATCAGGTAGGGCAATTTGAGTTGGAGTTTACTTTTATTAAGAAATTGTGTTCTAGGGCGAACAATTGGGTACGACCGAGGCTACCGAAGTCTTTTTTGCAATGACAAAATTGTTTCAATCGAAAGATGTGATTTTACGTCGTATGGTTTATTTGGGCATCAAGGAGTTGAGCTCGATTGCAGACGATGTTATCATTGTAACGTCGAGTTTAACGAAAGATATGACAGGAAAGGAAGATTTATATCGAGCCGCAGCTATTAGGGCACTCTGCAGCATCACAGATGTTACCATGTTGCAAGCCATCGAACGCTACATGAAACAAGCTATCGTTGATAAAAATTCCGCCGTTAGTTCTGCCGCTTTGGTTAGTTCTTTGCACATGAGTAAGGTTGCTTCAGATGTTATTAAACGTTGGGTTAATGAAGCTCAAGAGGCCATTAACAGCGATAAGTGCGTACATTTACCATATCTCAGGTTTCCAAGGTAATTGACGGTTATTTTTGCAGCATTATGGTTCAGTATCATGCCTTGGGTGTGCTGTATCATATTAAGAAAAGCGATCGTTTGGCCGTTACCAAATTAGTGACGAAACTAACACGAATGTGTCTGAAATCACCATACGCTGTTTGCATGCTGGTAAGTTCTTTAAGTGGTGACAATATCAATTTTAATATAAGAAAGAAATACAATAATCCTTAATTTACATTGATTTAGATTCGCATAGCGTCAAAGCTATTGGAAGAAGAAGATGCTGGCAACGATTCGCCATTATTTGATTTTATCGAGGCATGTTTACGTCACAAATCTGAAATGGTCACATATGAAGCGGCACACGCAATTGTCAATTTGAGAAAAACAACAAGTCGCGAATTGGCACCCGCCATAAGCATCTTGCAAGTTTTTTGTGGATCTCCAAAAGCAACTTTACGTTTTGCTGCCGTTCGAACCTTAAATCAAGTTGCCATTAATCATCCTGCTGCCGTGACCGCATGCAATTTGGATTTGGAAAACTTGATTACGGATTCGAACCGTTCAATTGCCACGCTTGCCATCACCACTTTGCTGAAAACTGGTAAGTTTCTGAGTTACTCAAAAAAATTTTTTTTAATGTGTTTATGTTGTATTACAGGTGCAGAGTCGTCTGTCGATCGTTTAATGAAACAAATAGCCACGTTTGTGTCAGAAATAAGTGATGAATTTAAAGTTGTGGTCGTTCAAGCCATCAGAGCTTTGGCGTTGAAATTTCCCCGCAAACATAGCGTTTTAATGAACTTCCTCTCGGCAATGTTGCGTGACGAAGGCGGTTTGGAATATAAAGCTTCAATTGCAGACACAATCATTACCATAATTGAGGACAACGCTGATGCCAAAGAAACTGGCTTGGCACACTTGTGCGAATTTATTGAAGATTGCGAGCACACATCACTTGCTGTTCGTATTTTGCACTTGTTGGGCAAAGAAGGACCACGCACCAAACAGCCATCACGGTACATCAGATTCATTTACAACCGCGTAATTTTGGAGAATCCAACCGTACGTGCAGCTGCTGTATCGGCAATGGCCCAATTTGGTGCTTTGTGTCCAGATTTGTTAGAAAATATACAGGTTTTATTGGCTCGTTGTCAAATGGATTCAGACGATGAAGTACGAGATAGGGCAACTTACTACAGCTCAATACTGAAGCAGCAGGATAAAACGTTGTGCAATAATTATATTTTGGAGCCATTACAGATTTCAATTCCTTCGCTTGAACGATGCTTGAAAGAATACATACAATCGAGAACAGAAAAACCATTCGATATCAAATCCGTCCCTGTTGTTGCCATACCAACAGAAGAAGAGAAACAAATAGCCAACCAAAAATCTGAAGGAATGCTAATCAGTGCAAATCCGACAAAACCAACATTTGTGTCACGCGAAGAAAATTACACTGAAAAACTTAACGCAATACCTGGAATACAACAACTTGGACCGCTGTTCAAAAGTTCTGAAATTGTGGAATTGACGGAATCTGAAACAGAATATGTAGTTACATGTATTAAACATTGTTTCGCACATCATTTGGTATTACAATTTGATTGTTTGAATACTCTTAATGATCAGTTGCTGGAAAATGTGAGAATTCAACTTGATCCCAGCGATGGCTACAAAATTTTAAAAGAAATTTCGTGTCAAAAGTTGTCGTATAACGAAATGGGTTCGGTTTATATCATCCTTCAGTTTCCCGAAGAGTTATCCAACACCGTAGGCACTTTTGGGGCGACGTTGAAGTTTATAGTCAAAGATTGCGATCCAAATACTGGTCTACCTGACACAGATGAAGGATATAATGACGAATACATGCTAGAAGATCTTGAGGTCGTGTTAGGCGATCAAATACAAAGAATAAATAAAATTAATTTTGGTGCCACATGGGACGAAGCAGGTGACGAATTTGTCGTTATTGAAGATACTTTTTCGTTAAGTTCCATGACTTCCCTCGAAGAAGCTGTCAAAAATATAATACAATTTTTGGGACTTCAACCTGCAGAACGAACCGATAAGATTCCCGAAGGAAAGACAGCGCACACTTTGCTATTAGCAGGTTGGTTGTAAGAGTTTTGTTTAAGTATTTTGTTTGAGATATTTTGGTTTTAGGAATATTTCGAGGTGGATTTGATATTTTAGTAAGGGCCAAGTTGGTTTTAGCTGACGGTGTTACTATGAAATTAACAGTAAAAGCCACTAATGCAGATGTTGCTGAACTTATTACGTCTGTTGTTGGTTAAATTTTTTATTCAAAATTTTACGATTTTATTGTATTCCATTATTTTCTTGTATTTACGATAAATAAAACCTTTGATTATATAGTATCAGATTCTTCTAATATGTATAAAGAAAGGCTGTACTAACTTGTCGCTCTTACGTAACTTCCCAATTATTTGGTTGGTAAAATATGTACCAATCGGAAATGAGTTGTCTAAGAAAGAAATTTTTATGTATTACGTAAAAGTGTAAGAATATCCGTGCATCTTTACGTGTAGTCTTCTGCTCTTGCTACCTGTTGAAAATGTCTGAATCCGATACTTTTTTCTGTTGGTTATTTTTATGTTTGCTAGGACCTCCTCGAATCTCAAAGGTGTTGGCAAAAGCTTCAGCATTCTTCACATTGGTCGACAATGGTTGCCATGACGACATGAACATGTAAAATAATGTTAAAATTTTAAATATCAATCAAGTAAAACTGGAAAGATTGCGAAGGATATTGAATTTGTTTATATTTACCATTCAAAGTATTTTCAAAAGCCGATATGAATTAGAAATTAAAATTTTATCTTTTAAAAAAAAACATTTTGGAAATCGTATGTTTGGTATCGCTGCTTTATAAGTTTATAAATTTCTAGGTTATGTCAAAATAGTGCCGGATTTTGCATGTGTTCATAGTTTTATTTAATTAATTTTAATGCACAATGGAATATTTGTTAGATAATTTAATATTTTACTTACCCATTGTCGTTTTATCTAGTGTAACTCTGGTTGTATTGGTAAATGTGTATTTAAATATTCGGTAAGATTTTGACTTACATTTCTCTCAACTAGTACTAGAATTCTAAAACCATTACTATTTTAGCCGAAGATTTTTATTTAAAGTTAATTGTTGGTTTTGTAATGAATGGACGTGCGTGCCTTACAGTGAACAAAATTGCTTCGAGTGTCCTTCGTGCTTGCAGTATAACGGTTTCGACTCGGTAAGTGTCATACGCAAGAATTATTAACTTTAAAATATTTTTAAGGATTGAAAAATTTATAAGAAAATTCTTGATAGAGAAAAACCTGAAAAATTGGTTGGAACTTGAAATCAGAAAAGTTATTGTTTTTCAGAATGGAGATTACAACAGGCCAATTCCAGAACAACAAGACGAATTGTTAAACAAAGCCACTTCAAAATCATTGCATTCGACTCAGAAAAATCCGGCTTCCAATGGGTTGTGTCACCTATGTAATAACAATCAACAATTAAAAATTTTTCAACTTGCAAATTTTATTCCTCTTTGTGAAGACAATTATGACGTAGAAATAGAACATTTTCAGTTAGTATATTCTTTTATATTTTAATAATTGATTCCTTCAGTTTAAAATTGTAGTGGGTTTCACTTAAAACTTACAGCTATAGTTGGAAGTTTTTGGTTTAGTTTCTTTCTAGTTTCATAAAACTATTAACGGACTTTAAAACTAACAACCCACATAATTATGACTGCAATATTTTGTGCGGCATATTTTTATTTATGGGGTGAGTTTTGATTTTCTGTTAGTTGAAAACTATTGGGAACCACAAAACTTTCAATGCAGATTTATGTCATCATGACGTAATTTGATGTATTTTGATATATCTATTTTTTTTCAGAAAACAATTAGAAAAAGCATATAAATTATGCCCGAAATGCGAAAACGTTGTAAAAAGTACAATTCACAAACAAAATTACGTGCTTGGCTTGAAGTTTTCCAAGCTTCGGAAAAGGGCAGTTTCCTTGTTGGATTTGAATATATCTTCAGATGGTATTTCGAAAAGTTCAAAACTTTCATTCATAAAAACGTTTTTAACCATTTTTTTGGTGACTTTTTCTATCCTGAACTTGGGACACGCTATGAGGCAGATGAATCTATCAGACGATAACTTAAAATCGCTAAGTCCTAATTGGATGATTGCTTATGTTTTGGCGACAAAAAAATTAATTTTAAGCTATTACAAATTTGTGGAAGATTATTTTGCTACTAATTCCGACAAATGGAGTAGAGTAGAAGTTTTGCGACAAAATATTGTTGAAAAACTACCAACGTTTATGGAACAGTTACCTTACTTTAATTCTACAAGTCTTGCAAAATTAATGGAGAATCATGAAGCGGTTATGGCACATTTGCCCGAATCGATAAATAAAGGGACCGTTGTGTTAGGATTTGCAGGCTCTTCACTTCAGCTAATTTTAATGTTTTGGAAGGACGATATTGATGTAAGGATCAAATTGATTCAATTCTTATTATGGAATTTTGTAACCTATGGACATTGGATAGCATCTACTCATTCAAACTGGGGTGGTTATTTAAGCGCTGCACAGGTAAGAATTTAACTTTGTAACATTAGTATACATAGTCATTTTGTGCGTTTGCTTTCAAATAACTTAGAAAATAATTTTGTTTTGCTTAAACCCTGTAATTTAGCATCAGAAAAAAGCCCATAAGTTCTAGATATCAAGGTCAGACTGAAAGATAGCTAAATTTGTTGAAAACGGTAAAAATCGCCAAGACATGGGTTGACCGTTTCCTGTGAATCTTGAGAATAAAATAGGTATGAATACAATTTTCTCTGCATGTAAACATTGTATAAAGAGATAAGATTCTGGAATTCTAGCTATTATTTGAATTTTTATAGCATTCTGGAAATAAATGGCTACCACAAATTACTCAATTGGCATTGGACATAGCTTTTAAAGTAATCCAGATCTGATATCAGAGAAGAATATCTATCTGTGAGAAGAATAAAATTGTCATCTGTCTCTATCTCGTTGGTCACCAACCATTTAAACCTGGCAGGTCGCTAAACTCACACTTCCGAAACCCACAGACCACTAACATAATTTTTTTAAGAAAACCTCGAACCATCAAAATTTACTTACGGACCAGTAGGTTGGCGACCGCTGCTATATCTCACATTGTAATAAATACAAAGCTGATATTTTAAAAACAAAATTAAATTTACCAGTTGACATCTTTTTTTAGTTTTTGAGCAACTTGTTATTAAGTAATTAATTATTAAGAAACATGTGCACAGCTTTTTAAGGGGGCTAAATATATTCAAAATTTAGTGTACACAAGAATTTTTAAAGTGGAGTAATTTTACACAAGAATTTTTGATTGATTTTTGACATTTTATGCAGAACTATGAAGGTTCATAAAATTATTTTTTTACAAAAGTTATAAATAAATGCTATTTTGATGTACCAAGCTTTGAAAAACTTCATTGTAAAGCTGAGGTTACATTGAATGCATATCCGTGCGATATTTTAGACGTGCGTGCTCATACGATATCTTTCCTACGAGTGAAGTGGTTATACTGGTTTTAAATACATATATGAAAGTATAAAGATTGACGCCGATCTGTACTGTCAATCGTACAATTGTTCTACTCAAGCAGCGTGTGATCTACGAGAAATATTTAAAATCTATTGAAATGATCCAATTGGTTCAGTGTTTGTTTGCTTTATTTGCAAGTGAAATGACAAAATGCAACTTCTTCCCATATTTTTTTACGAGATTTCTATTATGGTATGCCTTACATTTCTGATCCCATAACGCATTTTTACCCCATAACACAAATTATTAACTTTTCTATATCCATGTTTTATAATAAAAGTCGTACGATCTGTTGAAAAAACCAAACGTGTTTGTTTTGATGCGATATCAGACGTGTAACGCCTCGAGAAACCTGTCGCCAGTATAACCATTCGTATGCATTTTCAAGCGTTTGTTTTTATTTAAAACACTCGTAAATGTACGTACGACCAAATTATCGTACGACTACACATCCAATGTAATCTTAGACTAATGCCAATAAAGGACAACATGTTTGTCGGTTATCGGTCACCAGTTATCAGAAGTATAATATACAAACATTTTATAAATAAAATTGAATTGGTGATACACCACTTTTGAGTTGAGTTTGATTGGTCAAAAATCTGACATAGATTCTTTTGCAAAATTCGCAATCTATTGTCAGGACCTTCTTTTAAAATTTTATAGTAAAGGTCCAACAGAATGCTGGAGCGTTTAACGCCACCGATAGGCGAAATGGTAATAATAAAATAATTTTATTTATGTACATAGCTTTCTCGTTTCTGAAGTTGAATTAATATAAAAATTATTTTTAACTTATGCATAACTTGCATTATATTCAAAAAGCTCATATTATTGTGTCATAAATCTCAGGGATGAATCATTTTGATATTCCCAGGAAATTCGAGGAAGACTGGGTACTCCGAGAAAGCAAAAAGTAAGAAATAGGAAAAAGCTAAGACAATGCAGTTTGAGAAAAATTTGGTGTAGTCCTGAGTTGTAGGAGCTAGTTCGTGTAACATCGAAAGTGCTAATATTTTTTTCAAGACTTTTTCAGAATTTTATCTGGTTTAGTTTTGGATATAGGATACATAATATAAAACGTCTAATCTAGGACCTAGTGATTTGGGACCTTTCTTTACAAAATTTCCCCAATTTCTTTCGAGTCTGATATGTTAGGGGCTATTTTTTGATGCCGAATTAAAGAGTTTAAGCAAGATAAGTCGCATTTCTAAGTTATCTACTTTTTTTACACCTAAAATGTAATGACCACATTGTAAATTATTTGTTTCACTCTTTGTGCTGAATTTCACTTTTTTAATTTCAAGATCGCGTCCAGCTTGATTATTATAAACTTAATGTTTCGCTCAAGTTTCACTCGTAAACCGACAAAAGTCAAACACGTCTTAAAACATTTGAAAAGAAGGAGCCCAGTTGTGGAAGATTATACATTTTCAGATGAAGAAGAATTGGATCAGTGTTCGACCACGTTTAAAAATTATTCAGATAAGCTGAATTTCAGTAACAAAAACCTGTTTACTAAATCTAATTTTCCTAAAATTTTCCCTACAAGAATAAGCGAAAAACCTGTGTTCGGTCAACCTGCGGTTATACAAAATGTGTTTACTAGGAGAAGATCGACAACTTCTTTAAACTCTTCTAATGTTAATCGAGTTACTCCGATATTTTCTACTGCTCGTAGTTGCATGAGTGATAAATCGTCGGTTGTGAATTCAAACAACTTGTTTAACGAAAATTTGGATATAAAACAGTCAGACGATTCAAGTATTGAAGAAATTTTAAATAATTTAAATTTGGGATCGCCTACTGGTGGTAAACAATCACCTAATTTGAATGTTTTTAAACCGAGGCCAATAATTTCTCCTGCCAGATTAAAGACAGTGACGCAAAATTCGTGGGTTGCGGGTGGTTTTTGGCTAGATTCAAACGGAGTGCCTTTACCTAGCAATGGTTATTCTAATATTGCTGTGCTTAGTCGTTCGTCCAGCCAAACTTCGGGTATTGCTTCGCAAACTGGCGGTCAAGAAATTCAAAATTTGAACTCTGGAAATAATTCATATTGCGGCGATTATGACAACCGATCAGTTTTGTCGGAACCTAGCTGTTTTGTTTATGGAAAAGGGTACAGCTCCAACCCCAAGTTTGTGTGGCCTAAACAAGGCAATAGAGGAACAACTTGTTATCCAGTTATGAACCAGGAGCATTTTGTGTACATGTCTCCAAATGTACAACGTTACGAGTGTACGTCTCAAAATGTAGAGAATTTTCGTTTTGCGTCGCCTGTAGCGATGGGTTTGTCGAAACCTTATAGTTACGATCAATAAGTTTTTTTTTATAAAAGACTTAATATTTCTTTGTGATATTTTTTAACACGGACAATTAGTTTTATTATTTTTGAATTGATCTAAGTTACTCATAAATAAGTTTTCGACTTAAGAACGAAAGACGTTTTGTTATTTTTGCTTTCTTTTTTAATATAGGTAATGTTTAATTTTTACCGCATTTAATGAAATTTTTCCTGTAAAAAACGTATAGATTAAGTGTTTGTATTTGTTATTGTTAAATTTATTTTGTTAACTGTACGATTAGTGCTTCATATTGCATCGACCACTGAGAGTAGGTAGATAATATATTTAGTTTTATTTTGTGATAAGGTATAAAATGTTACGTAAATTATTTTCATCGAATTTAAGTTTAATAATCACAATTTTTACTATTTTCCCATCATTTGTAAACCTACCGCCATTGTTAAGATTTTATATTTTTTCTAACTAAAACTGTAACTTGTAATAAATAAAATTGAAAATCAGTAAGTTTAAAAATGTTGTTTATTATAAAACAGTTTGTGAAAAAACTTCGATTTAATAGATTAAAAATATAAAAAATTATTTTTACATTCTCCTAGGGTATGGTTCAATGCACCGATCAGGAACTTCTTTATATTTATCAGGACATTCCCAAGTAATTGGATTGCACACTTCTTTTCGTGGTAGAACTACAAGGTCAGTTTCGGGTACCCTACAAAGATGCTTACCTCGTAATTTTAAATTAGCTAAGCTTCTATTTGTTTTGTCCATCATAGAAGAATTATTACTGAAATTAATAAGGTGATTCTTGGATCGATTGTATTAAAACAAAATTTACTATGGAATTGCGTGATGAAATGGTAAATACTCATTTTTCGGTGGAGCTACAAAAGTGTCTTGATAATGGGTCGTCAATGTGACTCGAGGAATCGGGTTTTCAATTTGCCATTTTGATTTGTAATAATCTACCAAACCAATTCCTGTTACGTTTCCCTGCGAAAGTAAAACTGTAAAGGAAATTTACCACATCTTGAGAACTCACATAATTTTTAGCGTAATCCTGTTGTGGTACGTAAGTTAAAAATTTAAATCGAAAGCGACGGTGTTTTGGACCATCTGGTGCTAATTTTGGAAGATGATTAAAGGACAGGTCGTATGAAGTTGAATAATTTTCCAGAAACTCGGGAGCTTGGTGATCGAAAATTATTCTTGGGCCATATCCCTATTGTTTTTATATTGTTTTGTGTTGATTTTGTAAACTTGTAAATTTTGATACCTGCGCTCTCAAGTTTTGATCCCAAATAAGTGATGGATCATTGGCCGATCTTGGTTTCGGTGCATAATCGATGGAATACCAACTGCGAAAATCGTGTGGATTCTTTGTGTACTTACAACGTTCTTCGAACCAGTTGCCTACCAAAACATTTTTCTCGTATCGGTCAGGTTTCTTAATAAGTGCGAAATAAGAATTTTGTGGAGTTTATCACTAATAATGTATACTTGCCTGAAATTGGAAACGATTCATTTTTGATTTCGGTATTTATTAATTTTTTCGAATTGTGTAATTGTGAATTCGGTGGCGGATATATAAAAACGTGACAGTTTCAAATGACAATAGGTTACTAAGTTTAGTTTTTGGTGTATCTGCCTATGTTCTATTTTGTAATTTAATTTTTATTTATTACTTCTCCCACCTCGACAGATTTAAATCGTACATAATTGGTTACGAATATTATTATTTTGATATAATAAATAAAAATTAAAAGCAATTTTTATGATATAATATAATGAAATTACAATGTTATTCCATTTTATTTAATAACAAAGTAATTACACATAATTTAAACATTTAAATTTATGACTATAAACATTTTAAATTATTATTATTAATACTGTAGTCAGAATTCTAAATAAATTAATGGAATGTTTACTAAAGCATAATAATATGTAGACATTGCGAACAATCATATCGCAAATTTAATTTTCATGAATTAATTATTCAGCAAGCACGGGACAATTTTGGGATATTCAATGGGGATTATGTTATGATATTTTTATACGATTAAGTTTATTTGAGAAGTTAAGTTTATTTAAATTATACTATTTTTACATTTTGATTAAATATTTTTTCTAAAATTAAGAATTTTGTATATTGTAGGCACATTACAAACTAATCCTATTTCTAAGTGAATACCCATATACATAATAATCTACTACATAATATGTAAATATATGATTATGTCACTACAAAGATGAAACTTATCCACATTATAACTGATCATTTGTACCTTCAATTATTTCAAACAATACTTTAAAGTGCGGATTATGTTTAAAGTTCTTTATTTCTTCATTAATAAGATCCTTATAAAACTCTATTTTATTTGCAGTGTAATCTAAACTTCCATACTCTTCTAATAATTTTAAACATTTGGTTTTCAACTCGGTATCGTCTGTATGCATCCTTAAAATATCTAAAAAAAATAAAACATTCAAAAAATAGATTAAAAATAGTTAATTGTAACTAACTTAATACGCGTCTATCCTTTCGATTACTATTGATTGCATGAACAACTGGATGCGTAAATTTTCCTTCTCTTATATCATCACAATACCCTTTGGCTTTAATATACTAAACAATGATTTAATTAATAATTATTTGTTTAGTGAAAATTACTTACTATTTCTGATGTTAAACCATTATAGTCATCACTTATTTGGAAATACAGTCCCAGCAGAATCGATACGCTACGTAAATTTAAGCCAGTAGTGCTCAGCACTTCCAAAGTATTGCTTATACTTTCGCACGTACTTCCAGTTTCTAAAGAGAATGATCAAAAATTTTATCAAACAAAAATTAAAAATAAGCGTACTTTTATTAATCATATCGAGGTACTCATCTTCAGTAGGACACAAAAAATTATCTCTCCAATAAACTTCCATCGCTTGCCCTTTCAATGATTTTTCAAAAAATTCAAGAATTACTTCAAATATCTACAACGATTAAATAATTTAATATATCAATGAAAATTGATTTCTTTTTAGTCTGAGAAATTTTTTACCTTAGGATTTTCAAATTTTTCCAACATTTCATATGTATAATAAAAGACAGAATCGGTTGCTATAACTGCCCGGTGTATGCCGTAAATAAGATGAGCTGTAGGATTTTCTCTTCTCAAACCAGACGAATCTTGTACATCATCAATTCTGTAAATAACTTTTTTATATAAAAATTAGTAGTCATTTTTAGATCTAATAAAAATCAAAGAGCTAAAAAAATTACACTTGTATATTTTTTTTATAAAAATTACTTACAGTAGAGATATTGTGTGTAAATTTTGAATAATAGCAGTAAACAAATTAATTTTTTCTTCGTCCACTTGTAGCCAATAGTTGTAAATTTCGATAATCATATTCCTGAAACGCTTTCCTTTTTTTTCATTGATATATTCATATGGCTCCATTATTATCTAAAAAATTGCGATAAATCATATTATATTCATATCGATCAAAACTGTTTAATTACCTTTTCATATTTAGGATCAATTCCAATATTTCTTTTTTTATCATTAAGTTTAAATAGTTGTTCCATTTCGTCCTTCATTTTTGATACAATAATTACAACTTACGAAGAAATGAAATTTAACTGGCTTTTATATATTGTGGTGCCTGTAAATGAAATATTAATTTAAATTATTTTGAAATTTAACAAAAATATTATTAATATTTTAAGATGATACTGTTTGAAAGCTTTGATTAAATTTTATGTTCATACAATAATTATTATTAAAATTTAAATCCTAATAAATCATGGATCCGCCCAACCATTAAAATATAAAAAATTATGATTATCTAAAAAAAATATTCAATATTTATTCGATTGTTTCTTTCCTATTTTCAAACGATTTCAAAAATTACATAAAAATTTCACATACCTGCTATATCAAAATTTGAATTCCACAGTCACAGTGACTATAGCCCTCAAGGGTTCCTCACACAAGTTACTTAGATTTTGTCCAAAATGATAATGTTGGTTCTAGTGATAGGTCGAACGATAGTCTTACAAGTAATTACGCACATCACATATATGGAAAAAAACATAACAGCTGTGCATCGCACTCCTGGGTTTGATCCTCGGCCAAATACATCGGATTTCTTCGACAATATCTCCTTCACAAGAAGCTTGTAATATTTTTCAGAAATTCTTTAACAAATATAGCCTAACATGTTAATTCATTTTTTTACAGTTTTTAAATTTTTGTAAAACTTAAAAAAATTAATTATTTTAGGATTGCATTTAGATATCTATATAAATTGATCTTGTAGCTTGTTAATTTTTAAACAAATTGCTTTCGGTCCCATGTCAATAGAATAACTAGGGACTAAGATATTTCAGTTTCAAATTCTTTAAATTGTAAAAACTGCTGCACTTTGTCAAGCAAAGATGGCTGCCATACGAAAACAAAAAAAGTGTAATTTTAATAGTGGTAATTTTGAACTAATTTGTTAGGTTAGTTACACACAGAAAATTAAATTTTTTTATA
This sequence comes from Cantharis lateralis, assembly GCA_963170105.1. Taxonomy (NCBI): domain Eukaryota; kingdom Metazoa; phylum Arthropoda; class Insecta; order Coleoptera; family Cantharidae; genus Cantharis; species Cantharis lateralis. Next base: position 9,440,754 of record OY720626.1, read on the forward strand.
AAGACTGAATAACCAGATTGAACCACTTGATATAGAATTACCCAAATAACATCTTCTATTTTGTAAGTAGCATGCTTATTTTGAAAAATGTTGCATTTATTTTATAAACTTTTTTTTGGTTTTTAAAATTAATTTTTTTTAATTTAAATAGGAACAGCTTTGTATCAAAAATTTTCGTTGGACGTCAATAGATCTTTCAGAAAATTACATAAAACAATTTTTTGAAAATACCGGCCATGTTGGATTACAACGGCTTCCGAAAATAGAAACAAATTTTTTTTGGTAAATCAATGACCCCCCTCCCTAAAATCGTGACCTAGATTATGCATAGATCTGCGCTTGCTACATTATCATTATTTTTTAATTACTCATTAAGTAGTTGGAAAAAAACTTGTACTATTATCTATCATACAAAATTTAGTTGTAAAGATGATTTTATTAGTACATTAACATATAAATTAGAGAAAATACTTTTAACTTTTATAAAAAAAAAATCAAATTTTCATACTTAAAATAAACCAAGAAGAATTTCGATTGAAATAACAAAACTGACTGTAATAAAACGAATAATTAGAAAATTATTACCTTTTTTATACGATAAGTGAAAATGTACAATAATCTAGAATTATTGAAATTAAAAGAAGGTAAAAACAAATAATACACTACGATTTTATTATTATTTGATGAGCGACATGCAATATTACTTATAATAAAAGTAACTATATGTATATAATATAAGATTATTGTTAAATTATTTTAATTGTACAATTAAGTTTTGCCCCCTCAAACGTGAAACAGAATGCAACGCCGGTGCACGGCGTCAAATGTCAAGTCAAACTTGAAATACGTCAAACCGTTTAATAGATGTGCAATCTAGATAATATATCTAAGCTATGGTACAAATATGGCTTCGATACCTCTTGCGATTTCCGAGTTTACCTAGGCCTAACAAACGCACAAACGATTTTATATATTATATAGATTATAAATACGCAAAAAAATTCAATCAGGATTGCTATAATTTCCTTTAAAATTCAAAAGCTTTACTTTATTAATTAATACTTCAAATTTTATACCCCCCCCCCCCCTGTTGAAATGATCAATCATTCCGATTTAAACATTTTTCGTGCGAGGCGTAATCTAATAATTATTATATTATAACATTTCCTCACCTACACTGCATAATTGTTTACTATCTAATTAAAAATATCACAATTTTTGCTGCACAGTGTATACTTCCCGGGTAAAACAAAAGTTCAAAAGTTAACATTCTAACCTAACATTTGTTATCGGTTTATCCGAGGTAAGTCACAAAAGTTTTTCAAACAATTATTTTTGCGGAAGTCGGTAAGTTTTCTACTAGTACACAATGATTACTGCACAAGAAGTTTGGAATTCTTTATATACTAATGAAATAGAAACTATATGGAAATCTGAACGAGCAGCACTTCGAAAACCCGCAATGATCTATTACGTTTTAGCACAGGAACTACAAAGTTAGTACTGAGTTTCTTTTAGTAGGTGAGCAATATTAAGTGAACTTTTTTCTAGAACTTCAAGAGAACTTAACTGATAGAATGAAACACTTTGAACATCAAATACAATCGATCGAAGAACATGAATCAAAGGAGAGACGTGAAAGTGTTGCTATCCCGTTGTCTGAAAATGAACTCAGTAAAAGCCCAACCATAAATAAACATCGTAATATTTCTTTTTATCGACGAATACCAAAACTCAATCTAAATTTATCAAAAGAGAATGTACGTTCGAAAAAGGAAAACCTAGATGCCGATATTATTGAAAGTTCACCCGAAGTAAGTTTTAACCAAACAAAACTATATGAGAAGCCCAAATTTTTTACACCTACTATGGTATCAAATAATGCTGATATGGTGGATTCTTCACTCATAATTGAAAATACTCCAATCAAATCGTTTATAAAAAGGACAAGCAAAAAGGGTGGCGTGAAAAAAAATCAGAAGAAAGATAAATCGTCCACACTTACTCAACTTTTTAAAACTATTCCTACATCCAAGTAAGTGTTTGGTAATTTGTATTTTTTCTTATTTTTTAAATAAATAAATTTTTTTGTATAGTTCCATCGGGAGCCATACAAGATTATTCAATGAGTCATCACCAAATTGCAAAAAAATTGACAATAAATTGATAGATATCACTGCAGATGAAACTTTTTGTGATGTTAAAATGGAGACGAGTACTACTTCGAAGAAAGACGAAAAAAATGCATTCAAAGATTATGATAAGTAAGTAATAATATGCTGGTTGCGTAGCTCTAGTAGTGAAGCAAAGTTTGACATAACTCGATTGCTTGAGTCAACTCGAGTATAAACAAAAGAGATAGCGCTTTTTAGCAAATCGGGACTACGATGCCCCAGCGTAAATCATAGTTGAATAAAACGGGGGAGAATTTAAAATGTTATTTTTTTTATAAATATTAGAAATGCCTGACTAGTATTTAAATTTCAGGTTTCCAATTGCGAGACCTAAAAGCCCTCTTTTTGTACATAAAACGGAACCGGTAAGACGCAAAGCTGATCGTATGCAATTGCCTGGATGGTCATGTGAAGAGTGCAGAAAGGTGAGCAATTTGAAAAATCTGTGTTGACTCATTTTGAGTATCGGATTACTATTATTAATTTGTAATTGCTAAGTAGAGGGACTAAGCGGTTCTGAACACTTTTGAACAAGACTTTTTTGCACAAAAATGATTAACAGAATTTTAATTTTTATTTAATAATTTTAATTGAATAAATTAAAATTCGGAAACTATTGTAACGAACCTCGGATGTTTTAGTTTACTTTTTTGCAAGGTGGAAGTCCTAGAGCTCTTCAGTTAAGGGAAATTTGAGTACTTTTGTTTTGATGTAATGATTGACTGGGTTTCTTAACCCTCAGGTTAATTACTTTTTTTATGTTTAACTTGAACCTGACTAGAAATTTTTTAGGGCATTTCCTAAAATTCTCAGGTTTCAACATGGCGTACCCTATTAGGACATTTGTTTGCGTGGTCCTTATCCGACATCCGGTGAGTCCTATTGGGGCAATCCATGACTGAACCTGTCCGTTGCCGGAACTGGCATACCTGAGATGACGCTTATGCTAAGCACTTAATCCGGTTTTAATCAGGCGAGCCCTATTAAGGCACACATGACTGGACTTGATCTGGCTACATTAGGTCAGCCAGATATGGTCCTGATTAAGTTAAGCGTTAAATGCCTGATCCGGACCAGATCATTTCTAGGGCAGACCGGATCCGGACCACATTACAGCCTTAAGAAATTTCTAGTCGGGAAGTTGAAAAACAGCCTATAAAACAACAAAATTTTCTTACTCTACACTGAAATTGATCTAGTTTTATTTCTAGTTTTATGAAAGTTCGAACTTACCACCTGAACAACTCCGCGAAAAAATGAATGCTTGTTCAAGGCATAGAAATAAATTTGAACCTCTCGATGAAACATTTGCAGGTATATTGAATATGTCCTCTGTTAAATATTTCTTAATATTTTTGTTAAATTTACAGGATATTGGGATGTTGAAATGTTTCCTACCCAAGACGAAGATATTTAAGCGGTAAGAGTTATCAGCTTTTCTGAATTTATTAAGCATCACTAACATAATCTGTGATAATTATTATTATGTAAAGTCAAAGAATGAAAATTATTTTTGTTTTCAAAAAGAAAGTATCTAAGTATCTACCATTTTAGTAAAAGAAATAAATTTTATTACAAATTGAATTTACATTTTTTATTTACAAGTAGGGGGATTAACAGGAAAAAATACATTCAATTCTATCATGGTTCCAATAATTAAAAACAAACCATACATGATGAGGCATGCCACTCCTACTTTCCAGTCGAGCCTGTAAAGGAAATTTTATATAGGATTTGATCAGTTAACTGCCTTAAGTTTTAAAGAATTACTGACCTGAAACGATTTAATATCAAACAAATATATAAGAATATAAGTGTTGATAATAAACAAGAAGCGTTATAAGCTAATCCCGACGAATTGATATGTATACTATGTACCCCTGGAATCTTGGGATAAAACAAAGTTTTGATTAACCAAGGCAGGCCTAAACAAAGTAAAATTTCGAATGTGTTGGCGCCTAACGCGCTGCTCATTCCCATTACACCTTGGCCTTAAAAGAAATAAAATAATTAGCGATTTCCTTTTTTTTTTGATTTTTTGGACAATTCTATATAATATACAATGAAGTGTTTTTTCTATAAGGTGGCTCATTACTAAGTTCAGTTTATAGCCAATATTGTATTTTTTCAAATGAGTGATACTTTACCTTGCTTCGAAACTATGACACAAGTGACAATTTCTGGCATACTGCTTCCCACTGCCAAAAACGATAAGCCCATTACAGAATCGGGTATATTTATCGTGTCTCCTACAATTATTTTAATATAACACAGATGTGGTTTTTCTTTGTTTTAATAGTTTACCGATTGCCGTTATGAACCAAGCCAATAAATAAGATGTGAAACCAATCCAAACCATGCACATAAGTAACGTAAGAGGATATAGGCGCGGATGCACTGTACAGTTTGGTACAGTATACTTCATCGCAAATTTTAAAGGCCAAATTATAACATTCCATACTTTTGAATAAATTGAAACATCTCCCGAATCAATTGATTGTTCTATCAAAGTTAAATTAGATACACTAAATTTTTATTTCTCGACTAATTACCATCTTTGTTAACTTTGATGTCGTTTTGAGAATGACTGTTTGTGTCTTCAATTGTTTTTTGCAAGCTTTGGTCTTCAAGAGAGTAGTTATTACGTAGTAAACCGTCTGAACCTAAAACAAGCCATTTTAATAAAAATTATTAAATGTTGGATTTTTGTTACTTGTTTCTTTTACCGATGCATTTTTTGTTTCTTCATTGGGTAATACAGTTTTATAGGACCAAACTTGAAATTTATTGTAAATAACTTTATCGTAATACATTACTGAAAAAGAGCTTGCGAATAAAAAAGTTAAGTTCCAAGAGTTTACGTACTTGCAATGTAAATTACATAAGCCAAAACGAAAATAAGAGCTTCGTACCAATACACTTCGTCATCGTGAAGAGTAATAATTAGTAGAATAACAGATATTGCGTACATCAATCCGTCTCGAAGAATTGCCCATTTTTCAAATTGGAATGCCTGAAATTGAGTGAAACGGTGTCGATGATTATTCACGATTCATAAATTTATATACCATTTTTGCGAATAATCCACAGCATGCCGGTGCGCCTAATATGTTAAACACGTTGGATCCTACCACGGTTCCAACTCCAATATCGCCCTCTGTTATAAAGGTTCCAACGCAATTGATGAATAATTCTGGACTGGCGCTGGTGATCGCCATGAAACTAGCGCCGGCCACATGTTCTGATATTTCAAGCCCTAAAATTAACTTAAATGCAGAAACAAAAATTTTGGTTTTTGTTACACGCAAAGTGAGAAAATATGAAAATTAATGAAATTTAGCGGTATAGTCAAAGTATTTTGGAAATGTATATCCTACTCTTAATGAAAATGGATAATGTAATATTTGAATTTAAATGTTAATATTTGTAAGTTGGTACTCACAGGTACCAACAGAAAGAAACCGACCTCATATAGAAAAACTATGAAGACGGCAGATTTGTTCTGGACTTCGTAGTAGAGTGCTATCATGAAATTATTTTCACTTCTGTGGGGGTGTCGGGGTTAAAAGCTGAAACTTGCAGGAATGAAAGGTGAGATGGCGTATATTCTTAATCCGAAGGTAATCAAAAATAATCACGCGCAAAAGGGCACTATTTAAAAAAAATGAGATAATACTATTAGCAGGAAGCCCATAAAATGACGATCATTTTGATATATAATTTGAAATCATTTTTGTACGAAATGTATTTTTTTTTAATGTTTGAAAACTGAAATTTGTTAAGTCGCTTATGGGAAATCAAATTTTAAATTGCAATTATCTCGGTTCGAACTTGGCAAAAATTTTATAATATTTGACAATATTTATTTATATACGCTTCTATTTCAGAAACGAAAGACTAAATCAAAATTTTTTGTACTTGATAATAGTTGCGCATATGTGTGGAGAATTGATTACTTGAAAAATTATAATTTTTGGTTTAATATTAAACACGATATGAAATTATTAGTAACATTTAAAATTAAAAATTTTTAATGCTCTCACTACAAAATCACAATTTCCCACTCCAAATTTGTATTGTACAGCACCGGTCATGAAAAGTGCATCGGGAATTAGTTTTTCTGAATCATTGAAAATTTGCAATTTCAATGTTTAGAATTAAATTTTGGCTTGGTTTCTTGTTTATTGGAACGTTTAACCTAAATGGTCACTTGCATTTGAAAACTATTCGTCAAAAACATTTTCTTTATCGAGCAGTAATGGCGTAAGCGATTTTACAGTATATGTTTGTTTTTACGGTTTTTACAAACATCCTGACCCATACAATTACAGGATCCAATGCAACCCATATTATTTTTCTTGCAAGTACAGACCTTACTTCCGCATCAAGAGCATAATAAGAATAACTTTTTGTTTTGATTGCAGAAGTTTAAAGGAAATTATACCTTTTTTACATTCACATGAAGCTAGAACTTTTAATTCCACAGGAAAAGGTGGTAAAGTTGTTAGAATAAATTGATATAATCATTATCAAATTTCCATCCATGATCTGCAACACTCGGTAATTGAAGACGAGGTTGTAAATAATTAAGCCCTATTTTAGCTTGATAATGCGCTCTCAAGCTATGAAACCTTAAAGAATCTTCTGTTGGGAGTAATTTTGTAATAGAAGCAGAAGATGCCAGCAGTCTTCTTATAATATTAATTGACGAAATGTCAGTATTTTTTGAACATGGTTTAATAACAATTTTCTGGATATTTTTGAATATGTCTTCCAAAATTTGATGTATTCCGGCACCGCCTAAACACTCAGAATGATCTAAAATTGTTTTCCGTGCTGATTTTTTCCCAATTCCTGAAAATTGACTGGTGGTAAGACAACCAGTTAATGTCGTATATTGCTACGTAAAGGATTGAAGTATTTCTTGAAATAAACTACAGTATTAACACATCGGTGTCGTTGCACTAAATTATGCATCTAGAATAACTATACCTTTTTGCAGACAGTATATGCACCAAATCCTAGTATCAGCTTCCTATTGATTAGAACTCAATAAATCATCAGCATTTACTTCGAAATTTCCTCTCTATTCTAAAATATTTTTGAAACCTCCACTAGTTGCAAACTGTAAATTTAATTTTTCTGTGGAGTGTTTAATCAGTTGCTCAGATAGAAAATGTGTTAATTGTTTCTTATTAAATTCTGAATGAATAAATAAATTCCATTGCTGTGGAAGTGGAACATCAGTTCTCTCGATTACTCCGTCAATTCATATTTGGGGACCCGCTTTTGTGACGAGTAATATTTTTTATGAAATCTTCTTTGGTGTGATCAAATACAACATCGATTCGCATGGCATTGTATTTATTTTTGACTTGGTTACTTTTACCAGTAAGCCCACGATTTGTCAAATGCAAGTGACCATTTAGGTTAAACGTTCCAATAAAGAAGAAACCAAGCCAAAATTTAATTCAAAACTTTGAAATTGCAAATTTTCAATGATTCAGAAAAACTAATTCCCGATGCACTTTTCATGACCGGTGCTGTACAATACAAATTTGGAGTGGGAAATTGTGATTTTGTAGTGAGAGCATTAAAAATTTTAAATTTTAAATGTTACTAATAATTTCATATCGTGTTTAATATTAAACCAAAAATTATAATTTTTCAAGTAATCAATTCTCCACACATATGCGCAACTATTATCAAGTACAAAAAATTTTGATTTAGTCTTTCGTTTCGGAAATAGAAGCGTATATAAATAAATATTGTCAAATATTATAAAATTTTTGCCAAGTTCGAACCGAGATAATTGCAATTTAAAATTTGATTTCCCATAAGCGACTTAACAAATTTCAGTTTTCAAACATTAAAAAAAAATACATTTCGTACAAAAATGATTTCAAATTATATATCAAAATGATCGTCATTTTATGGGCTTCCTGCTAATAGTATTATCTCATTTTTTTTAAATAGCGCCCTTTTGCGCGTGATTATTTTTGATTACCTTCGGATTACGAATATATGCCATCTAACCTTTCATTCCTGCAAGTTTCAGCTTTTAACCCCGACACCCCCACAGAAATCGTTTTTAAGCGTTTTATTTTGAATCGGGCACTCTACTATCGAGTAAACACCTTAATGCGTTTAATGTGTATTTTATATCGTTGTATTAATATTGTAAATAATTGTTTGTAAATATACTGTATATATAATCATCGTTTGTCGATACATAACAATTGGCGACGTAGGAAATTGGAAGAAATAGCAGCAAGTAGTTTTGAGAAATACCACGTGGTTTCGTTGTTATTGTGTTAGTGCTACAAATTTTATATTGTATTTTACGATGGCTTTACTGGGAAAATTGCCAGATTTTAAACAAGAAGACAATTTAGGAATCTTCAAGGCGAAGTTATCGCAGTTTTTTATAGCTAACGAGGTAGCCGCTACAAAACAAATCGCAATATTGTTAACAGCACTTGATTCAGACGTTTATGAAACATTGAATAATTTGTGTAACCCAGCTCTACCTGAAACTAAAACCTTACCACAATTATGGGAAATTTTGGAATCGCATTATTGTATTAAAGAATCTATTTTTAATGAAAGGTCTAAATTTTACAAAGCAATACAAGAAGAGGGAGAAAATGTAGTTCAGTGGTACGCAAAAGTAATGAAACTTTCGGTTAATTGTAAATTTGGTAGTCATTTAAGAGACTCTGTAAAAGATAAATTTGTTATGGGGTTAAGAAATAGTTCGGTGTACGATCGCGTAAGTGAAATCGATCCAACAACGACATCATTAGAAGATATATACAATGTAGCAATCAAGAAGGAACAAGCTTTGAACAAGTCTGAAAATTCGAGACAAATGGATAGGCAAGTCAAAGAAGAAGCTTGCTACAAGTTGAACAGCAGACCAAGTCAACAAACCGATCAAGTTCGTAAGTGTTATGCATGTGGTGAAGTGGGACACAGTTTTAACATTTGTAAATTCAACAAATCAAAATGCTATCAGTGTGGTAGAAGGGGACATTTGGCCAAAATCTGTCGACAAAAAAAAACAAACTTTGTGACAGTAGAAGAGGAGGAAAACGCAAGAAGCGAATCTCGAATAAACCAAGTAAATGTTAATGATATATTTAAAATAAATAATGAATTTTATGCTCGAGTTTTAATAGATAATGTACCCATTAAAATGGAGGTGGATTCGGGGGCGGCAGTATCGGCGATGTGCTGGCCAACATATCTTAAATATTTTAAACACATACCCCTTCGAAGAAGTTATACCACATTGAAGTACTACAATGGTGCCTCATCTTCGACAGCAGGTCAAATTCTAGTTACGCTAAGTTTGGGAAGCATAAAAAAACACGTCAAGTTGTTAGTCATAAAGGGAAATGATGCACCTCCACTTCTAGGGAGAGATATAATGGAATTGTTTGGCATTACGGTGAAAATGAATAGCATTTTGAAGAATCCGCAAACAGAAGTCCTAAGAAATCTTTTAGTGAAATATGAAGACCTGTTTGAAAATAAGTTAGGCCGCTATAAGTACGAAAAGGTGAGGTTAACAATCGAAAAAGATGCGGTACCCAAGTATTTAAAACCACGACTACTACCATTTACGTATAAGAAGAAAGTCAGCGAAGAGTTGGAGCGTTTGGAAAGAGAAGGCGTAATTTCTCCTATTATAAGTTCAAAATGGGGGACACCCTTGGTCCCAATCCTAAAAGCAGATGGTTCAATTCGGTTATGCGCCGATTATAAGGTTACAATAAATCCGGTAATATGTGACGACAAATACCCTTTACCGAATATTCAGGAATTGTTCACATCGCTTCAAGGTGGTGAACGATTTTCAAAGTTGGATTTGAGCCACGCATACAACCAATTGGAACTGGAGGAGGATTCAAAACAACTATTGGCATGGAGCACACACAAGGGATTGTATCAAATGGAAAGATTATCTTTTGGAACGAAACCAGCTTGTGCCATTTTTCAACGAATAATGGAGAAGACTTTGCGAGGATGTAAGAGCACTACAGTTTTTTTAGATGATATCGTGGTTACTGGAGATAGCGACAAAGATCATGTACAAAATTTGGAGCTGGTTTTCAAAAAATTATCAGAGGCAGGTTTCAAATTAAAAAAGGAAAAATGTGTCTTTTTTCAAGAAGAAATTAAATACCTAGGACATGTAATAAACAAAGCAGGATTAAGGAAAGATCCCTCAAAAATTAATGCAATCGTAAATTGTAAAACGCCAGAAACGGCAACACAGTTGAAATCTTTTTTAGGAATGATTAATTATTACTCTAGATTTATTGAAAACATCACACAGTTATTACATCCGTTGTACGAACTGTTGAAATCTAGCAACGACAAACGGCAACTTCAGTGGAATGGAGAATGTCAGGCGGCATTTAACAGGGCAAAAGGAATCATGACATCCGACAACATATTGGTACATTACAACCCAGAACTTCCTGTTAAGGTCAGTTGTGATGCGAGTACATACGGCGTAGCTGGAGTTTTATCGCATGTGTATGAAGATGGCACGGACCGACCCATCTGCTATGTGTCACGAACACTGAATATAAGCGAAAGGAACTACTCAATGTTGGATAAAGAAGCGTTGGCAATTTTTTACTCGGTAAAGAAGTTTTTCCAGTACCTAGTAGGTAAAAGGTTTATTTTAACAACAGACCATAAACCTTTAATATATCTGTTTGGAAGCAAGAAAGGTATTCCAGCAATGACTGCTGGAAGAGTACAGAGATGGGCGTGTTTTTTAAACAATTTCGATTTTGAAATCAAATATGTGAAAGGAAAAGACAATTCTAATGCAGACTGTTTATCGAGATTACCGGTAGACGAATTTTCTCAAGTTAGTGCAGAATTTAACCACATTAATTTTATGCAAGATGATTTTGAATCGCCGATTTCAGCTATGCATATCAGAAACTCCATCCAAGAGGATCCAATATTAGCAAAGGTACTATCAGAAGTACAGAACGGTTGGAAGGATTATTCAATCAAGAAAGATCCAAGATTTAGTCCTTATATATCCCGGCAGAACGAACTGACATTGGAAGAAGGAATAATTATGTGGGGACATAAGGTGGTTATACCGTCAAAATTCAGGAAGAAGCTTTTAGAAGAACTACACTTGGCACATACGGGAATGGTGAAAATGAAAAGTCGAGCTCGATCCTATTTCTGGTGGCCAAGGATGGATGCAGAGATAGAAAGCATGGCAAGCATTTGCGAAATATGCAATAGAAACAAACCGAATCCACCAAGGTCAGAAGTTTTACAATTTCACGAAGCAAATGGAGTTTTCGAAAGGGTACACATAGATTTTTTTGGTCCGGTTCAAGGAAAAATGTATTTTGTCCTGGTAGATGCGTATAGTAAATGGCCAGAAGTAGTACAAATGGGTCAAACGACTACGGAACTAACAATTGACGTTGTAAGACAGATTTTTGCGCGATTTGGAATTCCTAAACAAATTGTGTCAGATAATGGCCCACAATTCACGTCAAGAGAATTTAAAACCTTTTGTGGATCAAATGGTATTTTACATAGTTTGAGTCCTCCATATCACCCTGCCTCAAATGGCGCAGCAGAAAATGCAGTGAAATCAATCAAAGTAGCGTTACAGAAAGCATTGGAGGATCCAAAGAATTCCAATATATCAGCAAGCCGTATTTTAGCACGATACTTACTGATATATCGTTCGACGGAACACTGTACAACTAGAGTAACCCCTGCATACCGAATGTTTAACAGAGAGATAAGGACGAGGTTTGATGCACTAAGACCAGGACAACAAAAAAAAGATCAAGAACAGAAAACCTTTAAAGGGGGAAGAAAGGAGTTATTTATGGAGGGAGATGAAGTATACATTAAAGATTATAGGAACAGGAATAAGGAATCTTGGACTAGAGCAAAAATCTCAAAAGTCCTAGGAGTAAGGACATATTTATGCAAGGTACCAGGCTATAAAATATGGTGGAAAAGACATTTAGATCAAATATTTAAGACAGCGCCCAAACAAAGGAAGGAACAGGAAAATTCACCAAGCGAGATGGTGCCAACGGTAAAGAGGCAAGAAATAATTACAGTAGCAGGAATGGACGGAAATGCAGAGACGTGCCAAATAGTAGAGGTACAAGAACAAGAGCACGAAAGAAACAGTCTGCAACAAACGGAAGATCAAGAAAGAGACGTAGAACAGACAAACATAATTACGGAACAAGAAACGGAAACAATGAATACAGAAACTCCAGAAATAAACATAACGGGCCGTCCTAAGAGAAATATCATTAAGCCAAGGAGATATCACGATTACGTGGATTAAAAGACTAAGGGGTGAAGAATGTAATATTTGAATTTAAATGTTAATATTTGTAAGTTGGTACTCACAGGTACCAACAGAAAGAAACCGACCTCATATAGAAAAACTATGAAGACGGCAGATTTGTTCTGGACTTCGAGTAAACACCTTAATGCGTTTAATGTGTATTTTATATCGTTGTATTAATATTGTAAATAATTGTTTGTAAATATACTGTATATATAATCATCGTTTGTCGATACATAACAGATAATACATACGTTTTACAAGTGTTTGTATTCCAGGTACAAAGTAATGATCACATACAATAGTTAAAATGATGAAACAATATGCAGCTAAAATTACATGAATAAAAATCCATCCTTGTCGTCTTTCGTGCATTGTGAATCCATCGCTTGGAAAATCGTATATCGCAGCTGGAGTGCAATTTCCTGTTACATCTTCCAACAATTTACGATTATGGTGAACTGAAAAAATACATCGAAAATATAATTTTCCTAAAGGGAGTTAACTTTTTTGAAATTAATGTTATGTTTCAAAGAGTTTCAAAAACTTCTAATTTTTATTGAATAGTATTTTTTGTACTTAGGAGCTTTCGTGGGAATCCCACGAATAAAATAACAGCTATTTCGCGTTAAAATATTGATTGGTTGGCAACAATAAACAAATATTTGTAATTCTTACCATATTCTCGATTCTTCTGCAATTTTTGATAAGAATATGACACGCTAACTGCAGTTGTAATTAAAACAATTTTCACTATCGAATACATTGCTTAAATTTAGCAATCCTATTTTATTCTATGAAACATCTAATTAATATATTCTGAATAATTTTTAACACAAAACCCTTATTTGTACAGATTGTTATGATCTACTCGACTTATAAATTGAGTTGGATAAACATTGTGCAATTGCAAAATTGTACAATTGAACGGCAACAATTAATCAAAGTTATCTTGACATATCTAGATAAAATTTAACTTTTGTTTGAATAGTGATTTAGGAAGAGGTATAATATATTCTAGCCAAATACAACAAATCTTACAAGGAGAGGGCGCGACCTTGGGGTCACGGATTTTAACGCCCTTTTGGGGTAGAAAAGTACTTCGTAATAAGAAACTCAAGGCCAAGCGACAGCGCGCAACTCTAAGCCGTTTTCGAAAAAAACAAAGTTGAAAATTTAATATCTGTTCATATACCTGCTGGGTTGCATTAATTACAAGGAAACCGAGATGGTTCCGAGGTAAACGATACGACCTAGGCAAAAATCTATCAGTGCCCCCCCCCCTTGTGGACTACAATATGGTTCATATAAAAAATAAAATTTGCGGATCGTCAAGTAGTTTTTCCAAAATTAACAAAAATAAATTCTTACATTATTGCATTATATTGTGCAATACCATTTGTCACTGACAACAGGCAGGAGATGGACCCTGTGAGAATTACTTAACGAACCATAGAGTGCCTGGATCCGAGACTCGCTAAAAACATTCCTATAGGGTTACCGAACTCGAAAATGACGAAATTCGAAAGTTGAGATCCGAGATTTGAAAATGTCAGGGGCAGTGAAAACCTACACTACAAACGCCTTTGCTAACCGCTCGGGCGATTCCGGACAGTTTTCTCAACCCCTGTGTGAATTATTACAATACTCGGAGTGCAAATGAACTCGATAATCTAGGAACTCGAATGATGTTTCCTCTGCAACCACATGCAGTAGAATGAACACGTTCTCTTCCCACCTAAATTCTGGTTTCTAATAACCACGTATCGTCAAGTGAATATTTTTTAAAGCTAAAATGAACTTAAACTTATAAAATTTACATCAAAAAGTCGATTTTCGACATTCATAAGAATTTTCTTAAAAATGCTTAAATTTTTTTTTTCAGAATATTTAAAGGTTTTCTATTGTACTTTTGAAGGAAAGAAACAGAAAAGAGCGACAGTAACCCAGTAGCAGTGGACACTGCAAATAATTTTTGTACCTCGATCTGGTTTACGCCCTAGGCGGTTGCCTAGTTTGCCTAGCGCCGGCCCTGTCTGGACTATTGCCTCGGTAATTAATTCTTTGTGAGATTTACTCACAATTTTAAAACAGATTTTTTTTCTTTCAAAACAAATATTTTTAATTCTTACCATATTCCCGATTCCTCTGCAATTTTTGATGAGAATATGACAGGCTAACTGCAGTTGTGATTAAAACAATTTTCACTATGGAGTACATCGCTTAAATTTAACAACCCTATTTTATTCTGTGTACCATCTAATAATACATTCTGAATAATTTTAAACACAACACTCTTATTTATACAAATTTTGCTTAAATGGTAACAGTTAATAGGATTATACCTAATTAGCGCGTATCGTTCTTTACCGATAACTTAATAAAAATCACATCCTATATTTATAGGATACAAAGCATTGCCGAAGAAAATGTCAATTTAAACTTTTAAACCTAAACCTTTTTTTGGGGATAATTATTTACTTAATTTTTCAGCAACTAAATTTAACACTTGAAATTTGATATGTTTCTTGTGGAAGTAAAAGATAAACTATTATGTAGTTAAAGAGTTTAAGTGCTTCTTTGTGTAGGTTTGTCAATTTAATATACAATTATTTTGGTTAAATTTATTAATTTAAAATTGAAAATTAAATTGTTGGATTAAAAATTTGTCCTTTCAAATGAGCGTTATCTACAGCTTCTTGTTAGAAATGGCATTAATTTTGTAGGTCGTCACGAACATACTTATTTATAGTTATGTTAATTAGTAATTCCAGGAGTTTTAAGTAAAATAAAAATTTAATTTGGTTATCAAATTGAGCGTATGCAGAATGATGATAGCAGACATACTACTTCAATTGTAATCTTCGAAATTGGAACTTTCGTTATTAAATCGTATTTACGAACTAAGATAAAAAGCAGTAGTAAAAGGAATGCTCACAAATAAAACTGTGAGTACACCGAAAGAAAGATGTGTGTAAAATTTACACAATTTGGATATGTAATATTTTTATTTAAAAAAAAACACTACCGGAATAGCTTTTATTTAAACAGAACTCAGATAATAACATTAATTGACTATAAACAGATAGTAAATAAGAACTATTAATAATTTTTAATTTGTAGATAAAACAAACCATAGACCAATTTTAATTGTGATATTATAAATTACCACGCTTTTCCTGTTCCATTTCAATAGCTTCGAAGAGAGATTTGAAATTTCCAGCACCAAAACCCTAAAAGTTATTTTTGCAATTTATGTAAATCAAAATAATAAAATTCTTACGTTGAAATTTCTCCGTTGAATGACTTCCAAAAATAAGGTGGGCCTGTCCGTCATGGTTTTTGTAAATATTTGCAATAGATAACCATTTTCGTCAAAATCAATTAAAATATTTAATTCCTAAAAACATAATTTTTAATTAAGAAGAGAGATTTTGTAAATTTCACAATATCTTACTTGCAGTTTGTTTAAATCTTCAATAATCTTTGTATTACTCCCTTTCAGATTTTTCTTAAGGATATCGTAGTAACTATCGGGGATTTGTAAGAAATCCAATCCCCTGGTTTTCAAATTCTTCACCTAATATTAAAGTTTATTAAATATTTTATTTATTAAAATTAAAATTTTAACTCACGGCCGTAATTATGTCTTGGGTGTTGAGCGCAATGTGTTGCACACCACCTCCACCATAATATTCCACATATTCTTGAATTTGACTTTTCTTTTTGCCATTGGCTGGCTCGTTAACGGGTAACTAAAATGTACAAGATATAAATTAGCCATTTTGTATAAAAAAAGAAATTGGTTACTTACTTTGATCGTTTCTTCCCAATTTGCCATTACGACGGATCGCAGTGCCGAATACTGGGTATGAATTTGGGAATCATCGACAGACCAAAACCGATGGAACTGTAAAATGTTTTCATACCAGTTGACTACCGATTCCATTTCGTGGTCTGGTTGATTTGTTACGATATGATCAACAAAGTCTAATTTTCCTGGGGGCCTAAAAATATTATTTTAAGGATTATTTGCTTCCTTCATCATTTCATGTGGCTTACAATATTTTTACAAGGCCGTCTTCAGGTGATTTTATAAAGCCAGGCAAAAAGAAACCTTTGTAGAGACTTTTATCGATAAAAGTGTGCGTAGTGTCACCATACTGAAAATTTCAAAATTAAATACTATTTAAATTTGTTTTTTTCAAACTGCTTACCGTTTTGACTGTCGCAAATCTAACACTTCCTTGGGAATCGGATTCTGTCCAAATATCTCTTACGACTTGGGCTCCTCGTTTTTTGGCCCCCTGAAAGAAGATTGCGATATAAATAAATTACTACTCAGCAATTAATTACTGTAACTTACAAGCATGATGTTGTCTAAATCTTCCACATCCATGCATATGTCCTTAACTCCATCACCGTGTTGTACTATGTGTTGTCCTATTTCTTGTTCGCCTGGATCATAAGGAGACATGAAACAAAATATAACCTACAATGGGATAATTTTAACATTTCAGTTTATATATTTTCAAATCTTACTTTGTTTTGTCTGACTACATGTTGAGCATATTTTCTATGTCCAGTTTCCAATCCTTTGTAAGCGAGTGGTTCAAACCCGAGTCTGGTAACATAATAACTTGCAGCCTAAAATTCTAAAATTACCAAGACGAAGTTTTCTAAATAAACCTTACTTGTTTAGCGTTTCCCACATAGAAAGTTACATGGTGGAAACTTAAAAATTTTCCATGTTCCGGCTGAAATTATAAGGTGTTATTACTTTATCTACCATACGAAGAAGAAAAATTGTATCTACCTTAGGTCCTTTATCTGTGTAAGTGGTCTAAAAATGTCAATTTAGTATCAAATCTTTTCAAAAATATATTTGTCGTCTTACCATCGTGAGGATCCTTCTTAACTGTTTTAACAAAACTGGCTATAACATATTCAAAAACTATTTATACTCTTGGGTAAACATGTTTGTATCAAGCGTGTAATAATTTATTGTAATTCGATGTATAATCAAGGTAATCAAGAAAATTTTTGAAATTATGGTTTCAAAAAAAAAGCGAAATTTTTAATTTTTTAATTTGGTTTTATAACTCAAGGGCGCCGCATCGACAACTAAAGCACAAGAGAAATAAAAACTTAATTTTTGGAACTTTATCGCTAAAGGTATCGCGTACCACAGGGTTAGATTCTTCGACCACTTTTTTGAATTACCACCGAATTTTTTTAAGGGTATGTTTATACGTTCGAATACAAAGTTATCATTACGTTCATTTTCATGGCAACACTTTCTAAAGCGTAGATTACATAAAAAATATTATAATTAGGTAATATTAAATAAGTAAACAATTTTGTTGTAAACAAAGTCACGCAATTAAAACCGTTTAACTGGAAGTAAATCCGGACTTTCAGTATTTACTGAACAATTAATTTCAAATTTAAAATTAGAATATTGTCAACTGGAGCTTTCGGGTGTTACAACATACATGCAAGTGTGTTTCATTGATAATACAAGTAGTGCAACAATGAAAAGCTATTTTATTGATTATATTTTTTAATAAATTCACGATGCATTAAACTGCAGTTCAGTTTTATCACAAATATAGGTCAAACAGTTTATTACAAGAGTACTTCTTCAATATTACAATATCATCTATCGTGATTTTGTCGATGATATTGTGTATCCATGTACTTCACTTTCTTTTACTATTTTTAAACTGCTCGTTATAAAAAAGGGTTTTTATAAAAGTTGGTTACCATGCTGATTTTTACCCAACCATGTAAAGGTTGATTTGTCATTTTGAATGATACCATAATATAGTAGATGCAAATAACACAAGAAAACAACTCCATGAATATTAACGACTGTTGATTAGCCTTGTAATTTTTTAAGAATGAAAGATCGTTCGATTTTAAATTACTAATGCGGATATCAAAAATTAATATAACATTTTTAAAATCGCAGTCTTTTTGGTGACAAAATATTGGTGATACAACTTAATGGAAGTGTCCTTTTCATTTTAATATCTTTCTCCTATAAAATAAAATATTTTATTGAAAGAAAAAAAATATTTACTTTTTATTCTGTAATCAAGAAATAATGGAAATTCTTAATAATAGTTCGGAGCAGTGCTGTAACTGGCCTCTGAAGAGCCCTGTGATATTTAAAAATAAATTAGAAATAAATTTCAAATTTCGTAAGCAAGCCCGAGTGCCCCCCTGTGGTACATGAAGTGCCCCCCTCGGATGTCTGAGCCCTGCGCGGTTGCACCTGCCAAAAAAATGAAAATTTAGAATTTACTTTTATTGGAAAATAGGGAATACGACACTCCTGGTGTCTAGACGAGTAAAAAATTGAATTATTTTTAATGAGACTGAAAATATAATTTAGATTATAATAATAATGTTATTTATTTTATTCTTTCTGCACACGCTTACAGAAAAATTATTTAATATAAAGAATAATTAATTATTGCAATTGTAATCTTGCAAAATTGATATTATTTAATTAATTTGCGATAATTATATTATACCTTAAAAAACCAGTTTGAAAAATAAAAAAATTAAGTAACTCTAGCGGTGGTGCTTCAAAAAAGGACAATTAAAGTAAGGGCCGATTATATAATACTCCTAGCATTTTTTATGTGATATGTGTAGGAAGTAAGTCATTATCGAACGCGCGTGATACTTGCAAATCATGCAAGTGGAATAATGAGTCGTTTCTGCACGTGTAACATACAAACTTTTATCTTCTTACCTATTTTTTTTAATCAATAATTTTTATTTAGATTGTCAATTAAATTTTAATTAATAAAATAAAGTGATCATTCTATTTTAATATAATATTAATGAATTCATTATCAAAGTTGCAATTATATATTATACAAATTTGTTTAATACTGTAACAATCTATCAAGTGTCAGCATTTGTCAATAAATGTCAGTTTCTCTAATTAAAAAAATGAAAATAAAAGCACAACGAATTTACTTCCCGCATTGGAACGTGGAAGCGGCTCATTATGTAACTCAAATCAGTGTAGAAAGTGAGCTATTACGTAACACCATTTTATTGAAAGAATTAATACCGTCAAAAGCCCCGCTTAAATTTTAATGCCAGATTAACCTTTATTATGAAATTATACCTAAATCTTTTGCTAACACGAAGGCTGAAGAGCAGGATTCCCACATTTAATTTTTAAGTTTTTTAATTAAAACTTTTTCTTTTGTTAATTTTTGTGAAGTTATGTAGGTAAATATGAAATAAATATCTATTGACTGAATCCATTACCAATTATGCAGGCTGGGTGGACCTAATGCTCCAAAATTTGTTTTCTTATTTTTGTAACTCTAATTTTTTTGATCGCATCGCCAAAACTTTTTCAGTTTACTTGCACTAAATTAATTGAATGAAAAACAGTTACCTTCGCGATTTAACTTCATTTTATCTTCGTGGAATTTCAGACAATTACGTAATATCAAATAACTTCTTGGGTCTTTTTGGGTCTGCATCTTTACGGTCCGCGTCATTTTGAGTCTGCGTCCCAACGCTTACATCCTTTCGAATTCAGCATCGTCCAAATCCCTAGGGGGGGGGGGCACAAATCATGCGCAAAGAGAGTACAAATTCCTCCCATGGCGCGTGACTACAGCCAAGCTCCATTCCCCTTCTGGTGGTCTAAACTCGAGTACGTGACTCAAGTATTCCACTAGGACCGAAGGGGGGTTCCGAAAATCGGTAACAGCTCTAATCGGTGCCGATTCTACGAACCCCCCTCGCCGAGCACCCGACGTGGGAGCCTTTTCTCGGAACGATTGATTCTCCCCCGACTAAGGACTGGACCTCACCTCGCCCTTACCAGCATCGCGCCTCTGAAGACAGACGACTAGCCTCATAGGCAATTCATTATCCTCATAGGCAATTTCTTTCTTTTTGCCGTTGGGTCCCGCCAATCTTATCTAAAGTCGGCAGTTCCCCGACGAACGATTGTGTGCTAATTCCTCAACCCGATGCCAAACCAGGCGGTTCTCGCCAGTCATTTTCATTTAACGATTCCGAGTCCATTTGTCCGGCACTGTATTTACCCTGTATGTATGCCTTCTAAATGTCAATATTGATTAATCATTATTTTCGGAGATATTAATTTTAAAAATTTTAAATTTATTATTATTTAAATTTTAATATTATTTAAAATACACATCTGCCTACATTGCATCATTATTATTATTATTGCTGAACAGGTTATGGTTCCTAACCCATCTGAACTAAATTTATTGGCTTACAAGCCAAGATATTATATTTTACAAGCTACATTGATTTAAAATTTTAAAATTCAATGTATTAAAAAGCAATATATTAATAAGATCTTTACAAAGCACTTACTGAAAGTAATTCAATTATCAATTGTCAATGTTGAAAGTGCTTGAAATACCAAACTCTAAATATTCTTAAAAGTAGGTAATTGACATATCAACTACTAAATTACTTTACTGAAAAAAAGTAATGCAATTATCAAATATTTTGTAAAAGTAATTGAGATATAATATTTAAAAATTAACCAAAAAGTAATTCAATTACCCAAAGTATATCAATTACTCAAAGTATATCAATTACTCAAAGTAATTCAATTACCAAAAGTATTTCAATTACTCCGAGTATTTCTATTACTCCAAATATTTCTATTGCTCCAAGTATTTCAAAGAGGCAATTTTTAATTAATGAGTAATAAGAAATAGAAAAATTTTATAAAATGTCTTGATTTGCAGTAAGAATTGATAAAGAATTTTGGGGGGGGGGGAGGGGGGTTTCTAAGCCCTAGAGCCCCCCCTCTAAATACGGCTTTGGCTACAGTGCCTCTGCACTATCTACCTTTTCAATCTTTTTTTGAATCAAAAACATCATTTTTGCTTGAATAATTGAAACAAATTGAAAAATGAAAACTTAAAAAATATTATATGAAGAGAATGGTTTTTGTGTTGCAACGAAAAATGTTGTTACTGTGTAGTAATTATAATATTTAACTAAATTTAACCAGTATTTAACAACAAGAAATAAACAATTTTTTTAAAATAGTATCACAAAACGGTTGGTTAGGATTAAAACTGGATTAGTTTTGATTTCAATTAACAAAAAAGTAATTCAACATCGAAAAAGTAATTCTATAACCGAAAAAGTAATTCAATACGGAAAATGTAATTCAATTACCGAAAAAGTAATTCAATTACCGAAAAAAAAGTCAGATTGTCGTGACGATTTGTGGCAATATGGGGAGGGGTTTTCTAAAAATGTGACGTCACGTATCGTTAAATTTTCGAGTTTAATCGTTGAGTAAAGATTGTATTTTATTATTTTTGGTTTTCCTGTTTGGTCTGTAAATAATAACAGAGAGGGGGGGTTGCATGGATGCGTGACGTAATATTTAGAGAGGGGGTTCGGTTTTTATGACGATGGGAGTGAAATTTTGAAAATATACTTAAAATTTGCGTTACGTAATTTATGAATTAACCCCCCAAACAAGAACAGTTGTGTTTATTTTACTAATTAAAAAAAATAAGAGGGCCAACACTCCCGGAATTACCTTAAGCATTTTTTAATTTTCGGCTGCCATTTGTTATTAACAAACATTTAAGCAAACAAAAAAAGTAAAAACAAATTAAAATTAAAAATATGTCAAATATATTACGTATTTATAAAAAAAATATTTCTATAAAAAGACAAAAGACAAAAAAAGATTATATTGACATAATATAGGTTTTTTGTCAGATCCGAAAGGAAAAAGTGTTTGAAACAAAAACGATAATGTCACACACGGAGAAGGAACTTCCTAACAAAATTTTATATAGAATTTCCAATAATTGTATTTGATCCGCTTATTTCTTTTTTTTACTCATTTTTAATAAAATAAAACTCGATAAAACACATCTTACTCATGAATAAAAAAAAAAAAGATATACAAAAGAAAAAGAAAAAATAATAAATAATACTCTCAAAAGAATTTTTCTTTTGAAATTAATTGTATGAACTACTATTTTGTCGTCTTTCATTTGTTTGGATTATTTCCCTAATAATTTTTTCACGATTATAATACAACACCAAAAAAATTCGAAGAAAAGTTAACAAAACAGTTTAAAATAATACATTTTTCACTTTTTTCTTTTTATGCATCGGTAGAAGTTTTTTAATATTTCCAAATGTGTTACATTTTTTAATTTGCAAGCTGTCTATTTAGCCGGAAAGGTATTTGTAGACAAAACAAATAAACTGTGGTGGAAAACATTACCCTAACCTGTGTAGTACGGAAAATGCGAGTATATTGATCTTTTTTTGGAACGTCACGGTTAGTTTGGATTGGCTTTCATAACAAGCATCCCGTGACTTTTGCATAACAAAAAATATTTTGTCGAAAAATGTATTAGGCACTAATGAATTTTATATTAAAATGCGTTTATGGTGATATTTGTGAGCGCATGTCACAGTAAAATGGTGGCGGTGGGGGTGGTAGTGAAGGTGTGTTTAAAGAAGAGATTCATATTGAAAATAAACATTTGACTAAAGGAGGAAAATTGTATTTCCATATGTCAATTTTAATGAATGAAACATATTTTAAGTCAAACTTGTGGTAAGAGTTTATGAAAGCAAATTTTGTAGAATTGTTTATAATTTTATTGCTTATTTGCATAATTGGCCCTTTCGTACGATAACATTAGAATGTTTACGTTGTGTGAAAGTTAATTAAAATCAGCAAAAACTTGAAAAGTGCAATTTTTAACGTGCCCCATTTTTTATTTTGAGAAAAATCAACCGCATTTACTTTCGAGATATACAAAGTTTAATTAAAGCTCAATCGATAGGTATACGTGTTTTAAACTCAAATTGTACCGAATTCAAATGGAAAATATTTGAATAGATGGAACAAATAAATACTTGCACTTAAATGTGATTATTTAATTAAAAGGAAATGAGAACAAAAATCTATATTGTCTGTTAAAAATTAAATAACGATCAGTTTAAATTCTGTCGTGCTATCGTTTCTTGTAATATTTATTTTGTATTGTTGATTTTTTTACCGGTTATTATGACAATTTTAAATGCTATTTAAAGAACTGCTAATACAAAATATATTGAAAAAGCGCCAAATCTAGTTGTCAAGCCCCACGTTTGACGTTGCCTCCCCCGCCCGTTAATTTTTTTTAAAAGAAAGGATTTTCAAAAAAGTTGTGTTTTTGAAATACGAGTATTTCCACGCAGATTTTTATTTAAAAATTCCATGAGCAAAGTTAGCAACGTTAGATATTTTAAATATAGGAAGGAAGAGGAATTTTAGAAAAGATTTTGTTGAATCTTTAGATTGAACAATTTAAATTAAAATTTACAGGGTTTAAATTTAACAGAATTAAAATAGCGTGATAATATTATACCTAGCTGCTGGTATAATGTAATACCTTAATTAAATTTTGAATTAATTGCATTTTGATAAATTAAATTATCTTATAGAATTATTTTTCCTTTTTCAGAAGGAATTCTTAACACAAATATAATCTTCAGTGCATTAAAGTGGAAAAGGATTATTCTAGGAAGAGTTTCAGATTTGTAATTTTATCATAATTAGAAGTGTAGGTATGTTATTAATTTCGAGAAAAGAATTTCTCTATTCCAATCGCTATTTTCAGTGCTTAGCTAACTGTTTTTTTTTGTTATCAAAGATTTCTGTTTATTTAGTGGCTCTTCCGCCACTATCCTGTCACTTTTATTCGAAAACAACCTTTAGGATGAGGCAAAGAGTGTAAAACTAGTAGTAAAAAACTTTAGATGAATACTGAAATTCCAATGTCAACAAGACAGGACCACAACCCCCCAACAACACATAATGCCAGGATTCCACTAATCTTATTCGAAATGATAAAATGTAGAGTTAAATCAAATTCATTACCCAGGACTGCTTTCCAAAATCTGTTCAATATTAAATAATAGGCGTAAATTGCAATATAAATTAAGTAAACCCCCGGGTTCCACAAACAGAAGATTTGTGTGCAAATTTTGAGAGGTCTGGGGGTTTAGAATACCATCCTCCCCTTACTAGGAAGTCATTGCAATGAATATTCTTAAAAGTGAAAATTAATAGTTCAATTTTTTTTTCACTACTTGGGAAAATTGCAGAAATTCGACTTGATGACGATCCCTACAAGTGAAATCCATCTACTCACTCGGTGGCATACCAAAAAACTCCTCTTTCCCATTATTAAATTGATAATTCTGGAAGTCAATCAATGTCTAACAATTTGACTATAAAGTTGCAATAAATACAAAATTGCATGTTAAAATTTGAAAATAAAAGGAAATTATTTATTAATCCCGGTGCGGGGAGTCTGGGAGGTATGCAATACTATTCAGTAACTACAAACTATACAATTTATTTAAAAAGCTAAAATTAACAGTTCGACTTCTTTTACCTTATATACATACGTGTCAATCAGGGGATGAAAGGTACACCACCAACACATACAATACTAAAATACAAAATTTAAAATAAAAATGGTCAATTATTAAAATTATTTTAAAGAATTCGCGTCAAGTGTATGTTGTTATCTTGTCGAACGGAATGTTTCCGAATGCATTATCAGGTCCGTCAGCGGCGGAGTTCAATAAGCAGAGAAAACAAAAGAATGAAACCAATATACTGTTGAACCTGCAAACCGAATTGGGTACTACGCCACTGACGGACCTGATAATGCACTTGGAAACATTCCGTCCAAGATAACAACCTACACTTGACGCGAATTCCTTAAAATAATATTAATAATTGACCATTCTTATCAGTGGCGGCTTGTCGCGGTAGGCAAAGCTGGCAGTGCCTCATCAATCGAGCAAGCCTGGTTCCATAAAAACATAATTAATATTTTCTTTAAATCTCAAATCCAAGTATGCCTCGCCACCTGAATTACAACACAAAACTAAGAATATCAAAGTTTTCCCTGGATCTGCTAAACTTCCTCCCCTATACCAAAGCAGTAAAGTCGCCGACAGACATTTTCCGCGCCCAACCAAAATTCACATTTTTTAATAAACAAAATATTTTTTCCAAATTTATCCAATCCAGAATTACAGCCTGAAAGTTTTATCTGAAAGACTGTGAAAATTCGATACACGATAAAAATATAAACTTTTCGTAAACAAACTTTTTGATGGGCAATGCCAAAATAAACAATGCATGTCGAACAACTTTTTTTAATTTTAACGAACCTAATTACTTCCAAATATGTTTTATTCTTTTTTTTTGTGAAAACATCGGTAATTATTGGAAGTTATCGAACATTGATTATTTTTTGTTATTTTAGATGAGAATCATGGCCAATACTGAAGATAGCATAGATGACGATGTATTTGAGACAGTAGAGGATACGAATAATTCAAATCTAAAAATTAATCAAAATAGTAATCAATTTAGAAGTACACCATCCCCGACAGGCTATCGCGACTATAAACCACCTGCAGAAGTACTTAAATTATGCGAAAATGATACAATTGAAGATACCAATCAAAGGGTTCATAAGGTAATAATTTGGAATATAAACTTTTATCTGCTTTCTGGCAGAACATGTGCACTACTCCACCATTATTTGGTAAACAATCGAATTTTACAAAATTGTGTTTTGCTTATTCAACCCCTTCTGTTATAAATTAACGATTCTTGTTAATGTAGTTGTCAGTTGCTCTCAAGCTTTCGTAATATGCGTTATTAGAGCAAAAAATATGTGTTATCTTTAGTAAAATTGCTCTTCTTTAGATGAAGTGTGAAGTGGCCATGTATATCAGGGTAATCTTTTCCAAACTCAATTTTTACTCAAATTTACACTTGAACATTCAATTCGATTTTGCATGTTTTAATAAATGGAGGAGATTTATCAAAACATGCAAGAGTAAATAATAATATATGCCTATGTATATATTTGTAATGCAATGCATATTGCGTCAATATTTTAAAATAATAATGCTATATAGGTACATATTATATACATCACATACAGCATTCAAGGCAGTCAGTGATTGATATTACGCTTTTGTGTTGCAGACAATACTCCTCGGTGATAGTGGTGTCGGAAAGACTTCCTTGTTGGTTAAGTTTGATACAGGAAAATTTCAACCAGGAAACTTTTCAGCAACCGTGGGAATTGGATTTACTGTAAGATTTGTGTCAATTTAATGTTTAAATGTAACTGCTTCGATAGTAGACAAACGGTGATATTTAAAAAATTTATTGAAAATTGCTTGCTGACCCATTTACAGGATACATATTACGCGCCGTCAAAGATAGTAGGTCAATTTTGCATTATTTACAGAGCGATCAGCTTTAGCTTTGAGGACGTTAATTTGTAGCTGTAACATGAAGTAATTAAAATTACAACTGCTGCATTAACAGAAGTTGTAAAAATAAATCAAATTATACCCTTCATGAGAGGTCCTTAAAACAGGACTTGTAATTTGAATTTAGTGACCCATGTTTACTCTAATTGGTCCTTATATCGCAGAGGCAAATAATAGTAAACGAATTTTTAAATTTAAAAAATTTTATATTTGCTTTTTTCGTTCCTTCTGGATTGTTAGTTTTCAAATCGCATCAATATATTATTATAATAGGAAACTAACTTGATAGATAATTTAATTAACAAGAAACCAAATTTATTTCCTTTTCGGACGTTTCGTGTAAGTGCAATTTAATTGGGTTTTCGAAAATTTAATTATCGGTACTTTTAATATTACTTCGATTTATGTAAAATATTAAAATCGATTCGATAACACCAAATATGATTATATAACTATTTATTTTCTTTGGAATTCCAACAATTTTTTTTATTGCAACTTTATCGCTTTGACTTAGGTGTGCGCAAGTAAAAAAACACGGCAATATATTTATATATTAAAATATTTTCAATTAAAATATTCTGAATAGTTAAAATTCCACGCACTATAAATAGAAAAATTACAAATGACTGTAGTGGGCGCCAGTTAAAACAATCAAAACTAATAAGAAATGATTATATCTTTATTGTTTTAATAAAAATACATTTTTGTATGCGAGCTCGCTCACGTCCTCTAAATTGGATTCTCCAATCCCTGATTCAGGGGGAGGGTAATGGAGGTAATTAACCTCGTCGCCCCCCCCCCTCCAGACTTCATCGAGTTGTATATTTACAGTTGTAGGAATTATCCGATCTACAATTAAACCAAAAGAGTACAAAATTATTTAAAAGTGTAAGAACTTAGGTTCTACGATAGAGTTTGTTCAAATAAACACATGGCATGTGATTATCGTACAAACCGGGGGGTCGGGGAGGTCGGGGGAATACCCCCCAGGTACACGTGGCGACATAACAATATACTCAGATTTTGGTTTGTTTCATAATGCCCGTTATATAACGGAAGCTTAAAACTTAAGTGTCCATACCTCTTATCCTGGTAAATCAGCTACTGCGGAAGTTGGAGATCTATATTTTCAGTGACCTGGTTTAAAACTTCCATTCCTTCTGATTTAAAAAATTTACAAAAGCCCAAGAACTACAGCCATCCAAATTCCACCTGCAGTCCTCTTGTTCTCTTAACAATATCTTCAGAAAACCAATTTTCATGAACTCCATCACTGTCGTAAAACTAAATTATACATATTATAATATCGAATTTGATCAAAAAATGGATCCTAAGAATATAGGAGGTAAATTAGTTCCCTCAGTTTCAACCGAGGTGACACAAATAACAAAAAACGTGTAAACAAATTTCAGAGAGAGAGAGCTAACTGAAATTAGCAAGACATAACATTAATGAACTTCAATTATAGCTGGTCAACAGCTAACTAATCAGTGAAATCTCTTTAGCGAAACCTGAACTTACATTACAACTCGCTAGGTACTAATATGATCAAATTCCATTATCACCACAAAATTTTGGTTACCAAATAGCTTACTTGTTCCTGGTCAACAATCGAACATTGTAATATCAAAACAATGTTTATCAAAAGTACCCTTAAATTAACTCTTCCCGCTATTCTCTAAATTTAATTGTGTGCTTATTGTAATTATTCATTTTGAGGGTTTCACCTGTTCATTAGTATTATATTTTGTTATTCGGAATTCGAATTGTTTATACTCGATTGTGGCTTAAACTTTCTCTTACTCACTCGTTTTCCCTTTACATTTGCATGCACACCCTTTCAATTCTATAAGCAATTATATCGGGAGGTGTAAATAAAAATTAGCAAATGCTGTAACATTTTTTTGCGTGCAACTAATTTTTTACCACTGTCATTAACACTGTTTATTAGATCGATGAGGTTATAGTTGCCTTGTCAGATCCTAGATTTGGGGAACATTATTATATTATAGCCTTTCCTTTTGTCCTTTGCAATGAAATGGCGCCATATTGTATTATAAAATACCTCAGTTTTCAGTTATTCGTCACTTCAAAGAAATGTTAGTTTTTGTTCAATTAGTTAAAATGTCTAATTTTGCAAAGTAGTTAGGAAATTAAATTACCACCATATTTACTTAAAAATTGCTTTTTAAGTAATTTTACAGAAAACCTTCAAAGAATATTTGGGTTGAAACTTCAAACTTTTTTTCCTCGTCTACAGCAACAAACTTTAAACTTCGTGGAAAAACAAAAATTTTTAATATCTTTCGATATAAATTAATTTTCTTTTTGCAATATTTGCAAGAAAAATAATAAACTTCGATTCAATTTATTAGAGCAGCTTTATTTACATTAATGAAAATATCAAATTTTAAGGTTAACAAAGAAGTGAGTAAATACTGAAATTTGAGCTGAACTTCGAAGCCTAAAGTTAGAACCTTTAAGTTTTAGAGAGCGGATTTGTATGCTTTTGCATATTATTTAATATTTTGGAGTTTTACCGCATATTGATCAAAGCATATAATCGCATATTTATATAACAAACAATTATCCCCTATTATCAATTTATTATATTCAGTAAACAAAAGTGTCAGCATCGTAAAGCTATTGAATTACCCCAATAATTAATAAAACACCCAGTTGATAAATTAATACCAAGAGACAATGCGAAAAGTGAGCTCCTCAGGGCTGACTTGTTTAAAAAATGAATACAGGATTTAAAATACCTGGTTTTCAATAAATTTAAAGTCGCAGATTATTATCCATTGTTACATTGACCAGTTTAAGAAACACTTATTCCGATATTTTTAGCGCATATAAATCCGCTCTCGATGAATTACACTTATACATAGGTAGTAGGACTTATTTTACAATTTGTGTAAATTAACTTGTTGAGTTACTAAACAAATATCTCACATACCTACTGATATTGAAGTTTCATGATGGGCGAATTGAACCTTAAAATTACTTTGCCAAATATTTGAAATTTCTAATTCATTGAATTATATAATTTAAAAATATAAATTGAATTATTTTCATGGGCTTCGTTTTAATATAATTATGATTTTTTTTATAATTTAAATGCTGAAAAAAACAGAAACTTGTTTTCAAAGGTACGGCGCGACCTTACATTGAAAACGCTGTGAAAACCGTAAGGAAAATTATATCAAGCGGCGATTATACCAACTTAATTTAAGGATATAACAAACATAATTTAAATATTCAATAATTTTCCTTATGTAAATATAATCTCTATGGTCTCTCTGAGACCAAATGTCCGCGGAGCTTCCGTTCTATGGGGAAATTTCGTTGCAATATTGGAATCTATAAATATTCAAATTGATAAATAGCATAACACATTTGTTTTTCTTCATTTTTGTTTTCTCTTTCTTTTGTTTTAAGAAAACCAAAAAAGGGGGGTTAATCCGGTTTTTCTTTATCCTGAACTCAGTTTCACTAGTTTAAGTATTTAAAAAAATATATATTGATTTACAAGTATGCAGGAATCGGAATTTAGGCATCAGCATATATGTTTTTTTTTGCATTATATAGGAATGTGAAAATTTTTAAAATGTTAAGGTGGATTACCCCTTTTCGAGTCCTGTATGTCGGTTCTATTTTTATTGTTTTGAGTTTAAATGTATATTTGGCGCTTTGTTGCCTAAAATTTTTGCTTTAATAATAAAAATTGCATTTTTAGTAAATCACGAAATAGAATTTTTGTTTTTGCATCAGTTTGAAACGGTTTAAAAAGGTTTCTTAAATTTTTAAGCAGTCAGGAATTACGGTACGACCTTACAAATTGAAACATTATTGAAAAATGCGACAAGCATTCAAAAACACTGAACTTTTTAATTGCTATTCGCAATTTTGAATACCTTACATATCTAAACAATTATTGCAAATAAATTATAATATATCTACTAAAAATTAAATAATTATTTTGAAAAATCATTGTTTGCTTTGCATTTTTGTTTTTCAAAATATGCAAGTTTTTTCATATTACTCTTTATTGTTTATTCAACATTTAAGTTTTAATTAACAGTAATTTCGCAGTTAAAAATTTAATTTAATTTATATTGCATACGTGGGTACATTTATGTAGGTATGCAAAAATAAAAAAAAATGTATAAACGAATTAAATAATTTTATTACGCGTTAAAAAAATACAAATATCGATTTTGTCCTCATTAAAAAGTTGTAGATACTACCTACTGTCTGAATCTTGTTTTCTTCCTTTGAAGTGAACGTTAATAATGAAAATCGTACATAAATATTTGAAGTATTACGTTTTGAAAGCTTAAAATAATGAATTGAAGTTTCAATAACTTTTTCGATAACATTCTTGTTCTGAAAGAACTTGGCAGTTTTCGCCCGAATTTCCTTTACAATTTGCCTTAGGTATGTAGATATTAATTTCTGTAACAAAAATCACGCTCTCTTTATTGTAAATAAATTAAACCATAATAATTAGCACAATATGATCGCTATTGAGACAACACAGGTAACATCGTGTAGTCATAGAAACAAGGGGATGGCTGTGTGCAATACCTCTCGTGGAGCGCGAAATCAAAAGGATCTACAGAAACACAGTTTAGTTCAACCTAATGAGTATCAAGTTCGACTTGTCAGTTAAATAGTGGTTTTGCTTACTTCCTTTTTAGTTTGCACGTTAGCAGAAATTTCTTTTTTTTTTCAATAAATTTTCAACATATGGTTTTCAATCGGATATGATAAATTATCAGTTTTATTGGTAGTGATATTTACCCTAAACTTTAATTATGTGCTTGTGCGTAAGTTGCCACTTGATTAAATAGTTTATCATAGAAAAGTCGCCCATATCTTTTTTTAAATTTGAAATGAACATGTTTTCTGTTAAACTCAATTTCATTATTTACTAATATAATGTTAAACGAAGTAACAAATAATCGCCGCATTGTTCGAGTTACATCCATAGGATCAAAGGAACGTAAAGCAGTAAGCGATGAAAAAGATCACGAAAATGGGAAATCGAAACAGGTCAAATGTGAAACTCAAACAAATCACTCCAGTTTTAGAAGGAAATCTTCTGCAAATTTGGAAGAACCAGACCATTATGATTTTTTTGGCAAGGTATGCTGTGTTTAGTTAACTACCACAAAATTTGTAAAGATTTTTTTTTCACGTGTCCGGCCACGTGTGTTCACTTTAAAGCTATCCAATTTAACCCATCAACACTTTATTTCAGTTTAATTTTGTGATGCATTTAGTTAAATCCAATATCGAGGCAATTCCATTACATGCAATTTAAGTTGACCCACACTCGACCTAAAAGGAAATTAGTTTTGTACAAAACACAACGAAATATAAGTTCGATGGCATTTGCATTTGCTATAATCAAAAATATATTGGCCAGCTTCATGTATTTTTTTCGAAATATTGTTATGCAAAAATAAATTATCCTTAATTCGGCATTGTATTAAATCAAAATTTAATTCGATTGGTGATGTCGTTGTATGCCAATGCCATTATAATATATTCAATTTGATTATTATAAAAGAAATTTTCGTCTTGAATTTGTCACTTTTTATCTAAAATTTAACAATTCAATTCTACATAGAAGGCTTCACCGGCATAGAAAACTAAATCGATTGTATTATTTTCAAATGTGTTAGCAAATTTCACAAAACATATTTTTTCAAAATTTTTAAATTTGTAGTCTGATGCTTATTACGTTCTATCTGATAATAAAATTTACCATGTTAAAAGTAAACTTCTATGAAAAACTAAAATTTAACATCAGAAGGTATTGAAAATACAGCCTTATAACATCTGACTCACAAAATTACCAGAACCTGAAAAATAGAATCAATATCAAACTTAAAACTATCAAAGTCGGGCAGACCCAAATAAAATGGCACACTTCGATGCCATCGGCAACGTATAATACATTCGTAACAAAGCTATTCACATATTATTATCTACAGAAAACAAAGCAGTCCTGGAGCCTTAAGTTTAACTTTGGGGGGGGGGGGGGATTTAGTATTTATTTTGTTAAAATGAGAATCCAAAATATTTGTTTGAAGAGATAGGAAGCACACTCAACATTTATTTAATATACCGTTCAATATAATAGTTTTAAATTAAAATTTAAAAATGAACGGATTAAACAATAAAATTTGTATTATTTTTATTGCTACACCCAGAATATGTTGTTAGAATCAATTGATACGTGGTTTAATTAGTATAACTCAATATTGATCATATCAATATTTTAGAAAAGCCAAAAAATGCACACACACTTTTTAGAACTAAAATGTTTTTAAATGATCACAAATAAAATACAATGTAAGTATATTAATCGCAAACGTTTTATAATCAGAATTCAAATCTCTTTTACAGCCGTATAACAGCTTTGTACTCCCTTTTATTTTTAATTTTAATTTCAATTGTGCAAATTACAATGTACCTACTACTTTTACATATCAATGCTAAAAAATTGATAAATATACTCGTTTATACGACATAAATAAAACAAATTTGAATTTGTTGTATTATTTAGTAAATCTTTTTATTTTATTATTTTTAACTTTCAATATATTAATTTAATATTGGTATCTACATGTTATTATAACAAGTAACTTTTAAGAAAATATTTTCATTTATAGGAAATCCATAAATTAAAAAGTAAAATTTTAAATGCAAAACTTACAGAATTGTAAAACTTTTCATTCTACATGTTAAATATTTCGTAAAATAATATAGATATTAAAATAAGTAGATTTTCAAACTGCGAAATTAATATTAACCCTAATTGGTCACCCTGGGTCAAATAGACCCTAACTAATCCTTCGACCTTGAGTACGGCCCTTAAACAAAGAAAAATTCGACTTATGCCCGGTTTCATAAAGACTGCTATAATCATTCGTTACCTAATGGTTTCTTAACTTTAACAAGCGATTAAATTTTGTTCGGTTTCATAAAGCATATCTCTTGTTAAATTAGCTAACGAAATGTCACTAGATTTTTCGTTAACTTTTTTAGTAACTTCACTGTAACATTTTACTTTGCACTGTTTTACACTGCAAATTTTTATTTACAAAATATGACATGTCGATTTAAAATTGGGTGGACAGTAAGTTGTTCACAATACCAATAATAGACTATTTGTTTTTTAAATTTTAAAGGAATCACAACCGTATGTATCTTTCTTACACGGCAATTAATTATAATTGAATCCTTTTAAGATTTAAGTTCCTTATATCGTTACTTATTCTAACACGAATAAAATAAAATTGATGAAAAATTAAAAAAGGAATTAATAAAATTTTCTATTATTAGGTATCAATGTACTTAAAAAAATAATTACAAGATTTATATAATTTATTTTGTGTATGTAGATATCTAATTTTGCTAACTTGTTAATTATAGAAGAAAATATTACAAATCGAGAAATCTTTTGTTATTGAAAACTTATTTGTCATGTAGTGTCAGTATAAATTCATATTTTAGGTTAGAAATCTCTTGTCAAATCTCTTGTTAAGTACTTAAGCGGAGAAATTTGGCCTGTTAAAGTTTAACGGCTGATTAGTGTTAACAAGCCTTTATGAAACCAAAATTTACACTTAACGGCTTGTTACCTGCTTAATCGTTTGTTAAAAGTTTTATGAAACCGGGCATTATACTACCAGTTTAGTTTGAACCTTTAACTTTCGATTAAAAAAAGTATTATTTCAGTTCGTCCCTCATTTGTAATTTTTTTTCGCTCATGTGAAATAAAATTTTTAATCTCGAACCTATGAAGTCTTTTCAAGGAAGGTTTGAAATTTGACCGGCGATATAAATCTATTTGTTTTCTGGCCTTCTACGGTGTTTTATCGCGGTACGAAAGTGTTGGGTCTATTTGACCCAGTGTGACCATTACGTCAGTTTGAAGAGGTGTGACTAATTAGGGTTAAAATAAAAATAGAATCACTGAAATAAAATTACAAAGTTAGATTAGAAAGATATCCAATTTGACGAATTAGTATTGGTTCTGGTTCGGCGGTAAATATAATACAAAACAATAAATAAAACAGATAAAATGCTGTAAAAGAAATTTCAGGGCGCCCACCAGTTAAAAATAAAATTTATGACAATTTAATATAAAATTTATGGCAACTTAAGGGTGGAATCTCGCCGATAAAGATAGATATAATATTTCAATGCAGTAGAGAGAGAGACCGAAATGTTACAATTTTTCGATTCTAACAAAAAGATTAGGAATATCTAAAGTAGAAATATAAAATATTCAAATCTTTCGATAAAACTAATTTTTGCACAATTAAACCAATATAAATAGGTAAAATTTTAAATATTTATTCTTTTTAAGCTTGGGCTTTTGTATACCATAGAAACCAAATTTTTAAATTAAATTGTTAGATGAACATTATTTTATTCTTGAATGCATAATACTTTTTTGTTAATATCGAGAAATTGTGAAATATTAGGATCTTTCTTTATTGGATTGAAACATTGTATCCACGAGCGTATATAAGGGGGGAGGGGGTTCAAACCCCCCTTAGCCTAAGCGACAACGCAAATATTTTAGTCACTGGCAAAAGCTAGTTTACCTTTGTAAAGCATAGTGTTGACCCCCCTCCCCATGTAAAAGTTATATACATCCATGATTGTATCTAAATACCTTTGTCGGTGAGATGCTGCCCTTAAACTGAAATTTATGACATTTTGTCATAAACGATTTTTTGTCACTATGACACTTTGTCATAAATTCTGCACCATTTGTGCCAAAATTCATATGCAAATCACAAGCATCAATTTTAAAGATTTTTAAATTAGTTATGGTCTTGATATTT
The DNA here is from genome assembly GCA_963170105.1 of Cantharis lateralis. NCBI lineage: Eukaryota > Metazoa > Arthropoda > Insecta > Coleoptera > Cantharidae > Cantharis > Cantharis lateralis. The sequence continues at coordinate 9,476,537 of OY720626.1, forward strand.
TACCATCATATTGCAATTTAACCTGTTTTGTTGGAATTTAATTCAAAATTTATGACATTTTATGACAAGTTTTTTAATGATATTTTATGACAAGTTTTTTAAATTTATGATATTTTATGACATTTTTCAAAATTTATGGTTTTTTATGAATTTATGACAAGTCAAGTGGCCGCCCTGAGATTTATATTCTCCATGGTACAACATAAATGAGCTTATTCTGGGTATAGCAATAAAAGTAACTTACATTTTATTGTTTAATTAATCCTTTAATTTTTAAATTCTACACTGAAAAAAATAATTGATGAGACGGTCATCACTTTTCAACCCAAGAAAAAATGAATGATATTGATGAAAAATTCGTAGTATTGATGAAAAAATCTTATTGTGATGAATTTTATTCATCAATTTGATGAATTTTGTGCATGTTTGTAAAAATCATGAATTTTTCATCAATATGATGAATCCTTTTTTTCAGTGTTATATACATAATATTATAGATGACCATGTTAACATTAACTTTCTGATGGCGAAAATTGTCAACGGTGACGGCGGAATATCCTAGAACCTAGACCGTATTACTGTTTAGTGATATATAGAATAAGTTAGTCAAACAACTGATATCATTAAGCTGTTCAGTGTAAGATCGAGAAGAACCTCCGTGCTTCGGAAGGCACATAAAGCCAGCTGGGTTATGATTTGCCACCAACAGTAATAAAACACTAGGATTGCAGATCTAATCGTCATAAACACCAAAATAATAAAATGGCTTTTGTCAATATCGTCAGATAAAAATCGTCAGACTCAAAAATCAAATGCAGGTAGTAGTCTAAAACATGAATCGCATAGTCATAGGTGCAATTTACGTTATATGATTTCTCATGTGAGAAAGCATAAAGTATGGTTTACATTATTTTTTTATAATTTTAAGAAAGAAAACACAGTGTAAACTGTGTTTTATGGTTTCTCCTATGATAAATCATAAACGAAATCATATAACGTAAACTGCACTTTATTGCAGGACCGCAGTTTCGGAGCTGATTTACGATAGCCATGATAAGACTACGCAACCTAAAGGAAAAATGTATAAAGAAAACATCTGGTATTCGGGTAATATACAGTACAGTCTCGGTAATCCGAACTAATAGAAACCTGGCCTCATTCGGATTACAGAGAAGTTCAGATTACTGGATATAAAGTTAAAAACGAAATTTTTAAATTAATTTTTATTTTAGAAATAAACAAACCTCGGATTGTATGCTAACATACCAAAAAAGATTTTAAAAAATTAAGTAATTTTTATTGAAAAAAGTAGAAGTGACCCAAAGGTAAAACCTGGTGACCTTTCAAGACCTAACGATTACATTTATTTTTTTATCAAAATTTTATAAGATGCTAACTTCACGGAGGTCACACATAATATAAATGTTTGTAGTAATTATGCATTGCATTAGATACATATTTTTCATCCTATCCTTTCTTCTGCAATCCGAACATTTTTCTATAGTCCGCACATTTTATTAGTTGTGTTCGGATTATAACTATTTGTTCGGACTACTGAGTTTTTCTTCTTTTGTTCGGATTACTGGATGGTCGGATTATGGTGTGTTCGGATTACCGAGACTGCACTGTATAATATCAAATACCTTAAAGATTAATACCGGACAGTTCGGTTATTTTACGTATGTATTATTGCGACAACGACAATAGCGCCACCAACCGGCTAGGAGTGAAGAATTGCCTGCAATTTTAAATATTGCACAAATAAATCCACCTTTGCCTGACATTGTTCGTAAATTAATTTATTTAATTGTTTCACTAAATCTAATTTCACGCCAACCCGCAAAATTTGAAACAAAATTAAAATATTTAATAATAAAGTATCACTCCCAACCGTATAGAGGCGTTGTAGTCGACTTGTCGCACGTTTTTCCTGGGAGTGACCGGTATTAATCTTTAAGGTATTTGATAATATACTGTGATGAATTAGGGCGGGAAATTTTAAAAACAAAATTATCAAACTTCCCTGAACCCGAATACTGCACCACTTTGAACGTGAGACTCTTACCAAAAGTAATTTTTACGTTCACTTTCATCAAATAAAATCATAAATTTTAAAATTATTGCCCAAACAAAAATTTTGAATGCAATTTAAAATTGTAAATAGAAACTGTAGGTGTTACTACACCGGTTAGCTAGCTTGTAGATTTAACTCATCAGTACCGAGAGCGTATAGACACCAGTTACAATAGAAATAAAACTAATTAATAGAAAAAAATAGAAAATAGTTGGGGTTGCATTTCTTATTTAATGCATAAAAAGTTTACGTCATCGTAAACTGGTTGAAAACCTATTAATTAAAGATTTCTAACATCCATAAACATGTTCATTTTACAATGAAAAATTGCGAATTTAGAACAACAAAAGCATAATTAAACCATAACCTGGTTGATCTAAAGTAATTTGCTAAAAACAAATTGCAATTACCAATTTGAATTATTATCTACTTCGACATTTCGATGGCGCTATCGAAAATAAAAATTATAAAACAATTGGTTTTCATAATTTATGCTTCTAACTCAACAATTTCGTAAGAAAAATTTGAAAGTAACCACCGCTTTAGCCAATATAGTCACATTTTTTTCCGATTTAATGTGAAATTAAATAAAACAAACATTAAAATAAAATAAAAAAATTCGTTTGACTTGGCGATGCTTTGCCTACCTGACAACTACTGACAAGCCGCCACTGCTAAACAGTATCGCAAAGTTTTTTTAAAGCAATATCCAAGTTAAGGAAATTTTGAAATAATATGAAGTGATTTCTTTAAAAATTAAATTTTAAAAGCTTCGCATCGAAGGGCGCTTTAAATATTTATGAAACTTGTCCGTTACAGTTCTGTATAAAAAAATTAAAACATTTTCAAGATAATTTGCGATGCATTTCAAAATTTTTATATGCAATTTCAAAATTTATATAACATAGTACTACTCCAACGGTTTAATTTTATTATTTGGTTTTATTTAATTAAAATTTAGTTGCAAACTAATCTGGAAAAGAGCTTTTGAAACTGCATGGCGTATTAAAGTTTTCAATTACTTTTAGATTTATAACAACTAAATCGAACAACTTTCCATTTAAAATTACAGAGAAATTAATTAACCTTTAATTAGTATTATAAAATTAAAACAGCTTTTATAAAAAAAAATGTTAATCAATTTTACGTTGAACCTGACATAATTTCCATATTTAACTAGAAGTTTGATAGGTGATGCTGTTGGGAGATTCTGGAGTTGGAAAAACATGTCTTTTAGTTCGTTTCCGTGATGGTCTATTCCTGTCAGGAAATTTTATTTCAACAGTGGGCGTCGATTTTAGGGTGAGCAATTTTCAGGAAACAATTTAAATATCACTATGCCTATTAGTTTGAAATGTTTCTGGAAGTTGCTGTTGATATTAAAGAAAATGTTATATGTATTTTAGAATAAAGTCGTTACGGTGGATAATTCAAAAGTAAAATTACAAATTTGGGATACGGCAGGTCAGGAGCGGTTCAGGAGTGTGACCCATGCTTATTATAGAGATGCTCACGGTATTTAAAAATAAAGTACTTTTTTTTTATCAAAATACAATTTAAAATTTTAGCCCTTTTGCTTCTATATGACGTAACGAATAAAACAAGTTTTGATAATATCAGAGCTTGGCTGGGAGAAATACGCGAGTACGCCCAAGACGACGTTGTTATTATGTTGATAGGTAAGTATCGAAAAATAAATTGAATTTTTCTCTACAAAAAGATATTTTTGTTAGGTAACAAATCCGATTGTGGTCCAGATAGGATTGTTCGGAGAGAAGACGGAGAAAGACTAGCAAGAGAATACAATGTAGCTTTTATGGAAACTTCGGCTAAAAGCGGGCTCAACGTTGAACTCGCTTTTATGGCCATCGCTAGGTAAGATAATACGATTTATACCGATTAAATCTCATATATTGTAATGATCCCTATTAGAGAACTTAAACTTCGCCAAAGTGGTCAAAAAGATAATGGTAAATTTTGTGTTCAAGATTACGTTAGGGAAGAAACTCAAAGAGCGCCTTGTCCGCCTTGCAGTACTTAATCATTTGTTTTAGATCAAACAAATTTTGTGACCGGAAACGAAAGCACAATATTATTAAACGGCACATATTGAAATAATAAGCCAATTAACAATAAAAACAATAATAAATGTATGCTTAGAGTGATGTAAAATTATAATTTTGGATTATTTTTGGAACCTCTCTAATAAAGTGAAAGTGGACTTCAATGGGCGTTCTCTCTCTGAAGACTTTTTGCTACTCTATGATGACTGTGAAATAGAAATTGTAACGAAAATATTGTATGTTCACGACAATTCATCCATATGGTAGTATGAGCTTACCATGATTGATCATATTATATACTGAATCCTACTAATTATAATATTGCTCGACGTTGCCTCTAGTGACACCGAGCAACTTACATATCGTAAAGCATCTAATAGATAATAAAGATCAATCAACTATTTGCATATCTTCTACTAAAATCAAGTACAAGTGAGAAAATATACCTACTTAGCCAAATTGAATATTCCGTGGAAAAATCCCCATATTTTTCGTACGCGAAACAGAAAACATTTTATATGATTGATTGTTTTTTAATAATAACATTTTTTCATTTAATAATTAATTTTACAACCAGAACCTAGAGAGAACGCTGGAATTTTCAAACTATCGCCCAAGTACAAGATTCAAACTACAAAGGAATATTTAATTAATTTCCACGTCATGGAAGAGAAAGAAATTACCCTTTGTGCCATAAAAATCATTTAATTATCATACGATAGACTAAATAACCCTATTAGACCCGGAAAGGATAGCATAAAAACTTTTTGCGAAAAGTTAAATATAGATGTCGGCATTCAGAGAACGTCAGTTCCAGTTTTAAAAATATCGAGTTTGTTGATTGGTCAATACAGCGATTTTCAACCTTTTTTAACTCGCCACACACTGAATAATTTGTTATACAAAGTACACTCTAACGTCAGGTGGATACTTAGCTAATTTTTTATACTTTTAATGTATTCTAAATTGTTCAAATGCTATTTCCTTCACAAATCCGTTTTTTTCTGTAAATGAAAACCACGAATTTTACCCTTAGAAGATAACCCCTATACAATTAATACGCCGGCCATCACGTCATAATATTGCATTATCGATCACACTCTCTCACTGGTGACCATAGCTTCTAGTATGCAGAGTTATAATTTCTCGAGATCCTTTAGTACCGTTAGCTGTTTCCAAAAAGTTTATATTATATTTGATGAAATTGAAAATATTTTTAGATCAGCTGGAGAGCGAAAGAATATTTTACATTTTCATATTCCGACATTAGGGTCGATTGCACCAATGGCATTCAACACAAATGTAAATTAAACCTAAACATTCATTAACCCAATAACCAACTGAAAAATAAATTATGAAAATTTATTTGATATAATTTAATCTTCATTGAACCACTTAGAAATTTTTCAATGACGAAGTACAACGAGTAAGAAAATTTTGTATTGGCGTTGGTACAATCGACCTTAATTCGCTATCATAATAATTATCAATGTGAAGTTAATATAACCAACTTTGCTAGAAAGTTATAATCCGGTTATAATATAACTTCAGAAAGAAATAAAACTTAAAAAACCATTTCGATTATTAAAATTTGTTAAAAATATGAAAATTTATAATTATAAGTGCTATTATTCGTTGTAAATTACAAAAAAAAATCAACTCGTAGCTAGCAATATTGAAATGTTAATATAGAACAATACGTTTGATATATATTATATTGTATTATTGTTTATTATAAAAAAATGTATTAATGTTATATAAGCAAACAAGATTTTAAATGTGAACAATAATTAAAAAGAAACGCTTATAATTGTATATTAATTAACGTTAAGGGATTGAGGTAAATAAAATAATGTGTTTCATGACCAATTCATAGAAATTTTATTGTAAAAATGATATATCTATGTAGAATTTGTAAAAAAAATATGTAAAAATAATTTCTATATGTATGTACACATTTAAATAATTATAAATATATATTACAAAATACTGGCTTTATTTCAAGAAAAGTTTCTTGCAGTTCATCTAATAATAAATTACATATTGTGTTTACTCCTTCATGGGATTCAATCTCGCTTCATCCAAAAAAAATTCAGATTGCTTCCGAAGTTCTCGTGTGGAAAATAACCATGTTTTTAGTAACAGAAACTAACCTACTTTTTCCACCATGCCCCTTAATTCTATTATTAAAGTTAATTAGAAAGTTTGGAACAAGAGGTTCAAATATAAGCCAGATAATCAAGACGTTTCTCAAACTTCAATAAAATTTATTAACTCTTACCAAGTAGATGTGTATAATTAAATAATTACTTAAAGCTAAAAATTAGATATGAAACGTTTACTTTTCTAATGGAGCATAATTCAAAAGTTTTTCGATAAGATCCACATGTCCAAGAAGCATTCTGCGACAACAGTACCGTTTCAATCCAAGAGCGTCCAAAGCGTCCCCTTCGGTGTATTCGGCTTGAAGCAATCCCAAATATGCTTCCCACTTGTTCCCAATGACTTTACCACAAGTAAAACAACGCACCGGAATAATCATCTTGATGTTTTCTAAAAATGTAAGGTTAGGTTAGCAAAAAAATTAAGTCAGCGTTGGAAATAAACTACTTACTTGATGGATATTAGGTTTTAGTGTTTCCAAATTAAGGATTCTTAAAATTGTTGTCAATTACACAAAATAACGCAATTTATAGTAATATTATACGAACCAAACAATACCTTCAAGTTTTAAACCATTACCAAATACCAACATGAAGAAGAAATAATTCAAGTATTTTCTGGTATAATACGAAGTGAATCAAAATTTTAACTTCATTGAATAATATTTTTACTTATAAACTAAAATTTTGCAGTTGGTAAATTTGTGAGATTAAAATAAATCATAATAATATGAATATGATTATTCTTATTAACATGTGATAATAAAATAATTTACGTTACATCTGGACGGAGTTTTAATCGGGAATGGCAAGTTGCATTCCACGGGTAATGTTTTTCTCTGCCAGGTAAATTGTGGTCGGGTGAGTCAGATCGGTTAAATTTAATGCTGTTCTTTAAACGTCATCAAGATTTACAGCCACATTCACAGTCAATGTAGTATCTAACTAGCAAATATTAAATTGAGTTATTATACCGAGTGGCCGGTATCAAACAAAAATGAAATTTTAAATAATTTTAAAAAAATATTGCTTGATCTTTTCAAAAACAACTGAATGGCCGTTATGCGATTTTTCCTATTTTGCAGTTCTACTAATAATGGAGGAAGTTAAAAACTCCTAGCACTTAGGTACGTACAGTTGACCGAGGGCTAACTGAGATTTTAATCGCTTCGAGTGGAAAAGCTTTTAACAGAGCTTTAAAAAACATATAAAATTAATTTTTATAATTTTGAATGATTAGAAAGCAACTATAAAAACCCCCAAATAAGCTGCGGCATTGTAAAACTTCTATTGAGCCGATTTGTATTTAAAATAAAAAGGCATAATATAATATTAATTTTATTGTAATAAATCATTTTTTAACTAATAAATACTTTTAACATCAATTATTATCAATAATAATAATAATAATTCTATGTACATATTGGCTAGAAATTATAAAAATTTGAAATAATAACATAAAATACGTCTTACAGATTGTAATCTATGTAAAATTTTAATATAATAATTAATGTGAAGGCAACGTATGGAAGAATTTTTGAAAAATTTTAAAACACTTTTCAAACATACAGATCATTCAAATTTACAGTGTTGTTTTTCATGAAGAACCTTGAAAGACTAAATATCCAAATTTACCTCATTTAAATTGATAGCTTTAAATAAATGGAAGAGTTTTGAGTTGAGCTTAATTTCCTTGATCGTGAAACTTAAAAATTGGTGCATAAATTTCGCTTTTAGTTACAATATAAAACGTCTACACATCTACGATGCTCAGAACAAAGCCTTTTTAAAATTTTGCATCCATGATATGTAAAAATACGTTCATATTACATCCACTATGTACATACAATTCCACAATATTAGTCACAACATACAATGTAAGAGGGTTCACCCATTCTTTTTAAAGTAAACCCGGGCTTTTGAAAACGTATGGTGACTTAAAAAGTGTGCTCAGCTTTCGTTTTATAACATTACAAATTAAAAAAAGTCAGATAGGGCATGGCACGTAAATCATGCCACGTGTACACGAAAATTGTAATATTATAAAACTTAACGTTACAATATATCAACAAGGCACTCCATCAGGTCTGGACACTTGTTAATAAATATCTAATAATTCTTTTATTTTACAAAAAATATTATTTTATATATACTCATTATATACATTTCGGCTCTTAATAATTACAAAACTATTCTCACAAGCCTTTCTGTCCACATAATTATAATGTACAATAACAATAACTAACTATACATACTTTTACATCGAGCCCATTTGTCTGGGATAATTAAAAATGTAATAATTATAGAGCATTCCTTCAAACCCCGAAAAAGTATTTTCCATAATATTTAGATTGGAACGAACGAATACTCCTAACCAAAAGTTTAATAGTGGTAACTGCAACTAATTAATTCATTAATTATAAAAATAAGTCAACATTTTTCTTTTGAAAAATAAAACAAAAATGTAACTTATACATTATTTTGCCTGCTTAAAACTTATATAAAAAACCTTTTCATGTATTGCACAAATATTACACCTGCGTAAGTTAAAAATCAATGCTACTTTGAGGAAAGGGATTGGAACGAGAATGAGGACGGGAGGGTGATGGTCTGGGTGATAAGCACTAATCTATTTGTTTCACCAAAATCCCAAAGTATGTAAAAATGTCCGACACCAATTTTAACATAACATGCCAACCTCAGTCGGTCTTTTGTTGGCAATATAGTTCTTTGAGCGATTGCAGCTCATCAATTAGAGCCTTATTTTGATTTTCTAGCACTGCCACCCTATTTTCCAGGCACTTAATGTATTCTTTCTTTTTTCTTCTGCACTCGCGAGCCGCTTCTCTGTTTTTCAGCAATCTCATCTCTCTTTTTCTCGCTTGATCCTCACCGGCGGGACTATTTAAACCGCCACTTTGGGCCACAACTAAACACGAATTTAGACTATCAAAATTGGAAGGCTTCAGTCGAGCACTAAGACTTACCAGGTACAAAAAATTCTTGGCCGCCTTGCGCATACTGCACTATCGCACCACCTGCTGTCGAATTGGTCATCGTGAGTGTGTGAATGCCTTGGCCTCCTTCGCCACTCGAAATTTGAATAGCTCCAGCCGGTATAACTGTAAAAATAAATAAAACAAATTGTTTATTGAACGATCCAAACGTACAATTTTAAATTGACTTTTGCATTTATTTTTAAATCACCACCTTTACTTTACATTTTATCACGATTAATAAGTTTACCGTTGGTGCTCTGTCTGAAAAGCAAAACTTCTGATAATCTTGAAATCAAAGCGATTGATTCATAACCTAACGATTTTTAAAATTATAAAGAAACCAAAACATCGAAGAATACCACATTAAATTAGTCAGATGATTACAAACATTAAAGGAATGTAAATAAAGGTTTCATTTTACAGGGTGGTCCATTCATAACGAGTTCCTCTATAGTTGCAATATTTCAAGACAAAATATCTCAATAATGATTGTTTCTTTTTACGATCCATTCTTTAGGTAAATTTCAGCAGTGAGTAAATCACAATGGGTAAAAAAATTTATAAATAGAAACTTGGATATTTAAAATTGAACACCCTGTACTTTTTTAGACATTTTATTATGTTTTAAATGCTCTTTTCAATTATTGCCATTAATAATTGATTCTTTGTGATACAAATTTTTAATTGACTTTTAATCAATCAATAATAATTGTTATTAAAATGTGGAACATTCAATTTGGTAATTTAAAAAAATCAATTGCAAATACTAATCATATTTTTGTTATGTCCTAATTTTTAAAATTATTCCATTTAATTTGTTTTCTAAATGTACGTTTGTTTATATTATATTTACAGTAGCAGTCATAAAAATGTACTCGGCTAAAACTGTTTAGTATATTAATTTGACATTATTTTGAAATTAATTATTAAGCTAATATAAAATAAAATTATTGGCAAAAATATAAGGGTAGAGGATATGAAAAAAAATAAGAAAAGCTAATCAAAATTAAACTTTTTTTATACGAAAAATAAAAATTCGCAAAAGTCTCATCATCCACTTGTGTCGAAGAAATTCTTTGATAAAAGATTATCACATAAAAAAATTAAATTGTAAAAGAATGAACTTAAAGCGAACACAAAAATATGATTTAAAATAAAAATGCAAACTCAATTTTGTCATGCAATAAGAAAATAAAAGTAGAATGTGCATGCTAGGTTGTAATATAAATAGGTATCCTAATAATTACAGAATCCTTTTTTTGGTTAAACTAAAACTACATTGTTAGTAAGTTTGTGCCCCAGGGTTAAACTAAGACTTGTAAATTTTAAGTGCTAATTATTAATTTTCAAACTAACCTGTGTGGTATGGGATCGAATGAGAGGACAGCTCACTGTCTGCTTCCGAGGACGTCTGCTCAACCTTGCCCTCTGTGAAAATCACATTTTATTATTTTAAAACTTGTTCTTCCTATCTATAATTCCAATAATTTAAAATCTGCCCATTGTTTGCAACACAATCCCATACCACCAGAAATATTTACAGAAACGATTTTAGCACCAAAAACAATTCAATTTTGAATGCATTTATCAAAGTATCTTTAGTTTAGCCAAAATTTCATTGCACTTCCTTAATAAAATTATATTAGACGTTTTAAAACAATGGGCAACAATTTTCCATTTATTTTTTCAATTTGATGAAAGAAACACAATATGGCTTATTTACATGTATGCAAATGTAACATTTTAATGACGACATTTTATTACAAGCCTACCAGAGTGTACAGAAAACCTCGGGGCAAAGTTCTGTCTTAGTTACAGTAAACTCTCACTTAACTGAAATGTTGTTTTTAAAATCTTGATGGGAAGAAAGTACGAAACCCAAAGGTTACTTTTTTTAAGTGTACCAAATTCTCTTCCCTTGGATCAGATAATGTTCTGATTTTGAAGTTAAACAAATGAAAAAAAATTGAAAGCGTGTAAGGGGATTACCTATTTATTCGGCTCAATTCTTATTATTTTTTCATTTGTTATACCTATGATTTAAATTTCAACAAGTGAGAGCGCAAAAGCTTTGAAATCATTTAAATGTTACTGTGTTCACTTACATTCATGGTATGTATAATGTAAAAAAAAAAGAAACAAAACCAAGAAAAAAGCATGCGTATAAAAATAATAATAAACATGCATATTCTACATACAGCATTCCCTTCGATATGGAAAAAGGTGATGTGTAAGTAATTACTTTAAAACTGTTTATCAAAAAATTTGATGTAAAAATTTTTCAAAGAAAAATTGCAACAGTTAAAAAATAACACTTTTCTCTAAAAATCAAATGCAATTATTTAGAAAATGGTATTTTTGAGTATTAGCGAAGGATCATGCATAAATGAACATACCAGCTATCTCACCCCCGCCAAGATCGTTGAGTATTTTTCTATATGAAGGCCTTCTCGTCAGTAAGTCTCTTCGTTTCTTGGGAGATTCGTCCTCTGATAGACTGTCGTCACTTTGGGCATTTACCACCTAAAATTTAAAATACATTCAGTTTTTCGTTTCATTTAAGCTTTGAAGAACTTACTTGTAGGGTTTGTAAACTTCCCTGTGTAGTTTGTATGACTGAATTTGGTTTACTTAGTAGAATAACGTTTCCTTTTGTGATCATGGGTTGTAAATTTGCGGCGGTTTGTATAACAGATTGCTGATTTGGTTGTATGACGGATTGGACCTAAAATGTAAAATATAATGTAAGTAAGCATCACACAGGAAAACAAATTACGTACACCAACACTTATTTCTAATTCATTTTTCACATAAGGCAGGGTTTCACCAACTTCCGCTTTAACAATTATTGGGTCACTTGAATACATTTTCTAGCAAAAGGAATTCAATTAAAAATCATATTTTTACAATATAAAAGCATCTTCTTTCTAGCTTTCTCAATGTAATTTCATACCTTATTTTTCTAAACATTTTTAAACTACACCTTACACCACGTAACTGAACGCAATTTCAGGCCTCCCAATAATAGTGTATTTTGTAATTTTAAGAAATATATATTAACTAAAAGTAATTAAATTATTTATCAAATTCAACCTGGAGTGTGTAAAGAATTTCATTGCTTTTGCAGGCCAGTTTAGTTATTTACTTATTGTTAAAAATAAGTAATAAACAAGTTCCAGGCGAATTTTTTAAATTTAATGCATAAACAGTTTTTTTTATCAATTTTTTGTTATTGAGTTGTGCGTCATTATTAATTTAGTTGCTTATTGACGACGCGACGCCCGTTGATAATGGGTTCAAAAGGTAAAATAAGAAATAAAAATATGAAACAATTACAAAATAAAAATTTATATTTTACAGCAATTTTTGTAATAAAAATTATTAATCACTGAATCAAGTTTTTGCAGTTAAGTTTTAATCGTACGTACAATTAAATGTGATGTAATTAACAGCATGTTAGACCAACATTTGAAACTCTTCAAATATTTACCTTTTTTATATCTAAGTAATTTTATTTTAATCTTTCAGTGAAAATTAAATTTTTGTTAGAACTTTTTTAATTAATTTAAATTTTACTGTGATGGTATAAAAGTATTTCTTTTCTGGTTACCAGTATGAAATTTTTATATTTTAAATAGGCAACTTATACTACATTTCGCTATATTTAGGTTATGTCACTTATTTTTAACGTTAAAATGTTTATTTGTGCTGAAATTAATCCGCACGATAGAAAACCAAAGTGGTGGTTAATCTTAAAAAAATTCTGAGATTGCATTGGGAACTCAATTTGTTTTATAATAAATATTGAATTTTACTTTTCTTATATAAAACCAAGTAATTTTAATTGTATACCAGCAGAAAAAATGAGCCCCCTTTGCCAGCAAATCTTTATATAAAAACTGTAACTACGCTTTCAGAAAAAAATAATTAGACAAGTTGAAAACAACAAAATGTAATTGTATATAAAACATACTAATTTCAAATTTTTATTGTGAGAAGCCTAAATTCTTGCAGAACAATAACAAATTAATAATAAAATGGGACATTTCTGAACATATTTTCGCCTCTGCTCCAGTCTGAATCTCATGCAGAAAACTTAAGGCGGTGGTCCCTTCCGCTCCCCGTAACAGTTGCCTATGCTCTTCACATCATTTTCTGGTTGTCGTTTTTAATTGCAATTAACAGTGTTTACGATCATGTCTTCAAATTAAAATACAGTTGCTACTCAGCTATGAGAACGGGTACTGTAATTTAATTCAAAACCTAATACTAATATTAATAATTTTTTAAAATTTAAGATTTCAAGATAAATGCTATCATTACAAAATAACTAGGAGGCCTGAAATTAGTTGAGTTTCTTCACAATATTCTTAATCACATACATACAAACCACAATCTCCTTAAACAAAAAGCACAATTTCTCAGCAAGTTAAAAACTTTTTGTGATAAAACTTTGTACAAATTGGATTAGAACAAGTTTTCGTACCTATAATTTCATTATTCATGAAAACGTTTGGCAAAACAATCAGTAGATTGTAACTTTTAAACACTCTTCGAGCGTCGAGGGCTTTAGACCCTCGGAAGAAAAATAATCGGTACGTCACTGTCTCTTATTTAATAATAAAAATATGTAATATTGGTTGCATATCCATTATGCACCTACAAGAGCCTGAACAATTGAAATTTTGATAAAATGCTTCATTCCCATATTGTGGCCCACAAGAGAATTTCCTGTTTCTGCAAAATTTTAAAACTTTTCAATGCCAGAAAAACTACAACATGAGCAAATTTTCATTTCCTTTTTGTTTCATAAACAACTTTGCTGACCCCCCCCCCACTTATGGGAAGCATTTTCGATTAAAGTTTCTAAAATCACATTGTAGCTCTGTTACAGTTTTTTTTAAATATTTTATTAACTTGTACTTGAATATCTGATTTATTATAGTTAACCACATCCTGTCACATAATGGGAATTTCCACATGTATTATTGTCATCGCTTGGGACTTACATCATTAACATCTCAACCTAGTGCAAACAATTGAAAGTAAATCATTAAAAACTAGTCGATATTGTCATAAGCTGTCTGCACTTCGTAAAAATGCTTATGACCTAACTCCGAAGTTTTGTTAATTCTTGTTATATGGTTTTGCTTGCTTACTATTAACCATATCCCTCAGACATCCATCGTCACTCAAACAATCTCAAGTACTGCAAGTAATTCTACTGTTAATACTGGTAATATAACACTGTCGATATCGTAATGAGTAGTGTTAGTCTATATTATCTAAAACAATCATGCACAGAGGGGCCAGAGCCCTACCTGTGCTTGTGTGTGAGTAGGCAAGGTGAGTTGTACAATGTTAGTAGCTGCCACCAGATGTGGCTGTGAATTAGTTACGCCTACCGAAGATGCTATAGAAAGAGGAGGATCCGGTGAAGGAGCCAAAGGATCAACTGTCCCGTTCTCTTCCACCATCCCTTCCATCACTCACGAAGTGAAACACCTAAAACATTGGAAAATTTAATTATGCTTCAAGTAATAATTAAATAAAGTAAACGGAAATGAAACGAGAAAGTAATTATGAAGAAAAAAAGGTGTAAAGTAGAATAAAATTTTGTAGGTTAGGAGTAACCGTAAAACTGAATTAGTGAGAAAAAATTTCCATTCAATAACAACAAAAATGATGCAGATAAACAAAATTTACATGACAACTTTGACGTTTTATCATAACCCCAAATGTCAAATCGAAATAAAGCACCAACAAGGCAAAAGGTCAAAAATTAAGAATGACACAGCGTTTTGAGTATTTGTTTGCATCGTAAATAGTCGAAACGTGCATAATAAAAGTAACAGACCCTTGTTTAGATGATGAGCAAATTCTAAATTTAAACAAGAGGATTGACCAATATGACGCCATATTCTAATACCTTTTGTAGTATAAGCACAAAATCATGGCACGACATTTTTAACTTAGCACTTTATCTAATAATAATTTTGTTCACTGCCCTCAAAGGGATATTTGGATCATGTCAGATTGTTATTATTCTTCAGCTGAGCACTTACCAGTTACGTATTCCTCGTCACCAGCTTTGCTGCCTTCGGAGTGGGTAAATCTGGCTATACGTAGTAGCCACGTCAAAATTTCTGGGCGGTCGTCACTGGCAGAGAACACAACAGAAATGCGCGTCACAGTAATGGCGGATAAGAGCGCGCTTTACCAAACGTCCCCTCGCGTCTCACCACATGCAACGATCATTCAACCAAAACCAAATCCGATTTGCTTACACATAATTATTATTCGTGCTCGACTTTTACAAATCAAATCTTAATTTCTTTCCACATTCTTATAATTTATCTTCCTTTCCAAATTATTTCGCCAAATTTATTTTTACATTTCATTCTGGTTTCGAATCGTCAGCGAAAACTTGCAACCACTTAAAATAATCATCGTTTTTTTTCCGTAGTAGTATTATTGCGTAGTTTCTTTTTTTTTCAGTGTCAACTACGAAATTTTTGGCAACAAAATGACAATAATACGTAAATTTTGAGTTACAAACTTTTAAATTTTTCAATTATTTTTAAGTTTTCGCGTTGCTATGATTACGGCCGTATATTATGCAAAATTTACAGGAAGTGGTGACATCTATATTTTTTTATCATAGAAAATTAAAATTTAGAAGTTTTAAAAAATGACGGAAATACATTGCATCCGCCAAGTTATGCCTTATCCGGATGATTCAAAGAACGAATCCGTCCAAAGTTGGAGGGGGGGGGCGCAATAAATTTTTAGAATTTTTGCATATTTGTCAACAACTTAGTGCATTTAGCCGATTAGTGTTACCCCCCCCCCCTTACAATAGGGATAAGCTCAAGTACAATTAAGCAATAAACTTATAAAAATATTTTATATTGTATGAGAGACTGGGGCAACTTAATCAAAAAATAATTAGGGCGGCATATATTGTTGCTTTTTATAAAAAGAAAATATGGGGCATTCCACGCCAAATCGACCACTTTTAAAGTGACCCCTTTCAATTTTTCTCAAAATTTCGTATGTTTTCGAACCCGACGAAAAACGCGTTCTTGATATTTTTCAAATCCGTTTTGAAAATATACTTTTTTTCAAATGCTCGTAACTTTGCGAAAGATCCACCGATTCGATTGTTTTTTGTTAATTTTAATTTTTTCAAAGATGTAAGCCACCTTCGATTTTTTTTAAATATAATTAAGTATTATAATATAATTTTCAAAAGAAATTCGGTGAATATAAAAAGTTTTAAACCTAGTTTCATCGTGGGCACACATTTATTTCTATTTTTTTTTTTAATTCAAAAATTTAAGTAATTGCGTTCTAAATCTCCTATAAATCGCATGTAGTAAATAGAACAATTTAAATTTTTGGAAAAAAAATAGAAAGAAATGTTTGCCCACGATGAGACTAGATTTAAAACTTTTTGTATTTATCGAACTTCTTTTGAGAATTTTTTCAAAAAAATCGAAAGTGACGTACATCTCAAAAAACAACTTTTTTGCATTAAACTAAAAACAAACGATGAACGCAATAATTTGGATCAAAATCATATTTTTGTATTGAAAGAGCATTCAAAATCAAAATTTTTCAAAACAAAAAAAAACGATCGGACAGGTCCATCTTTCGCAAAGTTACGAGCATTTGAAAAAAAAATCATATTTTAAAAACGGATGGTCAAAAACATTTAAAAAATCGGTCTCAAAACCATACAAAATTTTTAGAAAAATTTGGCCTGGCGTGGAATGCCCCCTATCTACATTACGTACAAAATTGTAACTCTATCTTTCTGTAATTCATTAACCACGCTCTGATTGGTCAATTTTTTTACATGCTTGTACATATTGAGATGTTCGGGGTAAAAATTGTAATTATTTTATTTAAAATCAAATCCTCTACCCGGAAGCATTCATCTTAGTTGGCATTAAATAAAAAAAATATTATGATTTTCAAGAAAACGAATTTATTTAAACAAGAAAAGGGCTAAATATGCTAAATTTTTAAAATACAGGAATAAAGAAAAATCAATATACAGAGAATTAAATAATCTTTTATGTTGCAATTTACTATTTTTTTGCATGACCTTTACCTATCAAGCAATAGATATTTTCGATACAAGTTAGGAAAACTAACATTTTTCCATTCAAGGCGAGGTTTTACGATCGAGGCCTTCGGTAAATGAATGTTTGCCCATGCTGATGTTTTTAAATTCTTGAAAGAAGCGGACGATGACACTATTTTTAAAATAAAGGTAATTAAATTTTACTATTTCGATGATTTTACAAAATTTTTCATTGATATTACAAATAAAGTAGATTTATGTTTCTGAACTTTTCCTTTTCCCCGCATACTTTTACTTTTCCGCCCTAGTGCGGAAAAGTAGTACTTTTCCACACACTTTTGAATATCACAAAGTAAGACTTTTTCAAATATAATTAGAAAAATTTTTTTATTTGTGTACTACGGTTACGTAACAGCTCACTTTCTAAACTGAGTTGAGTTACATAATAAGTCACCTTTACGCACTAGTGCAGAAAGTGATTAATTTTTACACCGGTGTTTCCTCTTTTAATTGAAGAAACTAACGGATATGATGACATTTTTTACTAAATAAAATGTCAACAGTTTTGACAGTTGACAGTTCACGGTAATCAACAAATTAGTATAATATATTGTCGTGTCGCTTTTTATCTAAAGGGGGGTTGTTGGCTGAGTACGTTGAATGCTAAATTTGCACTAGCGTAGTCATAGATTCGATCATCGATCACGTAAAAATATTTATAGAAGTTCATAATTGAAAAATAAAGTTATTGGTCGACAACTAAGCCACTGATCAGACAAGTCCAAAAATTTGGTCATAAGTTTGTAATTTTGAGAATGAATTTGTAAGTTTGAATTTTAAAGAATTACATTGGACGTTTTGTTTTGAAATTAAACCTTAAAATTTAAAATTGATAAGAGTCTCATGCTAAAAAGATGCTGTAGGCGGGCTAAGAAAAAATTTGAATATTTTTATATTTTATATTATTTAATTGAAACGCTTGTGAATTTATTAATTTAAATAGCTTGATCAGATTAAACTCAACTGACGCTTCGTTTTTGAAATATTACTCGCGTTCGATAATGCGTTTTTTCTACACTAATCACATAAACTACTATTTTGTAAACGACTATACTTCGCTTTGGGCTAAATATCTCAAGAACGAAAATCATATAAACAATAATTTAGATTATTATTTAAGGATTCTAATCAGCTATCATCGAAAATAACGAATAGTCTGTGATTTCTTTGTTTATGAACCGTTTGAATTATTAATATCGGGAAACTTTTTTGATGTGCTGATATTACAATGTTCTCTTTGCTCTGGAAGTTTAAAGCTTGGCTAAACACTTGAAAAAAAATTTATATTAAAATTTTAATTTACCCCTGCGTTCGAAAATATTCTTTTGGTATTAGAATATTGTTGCTGCTATTTTAGAATACTTACGTAATTCTGACGCAAAACCTGTAATATTTAAATTATCTAATACAAATAAGAAACAAACTGAAGGGCAATTATTCTATTAACATAATTATTATTGAACATGGACTCTTTAACATAATATCTTATTATCACTTTTTCAATTTTCCATTTTAAAATTTCAATTTCCGGCAGTAACCCCGATTTGTGCGTATTGACCTAGACCATGCCGAAAAAATATTTAATTTTAGCACTACTTGACGGTTTGACTGCTTTCGCTTTTCCCTTAGGAGTCACATCGTTTATAAATCTTATTCACGTTAAAGGGATGTTCTCAATGACGTCATTCAGACGTGTTTTCAGCCTTACGTCATCCACATTTACAACTACGTCATTGTGACTCATAGGTCAGACAGAACTACGAAGAAAGATTTAGGTAACGGATAAATGTTTAACTTACATACATTGTAGTATGTAACATACATTTAAAAATTAAATTTTAAAACGTTTTTATTAAAATATAATAATAAATAAAACTTTTTTTAAAGATATTTAAAATCAACTCACTTTTAGCTTGTAGAAGTTAATTTAAAATTTATTATTATTACAATTTTTCATTAGTCTATAAAATAAATATAGAAATTTTTAAAAATTTCTACAGTAATTAACATATTTACAGACCGATTTTTTTGTTTAATTCTTTTAGTACATCTGCTCTATTTTACGTTAACATCAAAGTCCTATTTAAATTTAGTAACTCGAGAATCCTTATCAAAAAAATGATCCTGCTTTATTAAAAACTTAAATGTTTTATTAATAGTTTTATTTGATCTATAAATAAATTGAACCAAATATAATTATATTTTATACGCACATTTCGAATTATCCTTGAATTTTTTAACAATTTTAAATCAAGTTGCTTTTACCTATTGTTTTAATTCATTATAAATAGTCACCTATTTCAAAGTTCACAATAATTCCTTTCTCAGTGTAAGAACCTTGAAATTTTTAAATTGTGTTAATTATGAGAAATAATGTTAATTTTAAATCTATAATGTTACACAAATTTTTATTAAAGCTCTCATCAAAAATTTCATAATGGGTGGGTCGGAAATTCCCCCGTTTTCAAAAACAGTTGCCCCTCTCACGATGGTCATGTGAATCCTTCCGTACAATTTTTGACCCAAATAAGGTGTAATCTAAACGATAAAAATGATGTTATGTCTATATCATCTTATTACCATATAACCTTCACCTTGTTTTTATGTTGTATCATCGAGGTCTCTATTTCTATTATGGAATCTGGTTCCCATATTACTAAATCCGCATCATAATTAACTGCAATTAAGCCTTTATACGTATGCAACCCAGTTAACTTCGCTGTTGCGTGGTTGATATATTGAAAAATATATCAATAAGGAAGATGCATAATTTTTTTTTATTGCGTAGTTGGATAAAAAATACTAAAATATACTGGTTAATACTATTTAATTCATTTATGTTCGTTTTAATAACAATTTAAAAAATATTTAAAAATCCATCAATTTGAATCGAATGAAACGATCGCGCAAATCGCCATTTTATTGTGACGTCTCGGGGCACAATATTCATAGCTTGCTCCATGCTTTTTAATGGCAGAGTTCTCTAGACATTAACAACTTCGGTAAAACTCGGAATTTTATCTCTCACTTTTTTGTAAAATTCTTTTAGTAGAAATTACTTATTTTTAATCCGGATTTGAATGAAATTATCCCGGAAGAGCACTAATTGGTAATAAATAAAATATTGCAGTTTTAGTTCCCGTTTTGAATCCCCTGCGATATTATCAAGTTTGTCACAATGAATATATGAAAAAGTAAGGTTATTTTAGGTAATTTTAAATGTCATTCTGACAGTTTTACATTTAAAATTGGTTATAAATTTTTTTAAAGTGATTACGAGTAATCAAAAGCGCGGACATTTATGCCTGATGACGTCAGACCTGTGGCGCTAGCGTTTATGGTCACATGATTTATTTTAAATAATCATTCAATTTTAAAATGGATTATTTATAACAAAATAGAATAAATAGAAGTAATTTTTGTTGATTTAATATTTAATATATTGGATTAATCGGAAAATACTATTTTAACTAAAATCTTTTATTCATGCATGTTCCTTATTCTTAACTTTCAAATTTAAAAAGATTAGAAAAATTTATTATCCTAGTAATTAGCGCGATCACTTGCTAACACCCAGAAAGACAATAATTTTTGTATTGCCGCTCTATGCCTGAAAAAATAACTCCCGGCATTGTAAATTTGATTATTTTTTTAGTTTAATTTTTGTTCGAATAATCGGATATAGTTTGCTACTAAACATGAGAAATTCAGTCTTGACGTTTACATTAAAACTTATTTCTTTGCTAGATACAATAAATCTGTCTCGCAGTATTTGTAAATCTTTCAAGCACTATCGCCTGCAAAATTTGATATCATTGCGAAATTCTTGTTACGCTGCTAATTTTCATTTATTTAAAAAAAATCTTATCTAAACGTACATAATATTGGTATTAAATAACAACGGAGATAAGATAGAACTTGGTGCCACCCCTCGTCGTTCTAGCTATTATATTATGATAATAATTTTTTGCATTTAAAAAGAATTATACAGTTGAAAACTTTTTCAAAAATTTTCATGGCTGATTCGATATATTCCAGCATAACATATATGGAAATTCATCCACATCAGAATGGCACATAAAATATTTGGTCCTAAAATTTCCGAAATTTTGACTAAAATAAATGATCGAAATTAAAAATTTACTTGATTGCCATGTGAAATAAGACAAAATAAAGGGCAAACCTCGGAATAAGAGGGAATAAGCTGTAAATTGGTATAAACCTTTGTTTTGGCATTCTAAATACTGGCAGAAGAGTCTCATATAATCTCGTGTTCGCGTCCCAAGATATTGAAGGTCAAAGGTCACGAAAATCGGTTTTTTGCAATTATGTCGTTTCTTATGTGAAATACTTTATTTACATTCATTATATAACTTGCAGATAATAGGTTTGTTCTTTTTAGCTGCACTACTTGCACTAGTTCAAGAAGTGTACACTAAAACGTTCTTTTTAGCGAGAAGTGACGTCATCGTCGCTGTTCTTTTTAGAGGTGCAATTGCACTCAGTGCAACAGTTCACTACACTGCCTGCACTTGGTCTGGAGCAAGTGTAAGCAGTGCAGTGCAACAGTGCAGCGCGAAATTTGAAAGTTATAATGACAGATCGCTGAAAAATATTGAGAAATTCAGCTGGTAATATCCTAGTTGATGCAAATGGATAATGTTACATGTGGAAAGGCAATACGATTATTTATCGAAATATAAATAATGTACTTAACTATTTATAATTGAATCTAAAAAACCCTTAACCTCAAATATCAATAGATTTATACCGAGTGCTGCACTATGTCGTTCTTTTTCTCCCCTCTGTACTCTTGCACTACCGCTGCACTTGGCTGCACTCGCCAGTTCAAGTGCAGTTCCAGTGCAGCACTAGTTCAGCTAAAAAGAACAAACCTAAAAAAATTATCTATAAGTTTCATACCAAGCATTTTTTTGTGTCATCAGCTTTTCTCGAGATACAGCTTATTCCCCCTCATTCCGAGGTTGAATGCTTATTTGACTGGACTATTCAGCATTTTAAAGTTTTTCTTGAAAATTATTTAAAGCTGTATTTGGCGGAATCGAATTTCTGCGTGATAAAAATAATCTGTATTGCAAATATTAGCTATGGAATAAAAACATATTTACAATAGCATATCAACAATTGGGGTTATTCCGCCAGCAGCTGCAGCTTTCGTAGCCGTCTTAAATCATTTGCAATCGGTTCTTCCTGGTTTAAGAATCTATATTGCCCGGCATAATCAGAAGATCACTTACATCTATTATCTAAAAAAATTATCAAAAAAATAAAAACAAAATTAATTTCTTGACAGCAGATATTTTTATTTAAAATTTTCAAAGAAAACTGTTTTTTTGTTCATCGAACGTTGAAAATTGTCCATACCTTAAGATCAGTTGCATTTTTGTCGTATAATTTTATTTCTGAGTTATTCAAAATTTTCAAAATTCTTCCATCAGTTTCTAACAAAATTTGTTATTGTGTACAGTGTACAAGCAAGGTTTTATTTTTACAACAACAAAATTTCTTTGGAGACGAACACCAATAAATCGTAAAAAACTTTCCATGAGTATTTTATTTAAAAAAGTAAGTTTATCTAAAATGATAGATATTAAAAAATGCAGAATTTTTGATAAAAATTAATCATATTAAACAATAACAGTAAATAATGCTAAATTTGAAGTCATGAATATGTAGCCACCTTTAGTAGGTACCTATTTAAATTCAAAATCAATCGTTATTATTTAAATCAGTATATCTAACCGGTTTGGTCGTGTGATTCCACATACGAGTATGTAACGTTAGTCGAAATTTTTTTTTAAATCATTTTCTTTAATGATTTTGAATTTTCCAGGTTTACATTTCCAAATGTATCTAATGGCCAAATCTACCACACATGGAAAGCCGCCAGTAAGTACAAGTAAATGTTCGCTTTCTGCAGTGAGTGAAGATGACGCCTCAATGAATTTTTGATCTCTTCGTTCATTTGACATTCACTGCTTTTTCTTGATTCTACTAGTTAATGTGCATTAATATCTTTTTCAGATCTTCATGAAAATCTGTACATAAAAATAGTTGATGGAAAAAAACAAGAGAAATTGATTCAAGGTTCACGGTCAGTGTAATATACGAAAAATTTTGTGTACTAGGAAGTACTAACACACTAGGCAGTTCTTTTATTTTATTTACCGCAATAATCACTAATCAAGTTATGTACCTGTAGTTACATTAAACACAGAGACTGTTAAAATAGAGATTCACCGGTCGAGCTTAGGTTAATGTTAGGAAACAATATTTTTTTAATTAATACCACCAAAAAGAGATCGACCGGCTAGCTGCCCGTCCACGGACGGGCTTTCCAGTTAGTTTTATACATAAAATAAATTGATTTAGGAGTACTTTCTTGTGAAACACAGCAAAATTCCAGTCTAACACTCAAATTCAATTGGAACAAATAATGGTGATTATATAACAGGTATGGGTAGATTTTTATGATG
Organism: Cantharis lateralis; assembly: GCA_963170105.1. NCBI lineage: Eukaryota > Metazoa > Arthropoda > Insecta > Coleoptera > Cantharidae > Cantharis > Cantharis lateralis. Next base: position 9,500,484 of record OY720626.1, read on the forward strand.
ATTCGTAATAAAATTTACAATAAAAAGAAACATTACGATTTAAATCGCAGGTTATAGGTACACAGGGTGTATTTTTCGTATTGTTAAATGTTTACGACAAATTGGACACTGCTTAGTCTGTTTAATGGCTGGTTTTATACACGAGGTACAAAAGATGTGACCACATATTGTTGAACTAATGTCCTTCGACTCCATGGATTCAAAGCAAATTGGACAGTCACGATTTTTTTTAGATGAGTTATCTAGAGAAGCCGAAGGTACATTCTCCTAAAAATTTATTTTTAAAAGTTTAAAAGAAAAAATGTGAAGACAAGAAAATTCTCACCACAATAGTAGGAGAAATTCGTCTTGTTTTTGGGATCTAAGGAATAATTTTGTAAAACGGTAAATAAAAATTTAAATAATCTTACTATTTCGTTCCTCACTGTACAGGTTCGTTTTGGTCTGCGTGATGTAGATGTGTCGTCCAATATTTCTATGGAATTGTCATCTTCGGTATTGACATTATCGTCGATTAAAATCACCGAATCTTCAATTGCAGAGCCATAAATATCGTCGATTAAACTAATTATATTTTGCTTAGATGACGTAGGTGGTTCATTATATTTCACTAGCCTAAAATAAAATAATAAAGAATAAAATCTTAGGTCCTTCTCGTAGGAAGTGAAACTTCTTTATCGACGTATTGTTTAAGACTTAATGTAATTAGGGGAACTCGACAAAAGGAAAATAACGGTGGGGACTGGGAACAGAACGCAATAAGAAGAAATGAAAGGGGAAACAAGAGTGGTGACCGAACGCAAAGGACCTCGATAACAACGAATGATGTATGTGGCGAGTTGCGCAGGAAACAGTCGTGATCTGAATGCTGAAGAAAATTAACGCGGAGCACTTCTTTTTTTAAAGGGTTAAATAATATTTATATTATATAAAGCGGACAATATGTTAGAGGAATTCTTGCAAATACATAAAATAATGCTATATTAAAAAAAAAGAGTTTATCTTGCAGACACCTATTTATTATCAACTTACCTATCAAAATTATCATCAACTAGTTGTGCGATAGCTTCAGTCTCTGATCCTAGAAGATCATCAACAAAATTTATAATTTGTTCTTCATCCATTGGTTCAGGTGATGATCTCAAATGTATGTGATAATTGGTCTAATAAAAAAGTATTTACCGGTTCTTATCAGCTTTGAATATTTTCAAAAATCAAAAATGCAAAAAGCATTTGTAACACTCACAGATTTTGAGCCATCAATTGAGCTGCACGAGGAATCCATCTTGGGGTGTTTTAACAAATTCATGTGTTGTTGCAAGACGTATTGTTCTGTATCTTCTCCCTTGCCTATGTTTGCACAGTTCCTTTTCTCCAGCTTGCAACCATCACATTGATCTAACTCTACTTTTATCGTTTCAAGACTTGGTAAACATACAATTCCTTCATCTTCCTCCGAGGGAGATGTTGTTTTGGTCAAACTGGAAGCCAAGCTCACAACTTTCTCATTTATTTTCATAAATTTTGGACTTAATTCCTAAAAATTGCGGATTAAAGTAATGAAAATTAAATTTCCCATTTCTTACATAACTGTGCATTGAACCGCAGCTGTCGTCTGATATACAGAGAGGTTCTGTGGCCTCTCTTTTTAAGCTTTTAGGAACTTTTGTCTTTTTTTTGTTGTTTGTTTCAATTTTAGATTCTTTCAAATTACCAGCACCTTCGGTATATTCCGCCTAATAATTATAAATTAAACAATTTTGCCAAAGTATTATATTGCACTTACATAGCCGCTGTTCTTTTCAGTCTGTAACTTTCCATTTCTTGTTTTCTTCTTATCAGAAGTCTTCAAGTTGTTCCTACTAACTGTTTTATTTTTAGTCCGGTTTGATCTCTGCCCAATTGGGGTATCGCCAATATCTTTCCCATAAAAAAATTTGGAAGCAGACTCGTCCATCTTATCGAGCGCACTATCAGATAGGTTTAGTTCTGGCTTATTCACCTTCATGAAACTTCCGAAATGTTTTTCATCGAATTCACTGCCAATCTTAGAAGCTTAAAAAAGAAACTAAATAATTTTGAATCGATTTCTCGGTTTTATGATTAATTACGATGACATAAATTTAGTACTATAACAATAAAAACAAAAGAATACAAATTGGTTACAGTCAAAAATCATATTCTCTTTTTTAAATATATTATTTTTTTATGAAATTAAGATTACGACATCAAAAACTTGATACATTTTTGTATTTGTGTAAATGGTTCCAAACGTTTTGTCGGGTGAGAAACCGAAGCATTAATAATTAGACCCTGCAAGAAAACGCGATTTCTATTGTAATAAGTCTTTAATAATTTTAAACCCTTATTACAATCGAGGAAATAAAATTTCCAATAAACCAGCAACTGCATCACCGTGTTTGGTATTTGAAGTTCCTTAATAATAATTGAAAATAATTTTCCCTTAACTTTTCATATATTTCGTTTTCCGATAAAGTAGTATACTCCCCTTTAATCAAAAGGTTTCGTTATTGAATTTACATAAAAACTATACATCTAGGTCTAAGGTTTTTGTTCTGTACTTTTACGAGTAGATGCCATTAAAAATATAACAATAATAAAAAAAAGGTATTTAAAAAAACTTAATTTTAGCTTGTAAAAGTTAATTTAAAATTTATTATTACTATTTTTTGTTTGTCAATAAAATAAACAGGAAAATTTAAAAAAATTTATTATTATTAAAATGCATTATTTCTACAATAATTAATTATTTGGAAATCTTTGGAATTCATGAAAATCCTTGGAAATCTCTGGAATTTCTTGTAAATCATTGAAATCTTTGGAAATCTATGAAATTCTATAGAAGTCTCTGCAATTCCTTAGGAATCATTGGAATTCTTGGAAATCATTGGATTGTCTTGAAAATTTCTGGAATTCTCTAGAAATCTACGGAATTCTTTAGGAGTCATGAGAATTCTTTGAAATCACTAGAATTCCTTGGAAATCACTGGAACTATTTCTGAGAAATCGTTAGGATTCCAAGACTTGAACCCAAATTTATTTGAATATTTACCCCCTGTAATAAATGGTCACCTATTTCAAAGTTCACAATAATGAAAAAATTTGAAATTTTTATATTGTGATAATTCAGAGAAAACATATTAATTTTAAATCTATAATTTTAAACAATTTTTATTAAAGTATTATAAATCTCTCATCAGAAATTTTCCAATGGGTGGGTCGGAAATTCCCCCGTTTTCATAAACAGTTTCCCCTCTCACGATGGTCATGTGAATCCTTCCGAACAACTTTTGACCCAAATAAGGTGTAATCTAAACGATAAAAAATGATGTCATGTCTATATCATCCTATTACCATATAATCTTCACCTTGTTTTTATGTTGTATCATCGAGGTCTCTATTTCTATTATGGAATCTGGTTCCCAAATTACTAAATCCGCATCATAATTAACTGCAATTAATCCTTTGTTCTTATCTAACCCAGTTAACTTCGCTGTTGCGTGGGTCATATATTTATTGATATCGAAGATGGATAGACCCCGCTTTTTTAGTTGGGTCCAAAATAAGGATAAGCCTGCAAAGACATTTATTAAAAAGACTTTCTACTGATTTTACTTTCCATTACCAAACTGTAAAGATGAAATTCCACCCCAAGCTTTCAGAAAATTTCCACTCTCCATTTCTTTTAAATTTGGTGTGCATGGCGAATGATCAGATACCACCATATCTATGGTACCCATTTTGATTGCTTCCCATAGTAAATCCTTAAAAAAATATGAGAATGAAAAGTCTTCCAGACACCCTTTGCTTATTGTTACCTGATTTTTTAAGCTCCTTATTGGGGGTGTGCATTTAAATGTGGTAGCTTTATTTGGAATATCTTCCGAATTAAAATTCAAATAATGATGGCAAGTTTCTACAGTTAAATTTAATCCGGACTTCTTGGCTTCTTCTATTAAGGGTAACGCTTCAGCTGTGGAAATATGAACAATGTGGGTTTCTACCCTAAAATAAACATTGTTAAGCGATCCTTCTGATACCTTCAACGAGCAGCGCAGTCAAATCATTTCTACTAACCTGTATTTCTTAGATAACCGGATAATTTCTCTAATGGCTTTGAGTTCCATCGACGGTGGTCGTGTGGCTAGAAACGTTTCATAAACAGTGGGGTCGCCTAAAAAAATTTATGGAGCTGTTAAGCGGTATGCTTAGTAAAACAACTTTCAACGTACCTTGCACTGATATATCTTCATCAACTTCAGCATGAAACTATAACAATAAACTTTAGTAATGATAATAATTATGATATAATCTTTGAAATATTCCTATATAATCTGGTCTGGGAGGTATAAAATACCTTCCAGCATCCCAGTAAGTAATGTGTCGAGTAAGACTGGTACCAGTCGAAACTAATCTATATTTGGAAGAGAATTTTGTACTTGATTTCATTGTTCCGAGTTGGCAATTATAATAATATAATTAGGTTCTAGAAAGTTTTGTTAGCTGAAGCCTGAATTTTTAACTTAGAAAAAAACTACTACAATCGGTTACTCATTATAATATGGGTATTATTGGCAGTTAGCGCTATCAATTGGTACTGCTAATAAGAGAGAATTAGTTCTCTGTAGAGTGAACTAATTTTCTTAAGAAACACCACAACTTCAGTCTTGACTACGTTTACCTTAAAACTTATTTCTTCGCTTGTTACAATAAATCTGTCAAAGTATCCGACAAGATAGCACTGTCGCCTACAAACATTATATTATTGCTCAAATTCTTGTTTTCTTAAAAATCTTATCTAACTGTGCATATATTAAATAACAATGGAGATAATATAGAGCCTTTGTCAGTCCTCGTCGTATAGATATCTTGCTTTCTGTTCTATCTACTATGATATTAGTATTTTGCTAATATCTCCGGTCAAATTACGTCTGTAGTTTTTTTATTTAAAATGTCAGATTTGTTGCTACTAACTGCCATATTCACTAGGTAAATAACTATCAAGGTAACTTTGCACATCATCGATGGTGCATTTTGATTACCTTTTTGGCAGTAGTTGTAGAAGTTACAAACGAAACGAATGCCCATTCTCAATGAATTGTCGGGAATACCGGGACTTTTAAATTTTAACTTCCTGGATTATACCAGCTTAAGATATTTTAGTATGCAAACTTTTGAAATACATACCGCTAAGACCGAAATTGTGTTTTCCAAAGTTTTCATGGCGGATTCGATATCTTCCAGCGTAACGTATGGAAATTCATCCACACCTGAAGGACACATAAAACATTTAAATCCTACAACTCCAGCTTTAACCAAATCCATTAATTGATCCTAAAATTTCCGAAATTTTGACTAAAATAAATGATCGAAATTAAAAATTTACTTGATTGCCATGGATAACCCCTCCCCAAAAGGCAACATCGACGTAACATTGCCCTTCAGCATTTTTAAGTTTTTCTTGAAAATTATTTAATGTTGTATTTGGTGGAATCGAATTTCTGCGTGATAAAAATTATCTGTATTGCAAATATTAGTTATGTAATATAAACATATTTACAGTGGCATATCAACAATTGATGTTATTCCGCCAGCAGCTGCAGCTTTCGTTGCCGTCTTAAATCCTTCCCAATCGGTTCTTCCTGGTTCGTTAATATGAACATGGGAATCTATAATACCCGGCATAATCACACGATCACCTACATCTATTACCTAAAAACATTAAGCAAAATTGATTTCTTAATTTCTGGACAGACAGACATTTTTATATCAAATTTTCCAAAATTTGCAAAGAAAACTGTTTTTTTGTTGGAACTTAGAAAATTGTCCGTACCTTAAGGTTATTTGCATTTTTATCGTATAATTTTATCTCTGAGTTATCCAAAATTTTCGCAATTTTTCCATCAGTTTCTACCAAAATTCCTCCATTTAAATATTCATTATTTACGATTATTTTACTGCTTATAAATAACTTTTTTGACTTCATTTTGAAAAATGTTCTATTGCAGGTATAGTTGTCTCTGTCTCTGAGTTAAGGTTTGATTAGTTAATCTTCAAATTGTTTTCGCTAAATTGTAATTTAGAGGTCAAAAAGATCGTAACCAAACATATAATAATAATTCTGTTATTGTGAACTAAAATTTGAAAAATGAAAACAGCGTTATATATAATTTTGATCTCTATAATTTATTATTAAATACTATATTGTTGTTATATTAGGCATTATGTTTATGTATTTATAGCGTCTGATACAATCTGTATACTCACAATTTTATTTATACTTTGATAATAGGACTAAAGGCGGCTTCCTACGTACGAACTTTATATTTGTTAATGTGCACCCACAGGTTTTATTTTTACAACAAACGACAAAATTTCTTTGGAGACCAACACCAGTAAAACGTAAAATAAACTTTAAATCGTACAAAAACACTCTTAAATACAATTTCATAAATATTTAATTAAAATAAAAAATAAGGTTATCTAAAATGATACATATTAAAAAATGCAGAATATTTGATAAAAATTAATCACATTAAACAATAGCAGTAAACAATGCTAAATTTTAGGTCAAGAAACATGTAGCCATCATCTTTAACTTTAGTACTATTTAAGTTGAAAATCAATCGTAATTATTTTAATCAGCATTTAACCGCTTTGTCTATGCCATCTTATCGAATTCTGACTTCATTTGCGAAGTGCCTGACGAGCCACTGCGATTAAAATGTATAGACCTACAAATTGAAGCAGTTTACATATGCCGAGCTGTTTTATGAACATTGGTAGGTAATGGTCTACATATAAACTAAATATAAAAAATAAAATTTGCGAAGCGCAAAATACACTCACGATAATGTAGAAAGTCGAACGATGTTTTCTCTGCAATCGCAAGCAGTAGAATGAGAATCACGCTTACCACCTTACCTCCTACCTACTCCTTACCTAAATTCGGATTGCCAAAATCTACGTAGTGTACACGTACCGTCAAATGAATGTTTTTTAAAGCTAACATGAACTTAAACTAGTAAATTTTACATCAAAAAGCCGATTATCATAATTAAATTGTGTAGTAATCGTTGGGTGTAATTCATTCATCCCAACTTCATCTGAAAGCTCAAATTTCACTCCTTCCGAATATTCATTGCATTTCTTACCTACTTTGAAGGAAAACAGCAGTAGAAAACTACCAGTAAACAATTTATAATCTGTTAACGTCTTTCTACGGGTATATATGGTTGAGATAATTGGATACTAAATTTGCAGTTCAGAATTCTTATTCTCCAGTAATAGTTAAATTGATATTGTTTTTTAGAAAGATGTCGACGTATTGAGAGTATTATTTTAGCAGAAGGAAGAATATCAATAACCGGTGGTCTTTAAGGATCGTCAATCATCGGAAGGAATCTTTCTTGGTTACTGAGGTAGGGAATTTATGATAAAAGTGTTCTGTAGGTGTACAACCAAGAGATAAATTGTTTGCAACTATGATGGTCAGTACTAATTTCACTACTAATCCGATCAAAATTAATCCGATTATCCGATTATTATCCGATTATATCCTCAAACGCCTATATAAGGGCGACGATTGCTAACAAAAAATATTACTTTTAAATCTTGCAAAATATCTCCAGTACCCACTTCAAATCATATATCAAAACATGTCTCAAAATAATACTATTATTTCAGGCTGTAATAAAGAAACAGGTACCGCCCGTAACCTATATCGTCACCAAGTACTGGAATCAACCAGCGACCAGTATCAAATTATGAAATTTCTAGGAAGTGGCTCTTTTGGAACAGTATTGAAATGCTTCAAAAAACATTCCAACGAGTTTGTCGCCGTGAAAATTCTAAGCAGCGATCCAAGATATATCAAATTAGGTCACAAAGAGATGTCCATATTGGCGAGGATCGGTGAAGTAAATACGGAAACATGTTCATTCGTACGAGCCATCGAATTTTTCATGCATGGAGATCATATTTGCCTTGCATTTGAAATGTTAGACCAGAGTCTGAGCGACTTTCTTTTGTCCAATCAATTATCAGCTGAAAACGTCGCTTGCATACTTAAACAACTGCTGACTGGTTTAAAGAAGTTAAAGGAATTGTCCATCATTCACACGGATTTGAAACCCGACAACATAATGGTCGTGGACTCAACGCGACCACCGTATAAATTTAAAATTATTGACTTCGGTTGTGCTCTCACAACTCGGGAAGCCCATCGTACCGACCACATTCAAACCAGGTGGTATCGATCTCCAGAGGTACTGTTGGGTTTACCGTATGGACCGGCCATCGATATGTGGTCGTTGGGCTGCATAGCCGCAGAATTTATTCTAAGGTCGCCTTTGTATCCGGGCAAGCACGAATTCGACCAGATTAGGTATATTTGCGAAACACAAGGTTTACCTCCTCAATGTATGTTGGACGAAGGTTTAATCACGTCGTTATTTTTCAAGCAAGATTTAGAAGAAGATGTTTGGCATTTAAAATCGAAGAAAGAATATGAATCCCGAACGTCGAGCAAATGTTGTGAGCATCGAAAACATAAATGCATTTCCTTAAACGACATTTCGATCGTCAATATTCCTACGCGTTTAAAAGGTGGCGAGTTGCTAAAAGAAATAACTGGTAGAAAGCAGCTTGTCCAATTGATCATGGAAATGCTACAGCTGGATCCGAATAAAAGAATTACGCCAGAAGAAGCCTTAAATCATCCAGCCATTCGTGAGCATACACTATTTTGATACCCCCGATTCTTCCAATTTTAATATATTATATGCGATTCGTTGCTCAAATTTATTTGTATAAAATAAACTAACCCACAATGTAACTCTCCATTACTTGCATTTATTATTTTCAATTATAGTTGTTGTTTCTCTTAATAGTTGCAACCTCTGATGGTCTTTGGCAATTTTAACATTGCTTTCCTTGTTAAGTTTGCCGCTATCTGACGATTACAGCGTCATATTATCAGACGTCATAATATTATGTAGCGGTAGATATACATTTTTAATTTTCGGTAATATTTTTGAATAAATTCAACAGAAAAGAAGCTTTCAATACTTACAGACAACACTAAACGAAGGTGCTGGATAGAGGTGCTAGGTCAACTCGAAAAAGATCCATGGAGAGACTATCTTACAAAAAATTGCAGAATTAGCTATGAAATTGGAACACCTTTGGGCTCACACACGGGTAATAACGGCCTTATTTCCAGTGCACGATATACGTACATAAATAGCCACTAATATACTGCTATGATATTTTTATCACAGTGAATTATTAAATTTTCTATCACCTGCGTGTTATCTTGGTGCTGTCCTTGTAAAATTTTATAATTCAAATTATCCTTTAAATACACCATAAATTTTTACTCTCCCCATACGTATACGTATGTATAAGGGAAAGTATTGTAATTCTTTCTAATCATTAAATTTGATCTTCCCTTGGTCAATAATTAAATAAAACTAAGTTTTCCAACCATTTTCCAAATTTATTATTTATTTTTAATCAAACTTTTAACCACTAACAAAATTGCGGCTGTCCGGCATTATCTCCCTCGAACGACCTCCTATCCAAAATTTCTCCCAAAAATCCTCGATGCTGCGCATTTTTCAAAATAAATTAAAATACAAATATAAAGGCAATTTTACACTAGAATACACAGCAATACATACCAGAAGGTATTTTACCAGTTGGTGCTTTGGAGAAAACATCAACACCATCAGACTGCATACATGGCACGGTCAAAAAATAAGCGGTTATTTACTATGCGGAGCATTTCTTGCAGGTGTTCAACGACTGCCTTGTTACTGGTACAAAGCCCATCGAGAACCCGTCGTCGTGGGCAAGATCCTGTTGGTGAATGATCCTATCGGAATATCAATTTGGTTTTCGAAAAATTGTCAAAAAGCTAGGAGTGGTTACCTGGCCGACCAAGAACTACGTTATGCTGATATTAAAAATGTAAATGGAGTGGAGTCACATCTGAAGGCTATGAGCGAGCAAAAATCAACTGGTCCAACCGGTCTTGGAAAAAGAAGAGATCAATGCGACAAGTGAAGTGCGGCAGGGAACAGTGCTTGGCCCAACACTTTGGAATGTCTTCAGTATAGAGCTTCCAGAAAGAGTAACTTTGGTGGGTTTCGCTGACGACCTTAAAAGTGCTCACCCTCATTCCAGAGAAGCCTGCAGAAGTGGTCGTATGTGGGAATAGACAGGAACCAGCTGTCCGACTAATGCTGAATGGTGTGTGACGGGTCAAAATGAGTCGATTGAATTATAAATTTTAAGTACGGTTCTGTTCTAGTAACTAATAAATTATTATATTTTGTTTGAGACCTTGATTCATTATCGACAAGACATTTGCGGGTTTATCGTTTTAAAAATTTTGGAATAGACTAAAGTCGAGTTTTGAATATATTTGGATGTGCTTTTGCCTGGATTTTTTTGGTATTCTTACGAGTTTTTTTACCAATCCAAATATTTGGGATCATTCGGTGCAAGAAGTTCTAATAATTGCTTTTCGCCCGTCGTTTCTTCGAGGTGAGAAGAATGTCAATTTCAAGTGTTTTTGTGACTCAATTTCGTTATTTGTCTGCTATCGCCACCCGTGGTTATATATTCTATTTCGTACGATAAGCCCTCGATACCATCTACGAGGTAAAGTTATTTTATTTAACTCACTTTTTTTTTGATAACAAGAACCTTTTAGGGTCCTTCCTCCACCCCACTGTTCTTGGTGGATATGAATACAGCTTTTTTTTACTTTATCACGACCTGGTTTGACGTCCTATATTGGTTCAGGGAGTTACTACTCCAGTCAATTTCCATCGTTGGAGCCTTGGCTCGTTGAAGAATTGGGTGTAACCACTAACATATCCTTGCAACCTGACATATACCATCTGTCATCAGTCCTGAGATAAGTGTTTTGTGCCGTTTTTTTTATGTGTATTTAAATGAACATTATTTAAATTTATGTACGCCTTAAACTTAAGTTCGAGCTCTTTTGAAATTACTTCAGTACAGTTTTTATTAACCTCTGGGTGTACATGACACCAGTATCGTGTGATAAACATTGTAAACAAAATAACTATACCGGGGTTATTCTTGCATAACAAGAAACGCATATTACGATGTCCAAAAGTATAAAATGGTTTAAATTCAAGAAAACCTAATTATTTACCTTATTTTCGGAACATCCATCCCCTATTGTTTTTAGCATGAGACTCTTTAAGCTTTAACTTAATTACTTGTGATGTTGAATAATTAAAAGCAATAATTTGATAATTTCTAAATTTATAATTATATCGAAAAGTTAAACAAAATTTTATCTTACAAATACACAACTAAATAAATTTTATGTAGCATTTAAATTTCAAATTTTGATGTTTTTGATCATCATCCGTTTACATCGGTTTACCAATAAATCAATTCCGTCTTATTGCAATTTTGGTCTTATTTAAATTTTAGTAATTCTTTCAACCACCTAGACAAAGTTGCAATTTTGATGGCAATTAATACAAATTTTATAAATCAATTTTATCGTGGTTTCAAATTTTACGAAAAATTCATCGTTCGTGCAGTTAAATTGTTCTCACCCATAATAAATCAGAAGTTTTCATTTCTTCGTTGTTGTTTCCATTTACCGTTTTACCTTTTGTGAGAATCTGGCGTCCATACGTTGCCTTACCCGTTCCTGCTATTGCTGACGATTATCTTTGGTCGTGAATAAATTGTGGTTTTTCTTTCTGTTGAAAAATATTGGCACAAGCACTCTTACTCTGAATTTGTAATCTTCAGGTAAGTTAAATCTTTTAATAATTGTATTTGTCAATTACAATTAAAATTCAAATTATTTAAACTTTTGACTCTGGGCTTTTAAATTTTCGAACTTGACGAGTTGACGGCTTTACTCAGAATGAATTATTTCATCAATTTTTCTCCCTCCTTGATTTTTGGAATTTTGAAAACATTAATTCTCCCACTTAATTTTGGTGGGAATGCAAAAAGTGTAATTTTTGCCCTCGGCTACGCCTCGTGCAAACAAACCTTTACCCTCAGGCCAAAAAAGGATCACTTTATTCCCTTGGTGCATAATGTACTATTTTTCTATTTTATTGCTCGAATTGGATTTCTGGCGCCATTATACTTTAGTTTTTCATTAAGTTGTTTTTTTTATTACAACTCCAGTGTTAATTCTTGCACCTCATCATATCGCGTGAGTTCCATCTATGCTATCTTACGTGATTTGGGTATTCGAGTTTATCTTGGGAAGCACGTAACTGCAGCACTTCCCTCTTATTTTTAGGCTTCTATACACTATATATGAAGAAGCCTTATGTTCTGGTCTCGTGTCCGTCCGTCCGTCTGTCCGCACAATTCAATTTTTAGGTCTTCTTAATTCTAATCCTAAAATCCTTAATTTTCTAGTGTATTTTTTTCTTATATAGTAAAATTATATTACCAATAGTAAATTATCGGTTTATTATTTTTTTAATCCGTTATTTTATTAAGAATAAATCGAAAAGTAGTGGTTTTCCGTGATTGGTGAATTTATTAAATATGATAAAAAAATAAAGTACAAAAATATTTGGGGAGCGATTTAAGAATAATTTGCACTTAATTCATATTAATGAATCAAATCGAGGTTTCCTTTACAATTAATCCAGGAAGAAAGGAGATGTATAGAAGCCTTAGAACGACGGTCATCCGAGTTCCACCTTGTTTTTATGTACGAAGGACTCACCGATCTGGTACCTTACTCTGCTCCTTTACTCTAGCAGGGAGCATTGCCAAACTAACCTGAGATTGGAAAAATTTACATCAATCTCCTTTGTTTTATTAACACCGTGGCAATGATAAATTTGCCAAAGACCGTCAGAGGATGCAACTTTTAATAGAAACAACCAAAATTGAAAATAATAAATGCGAGTAATGAAGAGTTACATTATGGGTTAGTTTATTTTATAAAAATTAATTGCATAATATAATAAAATTTGTAAGAATCAGGTGTATTAAAATAGGGTAAGCTCACGAATGGCTGGATGATTTAAGACTTCTTCTGGCGTAATTCTTTTACCCGGATCCAGCTGTAGCATTTCCATGATCAATTGGATAAGCTGCTTTCTACCAAATATCTCTTTTAGCAACTCGCCACCTTTTAAACGCGTAGGAATATTGACGATCGAAATGTCGTTTACGGAAATGCATTTATGTTTTCGATGCTCACAACATTTGCTCGACGTTCGGGATTCATATTCTTTCTTCGATTTTAAATGCCAAACATCTTCTTCTAAATCTTGGTTGAAAATAGCGACGTGATTAAACCTTCGTCTAACATACTTTGAGGAGGTAAACCTTGTGTTTCGCAAATATACCTAATCTGGTCGAATTCGTGCTTGCCCGAATACAAAGGCGACCTTAGAATAAATTCTGCGGCTATGCAGCCCAACGACCACATATCGTTGGCCGGTCCATACGGTAAACCCAAGAGTACCTCTGGAGATCGATACTACCTGGTTTGTATGTGGTCAGTACGATGGGCTTCCTGAGTTGTGAGAGAACAACCGAAGTCAATAATTTTAAATTTATACAGTGGTCGCGTTGGGTCCACGACCATTATGTTGTCGGGTTTCAAATCCGAGTGAATGATGGACAATTCCTTTAACTTCTTTAAACCAGTCAGCAGTTGTTTAAGGATGCAAGCGACGTTTTCAGGCGATAATTGATTGTACAAAAGAAAGTCGCTCAGACTCTGGTCTAACATTTCAAATGCAAGGCATATATGATCCCCATGCATGAAAAATTCGATGACTCGTACGAATGAATATGTTTCCGTATTTACTTCACTGATCCTCGCCAATATGGATATCTCTCTGTGACCTAATTTGGTATATCTTGCATCGCTGCTTAGAATTTTCACTGCTACAAACTCGTTGGAATGTTTTTTGAAGCATTTCAATACTATTCCAAAAGAGCCACTTCCTAGAAATTTCATAATTTGATACTGGTCGCTGGTTGATTCCAGTACTTGGTGACGATATAGGTTACGGGCGGCGTCTGTTTCTTTATTACAGCCTGAAGTAATGGTATTATTTTGCGACATCTTTCTATATAATTATGATTTGAAGTAGGTAGATACTGGAGATATTTGTAAAATTTAAGAGTCATCGTCGCCCTTTTAAACGAAATTTTAGTTTCTTCAAGTTTCCTACATTGTCGAGTGCTTTTGCGCTCCGAGGATTGTTATAATTCACACGGGCGGTTTTCCCAACGCCTGACATTATCAAATTTGGGATCCCAGTTTTCGAATTTCGGTATTTTCGTGCTCGGTAACCCTACGGGGATATTTTAACGAGTTTAGCTAGACTACGCCCTATACATCTCTCGCTACGCTCGGGCGATCCAGGCACTCGGAAATCCACAATTTTTTAGTAATTTGAAAAAACATAAGGTTTATTAAGTAATTCTCACAGGCTCCTCTTCCAACCTGCCGTGGGTAGCCAATCACTACATGACAATGTTAATTGAAATCAAAGAAAAGATTTATGGAAATTTTGGATCAGGTCCCATGTCCGTCCGTCCGCATGTTTCAAATTCTTATATGAAGGTGGACAGACGTACCGATAGTTAGTTTACTATTACTTGTTATTACTGTAGGTACCTTTTTTGTTTCAAATTTAAGATTTAAGTGAATGGAGGTGGAAGCATTCGTAATACATAAACCGTCTATATTTCAGATCGTCCAAAGTTAATCTGTTGTAAAATAAAAAATATTTATAAACTATTTAAAAATATATTTTTAGGATTTATTATTATTAAATGAAATTTACAACCATGACGTAAGAAGAGCTATTTGGTTTAACACACTACTCTTGCTAGTTCCACCAACTGCTTTATACTGCTCAACACTGTTTTCATAATTCCATATCTTTGCAACGTCTTCCTCAAAATGGCTACTAAAAATTACAGGAAGTCAAATTACTGGGAGTCCAGAGAGACAAATTTGCAATAAATTTATTTACCTGATGGACTGCAGTTTCTCCAAAGGTATCTTTTGCAGGGGCATGTTTAACTTTTCTGAAGTAGCCACAACTTCGCCTGCAATATGGTGGGCCTTTCGGAAAGGTACCTTTTTGCGGACCAGGTAATATGCTAAATCTGTCGCCAGCATGTCATAACTTAAAGCTTCGTAACATTTTTTAGAATTTACCTAATACAAAATTATGTTTATTTATTGTTAACCTTGTTTGTCATGATGGTACCTTTAGTGTTTCGATCGTTCCAGTTGCAACCTTAATAATAGATTTCAATTTATCAAATGTACTAAACATGGCCTCCTTATCGCTTTGTAAATCTTTGTTATAAGTTGATGGTAATCCTTTTAAAACCATCATAAAACCGGTACACTGAAACGTAAACAAATTAAAAACAAAATAAAGGTACTAACGGTACCATTACCTCTCCATATAAACTTCCTCCAATTCCGCGGATGAGTTCCAAAGAATCTGGATTTCTCTTTTGTGGCATTAAACTACTTCCAGTGGAGAAGGAATCATCAACTTTTACAAAATTAAATTCCCTGGTACTAAAAATGATCAGATCTTCAGCTAGGCGGCTCATATGAATTCCTACCAGAGACGACCAAAATAAAAATTCGGCTGAAATTTTGATCATTTTTAAAAAATCGCAAAATGTATTCAGTGTTAATTACCAACAAAATCTCTATCGGATACAGACTGCATGCTATTTTGAGTCACATCTTCAAAACCCAAAGAAGAACCCAGAACATTCCTGTCGATGTTAAAAGGATTTCCTGCAAGAGCACCACTTCCGAGAGGCATCACGTTAACTCTTTTCAAGATATCCTGTAATTTATCCACATCATTTTTTAAAGTCCAGGCGTGACTAAAACAAACCATCGTAAGATGAATGTGATCTTACGCCGAATTGGATCAGTAAAATATACCTAAGGATCCAATGACTCCATCGTATTGGTTGTGCTCTTTGTAAATGAGTATATCCTGGCATTAAAATGTTAATTCCCTCTCGGGATCTTGCAACCATGACTTTGATTAGGGTCTTTAACGTTTCTGTTAGTTTGCCGACAGCAATCTTTAACCACAATTTCATATCGGTTACAACTTGATCGTTTCTACTCCTTCCAACGTGCAACTTCGTGGCCGGTTCTCCGATTATTTCCTAAATTGTATCGTTGATTCGTTTTAATAAACTTTTTTTCTAAAAATACCTTTAACCTCCTTTCATTTGCAGTGTGTATGTCTTCGTCTTCATTTTTAATAACAAATCTTCCGCTGTTCCATTCCAACTTAACCGCATCTAAACCGGTGCAAATGGATGAAACTTCGTCGTCGGTTAACAAACCAACAGTATACAAAGATCTAGCGTATGCTTGACTGGCCACTATGTCTTCGACGTACATTCTTTTATCCAAATAAATGCAAGAATTCAGTTTCTCTAGTTTTGGATCGCAAGTTCCAGTGAACCTTCCGCCCCATAATTTATGCGACTGAAATCGTTTTAATTTGGAATTTTTGAATTCCCTCTGAGGAAATATTAAATTTTTGTACTCACCATGATAATATGTTATTGTAGAGTTTGTGAAAAAATATGTTGGCAGTGAAAATGACGAAATGATGAGGCGCTCTTTGATAGCTTATCGGAAAGGTTAAACGATAAGAAAAGTCAACAGTAGGTTAATATTTATTTATATTATTAAAACAATCACAAAACCAAAAGCATTTAAAGATCACATATTATTTGAGAAATTGTTAAAATTAACAAATAAATTATCTTATGCAGTAAAAATAGCAACAAACGTATTATTTCACAGAGTGAAGCAAAATTTGAAATGAAATGCAAACGAAGCAAGTGTAGTAATTACAATTCAACATTTTAACAATGTCTTTAGGAACTTATGCTACAGGAAAAATATTCTAACAACCATGTTTTGTAGTACCAGTAGTGTCGAAAGTTAATGTCCTCCTTTTCGTTTTTACGGCTTCGTGGATCTTTCATACCTGGCGCATTTTTTGATATTTCTGAAAAATTTATATTATTATAACATTAAAACAAAAAATTATAATATGAAGAATACAAAATTTTAGTACTACGCTAGGTTGTAATAATGCTGTTAGTACTACTGATCAGGGCCGGCTCTAGTATAGCGCAATTAAGCAGTAGCATAGCCAACTATAGGTGGTCGTGCCTGTAAACTTACCAATTTAAAAAAAATTTTCTAGAGCCAGAATCACTACTAATCTCAACAATTAGATGGTTAGACGTTAAAAATTACGAAACAACAACATTGAAGAATCTACTCAAAAAATTGTCTACTTATTACTTACACCAGTTAATTAATTTTATAAATTGGAAAAACTATAAAATAATTTAAAATGTTATCGTTTTCACAATACAGAAAAAATAATGGTTTGTGGAAAAATTCATACCTTTTAAATTCAGAAATACGGATTATCTGCGGTACAAATGAAAATGCATAAATAATAATCAAATGAATATATAAAAATACAAACAAAGCATAATATATTATGTAATTAATTCCGCCAAAGTTAAATTTAAAAAACAACCCCCAATGCGAAAGGTATAACACTGCAATATTTACTTTTTTATTTATATTATATTGGACCCATAAGACTTTTCTAGTGTATAAAATAGGAACTTTACGGACTACCTCATGTTTTTGTTTGCTTGGTTTTTCCTTCACAACGAACAGAAATATTGAACTTATTGCAATCGTTTTGATTACCTTTGTTGTGTATAGTGGAAATTATCGAAGCTTTCCACTCTTCAGGACTGTTCCGAAGCTGGATATAACAGCTAGCCTTCCTCGCATCCAGGGCCGCAGAAGTAAAGCGTACACTTAAAATTCTTTTCAACCAATGAACTTATTTATGAGATTTTCAAAATACAATAAATTCATAATTACAATGAACTCTTTCATTACCGCTATGAAATTTTGTTCATTTGTTAAAATTTCTCCTTCTTGTAGTTTAGTCTAAAAAATTTAACAAATTATCCAGACTCGCGATTAATAAGCTTAGTGCGGATTAAATGTCTGGCTTTATAAACTAGAAGCGTTTTGCGGTTGAGTTGAGCCAAAAGCTAATTCTTTCATTTTTTCTTATTTTTGTCAAAATTAAATCAAACTGGTGTTAGTAATTTACGAAACTTTAAAAATGGACCCGATCTACCTAGCATAGTAATAAAATATGCCTCATGAACATAAACATGGACATTCTTTGGATTCTACATTTCGTCGTCTATACAGTACTGGTACATACGCTGTGGATATTCGATGGTTTATGGAATCTTTGTTTGATGTGTTTCGAGTTTTTTCCACTTTCGGCGACAATACAATTTCTACAAAAAAAGAAGTTAATTTTCATTATTGCATTCCCTCTCCTACTTACTAGTGGAATCTTTCTTCGATTTATCTTTTTTCGCTTTTTCTTCATTCTTAAATTTTTGCAACCGTTCCTTGCTTAAATTTTTTTCGGCCGTACTTCGAATCGTGGATACAGCGGTTTTATGTCTTATTTCGGGTAAAGCTCCAACTGACAAGCTAAAAGTAGAAAGATAAAATTAAAAAAAAAACAAACAACCAAAAATCCACTCACCCTTCTTCGTTTCGTTTCTTATCGTCTCGCTTCTTATTGTAATAATTAATACTTTTGCTAACTTCTACGCTTGGTTTGCTATTTTGAGACGATTTTGTTTTCCTAACTAAACGTGGTTTTCTAACAGGTACCTCTATAGCCACAGGTAAATCTTCGGAAGAGCTACCGTGCGATTGTAAAAGAGCTTCCCTGCTGCTCGCCCTTTGCAGTCTTCTTGCTTTTGTTGCAGCCCGCGTCGACGACACTTCGGCATTGACTTTTTTCCTGTATTTTTCACTATCACTAACTCTATAAACAGAATTCAACTTCTTCGTTTCGGAAATGCTGTCGTCTATGGAAGATGTGGACGATGTCCTAATTTTAGATTTCGACGATACAACTTCATTTGAAAACGTTCTATATTTTGAATTAACTTTTTCGTTCCACGATTTTGTTTCGCAAATTGTGTCCAACCGTTCGTTGCAACTAGCTTTTTCATTTTCCAAATCCTGCAAGTGCGACTCTTCGGCATAATCGTTAACCGCTTGGAGGATTTGATCGGCAGCTTTAGTGAGTTCATCTAGTACGCTACTATCAAATTCTTTTACGCCGTTTTTACTTTTGTATCTCGTTTTGCCTATATTTTCGTATATGTGGGATTCGGGTTGGTTTTTCATATGCAAGTAACTTTCGGGTTTCGAAAATTTCGTATCACTAACTTTTTCTTTTGGCGACTGTGGTAATTTAGGTTTTGTAGTCCTTTGAACATTTTTGGCAGTGTTGAACGATTTTATTCCAAAATATGCCATTTCGGATTTTTTAGGATTTCGCAAGACCGATTTGCTTGGCGATACCGGACGTTCCTTACTTACATCCTTCTGCCTCTCTTTATCTTTATTCGTGGTGTATTCGCCGTTAACGGAAGCGTCCTTTGACGAGAGTTCTTTACGGCTTGCGTAACCATACCGGCAGTGTTTTTCGGGTGTAGGTGATCGATTTTCTTTTTTGCTTGGATACGTGTTTCTTTGATTAAGTACGGGCGATTTTTTGTCTGTAAGTCTTGAAAAATCGGAATCACAGCTTTCTACGAGCTTTTCTTGGAGTTTCTCTGGTTTATCGTACTCGTTGTTGACATTTTGAACGACTAGGAAGGGACTGGATAGTTTTTCGTTATTGTGAGCTGTTTTCAGTTTGTCCTGTTGGGAATTCTGTTGGCCTTTACGTAAAACAACGGGAGAGTGTGGAGTTCTGTAGTTAACAAATCTGTTTGGTTTTTCGTCAACTTTTGGACTATCCTTGCACGGATACATATCGCCGTTGCTGCCAGTAAAATCTTCATCCCTAAATGAGCTAGAACATTCTAAACAAATTTAATTAGTAATTTTGTTATCATTAATAGTTTTTAAATTTGAAACTCAAAATTTGAAATACCTTTTGCTACTTGTGCATGATTTTTAAAAACGGATGAGTTTGATGCTTTACTGCTTCGTTGCTGTTTCATATGCTTGAAGGCTCTCATTTTACTCCAACTTCCAGAAAGACTGCTGTTGTCGTTTTCGAAATTTTTTAGACTTGTTTCTTCGTTATTCATTAGCAATTGGACTTCTTTGTCTGCTTCCGTATCACTGTGCCAGTCCTCGTATAGCTTTCGCAAAACTTCCAGTTGCTCCGGTACGTTTAAATTTTTATAACTCTCTTCGTTATTGAAGTGACCGTTAGTGGTTGTTTCGGATTTAAATGTATTTAAGATGAGAGAGGTTGATTTGAACAAAGAATCGGAAGGTCGGATAGGCTCTATCCTTTTGTCATTGGTTGGCGAAGGTGAGAGATCTATAGTAATCTTGGTGGTCGTCATGGCATTGTTAGAATCATCATCGGCAGTGGTTTTAGAGCAAATCGTATGAGAATTATTTTTGGTTCTGCCAATTCGCACTATGAGAGCTTTGTTTAAAATGTGTTTCTTTGCATCTGCAATGTGGATATGTCTTGAAGATTTTGAAGAAAGTTAAGAAAAAACTACAAACAACTTGGTTAATCTACATTATGTACATTGAAAAATACTACTGACATTAATGGTAATCCATGCACAAGTAGAAGAGGTATTTTTCTTAATCTACACAATTTAATCTAAAAAAGAATGTACAGAATTACAAAAATAAAAGAAAGAAAAAGAGGAACAAAGAAGAAAGGAAGGAATGCGGTTTACTTTCAATTTGGCTCTGTTCAAAAATCTTTTGGACCTTACTGAGTGTAGTTTAACAGTAAACAGTGTTTGCGAGGTATAACAACATAAGTGATTGGTTTGTTTAATAACGGTACAATTTTAGTTCAAACAAATTGTTGACAAAACTTGTAATTTGTCACCTCTGACATTTGTGCAATTGCTGCAATCTCATGAAATTATAATTATTATTTAAATAACGGTGTTGTCATCTGAATACCGCAAAATTTGTTGAATAGCATAGGAGTAATTTATTGCAATCGGCTATTCTTATCAGTATCACGAAATCAATTCGACTTTTTATTAACGTTTTATGAGCGTTACATGCACAAGATATTTACAGTTTGATTTTCGCGTATCAGCTCCATGGTAACTATTATGAATATTTGGTATATATCAAACCATCGGCTTGATCAACACCAGAAAGACCTGCGAAGCAGTGATTTTGCCGAATAGAGATGATATTTTCGAGTTAACATATTATTTCAATGGTAAACGTTAAAAACACGTTAAATTGACCAGTGTCTTTCTGGGAAGTTTACTTAGGTAGTTTTTGGGTCTTAAACAGTTGCCAAATGTATTTGATATCAAAACAATATCAAAGAGTAAAAATAGCAACTTTGCAAAAAAAAGGATTAGTTAGAGAGAATATTAATAAAGATTAAATTATGGAGATGCATTTTTTAGAAAAATTTAAAATACTAACCAACTAATAAACTACTTTTAAAAATAAACAAAACATGCAAACAACAACTAACCTTTGGGTGATTCGTTATACCGAGGCCACGTTGGATGTCTCTCATTAACTTGTTGCTGATTTTCAGACACCACAGTTGCTTCTCCGCTTCCAATATTCACTTTAGTAGAAAATCCTCTTCCTTCCTCCAGTTTGTTTGCTTTTTCTCGTGTTGGATCGTTTGGATGCACAATTTGAATTCGATCGTAAAGTTTCGAAGGTAAATTGTCGTTTTCGCTCAAATTCATTGAGTTTCCGTTATTTTGACTAAACAAATCCGAATAATTGTGGTCTGCAGTGGAATAATTTTTGTTTTTCTGTTTCTCAAACAGCGTGTTCTTAAGAGTAACGGTCGATTTCCACATAGGAACCTCTTCCTTGTTTGGCACCGGTTTAAGTTTCACACCCCAGGGTTTGCTATCCTCGCTTTCTTCGTCGAGCTTTGTGAAAAAATTATCGTCACCCAATAAATAGGGTTTCGGTTTAACCGGTTTATTTTTCAAAATTCCCCTTGGTACTTCATTTTCGACATCCTTTAGATTTTCTTCCATATCCTGCTGATAATGGTATGACTGATTGGTGCTGATGGTGACGACATTTGTAGTGTCATTTTCGGAATACATTTTGTTAGTTGGCTCACTGTTATCGTTATGGTCGTTAACACCCAATAGCGTTTTTTCGTAAGAACTATCGCCAAAGTGTAGCATTGGCAATCCATTTTTATTGGCTTCACTGAGCAGCTGATCGTAGACAATCCCAGAGTTTCTACGTCGCCGCCTAAAATTGTTAGTGGGAGGTGGTTTTTCGTCCGTCGCTACAATGTTAACTCGACCCGACTCGGCAGCAAAATGCACCTCGGTTTTGCAAAATTCAACTTTTTTTGGTTTTCTGTTTTGAATTAAAGCGTCATCCTCCAGTGCATATCGTATAAATTGATTATCTGCGTTTTTATCGTTAACTGCTAAGCTGGTGGGCCGAAACAAGTTATTCGATCTCATTACATATTTGGATTCGTCAACTGCAATAGAATGCCTTTTAATTTCGCCGTTAGTCCACAACTTGAAACCAGAAAATTTATTTTCGTCAATTCCATTTTGTAAACTATTTCTGTTGGTAATGGGAATTGTAATGGAGGTTCCTTCAATATTTTTCTTTTCTTCGTCTTCGAGAAAATCGAGATCATTAAATTTCCTATTCGCCAGAGGACTGCCGAATTCTTTCCGTTTTTCGAATATCGTGGTGTATCGTTTCACGTTACCAACATTTTTTACCGAAATATCACTGTAATTATCACTATTTGAATTAAACCGATCACCTTTGCTATCAGAATCCGAACTAAAATCAAATTTGGTTTTATTTAATCCGCACTTATTATACGTTGGCGTTTGCACGATCTCGCCAGATCTGCAAATTCCACTATCGGTTGACGATTCTATCACATCTTTATTCTTTAACTTTGAATTTATCGGCTGCTGCTGGTTGTGAACTTCTTCGAACCCATACGATTTTCTTCGATTGTACCAATCGTCGTTGCGATAACTCAAAACTCCGTTGCTCTGCTTGGAAGACCTCGATTCCAAACTTCCAGTTCCTATCATCGACTTTTTGTTCATCCCAAATATATAGGAACGCACCGGCGAGGCACTCGGCAAATTATCACTAATCGACATATTGTTGATTTGTTTGGAAAAACTTTCCTCCGTTACGATACCGTCATCGGTGTCTTCTTGCTTTTTAACGTTATCGCCACTTTCGATTTTATAAATGTCTTGAGTTGGTGAACTTGTTCGTCGCAAACGTCCCTTCACCTCCTGCAAAGACTCGACCGTTACGAAAGAATCACGTTTTTGTTTTTTAATGCTAATTTGATTTTCAGTCTTTTCAACTTTATCACCGTCTAAGGAATTCTTGTCGGAACCATTTGTACTCGATATGGATTGTAGGATGTGATCTAAAGCTTCAAGATCGACATTGTTACCCCTGAGAGCAGTACTAAGTCTTCGTCCGGTTTCCAGATCTTCTCGTATTTTTCGCACGCTTCCCGTATTTAAAGGTAAATCCTGAACTCTCGACGAGGCTTTGTTCTGTTTAGGTAACTGTAGGGACCGGCGTATTTTTGAGGTTCTCCTCCATGTTTGAAGTTGCTTGAGATCCTCGAGATCTTCGATACTTTTGTTCGACTTATCTGTGTCAGAAGTTATCGAATGAAGCGCTTCGCTACTTGTGCTTTTCGTTCGTACTAAATTAAAGTGTTCGTTTAACTTTTCGTTTTCCGCGTTCGCACTATCTTCAATTTCGGTTATCTCTATTCCATCTCCATTTTCTCTTTCGTGGATTAATGGCTTGTTTAAGTACTTCCCGATGGTTTGTTTCACAGCATCTACATGAATTTGATTACATAATCGGGAAACGCGATGTAAACGCACAGAATCTGAAGAATTTAAGTGTGTTAAAGGACTAGTTGGTAATTTGATCGAGGATTCATCACGAGCTCGTGGTCGTGAAGGTGGACGTCTGCCAACGCTTCTTCCTACGGTGGCTTTTGATTTCTGTGAACTCAAGTCTAGTGGGTTCAGCGAAAGCTGAAACAAAAAACAATTTTTAATTTAAAATTCACAACACTAATATTACTAATTAATTCGGTCTAGTCCTGCTTGCATAACCGATTATTACTTACTGTTAATTGTAAAAATCAACAATAAATTTATTCGTTTACGTCACAAATACCTCGCCTGGCTTTGCTTTTTGTTATGCTTTTTATAAAAAACTTGTAATAATTAAAAGTTCAGTTTATTAGAAGTATGAAATTGGCGTGCAATAAAAATTCCTGCAGATAATAAAACTGTAGTATTACAATGTAATGTAATTTTGAATTGAGACGAAGTGTTGAAATAACCAGAACTAAAACCGCGAAGAAATAATAATTTTGAATTATTCATCATGAAGCGAATTGAGTATAAAGATGGTAAAAATATGAATAATTCAAAACATTGTAAGGTGGGCAAGGACGAGAAGTGACGAGCAATCAAGATGATATGGTAGCAAACCTACAAGAAACCACTGAAGCTGCTAAATATTCTTCCTCCAGATAAATAGGAACATGCAAATTATAAAATCTGATTGCATTAAAAGCGAGGTGAATGGAATTCAGAGAACATATTACCAAGTTTTGATTGCTTTGAAAATCGGTCAGTTTAAAAAAAATAATTTAATAATTCATTCTTTTTAAAATATTTTACAGTTTTTCAACTAAAGTACTCGAACATAATGAATATTTAGTAAACTGGTAAACTGTGCTTGTGTTCATACAATTAATTGTAATCCATGGCGTAACAGATAAATAGACTATGTAAAGGTACTTGAACGAACCAGAAGAATATAAAATTTAATAAAAGCTTCCAAAGAAAAAATTAATTTTACAGTTAATTAAATTTTTAATCTTGTAAAATTAGTGTGACTCAATGCATTAACAAAGATATCAAACAGGAATGTGTGAACATATATTTAGTTACGCTCATTTCGGAACGGATATTGCTTACATCGCAATAAGCACATCTTACAACCACCAATCACCGACGATATCGTATGATTTAGCTGACGATGACGATAGTAGATTGGCACAACTCAAACGCTAGGGCTAAAACAGCATGAGAGAGAGGAAAATATTTGAAAATGTCCAATTATTATGCTGTTTATTACATTTCTTCTGTACGGGCAGACAGAGCGGAGTATCGGATTCAGGACCTTTTTATAGGCTGTATTTTATAGACCGAGAGAATATGGCTAATAATCCATATACTGCGACTCTGTTAGTGCCCGAAAAGACGCAAGACTCTCCAGACTCATCAATAGCAGTCGATAAAAAAAGATTTATCTTGTCAAGAACTGGAATTCCGACAATCAACTGTATGCTAAGGGATAATAACAACGGCTAAATATCCAGGTAAATTTGTGTACACAAGACTCCGAATTCCAAAGACTTCCAATGAATTCCGAAGATTTCCAAGAAATTCCAGAAGATTTCCAGATACATCCAAAAAATTCGAATTTCAGAGATTTCTAAAATTTCTAATGATTTCCAGAGAATTCCAGTGATTTTCAAGGAATTCCAATGATTTTCAATAAATTCCAATGATTTTCATAGAATTCCAGTGATTTTCAATATATTCCAATGATTTTCAAAGAATTCCAGTCATATCCAAGGAATTCTAATTTGAAAGATTTCAAAAAATTCTAATGATTTTCTAAGAATTCTAGTGATTTTCAATCAATTCCAGTGATTTTCAAGGATTTCCAAAGAATTCCAATTTCAGAGATTTCCAAAAATTTCAATGATTTCATAAGAATTTTAGTGATTTCCAAGGAATTCCACTGATTCCAAAGAATTTCAATGATTTCCAACTTCCAAGAATTTCAATGATTTATAAAAAATTCCAAAGAATTACAGTGATTTCCAAGAAATTCCAGAAGATTTTCAGATATATTCAAGGTATTCTAATTTGACAGATTTTCAAAAAATCTTATGATTTCTTGAGAATTCTAGTGATCTTCAAGGAATTCCAATGATTTTCAAAGAATTCCAGTAATTGCCAAGGAATTCTAGATATTTTCAAGAAATTTCAAAGATATCCAAAGAACTCTAATTTGAGAAATTTCGAAAAGTTTCAATGATTTCTTAAGAATTTTAGAGATTTCCAAGAAATTACACTGATTCTAAAGAATTCCAATGATATCCAAGAATTTCATTGATTTCAGAAAAATTCCGGAAAATTCCAAAGAATTCCAGTGATTTCCAAAAAATTGCAGAGAATTCCAACCATGTGTACACAACTTTTTTGGGATATTTACCCCTTAGATAATAATAATGAACAAAAAATTTTTTGGACAAATTAATAGTCTAGCCAGAGTCCAGCCTAGACAGAGAGCCTTGAAAATTCAAAGAATATCATTGAGATTAGCAGAATCAAGGGAATCACAGGGAGAAACCAAGTGAGAACATTTGATCGTAAAAGAAGAATTCGAATTCATCCACCTGTCACCAGACACAAAACGAGCTCTTTCCTGAAAGGAACACTTTCCACCGCCTTAAGGAGGGGGAGGGAGGAGGATAGGGGTCTATCCTATCGATAGACCATTTGATTTTAACTTTCGATTAACTGTTCTCGAAAAAGTGCAATTTACTTACAGGCAGGATCTGCAATCATCGATACCCCAACAGGGTAGCTCCACACTTGATAAATTCAAACCAAGGCTACTTGGTGATTTTTTCTCACTAGGGGAGGGAAGTAAATTTCTCTATAAGTTTAGCATCTGAAAACAATATTTTTGATTTTTTCATCAACCTTAATTTCAATAACTTATTAATAAAAAAATCATTAGATCTATGAATTTGTTCATTGATTCAATGAACAAAGAAACAAAAGTGAATGGAAAAATGGTATTGTGAATCTTTAATTTGAACTTAGAAACTGAACCACGGTGTAAATCTTCTGATAAACTTCTATGATGGACCTAATTCAGTATAAAGTAAACCATAGGTTCCCTGATCGGGGCACTGGGGGAATACCTCCTAAAGTGATTCGATAATACTATACCGAAAAAGATTATTCATGATCTTGATGACAAATTCATCATTTTTGTGCCAATGAACAAAATTCATCATATTAATGAACAAATTCTTAAATACAATGATCTTTTTCATCAATATGATGAATTTTGTTTATCGGCGGAAAAACAATGAATTTTCATCATGAAATTGAACATACAACCTTCAAAAAAAAAATAAAAAACTTATACTGCGTGGCCTTTAGAGCCTTAACTAACTGCATTCCATTATTTACTGATGAGATATTGTAGACTTTCCAGTTTTTCTGCAAATACGATTGTATCAAGTTCGGCGCTGACCTATCAGTTAGACAGTTAGGCCCCCACTTGGGGTACCAATGGTCATACAACCCGCTGACGGACTGCCTGATACGGCGAAAAACGCCTGGGGGTCCTAGGGTCAAATCCCAAGCACTGGGTGCCATGAATAACATTAGCGCTGGCTAACACGTTAAACTACACCACACGAATCTGTATTATTCGCGTTCTAAGGAATTCCAATTATTATGTATGTTTTCAAGTACTTTTCTCAATATGTGAAAATTTGATCCATTCTCTTCTACGTTTGTCCTGTGAATCCAAAATATTTTTACATACCTAAATGACTTCCTCTACATAAATAACAGATTGCCATGGCGGAATTTTCATTGGCTTTTGAGGGAATACGGTCTGCCGGGTCTGAATAGCAGATTTCTGCTTAGTAGCAAGCAGTAAACGCACTTAAGAGCCTTCTTCTATGTGGAATCAGATGTTATATCACAATGGAGATAGTAAGCCAACATAAACCGTCAGTCTCATCACCAGCAGATTGGTTCTCACATTGATTATTATTACTCTATCAAAGGCGTTTGCGATAGTCAATAAAGCCTGATGGAAGCGGTCGCTCCATGCTATCCTGTTGTTCGGGTTGAGAAATTTCATAATTTCATTCACCCTTCACATTCTTTTATTCAATGACCTCACACTGGAATATCAGGTCGCCGACATGACTGAACTCCTGTTCAAATCCAAAACAAGCACAGAGCAAAATTTAAAAAAATATTCTGTTTCTGATGGTAAGCATGTATTATCGTTCATCCACTTGTGGGCGTCACCAGTTACAATGTTAAATTTTAGATTTTTGACATGATTCTCTGGGTGTCAGAAAACTCCATACCGAATTTCAATGTACAAAAAATACGTAGGTAAATCGTTAATTCATTTGATGCGGGTCACTAATTACACTAATTTTTGCAGTACGAATGCAATGCCCTACCTGAATGCAGATCTTTCAACGAATGAGAATGGAAATGGTACCGAACTAAATTTTGGAAAATGGATTTTTGGGGACCTGGATAAACAATAAATTCTTACATTTAAATCCTCGAATTGTTGTGTAATCTCATTGGTATCTGCAATCACTGAAGGTTTACTAGTCCATCTACTACTTGAAACAGTGTGAGACTTGATAACCTGGAGACGTCCACCCGGTACACTACTTTCGAACACTTCGAGTTGCCTTCTAGCTCTCTGTTGAAGAGCACCGTCTGCATTCGACCGAGCACGGGAGTCCACTACCTGAAATAACAACGATGACGAGTTAGTGATAATTATTTTGTGAAGGTTACTCATCTCCTGCATAAATCTTGCATAAATTTGATCGCATATATAGACAGGTGAGTAGGTTTGAGGTAGGTGGCAATGTTGCCAATTATTGCAGGCCATAAATTATTTTTATACTCCATATTTGGGCCAACTACACATCATCATGAATGATAGGTGATATAGGTAGTAACGGAACATCTTATTTGAATTTTGTTAGAACATTAATGGGCGAGCGATTCCACTGGCGAGTAGTATAACTTTTTTGTGGCAAATTTTTTGGATGACTCAAATTTTTTCAACTTTAAAATTTTTATTAAATGATGATCATTAAATTTGTTACCGATTAAAAATTAATATTCAAGTTCAATAACCGTGGTAAGGTCAATATATTATGAAAAGCAAAATTTGATCGTCTCAATATTAACCGGTACCTGAGATATGTGAAAGGCAAAAACAGGAAGTTAAAATTATTTTAATTTTTGTTTTATTTGTTAATAGTAAATAGATAATCACATATTGTTAGCGCGATGGGCTGCTGGGTTTCCCCTGATTAAAATTTGGTCACGATTGATTTTGAATAGACGAATAATTAAACTGGAGCGCGAGAGATTAATGGACCCAATTTAAACTGGTAGCTCTTTTATTATTGTCTATTTATCTAACGTTCGGTTATCTACACATCTCGATAAAATATTAATCTATGAATAGCAGTAGCAGGAGTAATTCGGTAGCAGTTCGCACCAGAAGTAGGTTGATAATCTTGTTCGCTTAATGCAGAGCAATTAAATTTTCAGAATTAAGATTAAAAAGTTGGTATAAAAAAATTGCAAAAATTTATATTAAAAATTATGCACAACATTAATTTTGAGTTAACTGACAGTTTATATTATTGCAAACAATACACTTGAAAACAAGGCAGTTGTAATAAAAAATAATCACCTGAACGCTAAATATTATGTTAATTAATAAATTATAAATTCTATTTAAATTTTAATAAGAATATTTACACTAATTATAATGTAATTACAATTTTTTAATTAGAAAATTATTATAATAGCGTGGTCCGAATTTTGTTCACAATGCAGTAATCGATTACTGGCGTACAAAGTGCGATCTAAAAGTATCTGCACGATATAAATTATCTTAAAAATAATAACTAGTTTAATCAGTAATTTATAATAAATTACAGCAAAATGTAATAAGATAACTATTAAGTATCTGGTAATAATCGCGAAGGACATAATTTAATTGTGATTATTTTTAATAAAACGAAAATCGCGCATTTTCTGCAAATTAACACAAGGTTACTGATGCAGTGTTAAGTAACCATTAAGTTTTAATTCAATGTTATTGGGCAATTTTAACATCAATAATAGTAAACATACCGTAGAAGTCGTAGGACAGCCTTTAGCTTCCGGAAAATTTTCCTTAGTAATTAGGCACCAACTTTAATTTGAACAAAATTGCTTCCTCTAGGTTTCATGTTCAACAAATTTAGTTGTTAAAAATC
This sequence comes from Cantharis lateralis, assembly GCA_963170105.1. Taxonomy (NCBI): domain Eukaryota; kingdom Metazoa; phylum Arthropoda; class Insecta; order Coleoptera; family Cantharidae; genus Cantharis; species Cantharis lateralis. Next base: position 9,530,804 of record OY720626.1, read on the forward strand.
ATCTTTCTCGTACTTGACACCAACTTTAACTGGAGCACGATAAGTACTGTTACACTTAAAACGTGTTTAGGAGATGGTAAATAAGAAGAAAAATTTTAAACGCGAGGTAATGTTCGCTTAGCACACACAAACGAAGAAAAATGGTGACAAGTGGTCAAGTTCGAATTTTTTTTATAATACATAGTGTGATTTCAAGGTAAAGGTTGCCCAGTCTGTCATCTTGGAAATAACAACAAGTTGGCGATCCCTGTTGGCCTATAAAGCACAAAGCAAGCGCTGCAAAAGATTTACCTCATCAGGTAGACCCCATACCAGCATCCATAGAGCACGGCTTTCTTATAATATAAAATGAGGTATGACATCAAAAAAACAATCGATAATAACTATTAATGGGCATGGGACTGAGGTACAGTATGGTACACAATTGCCGGTCTCGATGGCATAAATAACTAGTTTCTCTTCCAATTTATGATGTCAAGTGGATGGATATATACTTAGATAAGAATTTTCTTTTGGAGATGGTTATTGGGATGTCGATGTACTGGAGGGTATTCCATACCCCCCAGACCCCCCGGTTTCAAAGACCGAAGGTTTTTATATAAGATCTCTGACTGCACCGGAGAGTACAGTACTTATTAAATGAAAGACCCTTCGGGATGTGGATTACCTTTTTTTTACTTCAAAAGGCTTGCGAAGATTTAACCATAGCTAAGTTCTAGCAGACCCTAATTCTGCTAGTTCTATTCGAACTCAGAATTTTTGCTCTGTGACCCAACAAATGATCACACCCAAAAACTCTCTAAATTTTTTAACCCTTTAATTTTAACCTCACATTTCTAGGCATCGCTCCCCTCCCTCGGTATTTTTTAAATTTATGCTGATAGAGAATTTTCTTCTAAATCCAATGATATCAAGTAAGTTGACTTTTATGCAATATTTGCTAAAAAAAATATCCGAAATGCAAATCCAAATTGAAAAAAAATATAATGTGCAAAAAAACTTAAAGAAAACAATTTTTTTGAACTCAATGAACGTATTTCGTTGGTACAAAGAATCTATTTCATTGATTTAATGAACTTGTACATTAATACTATCAATATTTTATTGAATTCATTACTGGTTTTTATTTCATTTAGTAATCGTTGTATTAATAAAAGTGAGTTCATAGCTACAACGAATTTTTCTCGTCCGAGAATCAATGAAGTGGTTCGTTAATATTATGAATATTTTCATTATATTTATGATAATTTTTAAATCAGTGTAAAAATGTTACTACTATTAGTAACAAACAAACACATTTCATAGAAGGATAGAGCAAGCAATTTCTCAACCTTTCACCCCCAATGGATTTTTAAAACAAGATATATAACCTATTTCAAATATGGGGATATTTTTATTCTACTCCCATTTCAATTATTTTTTAATTATATTAAGTCAGTGGCGTACCTAGAACTTTTGTCGCCCGGTGCGGTCTCCACTTTTGCCGCCCATTCGAAGTTTTTATAAATCAATTAACATATCAAAACATATTCCTAGTTTAAAAAAATACGAAAAATCGAATAGTAAACTTTTGATGTGAACACCCAAAATAAGTGCCGCCCGGTGCGTACCGCACCCACCGCTCCCCCCTAGGTACGCCACTGTATTAAGTACATTAATTTGGTACCGCAATACATAAGAAAGAATGTTTCATCTTAGTAAGTACAAAGTTTAATAAAAAATTTGAGCAAAAAGGTTTTCATAACTGAAATAAAAATTTGGAGCACTATACAGTGCCGTAACTAGGATATGGCCAAAATGGCTCAGGTCATAGGCGCCGTTTGAATGAAGGCGCCAAAATTCAATATTATTTCAAATTAAAATTATTGTATTTTCTATAGTCACTGGAGGCGCCTTTTGATTGAAGACCCCGAAATTCAAAATATTGTATTAAATATAGGTGCCATCATCCGTAAGAAATTGAAAAAAAAATTAAAATTAAAATGTTTCAAAATTTTAAATTACACAAAATCAAAATATTTAAAAATATGCCCCAATTAAATCAAGGTGCCTAATTTTTATTATTTTGTTGGCTAAACTATGATTAAAAAAGTAAAAATATATATTTTTGAATGGTTTTTAATCAGTTTTTTTTTTTTTTTTTTTTTAAATTTAAATTCAATAAATTTTAACTGAAAGTAAGTCTGAAAATTTGCCATTTTGCACTAAATCAACAACAAAATTGGAGTACTCGCCCCCCCCAACACATTTCCGTTTAAGGCGCATTTTTCGTACTTGGCCATAGGCGCCAAAAGTCTTAGTTACGGCATTGGGTACTGGGCACAGCTAACTTAGTTTTTAAGTTATTTTGTTAACATTTTTAAGCTTTGTTAATTTGTGTATCAGTTCAAATTCTTGTTTGAATAAAATTTCGTAGTTTTTTGAGTAGCCCGCTTTAAGCCTACACTGAAAGAATCTCGTTAAGCCACCTGCACGCCAGTAAGTTTAAAGAAAAATCAAAGAGGTACGTAAAAGTACAGTCGATTTTTACTAATCTCACCTATACTTCTAATATAGAAGCGTGGCCGGATCTTAATCTGACAAATTAAATAACAAAAATCTCTTTTCCGTCATTTAGCAATCATTCCTTTGTTTTTCAATCCGTCCTTGTCACAGGTGGTCACATTTATAAAACCCCCACCAGCGTGGTGTGACGTCACATATTTTTCAATTTTAAAATTCGAAATAATAAAAATAAAACAGCAATTTCAAATTTTTTTTTATTTCCATTAAATAAAAATCGAGTTCGCAATATTTTTAAGTTTTAATTTTAAATTAAATTAAAATTATATTTAACATGTGACGTCACAAAGCTTTCAACCCCCCCCCCCCGACCTTTGTCAGCCGATGTCACATTGCCCCTGAACGTGTGACGTAATTTATGGATGACCCCTAACTTATAAACAAAAATTTTAATAAATGCTAAATAATAGTATTAGTTAATTTATTAAAATAGATGCGGCCTTCAGGCCGCACAGCATTGACAATCTGTTATTAAGTTACAAAATGTTGTCGATTTATTTTTTCCTGTCAGATTTAGTCTTCATTTTCAGAATTTATATAGAAATTAAAAAATTTTATTAAACGCAATAGCAATTTATAACATACTAGTTAAGTATTTATCTACTAACGTTCGGAAAAGTGCACTTTCATTTTAACTAGTCTACTTTTTTAGTATTCAACACCAGTGAATTATACCAGTAAATTATTAAAAGTACATTCCAACCTAAAAAAGCAATATCTGACAACATCAACATGCGATGAAGCAGTCACTCAAATAAATTAATCCAAGTAATTAAAATCAATTGTTTTTCAATTGGTAATAATTAAAGTGAAAATTTTCGAAAATAAAATGTCAATTCAAATAAACTTCTTGTTTAAGGAGATAAAATTTTGTATAAATTACGTGTTGAAATGAATCATTATAGAACTTGCGTGATTGCACAACTTGGTCGACGCCTCGTTGTGCAAACATCATAAACAACTAACTATTTTATTAAAAAAGTTATGTATATTATAAACAAACCGATATCTACCGTTTATTTTTTAAATCCTTGTAGGATACAAATAATTTGTAACAATGGAGAATCGAACCTATCCCAAACTTAACTTCCGAATATGCACTACACGAACTACTTGTTCACAAAATAACGACAATAATAAAATGTTGCTTATAAGACATAATCAATTCAATAAAAATACTTACATTTAATTATAAATTTGTATTACACGCACGTTTTGCGAAAAAAATATAAAAATTAGCGCACTTGCCATCTATCGAGAATTGATTACACTAACTATTTCGTCGCACGTAGTTTAAAATTCACACGAAAGAGCGCAATAACTTAATCAAGTTGAATTTGATAATCTAAAATTTAATTTCCAAGTATGTTGATTGCAAGATTGCACTGAATTGAACAACAAATAATTGATCAAGTTGAAAGAAGCGAAATAAAGATTTCACTTTTGTATTTACGCATGATTTGTTTAAATTTAATCATTTTCACGCTCCAAAATTAAATACACTACAATATTTACCCTCCAATGACAAAAACAGAAAGTGTGATGTTTCTCAGAGGCTTTTTATAAATTAAATATAGAAAATTAGAGCAAAAAAGTAAAAACGATTGTTGTTTCGTTCTACAAAATAATGCTTTACCTCGATTTGTTGCTGGCTTCTGAAAATTAAAGCATCACTTGTGGTTTCAATTGTGTGTTTTGCCAACTTCTCGACTTTGCTAATTCGCAGTCTTTTTAATAAATAAGCAACAATAAAATAGAATTAACGCCACTTTTTTTGTTCCAGAACAAGAATTGCACTAATGGAAAATTATGCACTTATTGTATAGAAAGTATAATAAAATATTACCTTGAAAATAAACTCGAGTCAATCACTAAAAAAAATAAGTAGCAAATTAGTAATGAATTTCAATTGCTTCACTTTGTAGGAATTACATTTATCAAATTTATTAATGATCCAGAAAGTATTAAAACCGCAGGGTTCTACTTGATTGCAACAAATGGAGTGACTCATTTTCGCACTTACATCTTAAGAATAAATCGAGTGTCACTTTTTAAAAGCTTTTTAAGTTTTACTTTTTATTTAAAAAACTTGCGTAAAGCCGTTAAAATATTTTTTATAATTAAAATTAATTTGAAATATTTCTGTCGGTATTGCAATACCATAAAAGCCCGAAATTATTTTAAACCGGTACCGTACGTAGAAGTAGCTAGACTATACCGTAAAGATAATGACTTACTTAATGTATTGTAAATTAAGTAATGTAATTACAAGTAGGACCTTGGCTTAATTTACCATAATTTGAAAAAGTTGAATTCAGGTGATCACGCTTAATTTATTGTAGCAAGCAATTCCTCTTAGGAATTGAAAAGCCGCCAGGTCAGATTGTCGCATACGGAGTGCCGCAGAATTTTATCCTTAAATTCCTTTGTAATTTCAAATTCAATAAAAATAAAAATAAAAAATAAAATTATACTCTATGACAAAAATAACATGGATATTTTCATTACTAAAAATTTCACAGACCCCCCCCCTCCTTTGTCTTTTGGAAAATATCATCAGGACCTCGCAGCCCATTTACTGCTGACGTATTATAATTTTAAATTAATTTAAATATAAATATTAATAATATGCAATCTTCTTAGAATATTTTTTTGCCTGATTTTCAATTTAATCCCAATGGGTAATTTGGTAAAAGTCATTGGTAATTCTAAATTATTAAATATTTATGAAAGTATGTAATGTAAATTGAAACAATGTAACAGATTCAACAACGCAAGAATCTTATATCAACTGCTAAGAAACCAAAAACCAAGAAATAGAATAAAACGAAGAGGATTAATAGACGAAGAAGGCAAAATGGAACACGATGAGATGAAGATGAAACAAATACGGAAGAAACGTTTTTACAAACTGCTGAATGCGAGACAAGAACATGAAAGAGAGAACTTATTGTTCCTCTAAAAAGAAAGACGCAGAAGAAGAATGCAAGAACTATAGATGCATAACACTGCTGGTGCTCTCAATACTGATTTATAGAAGACTGAAAGAATATACCAAACAGATGGTAAGAGAATATACCAATTTGACTTCAGTTAACAGAAAATATTGATGTTTCTGAAAATGAAAGAGAAAGCAAGAGAAATGGAACTGCTAATGAATCAAATTAAGACCAAGTAGATTAAGGGCGTGGAGATGCCACGCCAAGCCAAGCCAGAAAGAGATTAAAATAGGTAGGCTCCACTTCAAAAAGGTAAAGCGGTTGAACCGGTAGTCACATATGCGTCAGAGACAATGTCTTCCACACAGGAGGAGACCGAGCGCCTCAGAGTATTTGAAAGAAAGATCCTACGCAAGATACTGGCCCCAAAAAGAGAAGATAACGGAGAATGTAGAGCACTGATGAATTATGAGATAGAAAGGGAGATTCAGAGAGAAAATCTGGTGAAGTACATTAAGTCACGAAGAATTGCATGGTTCGATCACATGAGGAGAACAGATCACAACGTGGCAAGAAAGATAATAACATGGATACCCAGTGAAGATAGAAAGCGAGGAAGACCAAAAATAAGATGGTGAGATCAGGTAATGTGTGACCTAAGAGCGATGGAGCTTGAAGAGTCGCGGCTGCAAGAGCAGGACAGACTGGCATGGAAGAGGATTGTTGAGGAGGGCACGAGGCATGCTAGGCTGCAATGAAGATGAGATGGATAGAGGAAGGAAGAACAGAAGAGAAAGAAAAGAACGTACAATATTAAATTCTTGGATTCTATAAAAAAATTGCAACTTAAATTGGTGAAAATCAAATTTTCATTTAAGAGAGTTTTTCAAGTTTTCTAGAAATTCCTTGAATTTCCTTTAACTTATTTTTTTTGTCGCAAAAAATTAAATAAACAAAAATTAAGAATAGCTTATTTAGTTTGGATTTCGCCGGATTTCCTCTGATTAATATGCCTTAATAACTCCTCTGTATTTGAAAAGCATTCACTTCCTGCTGTGAATCCCACACTAACTGTAGGTTCCCTATGTCTGTAATTTAATCCAACAAGCTCGCACTATGGACATGGAAAAGAAAAGTATCGAGAGAAACTATAAATAAGAAATTTAAAGAGCCATAGAGCGCAATGCAGTCCTTATGCCATCAACTTAAAATACACATACGAATAGTATATTATAAATAAAATTGAAATAAGAAATAAATAAATATAATTACAATCGAATATTCGATTTTTACCTTTACAGAGAGTAACCAAACAGAAATTTTTTTGCAATTAATAGCGCATCACTAACGCGCATGATTGGATTTACGAAACTCTTTTACGACTCAAAACACTTTCAGTATCCTTTGCTGACGATAAAAATGTAATAAAAGAAAATATCAAGAAGAAGAGCTTTTACGTTGTAATGAGCGGGGGATCGACATTGATCCCAATTGTTATAAACTAGATTACCCAGGTTGTGCGGCCTGAAGGCCGCACCGACTAATCATTCTCCCGTGAGCTCTAATTTTTTTAGGTTGGTAACGTAAATTGAACCAATCAGAGGTGCATTACGAGATAGATAGAAAATAATTGATGGAAATTCATTATTTTTGCGCCGACTAACAAAATTTTTCACATTGATGAACAATTCATAGTATTCATAAAAAAAAAATTATTCTATTTATGATTTTGTTCATATTTTTGTTGATCGATGCAAAAATGATGAATTTTTCATCAAAATGATCATATTGATGAAAAATTCATAGTATTGATGAAAAAGTCTTGATTGTGATGAATTTTTTACATCGGCTGAAAAATGATGAATTTTTCATCAATATGATGAATCTTTTTTTCAGTGTTCAAGAGTAACCGGGGGTCTGGATGTTTATTCTAACACTTCACTACACTGGATAGCTCCGAAATTTAGCCGGAACTTAGTTCAAGAACACTCGTGATAGCAGAGTTCGAGAGGTTACTCCAAAACCCCAGTGCTAAACTAAATATCTTCTCAATTTTTGAATAAAATACAAAATACACAGGAAGGTATTCCATGCGCCCCAGAGTCCCCCCCCCCCCTGAGTTGACATTAACTAAGTTCAATTAAACTAAAGCTGATAACTATAACAAATTTTAGCAGCTTTAGCTGCGGATTAGTGGGTATGGGGTCATAACCTGTTATTATTTCTAAAATTATTTAGAGCAATAAAGTGCTTCATTTATCACTTAACCAAGTGGTTGGTTAATTTTAAGAGAAAACCAATTTCTTCTCTTTTATTTTGTTTTATTGATTTTACCTGGCGCCCAGCAGCACATACATATTTTCTTCATTATCGCCTTCAGATAGTCTGTCGATATGTCTATCTTTAGTATAAATTAATTTTAAAAATATCTGCAATATCAATCACGTCCATTCATCTCTTCAATAAATAAATAAATATTAAAAAGGTTAACTTAAGATTTTTTAAATTAACGAAAATTGCGAACAAAAGTAAACGTTTCTCAAGCAGTGACATTTCATTGTAATCCCACACTTCTAAAAGCAGTATATTTATCCTTTAGTTAAATTAATCCACAGCTTTTATTAGAATAATCGACAAATAATAGTGATAGTGTGAAAGTTACACACAGTTGGCACTTTGATGAGTGCCCATATTTGGTGACTTGAATGTTAATTCATGTTGAAAGCCTCAATTATACCTAAGTAGATTACTGTAATATGTTAGTTGAATCACATTAAATTTTTGCTCTATGTAGGTGTTTTTATATCTAAAATATGTATGTACATAGGTAGGTAACTATAATTTCAATATTAATAATTTATTCTTTTTAACCGAGAACAGTTAATAACAGTGTTTCCATATTCTAACTCCGGCGTGCATCCTCAGGCATCTTCATAAAACTACAGATTAAAAATTTAGTTTATAAGCATAAGCCTTTTTCGGGACAGGCGACTTTATAAAATATTGCCTTGAGATGTAATTATGTCTCCTATCAAAAATTTCGATCCGTTACAATAAGTGTAGGTTTGATATTGCAACAGAAACGCAATATTTCTTACCCAAGTGTCCCAAAGCATCCATAAATTACCAACATTTTCAAAACAATTGCCTTATTTCATATTTTTTAAAGCTCGTAGTAAATATATATCACACCGTTAATGGCCATCGAGCATATCTCAAAATGGTATTGTTCCTAGATAAATCAACTTCGAGTCTTAATTAGCGAAAAAAAAAAAAACCGTCAAAATAGCCCTGATGATAGTTCCAAATTATATCAATTCACTTTCACTTATGCTGGTGCACCGTTGGTGTTTTTACATAATGCATTTTTTATACTTAATTAATGCAGATTTTGATTTACGACGGTTTCACGTTGAGAATTTTAATAAATTACTATTATTATATCTTTGTCATTATTTTCTAAATGCATTTCAATAAGGCACGCTTCGTATAACCATATCGGGATATCGATTATGCAATCTATTATAATATTTAAATAAATATCGTTAGTGTTGCCAGCTTTACTGTATTCGAAACTACGATATTATCTCTAAACCCAAAAGAAAAAACGCTTTCGTTTTAGTGTGTTAGTTCCCGAATAGCCCATCTACTGACGTCAACTAGGGAGTAAGGGAGCCTTACGCTTAAATTTGATTACTTGTGAAGTTATTATCGTATAAAATAGCGAAACTTAATTGATTGTAAATGCAGACTTATTTTCCGATCAACAACTTTATTTTAGGATGTGCACTTCTTATTTCTCGTATTATAAAGAAAACGACACGTATTTATCGTTTATTTATGTCGTTCTATTACAATTACGTTTATTTACAAACTTTTATAATGATATCGTACGTTTACCGCTTGAGAAAATTCTTGATTCTGGATATTGGGATATCTATTAACCGGTTAAATTGACAATTCCTTTTTAGGATACTTGTCCCGACATACATTCCAGGACAACCAGACACCCACTGTTTAAACACGATACTTTATCATTGATCGTTGTTTAACTGACATTTATTTTGTTGTCGTGAGAATTTTTCGATTTGTTTGTTTTTGTAATATTTATAGTACAATACGCTTCTAGTACCAAAAGCGGTACTAAATCTAGGACATAATTAGAATTTTGGCGGGAAGTTTAAAACACACTATCGAACAATATTTCGCGTTATTTTTTTTATAATATAATCATTATGTTCGTATTAAACCATATTAGGTAGAAAAAGATAATAATAATATTTCCGAAGGCGTCTAACTTGTTTAGTAACTGTTAAATAATGTCGCTTAAATATTCTAAAATTGCATAAAAGCACCGATTTTACTTTGAGGATGGCCGCCAACTGAACTATCAAATTTAAATTTCTCATCATCATTTAAGATTTCTAAATTTATTGGCAATGGTGTTACATTTGAAAAAATGTAATAAAACTCTTTTATGCAATTTTTTAAAATTTTTATACAAAACTACATAATTTTTTTTGTAGATTTGACGCCGCGGGCCCGTCCTGTTATATAATGTCGGATGTGATTTAACGTTTCTTCGTGAAAAAAAAATTATATACTCTTGATGCTTTCTGCTTTATGCAGTCACTGAAAGGTCAGGCGGTCTTGGGCCACTGTGATCTCAAAATCGGTAATCATTTGATTTTCAAATTGTTCTCTCCCTCCCTAATTTTCCGGTTCAAACCGGAGGACACAGGAAGGAAGAGAAGGGAAAATACTTCGCTTCGATAAACAGTAAAGAGTGCACTGGAGGGTATTCCCCGGATTTACACCAACGTTTCGTGTTCTTAAAGCTTTGAAATAATTATGACAGCATTATGTAGATATCTTGAATTGCAAACTCCATCTTTGGAACATCAGAGAGCCAACGGTCCACCAGTGGCGAAGCAGGTTGTCGGAGAAACCATCCCCTAGGACCCGATAGGTTGAAAAGAAGCTTGACCCATACCAAAGTTAGGGAATCAATTTGGTAGGTATTTCCTGAGGCGTGGATGGGATGCTCAACTTATTATTTAAGTTCCGCCTCAGTCCCCTGGTGCGTAAAAGTGAACCGGAGGGGTATGGGGATATTTAAACCATGCATGTATGAAATACCCCCCCCCCCAGTCACTCAGATGTAATTGCCTGCAACTGGGGGGAAGGGGGGCCATTTGATACAAACATTTTGACTTCGTGTGGTCAGTAGCTGTTCAATAAATGTTTACTTGAAAGAACCAATAAAAAAGACTCCTATAAGATTTTGTATCAGTCGGTCAGGTTTTACAATTACATAACGGATTAATGGATACACCATTATGTTACGCATGTTATCCAATGTAATCTTATACATTACACCGTAACTTTAAATAGTCGAAAGGGTGTAGTTTTAGCATAAATCGTCGATCTAACTTCTAGAAACGTGAATCTAAGTGACGTACTTTCACTGGAGGTAAGTAACTGTAATAACAGTTAACTAAATAAGTACACGAAGTACAATTTTCCAATCAATCATGACAGATTCAATTTAAAATGGGTACAAGTACTTTGCTACTGCAATTTCAGGTTTCAAAATAATTTATCTTCAGTTCTGAATAGCAACACCAAGGAAAGATAAAATTCCGGAAACGTGAATGAGGTGGAATTTTGGTTGTTCCAAGTTAGCATCTCTAGAATATCGTCTTTGAAATAAATACTATTGACATTTATTTACAAAATATGCAAAATAACGGGTTTACTCAATATTGGGTAAATATTGTTCCATGCAGGTTTGCTGGTAAAAAGCTACCTTCCATTATCGCCAATTCATATGCTAGACTGTCAATCTGCACAGTGATAAACATCAGCTGGCTTCTCAAAAGTTGCACTATTGGCAGATCTAAGTTTTTGCATTGGTGAAAAAGTTATCCTTGGATATAACAACACGGTGGATACTAAATTATGTAACAAAGTTCAAGTGTCGAAGAACGAATGGGAAATTTATGAGATTATATTGAACGACATCTAGATTTCCCAACAAAGTCAGAATTTATGATCATCGTGTTGACACAAACATCGTGAGACGTTGTTATAATTCCTATTTATCGAAATATCAAATAGCTCGACGATGGTAATAATTTCAAACAAATTAAATTTGTTCCATGCTTCCAATTAAAAAATCAAGATTTATCGCAAATATTTGGAAGTATCTCAGTTCACTTTGATGTATCATTTATATTACCGTCCGTGGTTATTGAACCTATCACGATGATTTATGAAATAAATCTGGCTGATAAACATCTCGAGCTATCAAATAAAAAGTTAATACAATGAGGCATGCAAACAAGCACATTTTAACAGTTCCATGATATAATTTCAAGAACATTGACTATCATCGTCGCCAAATGGAAGTTTTGCTTAAGCAGTTCGTAAAAAATTGCAGAGCAATTAAAAGCTGTTACAAACAAATCACCTTGTAATAAAAAAGTTAATAATGATTTTGTGGAAACATTAAATGGAATATAAAACAAAACTGGTATTCTATTGACGTTCTTTCAAAGGACATCCACATGAGAGACTTTGAATTGCCTTCAGATAGCCTGAAACTTTTAAAGAATTTTTTTGAAACTTAAATTTTTTAGATAATATTATCAAAATGGTTATCCCAACGAATTTTTACACGTCAAATATTTTCAATGGGGTACCTAGGTTCTTAAGAAGAACATTTAATTAGATTTAATTAATATGTTTAATAATATTTTTAAAAAATAGCAACAAATTAACTGCACATGAAGTCAATATTTACGGTAATTATCATAATAATCGCTTCTAAATTGGGACTTCGTTTTAATACCTCGTTAACTTGAAGACAAACACTTAAAAAAATATTAAAGTTAAAAGCAATTATTGAATTTGTAGGTTTTGGGAACGAATTGAATACTTAAAAGTGGTTATACTCTTATATTAATTAATAATCTTGTAGACTTTTCAATTTTACACGAGTTATAGTTTTTAACAGTGTACCGTGATGTGTATAATTTGGTTGCTAAATAAATTGCCCCTTTAGTCGCACGACAATAAACGGTCGGACTGGGCGATACTTTAAGAAACTTTTTGATGTGTGCAATTATATTTTCAATTCTAGACGAAATAATCGTATTGTTGAATACGATTTAAGTTGTATACGAGACAAAAGGTAATAAAAGAGTATTTAGTACAAATAAATGTTATTACAACACCTACATTAAACAACTTAAAATATGACCCCTGCTACACCTTCTCATATATTTTTCAATTAAAATTCTTAGTACGTTCTTGTATGGTCAATCGGTATATACATAAATACACATTACTGTATAAATATGAATACAAAGTGCGACAGCGGTAAATATTAAAGTAACTTGTAATTTACACCAACACCTGTCTATAAATTATTTTGTGTTAGTATTGTCTCGATATGCATCTCTTTTAAATTCATTCAAATGTGTTTATTATATTTGACAGAATATTTTATTGTATTAGATAAATACATTATTGAATTTACATATTTCTCCACGCAGCGGAGTATCGCATTGTACTCCGCGACAATATACTATATATTGTATGTATCAGCGAGAACGCTACCATGCTACCAACCTTCCAAAAAAATATTTCGTAAAGTTCCTACAAAGATATATTAATTAGTAATAAATAACGGTAAGATATATAGGTAATATGGTTGGAAGGATACAAGATTGCATATTTAAGATGTGCATTCTCGAGTGGAAATCAAAAATAGAAACTGTTAGGATTGTATGCAATGTCATGGGCGATTTGAGATAAACGCGAACGTCTATTATATTAAATGTATGCACTTGTAGGGAACAATAATAACAGTGAACTTTGTACATATGTTAAGGTCTGTTACATATCCAGCTAACCAGACGAACAAATGTTAAGTACCACGGTTGGTTAAAATTCCAGTCTTCCCTATTTATGGAAATATGAATATATGTAGTACCCAGCTCGGTTTCAACTGGTACATGTTCGATAATAATAAATTAAAGACGGCCTTTTTGTTACGTCTACCAAACAAGTGTAAATCTTATTAGACAACAAAATTACAAATATACAAGAAAGTACCTACTAATTATGTAGCACGAACATTCTTTCCAAGTCATTGTCTTAATGCCATTTCTTTCTGTTCAATGTCAATGTCATTTCGATTCCATTAATAAATTATTTTGCTTGTTGCACTAATAGTCACGATTTTCCTTAAAGGAATGTTAATTATATTCGCCTAACTCTTCTTAACTTTTTTGTTCAATTCACTTCAGACTGAAACGTGATTTTCATTTTGCAAGAAGCAAAAATTCTCTGTTTATTGTTGTCTGATTTGTTATGGTAACTGAAAATGGTCTTATGTTGTTTGTTAATGTGTAAGTCACTTGAATATCATTTCATGTCTAAAAGCGTTTGATATACCCACTGGCAAAATGTCAAGATGGATAAACAGGTCTGTCCGTAGAAAAAGACTTCAAACCTCACGTCTACATCTTTGATAAATACAAACAATGTTCTACAAAAATATAATTAATCCAAAACAAAATTTCCGAGCAGGGCCAAAACTGCCCAAAAAACTGTTGTCAAGACTGGACTGAACAACTACTGTTTAAAAAAAGTTATTCATAAATTAAAGTTATGTAGTGTTGATTTAAAAAATTACATACTACATAGAAATTACATTAATTAAAATGTCTCTGTCATTACCATTTGTTATAGGTTATAAAAGTATTGAACTGCGTACAGTTTATTTGAAAATAAACATTTCGCAACACACAAATCTAATTGTTTATTTATTAAAAATAAACAAGTAATTATTATTGTCATAATAAAAACTGCTATACCAATATTGAAATATATCAATTAATTCATAATAGCAATATTGAATTGCTAGATTTGCTTTACCCAGAATGTACTGGAAAATTGAAAGTTCAAAGTGATTGAATTATTTAATTTTATTTGGATGACATTGTAAAATTTTTTTTTCATGCGGACATTCGAAAGCGCATTTTTTGACTTATATTTTATGCGCAACCTTGAGAGGTTTACACGCCTAAACTATTATATATATAAAAAAAGCAATATATAGAGGGGAGGATACACCTCCCAAAAGCAAAATAAAGGTACAAATAGTAAAATGAAACTAAAATTGTCTTCTTCATACATTAATATTTTGATATGGGTTACCCGTTACAGAAAAATGAATTGATTTATTTTTATAAAATAAGAAGTACATCACACCACTGGAGTGGTGCCAACAGTACAGTAGTAAAAAAATTTTCTCATTCTCTAGCCAGGTGAGCAACCTAGTAAAATAAATCATTGGTGCTCCCAGAACCAATAAGTACCCAGAATAGACCTTGGCACACAGTTGGAAATAACAGGTCCTGATCCTTCATAATAAATTTCAACTTGGAATGAAGGTTGGTTTGTCTTGACGATTAAGTATCTGGAGAAGATTTATCAACAGAAAGCTTGATATGGAGCAATTTTCACTTGATGTGTCAGATTTTCTCTAAATTCAGTACTAATTGGCTTCGCTGTAGCAATCTAATCCAGCAATCTAATTTTTTGTCACAAGGCATGCGAATGCGATAGTAAATTCTATTTATAATTCGACCCAAAAAAATTGCCACGCGATGGCCGAATTTGACCCAGGTAAGGGTTAATTAGCTAAAGTTTTTTTTTGGAGAAACGATGCTAATTATAGCAGTTTAAAAATTAATAGAGCGTTATAATTTGGACGTTTAATTAATTTTTAACCACAGCAATTAAATGCAACAAATCTGGTTACTGACAACTGAATGATAGATTTTTTGAAATTATTTATCAACACCAAGTGTGTGACCAAAATTATCAATTAGATCAAATACCCACACGACTTGTTTTTAAATTAAACTAATTACGTCATAATTAAAAGCGTGCGAGTGTTAATGTCACATTACTTGAGTAAAATTTCAATTCAATCTCAGTTATCGAAAGAGCTAACGTACCTACTGGAATGATTTACTTTTTTTATCATTAAATTTGAATGACATGCAGAAATTTTAAATGCAATTAAGACGTGCTTAAAATTCTTTCGAGATGAATAAATAAACATCCTTGTGCAAAATTTGACAGTGTTTAATTTAACAAAAATAGTTATGGAATCTTGCTTTTCCATTACCAGTGGTTTCGTATTGGTAAATCATCGACCTCTGGTCCTTAGCCTCATGCCTTTTAAGTTGCGTTTTTTTTCTTTTCCAGAAGACCGATTATGGGTTTATGGTAGGTAGGCAAGGTGTGTTTTCAGTTACAGGCTATTGTGTTCGTTTAAGTTTTTCCTTTCAGTACTTTAAATAAAGCCAGTCATAATTTTGATTGTTACATTTTTTTCGTTTTTTAGACTGCAATGCAAAATTAAAATTTAATGCATTGAACCAGAACTTCTTCTACTTCTTCTTTTTGCCAGCTCTTTCTTCAACCCATATCATCGTCCAAACCTGCTTATTATAAAA
Organism: Cantharis lateralis; assembly: GCA_963170105.1. Lineage (NCBI taxonomy): Eukaryota > Metazoa > Arthropoda > Insecta > Coleoptera > Cantharidae > Cantharis > Cantharis lateralis. Next base: position 9,546,843 of record OY720626.1, read on the forward strand.
TCGCGACTTGCGGACTTGACTTCTTGATGTGTCCATAGATCACAAGTATCAGATATTGCACAGTACCATAAATTGGTAGACTTTTAAGAGATACCAAGTAAATGGTATTGGAAGTTTTGTAACCCACTTTAGGTTCATATGATAGTGAAGTGTGTCGACACACCGTTACATATTGAAACCATAACTAGTTATTGGTAAGCTCTTAGAACAGACAATTCAATGTGAATTCAATTGCACCGATTGCATCTGTTGAACGATTTTATTAGCAGTCGTCCATGAACTATATGGGTATAATTTATTTTTATTGAAATTTACACCACAATTACAGATTGTTCTCTAAGTGATCGATCAATAAATCTTCCACTTAAGTCAAATTTTGTGTTTGAGCATCGATTGATTAGCTCAAGTGTATCTGGGTTAAGGGCTCTCCAACAAGTTAAATCTTCAGCCTACGCCTATTTCTATAACCCGGATTCCGTTCTCAATTGACATAGTCGTAGATTTTTTTTTCTTTTTCAACGGACTAAAATTTTTGCAACGTTCTCTGCAAATGTTACAAGAATGACAAAGTTGATATTTAATAATGTTACAATCACTTTACATTTTTATAAAATGCTTTCACTCCCCTGCCTGCTCGTAGCGTAGGTAACTCTATAGAATAATCAACTTCTAGCAGATAAATATTAGCAACATTCATCAAGGACTAAATTAGAGAGATCAGTCAACTACCGTTATGATACGAGTTTTAAAAATTATAAAACCATTAACATATGCATTTTATGGTAATTTTTATTACATTTCTGGTTAATTACTATGAGGTATTAGGTTAAACAAAATGCAAATTAAATGTTCAGGACGAGTAACTAATTAAAGCATACTTAAATCTTTTAATAACCTTTCAGTGGCATTACCAACAATATCTTACTTTTTCGAACTTGCCACTTAAAATTCTGCATTGCCACTTTGAAGTGGCAACTTAAATTTACCACAAATTAATGAAAAACTAAAATGAAGAGATAAACAAAACAAATTTAAACTTAATTGAAATAATAATTACAACGTTTACCGCAGTTCCGGTTCCTTGCTTTGTTTTTAATTGTTACTCGTTTCTTTTTTTTTTTAATTTATTCAAGAAAGAAATTTAAATTTTCAGCAAGCAACGCCACGATTTAGTACTTCAATTACAAATGCTGAGCTATAAATAGTAACCAATTAAAGTGATATAATAAATACAAGAAACTTTCTTACAATAAATCCATAAATGGAAAATAATTAATTAGAAATGATCGTATAAATATTTTTGTGGAGGAGTTACACCGCTCTATCTTCATTGTGTGTTGAAATAACGTACGTTGTTGCTTAGAATTAAGCACAGAAGCTGTTAACGGTTTAAACATTAACAATAATTTGTAAAGATCAAATAAAAAATGTTTGCTCAATCACGATCACGATAACGTGGGTACAATATTATGCAAAATTCAATGAGAATGTTTGCAAAATGGTGAACAAAGTTCTAATCAAAATCGCACCTGTGATTATTATTTGCCGAAGAAATTCAATCGGCAGAAATTTCATCAAAAAATATTGAAATATTCATAAAATCACGCGTTACCCCCAACCGGCTTTCGTACTGTCGGATTTGGCGTTTGTCAATATTGTCATTATTCCTATGAATATATAGATGAAAATCTAACCTAACCTAAGCCTAATCTCTTTTTTAGTGGCAGGAAAAGGAAAATATTTTGTAAGACGCCATCTAGCCGTTCTGGATAGGAAAACCGGAAATCGTTCTAATTATTATTTCCGTATTCCATCCGCTTGCCACCTGTAGGGGATAATAATGCCTGTTAGACATTGTATGGTCTTTCATATTAGGTAAAATAATGACTAAATAATTTTAAATCTGTTGCTGACTATCATTGCGTTGTTTTCGCCCATTTGTGTTATCTCTACCTTTATCCAATCTCGTAAAAGCTAGACCAAGGGTCCAAACTGTCACAGAGTAAAGATATCTACTTTTCGTCCTCCTGACTTCTGAACGGTTTTTCCTCAATTCCATACTTTATTAAGTCTTTTCCATGACTCCACTAAGATAGCAGAAGCCTTTCGAATCTTTATTCTAGTTTGTTTCTCTTTTGGATGTCCAACCACCCTCTCGAAAACAGTTGGGCGTATTTCTTTGCTTAGTTTCTTTCTTTAGCATTCCTGAGTAAGATGAAGGAGTTTTTGCGTTTTTCTTTGGTTTTACCTGGTCAAATGGTTCCATTTGTAATTTCCGCTTCTTTTGCTTCTTCAAGTAGGTCTGTATGAGCACGAGCAGTCTGATATTTGTATGGTCGTCCCTTTTTTTCAAGTAGTTGTTTGACCCGAGTTTTCAACAGTACATTGCCATCGGCCAAAATCGGAAATTTAAGTTTACAAGGTTTTGAACAAAGTATCGGCCAAATGGGGTCCCTCAAGCTCTAAACACTGATGAAGTCTTTATTTTTAAGTTTTCGTGCAAATCAGGAGAGCGCGCTGGCCACGATCGAATGGGCGTTCGAAAAATATCGAAGAATAATCGAATCGCCTCATTTTCAACCGTCTAGGATAATCAGAAAGAAAGCAATACCCTCTTCAAATCCATGGGTCTGCCGTGGGTCCCCTGTATAACCTTCAATTCGTTTTGATGCAACTCATATTTATAATGAATTTTACTCTGAAAAAGTAAAAAGTTCTTCTATATTGGGAGTACGACTTCCCATACTCGCACTGCACTAGCCTAACCTGTAGAAACCTGATTTTCTCCTTCTCCAGATAATTCTCCTTCAAGGAATACTGGCATTGTTTCCTTGATTGGGTTGAATTGTATAGCCTATATCGTTTTGAAACGTCAGTCTTCAACTGGGGGTTTTCCTAAACGGATCAACACTCTCGCTCACAGTTGGAGCACAATAGTTTGGAAGGACGTTTTTACTTTCTGAAAGACCTTCAAGATGGGAAAAAGAGGAAGCCTAACCTAAACTTAATTGAACCTATAGCTAATTATGAAGGAAGGTTTATCGTGAAATATTGGAAAATAGTAATCTAAGATAAATGTAAAATTAAAATAAATTAAAGCTGTTAATTTTCATAGCGATTCGCTACATTATCTCGATATACAATCTTGAATGTTATATACTTATTCTGTGCATCTGTACTAATGCTTATTAATGTTCAGTTAAAATTTATCTGTACGTTAAGAGCAGAATTATTTTCTGTTTATATATTTCATTATGATTGAGATAGCCTTAAACGATAATGAGAATGCCCCACCTCGTGCATCCATTAAATAGATTAAGTCTTTTTATGACATAATTTTACGAGCAAATTCATTCAAACGCTTTTTAATTTTACGGCCATCACATTTTTTAATTGCCACAAATTTCTATCGCCAAGTTGAAAGTCGCTGTTTAACCAACACCAAAAAAAGCATAACAAATTTACAATACCTTTCCGTATTTATGAGAAGAATTAATTGTGTTAGCTGTCCAATGATCAGTCTCAAAACGAGCTCTCTCAAGAACACCGGTGAGATTATCAATTCTTGACCATTCGCGCACGTCGTGGTTGTGAAATGGTGGCCCTACATTTCCATTAGGCGTCTGTGCCACTACCTCCATGTTGTGTTGTATTATTCAATGTCAATACAACTTAAAAGCAACTCGACATTTGCCTGAAACAAACAAAACATGTAAATAATCAAATCTTCAAATGGAAAAAAACGAGGAAAATAAGGAAATATAGCACGAGTTAAAAGTCACTCATGAGGGTGTCGAGTTAATTATTCCTATGGGAAAGTTTCAAAATTTAAATTTAGATTCGTGCGGAAGATGCTCATCTGCATACCGGTTGTGACCATCAATATTGGAAACATTTGAGAAAAATGCTGTTGCATTTAGGATTTCGTAATAAGGGACCAATTTCGTAATCTAAAAATTTCCCCGACGACTTTATTAAACTTTCTACAGCTAATGTAGTTAATTTGTTAACAATTTTAACAAGAACAATAGAACATAGGCGTAAGGTACGCCATATACAAGAAATACAAAACAATGCACACAAATATAGTAACACTTTTGTAATAATTATTTCTAATTTCCATTTTGTGTTTATGTATTTTATTGCACCAGGAATTGTTTAAAAGCTGATAGTCATCTGCAGTAATTAACTGTACTGTCGTTATATAACTTCTGGAACAAGTTACCTTTGCTAAAGTAAAAGACTCTTTTCGATTCTTCTTTTTTTGTAAATTGAAAAATTATTCGATCGAGAGCTTTCCATTAATTACACAAACACAATAACATCGATTACTTTCAATTTGCAATTTAAAATTAATGAATTTAATTTATACTTTCTTGATTATGAATTTTTTACGTTCATTGTTGCTAGTAAATACATTGACATTAAAAAAAATCGTCGATTTATTTCTTATGTAAAGAAAAATGCACAAAACAATAAACACATAATTATCTACTTTCACAATTATTAATCGTGCAGAAATATCAAATAATACAACGATTTTTTTGTGTTTGAATAATTTAATTGTTAATTTTATATAGTGCAAGGGCACGAAACAATTTTTAGTGGGTGTGTATGCCTCTAACAATTAATTAAAATCACTTTCCTATTTATCAGATAAAATATGTTTAATTAGCAACCTAAATCATAAATTATGTATTGTGACGAAGTCTTTCTTAATCGACAAGGACGATGGTATGATTAAAGACATTATTGTGTAAATGAATAATATTTTCCTGCTTATGTTCGATTTTTTTGACATTGATTATGCAAACAGGTTTAAGTTCATAACTTATCAGCGATCACAATCACAATTGGAAGGTGGAGAAAGGGACGAGTCAAAATTAATACCATTAGCAATGACCACAAAACTCATCATCCAGATGACCGATTGAAAGGCGAATAAACTCTTCCAACATTTTTTGAATGTATTTGTTTTATTAATTTACCGCAATAAATCACAAATCATTTTCGTATTATCTACTTTCATGATTGACAGCAATACAATTTTCAATACTTATGCCAAATTAATCTACCTAATTTGGCATTGACTTTTGGGAGAAGTCAATTAATTATTTGTTTGACAAGTACGCTTAAGCTGAAAAAATGTCCGAAGTTAATTAAAATATAAAACTAATTAAGAATATTTAAAAACAAATCAATTTTTTGTTGTATTTTGTCTATCCTACCAGCAATAAGATTCTTAAACCAGTTGCGAGACAAAAAAATGAGAAGGTACCAAATATGGTGGTTGTAAAAAAAAATAAAAGTGAATGTCAAACTTTTAATTCTAATTTCCTAGTTAAACAAAAAATTGATAAAATCTTTCTCCGTCAATTTTCACCATTCCTGCAATCGCAACTAAGTGCGACTGCATGTGAAATCTGTTGAATTTTTCATCGAGAAAAAAAAGAACAGTTTGTTTTTAGCATTATTCCCATGATTAAGTAATTATCGATTATTAACGTTACCGTGTGGTTAAGTTAAAATTACAGTTCTATAAACAAATATACTTAGAGCTGTATCACCAAGTATCTTGTTAAGGTAATTGTTTATAACAACGTTGATAAATGGTCTAATATAAAACCTTTAACCAGAAACCCAATAATTATGCAAAATGTTCAATTGCATATTGGAACGCTTAATTTAACATTGCTCATGCAAGTTAAATAAGTGGTAGGTAGTTTGATTTATTTGTCTCGTTTTTAAAATTGGTTTATAATAATTTCTACAAATCTTGCATGCTTTACTTTCTTCAACAGGAAAATTTAAAAATAACATTATAAATTATACCACAGATTAATGTATCCTTCAGGAAGTAAATTGAAGCAGTAAATTTATTTGTTCTCTTCGCTCTTGTAATTCTAGGCATTCTGACCCATTACGCAGCTGATACCGCTCGTATACTTTTTAGAAAACCTTCAAGACGGAAGCGTAAAAGCATGTTTCTCATAACTTATGATATCCCAGCTTCCAAACTGGATAAAGGTTAGCCTTTAGCCCAATATCAACCATTTATCGTGAATCATACCTTTGTGGAAGTCTACGTCAGTGACCTTCAATGGCGTGTGATATCCGATTTTTAAGGTTCAGGTTCAGGGAATTGATTTGGAGTGTTAGTTGGTACTTTCACCTCATCAGTCGAGCATATTGGGCTAACCGCACACTTCTCTTCCATTTGTAATGGCCTTTAACTATTTAATAGCTTCTTAATTTCACTCTTCTCTAATTTTCCATTACTACTGCACGAAAGAAGAGAAATTTAGCTGGAGTTATCAATTTACTTTATTGTATCGTAATTTTCTGACAATCATAGAAAGTAGAGTCATCAAGTAAAAGTTTCGTAATCATTTTATATTATTGCATTGTTTCGTTATTTTAATAGCCAGTGAGTTCTGAAGAGTGAAGATACCATAGATGCACAATTGCATTTATTGAAACGAAGTTCACGGTTTAACCTTTCAACATGGCTTATGAACTCTGCGTGAAGGATTTCAATGCATGCTGGAAGTCAATACACGATTGAATTAAATTATTCGTTTTATTACTCGTAAAATTGAATGCTAATTTTCTATTACGGTTTTAAATTATTTCCATGTGGCTAATGGCAAACTTAATTTAAAATCAAATTCCCAAGGCGCGATCGATTTTTAAAGGTTTAAAGGTATGATTGATTGCCTTATTAAGAAACAGGTAGGTACAACATTTTTTTCCGAAATACTATTACACTGAATGGAGAGGATCCACGAGCGAAATATTCCAAAAATGACGCGCAAAAACAAGGCTTCCTTCAAAACGTACAAATATTAGATCATCTAATTGTATTTTCCGTTCAAATTTAAATAATTACTGGTTACTTTATGCGAGATTAATAATAATTATTGCAATTACGTAATTTCGCAACCTAAACCATATATCGCACCAATTCATATTAAGAATTTTAATTATGGCAATAAATTATTATCGATAAATTAAAGGTGTTCGTAAATCAAATTTAAATTATTTTATTGTTATAATAAATTAAAGTGTGAGTTTTAGATTAAAAGACGAGTTGGTTAAGTGAATACAAAGACCAGCAAAAATATATTCCACCTGTTTTAATTTTCAAGTCACCATTGTTTAAAAATACTATAGCCATTCGTTTAAAAACTGGTCTTGGCCATTTTTAGCGCGGAGTCAGTTTTTGGAACGACTCTGGCCAGTAAAATTTATGTAAATGCAATACGTCAACTAATGCACGGAGAGAGCAATTTATGTCTTGCCTTGTCAGTATCAACCGGGGTACAATTTATTTCTCGTTGGAAGCACGAATCGAACTTGAACAAATTTTATAAAATTAATCCAAGCGTGAGAATTGCTGAGAAAAAGGAAAATTAGAGAAGACGGTCGGTATGAAGTGTTGAATAAATTACAAGGATCAAAACCATGTTTGCAATTGCTTGCTGGTCGTGTTAACAAGCAACGTGCAAAGAGAGGAACGACGGAATACTTAATAAGATTAATTTTTAACAAATTGTAGGCAATACAAATATTGCACCATGTTGGGTTCTCGAAACAGATTACAGTACAAAGACCTGGAAAGGTGAGGAAATCCAAATTATCTCCTACCGAGAATATATTCCTGCAAGATATTCATATTTGGACAAGCCGGTTCGGCATACCAAAACTATGATTAACTACACCAAGGATGAGGATCACACTCGAGTTCATTCGTTCTTTGTGTTCCAACTATATCATTTCAAAACCACTCAACCTCAAAGATATGGGTAATTCCTGGTATTGTAATTAAAATTAATTATATACAGACAAACCTTTTTGTTTTCAGCAATTAAACTAAAAATTAATTGAACTCCAAGCAAATAAAATTTTTACATTGTAAAACTGTGAAACTAATGTATTGCACCGTTACGTACACATAGATCATCGTGATAATTACAAAGATAATTAGTAATTTTCATTCAGGTTAATGATGTTAAATTATCAGTTTAGGTACTTTTAATTAGAAAGGCGTAGTACAATATAATACTGCAGTACTTGCTTCAGATTTCTAATACTCTCTTCCGATAGTATAGCAACGCCACCGGTACGGAGGACACTGGTTTTGCCAAAAACCATTCAATATCTACGTTGATGGAATATCGAGGAAGGTGTTACCACAATAATTTATTATTAGAACTAAACGGGTGCCCTTTTAATCAAATACAGTTAACCATAATAAATTGCCGATAATGGTGGTTATAATGAGGCAATTTAATTTTCATAAAAATTTGCTTGCAATTTCTGTAACAGGTCATAAAGATGTTGTAGCTACTGTATTAATGACGTGTTTAAGTAATTTAATTTTTTCAGATATTCCACTATTTACATCATATACGTGCACTTTTAAATACTGCAAAATATGCAAGTACATAAATATAAATTAATAAGAAAATAAGCGGCTCGGGAGAAAATGTGGTTTTATTGTGAAATGAATAAATAACAGCAATTGCCACATATGAGTTTATAACTCAAAAATTATATAGAGAGTAAATAATACACCTTCGAATGTAAAGATGATTAATGAGTTTGCTGGAACAAGAACAAGGTTCTGGTTGAATCGCAGAAAAATTAGCAAAACTTTTTCAAAAATGCCGGAAGTCCACCACTTTCGTTAGGTTGAATAAACTGGCAATAAAAATATTTATATTGTATACATATATAGGACACAGTTCTTATCGTGGCATCAAAATATTTTTTGACCCCATTCTGATAATAATTGCAGTAATTTGATATGGAAGTTAGCTATTACTTCTGCAAAATGTTGCTGTATCTTTTTGTGGAATATTGTACAGTTCCACGTATCATTTTCAATAGGCGGATTGACAGCATTTCCTGCCAAAAGCTATAATAAGCTCATCGGCTTGCTTATTAAGTATTTAATTGCAATTTTACAGTGTAAAGTTTATTTTAGATAAAATTTAAGTGGCAGTTTTGCTTTATATCTGCAGTGAAAACTAGATTTACTGCTTAACGTGGGCTCCAAATCACCAGAACCAATGATGGGCAAAATAATCTTCTTTCTTCAATCGAGCTCGAACCGATACCTCGGTACCACAGGCAACATAATATTAACTAATTGCTTTAGTGCGTTGTGAATTTTGCAAGGGGAGTGTCTTGTATACCATTAATTAACAAAATCGTTTGTAATAATTATACTGACTTAATTATAATAATATGATATATCGTAGAACATAAATAAAATTAATATGTTGTTAAACCTCCTGCAAGATTATGATATCCTAAAATAGCAGTATAGCATTTTCAACTAATTTACAAAGAATTAAAATTTTTTAATTACTATTATTTAATTTTAAATTTGAAAAAAAAATTGCGCAAACGCATGTGGCATGTCACTCCGAAGGCGCCATTATAAAAGTCCATTTTCGATGTCGTGTCGTGAATATGTTGTAATAAATAATAATTTATTATTACATTAATTTATTTACCATTTATATTGCTTATCCTGTGTGCAGTGCGTGCAGTAAATGATTCCAAGCAATACTTTGAGACAGGAACAGTTATAGGGGGGCAATGATTAGAACAGCAGGGTCAAAGTGGAATTTTCCCTAAATTTCTTTTGCAAAACTGAAAAATCCCATAAATGTAGCCTGGGGGGTCTGGGGGTATAACTTTTTTCGGCCCTTGAACTTCTTGACACTAGAACCTTAAATGAAATTTACCTTCTTTGTAATTCTTTTCACTTGATATTTATTTTAATTAAGCTTATAGTTATTTAACTTCCTTGTGGCGATATATTTTATGATCTTGTTAGCATAATATTAATACTAAAAAATCTTATTTAAATATTTATTTTAATTTTCATCGTAAATGTTACTTCGATGGTAATCTTTATCTTTATTGATATAAGAAGATTATTTTATGATGTCATATTTACAACAATCAATTTTTTGTTACATTCATAAATAATTGTCATTCCTATTGTTATAAACCGTAAATCTTGATCGCAACATTACTTTGGCCGTTAACCTTCACTTTTTCCACCATAATCAGATTTGCTTACTGGATTGTTAATTTAATAAATAATAAATGTAATCTTTCCAGACGTTATGTGGTCTCAAACAATCATTTAAAAATAATTATGTTTAAAAACTAAACACAACATGTAAATGATACATTGATGTTTAGAGAAATCTAGATTTACAAGATTTACAAATTACAAGAGAAAGTTCTAAAATATATTTAGAGCAATAAATAGGAAGACAAGTAGGAAGGATAGCAGATCCAGATTTTTCAAAGCCCGAAGCTATACATAATATATTGTGGGGGGGGGGGGGGCAACCCCAGATGTAACTTAATAAAATTTTACTGCAAAATTGAAAAAAAAAAAAATAATAGAAGCTTAAAGTAAGCTTAGCTAAACTTCAGTTCAAAGAATTTTTATTGCGAATTTTAGAAGTTTAAACAAGAAACCGCTACATCAGACATATAAATGATATTAAATGTATTATATCGTAATATACCTAATCCGTTGTAACAACTATAAAATTGGTTGTAAAAATTCTTCAGACTGCAGTTCAGTGACTTTTACGACGTAAATGAATTTTTATGATTATAAAATGCGTAGACGGCATCTGGCCGCCCTAACCTTATAATCGACGATTGAGGTGGTTGTCTCCAACCTTGGTAGTATATAAAAAATGAATTTAAAAAATTTTATATGCTTTTCCAAGACTTTTATCATTGTCATTCATTTTCATTTCAATTGATGTTAATCCAAGATCAACAGATGATTTCTTAGGATCATAACCACACGGGAGGGGGGGGGGGTATGAAATACCTTTTCTATTATAACTATTTTTAATTTTCTGTAGTAAATATATTTGAAAATGTCCACATTAGACATTACAAATGTTGCAGATACACATCGGTGTGCTCGCGTGGGTTGATTAGAAAAGTTTGGACTGATCAAATTTCAATTAATTCCAACACAAAATTGTAAAATAACTGTAAATTTGATGTCACACTGAAGAGATATGGCCAAAAATGCTACAAGTAAAATTGAATACGAATTCTAATTAGCTCTGGTAATAAAGTTTTCAGTAAACTTGTAACGTGACAAGAAAATAAAATGATAGTTTAAAAATAAACAATTCATGAATAAATTGCAGTATTATGTCTAACAAGTGTACGAAGGTCTGAAGACTGAGACTTGATAAAACGAGCTTTATTCGCATGCACGTAACCAAGTCTATTAGAAATGCAAAGAATCAGGAGAAAAAAGTAGGTACTTAAAAATTCTATCATATAAAACCACTGCAATTGCGGCGACTTGAAACTTTTATTGTGGCAGAAAATGTCACGCAACTCCTATATACTATATTCGTATTGGTTACTACATGCGATAAACCTGTTCGAGGTACTGCAAAGTAACCAAAACCAAAAATGTTAAGTTCATTTTTTATTTTTCATATTTAAATATTGAAAATCAAGCGCGCAAGTTGCTCGGAGGGGAGGTAACTATCCCATCAAACCTAACGGTGACATTAATAACTCTTTCCATTTCTATGGACAACAATTTTTTTGTAATAAAACATGTGTGTAATGTGGGTGTGTATTTTTATTCGAGTCTCATTCTAACAACAAAGCAAATAATAATTCTTATATGCACTCGTATGTATGTATAATGTATGGGTTGTAAATCATACCTACGTAAAATTACACTGCTTTCCATTGTATATCTCTTAAAATGTCAATGTTTCATGTGCTTACATTTTTTACATTAATAAACCTTTGTCTTGCAGATTACGGTGTCTTGCATCTGCATCATCATTTCTATTGATGGAGTTATTACATGAATCGAATCGATAATTATAAAGTAACGTCTCGTATGTTTCATCAATGCGCGCCCATATTCTCATCCCAAACACCCAGTCGCTCTTGGTAAATCTCGAAGAATCGTTGATCTTTAACCCTGTGGAACTCCACACGGCAGTGCCGATGACGGATATGGCTTTAAATATCTCAATTAAACCTTTTATAAATATTAAACAGACGTCAAATAATTAATCAACATTTTATTGGCATTTTCCTCTCGCGAACGAAGCAAATGCCATTTCCGGTTCGGCATACACAACCGTTTTTCGAATGGATACTTGGCTAAAGCCTAATATGGTATAGTTAGTGTTCATAAAAAATTGTAAATAGCAATTCGAATATGATAGACAACTCATGTTATTATCAGTTACGGTGAGCAGGAAGTTCGGGTGATAGATAGTTGAGGTGTTGTAGGTCATGGTAATGCCTCGGGTTATGGTTTAACTATTACGCCGCAATACTAATGATGTGGATAAAACCAGGCTACCGCTTTTTGTACGCACGTACAAATTTGTGTTCCGGGGACACCAGGAACGATTTTGCCAGCTGGAGTCGTCTGCGTACAGCAATTATTGCTTAATATCTCAAAACTTGCCAGATCATTCCCATTCACAATATTATGAACTAACGAGACACTTAATTAAATTACCTTTATTGGCACTACTTGTCACAGTATGAATAAGAAAGCCGTTACTTTGAAGGGCAAGAATATTTAATAAATAAAACCGTTTCATACTCTCAATCAATCATTGTGATACAAAAGTTCTAGTAAGAACACAACTATTTTTATTACATATTACGTGACTTTGCGATTAAAAGGTGCAATTTAGATTAACTTATAATAATAACAACCGTCTTGAACATTTTTAGAATTGTTAGGTTAGGTGCTTACTTAATACTTAGGTTAGGTTAAATTTAAAAACTTGTTTTGGTATCTATAAGACTGCACATATCTAAATTTCATGCTTGTGCTAAGTACATTTAAGTAGAACCTTGTAATTCTTGCACTGGTAATAATATTTAATGTGTTTTCTAAATCATGTTGCTATTTTATGTTCCATTTGAAAAAATTTAAGAAATATTCACGTCTAAGCAATTACTTAATGCACTAAAGTATATGTAATGTGGTTTATAATACTGCACGTCGAGTTCAATCGAGTTTAAAAATAGTAACCCCGTCAGGTAAGGTCCATATAAGGATTAATCCTGTTTCAACAACTCGTACCTTCTACATATCCATGTAAAACGCAATTGCAATAAAACACCAAAGAGTATAAAAATTTACTGATTACTAGGCGATAAATCAGCGTTATTTATCTTATATTGGCATATACAGTTAAACTTTTTAAATACAAAGCACATGGTCTGTCGACTGATATCTTTGTAATCCTTTATGATAGGAGAAAAGAGCAGCTAAAATATTTTTATAATTTCGTCTCCACAAATGGTCATACCGCGGAGGCGTTATTATTGTGTTTTAGGAAGTAGTGAACCATTAATATAAATCTGAATTAATTTCAACTACTCATCATCTAAACTTCTAAACAAGCACATGGCGAATAAATAAAAATTTGCATGTCAGATAAGCCAAACATTCAATGTAAAACCGTTTTGGAAACTCATCGAGAGTTGCCCTCTGGGTGGTGGTCTTTAAAAAACATCCTAGAAGATCAATCATCTCGGAGAAGCTGATGAACTGAGCTAAAAATGAATAAATTTTGTCGGAATCAGAGCTACTGCAACGGTAAATACTTCTTCTTCGATTCAGTTTTACATGTCATCAATTTTGTTTTATTGGCATTTACGTCTATGTTTCCGAATGTTGAGTTAGGTTCGGGTCCAATATTTCACGCATGAATAATTTTGGGATTTAAAAATTTGATGCGACAGCTTATGACTTGCCCATTTATCAGGTTCAATCACCTGACAAATTTTGATGGGTTTGAGTCATCACCGTTTCAAAATTGCTTGACTGTATTTTTTTTTTAATTTGATGGTGCGACTCAAAATCTTCTTTGTATCGCTCAAGTATATTGGCTACCACCCAGACCTCCCAGTCTCATAATCTCCTAAGATAAGATTAGAAAAAATATGCAAAGGTCCGGTCAGCATACAGCAATCTATCTTGTAAAATCAGAAGCAATTAGCAAATTATTGCAAGAAAAAAAGATTAAAATATAAAGAAATAGCAAATGCATTTGTCTGTGAGGTGAGTTGCATTAGAATTATTGTTTGCATATGATTATAGGGAATTGGAACTGAATACATCAAGATATCATTTGGATTTCCATTGGTACCATGATATTTTGCAATCAAGCTTCTCTTTCTATTTTGATAGGTTTGTGAACCCTACGAAATGAACCTTCGAAACCGAACCCATCGGAAATAAATTGTTCGCTACTTTTAAGGAGCTTGGATTATTTCAATTAAAAGTTGTAAGGCTGTCCAATAAAAGAACTGAAAGTATGTAAATATAAAGAAGAAAAAATGTTAGACAGGAGAAGCACTCTGTAACGCAAAAGTAAATAAAATTACAGTAACATATAGGAATGTCACGAATCCTTGATCTTTGTAGCTTTTATATTTTTCAAGACAAAATAAAATTCATCTAGTGGCTGCCCTTCGTTCCCTAAATGGTCAAGCCTTGGCCACAACATAACTAAACAAACCTAAAGAAAAATTGACATACAAAACATTATATGCGTCATTGGTTTTAGGAAATATTAACATAAAAGCAATTAAAGTTATTAACACCGCAGACAATCAGTCTTAAAAAATTACAGCCATATAAAGAACTCATTTTTTTTAAATTAGGTGTTAATTTGAAGTTTGAAGTTCAATTATTCGGAGGTGGGGGGAGGAAGTTTTATAAAGTTATTTCGTAACGATTTTGAGCCGTTTGTGCATTTAGAAAATTAAAAAAAAAAAATTGCGGATGCTGAATTGTGTTGTGAACTACATAAATGTAAGAAGTGATGTAGAAATTTAGGAAGTTGTTTCAATTGTTTTAACCGTCACGCTTTTAGTCTCGAGTTCAAAGACACAAAAATTCTTACAAATATCAGCATTCCATGACAAATTAATTTAAATTGTATTCGATTTGTATTAAACTTGCACTTTTGCTGAAGATACAAAATTGGCAATTTAAACCGTGAAGCAAAGATGGGATTTTTGAATACACCAAATTGGATGGATACCTGGGGGTTATCTCTAACGGGAAGATAACACGGAATAACTGCTCGTGCATTGTTAAACCGACCCTTAGGGTGGTTATTTGATTTGCATGAATAGCTACAGTTAATTCACTTCTTCAGTGTTGTTGATATAATTGCAGTAAATATTTATGTATAGAAAGTGATAATATGCATTAATGTTTGCATGTCTATAAACAATACATAACAATACATAGAACCATTATTTATATGACTGTAATGTGATACCTAATCGTATTATAACGGTTTGTGGCTTTTTATGTATTAACATCAAACTTAAACTAACGGTCCGATAGGAGATAATTAATTGACCATTCAAGATGGCAAAATTAATTTGGTGGTCCGATTTTTTTACAATGAAAATTCAATACGAATATAGATACCAACAATACAATAGCAAACAGGCATTGCTATATAAGTATTAATCAAATTTAAATATTTATAACGGTCCGTTATAAGTAGATAATAATTAAACGATTACTTTTAGAATAAATTATGCAGATCCCAAATTAATAATTAAACTGCCTGTCAAATAATTAAGAGAAGAACAATAAAAGTTTTTACTTTCTCTGATTTGAAAAAACGAAAACTAAATTTCAGAATAATGAGAATTAAACCGAGAGCTAAATATAGCCTTTGATTTGTACGTACTAGTTGAGAAAAAGTGAAGTGTTTGCTTAAGTTCTTGGTTATGATTTAAGTAGCTGCGAAAAAAAATTGATAAAATTTCCTGGTTTATTCATCTTATAAGGATCATCTGAGTCATTGTGTTTTTGTTCATAAGTGACCTTTCAGCTTTAAAAGAATTAATTTATCCAAATCTACCAAATTACCCCAAAACAAAGTGTAATTTGTTCGTGTCAGTTGATTGGTACTTCAATGAGAGTGAAAAGGCGTCACTTCAGAGAATGAAGTAAAATTTAGTCAAATTTACGAGAATTTTGACCAAAAGTTGCAGTTTATGGTTTAGCCTTTATTTAAGAATCTATTTCGCTTCGGTTTTACTGGACCCCCAGATCCCCCAGTGCACACAAACACAAACCTTCAGTCTCTGAAACCGGGAGGTTTTCTGCACTCTCCAGTGTTAAATGAAAAAATTTGTTCTAATAGATAAACTCCACTTTATACATCATGCACTAGAAGAGTCAAGTAGTAACTTATGCCGTTAAAAACTAGAGGGCGAGCGCTCCGCACCTCTGATTGGTCAAGTTTTATTTCTAACCCAAAAAAATCGGAATGGGTTAGTGCGGCCTTCAGGGCGCACAACTTTAGTAATCAATTGCACACCAATCAAGTTCCACACAATTCAGATACGGCAAAAATCTGGATATGATCAAAGAAATATCAAAAAATATCCAAGAGGTTATCCACAGGATAAAGTTATCCAGATCATAAAGCATGTATAAGTATTTAATTGTTTTAATTTATTAAAAGCAATAACAGAATAATTTCAACTGGAAAAATCACAATGACTGGAATATACTATGGAAATTAGAGTAGTAATAAAATTTCCCACATTGATCAATGAGTTTCGGAAACAGTTTTTACGTCAGTAGAATAATTGATACACCGAATGTTGGGTGAAGCCCGGTAGCTGGTAACAACGAAATTCCGATTTGATAAATTTTTGTTAAAATTACCTCCTTGTATTAGAAGTTTATGACGTGTAAATTGGGTAAATTTTATTGGCATTCTATTAGTAAGCGTAGGTATGACGATAAGTAAAAATTTATTGCGGTATCAAAAGAAAATTGGTTTTGTTTGCTTGTGGAAGAACAGCAACTTTTATGAAAACTTTATAGCTAATAATATAATTTTTAAAGACGTGTAAATAAAATAACAATAAAGCAATTTAAATCGTAAATCACATTTACAATAAAACTTTTATGAATCGCGAATATAAAGCATCCCTGCATGATAATAAAATTGGGTTCGTAGCTTAATCCATCGTTGAAGTCTCCAAGCGAACGATCGTATTTTGTAACAAAGAATAATAATTATGAATCAATTATTACAACATTATTATTTATAAACAATTAATTATGAATTGTTACAAAATTGTTCGATTTAACCACGTGTGAAGCGTAAAAATTGAAAAAAAGTGTAATAGATAATAGCACTCACCTTTAGAATTATTTCACAATAGAAAATAATTTATTGCGAATCCGTTAGTACAATTAAATCACACGAAATAAAATCGCAAGGATTAATTTGTCGCAAAGCTATTCGCACCTGATAATCCACGAACGCGCGCGTTATGCCAAATACAGAGAATGTCTATAGGTGTAGGAACTATAAAATGCAAGCTCCTTCTTGATGTGTCTTCCCCACTTTCCTTCCTTCCGTTGAGGTCAGTAACTTACTGTATCGATCACGAAGCCCTGACCTTCCAATTAATTAAGAGCATTTTTCTTTTTCCAATTTTTGATAACAAAATGACCAAGGTTTGCAAACCTTGCACGTCAAGCCAATTCGATTATTGTAAAAACGATGCAATTAATTTGTCATCAACTTATCAGCAGCCGGCAGCTAGCATTTTGACGCTGTCTGCACACACATCATCCAAGTTATTCTCATGAATTTATTAACCGAACACTTAATAATCACTTTCAGATTATTTTTAACGGTTTCAAAAAGTTGTTTTTCCAAATTTGCAACTTCGTCAAATAATATTCAAATGGAATTTATTTTCCGGTTAACTGTTTCCAGATTATGATTCTTCCCCGAAAACCTCCTCGTGCACTGTATTGAGCAAAATCGCAATTTTTTGATTAATTCTTATTTATAGGTGCTTGTTTATTGGATACCTTGATACTTCGACTTTAATGAACTGGAAAATTGTTTTTATCTAACTCGTTTACTCATTAAAGGTTACATTATCCATAGATCATTAACGTGGGAGTAAGATTTGTTAGTCGTGCTGACAGGTTTGCGTACAGAAGGTAATTTTTTAAATTCCCATCTATCGTTTGATTCTTCAAGTTACATCTCATTATTTACTCGGCATCGATAAACTTCACCGATCGAAACTAAAAATGTCGAATCCATAGGGTAGTTAGTCAGTCACTCATGATCCTTTCCAGTTTCCAGTTTGGACTTGTTTGAGAAGGCAGCGTTTAATTAAATCTTCACATTGTAACGCTCAACAAATTCCATATGAAAAATGGCTCGCGAGCTTAAACAACTTTATTTTAGTTAATAAAATTAGCATCTTCTGTAAACTCAAAGATATTATTATCGCTATATATTTTATTTTTTTAAGTGGAGGGAGTTAGTTTTTGCAGTGGGAACCAAGCTTTACTGTTGCGAATAAATTATCTTCTCAACTTGGCATTGGTAGTGTTGATGATGTAGGATGCTGCTCGCTACCTTCGGGAACAAAAAAAGATTTTCTCATCTGCATTGCAGTCTCCACCTTACATTTTTATCTCGATCCATTTATTAAAGCAGAAAAGTTATAATTAATTTTTTTTTCAAAAGTGGTCTACTATATAAACAAGGCTTTAAGTAATTTATTATTTTTAGTGTAACAATAAAACCACTTACCGATTGACATTGTGTAAAAATAATGTGTTTCTTGTTAGCAAGTATTTAACATATAACGATCTTCGAGCTGTGAAACCAACTGGAAAATGCTAAATGTTCATTTTCAAGGACTGCGTCTGCCTATACATGATTTCGGCTTATAAATAAGCTGGGCTGCAATTTATTTTGCAAATTAAATTGGAAGGATTATAATTTATGTTCCAATTGATCAATTCAAGTTGAAAATATTCTACTCCGATTTCCGTTACAGCCATTAGAGCGTTAGATCATTTTGAATCTTTGGGCATGGCAGCAGAGCTGACTAATTGGAAAAAACACAAATAACTTTAATAAAGGAAACATATTGCCAAATTCACTTACAACCGCCAATTCCCAACAATATAATTTATTAAAACTTTCTTAGTCAAAAATGCAATAAATTCCTTTGAGCAACTTCCGAGAAACTATAATATATTTAGTGGATTACCGAATTCCTCAGGAAAATTACACAAACTAAGAAATATGCAGAAACTTTTCTTCCTCGTGTTTAACCACTAAAACCTGATAACTGACCCCTAAGCATTTGAGCAAGGATACTATGTAGAATGTGGTACTTCAATCAAGTACCAAACAAAGAGCAAGGACAACCGAACTTGAGTTTTCGATATTTGTTTCCAGTTTTGAAGGGTTTCCTATAAACTAAAATCCGAAATCACGGTTGGGTAAATGCTGAATCAATTTTACTTGAAATGAGTTGAAACGTTTTCTGTGTACCATTATTATATTTACACATACATAGAATTCTGAAAAGAAATTCTTAATTATTAAACCAAAAGTGCATTCCCCCCCCATTTCGAATTTTGAATCCAAAATAGTTTTAATCGTTTGTATGTTCTTTACTTTCACCCCAAAAAATGTCTTGTGTCGCCCGACAGAGACATTTCAAGATTTCCAAATAAATAATGGTATTTTCGAAAATTCGTTGGTTAGCATAAGAAAAATACTTGATTTTTAAGAACATAAAATTCCAAATATATTGAAATTTTTCTGAAATATTTGAAAGTGGTTTTTCTCAAAATCCCATACTTTTTCTAAAGATTTAATATGTTTGGAAGGGGGGGGATTTCGATATCGATTTATTACCAGTTTCGAAGATATTCATTTTTGCAATTTTATAATTAATTAGCTGATTGAATCCATATATAAAATATGGATATGAAATATTATATTGTTGTTTATACAAAATTAGGAAACCTAAATATAATTTGTTATAATTTTGGTATAATATTATATATATCTACCATAAGAAAAATCACTGCCAATACAGTCATTTTGTATCTTCCGAACTAATTTTTCTCAAAAACCCTTTCATTTTTCTTTTAAAAATTTAATATGTTTGGCAGAATGCTTACACCTTCCAAATTTCAATATTGATTGATTTTTATTTTCGGAAATATTAATATTTTAAATTTTAAAATTATGTAGATTCATTTTCACGACGATAAATCCAATAATTATTAATAAACCGTTGAAAACTTACCTAGAATGAAGTTTTCCACGAGTTATACGTTTTGTAAAGACACACAGGAGAAGTATTCCCGTGAAACATTTCTATTTTTAGGAAACAAAATTAAGTTTTTGAAAATAACGAATTTCAATTGTTTCAGATTATTTCAGAAAAACAATTGAAAGAAGAAAAACAATGAGAAAGGTACACACAGGTACAACGAGGTACAAGCGATTAAAACTATTTTGGATCCAAAATTTGAAATGGGGGGGGGCGAAATTTCGAGTTTTGATGCTTCAAAATATCTGAAAAACTAAATAATACGATAAATATAAAAAAGGTACAAACAGGTGCAAACGATTTAACCTAGTCTGGATCCAAAATTTGAAATGGGGGGGCCCAGCAAAATGATTATTTTAGATATTGCAAAATATTTAAAAAATTAAATGGATAAAAATGTACAAAAACAACCAATCCTTCTCCAGACTGGTGGGTCTCGGGGATATGGAATATATTTATATTCCATCTATATCTATAGATCAGCGGTTCCCAAACTTTTTCTTTATTGTACCACCATAATATACTTTTCTTGAATACATGTACCACCAGTACAAAAACTTCAATAATTTTAAAAATATTTAAATAGTAAGCAAAATGTTTTTTAATATTATTTTTATTTAAAATTTACATAATAAATATAAATAATTATATATACTATTGCGGCCGACCCTGAGCGTACCACTTGCCTCTGTTTAATGTATCACAGTTTGGGAACCGCTGCTATAGATAGTATGTGAGTTTTCACTTACTCTTATATTTTGTTGTGTATTTCAGTGTAAAAGTGCCTTTAGTTTTATGTTTTGGTTAAAAATAAGAAATATACAGTAATACATAAGAGTTCAGTGAAAGCTCACATATTAGCAATGGAAACCCCCCGGTTTGAACAACAAACGGTTTGAGTGAGTTTTTGTTGTTTTGGGATGGTCTCTCAGAAGAAATAGAATTTTATATTGTCGTGGAACGTCTGTTCTAAGAGGGGGGGGTAAGCTTTAAGTTTCAATTATATTTCTTTTGTTATTTTGAAATTTCCGCGAATTGCGACAATTGACGCCAACTAACGGTGAATATGGGGACTCGGGAGAAATTTTTGAAATTTGTTCTAAAATTTGTAATTATTTAAATTAAAGTGGAATTGGTAAAACGATAATTTTTTTCAATAAAAAAGTAAAAATAAAATACTAAGGTGAATTCCTAATTGAAAAGTTTTTACAAATATTTTAAGGAAAACCAAAGAAACGATACCGGGGCAGATGGGCAGAATTTAACGTTTCCAATCTTTGAATAATTTACAAAATTTAAAAAAAAGTGTTACAAAATTTTCAGCCAAATCCTATTGGGAAATTTTTGTTGTTGCAAAATTAATATCACTTTAATATATTGCGACAGTACGTATCAGGAGGTCTGAGAGTCCAAATAACCCTCAGCATCTCAGTAATTCTATGAAATGTATTTTAATTTGTTTTTCTTTCTTCAATTTTTAGTATTTTATTCAGAAAACTTGGTGCCCATCGTTTTTCCAGTCAGCTATACTTTGATACAAAATACTCAGGTCTTCCATTCCCCCCGTTCTTGCTTCTACACAAGGTTCTTACTTTATCGGAAAAAGGAATCGCACAATTTTTCAAACCAAATTTTCTGGATTTCATGAATTTCCTTAGATTTCCCCAATTATCCTTTACTTGAACATCGGATTTCTGTCGTGAAAACCTGAAAGATCAAGAAAACTCATAGATTTCTAAAAGAAATTAATGGCATTCCTTTGGATTTCCAGGATTTTTTCAGATTTACCAGGGTTTTTTCAGATTTCCTTGAATTCTGTCAATATCTTCCTATGAACTTCTGCCATAAAAATTTAAACAAACAATAAAAAACAGACTCATCGACTTTCAAACTAAAGTAATAGTATTTCTCGGGTTTTCTTAGGATTTCTTCATATTTTTCTAGATTATAAATAATTTATTTAGAATGGCAATTCTCGTTCCCGTTAGATCACAGATTACAAGCAGCGTTGCTAGATGCATGTATATGGATGGGTGACCCCATGGTAACCGATTTGAGTCGCTGCTCGCTTACCAAATTACACTGGCAAAATGTTTTTTATCCGGAACTACAAAAGACTTCCCCAGCCGTGCACCACACTTGGATGAAGTAGGTGAGGGTGAGGATCTTTATTGCAATCAGTTGCCAATTTTGCTTTTACTTTGATCTATGATGTTGCAGTCGACTCCGCGACTGAAACGCCAATATGTCGGATTACCGAAAAAGTTAATTATGATGCATCACTTTAAGTTGACTTGTTTATGATGTACCACAACATAATGATATCATCTTGAAATAAATTTTTAATTGCTTGGTGGCTATTTCTTGAATTATGACATGTTTAGTTCTAATAAGTGTGTTTGACCTCCTCCCCTCTACAGCGGAGTTGACTCCGATAATAAGTGATTGATTCACACGAGGAAAATTCCACTGATGAATGCCACTTTGTAGTGGCAAGGTAATAAGCATTTCAGACTAGAGAATCCAATATTGCCCCTCTAGAAATATTAAATTTATTATTCTTTCCACCCAAATATGTCTGGCTAATTTGTAAAGCCTAAACCTATTATTAGCAGTAGGTTCTTTTTCGAAAACGTATTCAAGATCAACAAATAGAATTTATTTGGTATAAAGTTAATGTAGAAAACGTTCAATAAATTATTTTTTTTAATATGGTATTCTCGCAACCCCAGGTAACATCATCGCATACACCGGGGGTCCACATACCAGTCCCAATTAAAGAAACTCGACCTAAATGATTTAACTTTTAAATAGCACGTAGTAGCAATTGAAAATTATAATTAAAACACCATGTACATAGAACGCCCATCAAAGACAATAAAAAATGGAATTACAAATTAACGCGCCATATTCACCACCGAACCGACCTACGCTAAATAAGTATTATTTCAAAGAACAAAATATATTAAACAAACACTATTTTCCAAGAATAGTAGTTGCCATTTATGTATCACTTTAAAAAAATTTGAATTAATAGGTAGAATGAAGAAGAAGATACGTGAGAAAGACAAAGAAGAGCAGAAATTTTTGTTTGTTGCAGAATTTGAATTGGAAGGACTGGAAAAGAAAACAATAGCGTTTTTACATATCGAAAAACAAATAAGTCGGCATTATTACGTGTATGATGATTTAATTATTTACTCCTTAACAACCTTCGTAAGTGGCAGTGACAAAGTTACATTTACATATCTTAATCTTTATTGAATAAGACTTATTGTTACAATAATTTCTATATTCAATTTATTTGAATTATACACTTGTTATTCATTGGTATTATTGAATAATTTAAACTTTTTTCGATGCTTGATGAACTATAACAATATAATAATTTACGTAATCCCAAAAAAATCTAAAAAAAATAATAGAATTTACACCTGTTATCTCAAATTGTTACGAGCATAACAATTCTGTTACATAAAATTTTTAAAATGCAGATTTTGCAAACCCACTAATAAAATTGCATTATAATTCCGTGTCACCAAAAATTGTGATGTAATTGTCTGGAAATTATAGAAATGCTAATAACATCGGAAAAAAATTAAATAACTATGGGAAAAATGAATAACCAATCCCGTTAACCCACGCTTTGTGGTTAGACACAAAAGTCGATTGCAACTTTCTCTTAGTTTATTGATATTAATTAAGTTTGCAGTAATTCTACCCTACTATTTCTACTTTGCCGACACCGTCTCTTCTTTGGGGTGGTATTCAAAAAAAAATTGTAATTGCAATTTTTGAAATTTTTTAAAATATTTCTTCATCTTATAAAAGCACCGAAGATTTTTTGTGGAAATCGTAAAATTTATGTTTTCATTGCGAAGCTATCGGATACAAACTACGTAGGATTTGGAACTAATGCCCTTCGGACTGTCGACCTTGGACCAATTCGCTCAACTGCCCACCCATTTGACCATTCAGGGTTTAAAACAAATGAAAGTGGCTAGATTTTACATATTACAGAAATTTATCACGACCCCAATCAATATTAAATTATTTTGTATCTGCACAAACGTTACGGTCCGAAAAATACACAAAAAGCGCTCCTTTTTCAAAAAAACAACAAGGATATGAAATAATGGCTGGTATTTCATTGTTCTGATTACAAATTTGGTATTTTACTTTTTTACATTTCAAATTAATTAAAATTATGTAGGTACTTTAATCAAGGTTGAAGCTGTTATTGCAAAAAAACACAGACGGTAATTATAAAAAGCATCATTCTATAAAGGGAAAAGGGGTGTTCCTCCATTAGAATAAATTATTTAAAAACCAGACAATAAAGTATAAAAAATCACAACTTCTGTCTTCTCGATTAAAATCAAATCAGATCAAGATTTATTTGATGTCAAAAATACTTTTTTATTTTACCTATTCTTTTTTACACGCGTCAAGACAAAAAATGCACAAAGGTAGCAACCCAGACATCCCATTACATCATGTTGGATGTTAGATCACAATTTAAGATAACATTGGAACCCCAAAGCTGCTGTACACCAATTTTCTAAAATCATAGCATGATTTTGTTTGTCATGAGCTGACATTATAGCTTGAAAACTTTGAAGCCAAAAAAACAGAGTCTAAAGCTGATGGGTTTAGTTGATCATTTCAACTAATCAAATTATTCAACAATGACCTAGAAACTATTTTCACAAAAAAAAAATTGCAATAAAAATCTTGCTGGAAGAAATCTTGGAAGACGGAATATAAAAATTATTAACGTCAAACTTTGAACACATTTACTGGGGTACTGATGGGTACCTACCTCCCAGACCGCCGCCGCGAGGTTGATTTCATTAAATAGAAATATTTCACTCTTTCAGAAAAAAATACATTTATACGTCACAGTAAACAATTTATTGCATGAATTATCCGTGAAAGTATAAAATTTGATAGATCTCAAATGTTTCTAATTATAAAGATGTTGTGCTGTGTACCATGTTCGGGCTCTATATGTGGTCTGACCTAAAGAATTTTGACATATTCAATTTATGTATTGACTAATATAAAACTATTATTTTTCAAAACTTAACAAAACAAAAGCTTCAAGTCCCTGATGCAACAGAGACAACAGGGCAAAAAAATTTTAATGCAGTTAATGTTAAAGTGAATGTAAATTAAAATAAAGCAGCAAAGAGTGCACTGGAGGGTATTCCATACCCCCCAGACCCCCCGGATTAACATATTCATGCATTTTGTGTCTTTAAATCTTTGATTTCTTAGAATACGTTTATATTGGAGCTGTGATAACCGCTGAAAGCCGTGATACTAGCAAAGCAGAGAAAAACAAAACGTTGAAGTCTTATGTGACTGTTTATGTTGAAGCAGCGCGCAAGCCAATGTTAATTCATAAAACAGCAATTAGAGCTAAGAAATTTATTATCATAGCTCCAACATAAACTCACCCCTTATTAATAAAAATTTACAAATATAAATTAAAAATTATAAATATAAATATTAACATTTTTCAAAACATCGAGTAAAAATGTGCAATAACGGAATGCGATTATTTCATAGGCTGTTTCCACACAGATGACCCCGCCCATCGTCTGTCTTGTTATAAAACTGTTTTGTTTTCGTATAATTTGGCAATTTAAACGAAACACCAAAGCTCTAACTGCCAAAAACATATTAAAAATGAGCATTTTATTATTTTTAACTCAATAATAAACTCAAAAATAACGGATTTAAAAAGATGGAATCTCCGAGTTTAGGCAAAATTTTAAAATCAACCCTGAATCCGCCCGAACTCGAAAATTACGAGTCCTAGACTGACAGGCTAAGGCTGTACTCACTCGCATGCAGAGCCGTATATAAGGGGGTTGTTTTGGGGGTTCAACCCCCCCCATAGGTTGAGTGACAACTGAAAACTGAAAAAATGTACAAAAGAAGAAATGAAAGCTGCAGGTTATTTGTAACCAAGAAGCTATAATTTCTTCTTAGTATTTCCTGATTGCAAAAATTAAATTCAAATACGGGCATATTAACCTCTTTTTTAATTCCATAACCCCCCCTCCCCATGGCCAATGTCTACCTACGGCCCTGCTCGCATGTACGCATTCTGAACGCCAGGAGCGTATCTACATGGCTGACTTGCCGTCATCCTTAGTGTTGGTGAAAAGAAGATCAAATAAACTTTCTGACCTGGCCGGGAATCAAACCCGGCATGACCGCACCGAATTCAACCCAGCTGGAGTATTCATCTGTACTGCTTCTTTTTATTAATTGTTAACAGTCGCACAGCTATATGCAGTGGTGTGCCCACGTTTTGGAAAACGGGTAGTAAATAGGCTATAGCATATATAAGAAAATATAAAATCTGCGGAAAATCAGGTAGTTTTGCCAAAATTTTCACAAATATTTTCTTTAAATTCAATTAACAAAATTGTCACCTAGTGATTGGCTACACACTGCAGGTTAGAGGAAGAGCTTGTGAGTTTTACTTAACCAAACGAACGTACATTTTTATTCGAATTACTTAAAAATGGTGGATTTTAGAGTGCCCCAATCCTCGTTCGGGCGCTCCGAGTCGTTTGACAGACGCTGAACTCGCTAAAAACTTGCCTGAAGTGTGACCGAACTCGAAAATAACAGAACTTGAAAGCTGGGATCTTAGTTTTCGTGCTAAATTCAGCCATAATTAACCGAATACAATTTAAAATATCCAGGGGGACATGTTAGTACGAGCACGGCTACAGCGTATACTGCAATTAGGTGAGCCTAATTTATTCATTCAACCTCACCTCATCTGAAAACTTAAAATGTGCTTTTCAGAATATTCATTGGTTTTCTTTCCTACTTTGAAGGGGAAAAGCCGTAACCACCAGTAACCATCTGAAATCTGATGACGTTAGATTTAAGATAGAATTACTACCGACCCCAAAAAATGTTTCAATTGAAACTCATAGGTACATATTTGCAGGGCCGGCGTTACCATATGTGCGAACGGTGCCTTTGCAAATTTTCGTTTTTTTGCATGTGAAATTTTGGATATTTTCATTAAATGGCAATATGAATTGTAATTATATTATATTAGTGAAAAAATTATATTATTGCGGCGGCGAGGGTTTACCGTTACCTTGCCCGTTAAAAACGGCATAGTCTTAAAATTGACCTGCGTATTTGCGTCCCTAAGAATTATTTTGCCCCTCCCGTCCTAAAGACACGGCATGCCACTGGCTAGATGTTAACTGCGGCAGGCTCCGCTTAATAAAGCACATGCTGCATCTATTTACGTCGAGCATACGTACCGTCAACAGAATAGGCAAAACACCGACTTCTATGTGAAAAATTTATTGTATTGTAAGATTTATTTATTTATTAATTAAAATGTTTTATCTGTTATGTTCTGCTTCTCATTTAAGTACATATTTCTTTGCTTCCTCAATTAAATTTTTAACAAATAAAAATAATAATCAAAGCCCAGAATTGGTTTGACAAAAAATTCGGCAGTATTTTTAGATAAATTATAAATAAATTCTTATTGTGATTGTGGAGTAATTGCTAGAAAGCAAAACAGTTCTCGGTGATTTTGTTATTACATACACTAAAATCATTGGTTTAGCTTCATGCCCTGAAAAATCCGCCAGTTCTACAAATAAAATCAATTTATCATCTAAAGAAAATCATGTTGACATGCAGCATACTTGCAGTAGTATTTTTCAGTATCAATAATTTCAGTGAACATAATTATTTAAAACGGTGAGGTGATACCTGAATAATGATAGATCAGTGCGGCCTGAAGGCCGCACGACATTGTTCATTTTAAAACATAAGCATTACGCACAAAACTATCTGTCTTTGTCTGGCTCAGGTGACGAAAAGACAGATCCAAAACACCTTCTGAACAGTAATAAATTATTGTATCTGATTGGTTAATTTTTTAGTTATCAATATAGACGCATTAAATTGAATATAAATCGCTCTCTGTAAGTTCAAATGTAGAAGAACTATATCAATCACATACTAGTCTATGTACATGTACCAACGTGAGGAAGCTGTGTTATAGCTTCTCGTGGTATCTTGTTGCGTTGCTTTGATTGATAGTCAATAAGACGATGTAGTAGGTAGTTAATATATTTATAATGCTTAATAAATTATTTATATTTACAAAAGTTAATATTTATTGAATTATAGAGACTAACTGGCTAATACTCGTGTACTGTTGTTTTCATCCAGATTAGCAGCAAAGAAGGAAACGAGTTCCTCCATCATCAGTGATTTTTTTCAAGTTTGTTCATGTCAATCTGTATTTACACTGACACACTTGAAATGGCACAATGGCATAATTTTATGACGTGTATTGAAATTCCTGTCACAAATACTATACAACCAATTTGTTGTTCAGGGACATAATAATATACAAATTATGTATGCAGATCTCATGTCAATTCGCTTGGGATTTAAAAAATTCGGATATTTTTTGTTAAAACTTGATTCGTAATATAAAATAATAGACAACAAAATTATTATGCAATAACAAAAAAAGTAAAAGTGATCGCTAAATGTGACATTCTAAAATAACAATGTTTAATGTTAAACTGGTAAAACTTGTTACTCACGTTTTCAGTGTATTACTTCTAAAATACGAGGTTTTTCAATTTAAAAAATCACTTAACTGCATACTTCAATGACTTAAAATTTTTACTTTTTATAATAAAATTATAAACGTTTCGTTTATTTCAATAATAAATAATCTTTTTATATTAACAAAAAATCAATCTAATAATTTACCACAGTTGAAAAAACTGCAGCAATTTAGTTAGCCTCAACAATAATCAGCATTAAAAATATTCTGCCAGTTTTGAACAAATGTCTGCATTTTCACATCAATAACTAACCGTGCAATGCGCAATAATATTTTTTTTAATGTTGGTAATGTGGATTAAGATATTTTTTTATTTGCTACTGGTCTAGACGTAAGTGTCTTTAACATAAGTGCTACTAGTTTAGCTCTATGCGAATGACACCTTTGTAAGTGGTTTGTTGCTACTTGTAACTTGTTCATTCTTTCTTTATTATACTGCTCCTCGATGGTCTTAAATAGTCGTGAAGTTGTTGACGTATACTTTTCTCTTCACATAGCCCAAAAACCAGAATTTTCCAAATCCAAAATCATCTCATGAACAACAAAAGACTTGCCCGAATAGTCAGAGATGGGAAAGTTGTCCATGGAAAACAACTGCCTGGAAGACAGTAAATGAAGAGATGGAACGAAAGCCAGTCCATATCACAAGAAGCTGGAAATAACAGACTTTAAGGTCTAAACTAAGAAGGAGAAGAAGAAATTCATCTCAAAGCAAATGATTGTACACCAGATTTCCCCAGCGATTCTAAGATTGACTTATTAAACCAATCAGAAATTCTTTCGGCTTGGATCAAGGTTCATGATCTTTTGGTTCGTGATTATATTGATTGTTGATTCATCCTATTAACCCTCAACTACGGGGAAATTTCAATAAAGACCGCAATCGCTCGGTATTTCTTACCATTTTGAGTTCATTAAAATTGTATTTTGGAAAAATTTCCACCGATCAACTTATCAGTAATTTATTATTATTCATATGTAGGAAGGTAACGGAAATGAGATCATATGCATATTATATTTCGCCTGGGTTAAGTCGATTATTTTTCGAAATTTGCGAATTGGAATTTGTTTTTATAATATGAGAAATTCCATCTTGTTTTTACTTTTGAAAAGCTACTGTTTTGATACAGCAATAATAAATTTAAATCAATATTAATACACCGTTTACAATTTAAATTGTTATTTAAATTTTATTTATTTGTAATTCATTGTCATCCGACCATTTCAATTATGTGTGTTTTGTTTATTTTACCATAATTTTATTATTGGATCATAATATATTCTTTTATTATTCAATTTTGGTGTTTATTTTGATTTCTTATAGTTTTTTTTTGTTTTAAAGTTACTTTATTTGACGTCAGTTATTTGGCATTTGCCAAATTTAATTATTAATTAATTTATTTAATTAATTTACTTGTATTTGATTAAAAACGTATTATACTTTTTAAATTAAAAATATAATTTTCTGAAGCATTCGGATCACGACTGCTTCCTTTGCAACTCATCCCCGCCATCTTTCGTTGTTACCGAAGCCCTTCAGGTTCGGTCACCACTCTTGTTTCCTCTTTTATTTCCCCTTATTGCGTTCGGTCCCCACTATTATTTTCGTTTGGTTGAGTTCTCCTTATTAAAAAGAATCCTTATGCAATGTGTAGCAGACTATAAACATTGCAATTAAAAAATTTTGATATTTTTGTAATAATAATAATTCTAGATTACCCAAGGTTGTCCGGCCTGATGAACACTCTTTCTTAATTTTCTTAATTTGGTGAATTAGTAATATTTAAATAGTTTAGATATATCCAAAAGAATGATTAGTGATTACTCAGTGCGGCCTTCAGGCCGCACAACCTGGGCACTCTAGTTTTTAAAGAAAAAAATAGTATTCTTTCAGATTATTTTTCACTGAAAAATTACGCAATATTTCCGAATTTGAGAATGTTGAGAATCAGAAATTCAACAACCAAACAACGAATGAGGTTTTTTATTAATCTGAATTAACAAATTCCCTCTTATTTTTTTAAATAATTTCCCTGACTGTTCCAAGTTTTCCCTGACTAAAATTGAAAATTTTCCTCGACTTTTAGAACTTCGATCAATTTCGGAAATTGTAAATTTTAATAATTTACAAAATTCAAAATAGTAATTTTTAGAATTTATTTTGTTTTTCTGAATTAAAGTCTTAATTTTCCTTACTTTTACTTAAAAATCAAAATTTCCATGAGTTTCCCTGACAAAATTTGTACAATTTAAAATTTCTTAACGTTTCCAAGTGTTCCAGATTTTCCAGACGAGTGGAAACCCTGTATGATTGTTCTCCGAGAAATATAATCTTAAAAAAATGTCTAATTTATCCCAATTCAAAAGTTTTAGCCAGGTAATGGAATTTACTAATTTAACTAATAATTGCATGTTAAAAGCTCGAGACCGTAAAGTCGAGAACTTTTTGAAAATTATTAAGATCAAAATATCTTTTTTTTAAATACTAGATATATGCAAAAATTACTAACATACCAAAATATAAAGCTGATCGTTATACGCAGTTTATTAATGAAATTATGCTGAAAATGTAGAGTATTAAGAGTAAAGCATGATTCGAAAATTGTGAAAAAGAATTACGATTCTATTTAACATCGATTAGTATCAAATTGCTGTCATTGGTCAATATTTGGAACTTACTTAATATGAACTGCAACTCAATAGAAAAGTATTCAATATTTTAATTTCCCTGCCTAATAATTTAAAAAAACATAAATTTAAATTTAAACTGCACAAAAATGCAATCGAAAATAAATAATTTTTCAGTCATTTTTTCCGATATTTCGAAAATATTATATTTAAGTTTCAGAATATTTTTACTAAATTTTGAGTGTTTTTTATTTCCTACTTCAAAATTCTTATATAATAAAATATTTACTTTTTATTTTATTATACAATAACAGTAAAAATAAATTATTGCGAAGTCCAATTCTTTCAAATTTAACTGAAAACTAAAATATGCTGTCGCGGACTTTTTTCTATAAAAAATTAAATTCTCTTCAAAACATTATGAAAAGAAAAAACTAATTAATATATTGTTTGAAGTGATTGAAAAATCAAATAGAATCAATTACGAAAAAAATAAAAATATCAAATATCAAGTTGTACTGGACGTAATGGACTAAAATAACAATATAACCCTGAGTAATGAAATCAATAAAAAATGATTTTATTGTTATTAACTTTCTTTGGTAACACGGAACGATAATAATACCTACATATCAATAAAATAAATAACGAATTAATATTTAAGGTGTCATATTTCAAAACATCTTCTACGACTATAAAAAACAAGATGTAGAAGTGCTAAAACTAAATATAAAATTTCAAAATTAATAGGATTACCAGTAATGTCCCCATAAAATTTGCATTTGGCATAAATTATTTATAGTAGGTATAAAAATCTAATGAAAACTTTATAAATTAATATTCCATTTCCATATAAGATTTATTTTAACAGAATTAATTTTTGAAATTTTTCAAAATTTGAAACCGGGCGGATCGCTGAAATAATACGGCAGTATGCCCCCCAGTGCGGAGGGGGGTGATATTTCAGCTAAATTTAAAATTTCAAAATATTTCGGATTTTGCCCGTATTTTTAAGTTGTTTTTTTTTTTTTTTAACTGCCCCTAGCTACGCTACTGAGGCGGGATATACAGTCTAGTCGCTTTATCGGTGCTGGAAATCATGATTATTAGAAAGCATGTTGCTGGTCTCTGAAAATATTTGTTTTTTCTAACATTTCTTCAAACTAGAAATTCATCATTGATAAAATCTATATTTACATGTATGTATACTAACGTTGATGTAATCGTGTGTTCATCATGAAGTAAAGCGGATGTCTCGAAATCATACAAACATAAAAATGACGTCCACACATTTATTAATAAAATTTTGAAACGCCTGATGAATCTGATTATTAATTATTGACATTCTCACTTTATTAAATTTTGAGTTCAGATCTCTGATGTCTCAAACGTTTTTACCGTTTGACAACGGTAAACAACTTTTTTCACATTTTGAAAAAAATATTAAATCGGATTATTTTATAAGTTCTTGGTTTTATAAATTCATAAGCTTTCGGCAATTGTCTTCTTCAGGACTTACAAAAATAAAAATAACAATTATAAGAATGTAAAAAATAAAAACAGTAAAAATTTTTTTTTTCAAAATTAAGCTTCTGCTTTAAACCACCCAAAAACCGACCCTATTTTGTTTTCATTGCAGCGATGCATTTTAAATAAATCTAAAAAATATTCTTCAGTTCATTGCTCACCTCTGCAGATGCTCATTTATCAGCACTTCTTTCGCTATTCCGAAATAATAATTATCTCTGCACTTTTATTTTTAACGTCCAATAAACGGTATAATCTAATTGGTATCCTGACAATTTTTTATTTTTTTTTTTATGTTATTGGGAACCGATTTTTAATATGAAAAATAAAAACCGGTATCAATTTCAACTGTCAGCAAATTGAAAGGAAACACATGAACTGATAGATATTATGATAAAAAACACCTGATTATTATAACGAAAAAGGTCCAGATGTTCGGTGGCGAAAACTCACGTAAACTTTCGCGTACCGATTTAAAGCTACTGACAAATTACAACAGAATCCGAGTCACTCACCTACGTAAATAAAAACTAGTCGACAATATATTTCATATAATGTTAACTAAAATTTCATTTTAATTTGATACCTGCTATGCACATGTCTTATATAATGGTAATAATATATTAATAGAATGTGAAATTTTATCAATTTTTAAATTTGCATCGAAAGATCATTAATCATCCCATCGATTTGAATATAAAAATATTTTATTATTAACTTAAATAATATCATAGTTGATACTGAGCAAACCACTTCATTTAATTTTATTCAAGGAAATAAAACTTTTCTTTCCATATGCCAACAGGTTTTGATAGATGGTTTTCGACTTACCCTATATAATTAAAATATGAATATTCTGTGTTTGGTCAAGTGGATCCAGTCGTAACGCATGAAGTTGGTTACACAGCATTTTATACGATCCACGCATGTATTATGTGTTGCATACATATTTTTGTAAATTTTTTTGCAGCGGGGGGGGGGGCAATTTAATTTTTTTTTGTTAAAATACAGTTTGTTACTTATTTTTAATCAATTTTTGTTTCAAACTTTGCCTGATTGCGCCAACTTCGAAATTATTTCGAAATTGGTATTGTTTGAAAAGAGAACCTCACTTGGGAAATTTGGATTTTGAACTTTGATTTTAAGATTAATCTGCAAGGTAGCAGGATATTGTGAAAATAAAATTTTATATCCATCCAAAAAATTAAATCTTGGAAAATCCAGTGGAAAAAATACACGTCAATATATTGTTGAACATAATATAGTATAATATAATACATTTTAATTTAAAAAAGGGAGCCTCGTGCGATAAGGTTGTGTTCTGCAGGTAGAGGAAATTCATTTTTATAAAATTATGAAACCTACCCAGAAACATTGCATTTTCTGGCGCCCAACGTGGGGCACCGTTCAAAGATAATTTATTTTAAATTCATGAAAAAAAAGATAACATAAAATTTAAAAAGAACTTGAAGGAGTTGAAAAAAGTATAAGAATAGACTTACAAAAAGACAAGGGTGAAAGAAAAACCACAATAAATGACAACAACAAACAATTGCACAAATTAAACATGAATCAAGAGAAAATGATCTCGAAGCTCGATAGTATGGAGAATGAAGGAAGTGAGCAACAAGCGGTGAACTTGTTGCTCACTCATGAAGCGCCTGTGGCAAATGTCTAACTTGCCCCCCCCCCCGCTTAACCCAATAATAACAAAAAAGTATAAGATTTTTGGTTTTAATCTGCAACTGAACAACTGGGCCTAGGTAAAATAAAATCCTAAAAACTCAACCGGATCGGGATCCTTTGTTTTGCTCCCCAAAACCAGTTGCTCCCATGGCAAGCGCCTCTTCCGCTATACCCTCGTTACGGCGCTGAGGGAAGATGTTGGCATGGGTAAAATCGCATAAGATCAGTTTACAGAGGAAGTGATGGAAGACATTGTCGATGCACATGTAATCGACTGGATGGGAGATGAAGATCTTTGAAGATCTTTGAAGTCATGGATGAACGAATACACGAGACCAAAATGAAAAGAAAATTCCGTAAAGACAAGAAAGGGACATTTGGAAAGAAAACATTAAAATCTGCTTAAAAAATTTTAAAATGAATATTATGGGAAATATTTTGGAACGGTTAGACGGGAAATTGGAAAAAAACGGACAGAGACAAGAATAAAAAAAATTTTGATTGTGTGGATGAGGATTGGAAGGACGATTTGGATGAAGAGTAAGGAGACGAGCCAACTACCTCTAAAGCTTCATCCAAGCATCATGAAGATGGTCAGTTGGAGACGAAGGAAGCAAGACCTTAAAAAATGTTTAAAATTATTTTGAAATTCAAAATTTTGAAAAATTATTTCAACCCCCCCCCTCCCAAATCAACCCTAAACCACCTCCGCTCAAACATATTTTTTTACGATTATTATAAGCTCAATTACCATTTAAACTTTTAAAAGTACAGATAACAATTGTTTTTTCTTCCTTATTATAATAAATGAGTTTTTTTATCGGTCTACTATGCGCTTAAAAATTGTCACGAAAAGCTACCCCCAAAATTTTCAATTTTTTTTTACTGCCTTATGGTTGGTTGAAAAATTATTAAAAAAATATAGAATGTAATTCTAAACAGTAGCTTCCATGTCGCTTTAGTTTCGTTCAAATATCTATTATAGTTTCGAAGTAAAAGGATTTTGATGTTTGGCGCTGCAACCCATAGCTAGGGGTTTGATATTTGGCCCAACAACTCGGTGAGACCCTTTACACTGTGAATCCTTAGATAAACTCTATTAATTTTTTATTTCAATTATTGAATACGGTCCTGAGTATTGAAGATCAAAACAAATGACAAATAAAATACCAGGTTAGACAACCAACCTTACACAAATGTGTACGTGATTAATTTTTGTTCTTGATTTTTATCGCGAAAAGTGCAAGGTGAGCATTTTTAAGAAACGATTTGTAATTAAAGACAATTAAACGGGACCGCTACAATTTAAATTAATTTAATGTGAGTATTATTAATCTTAACTTTACGTTTACATTACAATGATAGTTTAAGTTAACATTCTAACCTACAAATATGGGCCAACTCGAATTGTTGCAAACTTTATCTAAACATGTCGGTCGTGTTTGGAATGTAAACTGGCATCCGAAGGGTGACGCTTTAGCATCGTGTGGTGGCGATAAGGCTATTATAATTTGGTCAAAAGAAGGTAGCAAATGGGTGAATAAAATTATACTAAACGATGGTCACAAGCGCACGATTCGTTCGGTTGCGTGGTCACCCTGTGGTAATCTTTTGGCTTCGGCTAGTTTTGATGGTACCACCGCAATTTGGGACAAAAAGTCGAGCGAGTTTGATTGTATCGCTACATTAGAAGGACACGAAAATGAAGTGAAATGTGTGGCGTGGTCTAAATCGGGAAAACTATTCGCCACTTGTAGTCGTGATAAATCTGTGTGGGTGTGGGAAGTTGCCGAAGAAGATGAGTATGAATGTGTTGCTGTTCTGAATGCACACACCCAGGACGTTAAAAAGGTTGCTATTTCAGTCTTTGAAACAAATTAACATTTTTTTTATATAATATAATTTTTTAGGTTGTGTGGCATCCCGAAATTGATATATTAGCTTCGGCTTCGTATGATAACACAGTCAAAATTTATAAGGAGGATGTGAGTGACAACGATTGGATCTGCTGTGCCACTTTGGAATCCCACGAATCTACGGTTTGGAGTTTGGCTTTTGATAAGACTGGGACACGATTAGCCACTTGCGGTGATGATTGTACGGTTAAAATATGGAAACAGTACTTGCCCGATAATCCTGAAGGAATTGCAGTCACAAATAATGAAGCTACGTGGAAATGTGTTGCTACACTTTCCGGTTTTCACACCAGACCCATTTATGACATCAGTTGGTGTCACCTCACTGGACTGATTGCTACAGGGTCAGGAGATGATATTATCAGAGTTTTTAAAGAAGATGATGATTCAGATCCCAATGCACCTCTATTTAGTTTAGTCAGTTCAATAGAGCGTTCACACAGTGAAGACGTTAATTCGGTTGCTTGGAATCCTAAAATTCCCGGTTTACTGGTGTCGGCTAGCGATGATGGGGATATTAAATTATGGAATTATGTAGAATAATCAATTTTTAAAATTTTATTATGTAAATATCTTTTTTTTAATCGGAAGACAATAAAAAATAATTTATCTTAAAAATTTTACTTTATTAATAATTAAAGTTTGAATTTAATATTACATCCTGAAAGAAACTTTGATTTGAAAAATTTGTTATCGGTAGTACTCTCTTAGGTTTTTCGGTACTCGTCTTAGATCAGCATAGAACATTTAAAACTGTAAATTGTCTACTTATTAATTAAATTGAAATCAAGATTTTATATAAATCTTAACTTTTTTTTCTGCAAGATTACAATACTTTTTTTATAAAAATGTCCAGTCGCCCTCAACATGTTACTACGTAGTTAATTATTTAAATATCATTTGGTATCACGTAGGCAACTTATCATTCACTTCCTTCAGTTTTTAGTCTTCCGCTATTTGTAGGCATTTCTTCTCAATGATTAAGAAGCGACTTTTCTTAGCAAAATACCTCAGTGGTTTGCCATTACCTTCCGAGGGAAAACGATTAGACCTTATTTCGCCCGGGATCGAAGCCGTAACGGCTTCCTATTCAGATATCGACAATTTTTTCTTTTAAAACACCTGGCAGTACTAACACACTTTTAACTTATTAATTTGACTTTTTGTTTCACATTTGTTATTTTTGTTCTAGATTGATGTTTTTTACACGCTTGCTAAGAAAATCGGTTCTGCAACAAATAAAATCGAACGCGAGGGCGACATACAAAAACTACAGTAATATATTTTCTGAAAGTCGTAAAATAATGGCCGAAGTTAACCGTGCTGGTAAACCTTTAAAGGAAATTTTGCAACGTTTAGAAACATTTGCTCCTCTGAGTCTCGCCGAAAGTTGGGACAATGTGGGTTTACTTGTAGATCCCATGTGTGACGAACCCATAAGACACATTTTGCTTACAAATGATCTCACCGAAGATGTGTTAGATGAAGCCATACGATCAAATACGGGACTTATTGTCTCATACCACCCAAACATATTTGAAGGACTTAAAAGTGTATCGTCTAGGTAAAATGTACTGCGTTTTAATTTTGAATGAATAAGTGAATATGAAGGTTTCAGAACTTGGAAGGAACGAATCATAGTCAATTGCATAAAACATAAAATCGCAGTTTTTTCGCCTCATACAAGTTGGGATACGGTTCGTGGTGGAGTTAATGATTGGTTAGCGGAAGCGTTTTTGCCTAAAACTTCGCAACCGTTAATTCCAAATGTTCAAAATCCTTTAGTAGGTGCAGGACGACTTTGTTACTTACAGAAACCTATAAGCGTTCGACAAGTTGTCGAAAAAGTTAAGAAACAAATTGGATTAGAGCATCTACGCCTTGCTTTGGCAAGAAATCAAAATGAAGGTACAAAAAGGTGATATTTTCATGGTTAAATATATTTTGGGAAATTTTTTAGATCATCTTATAAGCTCGATTGCTCTTTGTGCCGGTTCAGGTAACTCGGTATTACAAGGAGTTGATGCTCAACTTTATCTAACTGGAGAAATGTTACATCACGATATTTTGAAGGCTGCCCAAAATGGTATACATGTCATTCTTTGCAATCACAGCGATTCGGAACGAGGTTTTTTGAAAAAATTTCAACCTAAGCTGCAGAATGAATTGTTGGAAAATGAAGTTGCCGTGTCGGTTTCTAAGACCGACCACGACCCATTGATATACGTCTAGGTTTACTGGCATTCCAATTTGCATTTAACTAAAATAAAATAAATAAATTAAAATAGAGATTTCGTTTTCTGTGAAAAATATTTTCTATGAAAGACGTTTAGCTGTTCAAGAGATAAAACAATTATTTATCTCGAATAGGCAGATTCACTATCGTCGGCCTTCTTCATCGCATCTTTTAACAGTATACAAAGTGATTAGCAAACTGAGTAGCGCTCACACCAACATCTCATTTATTAGCTCTTTATGTAACAACTTTTAGTACCTCCTGTATTATCTGTCTGTCTTCGAAGAACTAGCCAAATAGACATGATTTTATCTGACCTATTGTTCAGATTTAGTCAAATTATGCTAAAAAAAATCATTAAATTTCAAACGATTTTTGTTCTACCCGTAACATTGATTTGTGCGATTATTTTATAACAACATAATCATAAAATAATAATGCTTTTATAATAAGAAAATATAATAACTTCAAATCAAAATTTTACAGATGTATAAAAACAAAGTTAAACAAAATGAGTAATTCATATAATTGTAACTTAGCGGAAGCC
Source organism: Cantharis lateralis (assembly GCA_963170105.1). Taxonomy (NCBI): domain Eukaryota; kingdom Metazoa; phylum Arthropoda; class Insecta; order Coleoptera; family Cantharidae; genus Cantharis; species Cantharis lateralis. Next base: position 9,586,244 of record OY720626.1, read on the forward strand.
CAATTGTTGTTACAGCAACTTTCTGCGCTTTGCAATTTGGTGAAGCAAGAGTTGGCACGTATTATAAAAATTGCTCTCAGCACAAGAGAACTCGTAAATATGTTAAACGAAACGATGTCAAACACCGAAGACGAAAACACGGAGGATATTTCAATTGTTTTCAAAAATTCTGATATTTATGAATTAAATCGAAACAAAGTCGAGCAATTTTTTGAAACTTTTGTCGATTATTGTGTTAGTACTGACGATGCGGAACTTCGGATTTCAGTTACAAAAAATGATAGCATCAGTATATCGTTGAAGATGATTAGGTTGTAGAAGTTTTAGTGAATAAAAAGTAACAGAAAAATAGTAAAGAAAATATTTATTTTTTTATTATACTTATTAATTTTAGAAATTTAATAAAATGAAATAATAAACATAATATTGTATTATAATTTTACTTCTGTGAAAAACGTAAATTTAGTTAGAAATCACCCTAGGGGTAGGTGTAAATTTTTCATAAAATTTTAAATTCTATTAGATGGTTGTTTATAAAAAAGAAGAAAAAATTCAGTTTACCACTGACTATTGTTTTTAAACCTTAAATTTTAACGGAAGTTATCGAAAAAATACAAAATAAACTTAAAATATGCTTACAGATGATGGGAGTTGTTGGATGGGGAGAAGGCTCGCGGATAGGAAAACAAGGAGGATTGTGGATATGCAATAGGTAGGTATGTGAATAAATTAGAAAAATCAAAAAAATTTGTCTTATTTGTTTACACGCACTTTTGCATCATTTTTTTACCTGAAATTAAAGAAATTGTAAAAATGTTCCTTCCGGTATAATTTTCCTTCTCATAAAATAAAAATATATAGAATAAATATAATAATATATTGTGTGCGTTGATATTAATACAGTAAAGCAAGCTTTCTTCTTTATAACGTTACTATCGCATTTACAACTATGTATAGTAGTATACCTAATAATGAAAATCGAGTTTTTCTAGTTCATTCCCATAAAATCAAAGTAGAAGTTAGAGTAAGATCGATAACTCACTATCCGGAAGTTGCTTGCATGCTATTTACCCGTACCGTTTAATTAATTCATATATTAGCCAGCAAATATTTTGAAATAGCTTTTAATTTAATTTTGAGAGATATTTTAAAAAAATGGGGAACTTATGAAAACTTGCTATCTACAAAATTAAATGTGTTATTGGGTCGACATAATATTATATTATCTACTCTACATTATAGAGTCCAGTCGCAGCAACCAATACAAAGCTCACGATTCAAGGAGGGGGGTCCAAAGAGTTGTGATCAAAGTTATTTGTGGATATTATGATCTTTTCAGTCAAAACTTGAAAAATAAAATTCCTCCTTGAATTTAAAATGATAGCTGGCGCGACAGCAGTAATTTCAAAACCGAAAATATGGATGTAGACTACCCCCCCCCCCCCCCAAAGATTCTAACAAAAATTGTAACACTGAATTTATGCAATATACAAACATAATACAGTAAACTCTCGAAACAGTGTTACTCGAATCAGTAGCATCCGTACCACGTGACCACCGTTATTGTAGCATGTAGAAATGTATCGCTCCAGACTTATTATATAAACAACGTATCTTTTACAATCTAGGCGTTTATATTTCAGTCGACGCCGAATCTGCAAGTTGCACAATAATATTCTTGCATTTAATTATATATCAGTGCGGCTGCTTATTTGCAGGCATATCTGTTACCTCTCGAAATAGAAGAAAACCGCGAAACAGTGTAATGTTTACATTCCCGTGCGTTCTTCTATATCGAGAGTTTACTGTAATATGTTTTTGACTATATTATCAATGATTGTAAAAAATTAAGCAGATAATTCAGAAGTGCAGTATGAAATTATATTGTTAGACACAATCTAATCGTAAAATTAAAATTCGTTAAAAATTTATATCTTTTACAAGTGCCTGATTTCTTTCCGGTGATTTTATATCCGATGTTTTCGGTTTAGGTGTTTTTGTTTTTCGGAGTTTTTGTTTTCGGCATTTTGACGTGGAATCTATTTTATAATAATTGTAAATTGTTAATATTATTTGACTGATATTATGTAAATGAATAATTTTGGTTTATGAGAAAGTTTTGTTTCCGAATTCAAACCAAAACCCTGAAAATCTAGAAACTCCGAAACCAAAAACACCGAAAACAAAGCAGGAATAATTTTGGCTTTGATTATTTAAATTTAAAAAGTACGTAATAATAAATAAAAAAAATACTATCAAGAAACAGTCGCCTTGAAAATGTTTCCTTAAAATTTTTATAAGTTAAAAAAGTATTGCAAGTTCTATTTCAGGCCCTTATGCCTGTACCTTTCTAGATACGACACTGATTGTTGTTGTAAAGGGCTAAATCTCAAAAGAGTTGTGTACATATGGTTGGAATTCAATAGAATTCCTTGAAAATCACTGGAATTTCTTTGAATTTCCTGGAATTCTTAGAAATCACTGGAATTCCTTGAATATTATTTGAATTCTTGGAAATCGTAGTAATTTTTTAGAAATTATTGAAATGCTTGAAAATCATTAGAATTCTTCGAAATCATTGGAATTCCTTGGAAATGAATGGAATTCTTTAGAAATCATTGGAAATCTGCGGAATTCCTTGGAAATCACAGTAATTTTTTAGAAATCATTGAAATATTTGGAAATCATTGGAATTCTTGAAAAACATTAGAATTCTTTAGAAATCATTGGAATTCCTTGGAAATCTGCGGAATTCCTTGAAAATTATTGGAAATCACAGTAATTTTTTAGAAATCATTGAAATTTTTGGAAATCATTGAAATTCTTGGAAATCATTAGAATTCTTTGAAAATCACTGATATTCCTTGAAAATCACTAGAATTCTTAGGAAATCATTGGAATTATTGGAAATCTCTCAAATTTGAATTTTTTGGTAATATCTTGAAATCTCCTTGAATTTCTTGGTAATCTTTGGAATTCGGAGTTCTGTGTACACAAATTTACCTGGATATTTACCCCCTGGTTCTCAACATAAAAATAACATGTAAAAAATATTTTTTATGGTTTTCTTGGAGCTCCTTGTGATTGAGCCCCCCTCTTCCACAATGCGGAGTACAGCGTCCGATAGTTCTTACACTTATTTAAACCTTTAAAGGCAAAGTTCAAAAATTGTAGATGCCCCGCACTCTTTACTTGAATGTAAACGATAATATTATATTTTTTGAATTTCTCCTTTTTACTACGGTTTTATTATTTTCCAATAGTAAACAGCGACGGCGCCAGAGGGCACGTGTGGACCCTATTGTTTGGAGTGCCCCACCAAATGCCCACCCAAAATTTATATGAAATTTCAAAAAAATGGAAATAAATATTTACCCACGATTAGACTAGATTTAAAACTTTATAATAATATATTAATTGAAATTCTATTGGGAATTTTTTCAAAAAAAAATCGAAAAACAGCTTTTTTTTGGATAAAACTAAAAATAACAATGAACGCAATAATTTTTATTGAAAGAGCATTCAAAATTGAAAATTTTCCAAAAAGCATCAATCGGATTGGTGCATCTTTCCCAAAGTTACGAGTATTTGAAAAAAAAATACCTCAAGAAGGGATTGCCAAATCATTTGAGAAAACACAAGAACACGTTTTTCATCAGTCTCAAAAACATGAAATTTTGAGAAAAATCGGAAAGGGTCACCTAAACAAGTGGCCGATTTGGCGTGAAATGTCCCACATGTATTATCATCATTCTCCTTTTTTTTTATGTGCTTATTATTTCTTATTGAGTTTATTTATATTTTGTGTGCAAAATATTTTTTGCCTAATGTACCTAAATTATATTGGGCCCAATTTGTGCCCACCCGTTTTAAATGCTGGCGCCGCCACTGATAGTATATGTACAAAGCACTCGGTAAAAGTAATTCAATTACCAAATACTTCGTAAATGTGATTGAAATACTTAAAAACTAACTCAATTACTCTCAAATTACGCAAAAGTATTTATTAGCTCGATTATCCAAAGTATTTCAATTATTATTCTAAATATTTCAAGATCCAAATTCTTTAAAAATTAATTTAAAATCAAAAGGTTGTCGTATTATGTATTTCAAATTCCAAGAGAATATTTCAAATTTCAATCGAAGGCAGATTGATAATAGGAGGGCCAAAAATTTTTGTTTAAAGTTTCAACAAATCTTTCATCAAAATTAAACTTTTGTTTTCTACAATAAAAATTCTGCCGCATACCACCAATCATCAGCACACCAAATTTTATCTGAATCGGTTCAACATTTCCGGAGATACGATCTCATTTTCATTTTTTTTATTGTGGAACCCTGGCAAAGATTTCTTTAAAATAACCAATTACAAGACAAATTCGTTTTTAAAAATCTTGTATTATTTTCTTGTAGTGGCAGGCGCGGATACAGGATTTCGTTAAAGGGGGGGGGGGCAATTTTAGTTTGGTTTAACTTATTTTCCAGATAATTCGTTCTAACCAAAAAAGTTTCAAAATTTTAGTTTGTTATATTCATGTAAAAATCTGACGACAGACAGACCGACACAGAAATTTGTTTTTTATTTTTTGCAGATCTTTACGTTTCTAAACACGGTGATCTCGAAAACGTAAAAATAATTTGAAATTTTTTTTCAATTACCATTACTCCAATTTTTTTTGGTTGCTTGGAGGTAACAAGCAATAAAATTATTCAAAATCTAAGTTGTTTTTATTCAAACCTGACATTTTTACTATGTACCATTTCAATTTGGAGATTGGAGTAGATAATCTGAAAATCCAAAGAAAAACCAAAATATATTTTTTTTAAATTGTACTGCAAAACAGCCAATTAAAATTACCAAAAAAGAATTTCGATAATTGAAAAAGTAATTCAATTACCAAAAAAATATTTAAAATGCAATTCTTGCTACTCAAATATTTTATTTCTTTTAAAATCATAAAGCTTGACAATACTGAATACTTTGCCCCCCTTTATATTTGACTTTTCCGGCGCCACTGCTTTTGAGTACTTACAGCTGTATATTATATTGTTTTATTTTGACTTATGTGGTGTTTGCTAAATTGACGGACCACATTTAGCGCACAAACGAGTCACGAAAAGTACATTAGCTCCGAATAATTTTTTTTTTCTGAAAACTCATCTGCAACTTCCGCAATATAATTGCAACTGTTTATATTGTGTTCATTAAAAAAAGTGTTCTCTTTTAAAAATAAATGCAAAAGTAAATTACAAAAATGAAAAAATGTATTAAAAATATTATCACAATGTAAGATAATTTTAAAAGTATAGATTAGACATTCAAATTAGCAACGAATACAATTAATTATAATTAATTGGTTTCCTTAAATTTTATGAATCATATCTAATTTTGCAGGTTTCATTTTAACGGTTCCACAACGAATTAACAACAGAGACAATGACTCCTGTTTAAAAGGAACAGGTCAATGATAGTTTAGTGGTTTAGTATCGCACGATGATACCTCATACCTGTACAAAACATTGCTTGTAAAAATGGGAGGGATAGACAAACATATCAAGTATTGAGTCATGAAATAGGCATATTTTTTATCTACATAATATTATATCCGTTAATATTAATATCGCCGAACTTGGTGTGTCCGGTCGTTTGAATTCTCGACAACCACCGACCGATTACCGCATACATCACGTGATTTAGGGGTAACACGTGCATTTCAGTATCATTAGTGATTTCGCGGTAAACGGAGTTTTGTAAAATTCTAAAAAAGTGTACTTACGGAATTAATTTTTTCAAAACGGAATTTTAAATTTTTACAATACAATTGGGTAAAGTACACGCATTAAAAACTATTATTAGAAATAATTGCACTATGTTAACTCATAATTCACTTCATTCAAACCTGCACTTGACATTATATGCAATTTTGCAAATTTTATTTAAATAAAAAAAATTTCCTTCAATTTTTTGCTGATCCTAATAAAGGGGTTGTTGGGTTAGGTTACGGCGTATTGGGGTTAAATGTTTTGCGCACACTAACATGCACAATTAGAACAATATTTCAGCTTGAAAGAGTGGAGTAATATCAACATTTTAGAACGATTAGCACATGTTTTTATAGTATAGTGTGGAAAAATTCAATAGTTTGCACCATATCAATATTAAACATGAAACCCCTATTGTCAGTTTTGTAGATAATGACATTCCTTGCCGTCAGGACCGGCCTTACATCTGATATTTATTTAATATTTTGACTATTTTATAATTATTATCGATTGCAATTAGTGCGAGTACAAACATTCGTTGAACGACTTGGATTCGAGATAATTATGTCGATGGTACGCTCGTCTAGCGCGGCGAAATTTTAATATTCGAATAAGAATGCTAACGGCGATGTGTGGGCGAATTTTCGAATTGCTCGGCGAATGTACAAGTGCGAGTGGAAAAGTTGCTCAACACATTGCCGAATATTCGGCGCCAGACGACAATTATTATTCGGTGTGGTTTGCTTGTCTGATCGAATGAAGCTCTTGCTGCTCACATCAATCGAAATTACATAAGCATTCTAAAAATATCTTACTTAACCTAACTGCCGAATTATTGTATTTTTTTTTAATATTTGTAAGAGGATAATTTCTCTAATCCAGCAGGTGTATATGAAAAAGTATGGTCAAGTCCCCTAATTTCGAAATTATTGCTGATATGAACTTCCGTAAAACAGAATAATTTTAATTTGTTTGAAATGATTATGCAAAAATGTAAATTTATATCACCATAAAATAATAAATAACATGCTATAACATTCGTAATATAATATAAACAAAAATATACCCAAAAAACTACAGTAATTGGACATAAAAACTATAGTTATCGGACGGTTTATTTTTTATTATAACTGAAACTCTTAAAAAACTGTCAAACAATACAGTTGCAGTAAGTACATCTCAATTATAATTATTAAAACAAACAAAAAAATAACATTGGTAACCCATAATTTGCTAATAAACACCAAAATTAAGCATATTTTAAAGTTTACAGTTATTGGACGGCTGTCCAACCATTACATTTCGACGGATTTTTAATTATAATGGTGATTTGGCACACACATTTTTTAAGTATTGAATATCAACTGACTCTTACACAGATTTACCGGGGAAGCCCCAAAAAAATATTATCAAAACTCTTATTTTTCACATTGAAATCACCAGTGTCCAATAACTATATACGGTCCCATAACTGTAGCGTTTACCCGACAACAATAAAAATAATTCATTTTTGTCGGATAATTTGACGAATTATTCCCTATATTGTGTGTATTACAGTTAATTCGGCGATGTGTGGCTGAGGCATTAAAAGAAAAATTAAGTTTTTTATTCTAATTTTATTGAAATAATATAAAATTAAGAGTTATATCTTATATTAGTCCAAATGTGAATTTCAAATTATTATAGAGGTTTTTTATTTTAAATTTTATTTAATTAATTGAAATTAATTTGAAAACCCACGGTCTGTTTTAAACGCATTGGGGGGTTTGGGAGTACGGAATACCTTTCAGTATTGTATAAAATACCCTTTCAAGTACGAAATTGGTCGAGATGTTTTGGGGCCCAAGAATTTAAAATTTATTGAATCTACACACGATTTACATCCAGACAGATTTAAGATAAACGGGTACCAAATGCCTCCAGCTCATTTTAAAGGAATTTTCTGGGGTAATGGGGATATTATAGACTCTCCCTCCTGTTTCTGGCACCCTAAGGTTCAGTGAACGTCGCATGATTGATTTTATTAAATATAAATATTTCACTCTTTCGGAACACGTATTTCTAATTGTAGCGGCACCGGGGGGTCTGGGAGTATAGAATAGACGGAAATTCTCGTAAAGATATGAAAATCGTAGTCACATTGATTAGGAAGGCAGTGTTCAATGCCCAAAAATCAATAAGTGACCATCATAACCACATCTACTGATTTAAAATCTGAAATTAACCTTAATTAAAAGTTATTAGTATGTTAATATTCTGATATAGTTATAGTTGAATCTATACTGAAGTTATTTAATATATCTACATCTTTTTCTAATAACACTTTATTTTTGGGTTATAAATTTGGCCATGAAATTTAGATATATTTGGTTACCATGGATTTATTAACGAATGTAAATTGTTCAAGGTTAATAAGATTTTTACAAGTAATATTATGATGTGTGATTATGTCGAGGGAGATTATTATTTCAATCAATTTACTAATTATTCTTTCGAGTTCAGCTTGTACATAGTATGTGGGATGGCTAGAACTTGAAAAAGTATAGATCATTTTAAAAAAGTTTATAATCTGTAACCTGTAACCGCACGAAGGGAAGCAAAACTCAATTTTTTATTTTAAAATTTAACCACCCACTTCCAGTTTTCTGCGCCCAGTCCGCCGCGACGCAATAGCCTATTATGAAATTATGACGAAATCTTGTAATTAAATGCAAAAATAATACCAATGTCTTATTTACTTTAATTTTACAATAATATCACTTTCGATTCAATTAACATATTTAACGAGAAACATAGGATAAGAAAAACTCATAGCAAAATTAATATTTCATTTTTATTATCTTATGGCCCTCAAAAAAGTTAGTTTCCTATTTTGATAATATAATACTAACACCATGATAACTTAAACCAATATTTATTTATTTATAAATAATTTCGAGTAGGTATATTCCACTTGTTGTAAGTTCTGGATTTTATCGCTTTTTAGATCCTAACATTTTGATAGTATCAGATTATTTTCAAATTGTACAAAATTTAGTTTTTTTAACTTAATTATTTTAAAAATATTTTTAACAACCTATTCCAGCTGCCAGCCGCATACTGGACCAAATTTTCCAAATTATTCAAAAGTTATACGACCGACTCTATTTTCTTTTTTTGATAATATTGTATTAGTGCAGTACGTAATTATTATAGGTACTTAAATATTTATGTATAAATATTAACCTTGTGACAGTTGGCTCGTAGATAATCAGATGACTTTTTACTTGCTCTGAAAGCTCCAATTATTACTCACAATCTATACGACCGATTAAATTGTTATTAACATTATCTTAATGCAAAATATATGTAAATGAGTTTTAAATGGAGAAGTTTTATTTTTATAGTTAGATTTTCTTACTTGACCTACAATCCCAATAAAATGTTTTGGACAGGTTTTCCAAAATTAGCAACGGAACGACGTTTTTAGCAAAGTTTTTGGTTTTGGGTAATCTGCAGGAAGATGATATTCTTTCTAAAATTTGTGTGCCAAGACAACTATTTTTTAATTTCTTCCAATTTTTCGTTCAATAATTATCTGAAATCTCCTGAGAATTATCAAGTTCTTCCACGTTTCGGAAGTTTCAAAATATTCTTTTTTTCAATTTTTAGCGCCGATAAAGTAAGCCAAACACATTAAATATCCTGTTTTTCTTCCTGGTCAGACGAAGTGACTAAATCCATGTCATACACATCTGAATTATCTAAATTTGCCTTTTTATTCTCATTTAGTTTTTCCAGCATATTTTTCTTGCTCTGGGTTGTGGAATATGAAAGACAGCGGTAATTCTTGTATTTGTTTTTTACATATGCTTTCCCATGGGAACGATAAATCCAGGATATTACACACTGTTTTAAGAAAAATATTTAACAAATGTTTTTTTCTAAATTCTAATCCTCGAGAGTTGAGCCTCTTTAAAGCATTTTTTTAAATTTCCACCTTCACATGGCCATAGCCCATAATAAATGTGGCAGCTACAAAACAAAAAATAAAATTCACAAATTTTAATTTTTATTGAAAAATTATATAATGACAGCACTCCGTAAAAAATAATCACGAGTTAAATCTGGGGATCTTCCAGGCCAATTACTTAATTTTTTTAAATCAATCACGATTATTAATATTATTTTTCATTAAAAATAAAAATGTGAATTTAATATTTTGTTTTGTATCTGCCTTGTTTATTGTTTTTTTCTGATTTTGTGTGGAATGGATAGGTTTTTCAAAAATTTTTACAAAACAAAAGTTGTAGTTCGTTAAATTTCCTATCCGGAAGGGTGCATCAGATTTTTTGTAAAATATTTCGTTTAAAAGATGCAGGGGCTTGAAAAAACCAATAGATAGAAAAAGCTCGAAGTTTTCAACATTTTTTTACTGATTTTTGTTCATAACTTGAAAGCCGTTGATTTTAGACAATAAAAGCTTTGAATCTAGTTTGTAGATTATTTCATGCTCTTTAAAAAAGCACTAAACTATTTTTACTGAAAAAACAATAGTTTCGGGGCTATGGCTATGTGAAGGTGGAAATTTAAAAAAATCCTAACTCCCGAGGTTTAGAATTTGGAAAAAAGTTAAAAGTGTCCTCTATCACCACATAAGTTATGTAAAGTGTATCCGGGGATATCCTGTATATAGCAATTTTTTTTTGATGGATTAAAATTTAATCGGATTGAATCGCGTAAACTAATCTTACAAATTATTGTGGTTGGCGCAACCAAATATTATGACGATTTATCAGAAATAGCATTTGTAGTTACATGAAATTTGAAATAACGAATTCTATCATAAAATGGCAAGTATTTTTGAGTTACGCACTAGAAACACGTCAAACTTATTTTTTTATTATTATAATTTAATTGAATTGTTATTAACATTGTTTACTGAATTTATAATATTTTTTAAAACTAGTGATGAGCTGAATATTTAACACCGGGAAACAAAAGAAACAAATGCAAATTTAACAAACTGAAACCATCTTGAAGAGTTAAGCAAAAACATGTGCATTGGGGGAACCACCAATAATACAAATATAAACTCAGAGTATGACGGGCAAGCGTTGTTAAATTTCAATATTATTCGAAGTTGGCTATATTATTTAAAATTTTTAAAATTTAATAATTATAAATTTCATTGAAAAGTAACTTGAAAAAATAATATTTCTATAAATATCTTAAATAATTTTTAAGGAGGCGTTGGAAGAGCAAGAGCAATTCTTTATTATTTATTTTTATTTATTAATTACTGTTTTTATTAAATTATTTATTAATTAGTTGGTTCCAGTCACTTGACATTTTGCCGTCGAAATTGTAATTATTAAACATTAATATAATTTATAAAAATTTAAATAATATAATAGAGAATTGTAATTCTATATTTTACTGGGCGATACAAGGTTTATCGTGACTTTTGGGGTTCAAGAGTCTGGTAATTCTTTTTTTTAGATCTATTAATTAATTTGATAAATTTCGGTTCAATTTCCCACTGAATTGATAAATAAGTAACATTATATCCTGTTTTTTCTTATTTGTTATGAAAATTTTATCTTTTATACATTATTTATGGCATCGCTTCAAAACAAGCAATTGTTTTGACTATTAATATTTTATTGTTCTTGTACCTTATTTTATTTTTCAAATATTTGTATCTTTTTTTTGCAAAATCATCTACTAGGCTTTTATTTAACTACAAACCAACAACCAAGTTATAAATTAAACGAAGGTTGAATTTTTAAATGTCCAAACAAAAATGAGAAAAAATTGGAAAAAATGTAAATACTAATAAGGTAAAAAGACGCTAATTTAACGTGGAATTATCCAATGAGTTAATAATAAGTTCAAAGATAATATATTAGGAATTTATGGGGAATCTCTGCTGGCTTTATTTTATAACAATTAAACGGTTCAGTTGATGTGTTATCAATTTATTGAATTAACTCTTGCGTAAATTGATTATAAGTACGGTTTAATAAAGGTTCAGGGTCGAACTCTTCACATGGAGTGCGTTAGTTAATTTTACATGGGCCCTTTTACATTTTTCCATCATGTAAAGTCATAAAATAAATTTATTTGACCTGATTTTTTCTGGCCCCCTATTTTTTTGGAAATTATAGAAAATCGCTTGCTCGAAATGCATCCACAATGGTCAGATTTATATTTTATTTAAATAATTTACTTAAATAATATAATATATAAATGTGTCTACTACTCCTAGACGAACCGTGCCTAATTAATTGAAAGATACAAACATTTAATTTTATTACATAAAAGCATGTTAATGAAAAATTTAATTTTTAATCAGGAAATTTTTTATCCACTTGACCTCTGCACTGCATTGAGTTCAATAATGAGTAAATATTCAAATTACACAAGCCACATAAAATGTGATAGTGGTATATTCGGGAATTTCTGCTCGAGATGCATTATTAAAACAAGAACAATTCGCAGTAAATTTCAGTCGACTTATTTTTCTTTTACAGAAAATGCCGATTTTAACTAGTGCCATGATAGATGATCTTCCTGCGGGGCCTTTGGATTTGTACAGAAAAAAAGCAAAATTTGATTGGAAAAAGTTGAGGCTCATATTCGAGGATCCCTCGTTATTACAAATTAAGGTGAGTTTTACTTTTCTTTGTTTCATTGAAAATAATGGGAAAAATTATATATTATTTTATCGACTTTTACTGTCAAGTTGGTTGTTTAGCTTGTACGCGCTGTCAAAGTTCAAAGTCCAGGTTTTAAAAACTTTATTTAATTTTTTTTTGTTTCTCTGTTGAAATTTTTTATCGGTAATATATGATTAATTAATTAAATTAAAAATTAATTTAATAATGCACCTCGGTCTATAATATAATACACCAGGTAGCGTAGAAAAACCCGGACGCAAAATATTTATGTATATATTGACGTGTTTTTTTAACATGAGCCAAACCATGATCATAATTAATATTAAAACAATTTTTACTGTGATTTGGTTTATAACTTTCAAATCAGTTTTTTTTTATATAAAATTAGAATTCCTCAGACCTGACGTATTTATGGTGATTGCAGCTTGTACTAATTGATGCAGAGGTTCAATGTCTCATCACTGATGTAATTTTCATGTACGGAATGTGTGGTTATCACTCTTATCAGAGGTCATCGTAGTACATTCATTACTACTTATATTATGTTAATTATGCAATTTTGTAATCAGAACTAATAAAAAAAAGAGGAATTGTTATAATTTAGGTAATTGGCTGGAATTACGCTACGACTTAATTCTTACGGCTAACATTTTTCTAGTTTTTTCTTTATTTGCAAATTCAGTTAATTCCAAAATTCACTTGTTTTTATTTTTGTCTATTACCAGCACAATGTATGGAAAACTTTGGAGAAGGATCCTCTCTTCGAAAGAACGAACGAAGAACTGCTGGTGGAACAACAGAAACGTTTAGCTGCTTTGCAATTACAACAATTTAGAAAATACACATTTATGCCTACAAATGGGCAGAAGGCATCAATTAAGGACAGGGTAAATGACGATCGGTCCAACGACACCACAATAATTATTAATTATGAATTTGTGTTAGGCCCGGTACTTGATGACAATCAACGAAGCTTTAGCTGCTGCTTATCCAGATGTATCTATCAAGCAAGCATTAGGAGTATTTTTATTCCAAAATACCTTATCGACGCTGGGAACAGAACGGCATCAACACGTAATTGAATCATTATGGGACAGACAAGTAAGAGTTATAATTATATTTCATAAACCGCTAGTTGCATTATTACACTTTTCAATAAATTTATAAGACCCATACTTTTCAGATGCTGTCAGCTTTAGCTTTAACAGAAGTAGCACACGGAAGTGATGCAAAAAATATGAAAACAACCGCAACTTACGACAAAAACACACAGGAATTTATCATCAATACTCCCGACTTTAAAGCTGCCAAATGTTGGGTTGGAAATTTAGGTAATAACAGCTAACTTCTTTTGTTTAAACAAAATTAATTCTAATTCAAATTTTACTAGGGAAAACATGCACCGTGACGCTATTATTTGCTCAATTATACACCGAAGGGCAGTGCTATGGTCTACATGCTTTTATTGTTCCAATAAGAAATCCGCGCACACTTTTGCCTTACCCCGGGATAATAGTTGGAGATATTGGGGAAAAAATTGGTTTAAACGGAATAGACAACGGGTTAATTGCTACAAAATTATTTCTAACTGAAAATAACTAATAATGTTTTTTTTAGATTTATTATGTTTCAAAACTATAGAATACCTCGAGAGAATCTACTCAACAGAACTGCGGATGTAACGCCGGAAGGTGAATACGAAAGCAGTTTTTCGGATCCTGGGAAAATCTTGGGAGCGGCACTCGAAAATCTTTCCGCTGGTCGGATTGGCATAATGCAGGAATGCACAAATAACTTAGTAAGTGCGGTCACAATTGCCATTCGATATGCTGCATTGAGAACCCAATTTGGCCCGAATGGATGCGAAGAACTTCCCATAATTGAATACGAATTACACGTAGGTTTTTAACCCAAATACAATAATTTTGATGTAATTACAAACTGAATTTTAGCAATGGCGTTTGTTTCCCTATGTAGCGGCAGCTGCAGTGCTGAAAGTTTTTGTAGCATCCGTAACCAACGACTACTTAAACGCTTTAGAAACTTCCAATAGAGGTAGCGAAGATGTCGATCGAGTGGTATGTAAAAATTTCATTTTGAATTTCCGAAGAGACTTATGTATTTTTTTTCAGAGAGATATGGCATCGGAGCTGCACGCAATCATTTCTGCATCCAAACCTCTCATAACGTGGACGTCGCGAGATGCGATACAGGAGTGTCGCGAAGCATGTGGTGGTCACGGATATTTAAAAGCAGCCAGGTTTGGCGATCTTAGAAATACAGTCGATCCAACTGTTACATATGAAGGCGATAATAACGTGTTAGTTCAACAAACTAGTAATTGGTTATTAAGACAATGGGGTAATCTAATTGAAAATGGACAAGTTCAATGTCCACTTGCCAGTTGCTCATTCTTAAAAGATCACGCCAAAATATTAAATTTAATTTTTCAAGGATCTAATGTCAAGGACGTTACTAATATTAAATGTAAGTAGCCACGAGGTCTAAGAATGAGAACTGGGACAAAAATATTTTTTTTTTAGTTTTATACCAAAGTTACCATTGGCTAATAATATATTTAACAAAAATAACCAGCGATAAATTCAGTCTGCTGTTAAAAGAGAACCAATGTAAATTTACTGCTCGAAATAAATGCCAAGTGTACAAAGCTGCGGTACTATCGAGGGTTTTTGGCGAATACATGGCTTTGATGTATTATTGGAAGAGAATCAACGAAAGCGACGTGGATGTCACTCTAAAGCCAGTATTGGAAAGCTTAGGCATTTTATACGGTCTGTCGTGTTTGGACAAACATTGTATTTACTTCTATCAGGGAAGTTACGCAAATGGTCATCCTTTGGCGGCACTGGTCAAAGAAGGTGTGCTGCACGTGTCTGCCAATCTTAAAAATGATATAGTAGCTATTATCGATTCATTAGCTCATCCTGACTTTGTAATTAATTCTTATTTAGGAAAATCGGATGGAAAGGTAATCTATTATATTATTGTTAATCTAAAGGCAGCGTAATACTCTTTTATTGCTTTTAGTTGTATGAAAATATCCAAGCGGAATTTTTTAATAATCCTGGAGCGATGTCAAGATCAGCTTGGTGGCGTGAAATTAAAGGTGATAGCTATTCCGATATTAACATTCGATCGAAGATCTGATTAGAAGTTTTTAAATTGAATTTACTTACTTTTTTTTACAATGTATTAATAATAATGGAAGATAAAATGAGATATTTATTTTATATGAAATACAATATATTTACAAGTACCTACTTAACTAGTTAGCAATATTTTTAAAATTAATAAATAAATTTTTATTGTTGCGAAAATCTGAAATATTTTGCATTTAAATAAATAATGTAAAGTAAGAAAAATTTATTATTATTGTTTTTAATGGAACGTAAAGAAGTTGAACCTTTATTCCGGATTGCTATAACTATCTAAATTTATTAAAACGTCTTTTGACCTTTCATCATTTAAGTTACAATAATTTTTTGATAATTGTTTATCTTGTCAGGTTTTTTCTGTATCATTTCATAAATGGTTAGTTTACATTCTGATGGAGTTTCCAAATACGAGGTGATTTGATTCTATTTCTTAGATCGCAAGGAACATCCTCTTTTTTAAAAGGAGATGCAAACTACTCTCTCACCAGGGCAGGGAAACTCCATTATTTGCTTAATGCTCTTCTGCTGTTTAATGTTAATTTTGCCTAATCACCAAAGAACTGGAAATAATTACTAAAAATGTACTTTTTTAAAAGTAAGTTAGCCCTATAAAACAAAACTTCCACTGGTAATTAAGTTAATTTCTTATTATTAATTTCTATCTGGGATAAACCAAGTATATAAACTCTTTGGGTAATGAGCGGAAAAGGAAAAAACGTTACTAAATAAAATAGTCAAATTTCTTTCGGATGCAAAATTTGTGTTCTTCCCCCAATCTGATCAAAGTTACTTTGCTACACCCTGCTACCAGCGGCAACCAGTCATACATTTCTACACAAATTAATATTATTTGTTTGTACCGCTCGTTGGAGAACTTTTTGTATAAGTGTGGTGGGCTTACAAGAATGTAAGAGAAACGTAAATTTTAGTTTTCTTAACCTCAACGCCAAATATGCAGTCACCAGATGAAGAAGATTAATCCTTAATCGCTATCTTGCGATCACTTGATTCTGCTTTAAGTGGGAAATGAAGGGGGGGGATTTGAAAAGAGAATTACTTCTTCCGTTCTTGGATAACGGACGCAAATTTTGGAAATCGTACCAATCTGGAATTACCCAAATGACGCGGCGTGGCAGTTTGATTGGGTTGTGGAGGTGGGTGTCTTCATCCAGGGCACACTTGGTCGACCATCTTGGTCCAACCCGCAAAGGAGGTATTATTTATTTAAAAGAAAAGAATATTTTTGAAAAAATTTTCTCGAATAGTATCGTCTTGTGTGGTGATTTCAGGTAATTTCTCCATGGAGACAGCCTTCCCAGGACTCATTCTCCAGTTCAGGTGTATTGTCCTTTGATAAAATGCTGGATTGTCTAGTGTGTTTTAATTTTCCTGTAAAAAATGGTTATGTCAAAGGGGGGGAGGGTGAGCCTGTATGATAGCTTTGGGTCTCTTGCACCTCAGGTAGTCCACAAGCTGCTAATTTCCAAGCTTTCGTACCAGAGGGTTTTCAGTGGTTTCCGCAGCTTCGTAAAATTTCTTTGTCGCGTTTCGAATGAAATCCACAGTGGGACTCCATTTTGGAGTCCTCCTGCAGTCTCTAGTTTGAGGTGTGCATATGTTGTAGCAACCGCAAAATCAGTATCTTATCCGAATAAATTATCAATAAGATGAAAGGAATTACCAAGGGGTAAATATCCCAAACAAGTTGTATACACGTGGTTGGAATTCCCTTGGAAATCTTTGGAATTCTTTGAATATATTTGGAATTCATCGAAATCCTTGGAGATCTCTAGAATTCGTTGAAAATCACTGGAATTTCTTGGAAATCATTAAATTTTTTTTGGAAAAAAAAATTCCTTGGGATTCTTTGACTATTATTATTGTCCAACCTGTTTCTAAAGAAATTTCAAAGATTTCCTAACAATTCCGGCGATTTTCAAAGTATTCCAATGATTTCCAAAGAATTCCAGTGATTTCTAAGAATTACAGTGACTTCCAAGGAATTCCACAGATTTCCAAAAAATATTAGGGATTTTCAAGAATTTGAATTATTTAGTATTACTCAACCCATGGGGGTTTGAACCCCCAAAACCACCCCCTTATATACGGACCTGTCATCGGCTCCGGGCCACAGGGACGACCATTGAAGCCGCTTTTCGCCAACTGGTCAGCTCTTGTGTTGCCCTCGTCACCTTGATGTCCCTTAATCCAACAGAGAAAAAGAGCATTTTGGCCAGATATCTTATTCAGTGTCTGGAGCCAATCAAGCACCAGACCAGAGGTGATCTTGTGGCCTCGAAGTGCCACAAGCGTCACCCTGCTGTCTGTGAGAATCTGAATATTTTTGTCTCGGATAATTATATCTATCCCAAACTATTTTTGCGTAGTGCAATATGCTTATGAGTTCCGCTTGAAATACGGATGCATATGTGTCAGCGATTCACTTATGTTTAGGTCAAGTTCTGCAGAATATATTCCTGCGCCTGATCCAGCATTGTTTTTGGAGCCGTCCGAATATAGACGCATGTCATAATCAGATGTTCCAGTTGTGTTTAACAGAACGTTCTACTTCTTGTCAAATATGTATTTAGGGTAGATTCTATCGGGTTCAAAATGCAGCAGAGGTATTCTCTTGGAACATTCCTCCAGGATCTTCATATGTGCCGTAGTTCCTCGCCTGTTGTTCCGTATCTTCCAACCGCGCAGCCTAAAAGCACCTTAACTGTTATCTCCTGCACATGAAGATCAAGTGGTGGGAGGCAGAGGAGAGTCTCGGGAGCTGCAGTCGGTGCTGTTCGCATTACTCCAGTTACAGCCAGACAGACCGCTCTCTGAATCTTGTGTAAAGAGGACGCTGTTATTACCTGTCTGGTTCTGGGCTACCATACAAGGTCGCCGTAGCATAGCATGGTTTTGACGACCGCGGTATAGAGCCAGAGGGTGATGGACAGACCCCATAATCGTCTCTATTGCTCTCCGATACTGCCAGAAGGCCAGCCATGCTTTCTCAAGTTTCATTTGTAAGTGTTTTCCCCAGTTTAGCCTTTTGTCAAGTATTATTCTCAGATACTTGACTTCATTGGCTAGTTGTAGGGGAGTACCTATTAAGCTGGGCATAACCATGGCCGGCAGCTTTGTTTTTTTGATAAATAGAACGAGCTCTCTGCCTTTGCCGAAAGAGAGTGTTCTTTGTACCATGTACCTAGAGTCTTAGCTTAAGCGTATACGAAGACGCAGGCAACACAGTTCAGTACAGCGCAGGTTTTTGTAACCAGTGACACCCAACTTTTGACAACAGAATCGTTAAAATAGAGAAAAATTAAATAAAATTTACGTGTGTGGCAAATTAAATAGTAAACGATTGTTTACTGACCATCGGTGCAGTCCACATGTCAGATTATGAGACCCTTTGACCATCGGTGCAGTTCACAATCGCCCTTCTACTATATCCCAAATTAATAATTCCCATTATAGTAAGAACGTATGATTAAGGGTAATTTTGTATGTTATCATGTTTGTAAAACAGTGACCATCAACTTTTGTTTGATTTTACATGTAAAATGTTTAATTATAAGTCACCGTTTTGGAAGCATCAATGTATCAATTTCAATGTTTTAAAGGACCTTTCTTTAGCGTAAAGTGCAGTTTACATTATATGATTTCTTTATGATTTATCATAAGAGAAACCATAAAACACAGTTTACACTGTGTTTTCATTCTTAAAATTATCATGTAAACCATACTCTATTAAGAAATCAACCCTTATCAGTCCTTTTCAAATTAATATAAATATCCCTCATTAATTGTGAAGGCAGGACGGTCTTCCGAGAAGTAGTTCTATCAATAGCAACTTAGTTAAGTTGAACAATATTGTATTATTATTGTGACAATAAGTTACTGTGGCAATCCAGAGCATAACTAACTATTCGTCGATCTCACACAGATTAATCATAATTTTCTGTAAGTACATCGAATTTTATTTAATGATTTTTCTTTTCATTATTTTATTGTTAAGCCTAACTTCATTACTGAGAACCGATGCCGTTGTTTTAACACAAGTCTGATCTGTTTTAAACCTTTTTCTGAGACTGGAAGAGGAACAACAACGACAAGTTCTCAATTATAAAGTTTACTTAACCATTTAGTTATACTGGTATTTAGTGGGAAAAGCACGTTAAGTGGACCCACGATTTTAAAAATTTTCTATGACATGGTAGTTGATGGAGTAAATTACAAATATAAACATTAAATTTTATGGATCACTCAAATATACTGCCAAAAACGGGAAGCAACTATTATGTAACCCCGAGCCGTTCTGACAAGCGCTGTAAAATCTCTGTGGCGCAACCGAAGTTGAAAATTACAATTAATTAAACAATGTTTCCAGTCGCTCGGTTTGTGGCGACTAGTGACATTTCGGAGTGGGAGGGCACAAAATAAAAGAAATAGTTTTAAAAATATTTATTTATGATGAAAATCTATCTTTCTTTTGGTTTTGGGATAGGAGGGCACGTGCCCCTGTGCCCTATGTGACAAGCCACCACTGGTTATATGCAGCTGGAGATCGAAAATAATCCTGAAATAACCGTTTTTATTGATTTTTAAATTTTTATCTGGTTTCATAGTGGAATACCATTTTTATTTTTTTTTCAAACATTCTTAATCCTACCCTGTCAAAAGTGTTAAATTAATGTCTTTTCAATATTTACCTATTCTTATCTTTACAGTTAAAATGTTATTATTTTAAAGTTTTGCTTAGATTTTGCTTAGGAAGAGGTCTTTAATTACGTAGGGATTTTTAGGAGAGAGTCTGAAAAATTCTACAAACCCTTACGTGCGGGAATATTTTAGGAAATTTCCAGAAATTATTTTGAATCCAAAATTAGAAATAGGGGAAGAGGGAAATGTCTCCAAAACAAAAATAACTTTATATATCTTTCCAACTAGAGGAGTTTTTTTACAACTAATTTTTTAATCTATTGACTCCAACTTTTGTTAATTTTTAATATCCCGTGTTTTAGGTGAATGTTTCTCCTTAAAATAATAAAAACGGCAATTCAAATAAATTTATAAACTTTAATGGTAACGTATAATCTGCAAGCCTGAATTTAGGGAAAAGCTAAAAGGGTTTCAGCTCGGGACTCTGCTGAGCCTATTAAAGGGTGTATACGCAGTCATGAGGGCGAAAAATAAAGCTTGTTCTCGAAGAAACGATTGAATAATTTGTTATTTTTTTATAAACAAATATTAGTAATTGTAGAAGTTTATAACTATTATTCCTCGAGTCCTAAAAAAAAAGTGCTTTCTCGTGGACATGATAAATCGAGACAGGATCATCAGAAATCAAAAAACGTAAAAGATTTGGTTAGTAGATTACTTTATCTCAGGAGTGGATGAAGAATTTTGAAAAAAATTGAATTTTGGATTTTTAGAGAACTTCAAAGTTAAAAACACGATTTTCATTTAAAAAAATTTACTGTTTTTTCTTGCAAAACAAGTTCTAATCATGGAAAAAAAATTTCATATATTTCTAGTTTCATACTTTTTTAAATTTGTTGTAGAAATTCACATTGGAAAACTATAGAAAAAGTTCATCACCTTTATATAAACTGCTAGACAGAGCAGGGGCGTAGCGAGTGTTGT
The DNA here is from genome assembly GCA_963170105.1 of Cantharis lateralis. Taxonomy (NCBI): domain Eukaryota; kingdom Metazoa; phylum Arthropoda; class Insecta; order Coleoptera; family Cantharidae; genus Cantharis; species Cantharis lateralis. The sequence continues at coordinate 9,607,488 of OY720626.1, forward strand.
TAGCGCCTCGGTGCACAATATTTGAAGAGGCCCCCCTGTCCCAATATAAAGTGGTTTATGACATACAATGAAAATACAAATACTTCGGGCAATTAAAATTACTTTGAGTAATTCAATTACTTTTATAATGACCGAAATTACTTTTAGTAATTGCAATACTTCTGAATAATTTGGAGGTAAAATACATATTTAATATTTGGTATTTCAAGCACTTTCAATACTGACAAAATTGGTAATTGAATTACTTTCACCGGGTGCTTTGTACAGATCTGCTGCTAGGTAGATTATAGATACCTGATCTACTTGGGGGGAACTTGGGGGTCCCTGCAAAAATGGAATCGGGACTTTTAATACGAGATGACATCAACATTTTTGTACACAACATTTTTGGAATATTTATCCCTTGACAAAAATAAATTATAAATCTCTCGTAAAGTTTTACTTTTTGTAAGTTTTCTTAGCTCAGGGACCGCTACACTGTGAAGTTCACGGTGGCCTTAAACAAAAGTTACGCACAATTGAAATGAAGGGAGAATCGCAATACTAATTTTTGGTACACCAGATTTTGATTTACAAAAATTTCTGCTTTACAAATAGAAATTTTGATGGAGGTCTCATAGAATTTTTGTGTAAAGTTTCTATAATTGTGGAAATAAAATTACTATAACTATTAAACTGGCAGTTTCATATACTTATGTTTTGCGCATCTCAGGAGTCAACTATCTCGCAGATAAATTTCTGTTTGATAGGGGCGGATACTTTTATGCCAACTAAAATACTGTAGTGATAAATCAAGCCTTAGAAATTAATTAAAATTTTCTTCATATTTTTTATTTTTCCTTTACACATTATTACTAAAAATATAACTCTTATGAATTCTGATTCGCTTTGGATGCAGATCTAACACATGTATGATGTTGAGTGCATCTACAATTGATAAAAAAAATATTTTGAACACCAATAATATTCAATCATTCTTTTTTACCTATGCAACTAATTACATTTCGCACGGCACCGGTGTACATAATTTCCTTTTTAAACTGTGAACAAAACTGAATATAAAAATTTTTGAAATTGGGCTAACTAAAGGATCGTTAAAGACACTTTTCATTTTGCTATTTAAATTAGAAATAGAAACGTACGAACATTTTCGAAGAAAGCATCATCGCCGTACTCTGTCTCAACTGAAAATTGTAAATACGTGGGAGCCATTCTTATTAATTCCACAAAAACCGTCGCTACCCTTCTCCAATGAGCTAGATGTTGTGCCTAAAGTTACAAAATTTTATTTTATATTTTTTTAAAATTAAATTTGAACCTGCAAGTTAAAAAATACGGGCAACATAGAAATAGGAATATTGTAACCAGTCAATTCATCAGCCGGAGTATGTTTTAGTAGATAATGAAGAAGATCCAATATAATGACGATTAAACGGTAATGTCGTCCCGACACGTCCTGTCTTAACAATCCCAAAATGTCTTGAGCCACAATTTCAGGCTGAACTCCCTCGCTGTCGTCTAAATTTTTAAGTTAGTTAATCGACTTTGAGACGTGCTTTGCTTACCAAGAGCCAAAGCCTGAATGTGAATAGGAATAAATGGATACTTGAGATTCGTTAGAAAATTTTCCAATGCAGCCGCGCTTTCCGTTACCAATCCATCGTCTAGTAGCATCCTTAAATTATTTCCACCTCTTTGTAATTCGTTTGCAATTTGACGTACAGTGACATTGTGTCCAGGTCCTGGAAATAATGCTTCTCTACGCCTTACGCCTGAAATAAAAGTATATTTTAGAAAAAAAAAAGTTTAGAACCACTGCTTAAAGCGGAAACAATAATTGCCTAACAAAGCATTTAGTTAATTATTTCGATAAATGGATTATGAATTCGGAAAACCTGATGAATAGACAAATTTTTAAAGCTTAAATTTTTTCTCTTTGTACCTACTTTGCTTCATGAAGATTACCAATTCTTCCACAGCATTTAAAGATTTTTTTGTAATGATTTGCTTGGTCATCAATCTGAAAAAGTATGTTGATAAAATTTGAAAGCTACAAACAAAATTCAATTATTGTAACCTTTAAAATTTAAATACATTTTATAAACAAACTTTGCGCTTTTGCTGGTTGCTGTTTGTCCAAATTGTCCAAACAAACCTTGGGTTTAGCTGAGCAAGTAGTAATAGAAACAAATTAAGGTATATAAGTCCAAACTAACCGAAATTAATCACAAAATTCGCAATGTCTTCTTCGTGTGTGCAATTCTTGTGTTCGTGTTTGTTGCTAATAGCCCAATCTAAAATTTGTGAAGGCCAATGGAACGATGAAAATCTTTGGAGATCATCCGACGCTTCGTCGCCGCAATTTTGTTCACAGAAAAGTAAAAACCTTCAATTGTACAATAACGACGAGGAAGACGTTCCAATTTTAAGTTTGGATCTCAATTTTGGAAACTACGAAAACCGTAATTGTAGACAAACGTCGAATCCAAATAAAAACGTTTTGCCGTCTACGTACAATACATTTGAACCGATACAAAAATTGTTGGAAGATGAAGATATCGAAGAAAATGCTAATATCAATAAGAAATTCTTTTACATGGTCGGCGAACCACTTGCTCCATTAAAACCAGAAGAGCCATCTCGTCACGAATTCGTAGTAGACGACATTTTCGACCAACCGCATGAAAATGCTAGATCTCATTACGATTCTGAAAGTTTTGATTTATCCGATAAGACGAAATTACTGAACAATTTTCCTAGTACGTTTTCCGTCGAGCAATCGCAAACCTTAAAAGTTGGACCCGAGGGGATCGAGAAGATAAACCAAAAATTTTTTGGCGACAAAAAAGAGCAAGTGCACGAAATTCTTGTTCACACAATCAAAACTTCGGAGGATGCATACGATAAGGAATTAAATGACGAAGATGATACAGAGGAAGATGAAAAGTTTGAATTTCGCCTTCACGATGAAAATTCGACAAAATTAGACGAAGGAAGCAAATCAACCGCAAATACCTCAAAAGGGGAAGAAACGTAATCGAAAATGGGCCTACAGTTAAAATTATTAAAAATTTGAATTTTTATTTATAATTTATTTAATTTATTTATTGTAAATCGACACGAGCGTTTAAATAAAAATATACAATAAGCATTTTTGTGTTCTATTTTTTATGGAATGCAAATAGATACCAGTGATTTCCAAAATGTTTTTTTCGAGTTAAAAAAGTATTATTCGATCGTTAAATTGCTCGCAAAAATTTGTAAATATACAAAACTTTTTGAAAATGCAGTCGGAGTTTTGATACAACTTTTCTGCAAGCAGAAAACAAAGTTTAAATTGATTTAAAAATTTTCCACACGCCGTTTTTCAATATTTACGTTAAACAAAATTTGCAAAAAGCAGAAGTGCAAGCTTTTAAAATACAAAGTTCGTTGTTCCTTTATATTATTTGTGCTTACAAAATAATAAATAAAAAGTCATCGACTTCAAAAGTAGAACAATACTACGTTTCTAGTATAATTTTAAAACGACTAAAAATTCGAAATTTAATTTAATTTTGTTTAAATTTCAATCATTTTTGAGTGGTTGTTACATAATTAAAGTAGATCCTGATAACAGCGAATTAAAGAATTTTTTACGGATCCCTCCTGATTAATTCAAAAATTTGAAAAAGTCCTATTCTCAAATAAAAATACACCCAAAAAAAATATCCGCAATTTGCTGTTGTCAGGATCCCCCCTTATGCATTATTCTTTCTTTTTTAAGTTTACCTAAAATTTTAACAACAAATTAAATACAAAATTAATTGCTGTAAATCAAATATCGGTTGAGAAATGCCGTGTAAACGTAGTAAATTATTTTCAAAATTTTAAATCTCAAACGGCGTTCAATAATAAAAATATATAGGAAAATAATTTCCGGTGAAAATAAGTTTAAAAACGCAAAATGTTTAAATTTATTTTGCAAATTTTTACTTTTATTGTAAAAAAAAACTTAAAATCGAATGATGTTGCAAATTCAGCAATTAAATGCAATAAATAGCGAAACAAATTTCAATTCAATCAGTCAACCATGGCCAGCAAGAACATGCAAGTCTTAGCTGCAGTCTACTTGGGCATTGCTTTTGCCGTAGCAATAGCCGAGGGTGGTCTTGCTACAAGTTTATCATTGGAGAAGACACCTTTGGAAGATGAACTGACGATTTCCAATGGTCCAGGTGACAACAAATTGGGATTATTAATTGGATCGGACGGCCAAGCCAACACGAACCTGGCACAATTAGAACAAGGCAAGGAGCTCACTCGAACGAAGAAATCGGCTACAACTACTTTCTGTTTGGAAATTAGACCCAGTAGCCCTTACCAACAACCATTCCAAGTTTGTAAACCAGACCAAGGATCCAATCAAGGCTACCCATCGGTACCGGTGAAAGAATATGGCAGTCAACAAGGATATCCTTCAAGTTCAGCTCCAGCTTCGCCTTTGTACGCTGTATCTGTGGCACCATCTTACTCATCTGCACCTTTGATACCATCGTATCCAGCTCCATCTGCACCATCGTACGCTCCAGCCAAACCAGCATACTCCGCACCAAAGGCACCTGCTTATTCTGTTGCTAAACCACCTTCGTATCCGGCGCCATCAGCACCAGCTTACCCAGCTCCAGCAGCACCGGCTTATTCAGCACCATCTCCACCGGCTTATCCTGCGCCAGCATCGCCATCATATTCGAATGGTGCTTCAAATTTATATAAATCTTCTAAATCAGTATATTCAAAACCTTCCTCTTCTAATTATCCAAAACCTGCTTATAAACCAAAAACTTCATCAAGTGGTTCATCTTCATCATCATCGTCTTATACATCTAATTCGGTTCCAGCTTATTCCGGTTCATCTCAGCAAGCTCAACCAGCACCACAAAAATTATATTCAGCACCAGCACCATCTTATGGGTCAGATTCATCCAATGGAGAAGCATCTGCATACACTCATGACGATGCCGCATCTCAATCTTCCGCATATCGATCAAACGATGGTCACGAAATGGAACCACCCACTGAAGAAGAAAATTTGGAATCTCACTTGCTGCGTTCTTCTGGTTATGAAGACGAATACGACTATGCACCTAGCTATGGCGGCAGTAGTTATGGAGGAGGATATGGTGATTCTTACGCCCCAGTAGCATACGTACCACATGGAAAGCCAAAGAAGCAAAAAGGTAAAAAGAAGGGTAATAAAAAAGGCAACGGACAATCCGGATTAGTTATATCATGCCAACCTTCTTTAGCAGGATATCCATCATCATCCTATGGAAGTAGTTATGGAGGCGGTTACGGAGGCTATAGATCGTATTCTGGTTCATCCTCGTATCCTAAAAAGCAAAGTTATCCAGCTGTAAGTTACGAAGCACCAGCATCTTATGAAGAAGATATTTACAGTGAACCAGCTCCAGCATATAGCGCACCAGCACCTTCTTACAGTCCACCAGCACCATCATATCCTGCACCAGCACCATCGTATCCTGCACCAGCACCAGCCTACCCCGCACCAGCGCCAGCCTACCCCGCACCAGCGCCTGCCAACCCCGCACCAGCTTACCCCGCACCAGCACCAGCGTACCCCGCACCAGCACCAGCCTACCCCGCACCAGCGCCAGCTTACCCAGCACCAGCCTACCCCGCACCAGCGCCAGCCTACCCAGCACCAGCGCCAGCCTATCCAGCACCAGCGCCATCCTACCCAGCACCAGCGCCAGCCTATCCAGCACCAGCGCCAGCATACCCAGCCCCAGCACCTTCGTATCCTGCACCAGCGCCAGCCTACCCAGCACCAGCGCCAGCCTACCCAGCACCAGCGCCAGCCTACCCAGCACCAGCGCCAGCCTACCCAGCACCAGCGCCAGCTTACCCAGCACCAGCGCCAGCCTACCCAGCACCAGCGCCAGCGTACCCTGCTCCAGCTCCATCTTACAGTGCACCGGCCCCATCTTATCCTGCACCAGCACCATCTTACCCTGCTCCAGCACCAGAATACCCAGCTCCAGCACCAGCATACCCAGCTCCAGCATACCCAGCTCCAGCACCGGCATACCCAGCTCCAGCACCAGCATACCCTGCTCCAGCACCAGCATACAGTGCACCAGCACCAGAATACCCTGCTCCAGCACCTGCATATCCAGCACCATCTTATAGTGCCCCTGCACCAGCACCATCGTACAGTGCTCCAGCACCATCATATCCAGCTCCAGCATATCCAGCTCCCTCACCGTCATACCCGGCTCCAGCTTACAGTGCACCTGCACCATCATATCCTGCTCCAGCACCAGAATACTCTGCACCTGCTCCTGCATACCCAGCTCCAGCTCCAGCATACAGTGAGCCTGCCCCTGCTCCAGCATATCCCGCACCAGCGCCATCGTATCCCGCACCAGCACCAGCTTACCCAGCACCAGCGCCATCGTACAGTGAACCAGCTCCAGCTCCATCTTACCCAGCACCTGCTCCATCGTACCCTGCTCCAGCTCCAGCATATCCTGCACCAGCACCAGCATACCCAGCTCCAGCACCAGCATACCCAGCTCCAGCACCAGCATACCCAGCTCCAGCACCAGCATACCCAGCACCAGCGCCATCGTACAGTGAACCAGCTCCAGCGTATCCAGCACCAGCACCTGCATACCCAGCACCAGCACCTGCATACCCAGCTCCAGCCCCAGCATACCCAGCTCCAGCCCCAGCATATCCAGCCCCAGCACCATCGTACAGTGAACCAGCTCCAGCTCCATCTTACAGTGCACCAGCACCATCGTATCCTGCACCAGCACCATCTTACCCAGCTCCAGCACCATCTTACCCAGCTCCAGCACCATCGTACAGTGAACCAGCTCCAGCTCCATCTTACAGTGCACCAGCGCCATCGTATCCCGCACCAGCACCATCTTACCCAGCTCCAGCTCCATCGTACAGTGAACCAGCACCATCGTATCCCGCACCAGCACCATCTTACCCAGCTCCAGCACCATCGTACAGTGAACCAGCTCCAGCTCCATCTTACTCAGCACCTGCTCCATCGTACCCTGCTCCAGCACCAGCATATCCCGCACCAGCACCATCTTATCCAGCTCCAGCACCATCTTACAGTGAGCCAGCTCCAGCTCCATCTTACCCAGCACCTGCGCCATCATACCCTGCTCCAGCTCCAGCGTATCCAGCACCATCTTATCCAGCGCCATCGTACAGTGAACCAGCTCCAGCTCCATCGTACCCAGCACCAGCTCCATCATACCCTGCCCCAGCACCATCTTATCCTGCACCCGCACCATCATACTCAGCTCCAGCACCATCGTACAGTGAACCAGCTCCAGCTCCATCGTACCCAGCACCAGCTCCATCATACCCCGCCCCGGCACCAGCTTATCCCGCACCATCATACTCAGCTCCAGCGCCATCGTACAGTGAACCAGCTCCAGCTCCATCTTACCCAGCGCCAGCACCATCTTACCCAGCACCAGCTCCATCCTATCCAGCACCAGCTCCATCGTACCCAGCACCGGCTCCATCATACCCCGCTCCAGCACCAGCATACTCTGCTCCAGCACCAGCTCCATCTTACCCATCAAAGTACAATTCTCCAGCATATTCTCCACCTGCCAGTTATCGTTCTGCTGATAATGACGACAAAAAAGTAATAACGGCTGATGGGGTTTCACAAACCGGCGTCACAGTTTTACCTCCTACAAATGGTCAAGATGATAGAAACAAACAAACGATCAAACGGATGACAGATTTAGCAAATGCTAGATTATCCAATACTATGCTCCAACTGCAAGAACCAGAAACTAAGCCAAAAGACCCGTTACCAAATACTACTGGTAATAATCAAGTGCAAGATGGATCCAGCAAACTTGGGATGCCTATGGATAAGCAAGATGAAACCACAAATCTTCTTTCTGGCGGTTGGAAATCTGAGATGTCTGCAAGGAACAACGATCAAGCGCTCTCAAAATCCGATGGCTGGAAATCAATCACTCAAGAGAGTTGGCAACCTGGTATGGCCGCAAGAACAACAAACAACGATGTTATGATCACCAAAAACGATGGGTGGCAATCCAATAGCGCTGTTCCAGATAAATGGACACCCGAGATGGCTGCCAGAGCATCAAATGGCGATTTAATGGTTACCAAGAATGATGGATGGAAATCAAACAGCGCTACTCCAGATAAATGGACACCCGACATGGCTGCTAGAGCATCAAATGGTGATTTAATGCTTACCAAGAATGATGGATGGAAATCAAACAGCGCTACTCCAGATAACTGGCAACCTGGTATGTCCGCTAGAATGACAACCAATGAAGGATGGAAATCTGACAACACAGCACGAAATGCAGAAAGTATGATGGAACCCTCGAGTGGCGGATGGACCCAAGATAAACTTCTAAGAGCCGAGAATATGTTATCCAGTGGTGGTTGGAAAGAAGACATGGCTGCCAGAACATCTAAATCCGATCCAATGGTGGGGAGTTCTATTGACAACGAAAAAACATCTTCACTTAGCGACTGGAAAGGTTTGAAAGAAAATAGTCAAGATAACATAAACAAGCTGTCAGATTGGAAAAATACTGCCCGCTCAGCTGCTTCTCAAATGTTGGAAGAAAACTGAACTTCAAAGTTCCAAAAATGGTAACAGGTTGTTTACTTGTCAACGGAAACAAACACCGCAATAGAATATGGAATTGTTAGTGTAAATATTTTGAAAATGTCTTTTGTTAATAATTATTTTTATACTTTTTTTAAATTTAGCATATTATGAAATAAACATTACGATGTTTGAATAATAAATGAATTTTATTTTGATTGCGTTTAAAATTTACAACTTACCTATTGAAGTGGTTTCCCATGATTTTTTTTCATTTTTTTTCAAATTCACTAGAAATTTTGATTTATAAAGTCACGGTGACATTTAACTATGGGTTGCTTGGTGTCATATTAACTTTTTGACTTTAATGTGACAATTTTCAATTTTCTAAATGGATACATAATATAGGGTGTGACAAAATATTTCAACCGATATTTTAATAATTTGTGCTACTCAAAGATCCCATCTTTGTAGATCTGTAATTTTTGAGTTGGGGCCGACTCAGGGATGTTTTTAATTAGTAGGGTGGCTAAAATGTTCACAGTATAAGTAGATTCGCTATTTCCGAGTGGAATATAAGTCTAAAAATACTTATTACAAAACAAAAAACGTCATGGGCGGGGCAACTTCGTATGGAAACAGCCAATCAAACACATGCTTTCAGATTTTGGCCTTCTCTACGCTTATTTTTGAATAATCCTCAAAATTTAATGTTTATATTTGTAATTTACAAATTCAACTATCATAATCTCATTAGAAAATTTTTAAAATCGTGGGGGTACGTAAGATACTACTCCCAATGTCAATCAAAGACTTAATCTTCAACGTCTGCAAAAACTTTAAATGCGCATGAATATTTGAAAACTTGTTTTTAACTACATTAGCGCCAAAATCTAGTGTTCGATAAACTACAGTCGAAACCAAACCAGTGCTTTATAGGGAAATTTAAAAAAAATTTGAAATGGCAGATGATCAAAACAAAAATGAATCTTCCGGCACTGAAAATTCACAAATAGACCCCGAAGATGTGTGTGTTAAAAAAGAAAATCCGCCAGTGGCAAAATCGAGATGCAAACGTAATGTTATTCAAGTTCCACTGCGAAGTGAATTTTTGGATCATAAAGGAAATATTGTGGAACCTTTCGAATAGTAATAATTTGCTTATTTTGAAATATTAATAAAATTGGTTCGGGTTATTTAGAATAACAAATGTATGGGGCCTCTGGAATATGGAATATTTTATCGAGCAGGTAAAGCATTAAATATAAGTAATATTAATTGATTGTACAAATAACAACTATGTAATTTAAATACCTGTCGCTGCTAATGTAAATAAAATTTAAATTTTATTATGCCAATATTATGTTAATAAATGTTTTAGAACAACGATGAGATGCTATTTATTTACCTTGAAGCTAATTTTGTTAAGTGAGCAGACTAAATAAACAGTTACATGAAAATTTTCACACCAGACCCACTTTAAAAATAAATTTGGAGACATGAAAATATTTCCTAAATATATTGTCTGCTCCATAGCCCCCATAAGATAAAGGTACATTTTGCAAAACAGCTGTTAAATGATGTTTGATCATAAGTGGCTGTAAAACTTGAACCGACTGGTTTTGAAATGTTTTGTTAATTCGTAAATTACTCGGTTGCGATGTTTTATTTGTAATTAAGCAGCCTAGCAATCTGCTTCGATTGTGTAGCCTATACTCCCTTGCATAAGGGTTAAACACCGATTGTATCCCTTCCATCCGTAAATGTAATATTAACATTAATTCACTAAACCAAAACTTGAGCAAGGACGAACAGCGATTAGGGTTAGTTAACCAGTCCAACATGGGTACTGAAATTTAAAATTTACGATCTCATCGTAATATACCTGGATTAATTTTTGTTCGATGTATCTTTGGGTTTACGTTATCTTTATTCCAAAAGTCGCTGTTCAATGTGAAATGTTATTTTGTTAATATACTACAATAACATTTCATCATTGTACCAACACAAAAAATATACAAATGGGATGATTGGTCGCAATCGTAGTTATTCCGTTGTATACAGGGTTTTCGAAAAGTTGACTGTGGATTCGTGTCACTACATTACCCCCTTCCTAGTGAGATCCCGTGATCGAACGATGTAAGCTTAGTTCCATTTAAAATTCAATATTCCGTACGAGATCGCAATATTTCGTTGGAAAACGCACTCTTCTTCCAGACCTTGTAGTTTGTTTCATATTTTTAACTGGTTGAGTGGTTGATTGATTTGTGACTGGTTTGGGATGAGCAGGATTCGAAGGAGGTTTCTGTTCTTTTGGAGATTTTTGGGAGTTTTCGGTTGAAATCAGGTAAGCTGGTTTAACTCGGTTTATAGATACTACGTGTTGTTTGTTATTGATTATAATCGTAAACATTTTTGAGTTTCTATGCACGACTTCGTAGGGTCCATTATAAGGTGGTTGTAACGACTTTTTAACGGCGTCATATCTTAAGAATACATGGGTGCAGGATTCTAAATCTCTTGACATAAAAAGTTTTTGTTTACCATGAAGTGGAGGTTCTGCTGGTCGTAGAGTGTTGAAGTGTTGACGTAACCGAGTTATGACTTCATCGGTATTGCTGGGTTCCTTTGTTGCCGAAAAAAATTCTCCTGGTAAACGTATTCCTTCGCCGTAAACCATTTCTGCTGCACTTGCCTTCAAATCTTCTTTAAATGACGCTCGTATTCCTAGTAGTACAATCGGCAATGTTTCAGTCCATGAATCTTCTTCGTGGCTCATTATCGCGGCCTTGAGTTGTCTATGGAAGCGTTCGACCATACCATTGGCCTGTGGATGATATGATGTGGTTCTTATATGTGTAATACCGAGCAGTGATGACAGATTTTTAAACAGATGGGATTCAAATTGTCGGCCTTGGTCCGTAGTTACTTTTAATGGTACGCCGAATCTAGAAATCCAGTTTGCCAGGAATGCTTTTGCTACAGTTTCTGCCGTTATATTTTCCAATGGTATTGCTTCGGGCCATCTTGAGAATCTATCGACACATGTTAGGCAGTATTTAAATCCGTTGGAGCTCGGTAGGGGTCCAACCAAATCGATGTGGACGTGTTCGAATCTTGTAGAAGGTAGCATATAAGTACCTAATGGAGCCATAGTGTGACGTTGTATTTTAGATCGTTGGCAAGGTAAGCATTCTCGGGTCCATTTCTTACAATCCTTGTTCATACCGGGCCATATAAAGCGAGCTGTAATTAATTTTGTAGTAGCTTTCGCACCAGGGTGTGCCAATCCATGTAAGTTATTAAATATTTGTGCCCGAAATGGTTGCGTTATATAAGGGCGTATTGTTTCTGTCGACGTGTCACAATAAATGGTTGTTTCGTATTCGGGAAAATGTATCTTTTTCAATTTGATTGATGTTTTAGATTCGTCTAGAAACATTTTAAGCTCGGAATCAATTTCTTGTGATTTTGCAAGTTCTTTGTAATTGATCGATTTTGTTAACGTTTTGATGCTGTTGAGATTATTTAATCGGGAAAGTGTATCTGCAGGCACATTTTGCGTGCCTTTAACATATTGAATATTCGTTGTGAATTGTCCGATGTAATCGAGGTGTCGGAATTGTCTAGGGGTGCTTTTTTCAGGTTTCTGTTTAAATGCATATACTAGCGGTTTATGATCGGTGAAGAGAATAAATTGTCGACCTTCCAACGAATGTTTGAAATATTTGATGCCTGAGTATGCAGCTAAAAGTTCTCTATCGTACGCACTGTATTTCGTTTGTGCGGTGTTAAATTTCTTTGCAAAGAAGCCTAGTGGTTGCCATTCGTCGTTAACTTTCTGCTGTAAAACACCACCCATTGCCTCATTTGATGCATCGACCATTATCGATAAAGGAGCTTCAGCTAATGGATGAGCTAATAAAGTTGCGTTGGTTAATGACTCTTTTACCTTGATGAAAGCGGTTTCGGAATCTTCGGACCAATTCAGTTTATCATTATTTGATTTCTTACCTATAAGAAACTTGTTGAGTGGGGTTTGAATCGAAGCTGCTTTGGGTATAAATCGACGGTAAAAATTGACCATTCCTAAGAATCTACGTAGTTGTTTTACGGTTGTGGGTTTTTCGTAGGATACAATTGCTTCGACTCTATCAAGTAGCGGTTTTGTTCCTTCCTTGTTGATCGAATGTCCAAGAAACGTAACTTCATCTTTGCCAAAAACGCATTTCGCCGGATTGATGGTAATTCCGTATTTCTGTAGTTGCTGAAATAAAAGATGAAGGTGTCTAATGTGTTCTTCTTTTGACTTGGATGCAATTAGCAGATCGTCGATGTATGCGTAGCAAAATTCCAAGTCTCGTGTTACCTCGTGAATAAAACGTTGGAATGTTTGTGCAGCATTTCTTAAACCGAAGGGCATGTGAGTGAATTCATATAAACCAAAGGGAGTCGTAACTGCGGTTTTATGGATATCATCGGGATGGACAGGTATCTGATTAAATGCTTTAACTAAATCAACTGTAGAGAAAACTTTTTTACCGGAAAGCGATTGAGCTAAATCCTGAATATGGGGTATAGGGTAGCAGTCGTGAATTGTTCTTGCGTTAAGCGTGCGATAATCTCCACATGGTCTAAACTCTTTGTTTTTCTTTTCTACGAGATGTAGCGGGGAACACCAATTGCTTCTTGAGGGTCGTACGATACCCATACGCATCATGATTTCAAATTCTTTCTTCGCCACTTGGAGGCGATCTGGGGCTAGTCGTCGTGGTCGGCAAGTAACAGGTTGACCGGGTAACGTATCAATTCTGTGCATCGTATTATGTAGACATGATTTTCTCGCCATATTGGGGTTCGTAATAGAATATTCGTCGATTAGCAAGTGATATTCGTTATTCGTATCTATTGTACGTATCGTAGATTGTTGATTTCGATCTAACCGGCCTGCTAACTCCATATATGTAACATTATCTACTAGTTTGCCATTTCTAATATCTACCAACAAGTTGAAGTGGTTGAGGAAATCAGAACCAATGATTGCTTTGTTCACATCGGCCACTATAAAACGCCACGTGAGTAATCTTCGTAAACCCATGTCGATGCTTATTGTCGTAAATCCATACGTGTTAATGACGGAGTTGTTGGCCGCATACAGCTTGAATTCTTGTACGGTTCTTTGGTCTCTACAAGCGGTTTTAGGGAATACGCTAACATCAGCTCCGGTGTCGATAAGGTATTGGATTTTTGTCGTTTTATCTGTGATGATTAGGCGTTTTAGTGGGACGTGAGAATCAGTTGCCATTTTTACTGATTCTCGTTCTAGTTTTCCGAATTATATGAGCAAGGCTGACGACATTTTCTAGCTTTGGATCCAAATTTGTTGTGGAAATAACATAATTTTGGGTCATTACGATTTCGTATTCTACTACTTGAACGTCCTCGAGTGTTGGAATTTTGTCGAATTAAGCTTTGTATTTCTATGCGCATTTCGTCTATCTGTTTCTCTAGCGCTTTGACGTGATTTTCATTAGATGTGCTAGCTGACGCTACGTATTGTCCAGACTGTTGAGTTTCTAGGATTTTGTCTGCTATCATTGCCATATCATCTAAACTCTTTTCGCCTATTGTTGCAAGAATTCCTTGTATATTTATGGGTAAACGACTACTCCACAAAGTTTTCAATAACGGTTCTGGAAATTTACCGTTTGCCAGGTTTCTTATATATCGCAGGAATTGGGATGCAGTACGATCGCCCATTTCTTCACGCTGAAGTAGTTGTTTCAGTTTTTGTTCTTCAGAAGATGACAGTCTTCGTATAAGCTCGGTTTTTAATTTTTCATACTTATTGGTATCAGGCGGATTTACAATGATGTCTCTAACTTCGGTCGCTTGTTTCTGATTGAGGGTACTGGCAATATAGTAGAATTTCGTTGTATCTTGACTGACACCATTCATTATAAATTGCATTTCGATTTGTGCAAACCACATAGCTGGATCATCTTCCCAAAATGGAGGTATTTTAATGCTTACCTTAGCGATTTCAGGTGCGGTCGTTTCGTTATCGTTATTACTTGGAATCGAATCGTTGATCATTTTTATGTTCGTTTTTCTATCGTCGGGGTCACCAATTTGGGTTTACGTTATCTTTATTCCAAAAGTCGCTGTTCAATGTGAAATGTTATTTTGTTAATATACTACAATAACATTTCATCATTGTACCAACACAAAAAATATACAAATGGGATGATTGGTCGCAATCGTAGTTATTCCGTTGTATACAGGGTTTTCGAAAAGTTGACTGTGGATTCGTGTCACTACATATCTTAAGTTTTAAATCTTCTTTCAGATTAAATCTTTCAACACCCTAACATGGAGCCTCTTTCAATTTCAACCTTTTTTTCAAGGTAATCCAATCTACATTTTTTACCCTAATTGAAAAATTGTTTCAGCTTTTAATAAGCACTTAAAGCAATGTGTCTCGTATTTTCTGGAAATATCGTGAAAAGTTTAAAACCTAATTACTACATTCCTTGATGCCAGATGACGTCATAATAATATAATACTTGAAAATTCTGGTATTCGCTCTTTAAATCACGTACCTACGGAACAAACAATTTATGTTTTATTAAGTTTTACAATGTAAATTGTCGGCCACATTTCTTAGGACACTGAACGAAGCTTAATAAATGCTCATTATTCAATTACTACAAAATATAGCACGATCGTCATTGATGCTTAGTGGAAAAACTTCCAGCAAACAAACAAGTTAATAAAAATGCTGTTAAAACATACATTTTGTGCTATAATATTTACAATTTTTGTTTTTTTCGTAATTGATGTGACCGATTGCAAAAGAGGTGGTGGTCGTAGAGGTGGAACTTACAGAGGTTCTTCAAGTGTTTGGGGTCGAAACAAACAATCGCAATCCGGCTATGACTCGTACGGACGAAGAGCTAAACAATCGCCCGACGCACCCCAACCGGAATTGTATAAGCCATCGGCACCTGCGTCTGCGACTAATAGCAAAGCGGCTTCTGCTGATTTTATCAATCATGAAAAAAATCAAGCCCAGGTACCAAGCAGTAAACAAAAGAGCCCGTCTTCTGATTTAATCCAACAGGAAAAAAGTCCATCTCTCAACGCAAACAATAAAAAACCTTCGAGTTCTGATGATTTTCTTCAACATGAAAAAAGTCATCAAGCGGGTACTCAAAGTGCCGGTACTAGTGGACAAAGACCGGTCGGTTGGGATGTGGGGCAAAATAAAAAGGTCGATGGGGAAGTGAATAAAAATGTGGGGTGGAACGTTGGAAATTCAAATCCCAGTCAGAGTTCGGGAACTTTAGGACATCAGCCCCAACCGCCTCCCTATACTGCTCATGCAGGAACTTCAGGACATCAACACCCACCACCTGCTTATTCTTCTCATGCAGGACCTTTAGGACATCAACAGCCACCACCTCCCTATACTCCGCATGCTAGTTATCCAAATACAGGCGCCAGTAGTTATTACGGTACTGGCAACAATTATAATTATGGAAGTGCTCACCATCCACAACAAAGTTTCAACCAGCCCCTTCAAGGACAATATCCAAATTCTAATATGGGAGGCGTTCCGCAACAAAACTTTAACGGTGGTCCTTACCATAACAACATGAATGGTTACGGCAATGCTCCAATGGGTGGTAACCATTACGGTGGTGGAGGATATGGTGGTGGAGGATATGGTGGCGGAGGATATGGTGGAGGAGGATATGGTGGAGGATATGGCGGAGGATACGGAAACAGTTTTGGTGGATTTGGAGGTGGAAATGGCGGTTTTGGAATGGGAGGATATGGCAAAAGTTATGGAGGAGGTTTTGGAAGCGGTTTTGGCAAACATGCAATTAGAAATGTTTTAATTGGAGCGCTCGTTTGGAATTTAGTTTCGGGCTTTACCCGTCGTCCGTACCACGTTTATAATTATTACAATAATCCCGAAAAAGTCCCACAGGAAATTCCATTACCTGCTAATATGATCGTACTGTGTTCCGAAAACGTTAATTCTTTGTGTGCACCGAACACTGCTCCACTTTGCACCAATGATAATAAAATTTTATGCGTGGCACTCGCTCAGGCAACAGTTCCATGCGGTGAAAATTCCGCCCAGAAGTGTGTTAACAGTACGGTTACGTGTACGAACGACGCCGATAATCCTTGTGGTGATGTTAAAGAGAAAACTTCGACGATTAACATACCATGTGTTACAAATGCTACAATTATTGGTAAAATCGTGGATAACACTACGATATCGTTTTCTGGAACTGGCAATATTCTGAGCAATGATGGTACCACGAATCTGTGTGTTACAACTTTAGCTCTTCCAGAACCTGAAGAAGTTAATCAAAATAAAACATTGTGCGTAGATAAAAATGCAGAAAGTCAAAATGGAACGGTTCCTTGTTTGAACGAATCCGATTCAGTAGTATCATCAACATCGACACCAATAATTATAGATACCACTACTAAAAAGTCAGAAGACCAATAAAATGAAGCCAAAATGAACATAGAAAATAAGTAAAAATACAATCTAATATAAAAAAACTTTTCTTTTTCATTTTTGTTTTAGGTATGGAACATTTAACTAATTTATCGCAAACGTCTGTATTATCATCAATCACCATCAGGAAATTTATTATTAATTTTAGTTAATCGATAATTAAGTCAATTGATGTTATATAAAAGAAAGGGGTTGGATGGTTTCGAATTGTTATTTTTATAATATTTTGTATCCATTAATATTTAATTCGGAATATTTGAATAAAAATAAAGAAGTTCTTTATAGCCAGAAAAAATTATTGAATTTCATGATGGGTCATCTATCATGCCATCGATTAAGAAATTAAGTGTAAAATTACAATTAGTTAATGTAACATAGGTGATTGTAATATAAAAGCAAATAAATAACTTGAAAACAATTTATTATTTTAGTAATGCAATAAATTACTCCAAATTTTCCTAAAAGAGTTCTGTCCATTTCGAAAATATACCAAGTTCCATCTGGTTGGAGTCTTTTTCAATACTATCCGGAGTATTAAAAAGAAAATTCTTTGAGTTTGAATGTTTTCAGATCAGTTTAGCTTTAAGGAAGGCAATTGGTTGTTTTGCGATCAATATTTTCCAACCCTTGGAAGCAACAGGATATCATGAAATATAATTTGATCTTATTATGTAAAATATACCAAGTTTCATCTGGTTGGAGTCTTCTCCAATACTATCCGAAGTATTAAAATAGAAAATTCTTTGAGTTTTCAGATCAGTTTAGCTTTAAGAAAGGCAATTGATTGTCTTGTGATCAATATTTTGCAACCTTTGGAATCAACAATATATCATGAAATATAATTTGATTTTATTTTGTAAAATATACCAAGTTCCATCTGGTTGGAGTCTTCTCCAATACTATCTGGAGTATTTAAAAAAATTCTTCAAGTTTTGATGTTTTCAGATCAGTTTAGCTTTAAGGAAAACAATTGTTTGGCTTGTGATCAATATTTTGCAACCTTTGGGATCAACAGGATATCAAGAAATATATTATTATGTAAAATATACCAAGTTACATCTGGTTGGAATCCTCTCCAAACTGTCCAGAGTATTATAAAGAAAAATTCTTTAAGTTTGGATGTTTTCAAATCAGTTTACCTTTAAGAAAGGCATTCATTGCCTTATAAGCTATATTTTTCAACCGTTGGATGAACAGGATACCAAGAAATATAATTTGATTTTCATATGTAGATCCTAACAGCAAAAACGTGTTGCAATATTTCTTCTTCTCATTTAATTTTTAGGTCACAATTTTCTTATAGGAATAATTTGAATGGTATGACTAATAAACAGCACTCAAATTTTGGTGCGTATTTTTCAAAGAAAACAACTTAAAAATATGGAACGGAAGTTGTTCTTCAACGTCATAATTCCAATTAAATTTGATCAAGTCAATATAAATATTTTCTCGGCCGTTAAAAGCCTTATAGCCTCGAGGCGAAAGTACAACAAATTTTATCATCATGTTTATCAAAATATGCTGTGGAATTTTGATAATTTTATCGCTAAAATGCTTGGTATGCGTCGCTGGACGCGGTAGCATTGCAGCAATAGCTGGTGGTGCTGCTGGAGGTACTTACAGATATTTGGATTATGAGAGAACCTCAAATTCTTATAATAGGGGTAGAAGTAAGTAAAAATAAATTTTTACACTAAATTTAACTAATTAGTAACGGTACGGTTTTTTTATTCCAGTCTCGTCCTCAAGTATGTCCATCCAGTGTTCATCTTCAATAAACCATTTTCCACTCTATTTTGTTATTTATTTTATGTTGCTTGTTGCATAACACTGTGTTAAATATTTTTTGATGATAATTTATTATTAAGTAGGTATATACGTAATTATTATTATTATTATTATTATTATTTAGCATATAAGATAAGAATACAACTTTTTGTATTTTTTTAAAAGTGTTCAAGTAACAATAATAAAATTGTATACAAAGATCAAAGACATCTTAATGTATTTATAATGGAGCAAAATTTGATACGGATCTTCTGAACGGGGGGCTGTTTATTTAATTGCATGAAAAATTATACGTCTAGAAAATCGTTGAGCATTCTGGCGATTACAAGACCATACTCTCAGATGCGCTGCGTTTGTGTAAACAATTTTGTTCCTAAAGGATTAATGAAGTTTAAGTGATTTCAATTGGCAATTATTCGCTACACTGTATACCAACACGTCCGTAAGATGATGAGGATGTCATGGATATGTTCCGTCACGTGCGTATTCCTCCTGCTATTAATTGGATTTGTAAATTTTATACAAATGGATAAACAAGTTAATCGGTTACATAATGGGAAAAATAAAGTGCAAAATCGTGTAAATTGGCAATTTAATCCAGAAAAAGCTCCTCGAATAAGGAAAACTAAATATGGTGAGATTATTATAATTATTTTTTAATTAAAGGAATAAGACAATAAAAACCTAATATCTTCCGCGCGTTTTATTTTGTTACATTTTCTGTATAATTTTCAATGTTTCAGATTTTCACAGTCCTGGAGTAAAAGGAGAAAACAGTGAAGTAAATTTTTTATCTGGTAAAAACCGAAACGATAGACTTACAAATGTTCGAACCGCAGCCCATGGTAATCCAACAGTAGAAGATTTATTTACAAATATTCAAAAATCAAAACCAAAACTTTAATTTTTTTTTAATTTTTATAAATGAATGTTTTTCTTCAAATAAATCACTGAAATTTGTCTAACTAGCAATCGGAGTTATTTATTATCTACATTTCAAAGGTAAATTCCAAAGGTTTGATTGTTTGCTCCCTTGCGAAGATAGCAACATAAATAATAACAGGTTATGAGCTAAGATCAGTGTTAGGCTGGAATTAAAAGGAAATAAATAAGCAAAAGAAAATGTAAAGGAGATTTACTTAACTTTAATTTCAATTTTAATGCAAGTTAATTAGAAATAGGAACGCTAAACACAATTCCATGCCGGCATGCAGCAGTCCGGTTATCGCTTTAATTTTGTCATTGATTGAATGATTTTTAAATTTAATGTTTTACAATTTTCTCACCACTATCCAATTAAATTTACTATCACCGTCAGAAATAATACAAAATAATATACAAAAATCTTATTGAAGCAATATCTGAGTATTTTCTTTTTCTCTAGATCTTTTTAATGTTCAAATTGTATTTGTATTTGGGAAAGGCAAAGCAGGGCACTTACCCCTCCTAGAAAATATAATTTTTTGTTTCAACCTAGCTAGCGTTCGTAAAATATTTGAATTTTCTTTTAAAATCTACAAATTTTTTCTAAAGAAAAACGTTAAGTGACACTTAAATGAAACTATAATTATTTATAAGAATGGTACTCCGGAAATAGCAGTGGCGGCTTGTCATAAAGGGCACAGGAGCACGTGCCCTCCCATCCCAAAACCAAAAGCAATAGATTTTTATTAAGACGCCTAAAATAAAATCCAATTATTTGATTGGCTATTTCCATTAGGTTAACTCCGCCCATCGCATGTTTTTATTTTATACAAGTACTGTTGAGTATAAATTGCACTTGAAAATGGCGGATTTACTTAGAAAGTGAGTGAAACTTTGAGCCACCACACTCATTAAAAACATCCCTTAAGCGGTCCCGACTCGAAAATTTACCGATAATATACAAAGATTCTTCGAGTCGCTCAAGTCATTAAAAACATTTTTGAAGCGGCTCCAATTCGAAAATTGCGGATCTAGAAAGACGGGGTCATTGTTTTTAAGTTAAATTCGGATATAATTCCCGAAATCCTATTTTAAATTAATTGATAATTATGTTGTTAGCAGTGCCACGACTGACAGTCAACTGTGTTGATTTTTAAAACACAAAAAAAATTATTTCGGATTAATGGTTTCCTGATTGCTACGTATCTGCATTGCCAAGGAAGTATCTATGTTTTTGTAGTCATTTGTTTCTTATTTGACGAAATTTTTTTGTTTATTCAATAGATGGGATTGCTTGCTTTCGCCAGCTTAGATCTCTCAGGATTCAAATCCAAAATATTAGTGCATACTTCGGCAATAAAGTTTGCACTTCAAGCAAAGGCTTGTCACTATTTTTTAAGAATTCCAAAGGTTTCCTAAGACTGGGATGCCGGATCAAGACAATCTGATTACTTTCAAAAATATTAATTTGTTCCATGCCAAAAAAATTGTTTGGTTAATTAAAAAGCACATGTTCTAAAATCATGTTGACAAGAATCTGATAATATTAGACCTTGACTCTTGATCAGTCAGCTTTAATCGTCCTTGCAGTCGTCCAATTAGAACCAATTATGCACGTATAATTTCTATGTTACATGAATGGAACCCTGCCATATCGGAAAATTGCAACTGTAGCTACTCTATCCAAACAGTTAGTCATATAATCAGTGTTTACCTTTTGAAAAGTTTTGTCAATAGCTTTTGACCATGCAATGGATATCTTTCTTGTCTGGTAATTGTAACTGTTGAAACAACTTCGCTCGTCTAAATACAGATAACGCCACAATTCCAAATGTGTAAACATAAGTTGTTGCACAACTCACTTCACATATATAATTAAAATATGTTTGATTTGTCCCGAACTTTTAAGGGTTCCCCCAGGAATATTATTTGTGTTTCCCCAGAGGCGTACTCACGGTGGGCGATGAGGATTAAGTCCCCCGCAGAGACGCCAGTTATTTTTATTTGCTTTTTTAGACAGAATTTATCAGTTTACTATCTGATTGATTTTGTTGAGTCACATAGACAACTATCCAACTATTTAGCACTTCCAATATCCCTGTCTCCTCAAACCAATTTAACATGTCTATAATTGGAATTCAAATTTGCATAACATTGATGTATAAAGACGACAAAAAATATTAGTGCTACTTAAAGAAATGATCTAATAAATAACAATTTCACAATTAAAATCCGTTAAGAATAAATAATTTATTATGATGTACGAGGAAACGGCTATTTTAAAACATTATCAAATTTTTTTTGTTTAATTGATACAAAAATTCAAATTTATCTAATTAATTGAGTGCGAGTAAGTAGATTGCAGAAAATCGATGCGCATCAGTAAAACATAAAACGGTTTTGTTCATTATGTCTATTTTAAACTATTAAATATATTATTTCACTCAAATAACATGTGGTAGTCTATTAGATAATTTATAATTATTCTAATACTTATGTCTCTTTGTTTAACTTTGTTACATTTTATAATTTCAATTTTTCCTCAATATTATGGGATATAAATTGCAAATAAGATGCTATCACTCCCTAAAATTTCCCATAATAGAAAAAATCCTAGATTTCCTAGGATTTCTCTTCCCTTCAAGTTAGAAAGAGCCAATTATCAACTTTTCAAAAATCAATCTATTATAAGAATTTTCAATATTTTGGGAATTTCTTAAGATTCTGCGATTTCCCCCTTTGGTTTTAGTACTCCAGTTAATAGTAGTTTATGATATCAGTGTTGAAAGTAAATCATCACCAAACACAGCGTGTGCCCCAAAGGGATCCAATCATCCTCTTTTTCTAAGGTCAGGGGTCAAAGGTCAGGGCAATCAAAAGATTATAATTATTTAATATATTGGTGCTCTTAAACGTTTCTGAATTTACTTGTAATCTAATTAACTACGCTTCAAAATCATAAGCAAAGCTTATCATTATAGTATAGCTAATAGTATTTATAGATAAAGTTCACAATTTTTTTCAATTATAATTTAATTCATTAATTAATGACTGCGTTTACTAATTTACTGATAACAGAAATGTAATAAAGTGCATAATTTCAAAATAATAAATTATTTATATGCCTGCAATATTTGTTCAAAATTCTCAATAAAACTTCAAAGTCAAATGAAAATGTTAAAATCATAAAAGAAATGATGAATAAAAGATATGAACACCGAAACTATTGATTTTTTAACATAAATGATTACGAGCTTTTTTAAAGAGCTAGATTCAAACCCTCTATTGTTTAAAGCAACGGCTTTCGAGCTATGGAATAAATCGAGTAAATCAATGATGTAAAATTCAAAATTTCCATTTTTTTTAACTAACAAATAAATACATTTATTCGTAAATAATCAAATTTTATTTTTATTGAATAAACTTATAAGGTTGAACTTTAAATCGACTTTAGTCATTTTGAAAATTTATATAAATAAATTTCCAGTTTAATCTTAATTTTAGTCAATAAAAATAAATTTTGATAATTTTTTAAATGTATCTCTTTGTTTTGTGCTCATCTTGTTCGTTATATTGTGACTTTTGAGACCTGTCTCGACAATCCCCCCCCCCCTCCCCCGTCAGAACCTGATGTAGAGACTTCACGCTTGTTTTTCACTAAAACACCGTTTTTTACAAAAAAACAGTACCAACGTCATCGCAGCCAGACTAAAATCCTGATAAAGTTTTAAAAATAGTTTTGTAAAACTTCCAGCGTTAGCCCTAATTAAATAAATTTATAACCTTCAAATTTGGTTCAAAGGTTTTTGTACCATAATTGCAAAATTATAACAAAAGTGATAAGCGTCGAGATATATGAGCTAAAAACATTTTTTTGAACATTTTGAATTCTTTGTTCTAGTGTGCCCTTTATTTGATATATTTTTTTAATATTTCAACTTCTTATCTAATACAATGTTTTCGAGATTCCAATAAAATTATTTGGGGGAAAAATAAATTTTTCTTCTTTGCCCAAAGGTAAATAAAACATAATATTTAAAAAATAAGCAATATCGTGCGGAAGATAAGAAAGTCAAATATTAAGTAGACGAGGTCCCACTATCGATTGCTTATCTTAAATATATCGAGCAATATTACAAGTGACAGTAAAGAAATTGGTATGGTATCGCGACGAGCGAAGCCGTACATCGTTTCGTGTCAAATTGCAGTTATCAAGTCCGGCTCATGTATTTTTTTTTCACTTTACACCGGAACTTTTATACTGAATATTAAAAATTATCGTAAATGGTCAAATGAAGTTCAAAGATAATTCAGATATCTAAAAATATCTTATTTATAAAATATAAATATAGTTGAGTGTATAATAAATGTTTTAGAGTAAAACTTCCTTTCGTAAACCTTTTATATACTTATATGTAGATCATAAACAATGTCGAGTTAACGTGAAATTGTGTTGTGTATAATAGTAAAATGGCAATTTTTTTAATGTGTGCGAAATAATATTAGTTCAATATTTAAAATAAAAAAAATGGCTGACCCCACAATTCAAGCATTTTGTGATATAAACATAAACACCACTGATCGGACTGTTACCTTAATAAGAGAATTCAATACGAGTTCATATAATTCTGTTAGTTTGTTTTCTTCTACTATTGGAGTATTGGGAGCATTGTACCAGGTAAGACACAAAATTTATGCTATTGTTAGATTTTTTGAAAATTGCATTGTTGTGATGTAAATATAAAATATGTGATGCTCTTAGCTGCTATGTTATCAACATAATTCCAAATTTTTAAGTAAATCTATTACACCGTTTTCGAGATGATATTGAAAAACTGCAAAAGTATCTTATACCAAGCCGTTACAAATAGTATAAATTTCACTTTTGCTAATTGGAAAACTTTTTAGATTTTGCCAAGAAAAGAATATTCAAGAAATCACAGATGGATATCGTTTTCTGCCGAAAGGGGTAGAAAAATAATACTATGGTTAAGTGTATCCGATTTGTTGGCTGCATTAGGTACTTACTTTTTCATTAACTTTTTAACATGTTGTGTAAGTGCGAAGGAGAGGAATTATATTAATTAAATCATAATTTATGTAAATTCTAAGTTTATCTTATGATTCAAATTCAACATGACGTGACAATTTTATCAACATCTTAATAATTGGCAATAAAAACTCCAATAATTACATTCATTTCTTGCAATAATGCTACTTTTAAAATCCCGGATGCTTATTTCTTGATTTAGTATATTGCAATGTTCCATTCTAGATTTTGAGGGGGTGTAAAATTTTTAATTTTTATTTTAAATTACCTACTATTAAACTTGTGGAATATAAAATAATCAAAATAAATTGAATCGATGATTTCGATGATCGACTCGCGGGAATATCCAGATTTACAAATTTTGAAAAACTTAATTTAAAAATAAACAAAACAAAATCTACAATTAAAACAACCCCCCCTCCCTTGTACATAAAAATTCCACGACAATATATGCCAAAATAAAATTTTATAAGATGTCTGGCCAGTGGCAGAACACTCAATTAAATAGATTAAATTTTAAATTTCTGAATTAACATAAAAATTAAACCAATCGGAGACGCGTTTTAAGATAAAATCAATATGTTAAATTAAAATCTGACAAGATAGCAAAACGGAAATTAAACATTAATTCAACTGTTTTCAATTTGTTTTATTTACATTTTTAAAATAAACGGAGACTTTAAAAGCTGCAAGAAGACTTTACGTACGACGGCCATGAAGAGTTAAAACCGGAATGAGAATGTTCCTGTAACCCCGGATTATTATTGATAGAATTAATCATGAACACAAGAAGACCAACGTCCAAAGCATGGAAACGGTCATAAAAAGTTAGTTTCTCCCCGAATTCAAATCTGTTGATTACCTCAATATTAGCAGTTACTACTAGGTCAATGATCGTCTGATTGAGCTTATGCTGATATGCAAATATTGCATGTTATATGCTATACTATTTTCTTGTCCATACAAATTTTAGATAAGTTCACGATATCAAAGATATTTACTCGCCCCGTAGTTCAAGTCCAAATTTTATTGAACACATTTGGAGGACCCGATTTTGGTATAAGAGCAATTCCTTGATGAAAAATTTTTGCAAGATTATTCGATGACATTATTACAAAAACAAATTTTGCAAACTTTTGTTATCTATGTGTGTAAATTGGCAAGATTGTTACGGGTTAATAGAAATTTAAACAAATTTTACAGATAAACAAGTAGATCAAAAAATACGTCGTATATGGTGAAGTTAAATATTAAATCCAAAAATTCTGCACACATTCACAACTTTTTGTTAAATTTTGTATAAACAATGGCCCTATTTCAGGAGTCCTCCTGAGAGCAGGATTATGGTTAAATAATAAAACATTGATGTTACCTTTAAGTGGAGACACACACGTTAGCTTCTGCACAGTATCATCGGTAAAAGTTCATTTTAAAAATCTAAAAAAAATAATATTAAATTTACATGATTTTTGATCTTAGGCCTGGATACAGTATTTTTATACAGCAACGTGGCTGTGGACATTATGTTACGCAATTGATATGCGGTTCATCCTTCGTGAAAGAGAGCAAAAACTGAAATATTACCATTTAGTGTCATGGATTATTCCAGCAATTCTTACAATGGTTGGAATCATTTTAATTTATCTTCCCAACAATATGTAAGTCCAAGTAGTAGGTACCTACTAATATTTTTTATTATGTATTTAAATTTATTTTTAGCCGCTCAACATCGAACAACATAATAATGCAAAATTTTCCCAATTATTTTGCCCTATACATACCTATAACAGGAGTGATGATAGCCAATCCAATATTATATCGACAATCCTGCAAAGATTTGGAAAAAATTATAATTTGTACGGCGGGACAATTTACAAAACGTGAACGAGAACTCATCGACTCTATCAAAATCAAGTTCGCAGCCATCAATATTGTTTTCTACGCTTGCTGGTTCGCCAACCTCATAAACGGATTCCTACTGTGGTTTTTATGGATGGATCTTCCATTCCCACTAGTCTCCACTACATGGTATATAATGGTAAATATGATTTTCTTTTGAATACGGACGAGCCAGCCGTAACACTTTTGAACTGCCCGATAATGTATTTTTCTTTCCTAGGCATTCATGAATCCTCTTCAAGCATTCTTCAATTGCTTGGTTTACAGAAGATGGAACAGCGAATCCGAAATCGTTATATTACCATGGAACAGAAATAATAACAATACAGAAGTAATTAAAGCTCGATCGTCGTTGAAGGAAGCGTTAAGTCAAGACAGTTTACCTCTTTTGGAAAAATATCGTGACAACACCTACAAAAGTTACACTTAAATAATTCAAAAATTCCCACTACCTGATTGTGTTCAATAATACTAAAATTATTTAAAAATAATTTATTGATCTGCATTTTTCGCAGAAAATAGTAAGTTTTACATAATGTGTATTTAAATTTATCATAGTTACTAACTGGAATTTTTAACTTGATATTTATAATGAACTCGTTAAAAAATTAAATCTTAACAATGCTGTACAATTTTTTTATAACAAATATATCTGATGATATTAAATAAAGCATTTCTTTAACTTATTTTTATAAAGCACAAGCCATGACTCACATTAAGATTGACGTGCGAAGATCAACATCAATTTTTCTACAACACAAATAAAAATACTCAATAAAAAAATAACACAAACGTAAAATTGTCAATAACAATAAAAAAAATATCAATGTTTCAGATACTACAACATTGTCAATAAGTAAATGCGCTTGTGATTTTCTATTATTAAAGGTCACATTTTAGTTGGTCTACTTTAAAATTCTCACATTAATTTATAGAATATCGGATATACTAGTGAACTATTAATTTTAATAGAACATTATTTCTTATCAATATTGTATTGCACAGTTTGTTAAAATATTAGTATATCTCGTTTAAATAAATAACAAATAAATTGATTACAAAGCAATGAATACATCAAGATTTTTGATGTTGTTTAACCCTTATGGGGCCATACAAATTTACACCATATATCTGCCATACGTAGTACCCAGGTTCATTTAATATTATTATCATTTTTTTCTTTATAATGTTTTACATGCAGAGAACCTTTTTTCGTAGAGATGTCGCCTAAGCTCAAAAAAATTGGCCCGAGAGGAAAAAAGTTATGCTAAAAAGTCAAAATAGTAGTACTAGGTATAGCCCCATAAGGGTTAAAAAAAAAAGGGTGTACAGTGCTGTAGTACTAGTTTGCAGAACAGACGATGAGTATTTAGTTGGATTACAAAAAAAAAGGTTTATAAATATTATTTATCGATATCATGAAAAAAGGGTCGAGAAATTACATTTTCGCGTCCAGGCGAAACCAGAACAAACTTCTAAGATAAGTCGAGTTGGCAGTGAACGAATTAATTATATGTATAATTTATTAACATTTTTATATGTTATTTAATTTTAAATTATTTTGTTGTTTTTGCTTGCTTTGGTAGTTAGCATACCAATGTTCGCTCACAAGTCGAACTAAGAAGACCTGTAAGACGTGGTACTAGAAAAAGCTTAGGTACCACTAACACCAATTTAGTGTATTGATACGCTAGATATGTTAAGATTGAATGTCCATTTTTTGTTTTGAAATAAACGTTCTGGTAGCATACATAGATTTTGGTATGTTTATGGCAAAATTTTCGCGGATGACCAAATCATCACCAAAAGCTTTATAGTCTTATCTGTCACAAATAAATTTTCAAATTTACTGCACCAACTTATTTTGTTATATTCTCGATTCGTGGAATGCAATTCATGTTTCTGCATAAACAAAGTTTAAAAAATTAAACAGACTCATCCTCGAGAAGTTTTTATGCCTAATATCAAAAACGTCAGCACAGGAGCCACTAACAGAAAATAATTCAAAACGCTAGAAAATACATTTAAAAAAAAAACACTTTTTATTTGCTTGATGAAATGAATGAACCCTTCATAAAAATAATGAATTTCTTTCATTAATACTATTAAATTTTTCACAAATACAGTGAATTTCAGTTCATTGGTTAAAATTTCATTGAATTTTCATTGTATATATGCCAGCTTATGGATCAGTGTAAACGTCGTATGGTTGAAATAAATATCAAATTGAGACTGTGTTTATAACCACTTTATATTAAGGCAGGGGGCCTCCTCAAATAGTGTGCACCGAGGCCCTAACAACAAAATAAAAATGTTTCATGCCTGAACTACATAAGCGAATTCAGATTTAGATCACTTCAAGCACAAACACTTTTCAGGGTTAAATAAAATAAATGATATATAATATGCGTAAGTTCCCAGTCGGTTCAATTAACATGTTTTCAACACAAAAAGCTGATGACGTTGTTTAAAAAAAAACAATAATTTATTATGTGGGAAGATTGTATCACAGATAGTGAAACTCTGTTATCAATAACAAAATATCCACTTATGAAATATCGAATAATTGTTTTCTTAATATATTCATTGCAATAACTTATCAAAATTTCGTTGAGGGTCAAATAAACCTTAAAAATTATAATGCCCTTAAATTTGTAAAGATTCAAAACATTAATAATTTATACGTGCATTAAACATTCAAAACACTAATTATTATTCTACATACGTACAAAATAAAAACTAACTACCTAACAAATTTGTCATTACCGTTACTGATGAACCGCAACCAAGATTCAAATGGTTAATTTTTTTTCTTTTTTAAGAGGGCACTTTTGTCATTTACAAACGTACAAAAAATTATGACTAGTAACATTAAAATTATAGAAAAATTATATATATTTTCATCTTCAATATCCTTTACAACTACGCAACTGTTTGAAAAATAAAATGAAGTCAAAATGTTTTTTTGCTAAAAATTCCTAGATATCAAAATTATCACATTCAAATATACAAGATGTTTACATCAATTGAATTTCCCCAACGTTCAGTCATGTTCAGGCCAGTGCAGTGGCATTATATAAATCATAACTTAAATATAATGGTTATAACAGTTAACGTCACATAAATATCTATATCTGTGCAATTTTTCAATCTAATCAGAACCACGAAAATGTATTTTTTAAAGTGGAATTCAATATTGAAACATCCCATATATTTTCCATAAATTGTATATAGAATACTTACTCCTTAAAAATGTTAAAAGGCTAAAAACAACAAGTCCCTTTAATCAAGACTCAAACACTATTTCTTCGGGTAAAGTAACATCCGTGATATCTTTAACAATCATTTCGGCGACTTTCCACGCCATCTCCTCTTTATTTTTGTCTTCTTCTATACTGACAAACTTCCTGACCGCATTTTTAAGACGAGATGCCGCACCTCTATCCGGTTCCGGTTCGTAGTTCCTTTCGTACCTCCCTAATGCGGTGATTCTGCCAAATGACAACTTTTGACTCTTATTACGTTTCCACAAAGAATCGGGATCGTACAATTGTCGCGTATCGATATTCATGTCGGTCTTTTCGTTCTTCTTCTTCTCTTTCGGTATTTGCATGGCCAAAAACGTACTGCTCATGCTGAAACTTTTCTCACTACTGCCATCAGATTGCGCGTATTTATCACTATCGGGCGAAGAATAAGAACCGCAACTATTGACGGAATTTATCAATTCCGAAAGGTATTTGTAAAACAGTTGCGAAACACGAAAGTTTTTAAGATAATTTCTACGTAAAACCTCCTCCACAATCTTTAATGGAAGACTGAAGCAATCTAACGTTACACCATTTTCTCCACATATATTCTGTTCGACGGCGAATCTAACCTTATCGCTGAAGCCGAGTGGACAATGAGCTTGCAAAGAAAAGTATTTGTCATATAAAACAACGGCATCGTTTTGCAACTCAATCGGATCACAAAATTCTCTCTGTTGATCGAGTTGCAACTGAAAGTTGCTAGCCGCTATCCAGAACTCGAGCAAACCGCGATCGTTCTCTTGTTCCAAAAATTCCATAAAGTAAAATAAGGCGGTCTCGTTGTACAATATGTCGTCTAGAACAACTTTTCCGCTCGTTAACACATCAATTTGATATTTACAAAAACAATCGCTTCCCAAAAATGCTTGAAAATAGTCCCTTTCCAGAACATCGCGTACGTAGTTTTCCAAACAATCGAAGCAGTTGGGCTTTACAATTTTCGACGTATCACAAATACTTTCGACGATATCGTTACGAACTTGATCGCCGCATTTTACACTATCACTCGCCTCCAACGAGACATAACACTTAAATATTCTTAAAGCATCATCCAGCAGTTCTTGTTGATGGCGCTCTAATTTAGTACTTTTGTTATTAACACTATTATGACTAGTATCGTTATTATCACAATTTAGGTCCAGTTTTGCCATTTTATCACACTGTAAAGTAGCTGTCGCCTTTATGTCCGAATAGTCACATAAACTTGACGAATCGGCAGTAAAAGAATCGCAATCCGTACTAACGGACAAACTGTCATGTTCCGCTTCACGAGTGTTCTCGTAAAATTTGTTGGCATATAATTTGAATCGTTCGATGTCTATAAAGCAATGAACGTAACACAAAGCGCCACGTAATTGTAAATATTGTTCTAAAAACCCCAGCGCCACCTTATCGCCCAGCACTTCGTTTAAAGTCTTCGATAATCGAGAGCGTTGTTTACTTGCATCGTTATCACCTGAAAAAGTTAACTTGTTAGTACAAAGGATTACTACAGGACGAGACATAATATTATAGAAAAGGACTTAAGAAATAAAAACCCTTTAGCTGCCGTTTGCTAATGTATACTCTATGATATTACGGTCAACAAGATGATTTTAAGTTTCGTGTGTTTAATTTTACCCAGATCAGTGTTTTAGAATAACTTTTAAACCCAATTTTCAAATTTGTATCACAGAAACAATTTGATGTATTTCTATTTCTTCTGAGAAAATAAAAAGCTCCTATTTAATCATACAAACTTCCTTCAGTTTCGAAAACCAAGGGGTTTGGGTGATATGGAATATCCACCACTACTCTAGTAATTGTGTTCATGTAATCATGACTAATGAATTCTTTTAATTCGATCTATAATATTGAAAAAGTGGAATTATTTTAAAAGTTTCGGATGGTGTACACAAATTTTAATTGCAGTCGACCCCTCGATTTTAAGCTTTTCCTGTTTTATTTTTTCAAAGTTTCATAGTATTTTTTGAAGAACTTAAATAGTGACTTCCTCTGTAAGCCGTTACTGAGTCTTAATGTGTAAACTAGACCGAGAACATTAATTTTGTATTTGAAATTTTACTACAATATTTAGAGACTGAAAAGATTGTATGAAAGTGTTTTCTTACATAACATATCAAGTGATTTTTTATAAACCTATATTTTTAATACTTAGATCGATTTAAAAGTATATAGTTTAGATATAAAATTATATTACAATGGAAATCACGTAGTCAAGATAAGAAAATAGGTTTCTCTTTCCTAGTATTAACTACAGTGCACTTTCATTAATTATAAAGAAATATTGGATAGTTACACATACATAAATGTGTTTACAAAAATCGTCAACTGAGAATTATTTTATACCAATAAATTTTATTTCAATATAAACGAAGATAATCCACAATTTATAAATGACCTTGCATTGGGAGTAATTGAAATAAATGGAGATGATTAAATTTTATACCAGAAAACTTTGTAACGCAATTTATCCCATACTCCTATTAAAAACAAAGGAACTTGGTAGAAACAATTTTCGACTAATGAAATATGAAAATATTCTTTACTTTTAGCTATCATGAATATAATATTTCAGTAATTTTTGTACTGCCCTAGGTGTTTTCCACCCCCATTGATTTCTCATGTTAGAAAGCTTAAATTATGAGCAGTTGTCGTAACTTACACAAAGGAGTGGTTAATGCTCTTAAACTTCCTATGCAATAAAATCAATACATTAGCAAGATTTAGGGTTTCTTATTATGATACTACGCTGCAGTCTTAAGTCCGCCACTGAAATAAATCAACCGAAAACTCACTGTTATCGAAAAGTTCTTCATCGTCGAAAGACGCCAAAGGTCCTGGACGATTTGACTCAAAACAATGATTTCCATTTATTTTCGATTCTAAAGCACCATCTGAAGCTTGAAATGTTGGTGAATTCAATTCCGTTGTTATGTTCTGTCGACCTAAACATTACACAATTAAAAAAACATAACCTGAAAGAGTTATGTCATAATTTTTGTTAAACTCACTCGACTTTCTCCAAAAATTTAACATTTTTCATGTTCGTTAACAATTTTCTTTATTTCCAAAGTGTCGTCAAATAATTGGTTATATTTATTTATTTAATAACACGCAAGCAAAATTTTATAAACACAAAACTGCGCAAGATTTCATTAACCGCTAGGCGGATGATACAGGGACGAACACATTCGAACATCCACAAATTTATTGCAATTACTGTACAAGGAAAATTTAGCATGTGATTCATTATTGAATTTTCAATATATTCGTGTGGTTATCGTACTCACACCTTGTCACCTTGACGTTTAAAATTCAAAACTAAAATATCATGTAATAATTAACTTATTTATATTATTATCAAATTTTATTTAGCAAATTTATTTTTAAGTTTATTATTATTCCTTTCATGATCAAATAATCAAATATAATAAACAGGGGGACAATTTTTGTAAGTTGACAAATTTTGAAAATACCACCGTTATTGAACTGCTTTGGCAACATCGCGCACACGTATCAAATCATACCATAAGTGGCATAAGTGTCAAATAAATTCCATAATCAAACGCACACTTGTAAAACATTTTCGATTTCACAAATTTTTGCGATGTCCAAAATATCAACAAAAGGTCGAGATAGAGATAAGAACTACAGGGTAACATTAAAAGATTAAAGTAATATATTGGATAAAAATAACCTTGTGTTGTTTACAGGTGCATGAGGACGATGACGAATTCTTGGACCGAATTCGAAAAACATTATATTATGGCAAATTACCATCCACCGAACGTTTAAGTTTACCCATGACTGGTAAGTGTTGATTAATATTGATCAAAGTGATCGTTGGAATAAACTATTTTACATTCAGAATTAGCTGCCGAATTGTTTTCGGAACCTCAACATGGTCACTCTTTGGACAGATTATTTCATTCTGACGCTGCAAAAATATCTAGAAATGCTTGTGTATCTCCCTGTTCTTTCGTCCTAGCCATGCTGTACTTGGAACAACTAAAAGCTTCGAATCAGGAATACTTACAACGTGTGGCACCCTCGGAACTGTTTTTAGTATCTCTTGTAAGTAGAACAGTATTTTAAATGGGTTTTTATCTTTATTTTACCTAATTGAGATTCACATTTTGAACTTGACAATTTTGACAGTTAGGTTACTGTAGTTCAGTAAACAGGTGGGTTTTTGTTTCGATAATATTGATCCGATTGTCATTATTGATACATGAAAGTGATTGAAACTATCCAATTCCTTATGTATGCCAAAAGCTTTAACGTTACGCCTCTTCTATAAATTTTATAAACAAATCGAATACTATCTTGAATTTTATTTTCTTTGCAAATTTACAATTAAAAGATAAATCAGCGTTATCTACTTCCCGTGTGCACCAAAACAAACTAGAAATCGGTTTTCCTGTAAATTTATTAACATTTCAAATAAAGTTCACTTAATTTGACTTCTGCTTGATAAAAAATTTAAAAATAGTCATTTGAAATATTACAAAACTGCAATCCACTGATGTTACGGCCCACATTTTTTCATGTAAAATGTACCAAGGTCAAACGCATTAAAAATGAATAGAATTTTTGCACCCTAAAGAGAAGGCTATGTAATTATAATGGGGAATAAGTCCTTACTCCCGAGACCTCCCGGTATAACATAGATTTCTATTTTACAAAATGAATCACAAAATATGCATACAAACCTTGCATTGGCAGTAGGCACTCAACGTGGCTAAAGCCAAATGATTTAGTAGGAAATGTAATCAATCGAGTGATTTCTTGTTACCTTCCCCCATAGCCCGCAGATCGATATTGATCTTTAGATTACGGCTGTAAATCCAACGTGACCGAGATTTTAACCGCAGCCTCCTGCTGCCTAATCGGCCAGTAAATAGGCTTTATACAATACTGCTGATATAAAGACCAACAAATTCTTTTAATTCAACCTACAATATTTTTTCATTAATACAACTTGATCGATTTTTCGGAAACGTATAAAATAAATTGTGGTTGAAACTTTGAACTTAGCAATTTGTATCCATTATCCTTGAATTTTTATTTTGTTTTTTTATTTTAGATGGTCGCCAGTAAATTTTTGCATGATGATGGAGCAGAAGATAATGTTATTGTAGACGAGTGGGCAAATTCAGGTGGGATTTCTAGAAAAGATTTAATTCAGCTGGAGAAGGAATTCCTAAATGCTATTGTGAGTCACATTTTTTTAAATCTCTTGATTTTCTTTTATTCTGGGGACAATATACTTTTTCTGTGAGTTTCCTGTTACGGTTGTTTATTTTTGCATTCTTGCAGCAATGGGAAATTTTCATACAAAGATCCACTTTTTGGAAAAAATTGGGCGAAATGGAAACGATACTAGCTAGAAGAATGGGCACAAGGAGGGGTTGGTACACATACACGGAATTTCAAACCCTACCAATGGTCGACGTTACAAATTTGATTCAAAATATTGCCACATATTTTACCATACTAGCTAGCACATACCTACTTGGAATTTTTGCAGTAATTGGTTCCATTTTCATTGTCAGTAACATTCCTGGAAACTATTTACAAAAGTCAAAGAGTGATAATTTACTTTTACCCATTTCGAACGAAAATATTACGAGTCAAAATGAAAGTTTGTACCTTAACATTAATTTGGAAGATCCTCAAGCTTGCAAAAACAATCTAAAATGTTTAGACGCAGCCGACGTTTTAAAGACTGGCATTTTCTTGGCTTCGATTAAATCATTTCCAAAAAATTGCTACCAATCTCACTGTGATACAAAATTTAATAATTCTAAAAACAAATCTTCAAACGTGGAAGAGTTTCAATCATGGGCTTGGTGGACAAATCCAACAATGGACTGGTTGTCTCGCACTTCACAAGTAATAGAAGATTACAACTTTGTACCAATGTTTAAACCCTTCATAGTGACACAATATATCGAATCGTTAGCCACTCACAAAGTTTTGGATTTAGAGGCACAAATTGACAAAGCTACAAAGGTCAGAATTCAAGATCAAATGGAAAGAACCTGGCACATCGAGTGGACCAACACAATAGTTAGTTCGGTATTGATTTATAAATTCATTTCTTATTGTTTAACGAGAAGTTAAATTATATTTATAAGACAAATTGGCTCCAAAATCTGTTGTGCAATTTTTAAAATTGTTATTTGAAAATTATTGCATTTTGTTTTCCTTTGCTCCTTTCAAAAAACTTATTCCCGGTGAAAACTTCTGATAAATCCATATTGAATTTAAGTATTAAGACAGGAAATTAAAATGTGGTTTTATTTATTAAAATAAGAATTATAAAAGTAACTATGAAAAAACAAGATCGACTTTTGAATTAAACGGTTTCATATTTCACTACCGTTTCATTGTCACTTGGTACATTGTTACTTGAACTAGCCTGGTTCACAACCACGTCACTTTCTTCTTCAGCTTGAAATAAAATATTGTATATTTTCTGTCGAACTTGATTCGCCTTTGTAGGTGGTAGTCCTACCAAAACCTGATAAATATATTCTACAAATGTTCGATTTTTGTTTTCTGATTTTTTATCAATTTCGGATGTTTGCATTGATTCCAAGCCATTCTCAAAGCTGTACGCTGATGGATCGATAGGCGAGTCTTCATTTAAAAATACGCTTTCAATTTCTGCATAGGTAGGATCATTGCTATTTTGAACTTCCTGTAAAAGAAAAAAATTATAGTTTAAATTTTTCAGGTCAACAATTTTTATTGTAAACAGTTAGTTTAACCACATCAAATGTAAAAGAATAAGAATTATTATTTAATAAATTTAAAGCTATTCTTACAGACATAAATAAGTTGACGATGTTGATGTTTGCTTACTGAACTGTACTACAGTTAGCCATTTCTTACGAAAAAAGTTATGTCTCAAAATAAAATGGAAAAAAGGAAAGAGAAAGGAAAGAAGTATATTTTCTTTAAAATATAAATTACTCATTAAATTTAGAAATCTTTTACAATTTATGAAATTTAATGTACATAAAGATATTGCCATTTGCTTCTCGTTCGTTATCCAAGCCGTTTGCGATTTATGGAAAAGTAGCATATTAACAAAAGTAGAAAGAGACTTTGAATTTTTACAAGATGCTTTCCGTTTTAGCTGTTTTTAATTTTTTATGAAGACTTTCCGCTTGTAATTCGGAATTTTTAAGCATTTCTATAACAGTGCTGCTTACAGTCGAGTTTAACGAATCAATTTCATTATCCATACGTAGTCGTTTTTTAGGAATATCACAAGATGTAGAAAGTACAGGACCAGCAGGACTGGTTCGCTTTCCTGGATACGTTTTCAGAATGCCAGATGTAGATGGAACAGGATCATCAGTAGGACTCTCATACTTCCTTTTCGGCGGAGATATTGGAATGACAAACGTGGAATCGTTTTCCTTTTTTTCTGTTAATAAGTAGATATTTTGAATTAATAGTTGAATTTAAAATTAGAAATGATATGAATTTTAAAGAAAAAAATTCACATTTAGGTTTTCAAAAATTAATTCTGGCAACTTCTGCAAAATATGCAAAAAAAAATTTTGCTTATATTTTAAAAGTTGTGCACAGAATTAAAATTTTTAAATAAAAATCGTTTTAAAATAATTTAAAACTGATGACGATGAAATACATTATTTATAATGCTGCTATAGTCCATTTCATTTAAGCATTCAGAGAATAATTTGTACTAAAATGATGACCTTGAATATTAGCCAATGAAATTGTCACGAAGTTAGCCGCTTTTACACTGCTGAAATTTACGTGTTGCTGACAGATAATATTTAATTTTTCATATTATGTCAGAATGTATAATGTTAAAATTAAATAGTTCCTATGCAGCCTTTCTTTATTTATTTTATCAAAATCGCATTAAAATTGAAATAAATTTGTGAAAATACGTTTTCTAAAAGTATTTTGTAAACTTCTACATTAGGCAACACACATTTCTTTAAAATTTTTAATCATTTCTCATTCTGTCTTTGTAAATGTGACTTTGCAGACGACCTGCCACCTACTTACTGCTAATATGAGATCGACTATAGTACCAATTAGCTTACCTGGTTCAGTAAATTTTTCTGGAATTTCATCTTTTATCAAAAGTTTGCGTGTTCCACTTTTGTAAAAGTCTTTTATAGAAATGAGTGACTCTCGATTATTGCTGCAACATGCTTGATTGCCAGCATCTATTGCAGCAGGCTCTGCAACCTTATTTAATATAGTTTGTGGTGTTTCTTGTTTACGACGATGTCGTTTTGTTGGTATTGAAGTTGTGGTGTCTTGCATCCCATGACTTATCCGCGTGGGTAAATTGCACGAAGGAACAGCATCATACTTCAATCTTGCTCGAATATGATTCTCATCTATAATAAATTGATTACATTTATTAAAATACGCTTTAATTTAAGCTCATTATTATTTATACCTGGTAGCATAAAATCCTCTTTTTTAAAATGTAGAGAACATACACGTAAGGATTGAGTAGCTGGAGTTGCCCGTAATAAAACTCGTTCCCATGCAAGTTTACGATCGATTTTTTCGATCAAATTAAATTTATTGGTTATCTGCACTAACCTACTATTTTTGCGTGGAAACGTATGAAAACTTAAAATTTTTGATTGGCCCCACCTGCTATGACACCCATAAACACTACAATTCATATTACTATATTTACTTTTCTGGATTTTATCCATATTGCTTAAAAAAACACTTAACACTTAGTACACACTCAAACCGAAAAAGACGCCGAATATCGTAATACCGCTTATGCTAGTTACCGCAAAGGACACTACGTGGCGCTTCATATTTTGTAAAACGCGAATACACAACAAATTATTTTGTCTCCGTCTTATACATGTATACGTTCATTTGTGTGTATAATCCAAAAGTGAATAATTATAATTATTCATTTGCGACGTTGCAGCATATCAAAATTTTTGATTTTAAATCAAAAAATAAAAAAATTTTATTGTGGTTGCGTCTCTTTATAATATATAATAATAAAAATAATAGCGTTTATTTAGTCTCAATAGACTATACCAGTGGTGTGCTAATTTTTTTTTACCGGAACGCGTAAAAATTAGAAAAAAAAATCAGCAATTCTTTTTAATTTTTTTTTTCAATACGTCAGCCAATTCTCGTTATCAGAAATCATCTTTAGTTCCGGAACGCGTTCCTGTCCAAAAAGGAAGTACCGGAACGACGTTCCGGAGCGTTCCGGCTCGACAACACCACTGGACTACACAATACATTAAAATATTTACAATATATACATCAAATAACCACAAAAACTATTTATCTTGAACTTCGTCTTCCCAAATACGCCCTTAGTTCTATCTTAAAACGGTTTAATTTGTACTGCTTTAATGTCCTAAGCAATCCATTATATGATCCAGCACCTTTGACATACAGAGAATTGTGAGCAAAAGCTGTACGTACTCCTTGTAGTCTTAAATTGGTGCAGCCTCTTGTTTCATGTTCGTGAACACTTGCAAATGTAGTAACGTTCCGGCCCAAGTATTCTGCATTAATCCTAACACAGTCTTGTGTATGAATACCAGGACTTGGTATTCCGCTAACGCATCTACATCCAACCATTGTAGCTCATCAAGAATCACAGTGATCTTGCAGTATCTGTCCCTCTTCAGTAAAATTCTCATGGTCCTGTTCTGTAATATCTGCAACATATCGATATCATTTTTGCTCGCCATGTATAAAACTGTTCCTGTATAAGTAAAGTGAGGTAGCACTATTGTATTGAAAATTGTCAGCCTTGTTCTTTTAGTGGTAAAATCCATACACCTTCCTAGTACTCCCAGTTTACTAGAAATTTTGTTGCACATCCAATTCACATGATTTTTAAAGTTTAAGTGACAATCTACAATCAACCCTAAATACTTAATTTCTTCTACAATTTCAATTTCACTTCCTCCAATCGCTATTCCCTCTTTCAACAGCGTTAGCTCTTCACTATATTTCTTTCTTTCCATATTTTACTTTCTGCCCTCTATCCGTTAAGTAACTGATAATCCACTTTATCACATTTCCTCTAACACCATAATATGTCTTCAATTTTTCAACTAATACTTCCTGGTCTATCGTTTCAAATGCTCTCTTCAGGTCAAGAAAAACCACAAAGATCATCCGTCCTTCATCGATAATTTCCTTCCATTCCTGCACTAGCCCCTGTATAGCTGTTTCATAGCTATGATCCTCCTTGAAAGCTGACTGGTATGCCGTCATCAGTTCATTAAACGTTTAGTTTAGTAAACGGAAAGAGTGACACTACCAATATAAGGAACACTTAAATTTAAAATGTAGTGTCCGTTTGCACCACCTTAAAAGTCTTAAGCTTTCCTTAAATCGTTAAGCGCCTCTTATTTTCATTGCACCACCGAATTAAGTGACGCTTAACGTCTTAAGGAATATAATTTAAGGCTAAGAAATTGACCACTTAACTGTTTATCAGTAAAAAGTAAATTCATAGGGAGATAGTAATTTCCCTATGTATGATAATATTTTCTCGCATTTTCTAAATACTTGAGTGATTTATTCATAAAATATTACCGAATGCGTTATTGCTTAATTTTTACAAAGCTTACCTAAACTTCCACTTAAAAATAATGAAGTGCCTCTTAGAAGGCGGTTATGGCTTGACGCTTAAATGCGTCGACTGCTAAGCCGAGAAGCCCAGTTCAATTCCGGGTGAAGTAAGAAATTCTAACCTTCTTCCCTCGGAAGGCAGTGTGACAAACCACCGAGGTACTTTGCCAAGAAAAGTCGCTACTCAATCATTGAGAAGTTGATCGCCAACCTCCGATAGGAATTGGCACCTTATGAAGAAGAAGTGCCTCTTAGGTAAAGGTCACATTTAAGCAGCAGTGGTGCAAACGGGCAATCGAGTTTATTTTGAAGATTAGTTTTTCAGTGAAGACCTGTGATGTAGTTATGGGAATAAATTTGATTTAAATATTAAAATAATTCAAATTCTTGTTGAGTATACCATTCAATGCGGACTCATTGGAGGAGAAGGAGTTACTCAAAATAATGGAATAAATAATTATAGACTACAAGCCCATGGAAAATTTTATGGGGTCAAATGACCCACCATGAATCTTGTTTAGAACGATGCTGGTATATGAAAGAATAACTTTAAGCACTATGCCGTCAGTTTTGAACGGTACAGGTGAGTACACGGGAAAATTGAATTTTCCACCTAAAGATGGGAAATTACTACCAACTATTTTTGTACGGCTTTCTTCAAGATGAGAAATCATAAAAAAATAATAACGAAGAACCTAGTGCCGTACAAAAATAATGGTACCGGGAGCGAGGATATTTTTTTAATTTCCCGAAGATTTTCTAATCGGTATAGGCGATTTATTACTGTACGGCATTTGTGTCATTCGCTTTGTATGCTTATGCGGATTCAATATTCAGAAACGCCGTACATGTTTGTTGGTACAAGGTGAGAAATCCGGGCCCGCAACCCTTACCCTAGACCAGTATGGTGCAAGATGATAGTAAAATGTACGGCACCTATTTAAAAAAATTCTTTAATACATGAAATAATTTTTAATATTTGTGCCGTCTAAAAATTATGGTTAATATAAATATAAATAAACAATTTTCTGAATTTTGGGGTCAAATCTAATTTTTGTGACTAAAAGATCATATATTCTTGTATGGTAACTTAATTTTTAATACGATGTTACAAAATATTATTGTTGTACCTTATAGTCGTTTATAATAAATGGAACCAAATGAAAATATGAATAAAAAGAAAAATATGAAATTTTCGAAATTTATAAGATTTTAAAATGCTCCTTAATTTATAAGAGGAGTAATATTTTCAAATATTATTGCCATTTTAAGTTCATCAAAGATGAAAAAACAAAGAAACACATATGCCGTACATTTTGATTTAGATGATTTTTTACAGCTGATAAAAATTTCGAAGACGTTTATGGTGTCCCTTACGGTCATGAATTACTGAACGGCACTAACAAAATTATGTCGATAATATTTAATAATAATTCAAAATTACAATGCCGTTCATAATTATGAAATTAAACGTTGTGAATAATATACCCCAAAACTAAAAACCGTTATTTTCAGCGTATAAGCTTTTCCGGGATTTTTTGATTATATAAATTTATATAAAATTAAATTAAAATAAAACGAGTTAAACAAACAGTAATAGATTAAATTATTAGATCTTTAATATTTCGGCACTGATTGTGCCTGTAAAGTCGCTCTTTTCAGAGCGAAAGTAATTTTCTCCAAACACCCATATGTTCCATAAAAAATGTACGGCATGACGAAATACATCATCGGTTCATAAAATAGTATTAAGATCATTAAATTTTAAGTTGCTTCAAATCACTACCCCTATACTAATTAGGGATGAAGGGTTGCGGGCCCGGATTTCTCACCCTGTACCAACAAACATGTACGGCGTTTCTGAATATCGAATCCGCATAAGCATACAAAGCGAATGACACAAATGCCGTACAGTAATAAATCGCCTATACCGATTAGAAAATCTTCGGGAAATTAAAAAAATATCCTCGCTCCCGGTACCATTATTTTTGTACGGCACTAGGTTTTTCGTTATTATTTTTTTATGATTTCTCATCTTGAAGAAAGCCGTACAAAAATAGTTGGTAGTAATTTCCCATCTTTAGGTGGAAAATTCAATTTTCCCGTGTACTCACCTGTACCGTTCAAAACTGACGGCATAGTGCTAAAGTTATTCTTTCATATACCAGCATCGTTCTAAACAAGATTCATGGTGGGTCATTTGACCCCATAAAATTTTCCATGGGCTTGTAGTCTATTATACTTTAATCGCAAGATAATATAGCAAATTTTTTAAATATAAAACTAATTTTCTATTGGTTTAAATTTGACAAGAAATGTCACCAAACGTCAATTTCTCCAATTTAAATAAAAACAAAAGCATAATAAATTTACTTTTAAATCTGGTGTTGAAAGGAAATCACTTTCCGCACTAGTACGTGAAAGTGGCTCATTATGTAACTCAAAGTAGCTAAAATTATTATTGAAATTTCAAAGTATGTTTCATTTATTGTAAAATGAAAACTGTCAAATAATTTATTTTGTAAATTTTATCGCCTTGAAATTTTGTTT
Source organism: Cantharis lateralis (assembly GCA_963170105.1). NCBI lineage: Eukaryota > Metazoa > Arthropoda > Insecta > Coleoptera > Cantharidae > Cantharis > Cantharis lateralis. The sequence continues at coordinate 9,650,828 of OY720626.1, forward strand.
TAAAGTATATAATTCTATATTTTATAATTATTGAAATGTGACCTACATTTTTAGACAGTCCATTTAAGTTACGAGCGATGGATCGATTGAACCCATCGAACCCCTGTAGTTACGCCACTGGTACTATTATTTGCAACGAACACATAAAGTTTTATTCAAACGTACCTGAACGCTAAATAGCAGCAGAGGGAAACTCAATCAAAATTATAAATACTTTTTTTTTCAAAGTATTTCACAATGGTTTTGTAAATTAATTTGTTTTCGACTTTCGCGCAATAGCATATTTCCATACCCCTCACCTCAATATGGCGTCTTACAGCTGTTCAAAAGGTAACCGGTAAATCAATATCACGATAAATTTTTGTCAATGCAGTGAAACGCATTCTTGTACATGGTTCACAGATATTATCCAATAGTTTTTGAAAACAGTTTTGTGGTATAATATAAACATAATTTAATAAAGAAGTATAGTGGATTTTAATTGCCCTACTTTCCTACATTATTACAACCTGCAATGTTTTATCCCAATTTTAGATATTTATCAATAATATCTCAACAGGGATTGAGAAGCAGATTGCTATTTTATATTAATAACATTAGTATTGTACTAACTTGCTTAAAAATTCGTTTCCGAATAGTTAACTTCGAATTTTTTGGCTCTCCAAGTCGACGTTTTCGGTTTCCAAACCCCATATTTAAATGGGGTACATAATCTGGATTCGAAGTGTTTCCATCATCTGCCGGGCAGCCTTCACGTACAGAAAAACACATTTTAAATTGTGAAGAAACAAAGAAACGATATTTTATTATAAATACACCGACGAGCGTATACATTGAAAAGCTAAGAGAAACGGGTACCTGTGTAGAAATGTGCTGAACATATTCGCATATTTCTTATTTTGCTTTCGGTCAAATCAATCCGATGTAAAGATTCGATCCATTGCTCTCTCCGCTTCTTCTTTTCTGGAACAATTAAGCCGCTTGTATCTTTTTCAGAGGGGACTCGGAAATATCGAAATTGAGTATCCCGCATACTATTGTGCCCACATCCAACAACCCCACAAAAATGTGGCACTAAAATTTATTATAATACAGGTTATCATATTACGTTATTGATTCACATCGAAGTTTAAGATTGATACGTACTATTTAATTCCGATGAGTTAATTTCACACCCAAAAAGTCTTTATTCGACGAATAAGAGTATGGAAAACCGCGTTTTAAAACTTACGATACCGTAAAACAACTACAAACTTGGTACAAAACTATGTGTGCTTACCTCCCGAGCTCCCAAACATGTAATGGTCAGCCATATTTGGTGGGGATATAGAAATGCTCTCTTATATTTACAATACCAGTGGCGTTCAACACTGCGATGTAATGAACTAGTGTGGATGGTCAGCGTCGTCACATTTTTATGTTTTAGAAAAACCTACATAAAAAGCCGTTTTTTGATCGTCAATATTTTACGATCGTAATTTTTACGATCAATCCGCAAACCAATCAGTTGCGCTGAACAATCAATTTAACAGTAATCGTAAGTAGTAGATCGCTCCCGTGTTTAAGTGCTAGTTTAATGGTATATTAGATGACGAGGGAGTAAAATAGCTTATTAATTGCGAATCTGCAGGATGTTCAAGTTACCATGTTAATTTGAAATTCAGGTTAATTTTGTTTACGTTTCTTATTGTTCTCTAGCCGCAATTAAACAAATATTTATTATTCTTAGGTATGGAGTTAAGAGGCTCAAGGGTTACCGGTTATTCTGTGGTGAAGCAAAGGTAGGGGTGAAAACGAGTAGTAAAGTGGAAAAGAAAAAAGCCGATAAAAGGGGAAGGCAGACGGCGAAAGGCATAAAGCCTCCTGAAATCGCGGCCGCACTGCCGGTTATCGGCAGCTCTCAAGAAGCATTACAGCCAACGCGGAGTACCTCAGAGGTACATCAAGGTGCCAAATGAATGGTAACTAGACAGAAGAACGTAAAGATACCGGCGGTGCTTGTGAAGGCGTCGCTGGAGCAGCTTCTCTGTTAGGAATCAGGGGTAGTTTAAAGAAAGGATAACCAGATACAGCGAATTAAGTGCATGAGAAGAGACAACGTACTCATCGATACTCGCTGCCTAAGCGACAGCAGAAGGCTTCAGGGAAGACGCAGCTGTGCGGAGCCACACTGAAACGACGGAACTTAGAATAGTCGACATCAATGTGCTGACGGACGGAGAAGAACTCCTAAGAAGTCTCCAAAAATACATCATTGCCGACGGCTATCTTGATCTTAGACCGGCGGCGTATAGAGGAACTCAGACGGTGGTCGTTAAATGTAACAGTGCTACGGCGAGGAAGCTACAGGATGAAGAAAATCTACGTTGTCCTGACCAGCAGATGCCGAGGTATGAAAATACTCAGGTGTTTCCGATGCTAGGCTGTGGACCATGACTCGCAGAGCTGTCAAAGCAAAGAGGATCGCTCCAAAAGGTGTTAGACGATGACCACTTTACCGACACCTCCACCAAGGATGCGTGTTGTATAAATTGCAAAAGTTCGAGGTACGCTACCGCCAGCAGGTAGTGCAAAGTTCGTCCGGTACAAAAGAGATGAACAAGTCAGAATTGGCTAAACGAAGAAAAGATGAAGCACTATTCCTGAATTGAAACAATCGAACATCGAGAAATCTGATACCCGAAATCAGATGCAGATGGTAAGAAGACAAAAAGCAAGGAAAATGCACTATATCCTGATTGGAAGGAGTGCTCAGCACGACAGATAAACGACCTTAGGATTGGCCAAACAAAGAAAGGATGAAACGCTATTCCTGAATTGGAACAAGCGCACATCAAGAAGAATGATACCCGAAAGGGGACGCAGACGGAAAGTGTTATTTTACGTTTAGTGAGTGAAAGTCTCACAATACAGGTTTCAATTAAGCTGGTGTCTTGTACGATAGTTCCTCTTCCCGCGCTAAGCAAACAAAATGCAAGCCAAAAAGTAAGACTTTACGCTCGCTCGGACAAAAATTCAATTTTCTGAGAAAACAGATTTTGAAATTGAATAATACTTATAGAACACTAAATTAATCATAATTGATAATATTCACATTTACATTTGTCAAATAAGTTAGAAACTTTGTCTTTGTTATCTTTCACACAAAAACCATCTCTACTTCCGCGTCATATACTTTGAACATAATAAACGATTTCAAAGCAAGTTTCACAAACTACTATTTAAAAAAAGTATCTGAATAAAACTTACTTTTTTAGAAGGCAGGTGGCTTTTATCTACATCAGAAAAATGTCGTTTGGCATGTAATTCGTAAAAATCGTCCGAAATATCTTCGAATTCTATTAGATCTTTTTTGATTTCCGGATAGGAAACAAAATCTGAAACTTTAAAATCTTCATTCGCTGTAAAATATAGAGAAGATATTCTTGGCTCGACATCTTGCTGTCTCGAATTAGATGGTCCTGGTTGATCAAAATTTTCAAATTCGGATCTTGTATTTTGTCCTTCGTCCTGGCATCTCGACGCATGACTCACCGAACTCATTTGAAAGTCGGTATCAGTCTCTAAAATATTTTTATCAAATGGAAAAATGCCTGTGTTCTTAAATCCAAGTAAAATATTATCCGATGTGAAAACGTTTGAATATGCTTCGCCGACACATGGAGCTACTTCATTGACCGTAAAGGGATTCTCTGGATGATTTGATATCCATGATTCCATCGCCAGATCGTAGGAAGTCTTAAACGGTGTGAAAACTGATACATCTAAGGGTTGAAATTTATTATTGCCACCAGGTGGGAGTGTAAGAAGGATTACTCCTGCTTCCAGAGCCCGATTGACTGCACTAATGGATATGTGACTTTCTTGGCTGTCGCATATCAAAAGAGTTGGATTGTTTTTCGAACTGTCAGAGAGACGTATGAAATGATCTAAAGCTATGGCGAATGAACTCTGAGTGGTGCAACCGTTTGGAGTAGCAAAACCAACCGTTCCTTGTGGAGCTCCCTGGCTGATCATCGGATTTTCATTGAAATATTTTCTGGGGAATACCATTACAGGCGGCAAAAAAGTACCGTTGGTACAAATAATAGCGCAAATAGTTACAATTGCACCTGATTCGTCGTCAGAAACGCATTTAACTTCTTTTTCGGTTAGATCTTCGTTGAGTTTCTCAACAGTCGTTATGCTTATTTCGCCTAAATTATAAATTCTATTATCAGTTATCAAATCTGGAATTGCAGTTAAAATTTCTTCCAAATTTGAAAAATATTTATGTACATAATGTGGATTAATCGAGGGTATACGCGATAAGCTACAGACACTTGGAGGTTTTATTATGCTTAATCTACCACATCTTTTTATGAAGGCCATCAACCAATCTCTTCCAGCGCATTTATTATTATTCCAGCTGGCAGGTACTTTTATTTTTTTGCGTATGGCCATTTCATAGGACAATTTTTTAACTTGGCGTGTAGTTAAACCGTAACTCATTTTACTACACATTTTTAAGCATCTGGATAATTCGACTTCTTGTTCTTGAGAAAAAATAAGTCGTGCTGCATAATTAGGTGCCATTCTAACATTAACTTCTGGATTATTTTTTTTCTTACGAACATATCTCTGCAGAGTTGTAAATTTCACTCCATGAAGTTGTGCCGAACTTCGGAGCGATAAGCCTTCTTCGACGACCGATTTAACGGCACCTGCCATCATTTTTTCTGTAAAACGAGCTTTAGATCGTTCCTTAATCCTGCGTCGAACCATTTACGCCTTTAACAAAAATTTATGTCAGAGATAAAGACAAAAATGTTTAGATATGTTTTGGAGATAAAAACTCATTTTATCTTTGATATTGGCTAACATTTTTTAATGAATCTTCGGATTATTTTCCAAAGCATGACTTCAATATTTTGTGCGGAAATGTAGCAACCAACCCTGGATGATTATATTATGTATCTCTAATAATTAAAAGAGAAAAAACAATAATTTGCAAATAAAAACACAAAAATTCAAATCTGAAAAACTGTAGCAGAGAGCATTGATACTATTGGGACAGATATAAATGTAAAGAAGAAGCAAAAGGAGATTGAGAGGAAATAAAAGAGTGGATACTGCCAGGACAAAAAGTATTTTTTTTAAATTTAATACAATTAAATTATTAGGGAGGCCATTAACCCCCACCCCCAAAGAGGTGATGAGAGAAAAATGAAACGATTAAAGTAAGATTTAACTTTAAAGGGCGGAGCCGGCCGCAGTAGTCGTCTAGTTGTGCAACTTTCAACATCACTTAAATTTATTATTTAAAATTGGATTTTGCTAATTTTAGCCAAATTAATCTGTTCGTTTAGGGTGAATGGTTTTACCCGCATTTTTAGATGATCCACAAATTGAATTTGTATTTTACGCTGCCATTCCCTTTTTCTATGTATATAAAACTTTGAAAAATCGATCGATTTAAACACCGTTAAAATTTTCCCAATCTAAATCCCAGAAATGACTTACAAAAACATAATTATTATAAATTCAATAATGTAAAATATTGTATATAGGTCAATATTATTCGAACTGTCGCATCCAAACGCCCTGTATCCAACTTATGTGCAATAGCTAAATTTGTGGTGCACAAATGGTGCACAATGAAACATGTACCATTGTGTACCACATATTGTGATTTTATAGCTATTTCTAAACTAAATCAATTTTGAGGTTAAATTGGATTAAATTTGCAATTCAACGAATAATCCATAAATTATCAAGAAGTTTATAACGTAGGTTATGCAGGTATTATTATTTTCTTACCTTCTGTAGCAAAAAATGTCTATCAATAGAAAATATGGTACACTGGTATCATTCAATACCGCACATCTGCACACAATCATACACCGATACTGTCAACTAATTAAAATAGACAATAGAAATCGTTGAGGTTGGATTTGGAGAAGGCGGTAATTTTAAACGTATATTGACGTTCCATTGTGTACTACTCGAGGTAAATAACTTACTTTCGCTCTGCAATTATATTGCTCAGGCAGAAACTTGTCACCAAAATGAGATAAAAACGATGTTTTCTATGAGTTTCGAATTCATTTTTACTGGCAACACGCAAAATTATGAACAAAATCGTATAAACAAAACTCCACTGTATTTTAATTGAATTATATTTGGAATTCGAAGTATGACGTCAATTTCACAATACGTCAAAAAGGGTGATAGTGGGGTTATTAGATTTCAATAAAAATGTTTTCTTTTGCGGTTACTAAATTTTAAAGTTATCACTTATCAAATTACTATACCTAAATCCATCGAAGTGAATCAACAAATTAGAATGAATAAATTGTCTTTCAAAATTGCGAGTAATTGTCAAAACATACTTAACCTCTCTTTTCGATCCCTAGGATCAACAAGTTCCAGTAAATTTTCAAAAAATTTAAATAGCAATTTGTTGAAGAATCAAATAAATTTATTGAATTCGTTAGAATGTGTGTGCAATTTTGGATTGAGTTCACCATTCGGAGGCACTGCAGCCCATGCCGAGACTACCAGTACCACGCAAGGACTCAATAAGCTGCAGGCACAGGAATTGGTTTTGAGATTAAATAGTGAGGAACGTACCGTGTTGTATTCGGCATTACAAGAATATCAATCGAAATTAGTTAAAGATGAGTACCAAGGTAAAGATTCAGTTTAAATTTACCCCAAACAACAACTTGACATAAAAATGTAAAATACCTACCTACACAAAAATTAGAGTCTTAAGTTGCCTTCTCCTTAAGTTATTATTTCAGTACAGGGTGATGTGTTTTATAAATTGAAATATGCGGTTCTCAGTTCGGTCGTTGTTTGTTTAGTTACAATGTGGAAATTATTTTATTAAAATTAAAGGTCAGTTAGCTGCTTCGAGGTGGCGAAGTAAATTTGGACGACCGGCCAAGTTACCAAAATTAGGCGATGTTGATCCGACAGGTTCTTATTGTGCTCTACCAGAAGATTGGCTGATGAAGAAGAGTGGTAGGAAAACAGTTTTAATGACGTTTTTGAGTTAATAAAATTACTAACAAAATGTTAATCGTCTTTGCTTTCTGCACGATATTTATTGCTTATTAACCAGGTGGAGGCTGCTTTGGTTCGTTCTAGTGTAGTAAGACTGCTTTTGGTAAAGCAGCTGCATGGTATTGGGGCTTTAATTTACTTGGTTAAATAGATAATAATTAGAAGGTTGTTGAAATATTTATACGTAAATGTAATTATTATAGTTGGTTGGTTTATTTTATGATTGTACCAGGGGTAGACTGGCCATGCGAGTATGTGAAAGCAGTTTTTGAGTTTATGTAATTTATAGTATTGTTTTGTTTGAATGTATAAATTACCAATTGGGTTCACAGTAGCATGTACTAGTCCGAAAGTACTTTATTAAATTTTTCCGAGCTAGAGCTCTCGGAAAGACTTCATCTTCTAATTATCTTTGGTACTATGTGCGTCACTGCAGAAACTTTATCTTGAAATTTATTTTTAAATCATCTTCAGTGCACAGTGGGCCAGATTCAAGTTTTAGCCGATCAAAAATTTCTGAATCTCGAAATATTTATTAGAAAACTAGAAATTTTATAAGCACTAAGGGATTGTTTGTAGGATGGGACAAAAATTCATTACCATGAAACCTATAAATACAATAACAATAGTGAAAAAATTCCAAGAAGCCGGTTTGAGGCGACAAAAACGAATATTTACGTCTTGTATTTTATTTTAAATAAACAATAGATAATAACATAAATACACAATTTACATAATTATCTACACAATATAAATTGGACTGAAATTTTATGGCGAGGGTCCAAAGAGAATGCCAGCGTTTGACGTCAGCACTGGCTGTAAAAAAATTTCATTAATAAAAATTAAAACACAATTCAAGATTTTGAAAAGAACATTTTTCAAACTATTATTTGCACTGAATTTTAAATATTATGTAACTCGATAACTAGCCAGGCTTTTATCGAAGCTAGGATTCTTGAGAAAGATTATAAAACCAGCAGAGTACTATAATATCATGTTATAAAATTATAACGAATCTCACGGGATTGACTGAAGTACATTATATTTGGAGTAACGGCCGGATACCCCTGTATTTGCTAGTTTCGGAAAGTAATCACAGCTAATAAAATTTTGACATTTATGGCTAGATTTCGTTTACTCAGTGTCAAACTGTTGTCATTGGTTGACTTTTGAAACTTCACTAAATATCAATTTATTTTAAAATACCCGAAAAAGAAAAAAACTATATCATTCTTTGTATTTCCATAAAAACACGTAGATAGAGTATCATTGTACATATTAGAAATAAGTTATTGTTAATGTTAGAAGGCCATCAGCATGAAGGACCTTCTAAAAAACTATTCCTTACCAATGTTTCGGTGCCAGTCCGCCCCTTCATTGCAGTGTAGTTTGCATCTGATTTAATTTTTAAACATCAGACGCAGGATGCAGTAATTAGGTTAAAATATAAACCAGATTTCTTCTCTACTGCTCTCCTAAATTATGCTTAGAGGTGTAAGCTTTGTTGTATGTTTCATTATCCTAAAACCAAGGGTTCAGGTTTATACAATTTCTCCAAATATTACTAACACACTCCCCGACTCCTTGTATAATTTAGCATTTTACTAATTCTTACACCATATCAATTTTGACTATAAAGAAATTCAGATGCTTTTACCGTAAATTATAGTCAAAATTGAAACACTGCATTTATTACAACCCAACTGATTCACTTTTGATTTTTCCATAGCCGAGTCAGTTCCGGTACCATCAATGAACGAGTTGATCAACAGTAAGTTCATGAATCTAATTCCAGTTACATATTTGCTTATGATTACTGTTTCAGTTGCTGTCGCAAATTCCATACCTTTCATTGGTTTTGGTTTTTTGGACAATTTCTTCATGATTTTGTTTGTAAGTAAAACTTTACGTTGAATATTTCTTTTTATTTGTTGCATATTTTTTTATATAAAAGGGAGATTACATAGACTGGTATTTGGGTTCCTACTTTTGTATGTCTACAATGGCAGCGGCAGCATTGGGCAATACTTTTTCAGACGTTTTAGGAATAGGGTCGGCGTTTTATGTTGAGAGACTAGCGAACAAAATTGGTTACAGACCGCCCAAGTTGTCACCAATCCAAATGGAAATGCCCATTTCGAGACAATTTGCCAATCTTGGTCGAGTTTTGGGCGTCACTATTGGATGTTTGTTGGGTATGTTTCCCTTATTGTTTAAAAACGGCGGAAAAAAAGAGGAACGCGCAGAAGAGAAAAATGAAATTGTTATTACTTCCAAGTAAAATTATGTTTTGGAATGTACTGAAAAACGAATGCAAAAGTATTTATAAAATTATTTTTGCTGTCGAATTTTTACAAAAATATTTTAACGTAACATATGTTTCTAGTTTTAATTGCAATTTTAAGGCTGAGTTTATTTTAAATATATTATTTATTATATATTATTTTTGTTGCTTATTGATAAAGAAAATGCAATAATTTATTATTAAATTTAGTATGTAGTTTATAATTCGTTTCACTTGAGTGTAAGAATTGACAATCTGTATTAGGGAGTACTAGTTAAGTACTAAGTAAGTAACGGAATAGCCCAGGTCTACAAAATTATATTTTTTAGAGGGGTTTGCTGGTCTCCAGAATAAAATTAAACTTGTTATCCCTTCATGTTAAACTTAATTATAATAATTGTTCAGATTTTACTGATCTAAATTGGATTGAATTGCAAACCCCAACGTAGACCTGTAGTATAAAAGTGAAAAATTTGAAGTATGTCACTTTGACAATATTTTGAAAATCAAAAAAATATTTCTTATTAGAAATTGCTTATTTACATTAAATTTAAATAATTTTGTTGATATAAATGAATTTGTATCAAATTTCGACTTGAGTACAATAAACGAACACCTTCCTTAACTATATTATGTATCTTGGATTTTGTAGGAAAAATATGCGCAGCAATTATAATCTTTTAACTATTATCACTCTTGAATATTGGGGTTATTTGCAATTCAAATCTATTTTCCAGACAGTTCGTAAGCCAGAAGTCTGTGCTTTCCAGCCAATAGTAAGCCGATTATAATCTATACTGCGATGATGTCACATGGTAGATTACTCCTTTGTAACAGTACATATACGAGACTTGCTATTGGCTAGAAAATCACTTGCCAACTTTGAGGAAAATTAATTTGAATTGCGAATAGTTGAGTATAAACTTACTTCAGGGTCAAATCATAAAATTTTAGATGTAAACTTGAAACCAAATAAACTTTTTTATCTAATAATTATTATTAGCAATATTACAAGCAGAATTTTTAAAAGATAACTAAAACTAAATCATCATATTTTAAAATAAAAATGTAATTCATTCAATTTTTTGTTCGATCCTGATTTACCCCAATTTCTTCCTTAGCTGAGCTTTCCTTGCATTAAGCATATTTTATTCTCAATATCTAAAATCGCTTGCTCAACGCTGTGATTTGTAAAACCAATATATGGTCACTTACTAGTAATTCGAACTTGTAGAGTTTAGTTTGCACTTGATTAAATGAAAATTGTAATAATTAAACAGACCAAGGTAGTGAAATATATAAATAAAAATATTACGGATCATAGGATAGGTATTGATATACTATAAAATGGACTATGAGTAATGAACTAAAAATGTGTTTACGTAGATTAGCAGTACTTATGTTGGACGTTGAGCGTTTGGCTAAAACATAGAAGTGAACAATTTCACTACATGCTCACACAGTTTATGCAAATGATGCATTAAAACTTTTAAACTTTTCCAAAATAATCTTCAATTGCTTCCAAATACATTTATTTGAAACACCAATTTTTTCATAGGCATAGGCTGAATGTAGTTTAATATAATACTATATATTTAAAGGAGCTTTAATTATTATTATAAATATTATCACATTAATAATTTGCACATAATCACATAATTTAATTGCTAAATGCTAGATTAAGGCCATCGTACAATATCAGCTTTAGCCGAGTTTATTTTAAATTTGTAATGAAATTATTTACATTACAAAAATTAGTATAAATCATTTTCAAAATTTATAGTCCATTATAGTATATCAATGGAAGTAGATGCAATTCAAAAACGTGACAGAATCGTTTAAAAATTCCTGTTCGGTGGGCTCCATAACCACAACAGTGGCGTTGAGAGTTTACCATCAGCATAAATTTGACTCCAGTATTTAATGCTAGGTATATTAAAGAGAAATACAGTAATTTTACATATCAAACTTAATAACAATTTTATTCAAGGAAAATCCGGTTCTAGTTTGTTCCACTTTTATATTTCCGCTCCAAGAGTTACAATATTGGCATAACATAATGGTGACTTTGAAGCAGTTGACGGTTTATAGTATGCTGGATATACTCGAATTATAATTTTAAATCACTGCTGTTACGACCTTTCAAATTATGTCAATATGTGCAGCCAAACTTTTGATGTTGATAATTTATAGAAGTTGAATAAAAAGTAATTCAAATTCTTTAGAATTACACCCACCCCAAAAGTCGATTATACGCTGAAGTGATCTGAGTTAATTTATAATTTGATAAATTGTGTCACGTTTTGATATATTGCAACATTTTATATTCCTGAAAAGGAAATCTGCAACTTTTAGAGTTTCATTTCATATTTTTCCATACTTGAACGCAACTGTAATCTTTTCTTCAAATTCAATGAATTTATGAAAATGATGTCTTCCTTGAAGGATGTACTTTTATCGATGCTTGTGCGTATTTATTGCACTGGTTAATGTATAAAGAACACGTCCATTAAAATAAGTACCTACCTAGCAAATGATGCCTATTAGAAATGTACAAAACTAAACAGTGTCCAAATACGAGCTTAATATATCACTTACTGTACCTAACGCAATCGTTCATTGTAATGTACACATTACTAGAATAAAAATAATTCTTCTATATGTTTTTTTCTTATCCCACTTCTGATGCGACATCCTTTACATCTTCAAAATAGAAGAATAAGCCTAGTACTAGACAAGAAAAACTTACTTAACATAGTCTAAACTTTATTGTAATAAAAATAATGCTATTTCACATGCAACAATAAAAATATCACGCTGTATGGAAAACAATTTTCTAAAATATTTAGTAGTTTTATCAACAACATTCTATTAAAAATATAACATTCATTTGTCAGATTTTTTAAATATGACATTTAAAGTTTCCCTAACTTACAACATCAATCAACTTTTATAGCTATTTTAGTTGGATACATATAGCATAATATCACCTGGATACCGCATATCAGCAAACCCAGAATGTTTTGTATCTGAAAACAAATAAAAATAAAAATTGACCATCAAATTCATTTCGAAGCAACTTACGACCATAAAATGATTCAACAATATTACGCCATACACCAACCACAAGAACGACACGATAGTTGCCGTAAAAGTGATAGGAAATGGAATGGAAGACGAATCTTGTTTCGCTATTATTTGGTTCTGTAAAAATTCGTTTAGATTGTGTTTCAATATGAAATCACCATATTTACCAGTTCGATTAAAGGACTTCCCATTAAAAATAACATCAATACTGTAAGAATTAAGCCGAATCGGTGTTCGACCAGTTTTTCATCTTCCCACTGCGTGTATCCTAGGAGAATGGCCACCAATGCAACGCCGTAGACTAAAGGTTTATGTACTTCTGTAGTTTTGTTTTTCGAATAGGAATAATAAAAGAATGTGTACAGCAAATTTAAAATTATGGCGGCCGCATTTACTACCAGCATAGCAGGATCGCCCAGCATCAGCGAGTATTGCATCATCAAAACACCTCTAAAACATAATTATAAAATTTTTTATTTATCTATAAAAAAAAAAGTGAATGAAAAGCAATAGAGATATAGGTCAGATGCAGGCTGCAATTCTCCTTCATCTGCCAGCCTTGATGACCACAAACATGAATTAAAATTTTAAAATTATCAACTAACGTAATTATTCATGTGACATTTAAATTAAACAAACAATTTAATTCATATCTTCGTACGTAATGTTAAATTGACACAATTCTTTTAACAATCAATTATTATAAATTGCAACGAAATAATCAGCAAACATTTAAATTATTATACGCAGAAAAGGATTGCAAGAAATTTTATTATGAACCGCTGGCTAAAGCCTAGTTTTTATGGTCCGGAATTTCGTATTCACAGCTTAAAGACCTTGGGGGGGTATATTTGGAAGTTGTAGAGGATACCCAATGTTTGAAATTTTGAATTCATGATTCGATGTGTAAGTCTTACATGAGAGATTAAAGTACGTGTTATCAAATTAATCAAATTACATGTAAGCAAATGAAGGTTTTTTAATTAATAAATATTTTATTAAGAAAAATAAATAAATATAGAAACACAACTATATTTTAAAATTGTATCTATCTGAAACACATTATATTGATACAAATAAATAAAAATTATTCAAATAAAATGTACCCACCCCTACTTTTAAGCTATTAATTAGTCGAGAGAGATCAGCTTTACATCCAATCATAGGGAAATAACTCGGAAATAACATGGGAAATTAATTTTTTTTAAATTCCTGCTTCCCATTTTAACGAATAAGAATTTAAAAAAAGTATTAATTTAAAGAGACTTTTTGCGCTTCTAAAGATAATTAACATTTGACTCGATACTAAAATTTTAAAATTGGAGCTTTTAAAAATTTATTAGTCGTCTTGTTTGAATTTCATTGCCAAACATTGGTGAACAAGGCAATGACATTCAAACTAATATAATTATTTATACTAAATGCTATTATTGGAATAATAAATACATTGATACATATAAATTTCTAAATATAGTTTTATTACTGATGTTCAATATAAAATATATAAAGAAGTTATTGCACTATTTTAATTTGGGTTTATTGACGATCACAGAAATAAAACTTATTTAATAGGTATTTGTGTATTTAGAGCGCAAAATAATGCATTGCCGCTTGAACAATGTAACAGTAGTGCTCCGATGAGAGCGTCGCGTCGTCCAAGAGCAGTAATGCTATTTTACAGTCAAGATGAAAAGAAAAATTTTCATTTCGTTCATTTTTACTTTTACATGTAAGCAAATGAAGGTTTTTTAATTAATAAATTATTATTTTATTAACAATTCGTAATTAAAGTGGAAGTTCACAGAAAACATAAACTATACGTAACTTGTAAGTAATTAATTTTGCGCGGACTAAAAACATTCCAAATGTAGGTAATATAATATTATGTCATTGTCATTTTTCACTTTTTGCATGTATTATAATTTAATGAATAAAATAGTTGAGATAGGGATCGTTTTAATCTACTCAGGTGATCGACGGTCTGTGTTCTGGCATCTGGCTCTCCGGTTGGTCGGAATACATCACTCAAGAGTGAGAGTCTAGTTTTTATCTTTAATTTGTAATTATATTGTGATATCGATCGATTTAAAAATTTAAGATATCTATAAAAATTTCATTAAATCCTAAAATCGTTTATCTATTGCAAAGCAGTAACATTGATATTTTATTGATTAGTTTCAATGCCATAAGTATTATCGTGCCCTATTATGTATATCAAAGTAAATAGACTATACCTAAGCTTTTAAGTTTCCTAATGATATGCATAGTTTGTATTTTTTTTATCAGTTTCGATTGCAAATGTTACATAAACATGAAACATTTCATAATTTTTAAATTTTACTCAAATCAAGATTTCATATAAATACTATGTGCACCTAGTATAAATTTCACTAAATTTCCATCGTACTAGGGCATCATCATCGGGCTATGAATTAATGGTAAATCACCTCATATTTCTTAACCAAATAAATGAAATTGTGTCCTTTTATTCACGTTAACTAATCAAAACCTGTTAATAACCTGATTGTACTGCCAGCTGTGCTAGGTGAACAAATGAGTTTTAATAAAATATAATGGTTTGGATGGGGCCATGCCTTCCATAACAAATGGAGGACAATTACTTGTCCTGTAGGCTGTATTTCATATTTATTTATTTCAACAAAAATTATTAGGAAAGTAAATGAAACAAAAATTAAAGAAAAAAAATCAAGAGGTAAATATTTGAATAAAGTATTATATAAAAAAGCTGCCTTGATTTACTACGAATCATTCACGAATAATACAACTCACTTGTAAATTTGTAATTAATTTTCAAGGTCTGTAAATTGTGAATGACAATGTAAAAAATGTTATTGTTTACCCAATCATGTGCATTTAAATTCAATTTATTGATGCTACTGCCCTACTAAAGCATTAGAGTCCATTGTCGCCGATACTACTTTACTTTTAGTGCTTCCGTTGCCGGCAATAAAAGTAATGTAAATAGGATTCTGCACACACAAAATTTAAGTGCGAATTTTTTTTTGTTTGAAGAAAATATAGCATATTTTATTCGGAGCGAAGATAACTTTTTGTAGTCATCTACTCGCCACGGTAAAGTCAAATTTTGTAGAATACAAAACAAAACTTGAAAAGAATATTAAGAAACAAAACTTTGCAATTTGTTTTTTCACTTTTAGTTCCTGGAGTGTATAGAAAAATTATAATAAATTAAACATAAAATCAGGCTCATTTGAATGCGTTTTCCAGTTTGATGTTTATAAAATTTAAAAATAAAAAATCTAGATCTATTCAGTTATACTCGTATAATAAATTTTTATGAACTTCCTCGAGAGTCAAACATTATTTAATATTTTATCAATAATTGATAACAAAAATAGTATCAGTAATCAATATATACCCACATAATGATTATTATGTACTTATGAGATACACAAATAGAAAGCATGACGTCCTATTGTAAACTTTATTTATTATATTTAAGCTCAATTGAAACAATTTAAATAAAGCTGATGGGGAGCTTATTACGTACCTAATTTATGTAAACTTTTCTTTACTAAATAAAATAATTTACTAGGGCACTATCAGTATCAATCTGTGCTTAACAATCATAGTGATTACAAAACATAAAACAAATACAATTATAAAAAAAAAAAATTTAAAAGCAATTTTTCAAAAATATCACATTTTTAAGTTCCCATGTCTCAAATTGAAAGTACTAAACACGAAATTTTATTAGAAAATTCCTATTACTTTTCGAGGTAGAGAGTACATAAAATTTGACTACATACAGTGACTGAAGAAAGTCTTCGTACTATCCTATATTTTACAGAAATTACGTATGATAAAGAAAAAATTGTTTGTTTAAATTTGAAAAAAAGATTGGCGATTTATGAATATGGGGAGCATGTGTTTATTTGTAAATGTCATAAGAGCTAAAATACGACTTGGTTTGTTGGAAATATTAAGACGTACTTACATGACCAAACCACCGAGGAAGGGCATTGCAGAAATGCCTTCGGTCGACTTCTTCTTATAAATATCCTTACATATTAAGGATCCGGCAAAGAATTGAGCGATAGTGACCACGCTCGTAACAGCACCGACAACTTCTTTGTAAGGTTGTAAAGATCTTGACAAATCTTCCATTTTATAATAGCAACAATAGAAACTAAAATGTGGTTTTATCACAAAAAATGTTGTAATGTCATGCTTAATATTGATTTCCTTACCGACACGAGGTTGAAATTTTTCACAAACGAATTGCGGATATCCAAGCACTGTCAATTTACTACTTTAAAGCGAGGACAAGATAGTTAAATAAAATAAAAAAATCGTTTAGCGAAATGTTAATGTTTACATCACCACATTGCTAAAATGACTGAGGATTGCTGAGGATTAAATAAATAGAAAGGTGGATAGGTTTGTCTCCCTCTCCAGCGATTATCATATTTTGAAGTTTGTGATAAGAAATCCTGTATATAATTTTATTCCGCGGAAGTTATGCATGTCATTATCTTCAATGATGTAATTTATTGGTCGAGTAGTCTCGGTAGAGAAAGGTTACTTTTACGCTGAGGTCATCTATTAACCTAAAATATAAAACTACATTTTTCCAGATTATGCCTCGAACTCACTAGAACAAGTAATCATAGGCTCTCTCAGCCTATCAAGGCTAACAACCAAGGATTTTTTACAACACTTGAAATGATTCTATTGAAATTCAAAATTTTGAATCTTGAAAATGACATGACGCCGGCAACAATGTTTACCATGCAGTGGCGTCGCCTCTACTGAAAAGTGGAGAGGCTACATGTAAATATTAAAAAGGGTAAATATTCCTTAAGAATATTTTGCTACAACTGTAAAATTCACCGAAAGGAGCAAAAATTTTAAGAGATACATTATTACTGTGACACAGAATCTAAAAAAAATTCTAACATTGTTCACCCCGTACATATGCAAAAAGCAACAAAGTTTTATAATGTTGGCATTCCACATTATGACAGTGAACGTAAATATTAAGTTATCAAGTGCAAGTTGAGGTAAAAAACGTATTTTGAGAGAAACATTACGGTGTTCCGTGACAATTAAATTTATAAAATCAAATATCTCACTTCGTAGTGAGTTACGCATATTAACTTTAATTTCATAACCTCAAAGTTGTTGTAACAAAACACCGAAATGTCAAAACCTGGTTCATCTTCGGATTCCCAATCCAACGTAGCTTTAAAAAATTGGGAACTATCGAATAAAGTCGAAGGAGTTAGTTCCATTGATGAAATTTATCGTTACGACAGAAAGCAACAACAAGATATTTTAGCAGCCAAACCATGGGAGAAGGAGTGAGTTGTTCACTTTGACCACGAAGGTTACTTTATTATCTTTTTTCAGCCCACACTTCTTTAAGGACATTAAAATTTCCGCTTTGGCTTTGCTAAAGATGGTAATGCATGCCAGATCTGGCGGTACCCTGGAGGTTATGGGTTTACTATTAGGAAAAGTTGATGGCAATACAATGTTTGTCATGGATTCATTTGCTCTACCTGTAGAAGGTACAGAAACGCGTGTTAATGCCCAAGCTCAAGCCTACGAATACATGAGTTCTTACATCGATGCCGCTAAATTAGTAAGAAAGCATGAATTTTTATAGTTGAATATTTTTTATTTTTCTTTGTGTTATTAGGTGGGTAGACAAGAAAATGCGATCGGTTGGTATCACAGTCATCCAGGTTATGGATGCTGGTTGTCTGGTATTGACGTCAGCACTCAGATGTTGAATCAGAACTTTCAGGAACCTTTTGTTGCAATTGTCATCGATCCAGTTAGGACAATTTCGGCTGGAAAAGTTTGTTTAGGTGCTTTCCGAACGTATCCTAAAGTAAGCTTGATTCAATTAGGTTTACTTTTGTTTAAAATTTAATATTTTTAGGGTTACAAACCTGCAAACGAAGAACCATCCGAGTATCAAACAATCCCACTGAATAAAATCGAAGATTTTGGTGTGCACTGCAAACAATATTACTCATTGGATGTGTCTTATTTTAAGTCCGCTTTGGATAGAAGGTTGTTGGATTCATTATGGAACAAATACTGGGTGAACACTTTGAGTTCATCAAGCCTTTTAACCAATGCCGATTATACCACCGGCCAAATATTTGATTTGTCTGAAAAGTTGGAACAATCAGAAACTGCACTAGGAAGAGCAGGCTTTATTGTGGCAGGGTCGGACCCTCACGAGAAACGCATCGAAGATCGTCTTTTAAAGGCAACCAAAGACAGTTGCAAGACCACCATCGAGTGCATTCACGGTATGATGGCTCAAATGATTAAAGATAGGTTATTTAATAGCGTTTTTACCAAATAATTTGTTTGAATAATAAAAGACTTTTTGTATTTATTTACATTTTTTTAATTCTATACGTGTGTGTTTGTGTATGGACGCAAATAACATGATAAATATATACAAACATAACAAGCAAGTCTTGAAAATAAATTATATAATAGAATTTTTATTTTAATGCAAAATGTGGTACAATATTAACTATTCATACAAATCGATTCACAATTTTGCTTTCTAGTATATCGTGCAATAATTGTGAATTCCAACCTCCAAGTATTGAAAAAAGGATTAAAACAGCAATAAGGAATGTTTGCATAGTAAAAAAGAAGTTAGCTCCTTTTTTCAGTACCAGGTACAATTTTTGATAAAACTATGTACACTCACGTGTTTTTAAATTCATTTTATTTCTATGGATGGACACACCTAAATCACAAATTAACCGATACATCTCTCGAAATCAGGTTGAAATGCAAAGGTGGATTTACTTATTAATGAAACAGAAATTTCTGGAACAAATTCCCACGTCCATTTAGAGTTAGATGAAAAAATATTAAAGCAGATGGGCTGATAAATTTTTGATCTACACATCGAAAGCACCATTTGTCAAGTTTTTGAACGACACAAAGCTACATTATTTACACTTGAAAATGTAAATATTCCAATTGTATCAAATTTCGGTTTCATTAATTCACATTTCTTCAACGAAAAATTACATCGGATAAATTAAAGAACATTTTTAGTAATCGTTAAGTACATAAAAAAGTGTTAGAACTTACATCTGTAATATGTACAAGTGTTTTCCTAAAATGAAAGAAACCTACAAAGTTGCGAATGAAAGAAACCCAAGATAGTTTTATCCTAATATACGTCAATCCCAAATATGTGTGGGAAAGTTATTCACTTCTGTTTGTTCTTGAACTACGGCACCATCTATTGCGTAAGACAGTCGTATCCGCATGCGCAGCACCCCCTAATAAAAACAAAATAAAATTATGCAAAGTAAGCAAAAATTGGAATACAAATTACTCGATTAGGATTGGTGACTCTCAGTACTTGCGTGACTTGACCATTTGGGGAAATAATGGTTCCCGAGGGAGATAACATTTGTAGTTGGAAAGCCTTGAAATAAAAAATATGTTACAAAGATTAACTAACTGAAAATACCTCGATTACTTTAGGAACGGCGGCTTGGAACAAAAAGTCTGTCATATTTGATGAAGTGCTATTTGTAGCTATTAAGTTGATCGAAATCATATTCGATTCGGATAATTTTTCTAGAGAAAATATGAGTTTAAGTCCATTTTTTTCAAATGCTGTTAGCGTAGGCACATGTTTTTCTAAAAACAAAGGAAGTTATTAGTGCAGATTTACACTTGAAAGCATTAAAAATTGATATCAAAGAAGTTACCAATTGGCCAAATTGTGTAGAATTCCTTTTATTTACAAAAACACATTAATTTATGTAATTATTCATACAATCAGCTCAATTATGTATCAAAAATCAAAACAAAAGGTTGCCGATCACGGCGATCATTTGCTTAAAAAAATCCCCCCACATGTCTTAAGTTCTAAATTTATGACCATTTCAGATCTTGATATTTTGCAAAAATTATACTTCTAATAATTAGTAGAAATTTTAATTTTGAACACACCATTTCTTTGATAATTGCAAAAACTTTTGAAGTCTTTTTCGATAACAGTAAAACTCTTCAAAATAATTATAAGACTCAAATGTGATTGGTAAGCATTTCATTATTTTAAAAGTGTTTAACTTACCATTAATTAAATTTGTATTTAAAATTTCTCCACTTATGAAATTAGTTGTATTATCTAAAGGAGTTACTGAGCTGTTATTGTTTTCTACAATAAAACCTAAACTGGTGTTGTTCGTGGGCGTGATGGTGGGAAGATCCAATCCTCCCAGCAAATCCAACAGATCTTGATTATTACTGTTGGAAATGGGCTGATTCAATATGGAATTGTTAGTTTTGGTTAAACCTAAATCGGAATTTTCTTCATCTCCTAGCACGACCAGCAGCGACAACTGAAATAAAAATTCATAAAATGAATAGATGAATTCAAAACATGCATATGGAAACTTACGGGATCATTTGCGGTGTGTTGCGGACTATTATCGATAATTTTATCTTCACTTTCATCCATATCGCCATTAGATTGCATCTCATTGCCTGATTTTTGAACTTCCATGGGTGGCATGCGTTCCAGCAAAGCACCACGCAAGTTATTGTGCTTTCCAAACAATTGTGAAAATTCCACTCCCCGTTGTTGCAACTCGACGTGCAAACTCGAACAAAACGAGTTTACTATTTGCTGAATTTTCCTGTAAAATAACCAATTGTTAAACCATCAAAACTATCACTTTAGTGAACATACGAGTTCGTCCGAGTGAATCGCGTGCTCAGTTTTGTCAAAGACATTAAAGCAAATTGTTTGGTTGTTACTGTGTTTTGGGGCGACCACAATAACTTGTGGTACAGGTCAATAATGTCTTCTTCGGTGGGTTTGTCTACGTTTTGAACGTCATCGGCGGCGGCCGTCAAAATTAAATCACCGTATTCGCCAATAGCCCAAACTGCAACTTGTATTAGTGGTTGTTTATCCATAGTGTCTTGCGATAAGGCGTTCCATAATTGCAGGGTAATGTAAGCTTGTTGAGCTGTGCTTTCCGAAATTAATTGAATTGTAGAAGAAGAGACATCATCTCGTAAGTAATTTCCCGCCTAAAACAAAGTAGAATAGTTTGCTCTTTCTTATTGTTAACCTTTATTTAAACTTACGGCCACCAAAACTTTGAGCAAGGTATCGAGGTGCCATCGTTTGTTAGGGGAGTAACGCTCGGCGGCCAAAACAATACTAGACGAACAGGGCGCCTTAAATTCAGCTTCTGACTTTTCTAAAAACGTTAACAGTTCCTTCATCATGGTTCTACTATTCTGGGCGTTTATCAATGCAAAAGATAATTCCATCGCCCTTCTTCGTATCGACACATCCGGATCTTTCAAACATTCTAATATTGTCGATCTGTGTCTTTGTACGGCAGATGTGTCAATGTGAACTGTTTTTAGTAAAGTGTTGAGCGCTACGTAACGAATATTTTTATCGTTGTTTAATAAAAATCTTCCGAGTATGTTGATGGCCAGTACTCTTAAACTGCTCTCTGATTTTATGTCCATGATTGATAGAACCGTTTCATATAAGATCGAATTTCCTACGTTTTTACTTGTTTCTGTATTTGTAGCAACTTGAGCTAAGATGTCATTCATTGCTTCTGAAGTGTCCGCGTCATTTTTTCCCAAAACTCGTAACAATTTTAAAATTTTTACCTAAAATTGTTGAAGGTATTTGAGTCAATGTAAGTGCGTTATATGTTACGTTAAATGTTAGTGCGTAATACTAACTTGTAAAAAGGGATCGCTAACGCCCGAAACGTCATGTTCTGGTGAATATCCAGCCAGAATTAGATTCTTCAATATGCGAACTAAATTGGGCACAATCTGAAAAATAACGATGTTATTTCATGTGAACTCGTCAATATTTTAAAAACTAGAAAATTGCAAAAAATTTTGTTTCTCAAGTTGAAACAAATGAAAGTCAATCAGGAACAAATGACTATCTACTTATAACCAGCAGTAATTTATTGCAGTATTATCACTGCCACTTAGCAAACAAAGTAGGTTTTAAACTTTGCAGTTTATTTTTCAGATAGTAGACAAATTTCGCTGTTTTTACAGAATAAATTGGGTCATCGTGATTTGTTACGAAGTTACGCACAATTTAATTTTGAGATTTAAAGCGAAATTTGCCCACCTTAAATTAATTATGCTATAAAATTACAAAAAAGCAAGTGCAATAATATAATACAGAAACGACAAGCAACAACAACATATATGCAGAATAAAGATAAAATTTGACATTTAATACGGACAGCATACCTCACAATTAGAGCAGTCCTAAACAAAACACTAACATTAGATGAATTACTATAACTGTAGCAGCTAAACACTAGCACATTATGGATTACTTGAGCATTAAGAACGATCTTACATGTCTGCTTCTTGATTCTCAATTTTTAAAATTCCATTTACGAACATACACAATATACAATGAATTTTAAAATGCCATAATGTGGAGTTTTCAAAACGTGCCCAAGACATTTACGTTGACCAGCATTTCTAAACAACAGAAAAGACTCACCTTCTTGAAGTGATTGAGAGTATCCGGACTATTTTCACACATTTCTGTTATAAGAGTAACTCCAGTTATCAGTACACCTGCAAGAATAAAAATTTAACTTTGTATGAATAAAGTAGTCATAATTATACATCGAATCCCTTCAAGTGAGATAAAAATTTATTAGTAATTATGAATAATTAAGTTAAAGCGAGATAGGGTAACAACCTATGCGTACCTTGTTTTTTATTATTTATAATAATCATTTCTGCAACATTTATGCTTAGCTTGTTTAGTTTCAAAGTCTCGTCAAACTCTAAAAGTTGTGTCTTGAAAACAGTCTGTTGTTTCGTGTGTTACAATAAAGCAGCCGTCAGCATCTTGATGATTTATTAATTTCATTCGGCGTTAAGCAAAATCGTCAGTTTGTTTTCCCAGTTACAAGACAACCACCCGTGCAGAAAAACTTATATCCTGGACACTGGCAAAAGTTAGCCGCCCTCTTCAACAGCCGATAGGACATAGTGCAATTTTAAGCTAAAGTTATCAGTTCAGTATCGACAAGATTTCAAAATTTTAGCTTTCCCACAAAACTCTGTGCATTTACACGAGAACGAATTTAGGGTTTTAGAGACCTTAGTTTGGCAGTGACAATCAAAAAGCTTACTTCTTATTAAACAGTTTCAAAAGCATTTTAGTATAAAATATAAGGTAGAAAGTGTCTTTCCATCTTGGCTAATGTCTATTTATAAAAAGAATAATAATTACCTCTAGTTATATAAATAGCTATTTTATATTCTCTGTTAATTTTATGAGGCAAAATGAAATTATAGCACCTTAAATCAAAGTAATTACTCTTCGTGGTGTTTGTAATCTGGGAATACTAATTGGAAATTAGTTTAATGTGACTGGCCTAGAATATTTCATGACGTTGCACAATGTTCGGAAATTTAGTGAGATAACAATAAATAAATAATTATTTATTTACTTTTCTTAAAATGATAAATTTAGAAACATATAAATGACAAAATGAAAAGAGAACAAAAAGAAATCGTGAGCTGCAGTAACACCCAAAATATAAAATCTCCTAAATTAACAAAAAAGATAGAAAATCAATATAATTGATTACACAGTTTAACAGTTATAATGCTAATAGTACATTTGAATCATTAAATAGATAATGACACGCCCAAGCAGTTAAATAAAGCGTGGTAAATCCTCCCACAACAAAGAAAAAATTTTAATAGAGTTCGTCATAAAAATGTAATTTGATTTAAAAGAGAAAAAATTCTTACCGTGGTTCTTTTCCGACAATAAGCTTCTGGTTGCAGGCAAAAATATTTCCATAAGATCAGGCACTCTTTTAATAATTCTGTAAGCACACAAAGCGGCTTTTTTACGAATGTAAGCATTTGGTGACTTCATGAGTCGTTCTACTTCGGCAGCCAGATCTCTCGCCATCTCTGGCGAAGCTATGGCACCTAAAGTACACAAAGCAAGGCCCACAACAAATTGGGTGGTTGAATTTAAATCACTAAAACGAAACGGTTAGAGAGCAAAACACTTGAAAACACCAGAAGTTACTTTTTTAAACAATTTGTAATTAAAAGATGCACATCTTGTCTCTCGTCTAACAATAACATAGCACCTAAATATCCGATACGTTTATCGGTAAATCTTGGACTTGCAATCAGTTTTAAACATTCCAATTGACCGAAATGGGCAGGATAACCTAGCATGTGAATGTATAATAACTTGGCAATGTTGCGGCATCTGGAAGAAGTGTCGTGATTATCATTACGATTAAAAATTAAGACTAATTTATGTTACTTACCGCCATACTGAGTCTTCTTCTCTGAATGTGGATCTAATATAAGCACATTCTTTGTTAACCACACTTCTTTCTTCGGCCGCAGTCCTGGCAGCACGAATTTGTCTTATAAGGTCTCGTAACCGCATGGGAGTTGGCATGCGAACTAAAACATCAACATATTAAGGAAAATTGTGGCACTTGATTGATAGTTCAAACCTCTTTCGACTGCCTCATTAATAGCTTGCTTTATGGTGGCCATGTTAAATGCAGGATTGAATCTAAAAAAGGAGTCTGTTTAGGAGGTCTGACGTTACTTTCAAGCCTGATTATTTACCCATGTTCGGAAGCATTCATCGTGAAAACTTTAGACGAAAGCGGCACACTTACAATTATATTATTTTAAAGTCTTAAAATCACAAGCCACTCTTGACAAGCAAAAAAGTTAGGTTAATCAAAAAGCAAAAATTAAATTAAAATTACGTTTAAACAAAACTTAAGATCGATGTTCACCTGTCTCGCGACCAAAAAATCACCTCGGCACCGTTGACAGGTGTCACATTGTACGATTATGTGGGTCTCAAACAACAATTTTTTAAGTTATCAACAAATTCGTGTTTAACACTCAAAACGACTCGCTCAACACCAAATCAAACTTAAAAGTTAATAATAACATAAATTTCGTGTTAAAATAAGAATTATTTACAATTTTCCGCATACCATGTAGGCTATGACAATTCGCAATATGGCCGGCTCGTGACGTCACACATGTAGACGTTTCAAAAATTTTTTCCACCGGCGTCGACAATAAAAACGGAAACTTTTATCAACATCATTTGCATAACAAAGCGACATAAAAATAAGACGCATTCTCTTTTCCACACAATATTTGACAAATTAAATTAAAATTTACCTTCTGTTTAATTCGGGGGGTAAAACGCTCCAATCGGGTTCGTAATAAGGATACATTTTTTTATTTTAATAACGAAAAAATCACTTGAAAAAGCAAACAACCAAGGAAACACTTTTACGACATCAAATTAGGGTCACACAATATTAAAAACACCTAAACAAGATAAGAGTGTAATATTATTAACACTTCACTATCGCTTTATCAAAATTTATCTACTCAAACAAAATCGAAAAGAAAAAGTAACTTTATTTTTAAAATATCAAAAAAGCCAACAAATATGTACAAAATAAGCAAAATCAATTGTTGTCGTTCATTCTAGGTGGTCGAATGTACGTATTCCTTTTAATGCAATCCACCAGCCATAATATTCCTTCGTCTATGCCTTCCCTATAACAAATTATATAAAAACATATATCGAAGAAAAATTATGTGAATTATTACCCTGTTAGAGCAGATATGGGCATAACCATACAATCACGTTTTCCTATCAAGTGGGCGTTTTTATTAAATATGGGTTTTACATCACGTACACCCATACAATCTGGAATGTCTTGCTTATTTGCTAATACTAATAAAGGAACACCTTGTAAATTTTCATTTGCTATCATCTTATCTGTAACAAAAAATCATCGAGATATTAACTTTAACTTTAAATTAAAACTAATATGTTAAACAAATTATGAAGTCATTTGAATTTTATTGTGTTTGTTTTGTTCTTATTGAATTATTGACCATTATCTTAAAATATATTCAATTATTTTAAATGGAAGGTCAACTAAAATTATTTGGTATTTATATTATGTTTGATCAGCTTATTAATTTTTAAAGTTTAATATTAATTTACACCAAGATTTTCAAGTTCATTTCAAAAATAAATGAATAAGAAATTTCCTTAAAAATTTGAAACCCAATGAAATCCGCTCATTTCTAGTCATTTGTACAAAAACATTACCAGTTCATAATTTAACTACCATTATTTCAAAATAGTACTTTCACGGTTTGGTAAGTTAGAATGACAGTTAATTTAATAATTAACATTTCTTTTATACTATGACACGTGTTGCCCTTTTATTTAAGCTCGTCAGATGTTAAATTAACGTTAAAAATAATTTTGAACTTGTGTTTCCCAAAAACTTTTAATTTTATCCAATTGTTGAATAATTCTTTGGGTCGGTTGTACCATCTAACTTCAACAGGGTTTCAGTTGAACTTAAGGTCAGCAAAATTTTAAAACTTATCATTAATATTAGTGACCGACCGAAGGTTTGGTTCCGGTCAATGCTAGTTTCGGTCAACAATTGGTCAAAACTAGCGGTCGTGTTGTGTCGGGTATGTTCGAAACAGATCCACTCGCTTATACCATTAATTTTGTAGATAGGTATATTGTATTCCAAAAATAAAGTGATTTCCTAATCAACTGAAGTCTTTTATTTAATCTAATCGAATAATGTGTTACCAAGCTAGGAAAAACAGCAGATTTCAAAATTTAACAAATTTTAATTTAACTACAGGGACAGTTCCAAGAGAAATTTTTCGTGGAAGAGCAGTCCTCAATTTGCCAACTATCGATGAGGATTTTTCGATCCTCACCCTTGTTCGGTATCCCGATGCCTTTTTTTAGCTTTCACGCTTTTATTTTTAAGATATACTTTTTTTTGATTTTGCCAACTCATAGGTAGATTTTATCAACTATACCTAATTTTCGCAGACCTCCCTGGGACCATACCTGCTTAATTACAAAAGTTTCGGTTTCAACCGAAACTCGATTTATTTACAACTAAGAAGGTCAACGCTTACAATTTCCTGAAGCTTACCAAATGTTTCCTTTGAATCTGGTATCCTGTCACGATCCGAAGAATCCACTATATAAATAATAGCATGTGATTCCGCATAATACTAAAAAATTTCTTACGTTATAACGTAATTTTAATATTAATGGCGACTTACTTTATCCCACAAAGATTGCAATTCCGATTGGCCACCAAGATCCCAAAAGTTTAATCTTATACCATTGACATCAATTCTACCTATATTTAGTCCAACTGTGGTTGTAACTTTACTCGGGTGTAATCCTTTATAATTTTTTGTGAATTTAGTTTTTGCAGATTCCAAGTAAGTCTACAAATATTTATAAGTTAAAATTTCTACTAAATATTTCGAATCACTTACGGTTTTTCCAGCATTATCCAATCCCAAAATGAGTACACAGAAGTCATCTTTCTGGACCATGTATTTATAAAAACCATACAAAAGGGTATACATTATTTTAGAATTTCATTTCCGGTTATCAAAAATATTTAAATAATTTTATGTTAAAAATTTTACCACATATTGCATAAAATATAAACGCGTATACATTTAATAACAGAAACTTGCAAAATGTTAGGTTAACGGTTAATAAACTTGTCAAAAAACGATTGTAGCGTCATTCAAGGATGTGAGAAAACTTCGAAATTTTTTTGATAGATATTGGCAACACACATTACACTCTTGTAATATATAACTTTGCTCATTAAAAAAAAACATTATATTAAAAATTATTGGGCAAGAGCGGATGTAGCCACAGGGGGTAATCGAAAATTTTTTTATAGAAAAGATGTAATATTATTGCACAT
Source organism: Cantharis lateralis (assembly GCA_963170105.1). NCBI lineage: Eukaryota > Metazoa > Arthropoda > Insecta > Coleoptera > Cantharidae > Cantharis > Cantharis lateralis. Next base: position 9,679,121 of record OY720626.1, read on the forward strand.
TGTGTAAACAAAACAGTTCTTACAATTGCCAAGAAATTCGAACATGTTATATTTTAAATTTAGTGTATGATCAGGACCGTACTTTTAGAAAATTAAAATAAGAAGCGCCTCAGGCGATTTTCTTAACTACTATTATTAGGGAGCGACAAAAATTTTGCAAAAAATACAATATTCTACAAATTGGTGAAGATTGAAACAGAGAGTTTATTTTCAATAGTATTTTCTTAATAATTAAAAATATGAAAATAATTTAAAAAAATATCAAAGTGATAAGTAATTTAAATAACAATTATTTTAATTGTTTAAATTATTGTAATTAGCTGTAAATAATACATATTATCGTAAACAACAAAGTATTTAATTTTGATTTTTTTTATTTACAAAATTATTGACACAGTAACTGTATTTATGCAAGTGCCCCCTCTTGCCCCTCTCTCCGGGCGCCCTTAGTATTGGGGGTGCCCCAGAATAAATAGTGGTAACTATTTAGGAAACTTATTTATTAATTTGTTTTTAAATTAAGACAATTTTCAGTAAGTGTGGATCCAGCCAAAGTTCATGGGGGGGGGGGGTTCAATATTTTTCAAAAACAAAAGAAATATTTTTCAAATTAAAAAAAAATTTGTCAACGAGATTTTTCTGTTGACCCCCAACTGCTTCATTTGAAAAGTTTTGAAAATGCGGCATTCCAAAAAATGAAGAGGTGATAATTGGGTGATTACAAACTCCTATGGAAACTAATAATTTTACTGTGGGATTAAAGTTGCCCATGTCCGCCTTGATCTTTGCTTCTTGAAAATTGTTGAATGCGCTCGCGCTAATTAAGCCGATCCTGGATCCTGGATTTTATTTACAATAATAATTAGCGAGAAAATATAAAATACGGCAGTAAAGACGAAAGCGCACATTAAACGTTCATCTGCTACATCTGTTTCGCGATTCGTTTTTTAAATAAAAACTTGGACGAATGGAGAGGAGGAAGTTATGAGGTCACGATTAAAACTTCGGGCATCATCACATGTGCGATTTAAAAGTTTATTGTGATGGTAGTCGTTTCCTGTTGTGTATTTACCTGAACGTGTGCGTGTAAATCGAATTTTTGTGATATGGCGGTGACGAATGTTTGTATTAATCGTCTTTGTATTTAAATGTTAACTTAAAATGCCAGTGTCGAAGAAGTGCAAAGAACTTTTCTGTCTGCTTTACTCCGCTATTTTATTCGTAAGTGCGTTGTTTATTTTCTTTTCTTTTCTCACAATCAACACTAATTGTTTAATTTGTACCTTTACCTACAATAGTAGGTACCTACCTTCATTTTGTTTTATTTATATTTTTTGTGTTATAATAAATAACTATAATTTAAAATTCAAATCACTTGTGACCTCATTGTTGTGTAAAGGTGCATTTGACCTTTATTACTTTAAATTTTTAGTAGCTAGGAATATAGAAATGTTGATCTAACCTTACGCAATAATTTTTTTTTTTTTAGATTTCTGGAATATTGCTAATCATTTTGAGCATATATTTGGGCTGCAAATTGGCAGGTTATTTTAAATTTGTGGTTACCTTAAACATAGCCCCGTTTATTTTAATATTTTTCTTTGGTTTTCTTCATATCTTGTTAACATGGTTAGGTGTGAAAGGTCCGACAAAGGAGCACCTGTTTCACGTTATTTTGGTAATTAATATACTCCACTGTATATTTTTGTAGCTATAATTAACTCAATTAGGTAACTATTTATTTTTTTATTAGTTTTTGATATTCACCGTGATTTTGCTGATATCCGAAATGGCTGTCGGAATTTGGTCTATTGTTTTGAGAGGACAAGTAACCGATAGTACGGTTCAATTAATGAAAAATTCGTTTCATGGTCTTGTCAGTAATAAATTCGAAATTGATTCAAAGGATTGGGACACCGTTCAAACCGAGGTAAAGTATCCTAGTATTTCTAATATCAGTTTATCACAAGGCAGCGTGGCCGAGCGGTCTAAGGCGCTGGTTTTAGGCACCAGTCCGAAAGGGCGTGGGTTCGAATCCCACCGCTGTCAACTTTTTTTTTATTTAATATAAACAAGAAACGATCAATATTTAATTCTTCAAAGATTTTTTTTTAATTAATCCTTGAAATGAACTGTTGAACTAAAATTTTCGATTTATTATTTCAAAAGAAGTGCAAAGCTAGAAAAGAAGCTTTTTACTATTTTTGTAACGCGACGACTGTAAATATAATAAAAGTGTATGATTTGGGGGTGTCATGTAAATCTTGACATTTTTAAAAACAAAATTTTTATAGCATGCTACAATTTAATTTCAAAATTTAAATTATTTTCTTGAAAACCCGTTGAGTGAGCGACGCCGGAACACCGTGGTAATATTTTTAGGAAATCAGTTCTATTTTGAAACAAACTTACGTAACAAAACCACATTATTATTGTTAAATACATAGCAGGTATTTGTGTAGTTGAAAAACCTATTGGTTTTAGTAGAAAAATGTTCTGTCGTATAATATGGGGTACAATGGTCACAACTAAGGGCTACCATGGACATTACTTATTGTTTAATAATTTATTATAAGAACTAAATTAAAATCGCGATTTTAATAAAAAAAAACTGAAATGAAAACTGACGTTGAGTTACTTAGCGACCGCCAGTGGTGGCTAGTACCGGGAGGTCGATGGCGGGCCGCTGCCCTTTCATACAAATTTAAATCATGATAATATTTTCAGCTCGGACAAAGCTTAAGATTTTTAAGTTTGTTGGTGTAAATTGGACGTTTCTAGTTAAAAACAATTTTTTACTTTATACCTCCCAGATCCACTGGTTTCAGAGATTTTTTATGCATAATAAACTGTGATTTTTCACAGTTTGATCTTTCCCTTTTTCAGAACAATTAATCCAGTGATGCGCTGTGAATATTTTACCAACGGGCTCGTTATTATTGTTTTATTTTTATTAGAACTGCATATATTCAATAAAAGTAAATTATATTCGTTTGTTTTGAATATTGTTAAAATATATTGGTCTAGTTCAGCGGAGTATTTAGAAATTACGTGTAGGGGGGCCGGAGATCGAAAAATAAAATCGCAACATTCAAAACTCATTCAAATTTTTTTTTTTAATTTTCAAGGACGCGCTCTAATGGAAATTTACAATATGAAATACAAAAATAAATTGTTATTTAATACATTGATTAGTTACAGAGGGGGGGGGGGGCTAGGGCCCCCCGTAAATAGGCCTTTGGTCTAGTTATCAGTTTAACAAAGAGCTTGCCTGAGCTCTTACGAGCCCGCTGGAGAAAATATAATGCCTTAATGTTACGGTGGGAGGGTAAAGAGAAGTTTTTGGACTCAAGTATTTAAAACTGAAATTAGAATTTACATCATTCACGTCCAGATAAGTGCAGATTCATCTAAGAACATAGCATTTGACAATAATATTTAGTTTAAATGAACAATAAATTGATATTAACTGATTAATATCACTGATTAATAAACAAGAACTAAAAAGATTTGTATATTATACCGGTTTCGGTTTATTACCATCATCAGGACACAGTTTTAAATAATAAATGAGTTGCAAACTAGTATCATTGAACTGTCACATAAACTTAAAAAAAATTACTAGTAAGTATTATTTTAGAAAATTAAATTTTTAAATTGCATTTTTTCATCCCTTTCCCCTCATCGTTACACTTCGTCACGAAAAGCTAGACCCCCCCCTCCAAATATCAGCTCGAACAATAAATTCAAAATAATATTCTAAAATATTATAATTTTAAAATTTAGAAAAATAATTTCAAAAATAAAATATTTCAAAAATAATTAAAACTCATAAATGTAACGTCGTCACAAATTTAGAACCCCCCCCCCCCTAACGTCACAAATCGTCACGTTGATTTGGCCCCCTCCCCTTCATAATCTATTCTAACAAGAATTTAGGTATATTTTTCAAATTTCAATAAAATTTTGTGGATTTTGGGGGTTGTTAATAAATTATGTCTCGCAATTTTAAGAATTTTCTCACCCCTTCCTCTCCTATTGTCACAATGTATAACAATTTGAAGTAAATATTTCTGTAAAAAAATTAATAAGATTCCAAATTAGATAGTGTAGTTGAAAATCTACAGTATTATAATATTCCAGTTTTTTCTGAATATTTAATATTGGTGATTTAATTCGTTTTGGGTTTATTTGTTAACGATGCGTTGATATTCTTATTAGTTTATTTTTTATATTAATTATATTTACTTAATTATATAATTACACTAAGGACTACATACTTAAAGCTACTTAGTTGACTACTTCCCAACAACTACTGTCTTCTACGTTATATCATAATTCATAACTTATAAACGCTAATAGTCATCATAATATTCCAGGAGGTCATCATACGATGACTTCCTTGAAATATGAGTTGGTGAATATGTGGTAAAATGGCAATATCGTTTTTTAACGATTACTTAAGCTTGATAAAATTTACCATGTTACCACAGTAGGTAGTTGATTATTATGACCAGTCAGAGGCGTATTTACTGGGGGGGGGGGGGGGCTCTCTGCAACAAATCAACATATTAAATATCTTACAATTATTATTTGTTATTTGAATAGTTAAAATCCTGATTTCTTTTATCATAAAAATAACAAAATTTTGATTAGCGCTTGACAGTTGATAATGTAGTAATCTGTTTTTAATTATTTATAAAAGAATCGCCTGCGACGCTGTATGCCAGGCGACTCGCTTCACTCGAGTTTTAACCCTTAATCGCTATCGTCAAATAATTGTCACACTATAACTACTGTGCGGTCTCAGTGACCGCGCTTTGTTTATTTCGTAAACCCACGTACAACTTAACTTTTGTTTTTTTTCTTCAACAGTCTTAATTGGTATTCTAGTAAGCTTAAGATTTTATTAACTTTTAATAACACAAAAAGAATTATCGGCATATAAAAACACCTTTAATTCAAACTTGATGCGGTCTGGGAGACCTCATGATAGCGATTAAGGGTTAAACATTGTGATTTTACTTTTCGATCCCAGCCACGCCCCCTACACGTATTTACTAAATACGTCACTGTGACCAGTAACTAGTATTTAAATATAAATACATACTACTATTTTAAAATTTTTTACTACTTAAATTATTTTATTTTGATAACAACTATTAATTGCTCAATTGAAATTTTTTTTATTGTTCAAGTACCTACCTATATGCAGTTTGATATGCTGATAAATAAACATGGGGATTACTGTTTGATCTTTGCGATCGAATCCACGTTCATCCAATTTATCCGCGACTTCCCTCATAAAATTACAAAATCGCCACCAGGAGGCGTTGGTGCTGAAACATCAATCACACATAATATAGCCATTTCTTTTTTAATTTTGAGCCAACTTAGCGCAATGTAGCCTAGTTTTTGTTATTTTCTGAGCATTTCTAAATTGTTATTTCCTGATTATCCAACCTTTTGAAGGTTTTTATCTGGGTTTTCTGTCACGGTACCACTTCCCCTGTATAATATGTAAACGCTTCAATAATTAATTTGAATAAATATTAAACAAAAATTAATATATACGAGTACAGGAATAATATTAATTTTACAAATTAATAATAATTAATAGTGTCCGACCGAAACACTATTTTCAGCGAAACCGAATATTCGGCTCCCTAACCTATGTAGTTAAGCAGGGACGGTCCCATTCTGAGACTTTAAATTTTTGCCCAAACCAGCATATTTGACCGAAACCGAACCTTTGGTCGATCACTAAAATGTACATAATATTTTATACACAGTGGCGTGCTCACGTGGGAGCTAGGGGGGCTCGAGCCTCTCCCGTCCCTGTCCACAGTGCCGTAAAACGAGGGCCGGTAGTAATCTACGATCTCAAATTTCAACAAATTTTTTTGAAAAAGGGATAGAAAATTGGCTATAGTATACATAAAAAATATGAAATCCTCAGAAAACCCGGTAGTTTTTCCAAATTCAATTAACAAAATTGTCACCTAGTGATTGGCTACACACGGCGGGTTGGAGGAGGAGCCTGTGAGTTTTACTTAACAAAACAACCGTCAAGTTTTTTTCGAATTACTCACAGATGCTGAATTTTAGAGCGTCCCGATTCTCGCTCGGGTGTTACGAGTCGGTTTCACAGGCGCTGAACTCGCTAAAAACATGCCTGAAGTGTGACCGAACTCGAAAATAATAAAACTGGAAAGCTGGGATCTTAGTTTTCATGCTAAATTCGGCCATAATTAACCGAATACATATTTGAATTTCATAGGTACATATTTGCGCCCCTAAGAATGTTTTGTCCCCCCCCCCCGCCCCAAATGTCACGGCACGCTACTGTTTATACATCAATTAATTGATATTATTGCATCTTTTATATTATGTTAACTTGGAGAATTTAACAAAAATATTAAACAACGATAGATATTTGTCATCCTTGCGCTGATATACATAAAACACTTATTTATGTATTATAATAAATATGTAACATGTTATTAATCTATTATACGTTTGAGTGTAAACAAAAGACATATTATTACGATTATGTGAATAAATATTTTGTTGAATTCAAGGTTGTTATTAACTGAAGGAATGTTTCGGTGTAAAATGATAAGATGTTTTATTGCAACAAGCACGCAAATAGTATATTAGATAACAAAAGACAAGGGCGTAAAGTAGATTTTCAATCTACACTTACGGTTAATTACCACTTGATACTTGAGTAAAATATAGTATTTTATACGTTACTGAAAAAAATAAACTACTAGGGAGTCTGAAATATATTAATGATATGATCCTGCAGGCCAGAGGATATTAAACAAATTACTGCAACTTGCGAAGTATAATTTACACTTCCAAATTTTTGTAATCAAGTTAATAGAGCTGTTATCAGTTCAATAGTTTATTAGTGCTGCTGACTAATTTATTGTTAGTCGGAGTTACTACCAAAACAGTTAATTTATTACCATTTACATAAAATTTCATTTAAATGTAATAATAACCAGCAAAAATAACTTGATGTTAACATAAGCTGATAAGATAATCGTAACTGACATTTTTACATATTTGTATAAAAAATATTAAGCAAATTAGGGCCAGATTAAGCATTTAGGATTTAGTACATCAATAAATCAAAATCTTGAGATAAATCATATTAACATTGGAAATTATTCTGAATCATACACAGGGTGTGAGTGTAAAATTTGAACTAATCACCATTACCTTTTTTTTTAACGTTGAATTTACGAAGAATTAGATTTTGTAATTTTTTAAAATTAATTCGGCTTCCTTCTCCGGAAATGCATTTTTGTAGTCAGAATTAAAACAAAACTACAATTAATTGTTTTTGTAATAAAAACGATAAAACAAATATTGGTATTTATAACATTAAATATTCTATGGTGAGAATACAATAATTAATAGAGTGTTTGATTTTTTATTTGCTCAAGTAATTGTAAGTGATAAAGTGGAACACACATTGTTGTGTCGCTATATTAATAGTAATGGATTATAATTAATTGTTTAACAAGTGAGTTAACAGACTTTTAAATGCCAATAAAACCAATACGAATTGTAATTACATATTTTATCATGTTTTAAAAACAGAGGGGGCTGAGGGATTTTTGAGACCTTGCCCAAGCAAGAGCGGATCCAGCCAATAACCATGGGAGGGGTAAAAATTGTCTTATGGACAAAATTAGGGGAATTCAAAAAAAATGAAAATGGAAAATGTTGAGAAAACAATTTCAATTTCATCTTAACCGATTTTTTTCGGAGATTCATGGGGGGGGTAGTTACCCCCAATACCCCCCCCCTCTTGTATCCGCGCTTGTGCCCAAGAATTATTATCATGATCGTTTCTTATTATATTACAAAAGCATTTTAAGACATTTGGACTAACTTTTAATTTTGTTTAGCTACACTGCTGTGGAATTAACAACAAGAGCGATTATATTGCATTTCAATTTTCCTACATACCAACATCATGCTGTAACAACACGGTGGGAACATGTATAACAATGTATCAAGATGGGTGCCAAGATCCTTTAACTCAATATATTCGAAAATCTATGCTGGATATAGCATTAGTAGGATTTTTTTCAGGATTATTTCAGGTATTATTTCAGATAAAATATTGTTTAATATTTTAATGCTTTTATTCAGATTATAGGAATTGTGTTGTTTTACTATTTCTACAAAGCGGTTAAGCAGGACATAGCTTTAAGGGCTGAAATCAGGAGAGCTTCTCGAGTTCAAGAAGGAAATCCTCTTAATAGGCAGAGTTCTCAAGTTGATAAAAGGGCTTCCTTAACGACAAGATAGGTTGTAAATACATGTTCAAAGAAGAAGATATTTTGTACCAATAACCAAATGTACAAGGAGTATTCAAAAAGTATATTAAATGTAGGTATTATTACTTAATGTAATCGGGATAACAATGGGTTAATCATTATTTAAATTATTTTCATAATGTGAAACAGAAGTTAAATAAAATTTTTGTTCTAAAATGTTCTAGTATTGTACCATTGCGTAAAATGTGATTATCTTTACTTCCATAAGAAAATTTAGTAATATAGTTAATTATACTTATAATATAAGGCCTTTTGTACTTTTTAACATTAAAAATTTGTTATTTTTCATTTTGAAACTTTATTTAGGGATGATTTCTATAATCGTAGCAATAGCAGTATTAAATAATATTTTATAGTTTTATTTGTTTGAGAAAACTTTAACTGGTTCTACCTACTTAAGGTAGGTTTTAAGTACATACGAACAAATTGAAGCAATTAATTAAAAATCTAGCCTTAAAGAATAATAAGTAAAAATTTTGATAAATTCGGTCCAGTGGTATAAAACGCTGTTTCTTTATAACATCAATAAATAATAATAAATTTTAGTATATTTACATAGATTAAACAATTAATATTGGTTTCCGAAATATTACTTTCGTACTGAAATCATCTAGAATTTTGCCAGCAACAATTGCAGCAGCAGGTCGGAGTTGAACTCCACTTCAAATCCAAAGTATTAGCTTTAAGTTGTAACCTATCCATGTCAGGATTCTGTTTGGTCACATTTGCACCTTTGTGGTTTAACCTGAGAGGTGCTGACCTCTTAAATTTGCATTGGCCATTGGGCTCTCTAACTTGATAATTGATATTGATTTATATTGAAATTTTGAAGTGGGAGAGCCCTAATTTAATTCTACTATTTGGAATTGATACAAAACTGATATAAAATTAATAAGGCAACCTTCATAAATGAAAATTAATGAGGTTGCATAACCGACTGTTTGGTTTTTCTTTTAAAAATGAACTACAATCTAATTAAAAATCAGGTTGCTGATTTTGCTATAGGAATCAATAAACAAAGAACGCAAAAATGAAAAAAACCGCAGATGCGGTTGCAAATACCCCAAATAAAATAATTGATGTAAATCAAAACAGCCTGGTCGCCCGATTGCAGCTACAAGTGACGAATCCATTGATATTTTATGTCGCCGGTAATTTGATTCCCTAGTAATTTTACCCCCGGTAATTTACCCCTGGGTAATTTCGTCCCCGGTAAGAGCGATCCTTGCGTAGCCATGAATCTGTACGTAGGTTAGTGTTAGGTATTTATATTTATTTAGTGAATCTGCCGGTAAAAGAGAGATCCGTGCTTAGCCATGCATCTGCCGGTAAAAGAGGGGTGAAATTAGCGGGAGTCAAATTACTGGGGACCAAATCACCTAGTATCGATATTTTATTACTATTTAGTTATACATTTTAAATAAAGTAGGTACGTATATTAAAATTTTAAATTTATGTTTTTATCAAGAGGTAAATATTCCACAAAAAAGTTGTGTTTACATGGTTGGAATTGATTGGGATTCCTTGGAAATCACTGGAATGATATTTTGAGAAATCGTTGGAATTCTTAGAAATCTTTGAAATGCCGAGTTTTGTATACACACATTTACTTGGATGTTTACCTATATTCCAAAAAAGTTGTCTACACATGGTTGGAATTCTATTGGAAGTCTTTTGAATTTCTGGAAATCTGGAATTTTTTTTAGAAATCGTTGGAATTCTTGGAAATGATTGGAATTCTTTTGAAATGTTAGGAATTCCCTAGAAATCATTGGAAATCTACGGAATTCTTTGGAAATCACTTTGGAAATCACAATTATTTGGAAATCACCGAAAATCATTGGAATTCTTGGAAATGATTGGAATTTCTTTGAAATTACAGGAATTCCATGGAAATCATTGGAATTCTTTGGAAGTGATCTAAATTCTTGGAGATTGTTGGATATTTTGGAAATCATTGGAAATCACTGGAATTCTTGGGAAATCGTTGGAATTCTTAGAAATCTTTTAAATTCCGATTCTTGGGTACACAAATTTAGTTGGAAATTTACCTCATAATGAACAAAAAGTAATATGATATTTATAGTAAATTAATTTAATTATAATTATAATTTTTAGTTATTATAATCTAAATTTCTCATAATCACGTAAGTCAAGCTAAAAATGTGTATAGACCGCCGATGGACACTCATGCTCTTTGCTGATCAGTTTGATTAACATTTTTTGTTATTGCTTTTAATTAAATTAATTTTCCATGGCACAAGCTAAAATATTTTTTATTTATTCAAGGGATGTTTTTTCCTTTGGTGACTTTGAGGCTGCACGCTGTGTTGTATAATGAATTAATGAGATTCCATTGTACGATATTTTTTTATAGCTTTTCCGGCCGAAAGCGTAGTTGGGATGTGGTTGGTCTTTACATATTTCAAAAGTAGCTAACTATGGAAGGCTAATAATGAAATTTTTGCACTGGCTGTGCAAAATTTGTGGATGGTCCAGTAGTTTTTCCAAAATTACCAAAAATCCTGGATCCGAGATTTGGCGTGATTGCGCTTGTCAAAACCGACTCTCTGCCAACTCTCGCTCGAGCGCTGCGAGCGGTTTTGATAAGCGCTAAACGCATTAAAAAAATCCACCTGGGCATTTTTCGAATTCTGGAATCCGAGATTTGCCAATATCAGGGGCAGTGAAAACCCCTGTGTGAATTATTTTAATGATCGAATCGCAAATGAACTCGATAATATAGGAACTCGAACGCGTACGACTTGCCAATGTATGAATCACGCTCTCTCTCCCCACTTAGCGTACACTGAAAAAAAGGATTCATCATATAGATGAAAAATTCATCATTTTTACACCGATGCACAAAATTCATCAAATTGATGAACAAAATTCATCACAATAAGATTTTTTCATAAATGCTATGAATTTTTCATCAATGTCATTCATTTTTTTCTTAGGTTGAAAAATGATGAACGTTTCATCAATTATTGGTTTGATTTTGAGCTCGGTGAGCTATCTCCCCACTTAAAATTTCATGTTAAGATTACCGCAGTGTACAAGTACCGGCAACAGAATACTTAAGTTCAGCAAACATGAACGTAACCTTGTAAAATGTCATCAAAAAGTCGATTTTCAAAATTAAATTGTGAAGTAACCGTTGGGGCGATTTTATTCATCCTCGCCTCATAGGAAAGATAAAATTGTGCTCTTTCAGAATTTTTATTGGTTTTCTTTCCTACTATGAAGGGGAATAACCGTAGAATATTATCTTTAACCCGTACTGCTAACTTGATACTAAGCAATTTAAGGAGAATTCTGATACTTTTACTACTACAAGCGGAAATAACCTAAAAAAATACAATCAATTGATCTATATTTTATTCAATAAATAATTGAATCGTATTTGAATTATTTAAAAAAATGAAGTTTACCTATCTAAATTCAAACTTGAATTAAAATTTGTAATAACATCAGCTAACTCCGTGTGTCTGCTTCAATTTGGTTATTCCCATTGAATCCATGACCTTCATACGCAGATAATCTTTTTTTTAAAATTTGGATTTGAATATTTATTTTAATATACAGTGAACTCCTTCTTATCTTAGTTAGTGTAACTGCTAGCGATGTGCTTCATTAGTTTGAACCGCCAAAATTTTTAATTAGTTCTAAGTATAGTAGTTAATGACAAAAAACAAATATTATTTAGAAATTTGTAATCTATCGATTTTTATTATCAGAGCTTTATCTAATTTTTATCAATTTTACCTTATATTTAACGTTTACCCAATACATCCATGTAGGTAGATAACTGTTCAATTTCAATACCAAGTGCGAGTGTTTGTTATATTGAATTTACAAAAATGGGGTGTGCAACGGCGCTTGTAAAATATTCGGTTTTCTTTTTTAATTTAATATTTGTTGTAAGTAACTATTTTTATTAGGTTTATAATTTAAATATACAATTTATAACTATTTAGATATAGGAACAGTTTTTTAGCTCGAGTGAATGCTAAATTTCTAATAAGATTTTCATAGAACTTTGCTCGATTCATGAAATTAAAATTTCCTCATTTTTAAATTTATCATTCCAATTTGAATGAAATCCTTCGATTGATAACAGGATTAGGGTAAACGGAGCGACTAATTGGCCAATGTTCATCATGATCTCATTTGATAGGTGGACAGCCGTAAACAAATGACGAAAGACCGAGATTTTTGTTTGTTTGAAAATACGCAAGAAAAGATCGGATAATCGGAGATTTACTGTAATTAGACGCCGAGACTCCAAAACTATCATTTTTGGGACAGCTATAAAGTTGCAGATTTTTGAAAATGTTTTATTTGCTCTGGGCTCTCGCTCATTTGAAAAGTTTTTCGAAGAATAACCCTACGGAGGGCGATATTATCAATATCGAATATTTGAACATAGAAATTCTATAAGAAATATCTATAAAATGCGGTATCTATTCAAATTAAATTGGTCATACTACGCAAAAATGTGGTTTTTTTTATTTAAAACGCATTTCATAATTCGTAAATCTCGGAAAACGCGATGACAACTGTTAAAAAAATTATTAATTATGGAAAACAATATTATATTGCTGCTTTGATATCAGTTGGTCTTGAGAACATCGTTCATTTGCCACCAGATATCTTTTTTTATATTATTTAGATCCAGATGCAGAGTACAAATATTATACATTCAGATTTCTGAAATAGAAAAAGTATCGCAATTTTTTTGTACCTCTGCGAAATACTTAAAGTAAAGGAAAACCGCGCTATCTTAATTCTTTCAAATCTATTTGCAATAGCTATATCTTATCAGTTTTCAAGTACTGCTAACAGTTACTCATACGGTATATCTTTATCATTCTATGTTAATTTTTAAATTCCATCAATTTAAACTCTATTTTGAAACTTTATAACTTCTGAGAAAAGAATTATTCTGTTTTATATAGGATATATGTATTATATGTTCAGTTGCAAGTTAAACCAAAAACAGCTTTCAACGTATTTCATTGGTTAATCCAAACTTTTTGGTTTAACCTGCAAAACTACTGTTGTTACATAATATTAATTGATGTTTTCAGCTTGGAGGAATAGCGTTGATCGCAGTTGGAGTAGTTTTTTATTTAAGCGTCGATGGATTCAAAGACACTTTGGGCGATTTTGGCGACTATGCTAAAATAGTGCCAATCACAATTATCGTACTAGGATGCATTGTGTTCTTTATTGCATTTTTGGGATGTTGTGGAGCCATTCGAGAAAGTATATGTATGTTATCTACGGTAATATAAAATTTTTAATTTTTTTTATTGTGCAAAGTGAATATGAATAGATGCGACTATGATGTGTAGACAGAGCAGCTATTCTTAAGTCATTTAAGCCCAGTTGTTCAATTATTGCAGGTTAAAACAAACAGTTTAGCTTATTAGGGTTTTTCATTGGTTGACCTATATTTTTGAACAACTGGATCTTACTGCATCAGATTTAATCGTTTTTGGTCTAAAATTATAATTTATTTTTTTAGTATGGAGTGATAATGTTAGTTCTCTTCCTGCTTCAAGTTGCTGTAGCAACTGCCGTTATTGTAAAATACAATGATGTATCCGGCACTTTGAAAGATGATATCTCTAAGAAGTTTAAGGAAGAAATGCTGAAATGGGAAGGAAACAATAAAATTGACGTAGGAATTGGCGCAATCCAACAAAATGTACGCAATATTAATGTTGTGAACAATAATCGCTATTATTTAAGTAATTGATATTTTAGTTGAAATGCTGTGGAGCAATTGGTCCAACCGATTGGGACGGCAAAATACCAAAAAGTTGTTGTAAAAATCCCGATACTTGTTCGAGTTCTCCTTCCTCAAGTGACATTTTTGAAAATGGTTGTGCTGGGAAAATATTTGATGCAGTAGAAAATATAGTACAAACTATAGTAATCGTAGTATATATAATTGCGGCGTTTGAGGTAAGATTTTCATATTTTATTTGAATTTTTTATTTTATTATTTAAAAGAGATATTCATTAATTAATTATTTATTTTTTATTGTTTTAGCTTGCTGCAGCCATAGTAGCTTTCTGCCTTTCCAGCTGCATTAGGAACAATATAAGAAGAGGTTATTATTAAAAAACACTGTACGGCATTCTTCAATTTTTTTTGGAGGTACCAAAAAACTCTGGCCGTGTCCAATAGATTTTTTAATATATCTCTGTCGCTCTCTTTCATATAACGGCCACAGTAACCACTTCTTTTTCTTTAGAAGGGTTCTCTTGCCAGACACCTCGGTGGTTTGCCGTTGTCTTACCTTAACTTACATTTCTATCTTTAACTGTCATAGCACAAGGTATTAGCTTTTATTTGAGTTCATAGAAGGCCATAATATCATGTTCCATTAGTTTTTACAGGTTAACAACGAGTTCTTCATGTTTTAAACCTTTAAATAAAAATCTATTGGAAACAGCCAGAATTTGTTTGGTACCAAAACCTGACAGTACAGAGTGGGCCAATTTCGATAGTTCTTATGGGAAACTCGGTAACTATAAGAGATATCAAAAAATGGATAGCGCATCCTCGATCTCTTTTTTCGAGAAAAGCTCAAAGGTGAAAACCAGAATTCGCTATCTTTTTTTGTTTTCGAGTTATAGCCAAAAGTTCGAATTTTCGACTTTTCGATAAATGTCGATAACTCGGTTGTTTTTCAAATTATCAAAAAAATGTTAACACTTTCTTCGGGCACTCTTTTAAAAGAGGATAAAAAACGCTATTTAAAAATATCATTTTCAATTATGGTTTACATTTAAAAAAACACGACTTTATGTTGTAACTCTGAAACTGAAATAGATATTTAAACTCTTTAGCCCACTTTATTGATCTTAACAAAGTGTTCGAAGAAAGTGTTAACATTTTTTTGATAACTTGAAAAACAAGCGAGATATCGACATTTTAACGAAAAGTCAAAAATTTGAACTTTTGGCTATAACTCGAAAGCAAAAAAAGATATCTAATTCTGGTTAGCTTTTCTCGAAAAAAGAGATCGAGGATGCGCCATCCATTTTTTGATATCTCTTATAGTTACCGAGTTTACCATATATAAGAACTATTGAAATTGGCCCACTCTGTACAATGTGATGCTGATAATCAACAAAAGTAAATCAAGTTCACTTATTATTTATCTGAATAATTTTATGTTCAACGCTTTGCCGAGCATTGTAATTCTTACGTTTTAAATAAATAATTATAATAGAATAGTTATGGTGCATATCCTTAATCAAGCAACTGGCCAACTCAACGGTGGCACTGGGACTGTCGACTAATATTGACTTCGCAGTTCAGTTCAGACTGAAATTTTTTGAATATTAGAATTAATGACCACATGTCTATTTTACTTTGGGCATTTCCAAATTTGAAAGGCAAAAGTCCGGGGTTATCGAATATTTTGTGGAAATAATTGGGATTAACAAGAATGAAGAGGTATCTTAAGTTCTTTGATATAAATAATTTAATTTAATGTCTTTAGCACTCTCGTGAACATTATGTTTAGCAACATTTTATGTTTTAGATTATTCAATCTTTGATTCAAGTCTTTAACATGTCTTTGTGATGATCTAGTACGAACGAATACCTATAATTTTAGATATATTTTATTAAGTAATAAATTTTCACCCTTCTCTTCTTCTATGAGAAGTGTAAACCTATTACTTAATTAATAATTATATTAAACCTCGCAAGAATTCCTTTCAATTTCTATCTTAATATTTTGGCTCACCAGGTAGGAGCCCTAAACTAGCCCATAATCAATTGTAAAACTCGTAATAATTAAATTCGAGTAACAGGAGAATTTGTAGATTCAATTACCTATAAATATAATAACAATTAATTTACCTAAGTTAAGATGAGTTGGCTAATCCAAAGATAAAACAAGAAAAACACTAGAAGAATTTTATTCAAATTACGTTCGTATCACTACAATGTTAATTAATATTTGGGGGTTTAATTTGGATGTAAGATACAATTTTAATTTTTGATCTTACGCATTTGCTAATTTAAGGTTTGGCGGTTGGAATAAATTACTTTCCTAAATCCTTCGTATATACTAGCCAAATGTAATTTTAATGACTGATGAATATTTTTCAATTTTTTAGTGATTCTAAATTAATATTTTAAATAATTTCACTGAGTTGTCTAAATTATATTTATCTGTCTTTTATACACTTATCTGCCATTTAGACAGAAAAATAAAATGAGCCTTACATTATCATCGTTGTTTCCATTTCTTCGATGTTTGATTTCTTAATTTTTAGTGCCTTCAAGTTCGGACGAAGCTTGTTCCTTCCTTGATGACTTATGTACTGTTGATGTTCACTTTGATTTTGTTTTATTTCCCAATTAAACGTTGATATAAAAATTGCTACGATAAGGTCAATTTTGAGAATCCTACCGACTGCGCCAATTACAATAAGCATTTTAAAAATTTTTAAAATATTTATTGAATAAGTACAGTACAAATCTCGTATCAAGCGTCTTACAAAGTTATGTACTACTATTTAATTATACTACATAATATTACTACACCAGGACTAACTAACGGGAAGATACAAAGTGACAATTCACTTTGACAATAATTAGAAATTTGAAATTTTAATAATTTTATTCATAAAACTCATAACATATTTTTATTGAATATGTAGATGATATTAATTATTTGTTTTATTTCTTTGAGAAAGTAAATCTATGTATCCTATTCTATCTTCCGCATCAGCCTAGAGCTAGCTTATGCGACGATTAAGTGCTATATAAAAATAAATTTCTATTATTATTTGGTGCTTAGCGTATACAAACAACGCAAAGCTATTTGTTAGATGTCCTTGATGTCTTTACTGAATAGGTAATATCCAAATCATCTCTGAATTATCCCTACAATAAATAACTCTTATATACAATGCTGCATGTCTTATGGACATTCAGATGTCGCTAGTGTGGTTATCCAGGGGTACGGTGACCCTTCGTACTGGTTTTACCAGGACTGTACTGGTTTTGGAACCTTTGCTCAAGGCAGTTAACCAGGACACAAAAATTATTTTTGCTTGTTGAGATGTTTCTTTTTAATATTATGTTAAAGGTGAAAACCTAAAAAAAGTCAACCGTTTTTCCGTGTACTGGTTTTACATTTCATAAAAATGGTCACCTTATCCAGGGGATGATTGTTAATATCTAATGCATTTCGTCGTCGTCCTTTTACCGTCAAATATAGTATTTATATCACTATAATACCTATAATATTTTTATAATTTTCTTTCCATTTGACGGTGTAGTGCGTGTTGCATACTATGACAGATATCCTTAGAATATAAAATAGGAAGGAAGGAAGGTATGCATATCAAGGCCGAGTCAACGTGGTATCCTATGGCGGCCGGTTAATATAATTGCCAGGGGCGTAGCATAGTCACTAAAGTGTTTTGAACACATGCATGACGATCGAGTTGGAGACCAATATTCCGGAATTTTGATATTTTTCAACTAAATAGCCTTTCTCATCTAAATTTTTGGAAATATAAATTATAAAAGCGGCGTTTAATGTAAATAATTATATAGGATTACTTCGTAATATGTACGCCAATGATTCAAGCAGATTATGGTCAGTAACCTCATAAATTAATGTTTTTGTTATAAAATTAGTTAAATAACTCTAAGTACTTACTTGTGCCAAGTTATACCACAATTAATAGTTTTTTTAATCCTAGAGGTCCCACCAACACTGCAACTCACCATAATTCAACTTTAAAATTTAAAAATATAGGTCACCGATTACAAACGTGGTGCAATGGGCGGAGTTTCTACCCACGACTTTTGACTCGTACTCGATGCATGTGTTATAGTCCATTTGCTACTTCCTTCCTATTTTATATTCTAAGCAGATATCTAAGATTTTAAAAAGTTTCATGATTCAAGCGTATGGTAAAGGTTTACAAAATTTTAATCATTTAAACAATTATGTAAGATAACATTTTTTAAATGGGTGGGCACAAATTGGGCCCAATATATTTAGGGTGGGCACACAAAATTTATAAATGAACTCAATAAATACATTATAGAAATAAGTATCTAAACAAAAGGAGAAAGATAGATACCGTCAAAAGATCGTCAACTGTCCCAATTCACCTCACTTGTCCCCTTTCACCCCGTTTGACGTTAGTATTATAATAATACGATATTAACAATAGATCCATAATACCTATGGCATTCCACGAAAAATCGGTCAGTATTTTAGGTGACCCCTTCCGATTTTCCTCAAAATATCAGGTTTTTGAGAATGATGAAAAACGTGTTCTCGTGTTTTTGACCATCCCTTCTTGAGGTATAAATTTATAAACATTGCGAAAGATGCACCAATCTGATCGTTTTTTTTTTTTTAATTTTTTAAATTTCGTATAAATTTTGGGTGAGCACTTGGTGGGGCACTCCAAGCAACAAGGTGGGCACGTGCCCCCTGCCCCCCCATCCTAGCTCCGCCGCTGTCTTTCACTACGTAATATTAATAATTTATTTAATTTCAGATCGCCGATATTAATTCAAAATATGAAAAATAATGCAAAATTGCATGAACTAACATGCATATTATTTTGTTTAGATTCTACTTATGGTATGCAACCTGTATAACAGTGTCAAAAAAATAAATGATCTAGAAAAGAAAATTCTTACTACTACTAAAATTGAATCTGTATTTGGAGAAGTGGGAAATGAGAATTGCTCTCCAAATGCAAATATGGGATTATAGACCTATAGGAGTTAAGCATAAATTTTAATTAATTGAATGAATGATTGAATTAAATATTGGTAAAAACGTTAACAAAGAACGTTTACCGGGTCTCGAGGTTTTTAAACATATTTGGAAAAAATTGGTGGAATTGAAGCCACAGTTACGGTCGGCCAAGGAAAGAAATAACGTGTTCAAATATTTAATTTCAAATTAAAATTTGTTAATTATGGTTTAATTGTGCTAAAAAAGAGAGATCTGTATGTTTTACTTGTACGTAGTATACCCCAATTTATAAAATTTGCGGTGGAATGGTTACAGATATAGAAACAGCCAATAAAAAATATTTTAAGTTTACAAGATATTGTTTTCAAATGTAATAATGATTTTCAAGTATTTATATTTGATCTACTGATTATCACTACTTATCGATTTAACCATAACTTCCGCTTTAATTTTATATTCAAAATAATTATGAAATTATCTTTCAATTCATTTAATTCAATTACAAAAAATTAATCAACTTCTCGTTCAAAATCACCTTTTAGTTTCAATAATTACAAATTTTTACAATAAAAACGAGAGGCTTAAAATTTTCATTTATAGCTTTTCTTTGCCATCTTGACCGAAAAGCCCAGTCTTCCCCTCTAGTTGGAATCAAATCAACAAACTACCGGAAATTTCAAAACTCACAAAAATTAATTAAATTTCAAAGAATAAAATCTTTCCAAACACATACACAACTCAAAAATTTACTCACCCCCCTTATGTTACATCAAAATTTAATTTTTGAAGTACAGATTATTTTGCGTACTATATAAAAATATTTGTATTATTTTAAAGCCCATTCTTTGTAAAAAAAAAAAATTAAAGTACTTTTCCAATTTTCTTCGAGTTCTATGATCTATTTTTCTTTAGTTTTAGTATATTTTTGTTCAATTTCATAACCCCCCCCCCCCCATCATTATCAGTCTGTAAGTATGACCCTGATTTTACATATATAGATGGAAGTCCCCTTATGCTATGCTTTTTATCTGAAAAAAAAAAATAGAAAATCGGTTGTGCCTGTTACCAGCCAGTGGCGGCTTCTCATAAAGGGCACAGGGGCACGTGCCCTCCCATCCCAAAAACAATAGAAAGATAGATTTTCAATATAAATAAATATTTTAAAAACTATCTTTTTTATTTTGTGCCCTCCCACTTAAAAATGTCACGAGTCGCCACTGTTACCAGCATCAGTACAGTTTAATTTTTTACAAGAATATTTGTTTCGATAACTGTTTTTTAAGCTTCCATGGGCTGTGAAAACAATCAAAATTCTACATTTCAAGAGAAGATGTCCTTCCCTGGCTACGGGGATGCCTGTTGAAAATTGTTATAACAAAGAAAAAATATTGACCCAGGAAAAAATAAAAAATGTTCTTTATTTTTTTTATACTTTCAGTTTAAAATTCAGAAAAATGCGAAAGTGTCTTAAATTTATGCTGCAGGTAGGCCCCCAGTTTCCCATTTAACAGTTAATACTGGTGGCCGGTCCTGTGAAAAAAGAATTATTTTATTATTTCAATTTTCGACATTTAGGTGAATACATGATATGATTCATTTCAAGTTTTACCGTAATAAAAGTTAACCAAAGACGTAAATTCTCTTTCGCTTGCATTTTTTCTCAGAAAATGAACAATAAATTTAAACGACTGGATGTGGAGAAACCATTGACAGTTGAACTAACAACCAAGTCGGCCATCGTTACCTAGCATTGTAGTCTAACCTTGTAAAAATTTGTGCCATTATTAGTTGTGGTCCCTCACTGCTTCTGCTTGTTAGTCAGTTTTTGGTTTTCAAAGGTGATAGACGTAGTTTCTCCATTGTTGTTGTATTCGGTCGAAATAATTCAAGTTATTTAGTTTTTCTACCTGTTGATCCTGATAATAAAAGGAATAAAAATGGGTTGTGCAACTTCTTGTGTTAAATACCTTTTATTCATCTTGAATTTATTGTTTGTGGTAAGTCTTTTTTTATATTAAGTTTTTTGTTTATATTGCACTATAAAAGTGTTCGGCCAACAACGAAAACTATTTTAACTTAGGAATTTTCATTCATTTTTGGTTCAACGAGTGGGTTAAAATTGTTTAAAAAAGGACGACCTCTTCAATGATTCACAGTTGGTTACGTAATCAACAAGTTAACGTTGTTTCTTGAGTTGACCTTGTTTTTGGAAAAATATGTTTAATTTGGTTTTTATCTTGCACGACCATTCCCTGCAACTAAAAATAATTTTTCCACGTTATAAAAAAATAATTTAATTTCACTACATGAATGAAAATCGTTTTTCAATTTATTGATTCTTTTGAAGGTTGAAAAATGAAGGGTCAAAAACTGGGTTATGTCCTTTTGTACAGAAGCTCTAAGATTTTCCGCTTCCGGAATTCGTAAATTAATTTTTTGACGAATGTCTGCCTTTTCCATTTAACGCAATGAATAATTTATTATTCGTAATAGTTTTGTAAATGTAATTCTAAACCACACGCACGTAAGTAAGTACACACAAACCAAATTCATACTTGCAGACTATTTCAGTTTCAATGAAACTGAAATTTAACCTTCACCGAAGTTATTTACCAAACGTAAACTAAAAGTAAAATTTTAGTAGGTCGAAAATCTACAAAATTATTTTTAACGGAAGAGAGCCTTAAATTAGACTTCGGGAACGTCAACATCCAATAAAACTTTTATAACAAAATTGGAAATGTTTGGAATTTTTTGGAACGCTCTGAATCCACTTGTTGAATGTTATCGATTTCGACAAGTAAAGGTCACCACTATAGCGTTTTTACGTAGTATCTCTCAAAACAAAAACGAACGAACTAGAAAGACGTAAAATAAAAATCGATTAATGGATATCTCTTAGAATTTAAGAAATTAACGAAATGCTAACAAATTTAAAAATATTTTAAATGTCCGGCATATTATTCAAGCGATTGCGTGATGAGCATCGCAAAACGACAAATATTTTCTTAAAATGAAAACAAAAAACATTGCACGCATTGAGCAGTACAATGCCGCATAGCGGCTTTTGTAATATAGCAGCTGTCTCGGCTACAAATTTTACTGCTTGAATAGTATGTTGAGAACTTGGTTGGCTGGCCTTTTGCATTAAATCTAGACCAGAATTTGTGAAAAGGGTTGATCAGGTTTTGGTACCTGTGGGGGGGGGGGGATTTTCTTTTGTTTTATATTATGTATTATAGCACTTGGCTTTGCTCGGGTGCGACTTCATCTTAAAAAAAAGGTTTAAAATTTTAAATTGCTGAGACTTCAGCTGTAGATTTGTATAACAAATGAACCGGCATATGCACTGACTTTCTGTTTACTTCCAGATAACTTGTATGTTATATTATATCAATAACAAGGAAAAATTGGACCGAACGCTAAAGTAACCTTGATTAGAGATTTATCGTCATATTTATATTAACCATATCTGCATTAACAAATCCGAATGTAATGTCACGTGGTTTTAATGGTGGAATTTTTTATAGCTTTCTTTTGACATATGAAAGGATGGGTGCTATGATTTTAAAAGGGGGGGGGATTGCAAAATTCGAAAACTTGATAACGAAATGAACATAGTGGAGAAATATCGATTTGTCAGTGCAAAAAAGGTCAGATGATTTTTATGGGTACATAGATCCATTAAATTCCCTGTATGTTGATTGTTGGAAGCATAGAATACTTTTACTGCCGCTTCAAGTTGACAGTAATTGAATGACATACACTCACGTTTTTTGACGTTTCGCGAATATATCAATATTTATCAATATTATTTTGTATACTTTGTAGAAACGATTAAAACTTGGAACATTATAAATTATCTCAGAATAACAATATTGTTTTGAAAATAAAATGATGATATGACAATGACGAGACAAGTAATCACAAGAGCCGAGATTGACACCACTGAAAAAAATCCAATTTTTTTTTCGTGTCGATGAACAAAATTCATTGGATTGATGAAATAATTTAATAATATTAATGAAAGAATCATTGAATTTATGAATTTTTCATCAATATCATCCAAAACAATCCATCAATTGTTTTTCAGTGAGATTATCAGCAAGCCTGCATATTTAAATCAAGTAATTTTTTTCATTATTATAATTTTGTGATAGAAATTTCTCACAGTTGAGATTTATTATTATTTCTCGCCCCTTATAAATTTTGTCTTTTGTTTTAGGAACATCCTGTATGATGCATATAATTGATGGATTTATTTATTTTTACTGTCGGATAGAAAACTCCCGTCACATGAATCATTCTTTATTTATAATTGTTTTGGTCCTTTGCCAGAAAACTTGACAATTAATTCCTCATTTATTTTTAATTCAAGTCGTTCCGCTTCAAAGCTTGTTCATTTCGATTTGGATCGCTTTATCTCAAATTTTCTGCACAATATCATTTCTCTTCAAATTCTATTGTTTGCATTTCCCGTGTCAATAATTTTCTTTATTCTTTTTATCTTTCCACCCAATATCATTCGCTAGGATTTTATATTTTTTATTGTTTTTTTTTGTTTTTGTGCGTTAATTCATTGACCTGCCTCTGCGTTTTTTATGCTAATTTAAATAATTAAATGTTTTTTTGACAATTACTTATATCAACTAAAGGATGCACCTGACTAGTTTTTATGTAAATAAGGTGGCAAACATGTTCATAATTATGTTATTCATTTTACAAGCATTCCTTTGTGTTTTAAAACATGTGAAAAGTTTCCAAAAATAATTAAATTTATAATATATTTTTTATGCTGATGCGACTTAATTTTTTCGACACTTTTTAGACTTCTGCTGCTACCGAAGAATTTTGTATTAATTTTTGTTCATAAAATTTAATCATATACATCTTCCAATATGCAGATTTGTCTTATTTAATTTTTTAAAAATTAATTCTGGCCGAAACGGTTCAATATACCACAATTAGTAATATAAGTAATATCATTTTTAAATAAATTGGAAAATTATATCAATTGTAGTTAATATTCATAGGATTGAAAAACATACACGCAATGCTACAGGTAAAACCCCCGATTAAATATTAAACGAAATATAAATTCAAGTTCTCTGGGAAATCGTCTCACGTAATTTTTATTCATTCTTTGTTGTGGTTTTCAGAAAAACCAGAAGGAAAAACTTATCATAGTTTTGCTTTAATCCTGTTTGTTTGTTGATACAAAACACCGATGATGGGAAAGTAATTTGCAAAGTCTGAAGTACATCCCAAGCTAGTTAATTTTTACCTAAATATATCCTTTTATCGATCGGTCTTTTTATCCTGGAATATTAAAGAATATCTTTTAGAATATGGAAAAATGAACACAATCAAGATGTAATTTGTACTTGATGTCATTGTTTGTACTACACACGCATTTATTAATTATTAATCCTAGTCACGGTAGTGACTGCATTAAAACACTGAAAATATACCTGTCTCTCTCTTACACATTTTAAAATATATTTGCATCTCACTTGCGTTTATCGTCCCCTTAGGAGTGTTAGCGCTTCATAATAATAAAAGTCAAGATTTCAAGAGCAACCAATTGAGTATTTTTAATTTTTAATAACGTGGTTTAGAATTTAAATAATTATTTAGCGAGAGATCATAATGCAAATACCCGACCTTGTCAGATTAACACTGAAGTCACGCAATGCAAATTAGCCCTTCACCGAGTTGAGGGTTGCGGGGTCAGGTTAGCTAGCACCTCGTTATTAAAAAAAGCAATATATCGTCCAGTAAAAGCGTCTCATCAAATTTTAATCGTATATTAAATTTTCAAATTGTATTACCGTTTTGGTTGGTTTTACCTTTTCCCTATTTTGTTTTTATTAAATAGTATATTATTTCATTAGGATTGAAAGACACACTTTTTTACGTTTATTTATGAAAGGCGGCAAAGGGTTGAAGATTTGAGAACTTCCGAAAGATATTGTTAAATTGGATGCAATTGTCTTTCTATAATTTATATTATTCGATATTTTCATCATTTTCAAATTAAATTTATGCAATACCGATGATGTGGGTTTTTCACTTTGCCCACTTGAATTATTAGTATTGATTTCCACGCAACGTTAGTGTATTTAGAATTTTATATGGAGTATATTAAACAGATTAACTAAACTATTTATTTATTCCTGATAATACGTTGTTTTAATGTTGTTATCGCTGAACTTTGTTTACAGCCAAAGATATTGCATTATATTTAAAACGAATATGGTAATTTAGCTGAGGCGTATCGGATTGGATAAAAAACTAAACATTTAAATTATGCACTGCGGAATATTTGCTGATTAAGGGTAGGGTTTGCAGTGTTAAACTCTATTATACTCATCTTATAAACTAACACAAAAAGCTTAAAATTTTGAGGAAAGAATTATTTTACATTGACAAATTAGGTTTTCATTCATAAAGTCGCTCGAGGAGATATAGAAATTCCATTGATATAGTGGAAAATCCAACCACATCCAATTGGGTTTCATAATGACTCTATTATGATGGCATTTTTACAATATCCGCTTGGTTCACGTTATCAGTTTAACTGTATTTTTGATAGTATTTCGGTGACGTCACAAACGATCCTTTACTTCATTTGGAAAGCTTACTAAGCATTGTTATTAATAATTATAATATGACGAACAAACTTACTTTTAATTTCAAAGTGATTTTTCCACAATTAATTAATGTCTTGCTTTTGGACGCCATCAAATCTTGTAGGTACCTATTAATTGTTTTGCCAGGATAATTAATTTTTTTTAGAAAATTTATTGTGTGCTTTGCGATAATTTCTCAACTACAATCTTATAATGTAGCTAATAAACTAAGCTAATTTGGACATATAAATTTTTTATCAATTGTTTGCTTTATTTGTTTAAAATGTACAAAAAATACCAGAATAAAGCTGGAAATCCAAGCTTTACTTGTGTACTTTTGTATATTTAAACAGGCGAAACAAATAATAAAATAAAATTGTACTAGGGTTGGATTCTTGAAAATCTGTTTTGAAAACGTTTGAGGTTTGAGACCACATACGTTTTCAAAACACAAGTTTTTAAGAATTTACACCCAGTATTAATAAGTATTACAAAAAACAATTTAAAAATTGTTTTTGTTCGAATTATCGTTGCCTTGACGACCACGAGCAAAGATTAAAATAAAACCTGAAGATTTTGTGGATAAATAAAGGTTAAACGAAGATAAAATATCGGGCCTCTCTCTCTGTCATTTACAGGCTTTCTTTTAATTTTCTGATTTTTTTCATTTTGCCTAACGACAACGACGTATGTCGATACCAAATTTTAATAAAACCAAAAAGTTAACAATCCTTTGGTAAATAAATTTGGCTTTACCTGAAATCAAAAAAAGCTAATTTTATACTTTTTTAATTTATTTCTTTAATTTAATGTTAAACCTGATTGGTGGTTCCGCATAGAACTTGAATGAACATTATTAGGTATAATTAAAAAAAAAAAAAAAAAAATTAAGTGCAAAAATATTGTGTTAAATGAGCCCCATCTAATTTATTTCAATCAAATCTTCGAATTTGGGTTTTACGTAATATTTAAAAAAAAATAAAGATAGTCGTGAGAATCGGTAGACAATTGAATGTTCATCATCGTAACTGAACACATTTATTATGATCTGTAATAATATATTCTATGCATAATATAATAATCTCAATGGCGTTTTATGCCTGTTATAAGATGCAAATTGAATAAAACGAATTAAAATTTGAGTAAAAAAATATTATTATTATATTTGAATAGCAATACTACGCAGAGGCGGCCAGGATTTTAATTTCAGGGGGGGGGGGGCATTTCTGCAAAATAAACAAAATATTAAAAAATATATAGGTACGTATTTAGTAAGGACCTTGGTTTAAAACCTTATTTAAAACACTTATTATACGTCGGTTCGCAGAGGGTCCCCCCCCCTTGATGTCCGCCCTTGGTACCTAGGAAATCCGAAGCTGTGCTGCAATAGCTAATCATATTCGCAATAAAGCAAAATTTCGCAAATTTTTTTATTTTTTCAGGAAAGTTGTGCTTCTATCGAAAATACGTCACTTTGAAAATTGTATACTATATTTCTATTTTTATTGCACCACATAAAAATATGTACCTACATCACCAGATATTTTGTCTGTTTATTACTTTTGATTAAATTAATCATAAAATTTTAATATTTTGTGTAATTTTCGGTAATCATGTGTAAGAAAATATTTGTTACGCGTAACTATGTCTAAGAAAAGCTATAAAGTGGTATACAATACTCATATTGTTGGCACCCCAAGGGATCATTTTTAATGATCCGTGAAAGCTAGAAATTGGGAATAGTTGTTCGATATTAAAATATTTAGTTTGACTCGGCAGTTTAACGTTTGCCTTTCAATAAAGCAGTTTAGAAAATAAAATTGGTCTTTTTGTTAAAAATTCATCTTACAAATCAGAAGTGGGATTAAGTTTTCCGTGTTCTTGAGTAATATTGATAAAATGGGACGTTCACGGGAAAACCCCGCCGACAAAAGTGGTGATAAACGAAAAAGAAAACGTGGAACGTCAAGTTCCTCGAGTTCTTCAAGTTCTTCGAATTCAAGTTCGGAAAGTTCGAATAGTGAAACGGTGCGACAGAAATTGCGACGACTTAGACAATTAGAAAAATATGTTTCCAACGCACGACATTTTAACACAACGTTATCAGATGAAAATGTCATACCTCCCTTTGATCCGAAGAATGATGACTTACCTATTGAAAAATGGGTTGGTAGAGTGGATCAACTTGCTCGAAGTTATTCTTGGAGTAGTGCCCATATTGTTAAATTGGTGGCAAATAGATTAAAAGGAATGGCTAGACGTTGGTACGATACGCAGGATTATTTATGTCCGAGGTGGGAAGAAATAAAGCAGCTTTTAATCGAACAGTTTAAGAAGCCACTACCTTTTGGGAATTTGTTATGGGAAGCTACAAGATACGAAGCAAGGCCAGGACAAGACCTAAGCGAGTACTGTTTTAATAAATTGGAAAAATTGAGAGCCCTCAAAATTGAAATACCTCAAGAATATTTAATTGATGCTATAATATACGGTATAAAGGACGAAAACATAGAGCGATCGGCTAGATCGAGCAAATTTTTAAACACTAATGAGTTGTATTCATATCTTAGTACCATAAAAAGTATTTCTGTGAGTGATAGTTATGATAAGTATGGGTCTAAAAGGGAAGATAACTTTGAACAGTCGCAATCAACTTCCAGTTCACGTTTTTTAAATACAAGTAGAAACAACAGTTCAACAAGTGTGAGTTGTTTTAATTGTAAAGGTCCACACTATTCGAAATATTGTCCAAAACTCAAAGTTGAATGTTTTAAGTGTAAAAAATTAGGACACAAGCAAAATAATTGTCCTAATAAAAATGATAAACCTGAGATTAAGAATTGATTGAAGAAGTTACAAAGGAGTGTACTACGGGTTCTTGTATGGAGAGTGTAGTTGTGAATGGATTAAAATTGAGATGTCTGGTGGACACTGGAAGTGCGTGCACCATGTTGCGAAAGAAAATAATTGATGAGTTGGGTCTAAAAATTACATCTGATGGTAGCAGCCTTGTTTTGAAAAGTTTTTCGGGTGAACCAGTGATGAGTTGTGGAACAGTGAAGATTGATGTGGTTCTAGTTTTGATTACAAGTGATGATAATATAAGGCATTAAGAAGTTGCTACCAAAGTATAAAGATCAGTTTAGAGTAGTTAAAGTGTTGGTCGTCGTGTGCCAGTCGAAGTAGTCAATGTTGGTAGTAGATACACCGCAATTTGTAAGTGAGTAATTGCCCAAAAGACGGAGTCCCTTTGTACTTTGCATTATTGAGGTGGTAGCCTCTGAGATTAGTGTTATCTGAGGTGGTAGCCTCTGAGATTTTTGTTATTTGAGGTGGTAGCCTCTGAGATTTGTATTATTTGAGGTGGTAGCCTCTGAGATTTGTGTTATTTGAGGTGGTAGCCTATGAAATTTGCGTTATTTGAGGTGGCAGCCTATGAGATTTGTGTTATTTGAGGTGGTAGCCTCTGAGATTTGTGTTATTTGAGGTGGTAGCCTATGAAATTTGCGTTATTTGAGGTGGCAGCCTATGAGATTTGTGTTATTAGAGGTGGTAGCCTATGAGATTTGCGTTATTTGAGGTGGCAGCCTATGAGATTTGTGTTATTAGAGGTGGTAGCCTATGAGATTTGCGTTATTAGAGGTGGTAGCCTATGAGATTTGCGTTATTTGAGGTGGCAGCCTCTGAGATTTGCTTTATTTAAGGTGGTAGCCTCTGAGCTTTGCATTATTTGAGATTGTAGCCTCTAGATGTTGACGAGATTAAATTGATTATCTTTTGGCTTATAAACGTAGAATTAGTGTGCGCTAATTTAGTTACTTGTGTGTTCTTCTGTTAAATATAATATTTAAATTGCTTTATGACCTATCAATAATGTTGTAGTAGTTATAAAATTGTATGGTAGTACAATTATTACGTTTAGTTGATACTTTATAGTTGGCTTTGTTATTTTGATGTAAAGGTTTGGGTGAGGACACCCAAATTGGTAGGATAGCCGAATGTAAGAAAATATTTGTTACGCGTAACTATGTCTAAGAAAAGCTATAAAGTGGTATACAATACTCATATTGTTGGCACCCCAAGGGATCATTTTTAATGATCCGTGAAAGCTAGAAATTGGGAATAGTTGTTCGATATTAAAATATTTAGTTTGACTCGGCAGTTTAACGTTTGCCTTTCAATAAAGCAGTTTAGAAAATAAAATTGGTCTTTTTGTTAAAAATTCATCTTACACATGGTTATTCAAATCTAAATAGTTTCCCGTTGACGTCACACTATCAGAATCATACAATTGCTGATTCCTAATAGACAACCGATGAATCACAATTTTAATTTTTGTGTTAGTAACAGAATTTCTTTTTATTGTTCATTCATTTTTTTTGTTAGTAATTTGAATACCATATTTTTCGTAAGAAACAATTTTCCCTTGCGTTATCCATTAAACAAATTGGCTTTCCACTCTTGGTTAGAATAATTAATTTATTTTAATTGTGAATATTTTTCCGTTTTAATAGAGCAACTGATTCTTCTTTGTTTTTGTCAAGTCAACATTCTTATCGCGGTTTATAAATAATATTGTGTAAATATCTTCTATCTATCATCGTCGCCATAACGTCTAATCAGTACAGAATAGGACATTACACATAATAATATTGTAGATTAAAAGTATTGTTTGTACTGTGTAAATCAATGTTTTGATCCAGATATATTGACGATATCATTCAACTGTCAAAGCAAGGTGAAATTGAATTTATTGAAGAATTTAAAAATCCCAATAATGTTGATATCACAGTATATGTGATCGGGCCGCTGGTGACCCCACTTTGTCGTTCAAGGGTTAAATTTTTTTAAATGTCCGTTGACCCTGCAGAATCATATATCTCTTCAAAATTAACAGCCTGGTATTTCCAAGTACCTGGTTTTTCAACTTTTGTACATTATTTCTACGAGAAAGCCAATTATTGTATATTCTCATTGATAATATCGGTGACGCTATTTTACGAGTTATGACGTATATTTGTCCCGATTAATCACTTCGGCGGTTATTCTTGCAGTCAGGAATAACGAAACCTAATTGATAACTATACATATTGTTTAGTAGACGAAGTTGCGTGAGCACGAAAGGAAATCGCCATAATTTCTAATGCCTATTAAAATAGCACGTTATAGTTATCGCGTTGGTTTAATTTGTAGGTGTTTGTGTATTTTTAGGATTTATATCATAAAACAAGAATGAACTTTCAATCATAAATTCAATGAAGCATGTGGAACTTTGCAATAAATTTAAGCAATTGATACTAAAATAAAAGTGACCCAATTTTTTCACTTATTTGATTATTTGAAAAGCACCACTCGCAGAATTATTTTTAATGCAAAAAAATTTTTCACCAATATTTCACGCTCGATCTCTTGAATTAATAATTATTTCAAGGATTCATTTTAATTACAATATAAAATAGGTCTTTCACCGCGGTTTGGTACTTATGATGCAGCTAGGATTATTATGGAACAAGGCTGTACTTGTTTAACAAGGGCGTATAATTTTGTCATTCCTCTAGTGTGATTTTTCTAATTAAACAAAATGGCGTAACGTGTATTAATTCCACGAGGTCGTTTGTTAAATGAGCGAACTTGTATCTCGAATTAAACTTGGAATTTACGTAACCAATTGATTGGAGCAAGAAAATATCCAAATCAGATGGGTGATTATTTCCACACGGATGAACGATAAACTTATGCAGATTATCAATAAATTGAATCTTTAGTTCATTTTTGTGCTATCCAAAAACACTCAATTATCAAGTCGGGAAAACGATGGAAATGTTAAAAGTACCGACAGTTTGGTCGGGAATAATTATTATGTTCTTGATTAAGTAAGTGGGTGAAAAACGTCAGATTATATGAGGTAATACTGGTTTCCTGTAATGTATAATTGCGGTGACAACAAAATAAGACATTAGAGAAATACGCTGAGTGCTAAAATACGAAGAAAATAAGTTACCAGACCATATAGTTAAAAATAAGCCAGAAAATTCCGAGACGCGGATTTTATCTGTAATTAATTTTTCTTCCTGATTATCATTTTAGTTTCAGAACTTATTTTATGCCTTCCTACTGGTTAAAAATAAAAATGTTGCTTAAAATTCCCTAGTGCGTAAACACCACGATTTCCTCACTAGTTGTATAAATAGCTATTTTCTTATTTCTTATCGTTTCCGCAGCATTTGGAGTATCAAGTCAATGCTTTCATCAATTGAAATTACACGTAAATGATTATTGTTTTGTCGTTGGTAATACACAACTCTGCCAAATTTTAGGGCTATTGTTCATCTGGAAGTGATTGAAAAATCGATTAGGAAAAGCTGCGGCGAACATTCAAAGGAACTATAATAAAAGCTTTTAAAAAGCTTTTAATAGAAATGGGGTTGTATTTACTACGTCCGTATTTTATGCGTTGATTCGTTAATATCATCAAGAAAAAACTCTTAGCCATGATTGTGTAAGAATAATGGTTACCTAACTCCCATGTTTACAACTAAGATTCAAAGTCTGCCAACAGGTGCTTTATTATGACGATGACGTCAGCAGTACAACTTGGTCTTGAACGGGCAGAGATCGAAGGGAATATAGAATTTTTTAAATGCACAACTGCGGATGATGTATAAATGGATTATAATAAACAATCGCTGAGTTACTGAGTTCATCGATGGATGGCGTCACTGTTTGAAGTTGCGAACAAATTCAATAATTTTAATAATTATAAACAACAGGTTTTTGAGAATTTGTAAGGTATTCTCGTGCCATGAAATTAATTAATAAATATTACTGAACTTGAATATAATAAATATTTTACAAATATACCAGGATCACTAAAATGGCAATGCATTTCTTTTGTTGACTTTTGATGTCACAGGCAATTTCACGAGCAATTAAATAATCAGGAGTTTATCTGTATGTTTAGGTATGTAGGTTTACCTTGCGGAGCCTCTAGACTATCGCATGTAACAATCTTCCGAATTTGTGACATTGTTATGGGTGTTTTCAGGTAGATCAAGATTCAATGCTGCTTAAATGAGTTAGCGTTCCAATTGATTGAATCTATCACGGAAGTTCTTGGTGTTTTTTTCGACTGATGTTCTCCATTGAATAAATATGAAGCGAGGTTTTATGATACCCTACCGATGATTCATTCACTAGGTTAACTTTTTATTAAACAGCAAAGTTCAATGTTGCTCTTTTCCAGTTAAAATATAGGTACAGTGGCTCACAGAAATAAAGACACAGTCCTATGTTAGCAATGTAAATTGTACCTTTTAAAGACCCTTTTTCTCATATAAAAATCACTTTTACAGCAATACTTGCTGAGACAGTTTTTGTAGAAAATTTATTTTCCTTCATTTTTGTTTCTATACATTTTTCTATTTAGTCGCACCGTTTCCGAGATACAGCGATTTGAAAAAAAAGCTGTATATATTTTAATAAAATTAATATTCTTCTCATGGTAATTTTAATAAAATTTTTACAGAGTTTATTTTAAGTCGCTGTATCTCGGAAACGGTGCGACTAAATAGAAAAATGTATAGAAACAAAAATGAAGAAAAATAAATTTTCTACAAAAACTGTCTCGGCAAGTATTGCTGTAAAAGTGATTTTTATATGAGAAAAAGGGTCTTTAAAAGGTACAATTTACATTGCTAACATAGGACTGTGTCTTTATTTCTGTGAGCCACTGTATGTTGCAGCTTCTAAATTCGATTATTAGATTATGAAGCGCCTTAGGCGGCTTTTGCAACTTGGAACACCAATTAATTATGTCTAGAATAAAATAACACTGTAAGATAGGTAGGACGTTGCTCCAGATTTGCTTCTGTTTGGGCAAAAAGTTTTACGGTGGAAGGTCAATCAGTTAGAGTTTAGATTCAGTGCACTTGTTGTATCTAAGTAGAAATTAAATTGTTGTAAACGAGTAGAAAGTAAAACTTCGCATGTAATTCAAATCTAGGTCGACCGATTAGGAAGTTTACAGATGCATTAAATTTCTTTCGTAAATTTACTAAATGTCAAACGTTACACTCCGAGAGTACTATAATATCTTGCTTGTTTCCTCTCAGTTTTTTTTTACTAATGGATTTTTCTTATTAATAATGAAACATTCCCTACGTAACTAGTTCGACCCTGTGAATTTGTTCTTTTTTTAAATTTGTTTAATAGTCTCACTTGTACAACAACAGTGGGCAATAAAAAAAAACCGGAAACTCTGATATAATAATTTCAAGAATATGACTTTGTATGGGTGCGTGGAATTTTGATAACGAAATATGATATTTTAAATTTAATTATTTTAACCGAAAAAAATGCTTTTAGTCGTGATTCGCGAGTTTCTGTTATACATTTTTGGAATTTGGAATCTGAATTACTGTGTAACAGCGTAATACTTCTAAATCTAATTTTTGACTGGGAGGTCTGGGGGTTTACAAGACTGTTCAAGGATATTAATAAACGAATCTCCAAGTGACAATAAAGTGAATTCAAATTTTAGTCTTATTACTATTCTGAGATGATAATTTTTGGGCTGGAAACCTGTTGCCCCCCCCCTTGCCCGATCATAAATTTTAATTAAAAATAAATTAGTAAACTTTTGTAAAATTGTCAGTTTTCTTACTTACGAAATGTAATTGGATGTAAAAATAAATTGTATCAACTTTACTTTTTGTGTTAATTGCATACATATATAAATTAATTAGTATTGATTGATGAGTCACCTATGATTTATTTAGTGTAGTCGGTATTGCAGTGACTGACGTCATAAATGTGATTTGCAATAAGTTCTTAAAACAAATTATCGAAATGTTTCGATTTCAATTTTGAAATTTTACTCTCCCTCTCCATGGTAAAAGCAAAAATTACTCTTTTTTCCCAATAATCCCAAATGATGAAAGGTTGGGAACCACAGGCTAAAATAGCACTTTCGGTATACTTGATAAACTTGCATCCCGGTTCAACTGATAATGCTTTTAGTAATATTTTTCGAAATTATTATTTTAGTTTTTTGATATTATCAAACTAAACTGATCGTTAACATAAAAATTAGAAACCCAATGGGTGTGTAAATACCACAAAACCTGTTCAACTAAAATGTAATTTATAGCTAATCAAAATATACTTTTTCCTTGTGTTACGTTCAAAATATCATATTTCAAAATGCCTACACACCCCTTATGTGTGAGGAGGAAAAGGCAGTGTGAAACTAGATGCACTCACGCATACATGTGTTAATCCTTGAAAACTACTTATTACAATAAATATAGCAATAGTTCATTCAAGTGTTTTAATACAACAATTAGAAATACAGTCCACTCACAAATAAATTTAATTCGGTTACATAAACATTAACATTTTGGTCTAATCGAGACGGATTTGAATCATTTAAACATAAAAGTGCAAAATAGTGGTCGTCCTGTACATTATTCAACTACGGGTAAGCCGGAGGTCCATACAAGTGGAACAAGAAACTTATGGTCCAGTGCAATTAATACCACCAATATTGATAACGTATGGGAAGCATCCAACAGGCGCAAATGAACGTAAGAAAACCTAACAATTTTCCTTTCTTATCCAGTTCAAAATTGCTTCAATTATTACTATTATTTTGTAACAATTTTAACCTATTTTACAATTTTAAACCATTGTACAATTTAACAATTTTAAACTATTGTACAATTTAACAATTTTGCTAGTTATTCTACAATTTAACAATTTTCTAAAAAATCTATTTTACAATTTGATAATTTTTAAATTATGCTACAAGTTTTTAAAAATATTCAACTATTGACCACCTGCTATTCTTAGTCCCTAAGTTTCACGGATCATTAAGAATCTTCTAGGGTCGCAAAATAAATAGTGGCTATTCAAAAAACCACCCATATCTAATATTTTTATTACTGTGGTTTATTCTACTATACTATTTGAACACTATTTTATGGTTTAAATTAATTAGGTACAACGTACACAATTTCTAAACGATTTACTTATTTCTTAGAAAAATTATTTACACCATTTACAATATTTCATTTACTACCGGGTGTCAATTGTGCTCTCACAGTACGTAATTTGAATTAACAATCAATTTTTATACAATTAGTAATTTTGATAATTTTATCGCGACAATGTCAAACGACTTAACTCTATTGCGTCGTCAACGCGGAACTATCAAAAGGCAATTAACAATATTTCAAAACTTCTTACAACCAATTCAAGAAGCATTTGATAATAATGAATCAATACAAGAAATAACAATTACACAATTACAAGCTCGTACGAAACAGTTCGAAACCCTATCGGATGCGTATGAGACAATTCAGTGTAACATTGAATGTACTTGCAACGAAGATATTCTTGAACAAGAATACGTTGAACGGGATCAGTTCACAAACTTATATGCCGAAGCGTTGGCAGTTGCCCAAACAATCCTACAATGTACTGACGATGTTAATCGGTCGCACGACGTTGAAAATTGCGATGATACCGCAAATGATGCCGCAAACGTTGCCGACAATAATGCTGCGAGCGTTGCCGCAAGTGTTGCTTCAAGCCATACCTCACTCATTGCCGCAAGCAATGCCGCACCGCAGCAATTGGTGGATCAAACAAACCACCTACCACGAATCAGATTGCCAACCATAAATATTCCATATTTCAAAGGCCATTATGGTTCGTGGCTAGAATTCAAAGAGACTTTTGAGTCACTTATTCATAACAATAACACCATAAGTGACATTCAAAAGTACCATTATTTAAGAACGTCGCTTCAAGGCGATGCTCGAAACGCCATTCGAAAGCTAGAATTTTCGAGTAGAAATTACCAAACTGCCTGGAACCTGTTGTGCAAGCGATATGACAATTCAAGATTGTTAGTGCATAGCCATGTGAAATCACTCTTTGAATTGGAAACACTAACAAAGGAAACATCAATAGGCTTGAGAAATCTAATCGATGCAACTTACCAGCATTTAGAGTCCCTTGAAGCACTAAACCAACCAGTTAAACACTGGGACACTTTAATAATCTATTTGCTGACTACCAAACTGGACAAAACTACAATTAAAGAATGGGAAGAGCAAAAAGAGTTAAATGTGTTACCAACTTTGAGCGATCTCGAAAATTTTCTATTAGGTAGAGCCGAACTGTTGGAAACAATGGAAATCAAATACCATAAACACCTTAAAGAACCGGTAGCTTTACGATACAATAATGGAAAACGAAATATATCGCAATGTCACGTATCAACTATGGAAACAAATTACAAATGTAATCTTTGCAAAGGGTCACATTTAATCTATACTTGTCCAGATTTTCTTAGCTTGACAATTAATGCAAGAATCGACAAGATAAATCAATTACGGTTGTGTTCAAATTGCCTTCGCGCCGGTCATAAATCCGAACAATGCAGGAAAGGCAATTGCAGAACCTGCAAAGAAAAACATAACAGTTTGATTCATCAAGTTCACGATAACACTACGGGAACTTCTACGCAAGAACTACAAACTGCCACAAATTTAACCATTTTTCCTACTATAAACAATCAGGTACTATTGTCTACAGCCACAGTTTATATTACAGGATTCAATGATATCAAACATCCCTGTCGAGTAATGCTGGACAGTGGAGCACAAGCAAATCTAATTACCGAAAGGTTTTGTAATCAGTTACAATTGCCAACAATTTCTGAAAAGCTATCAATATTCGGGATCAATCAAATTGAATCAACTTTAACAAAGAAATGCAATGTAACAATTACTTCACCGGTTAACAAATATACTACACTGTTATCGTGCCACATAATTCCAACTATTTCAGGAAATGTGCCAATGTATCCGATAACAGTACCATTAAAAATCCCTGACGGCATACAGTTGTCAGATGAGAAATTCCTGGAACCCAAACCAGTAGACATGCTAATTGGCTCGGGTCTATTCTGGGACTTAATGGTTAATGGAAAGATAAACTTGGGAAAAGGCTTACCAACACTGCAAAATACTAAACTAGGTTGGGTAGTAGCTGGTAATGTTCCCATGTATGCCAACCATTCTAGTACATCATGTAACTTCATACAAAGTAGCTATGCACAAGAAGACGAACAATTAAAGCGATTCTGGCAGATCGAAGAAGTTCCTAATAAGAGTTCTTCGATGAC
Organism: Cantharis lateralis; assembly: GCA_963170105.1. Taxonomy (NCBI): domain Eukaryota; kingdom Metazoa; phylum Arthropoda; class Insecta; order Coleoptera; family Cantharidae; genus Cantharis; species Cantharis lateralis. The sequence goes on from OY720626.1 coordinate 9,717,075, forward strand.
CGACGAAGAAGCCGAGTGCGAAGCATTATTTACAAAATACACTTCGCGCGATCATGATGGTAGATTCGTGGTCAAATTTCCTCTAAAACATTCACCCAACTTACTAGGAGAATCTTTAGAAATCGCCAAGAGACGTTTTCTTGCATTGGAAAAACGATTCCAAGCAAATCACAAGTTCAAAGTATTTTATCACAATTTTATCGCGGAATACATCTCATTAGGTCATATGAGTAAGATAATTCCAACCGCGTCAAACACTAATGAAATTCCTATACCTTACTATCTACCACATCACGGTATAGTAAAAGAAGATGATCATTCAATGTCTAAATTCCGTGTTGTGTTTGATGGATCATCTCCGACGTCAACAGGATGGTCTTTAAATCAAATTCAATTTATTGGTCCAAAAGTACAAAATGACATTCATTCGATTTTACTACGGTTCAGAAAGCACACCTATGTTGCCTCATCTGACGTATCCAAAATGTATCGTCAAATTGTCATGCATCCAGAACACAGACCGTTGCAGCGTATAATATGGAGAGACGATCCATCTAAGGAATTTTCAATTTTACAATTGAACACCGTTACGTACGGTACTAGTTCAGCGCCATATTTGGCAATCAAATGTTTAAAACAAGTGGCATTAGATAACAAGGATGACTTTCCAACAGCTGCTCAAGTCATATTATCTGATTTCTATGTGGATGATTTGTTGACTGGAGCAGATTCAATAAAACAATTAAACACCACTTGTCAAGAAGTTTCGTCACTATTGCAATCCAGTGGATTCATGCTACGAAAATGGATTTCAAATGACCCAAGTGCACTGACTGAACTCAATCCCGACAACGTTTCTAACGGAATTCTTGCACTTGGAGAACATGAAAGTTCGAAGATTTTAGGTGTACAATGGGTCAGTCAGTCAGATACGTTAACATTCAGCATTAATTCATTCAATGTGACGGAACCACTTACCAAACGTAGGGTCTTAGCTAACATCGCTCAGTTATACGATCCCTTGGGACTTATCAGCCCATGTATTATATTAGCAAAAATACTAATTCAAAAATTATGGTGTCTCAAACTATCTTGGGATGAACCACTACCAAACGATCTAACCAACCAATGGAATCGATTCAGAATAGAGTTGACGAGTCTAAACAGAATAGAAATCCCACGCAATGCCATTGGGAAACACTCAACTCTATATGACATTCATTGTTTCTGTGATGCGTCACAGGATGCATATGCAGCATGCATATATCTAAGAGGTCAAAATTCAATTGGTGACTTCACCGTGAATTTATTATGTTCTAAAACTAGAGTTGCCCCAATTAAAACAGTAACTATTCCTCGATTGGAACTATGTGCGGCACTGCTTGGAGCAGAACTAGTAAATCACGTCATAAAATCTTTGAATATTTCAGTTCCCATTTACATATGGTCGGATTCACAAATCACCTTATGTTGGATAAAAACAGAGCCGAAATTACTCCAAATTTTTGTGGGAAATAGGGTTAGTAAAATACAAAACCTAACGAATTACAATGACTGGTATTATGTCAACACAAAAGAAAACCCCGCAGATATCGCATCACGTGGTGTTTTACCAACTAAATTAGTGAATTCTAATCTATGGTGGCATGGGCCAAAGTTTTTAAAAGAGCCGAGCTCACAATGGCCTACAAGCAAATTTAATATTACACTATCCGAACTACCAGAATTGAAAACAACAACACAATTATTCCCCATTTTAAATCAACCAGCAAATGATATTTTTTCGAGATACTCAAATTTGAATAAATTGAAAAGAGTTATGGCGTATTGCAAACGATTTATTCATAATTCGAGATTTAGCAACAAACAAATAGGTCTAATAACGGCCGATGAGATGCGCGCAGCTACGAAAACACTAGTTACGATAGCGCAACTTACCAGTTACCCTGAAGAGATCAATCTTCTCAAGTCCAAGTTACCATTAAAATCGAAGAGTAGGTTAATCAAACTTTCACCTTTCTTAGATAACGAAGGGCTTTTGAGAGTAGGCGGACGGTTGAAGTGCTCTCAATTACAATATGAGACCAAGCACCCATTACTATTGGACGGAAAACATCCACTAACGAGGTTGATTATCGAGCATTATCATATCAGCTTGCATCATGCTCCTCCACAATTACTTCTAGCAACGGTACGTCAAGAGTATTGGCCAACGTCAGGCATTAATACTATAAAAAGGATTGTTCGTAGCTGCATCAAATGCTTTCGATTTAATCCCACAAATTCTAAGCCACAGATGGCGAATTTACCAGCTCAACGAGTCACCGCTGCAAGTCCATTCAGGATCACTGGCGTTGATTACGCAGGGCCCATTTCAATTAAAAACAAAAAGGGTCCAGGTTGTAAATTAATAAAAGCATACATATGCTTGTTCGTTTGTTTTACAACAAAATCAATGCATCTTGAATTGGTGAGTGACCTCACTACTGAAAATTTTATAGCCGCTTTGAGGCGATTTTGCTCCCGACGGGGAAAACCCACTCACATTCACTCTGACAACGGTAGCAATTTTGTGGGTGCACGAGGAGAATTAAGTCGCTTGGCAAATTTTTTAACCTCATCACATGACAACCTTGTAAACTTTTGTACTGATGAGGGCATAACGTGGCACTTTATCCCCCCTAATTCGCCTCACTTTGGAGGGCTTTGGGAAGCGGGCGTAAAACGAGTCAAGTACCACCTCTTTAGAGCAATTGGCGATGCCAAACTTACTTACGAGGAATTCAACACAATACTGGTACAAATTGAAGCAATTTTGAATTCCCGACCTATTTGTCCTTTATCGTCCGACCCAAACGATTTTGAGTCCCTAACTCCATCACATTTTTTAATTGGACGTTCAATGGTTGCTGTACCAGACCCAAACGTGATGGAAATACCAACAAATCGACTATCCCGTTATCAATTAGTACAACAAATCAATCAAAGTTTCTGGAAACGATGGTCAAAAGAATATCTCACGCAACTCCAACAAAGAAACAAATGGAAATCCAGTACTCCAAACTTGGTTAATGGATCCATGGTCATTCTACAAAGTTACAATTCACCTCCATGCAAATGGCCGTTGGGACGTGTGGTTCAACTTCATCCAGACAACGAAGGTGTAGTGAGAGTGATAACTGTTAAAACCACTAAAGGTACATTTAAACGTGCAGTTACCAAAGTTTTCCCATTACCGACTATTTAAAGTAACTATCTTAGTGCTAATCTAGTGTAGATCCTAAGTATTGAACAATTATTTTATTCAATTTTGCATATTATTTCACTTTAATACATAATTTAGTATTCGTTAAGTGTAATATCCATCATTACTATGTTAGTTCTTAATTATTATGTAATTAACATTTTTTCTATTTTTTGAACCCCGAGAGTTCAAGGCGGGGAGTATGTTACGTTCAAAATATCATATTTCAAAATGCCTACACACCCCTTATGTGTGAGGAGGAAAAGGCAGTGTGAAACTAGATGCACTCACGCATACATGTGTTAATCCTTGAAAACTACTTATTACAATAAATATAGCAATAGTTCATTCAAGTGTTTTAATACAACAATTAGAAATACAGTCCACTCACAAATAAATTTAATTCGGTTACATAAACATTAACACCTTGTTTTAATTATTAAAACTGGTCAGTTACGACTAATCCTATACGAAACTTCTCAACAATCGGCTTGAATAGATAGCATCCTCTCGCTATGTAGGCTCTACAGGTAGAGAATTTTAAAGAAAAAAAAAAAATAATTTTTTCACGAGGCAAAAAAGCTCGGTAATATGATTTCTTTTGGATGTAATTGCTAATAAAAATTGTTGAAGTTAATATTTGTTGCGTTGGATTATCCGAACTTTACTTTTAGCATCAGATAGCGTTAAAATGTTATTATCTACTTAATAAAATTCATTTATAATTGAATAATTTCTATTTAAGTAATTTTTTATTACAACATGGAGATTGTTGGAATGCGTTAGTCACTGTTGAAATTAAAAACAAATTATCACTTTTATTTTGAATGAAGATCATAAGGTTTACCGATTAGCAAATTGTACTTTTAGGAACAAAAATAATTTCACGTTCCATAACTTAATTTTGAGTTTGGAGCAATCCAATCCGACATGGGTTTAAAAAAACTTTTATTTTCATATTTCTTTTTAAGTTTTTGTGATTTTAAATTGGTAATTTTTTTTACAGCTCGCAGGAATTGCTTTAATAGCAATCGGCGTGTTACTCAAAATAAATATCGATGATTACACAGCGGCAGTGGAAAACATGGACAAACACTTTTCTTTGGCGCCTACCTTGGTAATCGTGGTTGGAAGCGTAATTTTCGTTATTTCTTTCTTTGGATGTTGTGGAGCAATTCGAGAAAGTACCTGCATGTTGACAACCGTAAGGGATGACCAAACTGTTTTAATTTCTTGATATTGATGAATTTATTTTTAGTATGCAATAATTTTACTTACCATCTTCATCATTCAAGTCGCTTTGGGAGTGTTTGCTTTCCTCCAATTCAAGGATTCTGACGAAGGAATAAGAAGCGAAATTGGCAAAGAACTTAGAGCAACATTTGAACAATACAATAAAAATGATGTGGCTAGAGAAGCTGTCGATTCATTACAATACGGAGTAAGTACCTTTATTGTTGCTAATTTGGAAAAATTATAGGTTGTGAATTATTTAGGTACAATGCTGTGGTTTGGAAAACGCCAATTATTGGGTCAATACAACCCTTCCGTCAAGTTGTTGTGCCAATAAACCTACCGCTTGTTACAAAAGTATAGCCTTCCCAGAGGGATGTGTACCGAAACTTTACCAATACATCACCAAGAGTGTTAATATTATTGGTATTGTAGTGATTGTGATCGCTATCATTGAGGTAAGAACGAATCGACTTTTTGTTAACAAGTAAATAATTCTAACGAAAAATTTCAGCTTGCTGGTGCAATCGTAGCGTTATGCCTATCAAGTTCAATTCGAAATTACGAAAGAAGAGGACACTACGCATAAAGAGTTTGACTTTGTATTTTTAATTTTTAAATTCTTTCAACTAATTTTGAAATAGTTAAACTTTTTTTTTATTTTCATTACTTATTATTATTATTTATAAGCGTATATTACTTATGAGTTAGATTTAATTATAAGAAATATTTTATTATTAAGCTTACAGTAATAAAAAACTTTGTGCTGTTTGTTATCACGTACTGATTACTTTTAGTTTTATTTTTATATCCAGACGATAACAAATCGCTGAATAGTGCCCGATCTAATAATCTTCCTTGCTTATGCTCCTACTTTATTTATAGCAAAATATGCAGTGCAGGAAATTTAACACACAGCAAGCAACACGAAAATTTTGAGATTATATATCCACCACGATTATTTAATATAACACAGCCTCCGTAGTAGCAGCGTCTTCCTTTAAGAGTTTTTTTAGAAGCATGGAGAATAGCTTATCTCCCAGGGTTTCCTAAAGACATGATGTTTAGAATTTAGCAAATTGTAGCAACGATTATTAAATGTCAATAATAAGTCATTTTTTGACTTTTAAAATGTCAACTGAAAAATAAGCTGATTACGTAAATTGAAAATATCAGAAGGTGCAAGATATTTTAAATGCTTTGATTGGCCCGAGATTAGAAAAATTAATTGGTTTTGTTAATTTTTTACTAGGTATGTAAAATTATATTTTTTGCGTTTCTAGCGTTTATGTAAATTCCCATCAATCTTAGAGTCCAAATTTCTAGGCCATCAGACTTAATTCTATTCGCCAATAACCTACGATGGATAGTCCAATAACTAACGTGTAATCGAGTATAAAATCCCTTAATCATAAAATAAAGGAACTTTTAGTATCTTATATATGATTGTAGTTGTTCTTAATTTATTAAAAATTTTGTTTGAACTATTAGCTAGTATACTGGGGTATGAAACGACCCCAGCCAATGTAACTTTAATTATTTGAATCACTTTATATCTTGAAAATAATACTTGTGGCTCCATTACGATTAAAATTTAAATTGGAAAAAGTTCTGAATTTTTATGTGAAAACCGTTTTTCACGTTTCCGAATTTTTTTTTAAATTACTTAAATTTACTGAAATTAGCTGTAAAATATACTAAAATGACTTTTAAAGATTACTTATCATTTTGTTCAAGTCTTAACGTCTGCAGTGCCAGCTATGTTATTCTGATGAAGTGTGCCATCTAAGGGTTAAATCCAAACCATGTAATTCTACTACGAGTACATCACTTACATCGGGCTGGGGGGTATTTCATATCTCTTAGACACCCTGGTTTGTAACAGTTGAGCCTATTAGCTCCATTTAACTTTTGTTTCGTTTTGTCTTCTTTCTCTGCTTTTTTTCTCTTAGACATAAGCCTCTTCAATTTTTTTCCATTCTTCTCGGTTCTGTGTCAGTTGGAACCAATGACATATTGTTATGCCATTAAATTCATCATCATACATCGATCGTGGTTCCCGATCGAGAATCCCCTATGTAATCTCGAAACCGGTCACTTGTAGGACATTGCAATCCACATTTTTAACTTAACGATTGGTCATTTAATTTCTGTTTTTAGGTCATTTATTATGCTGCTTCTTTCTTTTTTTTTCTCTCAATTTTTAAATAAAACTCATTGATTTCAGAGATTTTAATTTTCATTAAATGAAAATCAAATAAAATGTGTGTAACTCTAGGAATAAATCTTTTAAGACACACGTTTTTCTTCCTTAACATTACTTTATTGGTAAGTTAAACTTGATACATTTAAAATTTAACTTCAATAAAAGTCATTTTCAGATTTTTGCATTTGCATTCATCGGATATGGTGTGATAATCAATATTAATTTAAATTTACTTCTAAAAACATTTCAAGATTTAGATGTGTATTCAAGAGTAGCTCCAGTACTTCTTGTGGTTGTGGGATTTGCCGTCTTCGGAGTTACCTGCGTAGGTTTCTGTGGAGAATTACGTTCAGACAGGCGTTCACTGTATGTGGTAATAAGATATAATTAAGATAAACTAGAAGCTTTCAACGATTTGATGATTCAAACTTGAGCTTATTTCTTTATTTTTTCAGTATTCCATAATGCTTTTCACGATGTTGGTGCTTCAGTCTATTTTGGGCGGATTGGCATTTTATCAATTTTATGATACTAAGACAATGATTAAAAAAATGGGTCAACAATTTCAACAATCCATGGGTCATTATAATTCAGATCCCGAGGTACAAGCAGCGATCGATTCCCTTCAGTCAAAGGTTTGTGAAGTGATTTTGCGAACAGTGAATGCTGTATTGTTCAATCAGGTTCATCGAATAAAATTGTGTAAGTTGATGTTTTAGTTGAAATGTTGTGGGGTAAATAAACCTGCCGATTGGACTTTAGAACTGCCAACCTCTTGTTGTGACAATTCTCCAGATTATTGTAACTCGACGGAAGCTTATAAAATTGGCTGCGTACCACAAATGCATTCTTACGTTAAACAAAAAACTCACTCCATTGGGATAATAGTTTTAGTAGTTGCGATATTAGAGGTAAGTTTCAACACATGCGACTACATTTTGATGTTTCATTTAGTTTCCCGCAGCTATGCATGCATACAATCTACATAATAACTAATTTTAATACCCCCAAGTAGTGGGAATAAATCAAATTAGAAGTGTCACCAAATTTAATATGTAGGTATCATTTTTGTTTATAAACGGTGTTGCTTTAGTATCTAACTGGATACCTACTATATGTATAAGGTATCCTCAAAGAGGATCCTTTTTGGTGTCACATAACTTCTGTTCCAAGTAACAACTTTTACTTTTTAAAATTTTTTATCATAATGGGTGTTTAATCTTTTTCGAGAAGATTACCATAATTAACCCGTAAAACAAATGTTCAGTTTCCTTGGCAAATTATATCTACAGATATAATCGGACCATAACCGAAATTTGGCCGTCATCATCAAGTGGCATACTAATATCGCAGTATCAAAAAATACCGGTATAAATATTACACAAATTAATGATTCTCATGTTTCCATACATTCACCGATGTTAATCTGCGAATAGAACTGAACTAACCTGACCGAACAAAAATTTTATAGGAATATGTGATGGATAATATTTAAACAGTAATTATATTTTTTAGTTATCTGCTGGAATATCTGGATGCTGTATAGGATGGTATGTGTGATATGGGAAATTTAATTTTAATCTACATAAATAGAATAAACTGAATAAAACTGAGAGAGAACACTGGACAAAATTAATAATACATGTGGAAATATTCAAAACTTACCCTATAAACTATTACCTTTCAAAAGGGGTATTTCGAATGTAGACGGCATTGAGCACTTCTTGGGCACTACCGAACGTGCATTTCGGATAATATTTTGATATACTGCGTTTTATTTATTTTAATTTTTACATTAAGTAAATATAAAATTATTTTGATTAAACATGAAGATATATTTATTAATTATTATTATATAATAGAAAATCACAATTTCTTTTAACAAAACAACAATTTTTGCTTTATTAATTATGATAAGTAGTAAATTTTATTCGATGGTAATAATTATTATTAAAATTTTGTTAATTAGTAATAATAATATTTACATTATAATATTTATAATGGAAGTAACATTGAAAGTGCTTTATAATATATATCCTTCACAATTTGTGCTTAATGATATAATTAATATTATGAAAATCCCCATTTATTAGTTAAAAGCATAGTTAAGGCATAAAATAGTTTTCTCACAGATCGTAATTATTTTGGCTAATAGTATAACAATTTAAAAACGTCTATGATAATCAAACGATATACATTTTCGTAACATACTGAAACGCTAGGGTTCCGACGCCATCCTAATCCTCGCCGATTCTCTGGATTTGTTGTGAATTTCCGCAGTTCGTAACGTTATTCCGAAGATGTCTTCGTGGTACCGATTTTCATCCTAAAAGCAGTTTCATAGTCAAATATCAATTATAGTACTTCTGGTTGTACGATTCTACAAGACGAAAAGCGCAGAAACTACTACTATATAAAATACCTACTCTAAGTGATAGCATGAAAGCTTCCGACTGGGTCTCATTCATTCCACCGTAACGCAAAATTATGGTTTTCAATGTGTGATACACGTGTTCTGCCATGGTACAATCACCGCAGACATAAAAATGTCCCCCTTCTATAACGATTATTTTGTATATCTCTGCAGCTTCTTGCAGTATCAAATTTTGCACGTAAGTCTGCAACATCAATAAAAATAAATAGGATGTACGAAAAAAGGCAACGAAAATACTTTTGGAATACCCTCTTCTCGCGATAAAGCCAAAAACACACGATCCAATACACCACTTTTAAGCATTAAACTCTTTTCTTCCTTATACAGATCCAACTCCCTTTGTCGGCATCCGAAAAACAACCACATCTTTCCAATTTTAATTTTAGACTGCATCTGAGCTAATCGATGTTGCCAAAATCCTCTGAATGGTGCAATACCTGTTCCTGGTCCAACTAATATTACAGGAGTTTGCGGATTATTTGGAAGATAAAAGTTTGGAGCGCTAAACAATAACAATTAATTTTGTCCTATTTTGATGTTTAATTTTCAATTATTAACCTTCTAACGAATAAATAAATATTTTCTTTTACTGGAACATCTTGTAAGTAATTAGAACACACACCGTAATGAACAGGTCCTTTCCCATCTAAAGTATAAAGTTTTATTGAAGCGAAAATGTAAAGAGGTAAGGGACATACCTTCGGTATTGAAAACGACCACTGCAACAGTGATGTCAATAGAATTGGAATGCGTTGCCGAACTAGACGAAATCGAATAAAATCTTGGCTGTAAAATACTCAATTGGAGCACTAAAAGAGGTGCGTAAGGAGCTACAGATTGAAATTCTTCTAAAACTTCTAGTAAGTTTGGAAACTTCCAATGTCGCCAATCTTCGTACGCAGAGGAGTCCTAGAAGAATTGAAAAGTTACGTCACATCATTTGCGTTAAACGACTCACCGAAGCCAATAAAGATAATCGAGTGTGATCTTCTGGTTCACTCGCAATAGAAGCAAAGTGTTGCAACAGATTTGGCGTAGGGGGAGTTGTTATATCTAAAAATCGTGAAAACAAGTCCCTTAGAGAACAAATTGGTAGTTTTTCATGAGGTGTCCACGATTTGACCACGCCTAAAAATTTGATTTTTATTTACAAAGTTCACTTGATGAAGTACTAGACGGATATATAAGCGATGAGTAAGGAAAATCAAAATCTCTTCTACGAGAAGGATAGAAAGGAGACTACAGTTGCGAAATATTATCCAAAAATGAAGGTGGAGCGATGATGTAGCTATTTTGGATAGGTTATTCTAATAAATTACCGTTAGACGTATGACTTTCTTTCAGAATTTGGAGTTCAACTATATCGTCTGGGTTATCGACCCCTTTTAATCTTTGAATAATTTTATCAACCAATTCTGGTTTGTTTGTTGGAAAAACTCCAACGTGATCCCCCGGATTGTACACCAAATCGCTCTCAATTTTCAATAAAAGTGTAGCTCTCGTAGATGTTTCTCCATGCAAATTGTGCCTTTCGAATAACGGACAGGCAGATACCTAAATGAAATTTTATATAGAATTATTTCTTTATGTTAGTTTTTAATTCTTTACCTTTCTGTTGTGGCATTTCAAAAAAGCAGAAGGCATGCTTTCGGGCTTGGCATCTTTAAATCTGACGGTTGCTGCTGACAATGGATCACCTTGTAAAGTTAACGTAGCTTCCAAAAAGGTATCGTCATCTTCCAGGCAGAACGATTCACAAGCCAGCTGGAAATTCAAATGTATAGAATATTACAAAAGTCTTAGAAAGAGTTTACCTGGAACACTTGTGGAGCCCATTTTTTAAACGCTTGTTCTTGACCACACATTTCATCTCCACAAGCCATTTTCAGTAATTTTTCCCCACCCAATTCACCCAAAATGTTATCTACGTATTGCCCAAAAGCACAAAAATTTGGGTAAGCACTTGATCCAAGGGCAAACACTGCAAATCTAAAACAAAGGCTAGTACAAGTTGAACCACAACAGAAATTGTTTTACCTGACATTGCTGAGTGGTCCAAAATTGTCCTCGATTAAACCATCACTGACGGATCCCCCTCTTAATGAATCTAAACGATCTAACTTTTTGATATTTTTTGCTATATCACTTTGGCTATTTACTTTGATGAATGATTTCGATGATGCCATGCTAAGAAAAAAAATTGTTTACCAGTTTTTTTGTGTTGGTTGTAAAAGTACATACCCGAACTTTGCGTCATTGTTGGGACCGCCTTCGTTCATTTTTAATGTGTACAGATTTTTTGCAAATTCCTAAAAAGAAAATACATTTTTAGTATCTACATGCCGGGTGACAACCTATACACCCGATTATGGGGTAATAATGAGGCTCTGCGCTCCCAGGGGTTGACCAGGCCGGGACGTAACAAAAAGCTACTGGAAGAGACGAGAAAAGAGCTCTCTAAAATAGAAAACGTGTTCATGGCACTGAGCAACATGTTCGAAGACGCACAGTCGATCATGGAGTACTATAACACGGCGTTCGAGTATCCGGATGAAGCGGAGAGCCATCATCTTTTCTATATGGGACCCGGGTTCCCAATGCGAAGAAATAGCCGAAATTGCAAGAGACCTGTTGGGGGAAGTGACAGGTAGTCAAGCAGACTACCGAGAGGACACGTAAGCAGGAAGTAAAAGCCGTTGCCACGCAGAAAATGCCAGTTTCGGACCTCTCCACGGTTTGGGAAGCCTATATGAAGGAGGTAGCATGCGAGTCTGTCAAGAAGAAATGGAAATCTGCGGCTACGCAGCCTGGCCAAATGAAATAGTGGTAATACCTATTAATGATATACAAGCGTTTCCGTTAGGGGGCACGTAGGAGGAAGTCTTGCATAGATTGAGTAAAATTGAGCTGGAGATGTCTCTGCAAAACAAGAGCAAGAAGACAAGTAGCTGTGAAATGGAAGAAACTGAAAGTGTTGGGATCCCGGAGGCGACAACGCCATAGGCAAATCCCAATCTCGAACGGTAAACAAGAGCAAGGATAAACAGCAACCCGGAGAAGGTGGACAAGCTATAGTCTGATCGCTCAGACTAGCCCTTGGAGGGACACAGGCGGCGGTCATAAAGTGTGCCCACAAGATAGAGAAAAGGCTCCTGGCAGAATCAGCGGCTGCGGAGTGTCTTAGATTGTGCGACGGGGAAAGGCCGTTCCAGGAACTGTTGGAGATGTGGCACAAGCGACCATTTTGCTAATGTGTGCAAAAGAGAAGACTTCTGCATGGATTTCTTATTCTTAGTTAGGAAAGCCTGAGAAAATTTGCATCAGATTTAGCAACTCTTCCATAGCATTTTCGTAGGTAGGATTCATAAATCCTTTGAAATAGAGACATCGCAGTATCCGCATATAAATTCCCCCAATTTGTCCAGCTTTAACAGATTTTGGACGTCCAGTTGACCGGTCGCCGAGCCAATGATATTGGCCTTTAGATCACAGCAGTGCATCTGACGAGTTGACCGATCGTCGAGTTGCCGCCCGGTACCTGACAACTGAGCGACGGCAACTTGGCGACGGTCAACTCGGCGATCGGGCAACTTCACGAAAAGTCACATAAAAAAAAAAAAAATTGTAAAATGTTTGAGTGTAAAGGTTGCTGTTGCCCGATGTATAATAATAATAATATTCTTTAAGTTGAAGTACTTACCTCACCATTTTCGGGCGGATCGCCGTTACCAAACGTAGACGTAACAACTAACAACAAAGCTTCATGTTCGATGCTAGATATGTCGTAATCTCCCATGGAATAAACTTGTGCGTTGAAAGCATGTCCAAATATTTCTACTAATTTTTTAGCGTAACTTTCCGATTTTCCAGTTTCGGTAGCATAAAGTACGGTAGCTTTAATACGTCGAGATAAAGCACGACCAAAAAGTTTCGATGTAAATTTAACAGCCCTAGGAGATTGAAAAATTATTTTTGTTTTTTTTTTGTTGAATAATGGATTGTTTATTATTTAATACCTGGCTATTTGTTTAAAGTGAAATTTTCTTCTAGGCTTTTTACTCGTTACAGATTCTCTTCCCTTCTTCCATATGTGGCATTTCCAAGCCGCTTCCTTGAATTGAAAGAAAAATGTAATATTAATGTGTTTTGTGTTGTTTATAATAAAAAAGCAATACGGAAGCTCGAAAATAAATTTTAAAATTCTCGAGCACTGAAAGCTTTTTGATGCACTAAAATATTTCTATCGAATATTAAAAATTGAATATTTTGTTGGTTTAGTGTAAATGTTTTTGGTTTATTATAAGACTTTCCTCTATTTAAACAAAATAGTACTCAGGCTCACATAAACCTCAGGAAGGTCGACTGGGTGGGGAGTAGGGAAATTTTATGGAATAAAAAATGAATGTATACAAATTCATTATCGACGTAATTTAATCTGGAACGACAAATGTAACTTCTAAAGGAAAAACTTCAAATAAGTTCCTTTATCATCTATAAATAAAAGGAGCATCTCAATTCTTAAAATATATCTATCTGGTCATGACGTTTCCTGAATGGTACAGGAATAAAACGTAATATTTCAGCAATTTGTTTCCAAATTTTTTATTTGTTGCTTTTATATTGTTATTTGATGTATTTTGTAAGCTAGTGCAGTGTATGTACTGTATTTTATGGATACGCCGAAAAACGGAAATGAAACATGTGGAAAAAATGATTTTATGATAAACAGAAATGAATAAAGGTAAGGTTGTCAATTTTCATGGACGAGGTAAATTAGGAACCCTAAAATAATTTATAGTGTACCCGATTGCTTCAAGCAATGGCCAGTAAGATTCGAAATTAAATCTCTCAAATTAGACCCGCGTACGCGACCCAATTAAACAATAAAATCCCTAAGATTTTCTCATTTGCAAACTACGAGAATTCATAACCAGATACTCCGAATATCGGTTTATCCGGAATGATTTCTGACAATAGTAATTTATGTTCTTTCTTCAAGTGCCGAATTTACTTAATATCAAAACCGAAGCCGACAATGATTTTAATACGGAATGGAATCGAATGGATCTTGCTACTTTCTATAGAAAATAATTTTTTTTTGTTTTGAAAGAAAATAAGTGAGAAAAAAAAGAAGAAAAGAATTTTCTTACCTGATACTCATACGACGGTTTAAGAAAATACAAAGCCATTTCTTGATGAAAAACTGGAGTTGCAGATCCGGACAGCGGTGGAACAATCCAGACCCAATCTGCTGGACATCCATTGCGTAATCGCACTTCATTCTCCAGATGTTTTATGAATGATTCGGACGCAGTGTGGTGATCGACAATAGTAACACCTTTGTTTTGGAAGCTGTGTAATACAGCCAAATTGCACTCGATCATTGCTTTATCTTTCCACAGAGAAACTGGTGTATGGGTTTCTAGCCCCATTGCTAAAGCTATGGTCTAAAACTCACAATTAATTTACGTCACCGAATAAAAAACAGTTAATTACTTCTAACATATTAAAACGGTAGGTATCACAGAGATTTCGACAACCAATTTCTGTACTCATGTACCAGCCATTAAATGGAGTGGCAGTAAACTGGATTCCTCCACAATCAAACATCATATTAGAAACTGCTGGCAGTGCGTACCATCTCAAATTTAATTTTTCAAACCATTCGTAACTGCAATGAACGGAACCATAAAAATATTTACATTATAGTGCGAGATACTCTTACTTTGGATGAGACAACGGAATTTCTAGAACAAGTTCACTTGGAATGTCAAAATAATCCGGATCGTGACCATTGGCTGATAGCACAAGAGGTAGAATATCAAATTTTGAACCGCTGCTCCTCCAGCCTAATTTTGAACAGACTTCTGTAAATTCCACGTTGCCAGGATCTCCCACGATACTTCCATCAGGTTGACGATAACCAGCATAACTGATCAATTGTGGATTCCACACCCGATAGTCGTGCTTTATGTCCGTACGTTGTGGAAAAATTGTTATCGCCGACCTAAAATTATTTTATTTTTCAAGACTTCAACGGGAGAACTTTACGATAAATTTAGGTCAGAAATATTTAAGCTTTTCCCATAAATCTGTTTCGTGAACGTTTCGATTAGATATAACTTTTCAGAAGGATTATTGTGATAGCATTGAAGTCAAATTATTTTAGTTGCCCTTTGGGTATAGCGGAATGGTTAGATGAAAAACTTTCCGGAACAATAAACGAATTTGTTTATTTTAAGAACGCCGAATAATAAAAACCAGAAGTAGGTAAACTAATGAACTACGGTAGCAAAATTTCATCAAGTTTGAAGTTGAAGACTTGTAAAAACTATAAATTATTCAAGCTTCTCTAGAGATCGACATTTAAACTTTTAATCCTTATCCATAACTTAGGTAAAATTTTGCATTATTTCGAACTCTGTAATAGAGATTTGAAATCCCAATTAACCGCTTTTTAATATTAACAGTTCTGTAAATTTTAAATCGCAATTTGTTAAAAATAACTTCTTGTTAAGTATTTCTTAGTTACGCACAACTTTGGATAACTGAATAATAAATTAAGAAGTATCATGGAAGAAAATTTACGAATATCTTAAAATTATACGGGAAATTTCACAAGTTAGCAACTAAAAATTTTGGTTAAAATAGTGTGCCGGTATAATAAAATATAAAAAGTTTATTTGAAGTTGTACTTTTATTTTCCACTACTCTGTACCCTGAGAGGTGATCATACGAAGACATGTAACAGCATATTATGAAATGACGTTCAATTGTTTTAAGAAAAACAAATAAATATTGTCAATAGACGTTCTGATTGGCCTACCGAAAGAAGAAATTATTAATTACTTTGGCGCCCGTCCAGGGACCACCTAGGTTTGGCAAATTCTTACCAACAAAGACTTGAAATTTTGAATTAAATTTACCGTTGTTAGGTAGATTTCGTGCCATACCAACGTTGTCGAAATAATCTGAATGGCAGGGTTTTAACTCCCTAAACTGTTCATTTTTGAATTAAATGTAAATTTTAGAACTTAGCGGAAGTTTACTTTCTCTGGAGTTTAACGTATTAAAAAGTGTGGTAAAATTGAAACATTGGAGTTGATACTTTAGCCATAAAACGTGCATGTGCAACTAATTTGCGAAGCTTGTGTCAAGTTAATATTACAATATTTGCTTTCAAGTTTCTATTCATATCGCCCTAAAAAGCGCCATAGAGCTTTACTGAATGAACATTGAAGTGTATTATGTCGAGTAACAAAATTTTCACTTGATATGTGAACTTTATTAAACTAGGAAAGCTCCATTGTTAAAGTCGTATATCAGAGCAAGTTGTTTAGAAAAAATATGTATCTATTTGGGAAACACGATCCAATAAAAATTTATTTCTGTACGGTTTTATATGTAGAGCAGGAAGGTTGAGGAATATATTCGAAAACCCATACAGCTTGTTTTTCACATCAACGCAACTTATCAGACCGAAATTTATATTTGGGCTTGTTTGTGCAAAGTTGTGTGTACATTTCTAATTAATAATTGTTAAAATATTAATAATTCAACATTAAAAACTTGAGATTATAATTAATAATTATTCAAACAAAATTGAAGTTGTTAACTGTAAAGTAAATCAGAAGATACTTAAATAAAGCGATATTTGTAAACTGTACAAAAACAAATTGAAACTTTGAAGTTTCCAGGAACAATGCCTTTAATATCTTTACATGGCTTTATGTTTACTCTACATCTATTTATTCAACAAATTCGTATACTACCTCCTACATTGTGTATTCTAAATTTTCTTCCAAGTTTAAGTCGATGGTTTTTATCTTTATTGACTAGAAGTATTAGTTGGGTAAACACCTTAATTTATTTTAACGAAAGAGTTACCATAAGGACACCATCTTTGATTATAAGGGGAGTTCAAACAAAATTATTTAAATTAAGAATAAAAAAAAGTATAGCAATATATATAAAAGAGCAGGAGTACTTTTATCCGCTTATTTATAATTTAAAGGTGCCTACACAAGGTTAAGGTAGTTACATTCTTACCTAATGTTTCCTTTATTTGTGCTATACTTGATATGATTGCATAAAGCTTCAAACATTCCACTGGTGGTGGTCACGTAGCGGCAGTCGAAAACCTAAAAAGAAAAGAAATTTCCAGTTTTATAATTTTATTATTGTTCAATTATTATACGAAAAAGAGAAAGTTTTCACATTGATTAAAATCCTTAATTCGCAATATTCATTTACTAGAAAGGAAAGTTCGAGAAAGAAAATCGACAAACGTAAGTCGACGATAAGTAACTTAAAATTTTTATTAGTAGTGGGAATATAGTTCGCTAGTTTATTTAGAATTTCTAAACTTTTGATTCCGATTTGTTTATTTTCTTTATTAGAAGTGCATAACTTTGTAAGACGCTTTTTGTTTTGCAATAAATCTTTTTATAACTTTTTTACGAAACTGAAATACAAATTAATTTTATAATATTACACAATAAGTTTGCGTTAAAAACTTAATTAAACCGTAGCATATGATGAAGAATTAAATTACATAAAATTCTAATTAGAAGGTTTGCTGGATATGGCAGTGTAAATATCTATTAAAATCTAACGCTTGAAGTTACGTTTCGAAATTATTGTACATCAACAGGTCTTTATCTGCACGTATTGTAATATTTCCAAGCATTTCATTATATTATACAGATAAATATTTTATTATTAACCAGATTGTTCAGGTTGTGCGGGCTGACTGACTGGTTAACTCTCAAGTAATAACATTTTTTTTAGGTTGGCAAATTAAAATGAACCAATCGGAAGTGCGTGCATGGGTAACTAATGTTGCGTTTCTTCTCCTCCTCCTGGTTGAATAACTTTTTCAGTGAATCGGAATTAACGTTAAAAATCGAGTCGAATAAGCCTGCTCTTCTAAACTAAAATTTTTGAATAACCTATAGCTGGGCATTCCATACTATCATCATTTATTTTATGATCTTCTTCTTCTTCAAAATGCCATCTCCTATCGAGGTTGGCGATCAACTTGAAAAAAATTGAGAAGCGACTTTTCTTAGCAAAGTACCTCGGTGGTTTGCCATTGTCTTCCCAGGGAAGACTAAACGGTTAGAATTTCTTACTTCGCCCGGGATCGATCCGGACTTCTCCGCTTAGCAGTCGACGCACTTAAGCGCCAAGCCATCACCGCCTTTGCATAAAAACATTTATCCTCTTATCCCGGGGGGGTATTTCCTTCATTCCCTTCCCGATATTATTACTATAATATGTTTTTGTATCATAGAACCTCATTATATTCAGAGCTGCACAAAGCACTATGTGAAAGTAATTCAATTACCAATTACCAAATTATTGTCAAAGTTTAAAGTGCTTGAAATACCAAATACTATATCTTCTTAAAAGTAATTGACATATCAATTACTTAATTACTTTACTCAGGAAAAGTAATTCAATTATCAAATACTTCGTAAAAGTAATTGAAATATCTTAAATTAACCAAAAAATAATTCAATTACCCAATATCCAAAGTAATTCAATTACTTCAAGTAATTCAATTACTCAAAATAATTCAATTACTCAAAGTATTTCAATTACTCCAAGTATTTCAATTACTCCAAGTATTTCAATTACTCAAAGTATTTCAATTACTCAAAGTATTTCAATTACTCAAGTAATTCAATTACTCAAAATATTTCAAAATCCAAGTTCTTTCAACATTATTTAAAAAAATTAAAAGCTTGTTACCTACTCATATTATTATTTATTCGTATTAAAAAATTGTAAAAAGTATTTTTTTAAAGTTAATTATCTTTTTTAAAATTAGCTTTCATTAGCACTAAATTTTCAAAATTTATATCTGTTAGAGCATGTCTTCTGGGTGCATTGATAATTTCAGCAAACGAAAATAATCTTTCGACCGGTGCTGAAGATGGTAAACATGTATTGTATCGATAAAACAATTCTTTCATAATTGGATATGAATTTAATGCACTTAAAGTTGAACCGGAATCGTTCAAATATTGTAAAATTTCTAATTCGGCAGTTCTTTTAAAGTTATTTACTGAACTGTTGATCGTACCCGTTACATCGTAAGCACCGTAGCAACTAGCAACTATGATACCACTGTACCAATGTAAGAAATTGAAAACATTTAAATTAATAAAAAATACTACACATAGTATTTTATGTTTTACAGTAGCGTATTTAGGAGAGGCAAGGACCAAATTGCCTCCCCCCCCATCCCAAGGATTACTCGGATTGCATTCCTGAAGCTCTCCGTGATAAAAATCGTGTTTACCACAAGCTTAAGTGGGGTGTTTTGGGGTTGGCAAGGGGAATTTGCCTCCCCATCCAGGATGATTCAGAATGGTTTGCCCCCCCCCCATAAGCAATTTCTAAATACGCTACTGGTAAACCGGTATCATCAACTAATAACTATTATACCCTTTCCCCTGTATTCACAAAAATATTTAAAGAGTGTTTTACACCTATTTTAGTTAAAACGTTCATTAAAGTTAAACAACCAATGAAAACTTTAGAATATTGACTAATGAACATTTGTGATTGGTGTTTTATGACACATGCCTTCTAAAGGGTTTGTAAACCTATCAAAACTTTCTAAAATTTTATGAATACAGGGGTTTAAATTTTAACTTAACTGAGTCGTGCAAGTGGAGTGAAAATCCAAAGAAAAATTAGGACATAATTTTTTTCGTTAGATAGTATTGCAATTTGCAAAACGGTCGATTAGTAAGAAACTAAGATTCTAAGAATTAGCGTGATTAAAACTTGATCCGTCCTTGATTTCATCAAAAAGTAATTCAATTACCGAAAATATAATTTAATTACTGAAAAAGTAATTCAAACGGAAAATATGTAATTCAATTACCGAAAAGTAATTTAATTACCGAAAAAGTAATTCAATTACCGCAAAAGTAATTCAATTACCGCAAAAGTAATTCAATTACCACAAAAGTAATTCAATTACCGCAAAAGTAATTCAATTACCGAAAAGTAATTCAATTACTGCAAAAGTAATTCAATTATCGAAGAAAGATTTAAAACCCAATTACCAAATACTCAAATACCTTGTTGAAGTAATTCAAATACCAAATACTTGAGGATAATTTCAAAAGTAATTCAATTAAAGTAATTCAATTACTTTTGAGTAATTGAATTACTTTATGCAAGCCTTTTAATTGAATTACTTTCAGCTCTGATTATATTTACCATTAATATATTAATAATCTTTGATCTACCAGAAACTTTAATTCTTAAAGAAATAAAGAATAAGAACCAGAGATCTGATTAGAATATTAAAATGAAAATAGAATTCTGATGGATATGCCATACCCAATACATTTCTCGCCACCAAGTGGTTTATGCGATTCAGCTTGCTTATCCCTATCTCTTAAGACCTTTGTGATTGCTAGCGAAGAGCTAAGAGCTAAGTTATTATAATACATAACTCCGGTTTTACGTAATAACTCGAAAATGGTGAAAGATGTCAAAAATTTTGAAGAGGTCAAAAGTGTTCAGCATAAAGAGATCCATATTTTCTTAAATCATTTTTTTGTTATACTTAATCGTTTTCGAGTTATCGACGAAAACTTGGTTTGATTAAAAACCTTTAAAGCATAAAAACTTATCTGAAACCTGCCGCTTATCTAATTGCTAGCTGAGAGCTAGGAGTTATTATAAGACTTAATGATGTTTTTCTGAAATAATTCAAAAACGGTGAAAGACAATAATTAAAAAAAAAAGTCATCAAAACAGGCTAATATTTTCTAATTGAGTGCAATTCGATTGGGGTGTAACTGGATTGATGTGTAACCCGATTAGCGTGGAAAAGACATAATTTTGTACATAATGTAATCTAAAAATGTATATACTACTAGATTGTCCAGGTTGTGCGGCCTGAAGGCCGCACTGACTAATCGTTCTTTCTTAATCTTTCTATTTTTTAAAATTAGTAATGTAAAATATGCATTACGGAATAGATAAAATGATCGAAATTGGCTATTATAATTCTAATAACTAGATTTCCCAGGCTGTGCGGCCTGCTAATAATAATTTTGCCGTAATCTCCAATTTTTTTTAGGTTTATAATATAGAAAATAATATTTATATACATTGGCCGCGCTGACCTCCTAATGTGTGAATGCAGTGAAATTTAATTAGTGTGCAACTCGATTGGTGCAAGATTCGATAGGTCGCCATGTAATATATTGTCGTGGTACATCTATGTGCAAAAGGGGGGTAGCATTAATTTTAAAATTTAGTTTATTTTTGTTTAAAATTGAAATTCCCTCGAGTTGGCAAACCTGACGCCAACTAGCGTAGGAAAGGGGCTTTTTCCAGCATGGGGGAGTGGCCAGAAGTCTAATTTTATGAGAATTTTTGAATTAGTGATAATTGAGAATTAAAACGGGATTTTTGATGATAAATGGAATGGGTAATCTGTTTTTTTTAAGAGAATAAATATCTAGTTTTTTTGAACTTGTGTTTGAAAAGAAGATTAAAACAAAAAGAAGATTGTAGATAATAACTGGAAAGACGAAGAAAAATTATAATTGGATATTAATATTTTAAAAATTTAATTACTATTGAAGGAAAAGCAAAATTTTTACGATACCACGACAGATGGGTATACCTTTTATTTTGTTTTCCCATTTTAAAAATGTATTTAAAACGAAGTTTATCTACATAAGAAATTGAATTTAAAAAGAGTACAATTTTGAATAAAAATATAATTTTGAAAAATTCCACCTCAATATATTGCGGTTCGAAAGTTTAAATATTCTGAAAGAGCAAAATTTAAGCTTTCTTATGAGGTGAGAATGAATAAAATCGGCCCAAAGGCTACCTGACAATTTAATTTTGAAAATAGACTTTTTGATGTAAATTTTAGAAGTTTACGTTCATGTTAGCTTTAAAAAAACATTCACTTGACGGTACATGTACGATACGT
The DNA here is from genome assembly GCA_963170105.1 of Cantharis lateralis. NCBI lineage: Eukaryota > Metazoa > Arthropoda > Insecta > Coleoptera > Cantharidae > Cantharis > Cantharis lateralis. Next base: position 9,739,174 of record OY720626.1, read on the forward strand.
GAGTTTTGGCAATTCGAATTTAGGTGAAGAGACAGCGTGCTTCATTCAACTGCATGTAGGTGCATTTTGCCAGCACCCCCCCATTTAGAATTTTGAATTTAAAATAATTTTAATCGTTTGTACCTGTTTGTACCTTCTTAATTTTTGTTTGTTCCCATTTAGTTTTTCAGATATTTTAAAATTTCTCAAATATGGGCATTTCCCTAGCCCCCCTCCCATTTCGAATTTTGGATTCAAAATAGTTTAAATCGTTTGTACCTCGTTTGTACCGTCTCTATTTTCGTTTGCACCCATTTACTTTTTCAGATTTTTTAAAATATCTAAAATGGGCATTTCACCCCCCCCCCCTAATTTCGAATTTTGATTCCAAAATAGTTTTAATGAAAATCCGAGGAATGATCAATTTTTAAAAAGAAGTAGAAAGATCAATCACAGAGCTCACCAAAATTTTATGATTAGAAAGTAGTAGCAGAAATTGTCCTTAGAGAAATAATTAATAATTTGAAAAGTTGTCGTGAAACTTGAGGCAAAAGGTTTACTCCTCCAATGACCAGTGGTAACTTTGGTGCAAGGTAAGGGGTTCAATGTTTTACAATGTTTTTTTATATCTGAAGAACTGAATTGATACAGACAAAAATAAAGAAGGTACAAACGATTTAAACCAAGTTGGATCCAAATATTCAAAATGGGGGGGGGGGGGGCTATCGACTGCATTTGCGCTTCGAGAACTGTAATAATTCACACAGGGATTGAGAAAACCGCCCGAGAAATTAGAGAGGGTGTGTGGATGGTAGGTTTTCACTACCCCTGACATTGTCAAATATCAAAACTCAACATTCGAATTTTGTTATTTTTGAGTTCGGTAACCCTACAGGGATGTTTTTTTAGCGAGTTAAGCGCTTGCTAATACGGCCCGGAACGCCTGAGCGCAGCGAAGTTTTGAAAGTGTCTTGTATTAACTTGTTGCTGTTGAATTCGAACCATGAATCCTGGGGTATATTATGGAGCTCTGTGTACACAGACCAATGAATTTTTTGTTATTGATTTTACAAATAGGTTTTAAACGAGAAAAATGAGTTCATGACTTTAATTTTAAAGAAATTCGTTGTAATTATTATTTGAATTGTAAAATAAAATAAATAATAATGAAACTTCGTCGTCTGAAAATTTGATTGATGTTTTCAAACAGGTATTTAAAGCTCTCATGCATATTCGTTTTTGATTGGAATCTAAAAAAAACTTCTAAAGGTGTAAAATCTTTCAAGATTGTAAATCAGGTAAAAGGTGAGTGAAATTACAGAATTTTAAGATTAGTAGGTGAGACTGGGGATGGTGTTCACACTGGGATATAATGGACATGCTTGTATTTTGGGCCTTGTTAGTAATTTTGTAAACAGCTGATAGGAGAGAGAAATCGACGCTATGATACCATTGGAAATTACCATAGTTTGATTTCAACCTCTTATGCCCGGTTTCTGAAGCTCGAGTTATACAAAGGTTAAGCTTAACCGTAATATAACTGCAGATTTTGAGTTTCTATAACGAAAGATAATCTTAGATCTCTGGTCAAAGTTGACCGACGGAAAATCACGAGTTATATGTTGGTTAACTTTGAGAACATGCGCAAAACATTGCCATCAGAAAATAATAAAGCTACAATGTAATTGGTTAATTTGAAGTAACTACTGTATCTCCATCTACCGGCAATTCCATCAAGCGAGTTGACAAGAGGTTAGTTTCAGAAACCCATTTTACTTTAACCTTAGATTACTTATATAGAGGATAACCAGAGATCTTCAGAAATCGGGCATTTAGTTATAAGTTTACATAGTGACTGCGTAAGGATTTTCAATTATTTAAGCTGAATTATTTGTAATTTTTTTTTATATGTAGGTGAAAAGTGAAGTCTTACGGGTATGCCGATAGTTAATTCATAAAAATAAATGCTTGTTTTATAAAATTTTTCTTCCCATACCTTTCACTCGACTGCCGAAGGAGGGCTACTGATGTTTTTCGAGTTTAAAGATACTACCAATTGTAAACAAATGAAAGTGAAGAAGAGAAAAAACAAAATTTTGATTTAAGGTAGAAGTAAAATCATCCGATGAGTCAGATTTTGCAATATAGTAAATTAGTAAATTTATTTCTCATTATTACTTGCTGTTGTCCATTACATTCCCTGCATATTCAATGTATAACCGGGTAATATCCACAGCATTCCAGTAGCTCGGGATAATTTGGATAAAATTAAGGTTTACTTTTTGACTGAATTCTGGAAAAACTATCGCATCTTAGTAGCCTATATCAAGGTTAATAATCTTAAAGTATCTATCCTAAAGTTTAGTAAAAAAATAATCACCTTACTTCTTTGGAAACAAATAAAAATAATAAAACTTAAAAAGTTGTCGCATTAATTTTGTTTGTAAATAATAGACTTCGGTTAAATTGAAATATTAATTTATTTGCCGGTTACAAAATATAAAAATTATCCCCAGGCATGGGGCTTACCTTATTGCCAATAGCAATGCGAAGACGGTGAGGGGAATTGGAAACGACCCCTTCATGGTGTTTTTGAATTAGGAAGTTTTTCCAGTTTTTTCCTATCGAGGCACTCGCGAGACTCCCTTTTTTTCCATTCTTAATCTGTCGTTAATTATTTCTTTCCAACTTCCCCTCCACCGTCTGCATAGTTTCATGATATCTAATGCCGTTCAACAATTGAACTTGCATTAGATATCATTTTGTCTTATTCAATTTCCGTGAAGACCATTTAGTCGACAGGATGTGAAATCTTAAGTTTCTACATATTGCAAACTATTTTCAAAATCAGCGTCTGGCTATTCCATAGATTTGCAATATGTAGAGTGACTTTAATTTTTTAATATATTTTTGTATATGACATTACCCAGTCACCCCTATTATGAAAATTATATTTTCGTGCTTTCTAATCATAATATTGCACAAATTTTATTTTTTTTATCGCAACTTATGAGCTGTTAGGTATATATCAGTGGCGGTACATCCTGTATCTTTCGCACAATTAAAGAGTGTTTTTTAAATCGGGCTGTAAAAATTTAATGACGGCTAAACTTGAGCTATTACTGCAAAAAAGTTCTATGGAGCTAAATACGGAGCAGGACTTTGTCCTTAGCTTAAATAAAAATTAGCACGCTTGAAAAAGGATAACGATTAACCTGACTTTCGGCTGTATTATTTTTTAGCAGCAAAGCAATATTAGGAACTTTATGAATGTAATAATTTTAATTTAAAAATTCGCTTGAAGCGGTTTTTCTATTGAAAAAAATTTATAATCAATGCTTCAAAATTCATAAACAATGTTTTCAAAAGAGTAAGTCTGTTGTTTATATTTATACTCTTCTTGGTTTGATTTGGAATAATTATACCCTGGAATTGTTTGCAAAATGGGTACTTAATATTTATGCATCACTTAATTTAAATATTTCAATGGAGTAGGATTGATTTTACCTAAAAGGGATAGATATACTTTTTACATTTCAATAAAACTGACGTTTTATGTCGAGAAAGATATTTCTCCCTATTTTAACGTCAGGATTTTGTATGACAGTTTGATTGTTTCAAGTAACTTGTTGAGTTATATCGAGAAATACAATATAGTTCGTCTTTAAATCTACTTCTGCAATAGAGTAACGTTTCACAAATAAAAGGGTTAATTTATCTAGGAACCAAAAATAAATTTTATTTGAATTATTAATTTGATGAAATATGAATGGTGCAGTTTAATTATTTAAAGTTCTTTCTGTACATTGAATGATAAAATAAATTTATAGGAAGAGCAATCATTCACCTTTTAAATCCGCATTGTTCTTTTGTGCATTTGAAGTATTTCCATTATTAATAAAGAAGAGACTAATATTTCGTTTTTTAATTCAACTGGCGCTCAGCATAATAAGCTACGTATACAAAATCTTGACCTATTACCCTGAAGATGTGCTAAAAGCCCGAAACTAGTAAGCAGTAAAGGTAAATTTTATCTTGTGAGTAGTGTTTTATTGGTTTTATCATTACAAAAAGATCAAACGTGAATTTTAAAAAGAAATTTTAAATTGCGAATGAAAATATTTATATTCAAAAGCTTCCTATCTGAAGTCAAACTCTTGTGACACTAGAATAAGCGGTCTCATTTGGTCAAGAGTTATAGAATACCTTCGACAATAAAACGAAAATAAAATAATTCTATAAATCTTTCAAAACCGTTTAATAAAAACATTAACAAAAGTCCCTACATTTTTGTGTTTTTGGTTTTTTATATCTTCATATTGTCAACTGATGTATAGAATTTCGTTATAATCTGGTCGTTTGCAATTGGATAAAAATGTTTTTGTTGCAACAAAATACAATTGAAATCGATAACGACAAAAAGAGTATTATTTTGTCACCTTTCGTGTGTTTAACTACTGCGTTTGCCAACATCCTGAAAGATTCGAGATTTGAAATAAAGATTGAGTTGAGAGGGCTAGGTGAATAACAATGAATTGTCGAAGTGAAACATATCAGATAAAATAATAATTGTATAAGATGCGATACTCCATTTGTTAAAGTATTGTTGTTTGAAGGAGAAAATCGATAACGAATTATAACGTAAAAGCAACGCATATTTATCTTGGTATCTCCAATTCCTCCCATTAACAAAATAATTTTAAAATATTATAAAAAAAAATGGTACAAATTTTATTTACCAACTTCGAGTAGTACTACATGAAATAAAATAATAAATCGAAAGTTTAAGTTTATTTACCTACAGAAATTTAGTATTAATTAAGCGCTCAAAAAGTCCACAATGGAAAAACTTAAAAGCGTTCTGTTTTTTTTTCAACTTTACAAGAAGTTAAAAAGTTGCTAAGAAGTTATTCGTTTGATATCAATAAAAGCGTAATATTAAATTTTAAAATTACTTTTGCAATAAAAATTTGTAACTTTACAATTGTGACGTCTTAACACATATATAAAAAAAAATTATAAATAGCAAGCATTTTTACATTCGGTCCAGTATGTCTTTGGAATTTCTACTACTTGATGCTTTTGGAAAATTCGCTTATGTTTGGATTGCAATATTTTCAGCATTTAAATCACAAAAGAATTTAGTTCTAACATTTTATACTGCATAAATTTTGAAAGATATGTTACCTGGAGTCAGCAGGTAGGAAAAATTCAATTATCGATGGTACACCACGGGAGTCGATCTTGGCACACGATAACCAGTTGTACGAAAGATATTAAATATTGTTTAATCAGCATATTGATACTCTTAAATAATTATAATTATTGCCATTGATTTGGGCAAAACTATGTTTTTTTAAAGTCGAACTAGATATAAATATAAAGCTATTCTAAAACTAAAATTTACAGTCTCTACTAATCCCTATTTTTCATACGAAAATAGTATTTTATATTTTTTCCTAATATTTTATTTAAACATGTAAGGATTATAGATAGTATCTGAAATAATTTATATTTTCAGTTAAATTATATTTAATCCCCGAATATAATACAAACTGGTATATTTCAGCATATCATATGTATAATTAAAAAAATTACGTAATAATTTGAAGAATTTCCAATTAAATGCTTGGCGTACAGAAAGCACGAATTGCTGAAAACCTTTCGGAAACTAAACCGTGTTTAATAATGCGATACAATTGAAAAGTATATTAAATCTAAAGGGACATTTCGGCAAATCGAAAAATAGGTTTGCAATTACAGATAACTAAATTTAGTTACACAATTTTGTCAACTTGGTTAAAATTCGATTAGAATCAGAGGCGCAAGTACCAAACTGATAATTAACAGACACCCAATTCTATCAAACGATTTAAATTAATTTTAGAATTAGGGCCAATTTCATAATAAAAGTTAACAGAGCGTTAAATTTAAAAGGCGACTTAAGACAAAACAGACCAATAAAAATCATCAGTTTTGCTTTAAGTCGCCTTTTAAATTTAACGCTCTGTTAACTTTTATTATGAAATTGGCCCTTATTGTTATAAATTCACTGAAAAAAAAGAGCTGAAACTTCTGTAAATTTGTGTAAGTACTTGTATGATTAAATAGGTTTTTTTTGAAAAAATTGCTAGTTGTTCGGGGTTCTGCAATTTCGATCGAACGTTTTAAATTTTATATATTGTTATAATATTTCACAACGCTGACAGAATAGACTGTAGATTTTCTAATGTTTAAATGTCGGGTTAAAAAAATTGCCCCAGTTGGGATCGACAGGATAATTTATAAGAATTACATGGATATTATGTATTTTGCACACAATGTTAATAAAATTTTAATTGTAACGTAAGCGGAATTGTTTAAATTAAATTTAAATTCGGGATAAAGCGTTTAATTCGTGTAAGTAATATTTGCAGCTTTTAGGACACATAATTAAAATTATTATAGTCAAAATAATAATAATAACTGGTAAGTGTAAATTATATGGTAAGATTGGTTTGTTTTGTTTGTTACCACAGTGGAAATTGTATGAAATTAATTGAAATTCGAACGAGGAAAACCATTCTTGTGGTCGACCGTAACCAATAAAAGTTTATAGGATATAGGGATTTCTGCATGATTGAATCATATCTATAAAGCAATTTACATATGTCGGTTTAAATAGGAAGAATGTTTCAATACATTTTTTGACAATGTGACAAATTTATATTCGCGAGTCATACTCTTTCACATTTATAATACAAAATGCAAACTTCACTCCGAATTGTGCAAAAACGTTGAAAAATATAATAAATTTGATTTAATGTTAACGAATTTCCACGTGATTTCTCCTGTGATTTGTAAATCTAAAGCACTGCAAGGATTTTTTCTCTGCAGAATTGTCAGGGTAGGGTAGAAAAGTGCGACGATGTCGTTAGTTTAATATTTTTGTCGTAGAGACTATGGGCAATAAAGAATTGCAATAGGCGAATTTTCTATTTTCAAATATACCCCAAAAATTCTATCGTAAAAGTATGCTAATAAAGCTGGATTATCCTTTTCTTCAAATATTTCAAAACATTGAAATTCTGCAGATCGATTTAATAATTTCTGGAATACGGTTGACTTTTTAAGTCAAGCCTAGCGAGATTTCATTTTTCAAATAAAGATTTGAAAATAAATCGTTGTTTTTAATCCAGCTCCCGGCCTGTGTCCGAAACCCTCTATGGGCCCCCCTATTCTACCCGAAAATTATTTATTAAAATAAAATCTACCAAATTTTAAATTTACTTAATCTATTATTAATAAAAAACTAACATGAAGTTGAACACATACATAAAAATATAAATTACCAAATTAACAAAAAAATATAACATTGAAAATTAAATAAGATCCAATCATATTTATAACAAAACAAAAAGAAAACCACCTAAATAAGTCCTAATAACACCTAAATCGCTACGGGCGGTTCTGGGCGGTTTTCCCAACCCTTGACATTGATAAATCTCGGATTCCAGCATTCAAATTGCTCGAACGAAGTGAGAGTGTAAACGGCGTAGTTTTGACAAGTGCAACAACGACAAATCTCGGATTCATCACCTTTGAAATTGTAATTTTCGAATTCTATTATTTTCGAAAAACTACTGGATATTCCGCAAATTTAATTTATATACTATATACATAGACCATCACCTACCACCCAGTGCAAAAATTTCGGCGAAATTCGAATCTAGAAAACATCGACCGTCCCCATTGTCATTTTTGGAAGCTGCGCTGGTAAGAAGAAGAAGCTCCTAAAACTTACAACTATTTTCAGATTTATTTTTCGTCCGTGCATGGTTCGGGCCGGGCTCTTACCAACTTTTATTTTTTTTGGACTATCTTTGTGGGTAATCTTTCAAACTCCGCCCGGGCCCAACGGAACACTGCTGACTACGCCACTGGGTTTAATTCTTACGACTGGTTTACGCGTGGACCTGAGGTAGTAGTTCTGAATTTAAAAATGCATCTGCCTTCTTTTATATGTCAAATTATCTCAAAATATAGTTAACTGAATATTTAATATTCGAAAAGTGTCAGTTTGACTCAAGATGGGAGGAATTCTACATAATAAATAAAAGGAAGTGAACTAATAAATCAGAAAACTGATGTCTTTCAAAAAATTCAAAATTTGACCTTAGCTATTCGATTGGTCCAACGGTTTCAAAGGAATAATTGACATTTAGACGAATTGTGCCTCGTACTATCCATGTTACATGTTATCTTTATTTAATTTAAATAACTTCAACAATTTCAACTATAAAAACTTGACTTTCCAATGTGAGGTACAATTGAAAACTACATTATCCTTCGAAATTCAAATTAACAAGGCCGCCAACAAAATCTTTACCGGATAAAATAGAAATACTACAATATTTTCTAAACAACAAAATCATTTCCGAAAACACAAAATTTGTAACAAATGCACAATTTATAGATAAACATTTATAGAAGCTAAAATAATAACAGGTTATGAGCCCACATAAGCAGGCTCTCAAAAAAAGGTTGTGATCACGGCCACCCGAAATCTCATCATTTGTCCATTATAGGACCTAGCTTAAAATTTCTTAAATGGACATTAGGTTTTTACAAATTATTTTGAAGAAAATCGATCAGTACATACTTGATTAAAAATGACGATTTATCCTTAAAACTGGGGACAAGGGTTGAAATTGAGCATCAACCATCCAGATGTGTGATTACCGTAAATTTGATTGCCTTCTTGGCTCATTGTCAAAACAACGATCACCAGATAAAGAAGATTAAAGCGACTGCGGCGCTAAATACTCCGCTTTTCAATCAAGCTAAGCTACGCTAGGTGGGGAGAGAGTGCGCTACATTTCATTACATGCGGCATATTGTTTAATTTAATACAGGAGTTGGGAAAACCGTCCGGAGCCGCCCGCAGGACGTGCGGAGGGTAGGTTTTCACTGCCCCTGACATTGTCAAATCTCAGATCTCAGATTTTGAGTTCTGTTTCTTTCGAGTTCGGTTAACACTTCAGGAATTTTTTTAGAGAGTTTGCTCGCTGCGCTAGGGCGTTTAGGACCGTTTTGACAAGCGCAACCAAAGCAAATCTCAGATCCAGGCACTCTAAAATCCACCAACTTATAATCTACTATCTATATAGAGTAGACCTACCACCCAGTGAAAAATTTCGTCGAAATTCTGAAGTGTAGAATTTTTGTGTTGAAAACAAAAAATTAGTAAAAAAATTTAGATTTTTTGCTGTTATCAATATTTAATTTTAGCATGCCGACCTCAATTAGGGTTGTGGGCATGCCCGCGGTGCCCACATGGGTGGATCCGCGCTTGCACGTCAGCTATACGTTGAAAATATTAGATTGTGTATGTAAAGATTTAACCCGATCTACCAGGTAGGGTGCAATAGCCATCTGTCACATTTAACAGAATGCAAAATATTAGTGGCACATCCTGTAAGATCCAAGTGAAAGATTTTGAAGAATAAAACTTAAGTTTGCATTGCAAGGATTTACTTGCTAGTTTAACATTTATAGGTTAAAAATTAACTTTGTCTTGTGAGTCCAATTTGTATTGGTTAGTGGTTCGTCAGTAAAATTAATGACGTACACGTGGTATCGATCTATTTAAGTAGCCATTAAAAAAGTTTAAGAATAATTACGTCACGTGGACGATTTGCCCCTGAATACCGATGGGATTCACGTAATGATTTTTAATCTCGTAAATTATAAAATTTAAAAATAGTTTCTGTAAAAAAATGCCAAGACTCTCGACTTAAAACTACCCATTTGTAAGTTATTACAGCTTTTAAGGTAATTTTAAACCCTTTTTAATATAACCCACCATCAGTACGTGCCTGTGTACCTGAGATGAGTTAAAGTGATTACTGATTAAGATATTTAATTCTAAGGCTCTTATGTCGATAGAATCTAAGCATGTCGTTCTTGCAAAAGGGTTGAAATTAATGCAACGTCATCATCTTTGTAAAGTAAATTATGTCAAGAGAGTGCCAGATTTGAATTTGATACATGGTTTCATAAAATCACAAAAATTTTAATTGTCGGAGGATACTTTTTTAGGGTTCCATAAATTTTAATTAGGGCCAAAGACTGCTAAATTGAAAATAATAAAAAGATATCATATTATATTCGTATACGACGCGACGACCGAGAAAGGAATTTAAATATTACAAACTGAAAAAATGTTACTGTGTAAATCAAGAATATTTTAATTATTCCCTGCAAGTAAATTTTTTAATAAACTTTATAATAATAAAATATTGTTTCGTAAAACGTGGAAATGAAAAATTATGTTATACATCAAAATTAAGTTATAATTTACATTAAATTTGAAGAAATTTCATTAAAAACATTAATGTATACGAAAAAGTTTGTCAATGTATTTATTAAACCCCTATTTTGGTTTATACTGTGTTTGAAAGTTAAATTTGGTGGCACATTAAATTTTTCGTCAAATTTACATTTAAAATTGATCTGAGCGTAAATGTATGTTGATGGTTTGTTTATCGATATGTAAATTTAGTAAACTGCCACAACGCAATATGCGTAATAGTATTTGTGTGTTAAACTAACCAAATTTAATTGTTTGTAGAAATCACGCACCTAAGGGTGTGGAACTACAAAATATAATGGTCACACAAGTGAAACTTTTCGAATAATTGCGGTTTAAAACTTTAAAACATTTCTCAGCCAATTTGAAACCGTGATTTCATAAAATCATAGTGTTTTTTATCAATTTTTATCGGGGTAAATAAATTTTCCGGCGAACTCAAGCAAAAGTTTGTGAAGTGCAATGATAATTAAAGTGCATCGACAGATTATCTTCATTTATGAACAAATAAGCATGGAGATTTCACTGTTCAATATACTGCAAGCAATAAGTTAAACAACCGCAGTAAATTTAATACCAACTTCTTGTAAAAGTAAAACCCACTTGTTTCACAGATTTAAATTTATCGTAAAAGGTGATGCAATATAAAAGCAATTCTAAACTTAACGTACCTTTAAAAATGCATTAGCAGATTGTATATGTGTTTTTGTTAACCACTAGAACGTAATCGTTACGAAATAAAAGGACACTTTTAAAAAGTGATCATCCGACCCGATTTAATAATACCCCATAAATAATATCCTTGTTTAAACCACAGAATGTTTAATCAAAGTGTTCCTAATATTAATGGCAACCTGCCTTCGTTGAGATTAAAAAATTATATCAAAATAAAAAAGGATTCATTTCAAACCGAGCTGCAATTTAATATTTATATTTAAAGTATCAATAATGAAAGTTACAGATTACAACATATTATATTTAATAAAAAAACTTTATCTTACGCATTTTTCATCGCCTCAAATTTTTTTGCGGTACTAATTTTTTAAACAAAATAATCCAGCCATAAGTTTTTGTTCCTAAAGTACGGAAATATGTTCCGGCTCGAAAAACTTTAAATAATGTTGCGGTTTTCATCGAGTGACGCTGAGAGTTTGTGGGTACGAAATAATTTTGCTGGCTAATATTATCAACAAAAATGTTGTCAAATATTTGAACAATTCAAAAGAAACATATTTCAAATTTGAATTGTTAACGCCAAATGTTACAATAACATGTTCGAATGTAGGCGCGGCTGCTAGCTGCTCTGTAGAATTTTAAAATTATTCAAATAGGTTTAAATTTTTGAGTTTTCTAGCCAGATCCTGTGGAAAAGTCATATGTATTGACAAAAAAAGAAATCATTCTAACACCAGCTTTTTAGATACTATTAGTTTTATCTTACTACTACAGCTTACAGTGACGTAAGCATTGTTTTTTTTCAGGCTTGCCCTAGGCTTATGAACAATATTTGTATGCAAAGAATTGAACTTTACATAATATTTAATTTGTTTCGAATTCCGATAAAATAGTATACTATTTTCTCCGACATACATATTATCTTAAGTTCTCATTTGTCTTTGGTTCGAACTGCGTTACCATGCTTGGCTCTATTAAATGCAGGTGTTGATATTCAACTTGAATTATTTTATCCGATAATTTCTAGCCTCCTTATTCATTTCTGGACATTACCGTCCAATTTTGAACTTAGCATTTAGACCCCGCGGTTGCTGAAACCGGATTGGGAATTCCTGTAAACCCGTTTCTAATAGTTGATGGTTGCAATCATCAATCCAGGGGGACCACCGACTAAACGTGCCCTCCTGAACTGAAAGTTTTCGGCTCTTCCCGGATTCGAACCTGGTATCCTAGAGTCAGCAGTTGTTTGACTAACTTATTAAGATAATGACCGTCTCCAATTAATAATAATTATTATAGACATAGTAGAAGTACGGAAGTCTAAAAACTGCGTTCATGCGAATTACACCTTGTATTATAATATATTTTATATGAATTGAAGGGTAACTTTTTGGACCCTTAATTTTGCATTTGGTTCTCTTCGTTTCGCATGTGCCTATCGCTCAACCGTCATCCTACAGGCCGCTGGGCTTCCTCAACCATACTAGCAAGATATTTGAGAGTATGCTACTGGCGAGACTGATGGAAGAAGTAGAGAGGTTTCTCCGGCAACCAGTTCGGGTTCCGCAAGGCTAGGTCGATCACTCATGCGATAGTGGGATAGTGCGAAGAAGGGCAGCAGACAATGTACAATGGCCCTTGATGTACAAAACGCATTCAACTCCGTCCGTGGGAAAAATGTAGTGAGCAAACTATTTTGTTTGTTTGTCGTCGTACCTGGACAATCGGTGGATCACGGCTTATGAGGCGGGTAAGATGCTGAGATTTAGCATGAGTGATGGGGTCTCGCAGAGGTCGCTGCTTGGACCAACCTTGTGGAACATCAGCCAAGATGGAGTGTTGCGACTACCCATTCGGGCAGGAGTGGAGTTGGTGGGGTTTGCAGACGACCTTACAGTGGTGTTGACAACTGCAAAGATGGAGGAAGAGCTCATTCTTAAGGCAGAGATGACCATTGCTGATATCTGCTCATGCTTGGAAGAGAAAACCGGGATTGTGCTGATATGCGGAAAAAGACAACATGCAGCAATATAGACCCACCGAAACGGTTAAGATCGTAGGAATATATATCGACCGCAGCCTTTCTTTCCGCGAACATCTGCAGAGGGCGACAGAGAGCGTGCTAAAAGCAACCTCAGCCATATCTAGACTTCTCCCCTAGCCTCTATGCATCTCCGAATACAAAGAAAAATGGCTCTGTGAGTGGCACCAGCGTATAAAATTTCATCGATGGCCGTCCTTCTGGTGGTGGTGTCGTTTGTCCCAGTCGACCTGCTAGCTCAAGAGCGCCGGTCAAGGTATAAGAGGGGGACAGTTACCAGAGCGGTGCTTCGCGAGGAATCACTCCGCGTTTGGCAAACCAGATGGGAAGCGAGTGATAGGGGAAGGTGGAAGTATGGGCTGATCGCCAGCATAGGTTCGCTTTTCAATCTTAATAAGCAAAAAAAAGTTCTTCGTTACAATAAAAATGTTAATATTTCAGTAGAAAATTGGAAAAATATCATTTTGCTGAAAACAATACTTTATGTCAATCAATATTGTCACTTTACAAGCACGAAAGTGTCTGAGAGCAAAAAAATATGATGGGCTGCTGCCTAAAGCCAAAATAGAGGCAATTGGAATTAAAAACAATTATTTTTTAAATTTTTAGAAATAATATAAAGTATGTCAACATTGTCAACATTAGCTCCGAATAAAGTAATATACTATTTGTTATTTTTTTATAACAACCCTAGTTCAATTAAAAAATAATGAAGCAGTCATCGGAAAAATTAAAGGGGTAGTGCACGTATATAATCCATAAATATATCAATGTTTCGCTCTGCATTGCTTTTGGACCTTTAACTCGATATTTAAAGAAATAGATGAATAAATTTATTAAGAATTTGAGTTGTGAATGCATTTTCATTTTATGAAAGAGTTTCAAGCGACGCTGATGCTTTAGCACAAAGGCGAGAAAGTTTAAAATTGCAGCTACGTATATTCCATGTTTATATTATACTATGCAATATAGAGTAGCTCATCAAAATCCACCGTATCTGCGTAATATACATTTGCAAAGAAAATATTTCAGTATTTCTGTAAAAAGAAACGTTCAAGTGAGCAGGGCTTTCAACAGACTCATAATATAGTACGCAAATTATAATTTAAACGAACACCCTTTTGGTCAAATCCTGTGGTAAGTGAATGGTATGTCAGACACAAGATTGAAGACAGAATAAGTTACTTGAGTGATGGTGTTAACAATGTCATTTTGTATACCGGGTTGGTGACTGATTGGCGTATATTGTAAATTTCATCATAAAATTTTGCGTTCATTTGTTTGCTATGCAAACAAAATGTAATAAAAGCATATTTTTTTATCAGTTTCTTAAAAATTTGAATCAAAATTTTCGATGCACCATCAAACTGTACTTCCAATATTGCAATTATCCTTTCATTTGGCTTGTTTTACTCCAAACACCCTCGTAGTTTCATATTAAGCCTCTAATTTGCATTTTTTTATTAAACCGACACTACTTTTATTTGCATGTTACTTGCGTGAGTTACACTGATAATGTAATTTTGCTTTTTCCGTTTACTGCGAATATTCGCACCCATTTATTTTTGTAAATATTTTACAACCCATATCGGTATTGTAAAATTTAAAAATAATATTGATGAAATTTACCTTATTTCATGTCAAAGTTATCAACGCTCTCACAGTGTCATGTAAATCTGGAATAATAATTCGTTTATCTGGAACATTTCAACAAGCTGTGTTTGTTTATTATCAATAAAAGATTTGCATCAAAATTCGCATATGTCACCATGCAAATATACACATTTTTCCAATTTGCAAAATATGCCCGTATTGTGTCAATGTGCAAAAAATTGTATTATTTTTCACGCAATAAATGTCGGTAAATTTGTGGAAAGAGGTCCTTGGCGTAATCGTCGAAATTATATTATTAAAATTCACCCCTGCTATATAGCAAGTTCAAAGTTTGGCTAATGTAACATGCAATAAATGTATGGCGTCAACTCACGTACGCCCAATAGATTAGCCTTCATCATTGGGATTAAGAAAGTAGCAATCTTTCAGCCAACTAAATGCATTGAAATTCTCCATACACGATTGAAGGAGATTAACTCCTTTCTCATCATAACATTCTTTAAGAATTGGATAACTTTTCAAACATAACGGCGGCGTATTTATATTGAGGCTTAGTTCTTACTTCTTAAAGATAATTGGAAAAACCACAAGCGTAAAAGAAAAACGCAATAATTTTTACGGCGTGATAAAGCGCTATAGAGCCTGAGGAGATACTTATTTGTTATACAGAATGAAATCGGAATAAATTATTATTAAGCTGTGAATTGAATGTTTAAAATGAACCGGGTTTATGATCGAGCTATGCAAATTACTTGTTAAACTTTCTGACAACTAATCAAACTATTTCTAACTTAAATATAAATTATGGGTATTATATCAGAATAAAAAAATTTATAAATTACTAATTCGAAAAACTTTGGATTTAACAACACAATTAATTTAATTTAATCCACAGCAGTGGCTTGGTGTGGCGAAGGTTCCGGATAACCAAATAAAATAAATTATAAAAATGTTGGTAGCATATACGAATATGCTGCTATTGTTGTAAAAGCACTTCCGATTTAATAAATTATTTAATTGATTACATAAAATATTACGTCTTCGACTTTTTGCTACACACTGTTTACACTATCTTTGTAATAACAAATGATGTTTTTCTTGTTTTCTATAAAAAAAAATTGCGTGGGTAATACTGTAAGTCGAGTGTCAACACAGTTTTCAGCTTTATGAAGCTGTTCTATATCAATATCAGGTTTTTGAGTGCTTACTTTTTTATTATTAACCTGCAAAATACACGTCAGTTCTGGTTCACCTAGGGTTAATAAATAAAATTGGTTATCGCACTCAACTATTAATGTCGATGGATGAAATTAAATATTACTTAGAGTTCAATCAATTGGCTCTTCCGGTTAATTGACTTATATAAAATTAAACAAAAAATTTTAAAAATGCAAACACATTTTTTAGCTAAAAAATTGGAAACATTCCAAAACATAAAGGTTTTATTTGAAAATTTTAATTTATTCCTACTGTTTTATAAAAATTAATTCATAATTTGCTCACATTGTTTTTTTTTTAAATTTCGCTTTATTGGGTACGAGTATTATTTAAAATACAAGTTAAGTGAAAAAAAGACAATGTATTTTTAATAGATCGTCTATTACAATTTTCTCACCCTTCCGTTCGTCCGTCAATTCAACAAACTCGTCACGAAAAGTCTAACGCTCAATAAAACTTTGGGCAAATTCCAGACAAATTGTTCAATAGAATTAATTTTACTAGATTCCCGGATTTCCTTCTGTATTACCTTAAAATTTATTTTCAAAAAACTATAAAAAGCAAAACAATATTTAGGATTTTCTAATTTTCTGAGATTTTCAAGGATTTCCTAATATTTCTTAGCTTTTCCTAGGTTTCCCAAGATATTCTGGGATTTTCTCAGAATTTCTCAGATTTTCTTTTACTTCTACACCAGATTTTCGCAAGGATTCCTTGTTCGGGGTCGAGTAAAATAAAAAAATGTTACTTAAAAGATTTTCAAATAGGGAACACCCCATAATAAGAAAATAAAATTTTACATTTTATTGACATACTTGTACAGGCATTCATTGTATTTTTCAAAGTGTTCAAAAAGTTTCTCTGACTTCAGGGAATTTCATTGATTTTTAAAATTTTAAAATTTCTTGACATTCTCCGACAGACTTTGTCCAATTTAAAATTCCTTGAATATTCCAGATTTTCCAGACGAGTGGAAATCCTGACCAATATTTTATTACTCCTATTATTTTTTATATTATATTATTTTATTTTTAAGGTTGTACTCTCTATTTTGAAGTTTTTAGAGCATATTTTCGAGTTTTTTAGTGCCTGTGAATCCGGACCCTATTTATAATAATATAAAATTTACGAAAGTTACCAGTAACCAGACTGAATCCATTTTAACATGCAGGTTGGATAGATCTAATGTTCCAGAATTTGTTCCCGCTGAAATTATTACGTTGTTATTTGTACAAAATGAGAACACCTGTATTTTTTTTCACATTGAAAAAATTCCTAACGCCCAATAGCGGCATTTTAAGCTTTCGAAATAATTAAGGTTACTTTTAAAAATTTGGTTTAATATATTATTATATAAAAAAAATCGCTTCTAATTCGGTAATTTTGTAGCTTCTCTTTCATCTTATGTAAAAAATTGTAGTTGATTTATAAAATTATTATAATCCCAGAAATTTTGAAATAGACCAAAAATATAGCAATTTTTCTTAAAAAACCTTTAAATCATTTCTTCTAAAAAAACTCGTTTCTTTTGCTTTCTTCTACAAATTTAATGTATTGTCAAAATAATATAAGTACTCTATTAGCTATCCAAATTTTAATATTGATTATTGAATATTTTCGAAAATAATGAAGCTGCATTTTATTTTAACTTTTTTAAAATTAAATTGCCGAATACTCGGTTCCTCACTTATAGATAAGCTGTTGTCAACCTGTCGGCAGTATATACCCCCGATAAAACAAATTTTCTTATCTACTAAACTGTAGGTTATAAGATTGAAAGATGAATTGACATAAAATGACCACGTGCTGCTTGTCTTATATGCTCAATCAATGTTGCCAAATGTATTTTTAGGATATACCTTGGATTTTTGTCGGCTACTTTTACTATAGTGAATAAAACAAAAATTTGTTTTGTCGGCGGTATATACTTCCGACAACTTTGTCTTGCAGACAAACTATCGGCAGTTTATCTATTAGTGAAGAAACCGGGCATAAAACATAGGATTTGTAAGAAAACATAGAGTAAGTATTTCCTCGAAACATTAAATTTTTTTTTGTAAAAATTGAGTGTTTTTGAGACTCAATTTTTTCATAAAAATTTTGATATTCTGATATTTTTTTAGAAGTAGATACTTTTGATTACAATATCGAGATTACAAATGAGAAGACCCGCATTTTTTCCCTTAAGTCCTGACGCCCGATAGGGAGCGTCCGTTAATAAAGTAAAGACGATTTTTGAAATTTTTGACACCCTCCCCCCCCCCACGATTATTTAAAATATAAATTTCGAAAAATAAAATTATTATTTTTAAATAATAAACGATTAGATACCAAACATATGTTGTAAAAAGAAAAAAAATTATATTTCATTTGTAAAAAAAAAAAAAAAGTTTAAGAAACTTACGTAAGGGTCCGTAATATTTTCGATACCCCCTCCCTTCCCAAACCTTCTCATAATTAATGGACGGCCTCATAGCGGATTTGTAATATTTTGAAATAAATAATGTTATTCTTATAAATTTGATAAATTATACTACAAGAAAATAGCTGTTAATTCGGTAATTTTGTAGCTTTTGGATTTTTCTTTAACCCTTTCGTTCATACGTACTAAATTTAGTACAAACACAAAAATTCCAAAAATGTGTTTTAGAAAGAAGTGTAAGTACTAAATTTAGAACGCCATGTGCGAAAGAGTTAAGTTTAAAAAAATTGTAATCGAAAATATTTCTAATAAAAACCAAATATTGCAACTTTTTTGAAAAAATTGAAATTCGGAATTTTCTAAAATTTTTATTTTAATGTTCTAAGGATCTAGGCCCTAGATTCCCCTAGATTCTAGAGGAATACTTACCCTATAGGTCCTTACAAAACGTACCTATAACTACTAGGCAACTTCAGTCTAAATAAATAGAAACAGACAGAAAATACAGCTATTTAAAAAAAAATTGAGTTTTTGAAAGAAACGATTTCAAGTTTTTTGAGAAAAACTGTAATATTTTTGGTTTCTTCAAATTCTTTTGAAATAAAATATTAAAAATTAAATATGATGTTCTACGTAAGAGAGAATACAATTCATCCAGAAGATACAAAATTACCGAATTGGCATCGATTTTTCTTATGGTATCTATATACCATAATTGTAAGAATAACATTATTTGATTCAAAAACTTAAAATGCCGCTCTCGGGCATCAGGAATGTGACATCGCTCCTTAACTTTATCATTCTTGATTAATTAAAATATCGGGAATTCAGATTAATATTTTATTTTTGTATATGTTCGATTTATATAATTTATTTTTGAATTCACATTTTATGATTGCTGATGAATATTTAATATCTACAAAAATTAGTATTTCCGAAAATAATAATAAATTGATTATTTCACCTATTATTTCAAAAATGGGAAAATTACTTATATTCAGAAATACTTCGATTCCGAGCGGAGTAGAAACTTTATTCTGACCGGAAGGCGATGGTAATCCACCGATTGAATTTATCCCGAAAGCCTTGACTAGCTTTGCTCGGGCGCTCCAAGCCGTTTCGACAGGCGCAACTAGGCTAATCTCAGATCGGGGCATTCTAAAATTCATCATTTTTGAGTAATTTGAAAAAAACTTGACGTTTGTTAAGTAAAAATTCAAAGAAAATATTTATGACAATTTTGAAAAAACTAGCGGGTTTACCACAGATTTTATATTTTTTATGTATACTATAGCCTATTTACTACCACTTTCTCAAAAAAATTTGTCAAAATTTGAAGCCGTAGATTACTACCAGCCCCCGAAGATATAATTATATATAATATAATGCATTGAAATTACTAAAACAGCTGGTGAAACATTATATTATGGAAATGACTGGTAATCATATTCAATATATAATATGTATGTATTGACGTTTAACTAAGCCGATATATGTGCGTAAAGACTAATATCATGCACTAATGGCTTTAATACATAAGAAAGCCGATATCTCAGAACTGCAGATCAATAAGCATTTAAACCGTATTATGTATCTATAAGCTTTTCATTACAATTATAAGAAATTATAAGTTTGATTCTTACCAATCCGAAAAATAAGCCGGTCTCAGGACAGGATCCAGCACAAATGACTAAGTACTTTCAAATCTTAAATAAAATTTTCGGTTTGGATTCAATATAAAATAAAATAATGAAAATACTATAATTATTATAATATCGAGATGCAAAATTATATCAAACTGGGATATTTCAAACATTTATTTAAATTAATGACCATACGCCAGTATGTTGCTTTGGAATCAATTACTACTGATTACATTTTTGAGAAGAAAGAAGGGTCTAGATTTTTAAACTGGCAATTAGGATGGAAAATGTTGTGAGATTTGAAATTAAGTATAATAAAAAAAAATTATATACAGCTACTAATTAGCTATTATCCGGCCCTGCGTGTACAGGTTCGAAAATTAATATATGCCCAATTCTTGCATTCTTAGTCATAAATTGTGCTTCTATCAGGTTGGAGAACGTCAGGCTTTCTAATTAAACTCGATTTCTACAAAATATAAATTAAGCCAGCGTCGATATCAGTATTATTTTAAAATTATCATAATTTTAATTATATTTAATTAATTGCGAAGAAGCATAAATTTTAATAATTTTATATAAAATCGAGAAGTGTTCAAACCACTCAGACATAGAAACTAAATTCAATAATTTTGAACGGCTTGGTATCTTACTTTGTGATCTCAAGTGGGATAATTCTTAAATAAACTTTCTGCATTGTTTCCGAGTGTCATTGTCAATAAAAAGTTGCTTTGTCATCACATTGACATGATAGGTACTTTACTTTCAAGTGAGTACTATTTTTATTGAAAATAAATTTATAATCAGAATATACCAAATTTTTAACTTCAACATCCTTTAAGTTAGATTACACCCGTATAGGTTCTAACAAACATGGGAATTTAGAGGATTTGTATGTTGTAGCTTGTTAAGTACATTATTCGAAAGGTCCGTGTTTGAAACTATTTAACACCCTCGATAAATGATTTGTAAATCCGTTATATCGTACAATTTAAGACGATTATGATTAAAACATATTGTATAGGTATTGACAAGAATGATATTTAGATATGTTTTGATCTCCAATTGACGCGCACCAAGTGTAAATTTGGATTAACATAATTTTTATAACAATCAAATAATCTATTTTGTATCTTACATTGAATAACTTACATTGTGAGTATTACATAATACATAGTGTTGATTATTCAATTGGTCTCATAATATCACTAGAATTATTATAAGCCATCAAAGCAATTAATGCAATATCGAAAATCATAACAGTTGAAAAGCTATCATAATATTTGTCTGGAAATTACGTCATCCCTGGTAATACAAAATTTTAAATTGAAATTTTTAATTAAAATCTTGAATGAAAACTATCAAAATCTCTTACTCAAAAAACCTCGAAATGTAAGGCTGGGAAATAATTTCAGCTTTCCGCAAATAAAAATCTGTTTACCTAAAGTTATCGTAGCTGTAACAGGCATTTCCTCAGTTAAAACTCTCTCGAGTTGATTTTACAAAATGGTTAGGATCAAAATTTTAGATAATCATACGAATTTTATGTACATATATAACCTGAATCGTTTATTATTATATAAACATCTTGCAGCAAGTTTATCCTATAAATATAATTTATATACGTGCAATTTCTATCCAATAGTAAAACAAAATTTCTCTTGTATTCGCTTGGGGCCTATTTATTGAATAAATCCTAATCCCAAATCGCCCTAACACCGAAATTCTGTCTGAACAAATGAAAACGTGGAAATGACTCAATCGGAAACGTCCTACTTTGGGACTTACGGACGTAAACGGTATTGGTGACTAAAATTTTAATTATCTTATTTTTGGTAAAACCATACTTAAATTATGTAACAACTATTAAATTTTGGGCGTAACTTCCTAATTCTCCGGTTAGGAAAAGTTTAGATGGCTACTCGAACCATAAATATTGCAAACGCATTTATGTAACGAATTGATAACGTTTGGTGGTATTGAAATCTATAAATATGTTATATAATTTAATGGCCAATGGGAATTCAAACACGAAAACGTGCCTTTTATGTTAATTTGATACTGAATTTCCATATTACAAAGTTTTCAGTAAAATTTTTATTTTCTTTCATAAAATCTACAAAATATTTACGTAATATTTCGTAAAAAAATTTAACTTGCTTTCTATTCAAGGTGCATCTGCTTATCTATAAATAGCATTATAAATAATTTATGAGATCGAAATCCAGGGGCGGCTGATACGAGGACGGTGATGGAGCGCCGCCGCGCCGCGCCGTCGCCCCAAAACTCTCACAGGAGTTTTTCAACTTGGAATTTAGGCTAGTCAGCCTACACTCTGTGATTTCGACCCCTAGCCTTTCCTCCGGTTTGCTATAATTCCTGTTTTCTTCCAAATGGCAGATGAGCTGAGTGCGTCATCTTACCAGATTTGATTTTGGATAGTTTAGATATTTTGTAGATGGCAGAGAGAAGGTTCGTTTGATTAGTCGTCCTCCAATTGAAACAGGATTGGCTTGTCGACCCAATTGAAGGAAAACTGGACATTATGTTTATCTGTTGATAAGTTGATTGATTGCTTACTAGCTGTTATCTATCACCAGCGAAATGAATGCGTGTAATCAATAGAAGCATATTTAGAGGTTTGGTGACTGTAGCCTCTATGTTGGTGATTATGCCGAGAAGAGGCTGGTAATAATGATCTATTAAAAACTTTTTGTAGATTGCGGTGATGGCCAACCGACCTATATCTCTGTCAGTCAAACCAATCTGGCAAAGTCCAACAGTTGGAACTGTCTGTAAAACTGGGGGCAAAGAAGGGATGTAGTAACCACCCATTAAAGTCCACTGGGTGTTTGGCCCTGCAATTTGCTCACTTCTTTGGGCTTGGAATATTGAGACACATTGAGATGAGATCTCTCTGTCTTTCCGGTTTTTTCCAGGTTATTTCCTGTTGTGTTCTTGTGAGGCTTTGTAAAATTTGGACAACAGCAATAACTGAGAAACCTGCTTCAGGCCAGGTGTTAGCTGCGTCAATCGTTTTTTGATCTATCAAACAAATGCTGAAGTTTGAATTATTGGTGTGTATCTCTGAGAGATACATTATGTCTGCAGGCTTTAAATTAGTGTTTTATTTCCTAAAGCTAAAGAACATTGGAAGCTTCTCAGTTTACTTCGTTTGATAAATTGATCTTTTAAGAGGGAGTTTCTGCGATTCTGCAGATTATGCAGTGTGATAACTTTTGAAAGTATGACTTTGTTGATGCATTCTGATAAACCGGACGGATTCAAACCGTATTTAAAATATTAATTGTTGTTCAATGTCAGAGTTCAATTAAAAAAATGTTTGAACTACTGACCTCTTTATGTCAAACTATACATTTCTACTTTCTGCGCTAGAATAATTTATTATACTTCAACAAATAACCTTCTTGTGAAGCTTTGCTGAAAAACAAAAGTGGTTTTAGTTTTAGTGTAGTTCTCTTTGCTGACGAATTACTTTAATTGGAGAACTGCAGTTTGGCCAACCTAATGGTTTTTACAATAAATGTTGATCGGTCGTATTTTAAATTGAAAACTATTAGTATCACGGCAATAAACTAACAGCTGTAATACTGCGACTTATTTTAGGCTGTGCTGGACAGATTTCCTCCAGATTGTCCAGATTTTCTGGACAGATAATACAGGCTAATCGTATGGAGGATAAGGGGTATTCGTCATTTTGTCCATTTAAATTACTCAGTTTCCATAATTTAATTTAAAAATTACTTCCAATTTATCGTTCCTTTCAAATTTTTCCGAAGCATTTTCGTTTTATAAATTTAATAATCGCTAATTCAAATCAGATAATAATTTTTAATGCTCGTAACTTCTTTTCGTGTAAAGTGTAAATGATATAATGCTATGAATGCTTTTGAAGCCAGTAATCCGATCAATTCAATTGTTCGTTTCACAATTCTAACAATAATTGAAAGTGAATTAAATCAATCACAATAAAGCTTCATTTTCTTACAAAAAACGTAACAATGTCAATTTTACAATTGAATTCAACACTTTTTTCTGATTGAGTGGAAATTCGCAAGGCGATTGCGAATAAAGGTTTTATTCGAGCTACTAGTAACCAAGCAAGATATTGCTAGCTGTAATCGAACCATGTAATACAAGAACCTAAAACAATCAGACAATTTTAACCAAGTTGATTGTTTCTCGTGAAACACAAGAAAATATTAAATTTGATTGAAAGAATATAAAAATACGATTAATTGATTATGACCTAGACCGACTTTTTATAATCGATTCTAAATAATTATTGAATCCTTATTTTTATTTCGAGGGTTACATTCGTTGGGAAACTATAAGGGGTAATTAAGAAACCCGAAATGTAATGCTTCGAAAGCATTTTTTACGAATTTTATTTACATTTTGTCATTAAAATTCATTTGGGTTTTCTAAATTCAGCACCAATTTAATTTTTGATAGGTTTGGATTAACTTGGATGGAGGTTAATTGAAGATCGCTAAAATTCAAATTGGAACAATCATCCTAATAATTGTAAAAGTTAATTACGTATCATGGTTATGGCTGTTGAAAAGTGGTTTTAAATTACGGAAAGGCGTCAATTAATTAATTTTTAATTGTTTTTTTTATATTTGGATAAGTAACACTTCGTCATTTGACCCTATTCAGGACTTAATGAAAGCTTTCCTTTTGTTTTTCCACTTCTCGTCATTTCATGGTTATTCCTTTTCATGTATTGCCAAACACTTGACAAACTTGGCTATATTTTCATTAAATCCAACCTTTAGCTTATTCAAGCATTTAATCACTTCTAATGCTGCTTTTTATGGATTTGCTTGTTAAATTCAGGTGTGACATAACATTTACTTTATTTTAAGTTTTATTTGATTTTATTGAAATTGCTGTAGAATTTCAGGGATCCTTTTGAAGGAATTTTATTGACTCTTAGTTTTATTAGTTTATAGAACTTTATGTTATTTATTGGTGATTCTTTCACATTACATCAGTACTTTAAAACAAGTTTAGAATTAAGTCGTATTTCGTTGCGTATATTTTTAAAATCACAGCTTAAATTTTTTTTCATTGAGCCTCGGCAACAAAGAGAAAGTTTTCCATATATATTTTAATTTTTCCAAACTTCATAAATACTTATGCATTTCAGAAATAAAAAATTGTTCTGTTCTATCACTTAAGGATTTTCAGGAGGTGTTCAGTATACAAAAAATTGACGTGGTGAACTTTTAAGAATTATATTATAGAACTACATCATTTCGAGCTTTCGCGCTTCAATTCTCGACTGACCGTGATGAGAGGGTCGGAAACTCCGTGTTTGCACATTAGAACAAATTGAGATTTCCCGAAACGTTGAATCACTCGATATTGTTCTCTGTAGTATTTTTTGTACAACTCGGAAGTTTAAACCTCACATATTTCAATGATTTTGTTGGTTTTCCGGCAAAAGAAGGCATGTACAAGACACTTTTGAAATAATAGGCTTATTTGAAGTTGTAACTCCTAAGTTAATCGTTGATATTTGGGCATTTAATATTATTTATTTAATTTATCGAAATTTTGTCGTCATATACCTTTGTTATCAATCGTATGATTTTCGGTTTCATTATTTTTAATACATTGGACGATTCTTATCTTCATTGAACTAGCCCTTTGGATCGATTTATTAATGAGGTTTGGTAATTTAAGAATAGAACACGAACATATTCAATATTATCTCCTTACTTCGTCAGGGATCGAACCGGGCTTCTTGACTTAACAGTCCACGCACTAAAGCGTCAGGCCATAACTACATTCAATTTAGTATTATATTGTACTAGATTGTCCAAGTTGTGCGGCCTGAAGGCCGCACTGGCTAATCATTCTCCCTTAATCTCTCTAATTTTTTTAGGTTGGTAAGGTAAAATGAACCAATCAGAGAAACGGGCTATTTTAATATTAATCTGACCCAAAATAATACTAACTGAAACTACACTCCCAAGCAACACGGAGCTTCCCAACACTGAATTAATAATACAATTTAATATAATCAGAATGTTTGATGGATGTGGAACTGGAATGAAAAACATGAAACACCCGAGAAAATTTTCAGAAAGGTGGGAATAGACCATAAAGATCTAAGAATCATCGTAAACCAGACTGGGAATGTTAGAGTTGATAGAGACTTCACAGAACAAATTCCAATCCGGCGAGGAGTAAAGCAGGGCTGCATCCTCTAACCCTTATTATTTAATCTGTATTCTGAATAAATATATTCCAAAAAGCATTGGATGATTTGAAAAACGGATTAACAGTTAACGAAGAGTATTTAAATAACATCAGATATGCAGATGATACGATGGTATTTGTAAACAGTTTGGAGGGTCTACAAGAACTGATGACCCGAGTAGCAGAGGCAAGCGAACAAGAGCCAGGGCCGCCTTTGAGAAGATGTCTAGTATCTTCCAGAGTCACGATCTGAGCCTGGCAACGAAGATGAGAGTAGCTGTTGTGTGGCTGTGATGCTAGGGGAATCTAATTAGACTTTTCCGTGTGTCAGGTTGAAAAAATTCCCAAAGTTAGGAATTTAGAGAGCAGTCATGGGTATTGAATTTGATTTTATTGCATGCTTTCTGTAGTGAATGTGTATCTGCTTGTATTTTTAAAGTAAGTAATTTTATTAAAAATTTCAATACCAATGCTAATCACTGCAATATTTAATGGGTTATTCTATAAATTAGATTAGGGGTGCGCTTGCTGAATTATATGTTTCATTTTATACGCATAATTAATTTTTTTATAGGTTTAAATTTTATTATTAATCTATATATTCTAAACTATGTGTCCTCGGTCAATCATTAAAATACATTTAGACTGATTCCAAAATGATTTACCCTGTATATTGGACATAAATTTTTAAACCTTCTCATAGAAATTTTTTCCCACTTTTATGTTCTTTCCAAATATTACGTTTAAATTTTGTTTTGTAAATCTGTTGAATATCCAGTGTCTCTCTAGTTTTGTACATCCAATTATTATTTTCATTTCATCTTTGATGTCATCTTTTGTAACCATTTTTTCCTTCAAATCCTTATTGGCTTTGTTAAAATTATCGGTTTGCTTTTACAACTCTCATTGCGATTCATTTAATTTTTTTGTGTTTTCATCAAGTAAATTTTTATACTAACTGTTGTTTTAAATTTTCTTGCTTGTCCCAGAACATCTTTTGAACATATCGTCCATTTATTTTATCTTTTCACGGTAGTAGCAAGTTCAATATTTTGGGGCCCCACGTTGATCGTCAAGTGACACGTATTTGAGCAGTTCAATTAATTAAATAAGTTTATATTACCAATATTCTTCCTTCCAAATTATATATTATTTCGGTAATATTATATTATTCAATTTCAGCAATGCTAATCTTATTTCACCATAGGCGGTACTGAAGTTATTTTCATTCAAAATACAATGCTAAACTGCAATCCATTGAAAGCTTATTTAACTACCCACTTCATCTTGCTTATAAACTGGATTTGTATCACAATCAACTCTTAACAAGATTATGGAACTATTCAAAGTATACCTTGAGATCCTTCGCCACAACGTTTGTGAACATTATTACATCAACATTTACGTGAAACACTTCTGAAGTATAGTCATTCCTTAGCATACGCTGCATAATAAGCTGAAATTTACTTAATATAACCATTTACATCTTGACGAAATGTTTATGAATTTCTCTAATTAGCATAGAACTACAATACGTACAGTAAACTTAATATAGTTTTAGAAATTATGCATCATTCATTAATTCGTCGTACAAGTACGTGTTTATAACGTAAACTTAAGATAATATTTAACTCACGACTTCAAACGTAATCAAAAATTGTACTTTCAAATTGCTTTGTTGTATTTTTTGCCACTAGAGATACAAACGTCAGCCGCTGACTCTTGACCTCTTCTGCATCATTTATTAAACCGCACTTCATCCCAGGTTACATTTTTTCAGTAAACTAGAGTTATGCGTGAAGTTCTGTGTTTATATTCTTTTTAAGTTATTTTATAATAATTTTAAATAAATAAGAATAAATTAGAAAGACTTATGTCCATTATATTCAATTTAGAAAGCCAAATTCAAAGTGATTACTCCCCTGGTTCTCTAGCTAAAAATCAGTTGATTCAAAATCAGAAGTAAAGCATACCAACGGTTAATTTAATTGAAATTCGGTTGGATACTTGGTTGAAAGAAAAGTACTAAATTAAATTACTTCTATTGCCAACGTCTCTTTATGATTAATTTAGTCTGTATATTTATTTGTTTATAAACTACTCCTATTACTTAACAAGTATAAGTACCTGCATACATAAGCTTTACAATAACAATGTACCAAACAAACTTTGTTTTAGAATTAATATTCAAAACAGTGATAATAACTGCATATTATAACTTTTACCTTTGTACAGTTGTAGGTATTCTAAATTTTAAATGGACAGTATTACATTAAGTGAATAATGCCTGCAGCTACATGGTATGTATTTAGTTTCAGATAAAAGTAAAAAAAAAAATTCAAAATATTTTCTCGCTCTAATTAAACTTACCTGCAATTTAGACCACTGTATTCGACCTATACATCTTACAGAATTTCTCCACGCAAGTTTTGCACCATACACCAGTTCAGTTTCGGTTAGTTGATATGTTCCCGTTGTTTCTATTTCCTTTTGAACTTGAGTCCAACGTGATATGTGTGCAGGACTGTTGAATCTACAACAAAAATTTACAATTTAATATAATATTTTTTTAATTAAATTTTTATTGTATGTTTAACTTGTTATGTTTTAAATTTTTAATTTAATATAATTAATTTTTTTTTTAAATAGCCATAACGTTTCTACATAATATTCTATATTTTTTGTTATAGTTTTAAAATTATTTCTAATTCCTAAACAGCTAATAACGGTCAATCTATATTAAAAATTCCTATGCTAATGGAATAAAATTTAATATTAATGAAGTATTAGTAGAATTAATAATTTACCAAGTAGAGCGATTACCTCTTTTGATATATTTATGTCGATAAATACCTCTATTTCAAGTATTATATTATTATTATAGGATACTGCAAAATATAATCTGAGAACTTCTAAACGATGGTTTTGATTAGTTTGAATTAATAATATTAATTTTATAAATAAACGCATGTTTCTTTCTAAAGAAAATACTATTATGTATCTACTGGTATATTATGTATTACATATGTGTTTTTTTATTCCTTGTTTATTCAAATACTCAGTATAAAGAAATTTTTTTAACGTCGACCTTTATTTTTTACCCTTCATTTGCAAAAGTTAAAGTTATAAAACAAAAAGGAAACGTAAACCTTCTTAGATTATTTGAAAAGGGAGAATCAAAAAAGAGTCAATTGTCAAGTTTTTCTATAAACAAATTGTCGTTGTTTTCAAATTATTGGTATCCTTTATACCCGATTTTCCAAGTGACACTACCTCATTAGTGGCTAACGGCATAGTATTAAAAAAAAGAACAAAATCTGACCCACTTCTTAAATAGGATTAAATTTTTAATAACATTAAAATTTCAAGTTGTAGATAATATTATTATTTAAAATTGGCTTAGTTATGGCTATTTGTTTTTAAAAAGGTAGGATTTTATTTAATCTTAAAAGTTATTTAATAGTTTACAAAAAATTTAGTTTCTTAAAGTTTTCTTCAAAATTAAAGAAAAAATATAGTATTTTAAAGTTTTAATTATTATAATTTAAAGTTTGTTATCGGTGATCGATTGTACAGCAGCACAAGAAACGGGATTTAAAGAAGAAGAAGAGATGCACAGTGATGAACAGGTACTACTGTATTTAGAAGAACACAAACAAGGCAGGAACAAGGTGTTGTTTTTGTAAAGGGGAAAAAGGGGAAAAGTAAAAAAAGACGAATTTTATACAGATTTGGAGAGAAGAATAGAAGAGAAACTCAAACACGAAATCCTGATGATAGTGGGAGATTTCAATGCAAAGTGGGGAAAGTAGAATTATGTAAGAGAGATGGCTGGTAGTCAAACGATACACGAAGATACATTGAAGAACATGATCAGCAGCACAAAATATAAGCATAAGCCAATACACAAAGTAACATGGATAAAGCCAGAGAACAGTAGCAAACATGGAAATCAGATTGTCCATGTACTGACAGATAAAAGAAGGGAATCATCAATAAAAGATGTAATGATATATCGAGTGCGAATACTGACTCGGACCTTTACCTGGTTGTTGCGACAATGAGGCAAAAGATATATATAAAAACAAGTAACATGAAAGAAACAAGATGGGACTTGGAAAAACTAATAGAGAAAACACGTGAAAAAAATACGTGAAAGAAATAAATGGACAAATACATTCCGGATGTATTACATATCAATATTAGCATAAAGAGTAATAGGACATAAAGAGAAGAACAGAAATAAAAAATGGTTTGATGAAATCTGTAAAGAAGGTGTAAATTTGAAGAAGAAATGGTTAAGAACGGAAAAGCACTGAAAGTACTAGAGAAGCTTACAAAATATGTAAACAAAGGAAGAATCTCTGGTTAAAAGATATAATGAATAAAATTGAACAGAAAGACATAATACTTTCTAAAAAAATGTATGGACAAAAAATTACTAAGACTCAAAATAAGAGAAATATGGAGAACTCACTTTGAGAAACTGCTAAATGTGGACACAGAAAAACGATATGAGAGGACAAGTGACACAGCAAATGACTGTGAAAATCAGATAGAAGAACCGACATTTGAAGAGATGATGTAAAGTGTTAAGAAATTGAAGAATGGAAAGGTACCATGCAGAGACGGAGTACAGACGGAAAAGGCGAAAAACGGCGTTAAACACCTTCAACTAAAAATATACCGAAGAAACTAACGGAAAAATTCTATGAACATGGGATTGAGCTGCACATGATGTTTATAGACTTCCGTTAGGCCTTCGGTACTGTAAGAAGAAGACAGCTGATGAGAATAATAAAAGAACTCGAAATATCGGAAAAGTTGATAAAATTGGTAATCATGACACTGGAAAACTCAAAATGTACAGTCCGAGTTGGGGTAGGAGAGACTGAAGAATTTGATATAAATACAGGAATGAGACAGGGAGATGCCTTGTCAGCAACTTTATTCAACCTGATGATAGAAGATATGATCAGAAAAACGAATTGCATGGGCACGATAGTCAACAAAGAGGCACAGGTGATGGCTTACGCTGATGATGTGATGATATTGTCAAACATACGAGAGAATGAACTGAACACAACAGATTGAGAGCTAGACAAAATAATGAGATAGAAGATGAACTAGAAAATGAGAAAATACTAAAAAGAGAAAAACTAGAAAATATCAAGGCGTTTATCGCTGGAAATTACTTAATAAAAACACTTTCCTCAAGTTTAATTTATTGTTAATGTGGAATAGTTTCGACTGGACCCAGTCTTCCTCAGCACATTCCGTCAATTAATTTACATTGAAACAAACACATTAAAAGCACTCCAAAAAGCACGTCCAAACCTAACGAATACAAAACAACTCTTAATAAAATATATAAAATATAAATTCAACAACTAATTATTTTCCAATGTAACCTGATTGCAATTTCTGTTTATAAAGTTCGCTGGATCATGTTATGTGAAGAGAAGAGAAGAACTCAGCAAGAGTGGCGATGGAATGGAGAGCGGACAATGAAAGAAAGAGGGGAAGGTGGGACGCAGTTATGAAGGATTTGAGTGATATGGAGATCGAAAACAGGAGAACAAAGTGCGCAGGTAGAAAATCGGGAAGAATGAAATGTAATTAATTAGGCGAAGAAACACAAAAATTTATAGCAAAAGCTATAAAGTAGAGGACTGATCTACATCGAGAAATGGATTGCGAAGACTCCCAGAAGAATCGGTGATCTCAAAAATCCTTAGATTATTATTTTCAGGACTAAATTATGGTAAGATTTTGAGTTTTTCTATTTTAAGAAGTGATTTAAATTTAAAATATGTCTTTCTTTACTGCACAGATCATGGAAATTTGCGCTAATCTGTTTAATCTACAAAAAAGGCGATAAAACTGAGTATGGAAATTATAGAGGGATTGCACTACTGGATGTCTGTTACAAAAAATAGACTTCGAGGTTAAGTAGAAGAAATGATCAAAGAGTATCATTGTGGTTTCAGATAAGGTAGATCGATAACGGACCAATTATTTATTCTGAGAGAGATACAGGGTAGCAGATATAAAAAAGCACTTGATATTCCTAGATTTTAAACAAGCATACGATAGCATTGAGAGAAAAGAGTTGAAATCTCCAGAAAGAGGTGGGACTGAGGCAAGGAGACCCGCTGTCGTCAGAACTATTTAATATAGCATTGGAAAATGCAATACGAAAAGCAGGACTGAACTGATGCGGTACAGTTTTTAGACGGAGATACCAATGCCTGGCTTTTGCAGATGACTTGACAATCATGACACGCACAAAGATGGAACTACAGGAAACCACGTAGAAGATATTGGAAGAGGGCAAGAGAATTGGCTTGGAAGTAAACGAGAACAAGACGAAGTACATGACATGGAACGATAAAAAGTTTGAGGAGAAGAAATCTATAAGTACAGCAGTGGGAAACAACCTTAAAGTTTCAAGAAGTGTGTGTTTTTACGTACTAAGGAACGGCAATAACAAGGAAACCAGGGCGTGAAGAAGAGATTAAGGCCAGAATAGCTGCTGGTATCAGAAGTTCATTTGCACTGAAATCCATCCTCAATAGTAAAGGGTTTGCTAAGACAGTTAAAACAAGAGCATTTCGAACAGGTAATACTAAAAGTATGGGAGAGGAAGATATTTAGGAAAATCTATGGTGGAAAATATTTAAATGGTCAATGGGTAACAAGGTAAAATCGTGAGATAGCCAAGTTATAAATGGACAACCAAGTATAGTTGGATGTGTGAAGGCATAGAGATTGAGATGGTTGGGACACCTGGTAAGGATAAATGACGATAGAACACCAAATGACATTTGGAATATAAAATTTGGAGACACTTGATTGAAATTGGGAAGGAAGATTGGGAATGCGGTGACAAAAAAGGCCTGTAGAGCTAATATTCACTCATTCATTCAATAAATAAATTTCATCACTGGATATAAATTGAGTCTGGAACAGCAACAGAATATTATTTTAAAGATACAAAGAAGTTCATAATATTACTTAAAGACGTAAAATAATAAATAATGTTATTATTTGTTCTCCCCCATTATCGTTTTCAAGTTGAAACAATCTTAATACCCATTCGAGATATAGCAATTTCATATCATCAGTAACAAATTTGATTTAAGAAAGTACTTTGCATGTGCTACAAATGCAGTTGCATAAAAATCAAATTTCCATCAGGAAGATAGAAAAATATTCTCTTTACTATAAACCAGGTGCATTCCCAAGTGAAGTTTTCTAAATCTATTTTACAAAGCAAAGTAATACAAAAATTTTATAACTACTTTTAGACAACAATCGAATTATTAGTAGATACATAATATAATTATGTTTGATAAATGGTTTTACAGTTTCAAAATGAATTATTAGTAAAGCTGAATGATTAAACTAAAATCTTGATGATGGACACAATGTAAGTTAGTATTCACTATCATAAAAGTCGAGTAGAGCTTCATCTAATATTTAGCGACACGCTTACACATATTCCATAACCACTTTAATGAAGAGCCCGAAAACATTAGTCTATATTTATGTCAAAATAAGGAAGCCTTTATCTATTGTGTATGATATAATTTTCACATACATGATTTAGTGCTGTATGTGGATAGTAGCGGCTTTATATGTATATAAAGTTAGGTAGTTTGTCATTGTTACGTAGGTATTATGTGTTCCAAATAATAAGATTAAACCAAGGGTCTATGCAAGATTTCAACAACCTAAGAGATTGAAAATTGGTAAATCATGTAACAGCTTTGGAAAAATAGTCAAATTGACCCTCACAAACGAATCATACAAAAATTGACCCTTGAGAAGCTAATAAATCAAAACTGACAAGTATTGTAATCGGAAATGCAGTAAATTCGTCGTTCGATTGGAACCAATTTTCATCAATTGTATTTAAAATTTATCAAGTTTTGTGAAGACCCACTTCAACTCGCCAAGTTGTTCTAGATTCCTATTGAAAATCCTCGAATTACACAATAAAACATTTTTTTGTATTAGAAAAGCTAACATCAATTCTACATGTTAATAAATTTTTGACTGAGGACCCCAAAATCCCATAAATATTATTAGTGAAAAATTGCCACTTTCGTCCCAATTGTTCGTGCAATATAAATCCTAAAACGCAAAAACGGTGCATTCGAAGCTATCTGGTATAGTAAATTGCATAGTAAAACTGTGCTTTCCAATGGGCACTCGTGCAAATTCTATAAATTTGATTGTATGCTGAGTAGCTTTTCGTTTAACATGGAGACGACTGGAGAAAAGTAATTTCTTTATCAATTTATTCACAATAACTTCAAATAGCAATATTTTCATAAAAGAAAGTAATGTTTGAAATATTAGAATTTTTTATGCAAAGCCCCTGTCAGCCAGAGTGTATAGCACTAAATAACAGTTTTGTCACCTAATGAAATTATAGCACAAACGTATTTCATACATCAAACATCCTATAAAATTTTTATATGTAAAATTGTAGGTGTGTATCCCTTTAACAATTCGCAAATATAAAAGAATTGCAAGGGTGACAAGAAAAAGCACAAAATTCGCTTCTAAAAAGTCTCTTTAAGGCAACAAAATCCAGCAATTTTGTTATAAAGATGGGAGTAGATTGAACAAGTTGCCAGCGAGGCATTTAGAAATATGCCACTTATAAAATATCGAAGTTGCAAGTAAATTGATTCTATTAAATTGCTTCGATAATATTATAAGAATGTAATTTGATTTAATTTTTTTTTGCAAGAGTTATCGATTCCATACGTTTCGTTGAAATATGTTGATCATGCAAATTAAATAAGCACAATTGCTGGTTAAATTATTTATGCCACAATAGGCCGGCCCTGCATACGAAAGGTTTTAAATTTGCAAGGAAAAGGTACGAGATATCCGTAAGTACCATCCACAATGGTTTGTTTCAACCACTTGAAATTTGCTGATTTTTTAATAAATGTTAAAATTACGCTTTTAGCAGCATTTGACGAATATCGAGGTTTACGATGATGAGAAGGAAAGATGTGGAAATATACTTAACTTATCAGCTGTAGAGTGTAGCAGAGCAATTTTTTAACTTAGATAATAACAATGTCAAAAATTGTCGTTATACCGACAAGTCAAATTTGTCAAGATTAAAATTTAATGTTCTTATTACGTTTTGTTAAGTAGCCTGAAGGATAATCTCGACATCTTGTTCCTCATTAAGATTGGGATAAAAATGTTAGTTACCCATAGCTTTTATTTTTTCAACTGCTTGAAAACATAAAATTAGCAAAAAAATTTTGAAAAGCTGACTGTGAATTTTTTAATAAATTATTAACCCTTAAATAAGAAATAAATTAATATAAAATAATATTTCATTATAACTGGTTGGCAAAATATTTTTAATATTAAATTATTTATCCTTTAATGTTGTATTTTTTTGTTATCCTGCTTGCTAGGTTTTCTAGTGCTTTTTTATTGTTATTAGTTTTGCCTTTTTGTAATTTGAGTTTTACTTAGGCTGTGTTCGAGTTGGGGCTTACGCGCTTTTGCTACCAATCAGCGCCAAAGCTTCTAGCGTGAAAAGTTTACCGTTCAAGGCAATCGGAAAATTGGAAAAACTATAATATTAGAGTTAAATTAATTATACTTGACAAAAGTCTTGGTACAGTTTTCCATCGTCAACTCGTAGGTGTGTTAAAATTAAATATTTAATTATTTCCTTTGTTGTTTCATTGATGTGTTTTTGGCAAACAAATCTAGATGAGGTTTAATTTGTACGTTTGATATAATTTTAAATTTATCCTGTGTTTTTAAGTGTAAGTAATTTAAAGTGTTTCTATTTTGTAAACCAGTTCGAAATGGAATTTTAATAATTTCAATCGTCATCTAATTAATTAACAGTTGGTTCTTTGAGGATAAATAATCATATTAAGAATATACGATCCATGACAATTGTAAATGTATGTCTGTGTAAATATATTCTAGTAACAAGTTATTTCTCCTAATTAAATGAAAGTTGTTGACAATCCCGAAATATATTATTTGGAAAACTCTGGCAACGTGCGTTTAATATGCGGTCTGTAGAAGACTTCAGCATCAAGAATTTTATATTTTATTTCAAAGCTTTATGAAATAGTATATTTTTTAAATTAAATATACGATACCCTATACTCATGGCAGAAAATTAAGATAATTTTCAGAGACTTCTGTACACGTTTAACAGAACACGTCGTCTGTATAACATGGAACTCTCTACAAAGAAAACTAAATCAATGGAGAAGTAAAGCTTTCGATTTTGTATGTTTTCATTCAATCTGTATATCATGCGTATGTGGATGAATATTCCTCCTTGAAAGGCAGGAAGGAAGGAAGGAAAGCACCTACTGACATGGTTCTCACTTCCAACGCGTAAATGTAAAAAAAAATTAATTGAATTTATTTGGGTAGCAATAATTTTTGCTTTATGATGTTGACAACCAATTCCTAAATAACTCTTACTAATGAGTTATTGTGTAAACAATAGTTAATCAATAAACCATAATTACCTACTAAATGCCTAACCCCTAACAGAAGCAAATTACCTAAGGTAATTGTAACACCTCTGAAGTTAATTCAGTAGATTTCAAAAATTATAATTTACAACACAAACATATTTAAACATATTTTGTAATGAAATTGAAATTGTAGTGCTATCAAAAAATTAATATACCTCATTGATACATTGTGAGCTGACATCGAAAGCAAACTCTCGAATCAACATTATTTAACTTGACACTTGTTGCTTTGAAATGATTTTGAACCAATAGATTTTGAACTAGGATAGAAACCAAAATTGAAGAAAAATTTATGAGCTAAACTATATAAACTAAAATTACTTCTTATGACCCCTTTTCAATATGAAAAGTTAAATTCTAAGAAACATTATTCGTGATTCCTTACAGCAATAACTAGATCTCAAAAAAAAATTATGAAATAATATGAAAAATATGTCATTAGGTAGTCAGCTGTAAGAATAAAGTTGTAGCGACTTAACAGCAGTGTTGAAAGCTGAGTCATGACTCTCGCCCACAGTCAGTAAATTCGAACGTTTCATATTTTTCAACATTGTGCAATAAGGAATTCTTTTCAGCGACTGACGAATAAACCTTTATTTTTAAGTGAAGTAAATTACATGATTAACATCGCAGGTTTTTCTGAGGATAGCGTCAAGAATATTAATGCCGATTGAGTTGAAGTTGAGTGCGGTATTCAGGTTAATATAAAGCATGTCAGACTAACAAGAAAAAGGAGTAAAAATGAAAATTGAGTTTTTAGAGATTGTAAGAGGAACAAAGATGGATTGTGGTTTGACGATTGGTTTTATGTTATAGCACCATTTTTCAATTATTGACTTGGTTTATGACGACAACTTGTATTTATATTACGCTGACAGTTGCAATTCACCGAAGAAAACAATATTCAACAGATCTTACAAGAATAAGAATAAATAAGAAACTGATTTGAATTCTAATATGTACGTTCGTACATGTCAGATTTATTTTAAAGTGAGTAAAATTTTGAAAAGTATTGATACATTATTTATAAAGGCAAAAACTGATCGAGTTTTCATGCATCAGGATTTAAGATTTGTTCTTTGCAGATGCCAAGGTACCTGGTTCGAACCTGCGTGATGGGTCCTGGGTCACAACTTAACTGTGACTGAACATAATTGATTGTGTTGCTTGCCTTTGAGATCAGCACTTCTTTTTGGGTAGTTTGTTAAATTGTAACAACTATTGCACTCAACATTAATTATTACTAAATTTTGTGGTATATTTAAACATACGAATTCAGTGCTGAGTTAATTGAGTTTTTATATAGTGGTATTTAATATTCCATTTAAATATATAAATATTTAACTAAGCCTTCAGGTTATCTGCCAGTCCTCTCTTATTTAATAAATCTGAAAATGTTTTGTTCAGAGACCCACAACTTCAGCTTTCCAACAACTCCATTAACCGCTACCTTCGGTTTAACGTGGATCTAGTTTTTCTTTTGCAAGATAACGGAAACGTTTCATTCAACTTATCCATGAAATTCAGAGCTTTGTTTATAAAAGTACTTTGAGTGATGTTTATCGTAAAGGTTTATCTGGGTATGCAACCTACAAATCAAATGCCCAAAAGTATTAAAAAATGTTTACAAATATTTAGTGCTTTTAAGTTTTTAGGGTCAGGTATGGAAAAAGAGCTTTCTCTGCGATATTAGAGATACTCTACGGAACTTAGAGCTTAAAGCTAACATTTTGTAAGGTCACTAGACAATGCTCAATATTTGCGCCGAAGTATTGAATGAATTCCCATTCACAACAGGTTATTACAATAAATGTGTACGAAATGCTTCACAGATTTTTTTAAAAAGCATTTATCGGCTATGTTTGAATTGAAATTGAAATTAATTATATTTCCTAGTAAGTCATCTTGGCTTCAACCGAACTGATTGTATAATAGCACTCTTAAAAAGAAATGGGCTTTAAAAGAATATGATTAACAATTTTAAAATGATAGAAATGTTAAAATTTGGATGAAAAGTGTCCGGTAAGATTAAAATTCATAAAATATCATGTCAAGCGCTTAAAAATTCAGACAAATTAACGTTTTAATAATTTATTTACAGCCAGACATATTCCAGAATATAATAAGGTAGCAATTACGAAAAGGTTAAATAAATACTTTACATTTGCTGACGATTTTCACACAATAACCTAAACTAAACTTAATTGGATTTTAACCAAAAGTTTCAACACCAACTGCATTTTAAAATGTGAGCCTCGATACGTTTTAATTAGATTTTAAAGCGGAACCTAGCCCGCGCTTTTAATTTTTAATTTAAATTTGCTAAATAAACAAGTAAGGATTAACAAGTTTGTAAATTCCTATAAAATATTGTGGTTAATAGTTTCCAAGTTTATGTTACATAAAGCTCTCAAAATGTCCTTGCATTTTACAAACAAGAGTAAATTGCACCGGAACTTCCATGCACAACTTTGACACCTCCGTATTATAATTTTCAGCGTATGTTTTGTTGAATTTTGAGCATAGTTTTAATCGAATAATTTGATAAAAAGAAGCTTATTATAGTTACTAACAGAAATTTGTAATAAGTTAATAAATAGACTGAATCAACGAGATTAATCTCGAGATTTTGGTATTTATAAGTTTAACGATATAAATAAGTAACTTCTTCAGGAAGTTGCTAGAGAAAATTAGAGCTTTACTTAATTATCTCTAGCCCGGTCAGTTGGACAGTCTTAGAGAAATACCTATAACTTTAGCAAACAACTTAAGCCCAAGATACGTAGTAATACAATTATTATATAATTAGTTTTATAATCTTCTGTAGGTGCATTTCCTTAATGCCAACAAAAATGCCATTAAGTTTTTCTGATTTATAAACTTCTTGAGGGTTTACAAATCTTCAACAACATAAAATCTTTTTATGGAAATTTAAAGTAGTATTTATTGGATTAACTTTTGTTTTTCTTTATAATTTGTGTGTTTTTATTCATGAGCTCTGCTGTAGTGGCTCACAAAGGCGGTATTGTACAAAAGGATAATTTTTAAAGTAGCTGTAAAAATAAAAGCGCGGAGTTAACAAGGATTTGAATTAAACTGGAAAATCTCGAGAATGGAATGTTGGCACTGACAACTAACAAATTTAGATTTCCTGACACGATTAGCTGTGTTAAATGCGATATTTTTGCGAAATATCTCGACTTTTTGCTGTTTTTCTCTTATCATACATTTTCAACATTTATTTCCAAGTTATATTAAAAATACATTTAATTTTTTAAACGTATCTAACTGTTGATGGCGATCAATAAACAAATTTACTCGATTAGTTAGCTAATTATTATTATGCTGAAATCAAAAACTTTCTCTATCAAATTAAAAAATGGCTAAACTGACTTTTTTGTTAACTGTTTCTGTCTGTAGGATGTAACTTTCGACCAATTCGATAAATTGCTTGATTGATACATTAGTGAAATGGGCTGCACGATTTTCATTCTTGCAGGAGATTAATAAAATATATCAGGGTATCCAATCCAAATTAGGGAACCAACATTCTTTTTACCCGTTTGTTCAACTTATTTAAGAGGGTTAAGTACAGTTTAGTAAGTACCAGACTTAGTGAAGTGCTGATTCGACGTCACAATATTGTCCTTTTAGAAAAATTATTGATAGTCCTTGAATCACGCGGTTTCCTCAACTAAAGAATTCATCAACTTTAAACTACTTTGTACTTCGTTTGTACTTTGTTTTCTGAAATTTGTAATATCCATGAATTGGTCAATTGGTTGACTTGGGACCAACGAGCGGTGAAAACTGTGATGTTTACCAAAACATCAGATCAGAAATCCGATTTCTCCGTCTGAGCCTCTGGATTTTTGATTGAAAATTTTATATACTTACAATGAAATTAAATTGTGATTTTGAAAAAGAAGGATATAATGTAGTTTGAATTTACAATTAAACGGTTATAATAGTTTGAAATCGATCGATTGGGAAGCGGGAACCACGGTTTAAATCGTGGTGTTGTCGGATACACTGCTGTGATCTAAAGTCAAATATTAATCTCTAAAAGGCAACGGAAAACCACCTATTATTTATATTTCCTCTAGTCAATCATCTTGGCTTTGGCCAAGTTGATCGCCCACGCACTGTAAAATCTATGGCACTCGAAGAAGAAGAAATGATAAGAAAACAGCTGCATGCCGGCATGGAAATTATTTGATGTTTCTATTGTTATTTAATTATCAACAAATTGTATTTTTTTTGGGTAATTCGATATCAGAATTACAGTTCAATACATTGCTATGGATTTTGTTAAGCTTTTGTGGAAAAGTTTTGATTTTCAGGATTGCTCACATTTAGTTGAATATTTTAAAATACGTTTCAATTGTAATTTGAGTGGGAAATTGAAAAAATACGTCAAATGGGGTGATACAGATCACGTTTGGCGAAATCGATCAAAATCGAAATTTTTCGAATATTCTCAGTTATGACCGAATTCGACGCTTCACAAATTGAAAAATGCGGAAGAATCATAGTTGTTTAGTGTTATACATTACACATATTTTCTTAGAAATTTTTTTAACCTCAGTGCAAAATATCTAATAATTTAAAATTTTTTTTAAATATTAATTTTTTTTTTTTTTAATTTTTAATTTTATTTAAATATTATATACTACCTATATATGTGTAACAGCATTTCAACAAGTACCTACAATTTTTCTTTTCTTGATATTTGGTTCCGTTAGCTTAGGGTATGCTTTTTGATAAAACTTCCTATTCGGGGGCAGTGAAGAACGAGAGTTCGAGAGGCTAGAGAGGGAAATCTAGAAGAAGAGATCAGACAGGCAAATCTGACAAAACCCTAGATGCGGCGCGACCTCACCGGCGGGAACGAGCAGCACCCTGGAAGTGGTGGACCCGGCCCGAGCTGTCGTGCAGGTACAGGAGTGAAAAAGGAAAGTCATCAAGATGATGAAA
The DNA here is from genome assembly GCA_963170105.1 of Cantharis lateralis. NCBI lineage: Eukaryota > Metazoa > Arthropoda > Insecta > Coleoptera > Cantharidae > Cantharis > Cantharis lateralis. The sequence goes on from OY720626.1 coordinate 9,780,881, forward strand.
GGGGAAAGTGACGATAGGCAAATGAAAATACTGCCTAAACTGCCAGCGGTACTTGTGAAAGCATCACCAGAGCAGAGCGGTCCTTTAAGTAGACGCTGGCGCTGGTGTGAAGAAAGAGTGCCCTAAAGAATGCCCCGATAGAGCGCATCCAGTTCACCAGAACGGGAGACGCGTGCTTATTGAGACTTCAGTAGTCTCAGCGAAAATAAGATACTCTTGCAAAAGTTGATGGAGACCCACGGAAGCACAACTGTGCGGAGCTTGGAAAACACGAGGAAGCTGAATGTGGTCGACCTCAACGTGTTAACCGACGAGGAGAAACTTCTACGGAGTCTCAAAGGATACATCGTTGCTGACAGCTTTCTTACCGTTTGGTTCCTGAGGCCGGCGTGTGGAAGCACACAGACGGTGGTTCTGAGCTATGATGGCGATACGGAGGAGAAGTTCCTGAAGACAGGACGTATCAGAGTTGATCTGACCAGTGGATGTAGCGTCTAGAATATGCTTAGATGCCTGAGATGCTGGGTGGTGGACTACGATTCGTCAAGCTTCCGTAGTAAGGAAGACCGCTCCAGAAAGTGCTGGAGGTGTGACGAGGATTGCCATTTCTTTTCTTTGCCGTTTCTTGCACCAAGGAGGAGTGCTCTCGCGGATCGGGGAGGAGGAGGAGCGAGAAACAAGTCCCGAAAATGCATGAAACGAGACCCGTAAATTCCCTTTATGGAATAAGCGCCCACGAAGGGGACAAACCCTGAAAAAGCACAAAGCGAGGAAATTGAAGATACAGCAGATGAAAAATCATTTAGACAATAAGATAGGAAAAAGCACCATCCCTTTATTTTTTTGGGAAAGAGCGCCCTGACGGAATACGGAAGAATACAAATGAAGAAGATAATTCCTCCCTGATCTCGAAAGTCATGCCGAGAGGCGGATTCTCGTGGCCAAGGGAGAGTAGGGGGGAGGTATTAGTCAGTGTGAGTCTTACACTACTGCCATGCCAAAAAAATAGCTTTTTTTATAAAAATATACAATAAATTGTGTAGGTTTTTTCACTCATAGATAAACTGCCGACAACTTGTCGGCAGTATATAGCGTCGACAAAACAAATTTTCATATCTAGTCAAATGTACGTTGTAAGATTGATAAAATGAACTGACATAAAATGACCACGTTATGCTTGTCACACATGCTCAATTCAATGTTGCCAAATATATTATTTTAGTGAAAAAATTTATTTAAATTCCTAGAAAATATGTAAGAATTTTTTCTTTTATTTCCACGGTTTCCTTTAATATATTGTCATGTTTCAAACGACAAATCATGGATCATCGAGTGCGATTCATCTCTGCATTAGTTCTGAGACAGGATGTAATTTATTGGTCATCGGTTGCATTTCTTTTTTCTTATTTTTTTGGCTGAATTTTGAAATTCATCCTTTTATTTTCTGTCGAGGCCTCGTACTAAAATTTGATAATGAAGGCAGTTGATAAAGTTCCACGAAAGTGAAAACGTATTAATAAATTTGAAGATGAAAATTGAGAGATTGTGCTTCATCAGAAAAAATTATATTTTTGCGAAGATTTGGGCTTTGCTACCGAGGCATTTCAGTGGCAGAGGTTTTGATGCAAATTATTGAATTTGGTCCATCTTATCGTGAGCTGGGTCTAGTCAAATTCGGGAGCACTTCCTGATCCATCAGATAAGTGATATTTGATTAGAGAATTATTTTTGATTTGGTCGCATTTGCAATAATTTTATAAATTTTATCTGCAATATTCAAGCGTGTAAATTTTATAGCCAGGATTACATTTGCAAGAATTGTTTATCAGCGGTTGGTTTTGCTATTTGCATTTTATTTGGAACGTTCATTTTTGTTTTGTTTTTATGAACATGCAATTTTATTTTCAGTTTTCATAAGTAGGACCAGCATTATTTTTAATTTTGTCTATGTTATTATAATTGAGAGAGTTTGCTCCTGGCTGAGATAGTCGGGGCGGGTTGCACAATTTTTTTAAATTTTATATTTTATACAAAATATCATTGCAATATGTAGTAATAAAATTTCCTTCTATTCCAGAATTGTATAGTATATTTCCTGCGAAAAACGACCGATCCGTATCACCCCTACCATGGGGTGAAGCAGATCACCAATTAAAAGCAAAAAAGAACCGAAAATTTTGAGCTGGATTTAAAAAAAAATAATAATCATTCTGCTACAATATAATATTTCTTTCCATAAATTTTTCCCATAGAGTATCTTGTCACATTTAAAAAAAAAAACACAAAGATTTGATCTGTATTGCTTCGTTTGACTGAAAGAATGCGGTGAGTGTGATTAAGTTTGAAGATATAATTGATAAAAGTCTCGGAAGATAAAAAAAAATTACCGCTTATGGTAAACTTTTAAATATAATAATTTTAAAAATATCAATTGAGAAGTAAAACGTTCACGATATTGATATCGTAGCTTACACGTGACGCGATAAGCGTTTGCGTTCCATTTCAATTACTATAAATTGACCATAGAATTGATCGTATTTTAAAATTAAAATTTATATTGTTGAAAATTAAAATTTAATGTAATGATGATCGCTCAAAAATGAATTTTTTTAAATTATGTAAATTTAAATTTGTACAGTGGTGTACGCTGAAATCCCCCCATAGACAGCGCTAATAGAAGTAACCCCCTTCCTCAGTTTTATCATGGTATGTTACATTTTATATTATAAAACTAAATAATACAAAAAAAAATTTGAGTAATTTTAATTACTAAAACAAAAATTGAAACAATAGTTGACGTAGTACTAGAAGCAATCATACTAAGGTACCCGGTTCAAATCCTGATAGAGAATAATTTCGTGTTTCTCAGATTGGTTGAATAATAAACAAAAGTAGTAGTGTTTTGTTTTAATTCATGATTTAATTTGATTTAATTGCGTGTGTTAGCTGCGTTTATTTCAAAAAATTTCGAAGTTAAAACGTGAAAATTTAATATTTTATTATGAGACTTTAAGCAAAATTAATAAGAGTATCTAATAATTACCTATAATGTCTATTTAACTTGTTCTTAATATAAACATTAATATTTTATAAAAAAATCCTTTTGAAAGCGTTGATTATAATATAGAACAGGTTGTTAATGAGCAAATTAATATCACGTACAACGTTTTAATATAAAATTTTACGTTCGTGATATTTTTAATAATAATACAAAAAAATAATTCCGTACGAGTACAGACTGTACTGACTTCGCCCATAGGCAGATTCACATTCCGGTTCTTTGATTGGTTCTCTTGCACACGAAGGATTTTATTAAACCAACGGCCCTCGCGATGTGATAAATATTGAATAAAAAATGAAGCAACATTAAAATTTACTCCAGAATAAAAATAACAGCGACGAACGGTCACAACGATCGATGGTCAAGTATCATTGATGGAAAATCAAATCCTGATGGTAGTTTCCAAGAAATTTATCACGAAGTGATATTATATTGCCTCGAGGTTTATTACAATATAAGCATAGGTCTATTAAAAAAATTTGAGCACCTGTTCTGATATTCACTTTTATATAAAATAGAATTTGAAATATTATTTGAATTCTTCTTGAATTTATACTAATTGATCATTATAAATTTTCTACATTCCCAGTTATATAATTGTAAATAATAGTTCACTTCAAGCTTACAAATACTTATTTGACAATTTTGACATCAAACAAAATAAAACGTATTTGAGTATGTATATCCTCTTCCTGTACGGTACATAACGAGAAATTGTCCCGATGGGAAGCTCTTGCACTCGGTTGTAAAAATCGTAAGCCCTAACGATTGAGCTTTATGCTCTCGATTGTAGTATATGGTTGAGAGTGACTTTTATATTCCTTATTATATAGGTACGCTATGATGGTACTCCTGCATATATGCACATACTAGATAAAATTTAACCTTAGTTTTAAAATTTATTTACATAAAACTTACCGCCGTATTGATGTAAAATATTGGTCCAAAAAGTCTTTGGCGTATTTCAAAACTTCTTCACGACTACGTATCTCACTAGAAGAGCGTCCCAAATTGTTTAAAACACTTCCCAGACAAAGCTTCTCCGTACATAACGTGTTCTGTAAAAATAGAAAAATAGTTGTAAGTTGGCTTCGTAATTTTGCAACGTCAAAAATTATAGGTTGAATTTCGAGGGTTAGTTTTTTTTGCAAATTTTTAATGTAAGTTTGATTTTTCCAATATGGCCGTACCTGCATCTCCACAAATTGAAGCCGACAAGCGACTTTTGCAATTTAAAACTTATGAAGATTATTTGGATTCCTTAGTTACACCTCAAGATTTATGTAACTTACAAAGTACAGTTGTTTCTCGTACAATTGCCGAATTGGGTTACAGGTGAAAAATGTTTCCCTATTTATTTATCGTAAAATTTTAGACTACTTTACACTTCCCTAATCTCGGAGTAATCCCGTCCTTTATTTCGATCGTTAATTACGACCACACTGTATTTCATCGGATTTTTAAGTTTATGATTTAATAATTAGTTTATTTCTTTTAAATAAAGCTCTCGCGTAAAGTAATTTTATCATTCAAGCCTTTGTTTAAAATCTAAAATTTGTTGAACGACAAAATAAAATTATTTCAGTTTCATTATCGTAGTCGGTAGACTAATTAGTTCTTGAAAATTTGGAGAAAATGATAATGGAAAACAAACAGCACAATTTACACTCTCGTGTCAATATTAAGTGAATAAATTTTGATTTAATTAAAAAAAATGACCCAGTAAATGGCATAGTAAATCTTGGATGAATCATAAAGAAAACCTTGGTGTAAAAATATTACGTAGAAATTCTAAAGCAAATAGTGGAAGTTTTGTTATAAAAAAGAAATGTGATATGTTTTCAGGAGTTCCGGAGAAACACTGAGTAGGGAAGAATTTGAAAGACGTTTGGCTGCAGTAATAGCTTACTTATTTCCAAGTTTCAAGCCTTACGAATTAGCTAGTGAAGGTTTAAAAGCAAGCGATCCATTGCAACAGGAGTTATCTTTAAGAGAAAGGCCAAATCGAGTCGGGATTCTTGCAGTAAGAAATATCATTTTAACACTTTCTATATTAATTTTGTCTACGCCTTTCTAATCTATAACTTTGTTTAACACTTCGTTTACTTAGTAGCAACTCAACATCTTCCCCTATTAATTAATTATACGCAACTCAATTATCACGAAGCATTTAAATGGAGAGACTATCAATTCACTACACAATTTCAAACCTATTTAAAATACGCGCTACGTTACTCAAACTTTATAGCAGCTTATTTAAGTAGTTTTACACTTCATTTTCTAAGAGTTAATAACAAAAGACAGTGCAGTAACAATGTAGTTTCGACAACATTTCATAACAAATCGTAAAATTAAAATTATTGCTAATATGGGAAACTCAAGGATAGTAGACTTTGCGGTACAACTTTGTATCGAAAATCGAAAATGTTAAATATAACGGGCCCGTTAAGTCAAGGTGACATGTCATATTATGCTAACAATATGGAGATATAAAATGTATTATTAACGTAACAGATATTATATTGTCGCATGTACATTGTATATTAAATGTATTGAGGTCGTAGGTAAATTTTCTGCCGATTATCTGTGGTAAATAATGTATTCCTAATATGGGATACAGAAAATTATATTAAATTAAAATGTTTAAGTAAAGGATTATTTATTTCTCGCTTTGCTTCATTGGACAAATTTAAAGCAGCTTCGTTCTGGAAGTACCAAGCAATTTAAAATTATTCTCAACGTTTAGAGAAAACAAAGTTTATAATTTATTCTTGCAAATAATGTAACAAATTTAAAAACTCCTAGGCATTTTACAAGGGTGCAAATAATAAAATTTTTTATTATTTACGTCTTAAACGAAATTGACGTAATTTAGAAGTTAAGTTTTTGGTAAAACAAATTTGCTTGTGGGTATTAGTTAGATGGACGACTTTCGAGATCATCCCCTTGAAATGAGAAATTATTTGTGTAATTACAGAATTAATGGGTAAGTGATAGCACATAGCTTTAAGCTAAATTACGCGACTTTAAGTAAATGCTCAATGCGAAAGTAAATAAAACGTAATTGCTTATAAAGAAGCTATCTCAGTATTTTAACGTTAAAAATATTTTACCAAATATAATAAGAAAAATTGATAATATTACCCAAGATTGTTAATTATTTTCTTAAAAATCGTCACAAAATCTTTTATGCATATTTACGTAAATAAATGTTATCATAATACAGAGGTCAACACGAAAACCTTTTATTACCATTTTCTTTTAAGAAAATCTACAAATTAAGGGTTTTCTTTCTATCCGGCTTTATCTCTAATATAATTATTCGCCCACATTTCACATTTCTAGAATACCAAACAGAATGTTAGTAACTTAATTTAATATATATGTACATAATATTTCCTTTCCGGTTTTATTTTCCTAATCAAACTTCTAAAATTTCCCATTCCTTTGAACTTATTTTATTCAAAAAGAACGACGACTAGAATGATAGCAAGATTACTTAAAATACATAGTTTTGAAAAAACCGTATTAAACAGTACAGATTTACGACAGATACAGAGGAAGATAAAAAAAAATTTGAATTTATAAGTTATGCTAGTTATTTCTATATAGTACAGCGAATTGATTAGGAATTGGATTATTCATTAATGATAGTCCTATTAGGAATTTAATAATACCAGAACCTTTTGGATTTATTTAAAGTTTGAAGTTGCAATTTAAAAATTTTAATTGGAGATTTTCTCAATCCCTGCACAGAATTGTAGGGAAAAGTAAACCCTAATACATTTAAATGTTTGGGTAACAAATAAAAAAAAAAATAAGAGGTGGTTTGGTTATCAGTTTGAGAATGGTGGAATAATTACAAGAAGAAATTAGAAAAAAATTATGAAATAAAAAATAGCGAAAGATTTAGCAAATATAATTGATAATAGTAACTAAAATTGAATTAATAAATAATATAGGGATAATAACCAGTAAAAAAATTAAATAAAAAATTAAAAAGAAAGAAATTTAAAAAAAATTTTAGTTTTTGAATAGCCAATGAACAAAATTCATCATATTGATGATAATTTCGTAGTATTTATGAAAACATTCGTTGTATTTATGAATTTGATCATCAATATGATTAATTTTGTACATTAGAGCTAAAACGATGAATTTTTTATAAAAAAAAGTAAACTTTAACATTTAATATTTTGAAGATGTCGCCAGCATTTCTTAAATTCACTGCTGTAGCATAGCGATCTAACATCTTAACTGACAGCTTGCAACCATTCTCAACTTCTAAAATAGATTTTAAATATTCATAAAAATTAACGAAGACACAAATCGTAGGTATCAGAGAAATACAGGGTCTAAAATACTCTCCCATGCACCCTTTGATTTTTTTTGGAAATATAACTAGCTAAAAGACACAAATCACATTACGTAACGTAAGTGTAAAGCTGGGGGGTTTGGGGGGGTGGAGTGCGAAATAATATTATATATTATTTCAAAAAGAGACAGAAAAATATTAATTATTATAATAAATTATGAAAGGATAATATTATATTATTTATTAATATCTATCGTCTATGTTGGTTTTTCTGTTAGACTGCTCGGCCTGCAGCCTCTATGTTTAGCTCGTCTTAAGAACTGATAATTTAATTTAATAATTGTTTTACGTACTTAAATCAGTAATAAAATAGAACGACCGGAGGCAATAGACAAAGCCGTTGGATTTTAAATAAAATTGAAATACGAGTTATTTTATTTAAGTCGAAGACGGCAGCCCACCTGTTCTTTTTTTCTTGGTTCTATATGAAAAATGAAATAGATTATAAATGAGTTAAAATAAAATAATCCAGCACTGCTTCGGTCATTTTGCATTTTAAGTTCCTGACCTACTAAATTAACAGTGACTGTTTAGGGGGTTTAATATATTATTAATTAAAAGTAATAAATTAATTTGCACTCTTCTGGTATTGAATATTTTATTATTGTAATGTGTTTCGATTTCAAACAGTCATCGTCGGATTCGAACAACTTATTAACATAGGATTGATCATACATATTCATAAAACTGTTTACTTTTTAGGATTTCATAAAAATTTGTGAGGTTACGGATCAAAATGAAATAAAAGGAATATGTTTTCTTACAATATTACAATTTTAATGGTAAAATTGTAATATTATTTTTATTAGATTTTCCTTTACGTTGTTTGACGGACAATAAACATTAAATTTTTACAGCCATACTAGGTGAACCGTCTTGTTTACAATATAATGTACAGACTTCAATATATTTTTATTCGATCAATATTTTAAATATGCGGAAAAATTAAATAACGAAATTTGTACAAACAGAAAAATGATTTGTAATACTGATAACTTTAAATGTCCCCAGTAAGTACAGTAATATCGCATTACTTCACGAAATGCTAACGTAAATAAAATATAGTAGTCGAAACTACAATTCCAGGGTAAATATGAATATTATAAAAGTTAATCAGCTAAATAATTTTATTTTACGCTAGAACTTCCCTGCGTACGTTAATGATTTGCTTTATTATAGAAAAATATGAATTTAAATAAGAATCAAAGCATATTTTGTTATATAGAGGGTATTCCCGAAATATCTGCAATTTATCTATTTTCAAATCATTTTTAGTTCTCGCAGAATTCAAATTCAAAATAGAAAAGTGAAAAAGTTTCAAGGTTAAGTGAAACTTAGGTTAATAAATAATTAATATCTAGTATTAAAAAATATTATTTTAATCAACGTATAGCGGATAAATATTTACAAAATTGCTCAAGTTTGTTTACAAACTCCTGAAACTTCCTTTTAGTTTTCAATACTTTTGTTGAAAAGTATCTTTTTATACTTATTAAAATTTATTAAATTACATCAAAGTTAAGATAACAAATCAAATTAAATTTAAAATTCTTATACTGAAAGTTACAGTAAGATTTCCTATCTTTACAGGTACAACAAAATTAGATACAATTTTGAACTTGAATTGTAATTTACATAAACATCAAAATCAGTGCATACTAACATATCACATAATATTATATATTCAAAATTATACAATATCCCAACTAAACTTTTGTTTAATTAATTAATTCTTCTGTTTTGTGACCGAAGAAAAATTACTGAGAAATGACAAATAAAAAACAAGTTTACTTTAAATTTCTGTAGTTTTTCCACCTTTGATGTATGTTTTCGTGACAACATAAATTAATGAGTGGGGTTTACAACAATCCCTAACAAAAAGTTACTTCATTTGTAACTTGGGTGAGTAATGTAAAATTTATGAAAATACCTATCGCATTAAAGTTATTTGGAAACTATCTGAAAATCATCTCAATTGCCATTCAGTTGCAGTAAAATTTAAATAATTTCAATTGCATCACATTTAATTATTAATAGAAGCTAATTTTCTCATGTTATTCATTAAGGAGAATGTAAATTGTAAAATGATTTTGATTTGCGGTGCCAGATTAATAATAGTTGATTAACTCATCAGTCATTATTGTACTCGACTGCAGTTTATAATACAATGGATGTTGAGTTGTACTTCAACTGTTATGTCAGAATGATAGATAGGTCTTGTAATAAGTCATGGGTTTAAATACCTTGAGAAGAAATATTCAATTAAACGAATTTAAAATTAAAAACCCTTTGAAAATTTCAATTAAAATGGAGCTTTCGGGACTTCCCACTGCAATGAAAAACCGAAAAAAACAATTGCGAAAATCAGATTCAAATAGTAAAATAACATCTTACGTTCAGAATTTAATTTTTTTAATTAAAATAAAAAAATTTAATTCCCTAAAATAAATATTTTGCTTACGATAATTGTCCTTCTTTTAAGCTTAAAGCGACATAATTTTATGTTTATTCTAAACGAGGTTTCTGGGACAACGTGTAAGATAAAACTCGGCGCTTAAGAATAAGTTTTCTTTACGAAATAAAAACTCAAAATGTGGGTTATATTTTCGAGTTTATCAAGATTCTTTTAAAATTAGTGTCATTATTTTTTTATGCAATTCCCAATTAAATTATATAAGTTGGAATAAGCATTTATAATAAATATTCACAGATGCGCAACTGTATAGATTTTCTCAACAACATACGAGTATTATCTAGATTATTTAAAAAAGACAACGTTAAGAATTCGACCAACAATTTTAATTGGATTTTCAGGAAATGTCTAAAATACAAACATAAAAAAAAAATAATGGTGTTATAGTTGCTAATAGTTATAGCTACACCCTCGAGACTTCGAGTGTTTGCAAACTGCGGCAAATGTTTAAAATGAAAAGAACGCAATTAAATTTAAATAAACAAATTTGAAAACCTACTTCCCATATTACACAGAAAGCTCATAAATATTATGTACATTGGAATTTAATTTAATTGAGTTTGGTTTGTTAATTTATTGAAATATTTATTTTGTCAATACCTGTACAGTGAGTGTCCAATTTTTCAGGCTCCAATTTCAAATATTGCAATTTTCGATAGGAGGCACCAGTTTACATATTATTATTATTATAGTAATATATTTATTTTGTTCCATTTGTGATTTTAAATTGGTTCATTACGGAAAGTTTTTCAAATAAAAATAAAAAATTTACATTGTGAAAATACGGCCGTAGGCTCTTTAACAGAAGTATCGAGCAGCTGACCGTTCTGAAATGATAAAAAACTCTTACTTTATTTGAATTCGGATAAAATTAAAAAAAACCCAACTGTTGTTTTGCAGCAATTAGCAGGAGTCCATCCTTTAAAATTAAAGCAGGCATACATTTTTAAAATTTGTAAAATCATTCAGATTTTCTTTCCGACTATCTTGGATCGAAAGGAAGCTTTTTTCTTCTCTCAAGAAGCAAACCATTAGGATAAAAAGAAAGAAAGATGCAATCAAAGAATCTAGTAAGTCGAATTACTGGAAGTTAATGTTGCGGTTTGTTCTAAAGGGGTAAATTGAGATTTAACTGCTATTATATTTAAAAAAAATTAAAAAATTCTGTTCTTGTACAAAGTTCGCGTGTACAAATTTACTGAAAGTATAAAATAATATATTTTTTCAGACTATAATATTTGTGAGGTATTACACCGCCACGGGATTTGAAGTATCTGGTTATATTGATTACACGCAGCGTTTGAAAACTGAAGATTGGAAACCTTTCTTTAAAAGTATTACTAATTACAAAAACCTTTTTATATAAAAATAACTACACGCACATGCATTTACTGACAATGTTTGTACTTATTGTAGCTGGTAAAAGGTTCTGGCCGTTACAAGATGATTTAGGTTATTACCACTGGAGAATAGGAAAGAGTATTACCAACGATTCGTTCAATTATAAGGTATGTATGTACCTTTAAACGTTTTTAAAATTTTTCTAAATAGCTACGAACATAATTTTCACTTTTTTTGAAGATACACCATTTCACATTATATATTGAGGTGTTCAAAAAATATTTGAAACAAATCATTGAATATTATAAGTTCAGTTGTTTATAATAAATACGAAGGAAAACAAATTATTTTTTTCATTATAATAAATTTTTTCAAAGTCGAAAACGTTATCTTCTGGCACACGAGATCTGGAGGCGATTTTGCATAATTTCTACTAAGCATTCCATTTAAAAAAATTGACAGTAAAAATTTCAAATTATGTATTGAAATTAACATTTAAATTAACTAGATATTTCGAACAAAACAACGTTAACAAAGTTAAACGTCTACCGAAATGTTGCCTATACCTAATTTACATAATAATTTCTTTTTACATTTCAAGTTTAAATTAATTATTAACTGCATAATATTAAATTGCTTCTTAATCTTGAAACAGCTAAGTATTCAAATTTTAATTAAATTATCACCTGATTTAATTACGATACTGTATATTATACCTACCTGCATCGACCAAGATTTTTAAAATAATGTTTCTTCTTTTACTTTAAAATATATTTAACGTGATAATAAGCGTAACTGATGAGAGCTAACAGAAAAGAAACATAACTGCTATTCCATTTTATTTCAAAAAATTATTTATTTATATATTTTTATGCGGTTTTGCTACATAAATTCTAATGTAATTTTTTATATAGATTTCTCTTGCAAATTTTGCAATTTTGTACCTCGGTAAATTTCGAAGAGAAACACTTCACGTAAATTTTGTAATTATACCAAAATATAATAATCCGATTAAATTGCTCGTTTAATTTTAATATCGAATTCCATTTCCTTTAGCTTTAATTCGGTTTTTAGTAATTTAATTTCCTTTCTTTTATTTCAGGTTTCCAACAATCAAATTTTCAGCATTTTTTACATTAAGTTCATTTCGGAATTTTCGATGTTCTTTTTAAATTTGCTTGAATCTGTTTAGCCATTTCATTGTAGCAATTTATTTATGACTGTTTAAGTTGCTTTTTTTTGAAATAATTGGGATTATTATTGCTTTACCAGATAAAAAAGTTCGTTTTTGTGTTGCTGGAGAAGCAATTTCAGATGTTAGCAACATAGTGGTAATATCCTTCAAGTGCTTTTTGAAAAATTTCTATGTTTGTATCTTCACTTTATAGTTAAAATTAATTAAATTTTTTATTGCCTATTTCCTACGTTGGTAGAAAAAATAACATGTTTTATTCGGAGCAAAGGTATGTTTTGCAGTATATTTATAATTGTCGATCCAACAGAGTCAGTCAATCTGATATTATCTGATATTATTTTATTAAAATCGCATCAAAATTAGTTTAAAAAATTGAATTTTTAACAAATCTGCATTGTTATTACTGTTTTGAGTTATTATAACGTTATTATGACGTTATTTATACCACATATCATTTTTTTGGATAGGGAAATATTTGTCTGTTTGCTTTTCAAAGCAACCTCGTCTCTGCTAGTTAGTTACTTTAGTTGTTAGAGATTTAAATAAAAAATAATTTAAATTAATCTGTTTGAGTGGCGATCACCCTTTTCGTACCAGCCGCCACTGACAAGTCTGGAAAACACTGTTAAATTGTTGATATTACCATCTGTATAGTTGGTATAACAGATAATTTAATATAAATGTAGTTAAACATGTAGTTAAACATCTTTCCTAAAATTAGTTTACATTATGTGATATCAGAATATCGAATTTGCCGTACCAGACACTAATAAAAATTTTTCTGACGATTTAAGGAGTGGAGAAAGCAACAAAACAGAAGAGAATAAAAATTGCTTGTACAAGATTCTAAACTTTGTTTTCTAATTTAATATTGTAATTCAGCTGTTTGGAAGAACAATCCATATTTCGCAGGCGTGTAAAAATATAAGTAAAGGTTGGATATTCTCTGCTCGATCTACGTATTATTATTATTATTACTTGATATTTTCGCGAGATATTTATTCAGTTGGAATTGAACGAAAACAAAAAATTCAAATAAAATATTGTACGATATTTTTCCGAAAATAACTTTTCGATAAAACACAGAAGTTCTTCCATGCAAAATATTATGTAAATTTCTTCAATAAATTAAGTTCAATGAATTACTTTGAATTTCAATTTCAGTTCATGACTTTTCTAGATCTTGGATTTTATTACAAATTATTAAATCACAAGTTTGCAAGTTTACCAAGTTTGATCGGAAGAAGTTAGGTTAGGTAGTGCAAAAATAAAATATTTTCCAATAAAATTACAAAGAAGTTGGAATGTTAAAAATTAGATCAGACCAGATCGGGTATATATTGAACAAAATGTACGAAGTTAGTAGTTAGGGAATTTAAATTATTGCTTATCGTGGAATTGTTATCAAAAGTTGGAGTTTACCTGAAATTTCTAAACACCCCAAAAACGTAAGGTAATTTTATTGCTTCTTTATAGTATACAGCATAAAAGGTTTGAAAGTTTCTCTTTCGGCACTTTATATATTAGCGGTTTGTATTGAAAATTTACGCTTCTGTTAAATTTTCTTCCATGTTGGCGTCTACAACTTATCACATGTTTAATTAAAGTTTCAGATTTGAAGCCCACCGTCTTGTGGTTACGTGATTCCACAATGCAAGTCCAAACTATTGTGAGCCCTTTCAGGATGTAGAATTATTCGATAACTTTGTTAGTATTGTGAAAATAGAAATTAAAACACGAAAAACAAAAAGCATTGGTCTGCAAAAAAGGTTTTATCATTTTCCGTTGTAATATTAACATTTCTCGCTTCGAATAAGAACTACGCTAAAAACAAGAATTATAACACCACAAAGTTAACTTTACCTGTTCCAATTTGTTACTTGTAAAATATACCAGCAATTATAAGATAGGCATTTTAAATTTTTGTTATAACATAGCTTAACACAATAATAAATAAATCACAATGTATTTTAAGAACAATTTGTCATTAAATTATAAAATTAACACTCTCGGTTGCTAATTACATTAGTCTTAGTTGGTTTATGAATTTATAACAAAAATCTATTTCACTTCTTCAAAGCTAAATTAATTAAACTAGCGCACGTTCAACAAAAGATTAACGTCAAAATGTCAAATAATGATCATAAATTAACTCTCTTACAACAGTATTACATTGGTAGATACAGCCCCTATAAATTTATTTCGAGATACACTAACAATGCCCTCGAGAAAATTATGAGGATATCATCGCTGAAATACAAATTGTCTTTGGGTTTACTAAAAGATAAACGTAGAAAATTGAAGAGTTTAGTCTTAAGTGCGAATTGGGGCTGTTATCACCCTTTCTCTTGCAATAATTTTCAAACCTGCTAAATAATTCAAAAATGCAGTGTTTAAATAAGTTTGACTATTTCATTTCATAATTCTTGATCAACGAGCATTAATTGTATTCGAGAGTATACTATTATATGTTTTCGATACCGGATTGGTCGAATTCGAAAATTGCTACCCAGGCCGAGACAATCAGATAATTTTGCAAAAGCAGCAGAAATGCATTTTTTTGAAAATAAAAGAATATAATAAATTATAATTTTTGCATTTTATTGCTATATATTGTAATGTTCGGGGTTGAAAAATTTATATTTTAGTTAATTGAAACGCCTTCTTCCGGCAAAATTTATCTTAGTTAGCACGAAACTCCTTATTTTGTTTTTCTATTATTATTTTATCCGAAATTACGAGTTTTATAATTTTATTCGTCCAGTTATTATTTTTATATACGAAAATTAATTTTTGGTCAATTGTTTCTCAAAATGTTGCTTTTAAACATGACAAAAATTTGTCTGCTGTAAATTAAATAATAAAATTTTTAATATCACAACATTTTAAACACAACACTCTCGAGTCTAGCTATTGAACTTCTGAAATGTTTACACAGAATGTCGATGAATGAACTAATTAGGTGCAATTCAAATTTTCAAAAGTTAATTTTCCATTGCGAGGGACAATTTAAAACAAAACGATTTCTATAGCAAACCTAAAACTCGTTTTCTTTTATTTAATAAATTGCAGTTTTGTGAATTTGCTCAACTTAAACACAGGTTCACTGTTTCTCTAATAAAATGTACTTATTTTTAAGGATTTGCAAGCTTCCTTGTCGCGGACCAACGTTTGTTCTTTACGTATAGCCTCAGCGGAATTTAAAAACAGGATTTGCGCTCAGTACTCAGCGAGCATACTTAACAGGATGCTCACAGTAAATGTTCTTATTCCTTTAGAAGTGATATAATGATTTTTATTTTTTAAGCATTTGGTTACAGCTTACTAGTATATTTTACAAAAGCTTTCGATATTTAGGAAAAAGTTTTCCAAAACACATCAAATGGGTAACTCGATCTTGATACCGCAGTGTCAAGTGAATGGTTCTACAAAAATATATTTATCTTTTTAACTCCCAATTTAAATTTTTAACGAGGTTTCACTTAGGAAATTTGATTAAATTTAATTAAATTATATATCAAAGTACTTAAACTTGAAATGTGATAACATGTTACAAACTTAAATTAACTTCTTCAATTTATAAGCAAAAATGTTTATCTTAGAAATTAAAAGTTAACGTTGTGGAAAAAAACAGCTCAGAGTACAAATTGCGATTTAATTGACGCAAAAATATCATTAAATTATCATGCAATTTAGAAGATGCAAACTAATTAAAAAAATTGAAGAGCATATTGGAAGCTTTTCTTCTGTTGTTTTTATATTATCGTACAAAATCTATAAAACCCCTGAAAATATTATTTTACGTGATATTGTTTTAATTCTATAATAGCAAATACACGAAGTATTGTGCCGAACTGAAAAATATTCAGTAATGTTATTTCAGGAGACGTCTTGTCTGTTTCCCTTAATAAAGTTCATTCAAAGCTGGTATAAGGAAGACATAAACAAATGTTTTTCTTTAATTTGGAATTATATAAATTAATTCATAAAAAAGTAGTTAAAAGTTTAATTTAATTTACTGTTAACAGGTTTTAGTAGATCCGGTGAAAGGCTTACTATTCCAAAATCGATTTGATAGAAAAATTGTGTGTGTCGATCCAGCTTCTCCTCCAGGTAGCAACAGCACGCGAGTTAGAATTCACACCGATTTGTACGAACATATAGTTTTGTACGACCATGTAGTTCGACAACGAATTTAAATATTTTTATTAAAAAATGTAACATTTTAAATTAAACATTTAAATAACCGGATTCTTTTTTTTATTTGAATAGAATGCTAAAGTTGTGCAGCCAGAAAGCTGCACTTTTCAAATTTATTGCTATAAGGAGAACTCAACAAAGGGGAAATAAGAGTGGTGACCGAACGCGAAGGGCTTCGGTAACAACGAACGACAGCGGTGATGAGTTGCGCAGCTAAAAGGCCTATTCTGAATGCAGTAAATTCACGCTGCGGAGCGCCTCTTTGTATAAAAGCATTATATTAATACAAATTGTATTTTCAATATTTAATAAAGAATCTTAAAAACAAGAGCATATGATATGAAAAAATCAAATATGCAAATTGCATCCACGGCTAAAGAAGTTTCACTTCCCCGTGAGATTATGTGGATGAAGCTCACACGTTTTTTTATGCGCATTAATAAATATAACTGTGGGGCATTCGACTCCATGATATGGAAAACGTTATTTCTATATGAAATAATCATAATCCACTGCCCCGTTATATTGGTAAATGTGAGTAAAGGAATGACAAATAGAAAGACATGGTTTTTGGTTCATCTTGATTCCACGTAAGTAGAGGTGTTATGTTGGAACAAGATCACTTCTGAGCAAAATCCGTTCTCTCCAGGCAAACTCTAAAAACTGTAGATTTTGATGGAAATATTAAGTTCCGATGATACTCATGAATACTGAGAAATTACGAAGAGTTCTCAGTCTAAGATTTTCACCACTTAAAAGTGGTCCCCAAAGATAAACCCTTTGGATTTCAGGCTATTAGAAAAAGATTTTCAGGTGAAAAAAAATTCGAATTGAAACCTAGGTGGGAAAAGAGGTGGATAATGATTTGAATAAATTGCATTTTATAATTTATTTTATATTGAGCATACACGTAATTCATTTTCAGAGTTGTCTTAATTTTTCAATAACGTTATGCTGCAGTTGGTATGTAGATTAATATTACAAAGGAAAGTAGGTTCTTTTACAATTTTGAAGCTTTGTCCTGGAGCTAAATTAAATTATTCTACTATGTGTTGCAATCATGCCCGGAACATTCCTAATTGATAATTGTAATTTATTTTTGCAAGTGTAGTGCAATAATTGTAATATGAATGCAACTATGCACATTTTAATGTTCTAATTTTCTAAATTTGTATACTTTTTTACAAATTAACTTTTCTGATTGCAATATTAGCACTTTATTCTTTAAGAGAATCATGTTTTTATCGATGTATTTGACGTTAACTTATTAATAAAATAAATAAAAATTCAGAAAAAGTCATTCAGGTTTTAAAGCTTTTTGTTCTTATCTTATTAACGTAGCGTAAATTAATTTAAAAAATCACCTCGTTTTCATTGATGTATTTGACTTATTTTTTTAAAATTAAATTAAATTCTTTTTATTAATTTACGTCGAATTTACGTAGCGTTAATTGGATAAAAATGAAAAATTTGCTCCGAAGTGATCCAGCAACCACATAGCACCTCTACTGACGCACAAATTACTTATAAAGTTTTTTGAAGGGAGAAGGTTTGGAAAAACCTAAGGATCTTTAAGTGAAGAGCTGGTGGAATAGGAGTTTCTTATTATAATTTGAATAAAAACAAGTTCTTTGATTTGAACTGGTTTGCCTAATATAAGATTTCCTAGGATTTTCAAAATTTGTCCTTAGGTGTAATTAGCGGGTTAAAAGTTTATAACTTAGAGATAGTGAAGCCCAAAGAAGCCAATCAATAGTATCTCTTGGTCTTCCTCGAATTTCTTAAGATATCCTGATGGGATTTTTTAAGCAAGCGTCCAATAATTACGTAAGGACAAATTTTGATGTTTTAAACTCCTTCTTTTCCATGTAAGGGTTCGTAAGGTTTTGGTAGCCTCTCCATCCTTACGTAAGAATTTTGAATTTCTAAGCTCCTAAATATATTTTTTTTACATTTTGTCAAGTTGGATGGATTAATATACGAAACCAAAATTTCAAATTGGAAAAAAGTGAAGCTTTACGTAAGGAAAACTTAGCTGCCCTCTACTTCAATATAAGAATTCGTAAAGTTTACCAATCCCCCCCCCCCAATTAAATGACCTTTTCTAAGATATCCTTGAATTTCCTGACATTTTCAAATATTTTCTAGAATTTTTTAAGATCTCCTGCGGTTTTCTTTCGCTTTAAGCAATCAATTTTCCTATACATTGTTTTAAGGATTTTTCCGGATTGCCGAAGCTTCCTGAGATTTCCTAAATGCTTGTTCACAATGAGTGTAAGACATCATAAATAAGAAAAACAAATATAAATAAAAGCTTAATCGAGAATTTCACTTCATACAGCTTAAAATTTCAATATTAATTTTTCGATTTTCTATGATTTCTAGAGATTTTTTAAAATAATCTATAATTTTCTAAAATTTCCTAAGATGTCAAGATCTCTTTTGATTTTCCTCGCTTCAGTAAGGAGTAAAAAAATGTGATAAATTTCTAAAAAGACAATTTATTGAATTTTCAAAGATTTTTGGGATTTCCTAGAAACTTTTCTTTGTACATTCTCAGATTTTTACCCCTCGCCCCGTATAAAGATTTGTAAAATTTGTCCTTACGTAAGTATTAGAACTTCCCGTCCCCAGGATTTGATTACTTACAAAATTTATTAAATATTTTAAAAAAAATTTTAATTTTTTTTTTTAAATTTATGAATTGGAAAAAAAGGTGAGACATTGCGTAATGAACACTTAGCATCCCTTTACTAATACCCTCTCCCACACTAAAAGCCTTATGTAATTAATGAACGATCCTTAAGATTTTCTAGGATTTTCTAGAATTTTATTAAAAATATTCTTGGATTTTTCTTTGCTTTTTCCAATTTGCAGCAAAGATAAATGGTAAAAAACTTTTCGAAATTAATCTATAGAATTTTCTACGATTTTCTTAGATTTCCCGGGATTGTCTAAGCTTTTCTGGAATTTCCTAAAATATTCTTAGATTTTCTAAAATGTCAAAATGTTTTTGAATTTCCGCCGTTCCAAGTTCGAAGTAAAATAATGTCGTTAACTTCTCGAAACTAAAGTTATAGAATTTTCAAAGATTTCCTCAGATTTTCCTGGAATTTCCTCTTTAAGCAAAATGAATATACTTGGGCAAAAATTGGCAGTGGCGATGGCGAAGGTAAGTAGCGTACTGGCGTACCTCAAAAATTAAATAAAATAAGTTGGCTTTGGGAAGGCGGAAATTCAGCTCTCGAGAACTGTGCGTTAAAAAGACAACGTTTGAAGGAACCGGTTGGCTAATGTTTTCTATGTATCATTTAATTCAAATTTGAAAATTAGCTTGAATAAAATATTATTTACATTTATGATTGCCCATAATTTATAAATCACTTTAAAAATTTGGGCAAGTTACTTAACTAAATCACAATTTTCAATTCGAACTGGTAAATAAATAATGTCAATATAAAAGGAAACGAAAGGGTAATAAATTAAATTTGAGTTTTACTCGTCTTCGTAAGAATTTCCAATTAGAGTGGCTTTCAGGACACCAATATTAAATAAATGTAGTAGCTGTTGGAGTCCACGTTGCTTGTATTTTGTAAAAATGTAATTAATTACACCACCGTGTACGTATGTGGAGGAGATTGACGAATGTTGTGTGTTCTGGTCACAAATTATTCCTATCAGAAATAAAAATTTCGATTTTAGTGCCAGATTCAAACCAGACCCGAGTCTTGCCTCGATTCAACGACTTCTATTACATATAATTTGATTTTCCAGTTATTGGTAATTTTTCTTTCTCATTCAATTTAAGGACGTCCTACTTAATGCATATAGAGTTTTCTCAAGTGACCATTGTTAGTTAAACGTGACCACATTCGAAAAGCAGATGTTAAATTTTAAATTGACAATTTCCCCGAAAATGTCAGCAAGCGTGAACTACATTTTTTCTTTTCGGGTTCAAAGCTGCATAAACTTTTCATATATTGCATGATTGGAGATACATTTTATTCGCATCTACTCACTGGATTCCGTTTTCCTTAATTGGTATGGATCGAAAAATGCAAATTGAGATAAACTCTGTTAATATTGATGAACAGAGCAACTATAGTTTGATACCTATCAGCTTCGCTTGCTTGCAGGAATAAATTGTAAAATTAAAATGTAGCCTAAAATTAATTGGAAGTTCGGATGGGGTATCGATACGAAATTCACGAAGTTAATCCAAAGTCTAGACAGACGAAACTTTCGAAAAATCATTTCGTTGGTTAGGTAAAAAAAATTATAATTAAGAAAATATTTGAAGCAGTCCCTGTAGGAGAACTAAATTTTAGCAATCGATAGAACGCAGTTTATCAAAATAACTCGAGATTGATAACCAGAAATTCTTCATGAAACTTTATCAATTTTAACTTAGTTCAAATATGGTCAACATTAGGAACAGCCTAAAAATATTTTGTGCCCAGAAAATTTATGCAGATATTAAATATCTGGTTACCCATATTTTCCACATTGACAACTCGGCAATTGTCTATTTGGGTTTCACCACATGAACGAACAAATCTGACATATGTTTAACACATTCTTCTTCAGACAAAATTCTATTGAAATTCCTATGTTATCTCAGATACAAAACCAATATTAATCTGAAAGTTCAGTGTTTTCCTCTGCATTCTCAACTGTCCTACATAACCAAGTTAAAAGCTGGCGACGAACAAGAAAAGTTTGTCAATATTGAATTTATAGCGCCTTATTAAAATTACAAGACTAATAATTATTATTTTACATATTTTCAGTTCAATCTTCTTATTAATTATAAAATTTTAAATTTATTCTGTAAGTTCAATTTTAATTATTATCGCTATCATAAGGATAACTAATTTAAGTTTTAATGGGCACTTGTTGTTAAGCTTTAACTAACAAAAGTGATACAATTTTCTATTTTTCTATTATATTATTTGTGACATGGCCGTTTTTTTTTGGCATAACTCATTTAGTAGTATATCTTTGGTAGATAGAGGTTATTTGCAAAAATTTTTAAATAATAATAAAACCCACGTTTTATACTTTAAAATGCTTTAAGCTATTGATGAAGGTAACTTTGTTAATAAATAAGTAAAATATATAGCGTTCGTCCAGAGAGTCACAAGCAGAATGTAGGGTTGAGCTGACCAATGCTAACAAATTCATAAACTTTCAGTTATCATAAAAATTTATTGTATGTGATACTTAAAAATTATGTAGGTAACCGCACGAATGTTTAAAATTTTCATACCTACTAAAGCAAGAAATAAAAAATTCATAAATGTTTATTTTCCATAATCTAACTTGGCTGGATACTTAATGCTTTTATTGAATTTTAAAGTGGGTTAGATATTATCAAAGTTGAAAATGCAGTTTTACAATAAATTATTCATACGAGTTTGATTTTCTAACAACTAAATTTTCCATAAGTCACAAAAAGTTGCTGATGCTAAAATTGCTAATTTGTAATCCGGAATCTGTGTCTTTGACGTAAAAACAGTTTACAATCTTAATTGCTCACCCGTAATGCAAATATTTGAACTGATTCAATTAGAAACGATGTTAATAAAAAATATCGTAAATATTATGTTATGTACCGTGACAATTTTAGCATTCTCTGATTTCTTTACTAATAAAGATTTTATAGCCTTATCGATACATTTAGTATCTCATAAAATATTTTTTCTGCTAGTTTTTAAGATCAATCAACATCAATGTTTACCGATGGATCGTCAAAGTATTAACCGAAAAGAAATTAATTAAACACAAAATATTCTGCATGCAGTTTAGGATGAATTTCAAACTTTATTGTTTCATTTAAATTTTATAACAAATTAACATAATAGTTATATCTCACTATAATTTTCTCTAGGTTCTAGAGCGCATTACTAATTTTATTACTAGCAAGGAAGATTGTTTCCAAAGTTAGACGTTAAATATTGAAATTAGAAATTGTCGCAATGAATAAGATTGTCAGGATTTCATATTTATTTTTAAATTCACTTCATTCTTATAAATTTTAACTCTACGGTAAAAGAAACAAACAGATAAGAATTTTATTCAAAAAAAGTGAACAAAATAAAAACAATCCAATAGTCCGAGTGTAGTGCATGTTAGACTTGAAATAACAGCATTGCAGTTTAATAAATTTTCTTTACTTAACATTTAAAAGTTTCTTTTCAAATTTATTATATTTTAAATGATTTAGATTAAAAACTGTAATATCCGAAATTTTAAAATTTTTAAGCACTTTCGTTTGTGCTTTAAGGGAAAGCGTACATTTGGTATTATTACAAAAAATGAAGTAAATTTAAATTAAAGTGGGCACAACAATGCTTTATATTATTACGACCAAGTGTTTGTATAAAATTAGAAACCAACTAAAAAAAATTTATAACAAAACTGTCAAATAAATAATAAAAATGCTTTATTATGTACAATGGGCAACACGAAAAATCTCTCTGTAGGGTGATAATGTTCAATTTACTTCCGTAACACAAACGTCATTACATAAACCTTTTCCCAAACACGTAAAATTTTAAATTACTTCTAAAATTTAAATTACTTTTAACCAATTTTTAATAAAGCTTTTATTATTATCATAGTTCAAAAATGCAAAATAACTTTTTATGACCGTCCCTTTATGATATTTATCATTAAAATAAATCATTTATGCACATCTTATAGTTTGTAACTGCCATATTTTATTAGCTAGAGATTACCTACCATCAGGGAGAAATTCAAATTACCATTTTCCATCCCAACAATGCTAAGATATCGTT
Organism: Cantharis lateralis; assembly: GCA_963170105.1. Lineage (NCBI taxonomy): Eukaryota > Metazoa > Arthropoda > Insecta > Coleoptera > Cantharidae > Cantharis > Cantharis lateralis. Next base: position 9,804,326 of record OY720626.1, read on the forward strand.
AAATTGACTTAATTGGCTTCTTATTAGCAAAAATCTGAACTTTTAAAATTTACTTACATCCTAATTAATTAAATTAAGGATAATTGAATTTAGTTCATTATTCTTTTTATTAAATTACGAAACTTTGCTTGTACATTTTTAAAATATGAAGACAGTAATTTATTAAAGCTGGATAATTAATTATAAACATGACTTCATGTTTTATAAATTTCAGAATTAGCAGGTTTGTTACAGGAATATAAATTTTACAAACAAATTTTCAAAATAGTGCAACACAACGGAAAAACTTTAGTTTTAGCTGAGAAACATGATACAATCTAATTTAATAATTTAATGCAAGTCATTTAGTTAAAAGTTCAACACACAAATTAACTACAAGTTTAATATAATAGCAATATTTTATTATTTTCCAAAGAGATGTAATTTATTCACAACTTTTTCAAAACGAGCCAAGTTGAAAGTTCTTTGCTAAATTTTTAATATAAGATCATCGTTTACGGTGTTAATCTGACATGCTCAAATTTTACATATAAAATTGATTTTTATACTACATAAAAAGGGAAGTCATTTTTACATAATTTTATGTGCGTTCCCAAAAAGCAACAACTAGCTATATTAGAAAAGTTTAATAATATTCAAATTATACTTACAAAACTTCTGTCTTTTCGTTTAGACCATTTGCGTCCTCAGAAAACATTTTAAAATCTAAGTAAATACGACCAATTTTTTGTTTTAAATTGAAAAGTAAGGCAGTTTAAAAATGAAATATGAAAAGAAATGAAAATCCGTTTTAAGATTTACATAATTTTGTCGCGAAAAAACAATGGTTGCGGTTGCTTAATCGTCGCTTTTAATTTATAAATCTAAAATTTTTAAAGTAGCCCAGAATTCAAAAAGGAGTTTTATTGTTATGTAAAAATTAATTTACAACATAAAAACAACTAATTTCGTCAAATTAACCCTAATTTTAATTCCTGAAAGGTCATAGTCCAACAATGTTGGGGCTTGCTAACGAGAGGCGTTAAGTTCCACCTAATTAATTATTTTTTTGAAGGCAGCTTATAATAAAACTGCAATCATCCTGAAAGATAAAACAAATTGAGCCCTGCTCTTTCTTCCTGCGACACGTGAGCTGACAAGAAAGATTTTCAAAATAAACTAATTCTTTGTCCCTTCGGCGTTTTTAAAAACTACTCCCCGTTAGTTTAAAATTACGCATAAAAAAACCACGTACTATTGTGTAAATTTATTAAGTTTTAAATTTTTCGCCACTTAAAAAATTTGCAAAGCCAATAGAAATTGTCATCTGTTGTCGTAAAAATATCATTTTTATAACAAAAATTAAGTACGATAAATTAAAAGTAAATATTTCTGGTAATAATTACTCCGCTGTAAAAATTTTTTAATTACATTTCTTCAATGCCAAACTAAAGGATTTCAACGGGGCAAAATTTCTAAGCAAAAGTAGTAAATTCATCTTAATATAATATTAATTATTAATCTGATGTTCTAGTCTAATGCTGTAAAAATATTATGTTTACAACAAAAATTAAGTGCTGTAAATTAAAAGTAAATATTTCTGTTATTAATTACCGCACTATAAAAATAAATGATAATACTAATAAAATCAATGCTTCTGCTACTAATTATTACGCTATAAAAATAAATAATTATTCCATTAAAAATGGGATAAAGCATAAATTTTTACTATTTTTTTTTGTGTTTCGTCTGATATACGTACATACTTCCTGCGTGTTTGATGAGGTTGAAAATTGTAAAATATGATTAAATTGTTTTGATAAAGTTTTGAAATTTTTGTATTTATTTTTGATACATAAAATATATGTTTTCCGATATGTGTGATGATTAACCCCGACTTACGATTCTGTAGTTTTAAAACACGTATTTTAACTAAAATTATACGCAATTAACTTAAAATAATTTGAATTAAACTAAATATGATAGCGATGTTATTTACACATACATATTATTATACATTCCGATAAAAATTATATCAAATTTGAGCAAATAGCAAAATACCAAATTAAAATTTTATATTATCAAAATCGTTAATATGTGGTCTAAATATAATATAAATCAATAATTTATTTATTAATTTATTTTTAATTAAAAATAATAAAATTAATTAATGTAAAATATATATCAGAAATTACATGAGCTTTGCAATACAAATTTTGTAGTTTGGCATTGGAAAATTATTTGCTTCCCACAAAATAATTTCTCGCCCGGGATTTTATACTTGCTTTCCATAGAAATGTTTTATAAAAAATTACTCGCTATATAGATATTTTAAAATATCATTTTCCATTAGATAATTAAATTTCCCTCAGTAACAATTTCCATTGTAAGATTGACTGAAACTTTCTTAAGAAAATTATATTTAAAGTTAAAGCTTGAAAAATGTTGCAAATCAAAGTTTAAAGTTGATCAAAATTTAAGTAATATTAAAAACTATACATATTAATGATAATATGTATATTAAAATTTGAATGCTGAATTCAAAAATGCATTAAATGCAAAAAATTAAAAATTTGCAGTTACTGCAGTTTTACAATAGGGGTGCGATTTATAGTTTCTTGAATCTAATAATGAATATAAAAATGAAATTTATCTATCGATAAATAGTTACAAAAAAATTCTAAAAAATATGTCATAATATAAACAGCTAAATTATTATTTTTATTAATATCTTGGATATTAATTTTAAAGGTTTATTAAATTTCATAAAAAAATCTGAAAAATCTTTGGTGTTTTTCTTGACATAAATCAAACAGGAAGTGGTAAAAAAAGTTATTAATTTATTTTTCAAGTGCTGTAATTTGGTAGGCTGCAGGTTAATTTTAATAATAAATTCGATTTCCGCAACTAATAAACTGTATTATCAGTTATTTGTCTACTTAACCGTAAGCTTCAATATAATTTGATATGATATTATAATTAATGTTATATATTAATTTCAATAAGCATAAGAAATTCAAATCAAAATTTTCATTATGAGATATTCCTAGGTGGAACTCGGATGACCGCAGTTCTAAACTTCTATACAGCCACCTGTTTGGTTAAACTTGAAAAATATATCAAAATTTTTTGAAATATTTTGTTATTGTTGTTATTACAACATTTTAAATTATTAAGTAATATTGTACTATTATTTGCAATATATTTAATATTTATTCCTTCTTATTTTTAAAATATTACTAATTCTTTTTTTTAGCAAACATAACCTAATAGTTTCAGGTTATAACCGAAGAAGTGCTCTCAAACATTTTTGTAAATTACCAATTCTGATGTAAAGGTTTGATATATTTTTATTATTTATTAATAGCTCTCAATAAAATCTTGACAATGTTTATTCAAACCTGCAGTTTAAAATTCAAAATATTCTGAATAAAATTTAGCGAACCGGAAGAGTACTTGCTCGTTCAAAAGAATCACTGTTGTAAATAATAATTATACCGTGATGACCCTGAATTATTGTTAAAATACTACATATTAATTGAGCTTGGAAGAGAGAAAACAAAAATCTTGCTTCTAAATTAAATTTGCATAATATTAATAAATGCGAAAGAAATTTATTTACATATTTTATAAATTTATTCTCACATTCTTATTAGAGAAAATTCCTTCGTAAAAATGTTAGTAATCATTTGTTAATTGGAGATATATAACATACATAGTTGTACACTATAAATTAAAATTTAAAAATACCTTAATAAATTTATTGTGAAGATTATCGTATTGCTCCTCGCCAATTCTCAGGTTTCTTAACCGAACCGGCTGAAGACTCTGTTTATGGTTATTGTTGCTCATCGTTATGGATTATTTGTTTGCTGAAAAGCAATCGAATTCACTCTCACTATAAGGACCGACCGACTTCCCGATTCTCACAAATGTGCTCGATCGAAGTTTATTATGAAGTGACTTTTAATGTAAACTTCTCTTGACTTAAAAAGTCCAATATCACACGTACTTTTTTATCAAATGTTGTAATATAACTGACCTTGATAAAATTTAAAACTTTCGATTTGTTAAAATCATTGCAACTACACCTATCTGTAATCTACTGCTTTGAAAATAATGGATTAATAATAACAACAATTAAACATAACTGCTTTGTCAAAATAATTTCATTTAAATACTTAGTGTACTTGAAGGAAAAAATTCCTTTGGACGTTTCAACTAAAGGTTGAATTACTTTGCTAATTATTATAATACCTTTTTTAATTATCTGGCTCTTCAATATGGAGATCACAGCTGGAGTGGTGTACAAAACAAAAAGTAAAAAAAAGTAATTATTACTATGTAGTGTTGTATATATCAAAGAAAATTTAAACAACAATACAAAGCTAACGAAATGAAATTTAACAGTGGATGGGAACTGTTGAGAAATTTGATACAAAAGGCTTAAGTTTTTATTAATAAAAAAAAGTCGATTATAGATATTCAGTTCAGGGAGCGCAGGGATACATCCACTTCTAAAATCTTAGTTTTATAGGATCCTCATGGTGATGACCTTCTAACAGAGCTAATGTACATAATAGTAAATAGAAACGTAAATTGTGAAATTAATTTAATAAAATGGCGCTGTAGGCAGTTTTGTTCATGGCAAAGCAAATACAAATTTACAAAAAAGTAAGAAGAAAGTAAAAAAATAGCAAAAAAATGTTATTTCTGTAAAAAGATACCTTTCACTTTACTTTTTTTTATATATTTTATTTATTTTGCCATTACTTTCTACTTCTATCTTATATTAATTTTATTTTGCTATTATTATTACCTACTTTTAATTTGTACAACTCTGCACTGTGAGTTTGAAATTAAAGTTGGTAATACTCTTGACTGGTCAGTGTTTGAAATAGCATGCTTATTTAGTGAATTGAATAAATTAGTAATTGATTGAAAATAAATAATTAAAATACAACTAGATGATATTGTTGTGCGGCCTAACGGCTGCAATGTCTCGTTTTTGGATATATTTATGAAGAATAAATCCCCTCCCCTCCGCCACAAATTTTGTGTATGTGAGAAGAACATAAGGTGCAACAGACAGTAAAAAAATGTAGAAAACAATGCTCAGGAGATTTTAAAATAAAAGTTGATGAAAGGTAGATTTCAAAAGTAGTAAAGATGAAATGGAAAGAATGGAAGACTTGAATGCGGTAGGTGACAAAATGTAATCTTGGAGAAAAACCCCTTTAAAGTTTAATTGTGATATTTCAGTATGTTATTTATTTTTATTTATTAATAAGTGAAACTTGTAAAGTAAATCTTGAAAATAGTGGTAATTTTTCTATTGTGAGCTTCGTGCTTTAACTTTCCCTTTCCAGAAGTAAAGTGCTATCCACGAGCTTTTATAGCACAAGTAGCTATTAAATATTGTACGTTTACTTGTTTAAAAATTAAATGTTTTTGAGCAAAGTGTACTAAGGTGCAGAATTAAGCTTCTCGATTGTCGTTGCAACTATCTAATAGATACAACAAGAATGGTTATAAATATTTACTACTAATTAGAATATCAATTTCCTCTTTATTAAATGATAGTTACTTCATTAGGTACATTCTGAACAACAAAGACCGTTATTTCATTTTCAAAGCTGGAATATAAGCTAATTAAAATAGATTGTTTAATGTATACCATACACTTACTAACTTCACGATACATAAACACACTAGAATTTAGTCAGATTTTAATTAGATGACAATAAAATAAATATAATTATACTATTTACTAATTAACATTCTATTGATCCATGATTTATAAAAGTTATTAGTACTTTAATCAGCTCTTAGAACTGTGGCCTAAATAGACAAAGTTAACTGTGCCGAATAATTACAGGCTATTAAATGGCTCAATCATAGTATTCACCACACACAATATTATAGGTAGCATATAATAGTAAACAAAAATAAATAAATAATCTGCAAAGTTAGGCCAAATCAGTAGATTTTTTGTAAAAAAAGTGTAGAGATAATTTTTGGGAAATTAATTTTTTTCAAAATATTGGTTGAACTTTCGTTGAACTGCTACACCTAACTGCTTTGAAAACTCTTCAAAGGCTTAAGGTAGGAAAATTAAAGCCAACACATATTTATTTCGATAACATATTGAAGTATTCAAATGGATCCAATGAAATGAAGAAAACTAAGGTTCTTTTCGTGAATAACGATTTTATGAAACAAGGACGAATGAATGAAAATCTCTGGAACCCAATAAAACAGTTGCGGTTTCTTTTTTTTCCACAATACTTTGGAATTTTCATGTCGTCATGCTTTCTTATTACACATTTTGAATTTTCAAGTATATTTTGAAAATAGAAATACTTTAACTTTGCTTTTTATTTAATTATTATTTTTTTCAAGTCAGAGTTAGCTAAGCAGCTTTCTATAAGCACAACTGATACTTATTAGAAAAAAAGTGCTACAATAATATATATATATTTCTCGTCTTATTTCACTTTTACTGGGAATCACAGATATACGAATAACACAAAGGTAACAATAAAATAGAGAATATAAAGTTATAAAAGTGAAACTCTATTTAAATCCTACGATTGGTCAATTTTGCATGTGAAATCGCCTAAATGCGTATTAAGTATTTTTTCGATTGAGCACAAAATATCATTCAAAGCATGATATGAGTAAACTGCTGTTGCATAAACTCCATTTAATTGTTTTATCGGCATTCGAATAGTTTCAAATAGGCAATTTGTGGTTGAATTAAATTGAAAATGCTTACGTATCTAGAATTTTCAAGTGCTCGCTTAAAGCCGAAGCTTTTTTATGACCGTGCTTGTGCTTCGGAAGGCACGTAAAGCTGCCAGTTCCTCTAGGAGGATGATAAATTACCTCTAATACCCTCTTCCAAACAGAAACGACAAATCTAAGAGTAACGGATTTAGAAAGACAAATTCAAATGCAACGAGAATTTATTAAAAAAAAAGAAAAAATTCAAGCTGATATATAAAAGAATTGACAAGGTAATTAAAAATTAAAAATGGAATTTTGTGCGGACATATTAGTCATATATTATGATTACTTTGTAATTTTTTTTATTTATGCCGATTCTTTTTTATATATTCCGACTGATCGGTTTCTAAAAATAAGGTTCAAGGACATTTTTATAAATGCATATAATTTTCATAATAATACAAATAAAATAAATATTTTAGTCAAAAATTTTTTTGCAAAATAAAACAATAAATCATTTGATTATCATTATTTTCAATGCATATTTCGGTTATTTAAAAAACCTTCGTTCAGTATCTTATATATTAAAAACAATATATTATAAAAATTTACATAGTAATATGTCATGTATATGCCATATACCTACCATAAGTACTATGTATAAAATATATAATATATTATATATTCTTAACATATAAGTTATTGAATTATGATTTTAAATAACCTAAATATGTATTCAAAGTAATTACGATCAAATGATTATTGTGTTGCTTAGTAAAAAAAAAATTAAAAATTTGAAATTTTTTTTGGCAAATTTTAACAATTTTTATTAAACACTTGCAGTTTACAGTAAATTATATGATAATAACAATAATACAAATAACAACTTAAAATATAAATGAAATTGAGTTGTAGTAGAAATTTCATTAAATAACTAGTTATGTAATGTAATTTCATTATGTAACTAGTTGTGAAATGAAAAATATGACGCAATAAGTTATACAAATTGCAACGCTATGTAACGTAAAAGATAATTATTATTAAAATTTAATAATTACTCAAAAATTTGAAGATAAATGGCTATAACTATTCTAATTAAAAAAAAATTGTATTTAAAGAAAATAAAATAATATTATGATATAGAGGAAGAACACTTAATTTGATCTACCTCTCAACAATATTTTACGTACAGTTAACGTGATGAATAGCTTCTGTATTTTCCCTGGATGGACAGATTTGTCTTCATCTTTATCTTTATTGAAATTTAGCAATACTTTTTTGCTTACATTTTAAATTTTAAATGAAAATTAAATATTTTCTAAATTGTTTATAGATGTACTCGTATGTTAAAGTCATGATCAAATATTACATTTTCATTGTGTTTATAATTTTATAAGTCTGTTCAAATATTTCAATCCATTTCTCATCGATGCAAAAATAATGGAAACTGCAGTTATTAAGAATTCATTTCTAGACATTTTAATATTTATTGTAAAATTCTTGCTCAAAAATCACTAAAGCAGCGTTGATTTTAAAAAGCATTAAAAGTATAGATTTATTTTGAAATGAGTATTCATAACGAATTTTAACAGAGCAAATTAATGTGGTTTTCTAATAAAACCAATAAATTTCAAATTGACGTAATTTGTAAATTCGTGATTCTCTCATTTCGGTAAATATTATTTAACATTTTCAAAATTAAAATTTTAAATTTATTTTTCTCGGTGTAATTTTTGTTTATTAATGCAAGTGTAATCATTTTACCTTTGAATAGAATTTTAATTCTTCTATATTTGGTGTTGAAATGTAAATTTAATGTGAGGCAAATTTTGCAAAATTAAAACGGGACGCCTGAAAGCATTTCTTGCCTCTAGATTTTTATTTATTTGAGTTAAACTTCACCTAAGTATTATTTCAATGTAAAATTATTATGTTGTTTCATTAATATTATTATTTTTAACAGGACCGTGGTTGCGCTCTTACAAAACCGACAGTACAATAAGCTTTATTATTTTACATTTTAATTTATGGGGATTTTCTTTTTGTGGCAATTCTTTACATATAGTAAACTTGCAAAAGATAGAAAATTCATACTCGAAAGCAAATAAAAAAATCAAATTGGGCTCACTTTTCTATATTTCATTTCGCATGCGATTAAAAAATATAAAGCCAGGCAGAAAATCAACACACTCACCACATCATGCAATACATATAATATGAGAATACTGTCAGGATATTTCCAAATAAATAAATATGATTTTCTTTGTTCTTTTTAATTTGCTTCCCTTTTTTACGCCTCACCAGCATACTAGGTATATTATAATAAAACATCTACTTTAATATAATATATTAAAAATGTACGTATATTATAACATACCGGCAATATTTTTTTCCTATTATATTATATTATAATATAATCTAACTATCGTATATTTCTCAACAAGTTTAAAAATTGTTCAGTCAAAAAATCATTGAAATATGTGTGGGACCTAGGGGAACTACTTTATATTAAATCATTCAAGCTTAAAATTGCAGGTAGTATCTTATAGGTGTTGAATGTGAAAAAAATCAATAATTTATGGAGTGCAGCAAAATTTAAGTTGACACCAGGCAGTCTTTTTACATTACTTATGCTGTGTTAGAGTGTGAATATAAAATAAAGCTTCATCCTGTTTCCAATGTACTATACTATATATAGGTACCCACGCATGTGTGATTTTATCTTATTTAATATTCTATTAAAAATGCAAAGCAAAAGTAAATTGGAATTGAAATCAGTTTGAATATGCAAACAGTAGCGGCGCTAAAGACGTTTGTACGGGTGGGCAACCATATTTTTTTGTATTATACGAAAGTTTCCTTATTTAGATCATATTTAATTTATATTGTCTGACGGAAAAAATGTTCATAATACAGAACAATGTACAGAGAGAAGTAAAATAAAAATAAAAAATTGCGGAGGAATAGTAAAAAAAGCGTCGCAGAGCTTTAATTATTTACGGAGAAAAAGCAATACAAGCAGAAAATCGTCATATTATAAATCCTGCTAAAGCAAAAAATGTATTTGTTGCCTTTGTTTCTAATTAACTATTTAATACAAACGTACGGGATATTCTTTGATGGATTTCAAACCAGGCAGAGTAATCCAAATGGACTGAAATGTCACAAAAATCATTGAACGAAATACTTTTTTGTAACGAATTTTACAAGGCGATGAACCCCAATCTTAAACATATTAGTATTATATAATATTTTTAAAATACTGAAAACATAATATACAATTACATTTATGCATACTAATTGGTGTGGAAGTGGATAGTTATAATAAATTTCAAGTTATTAATTAGGAATATAATATACTAAGTAGAAGGTTTAGAAACAACTACACCAAGTTTAAAATATAACATTAATATTTTAAAATGTAAACATATCTTTTCGCTTTTATTAATTAAAATTTCCATTAAAACATAACAACAGAAGTGCTTCGAGCTAATATAATGCGGTGGAGTCAAATTCAACTTTTTTATTTACTTTTTAACAATATTTAAGTTTAAGACTAGCCGGAACAATCCCATCATTTGGAATTGTTTACATTTGATATATAGGTCTACAGTGTGGCCCTTCCCTTACTAGGGGAACCCCTCAAGATTAATTTTTATAAGAATAACATAAGCACAATGGTCTTCTAGCTGATGAAATAGTAATAGTTGGTGTTTATCAAATATTTTTATATCTTCCCGAATACGATGAATAAATTTGCAAAAATTAAACTATAATTAAGCTGTTAATATTAAAAATTAGCTCATTAAATTTGAGTCAATTCAAAACTCATAAAAATTTATTTTTTATTACTATTAAAATTCGTTACATTTAATCATGACATTTCCATAAAAATTGTTAATTTTCTATCACGAAACTGTCGCATAATCAATCGTTTAGTTCAATATTAAATGAAGGTTATAACCCCAACAAAAGCTAAATTCTTACATTATGAATGACACTAAAAATAAAAATCCAAATATAAAAAAATACCTCAATATGTAAAAGTTACGACCACAATTTTTTTTGTGTTATGAAATAAAATCACCATCAGGCTTGGAAAAAATATTTTATTGTGTGCATATAATTTATAACCCAAAAGGAAGTACGTTTATAATGAAAAAATTTCAGTCGCCGATATTTGTTTTCCTTAAAACCAATTATATTACGTATTAATTAATTAGAATGGAGTAAATATTACGCTCGTGAAATTATTAATACTGAGTGAATGCCAGGTTGTCATGTTAAATGGTAATTAAGGCTTTCATCATTTGACACACTCTCGTGCTATTGATTTACAAAACAAATATTTTTGTATTCGATAGATTCTTTATTAAAATTTTGAATTTGGGTAGTTAAAATAATTAGAGGAACAAACTAAAACTTTGTGAGAGCAAGAACGCGGTCATTTTAATTAAATTTACTGTAAAGAAGTTTAATTTATTTTATGTAGAATATAATTCTCAAAGTTTGATTTTATTTTGCCCAAAAAACGCATTTTAAAAATACGGCTAACTATGTCAAATATATTCATACGAATAAATTTAAAGAGCATAAAATGTTATCCAACAAAGGTAGGTATACTATAATATATTTCGTATTACATTTGCTGCGTGGTAATCAAAAAAGTAGAAAATAAGGGCATTTCTCATATTATTACAGTTAATACAGATTTCTGTTAAAATAAAAAGTATGTAAATTTTGCTCAACGGATTAGCTGGAAAGCCCGTTCGCGCTGGTCGATCTCTTTTATAACGGCATTCATTAAAAAATATTGTTTCCTAACACTAGCCTAAGCTCGACCGGTGAATCTCTATTTTAATAGTCGAGATACACAATAGTCGTACACTCAATTAATTAACAAATCGTATCTACTTATTAATTTTAATTTTACTTATTAATTAAAAATAAATAAAATCTTTAGAACTTCCCAGTTCGATAGTACTTCCTCGTACACAACATTTCTCGTGTGCACTGACTGTGAACCTTGAATCAATTTTCCTTGTCCTTTTCCATCAACTATTTTTATATTCAGATCTTCAGATCTCCGTATTCTTGACATTGCCAAGAACAGTTCAGGCAGATATATTTGGGGTCTGTTCCTGAGCATTGTCGGTCGTTATGGAAAAGATAAGTTTAATTCTGTAAGTCTGTACTAGCGCGAAACAGTCTCCTTTTTAGCAGTTTCTATCAAGACTTCAGCGACGATTAAATTAAACTTTAACGACTTAATAGTTAAACGCGTCCCATTACAAAGACCAAGTTTAGTGTTCAAATTTCTGAGCAACATGATTACCCTTCCAACCTTGAAGTGTATTCTATGTATTGGCATCCCTAAACGAGTTTATTCGTTCAAGAATTCCGTCGGATAGTTTTACCTATCGGTATCCAAACTTAATACTTAATAAACACACGATTTAGCAAAATTCAATCGTTTTCCATAATTGCATTTTTCAAGGTTTACTGTGTCGAAGTTTACTTACATCAACTGCCCGATTAAGGGGGGGACAGAGGGTCCACCGTCTCGGGCCCTGCAAGGAAAGGGACTCGATTTAATTAAAATTATGGTTAGAGGTAGTATTCTACGGCTGTCCCCCTTCAAAGTAGGAAAGAAAACCAATAAATATTCTGAAAGAGCACAATTTTAGCTTTCTTATGAGGTGAGGATGAATAAAATCGGCCCAACGGTTACTTTACAATTAAATTTTGAAAATCGACTTTTTGATGTAAATTTTACAAGTTTACCTTCACGTAAGCTTTAAAAGCCATTCTACCTATTGCCGGTACGTATGCTCTACTTGGGTCATGGCAATTGTAATTTTGGTTGGGAGAGAGCGTGTTCATTCAAGTGCGTGCCTTTGAAGTGATAACATCGTCTAGTTCCTGCATTTTCGAATGCATTTGCCATCAGGTGTTTGTAAGAATTAAGGGCTTGCGGAGGGTAGGTTTTCCCTTCTTCTGACATTGGCAAATCTCGTATCCCAGCCTTCGAAATTCGTCATTTTTAGAGGTCCGTGCCCTCCGGGGGATGTTTTTAATAAGTTTAGCGCCTGAGGGGGTTATACAATCCCCTCCAATACAGGTGCATTTTGTCAGCCCTCCATTTTGAATTTTAGATCCAAAATTGTTAAAATTGTCTGTACTTCGTTTGAACCCGTTCGCCCCTTCTTTATTTTCATTTGACCCATTCAGTTTTTCAGATATTTTTAAACATCTAAAATGGACATTTAATCAGCCCCCCCCCATTTGAATTTTGGATGTTTGTACCTTCTTTATTTGCAATTGTACCCATTTAGTTTTTCAGATATTTCAAAATATTTAAAATAGACATATCGCCAGCGCATCATTTCAAATTTTGGGTTCAAAATAGTTTTAATCGTTTGTACCTGTTTATCTTTTTAATTTTTACCCCAAAAAAGGTCCTGTCACCCGACAGCGACAGAAGCATTTCAAGATTTTGAAATAATTATTAGTATTTTTAAAAATTAAGTGGTTAAGAAAAATCGCTGCCAATTCGGTAATTTTGTAGCTTTCGGTTAGATTTGTGCTTTCTTACGTGCAATATTGTATCTACTAGATTCTTAAAAATATAAAAATCCAAAAAGACCAAAAATATTGCTATTTTTCTGAAAAAACTCAAAGTGGTTATTCTCAAACAGCCGCATTTTTTTAAAAGACTAACGCCAAGTTCCACCAATTTGATTTAAGCAAAAACTTAGTCTTAAGTCGTAATTTTGACTTAAATATCAAGTATCATAAATATAATAATATTTAAGTCAAAATTGCGACTTAAGCCTAAGTTTTTGCTAAAATCAAATTCGTGGGGGGGGAGCGTTAAAATATTTGGGGGAGGGGAGAGATACTTTCCTATATGTCCTTCAAATTTTAATATCGATTATTTATTAATTTTTGAAAACATGAGCTCATGTTACCGAAATCGTTTTCTCTGAAATATATTGTTGTTTATACACGTGAATTCTGGATTGGTTGTGGAGGGCATACTTCCACCTCCTGCAGCAGCCCACCGTCTATCCTATTCCTCTAGCCATCTCAAAATGACAAACTCAAGTATTTTAGAAGGCAGCGTGCCACTAATACTGGCAATATCGGGCCAGAAACTCTCCAACATGGATCCTCCTTTTGACGCGAGTGAAGGGCAGTTACAAAGTAGTCATGCTCCATCGTTTCGTCTGCTTTATTGCACCCACGACAAGTCAGGCTTACAATCAGTCCCATTGTGTGTAGGTGTTTGTTTAACTTCCAGTGCCTCGTGAGAAAACCTACGATGATTCGCAGGTTGCATCGAGATAATTGCAGATTATAATTTGCATGAATGCTTACCAAAGAGTTCGCGTATTGTCGTCTTCCAATCACATTTGCCTATCTTTCCGCAAGCAATCTATGAGTTTCCTCTTTTAGGCGTGCATCTAAGGCCCAGTCTTGCCAACTCATCAGCCCTCTCGTTGCCTTCATTTCCTTCGTGCCCTTTCATCCAACTAAGAGTTAAGGCATTGAAGCACCAGGTCCGAGATGATCTTATGTCGGTTAAGCGTCACAACAGCAGCCCTGTTGTTCGTTTTGCCCTGGATATTAATTTCCTGGACTAATTCTACATAGTAAAGTATACCCATGAGCTCTGTTTGGAAGACAGAGGTACACTTACACAGCCATAACTTTACATTAAGCTGCAGTTCGGAAGAGAAAATTCCCGCATCTGAGCTTGTATTATTTTTGGAACCATCTGTGTACAGATATATTATGTCTGATTCGTTGGTTCTTGTCGTATTCAGTAGGAAGTTAAACCCCCTGTCAATCACCTATTTAGGAGGTATCATGTTGGCTTCGAGTCCCACAAGAGGCAGTCCTCCAGAATTCCCATATGCCCACTGATTCCCTTATAGGTCCAAAGGCCCCATGCTCGCATCCCAAGAGCAGCTCTTACTGCCTGTTCCTCCACTTAGAGATCCAGCGAAAGATGGCAGAGAAAAGCCGCAGTAGGTGCCGTTCGCATCACTCCCGCTACAACCAAGCAGACAGCTCTCTGCAGCCGATGAAGGGAGGACGCTGTCGTTACCAATTTAGTTCTGGGCCACCTAACCAGTGTACTAGAGCATATCATAAGCCTTATAACGGCAGCGTACAATTCAGATCGCAGATGGTAATTCTCGTTGAAAAATCCCAAGATCTTCCCATAGCCCTGCAATACTGCCAAAAACTCACGTGGTTACCACAATTCAGCTCGTTATCTAGTATTATTCCTAGGTACTTGACCTTGGGTGCTACTTTAAGAGGGGTTCTTTTTAAGCATAATGAACAGAACAAGTGCTCAGCATGGAGCTAATCCATATTATGTTTTTCACCTTAAAAAAGTTTCCGATGCTACCAAAATTGCTACCATTTCGGTCACTTTGTAACTTCTGAATTAATTGTTTTTTTCTCTCACGTAGAACATCGTACTATACCTAGTTTTGAATAATTACACACACAGTAGCGCAACAACCCAAGGTGGATTTTGGCTAACCACTTCATTTAATGCAGGGTTTTCAAAGCAGTTAATACCTCAAAGCTGTTGCCTGCATCTTGTGAGGGAGATACGGTCGAAATAGCCCGGTGAACTTGGTCGGGGATCGAACCCGCAACTCCGATATAGCAATCGAGCATTCTAATTGCTAGCCTACGACTGTGCCCTTTAAATATATTGTAATAATCCAAAAAAAATTCAAAAATACCAAAAATATTGTAATATTGTCCTCAAAAACCCTATATTTTATAAAATACGATATAATATCTATACACCTTCTAAATTTTAATGTTGATTTATTATTATCGGAAATATTAATTTTTAAAATTTTAAAATTATATACATAACTGTATTTTCATCATTATAAATCCCATAATTAATAAAAGGACATAATATAGGGCAATTATTCTAGTAAAGCATTATATTTTTAGAAAATAAATTAGGTTTTTTGAAAATACAGAGGATTAAAACTATTTTGGATCAAAAATTTGAAATGGGGGGGGGCTGAAAAATGCCTATTTCAGATATTTCGAAATATCTGAAAAATTAAATGGGTACGAACGAAAATAACGAAGGTACAAACAGGTGCAAACGAAGTACACACGATTTAAACTATTTTGGATCCAAAATTCAACATGGGGGGGGGGGTGACGAAGTACACCTCTCCGATACCCCACAAATTGTATGACTGTTATAGGGAGGGCGATGAATCAACACCTATATTTTATATTTTTTTATTTTAAATACTGGTTAAGTACAAATAAAAAAAAATTTATTTTATACTGAATGCCAACATTGACAACTAATTGCCATTTCTCATTATTAATGCAATTTTATTTCAATGAGATAATGAAACACACAGATAGTAAAGCTTGACTAAAACAAATAATATATTCTAGTATTTAAATACTTAGTAGGAGTATTATTTAAATAACATTGTCACATTTCGTTTTTAATTGTATTAAGTTTCAAAATAAAAGTGTGATATTGCAGTAGATTTTCGATTATCCAAATGGTATAAACTTGTTACTTCTTTTATATTGCCTATATAGTACATATAGCATCAGGGTACAACATGGCATATGGTCGAATTAATTTATTAGATTAGTATATTTAATTTTTAAGCATTTATTAGCTATTTGCAGAAGGTTTTATTATAATTTGGCTTCAACATAATGAAAAACGCAAGATAACGATAACAGTAACTCAATAAATTCACAATTATCCCAATAATCTCTATTCCCTCAGTTTATATTAAAAAATGTTTGTGTTAAAAATTTTTTTTTGTCAATTTCAGATTCTTAAAAATCTGGACCACTAGCCTAGGCATGACAGTTTAACTTGTTCTCAAAATTTACAATAAATTCTACACTTGTATTATTTATGGTTCATTTTATATGATGTTCACATCGCAGATTTTTTTAAAATAAAACTAGAAAGCAATTTACTTTATCAACAGATTTTATAGATTCTGTAGTTTTTGAATGTCGTAAAAACCGTTTCTATGAAGGTAGATGTAAAAACGTGTAGGTATAGAGTAAATCACAATAATTACATTATCTCGACCTTATACATAAAATCACTCGCAGGACGGAAATGAAAATGAGCCCATATTTATTTTATCCGTTTATTGGGTTAATCAAAACGTGATTCATCTACGTTGAATTTATTACATTTTATGTTATTGCTTTCTAGAAATTAGGTGACAATCATTTTTTAGATAAAATCGACATTCGATTTTAAATTTTAATTAAGTAATTATATTCATTCAGTACGTGAAGTTGCTGTATACAAATGTTTCCTTCCATTTTTTGATGGAGATGTGAGCATGGGGATTGTAGACTTACATACTTCCTTGTTTGCAGTTTTAGTAATAGCAAGCAGGGATTGGAGATGTTGCTTTAACAATCCCGGAATTTTAATTACCTGATTTTGTAGAAACTATAAGAAAGATGAGGAATTAAAAAAAGATTAAGTTTTCTTGTCGAAAAAAGTTTTTGGTATTAACTTACTTTAGTACCGCTCGTCGCCGGCAGTAAAAGTAATGTTAATCTTTTAGTGCTTTCACTTCATGGTCTTTTTATTTTAGGTTTTGTTGCCTGTTAGTTTAGAAATTCTTTTCTCCTAAAATATCAATTTTTCTAAGTGCCGCCAAACTGTAAGGTCAGGCCGCATAACCTTCTAGTTTATCATAAAGAGAATTAGAAGATCTTTGTTAGAAAACTAGAGAATTCAAGCAAGTTCTTTAATCATGAAAATTGCTCTAATTGTTATACATGACGTTTCAGTGTAATACACGGATCCTCAGATGGTCGTAACGAAATCAGTTCAGAGAAAAGTGTGGAAACAGCGACACTTATGGGTACGTAACCGTGTAGCGCAGCATGAATACTAACAAATAACCGTCTATGAAGAAAATCGCTTTTCCAGGAAAAGTTGATTTACTCAGTATAGAATTCCCCAGACTCTACTTGCATATTTGATTGTCTTGTATTAAATTTAAACTGTTGAGGAATTCATTGTCGCATTCGCATAGAACTACAATCTAAAGAGGCACAGTAATTTAATTTTGAAATTAAGAGGTTGAAGTTATCAAAACAGAATTACACAAAATTAGGTGCTTAAAAATACAAAAGCTTTTTTTCTGTTATCTTTCCGAGGATAATGATTCAACTTCAATTTTTATGGTTTAAAAGAGCGATTTGTTACAATCGGTTTTAGATTTGTGGTTTTAGTACGTCCAAGAATAAAATACTTTAGTTGAAGATAATTTTATGTTATAACTAAAGTGTTACTTACAAAACTGCATATTTTACGTGGTAATATAAAATGACGGAGTTTTAAAACCTCAATATGATCAGATACCTGATCTAGGTTAACATATTTTACTTGTTCTTGGCACCTAAGTAATACCATTTCCATAAGGCTGGGCATAAAATTTTAGTATTACACAGAGTACCATTAATTTGATTTAAAATTACTTCGATTCACGCCGTTATCAAGACGGTTGGTATCGAAAAACCGTTTTAATTACTACGAAAAGTAAATCCTAGGGGCAAGATAAAATAAATTAGGTGCAGCAAAAACGTTACAAATAAGTTTATGCCAAATTACATTTTCAAGACACGTTTTTAAAAATTAATTTATTTTTAATTTAAATATAAATTTTGGATACTAAAAATTAATTTTCATTTAAGGAAAAAACGTAGAAAATGCGTAAACCGTAATGTAGATATGAAATTAATTTTAAAGGTATGAAGGGAACGAATCAAAATTGATATTTTAGGAAAGATTGCAACAAGCAAAGGATCTAAGCACTCCCAAGGGTGTTTTTTGTATATATTCATGATTTTTTACTCTCCGTAAAAGAACTATCTCTTTATAGGAGATATTACTGCATTATCAAAAGCGGGAAATCTGGATAAGAAAACATTAAAAATGTAATTATTAAGCCAAGACGAGCTTTGAGTAGTCGGTATAGACTTCATCTTTTAACACAATACTCGTGGGAAACTATTTCAACCTACATTATGAACCTAACTATGCTTTTCAAATAGACTTTTTTAAATTAAAGTCTAAAAAGTTTATTAAAAATTGAGAATTTACATAACGCCATTTTATATGGTGGCCAAAAATAACTATTGTTAAATCTGAAATAAAACCGTAAGTCACTCTAACCACTTAAACTTTCATAATTTTCTCAACGGGGTAAATTTTAAGCAAATTATGCTTCTATAGTTATTTTGAATTGTGTTGTGCACTTAGATGGGTGACCGCTTGTCGTTGTGCTGTTTTCAAAATTTATATTTGAGTGGAAATCTAAATATCTAAAAATGTTCAAGAATTAATCATAAATGCAGTACAAAATTAAGAGTTCAAAATTTAAGATTTGATAAAACTGATACGTTTTTGTTAAAAACTCCTCTGTAATACTACTTTTTCTACAATTATTTTTAGGTTGGTAACGTAAAATGAACCAATGTTTCATATTTTACTAAAATATAATTTTTAAGAATGGGCTAATTGATTACCAACTGGATTGCCCAAGTTGTGCGGCCAATGACTAGTTATTCTCACGTAATTTCCAATTTTTTTTGATTTAGTAAAAAACCAACCCATCCGGGGTGGGTGCGTTAAGGGGCAAAATGAGCTATTTATATTACTTATTTTTAGATTAGTAACGTAAAAGCAACCAATGGATAGGTGTGGACACTTTTTTCATTTTAGATAGGATTAGTTCTTAACATTTTTACATTTTATTATTTTTATTTTTTCCCAAAGAAGTTAGGCCATTATTTTTTTCACTAAACTTTAGGGTAAACAGTTTAAGATTATTAACCTTGATATAGGTAACTAAGATGCAATAGTTCTTCCAGAATTCAGTCAAAAAGTAAACCTTAATTTTGTCCCAAGTTTCCCGAGGTACTGGGATACAATGGACATTACCCGGAGATACACTGGACAATGGACATGCAGGGAATGTAATGGACAATACAAACTAAATATTTATTAAAATATTAAAAAACTAAAATAAGAACAATATTATATAATATTTTAATTAAATTTTAAAAATTATTACGGATTTGAATTGAAAAATATTATATTTCAAAATCAGACTCACTGGATGATTTCATTTCTACCTTAAATAAATTTTTCTTTGCTTTCTCTTTCTTCACTTTCATTTGTTTACAATTAGTAGTATCTTTAAACACGAAAAACATTAGTAGCCATCCTTCGGCAGTCCAGTAAATGGTGTAAAAAAATGGCAGCAAAAAAAAATTTAAGTTAAGAAAATTAATATAAAACAAGCTTTGAAACCTCAACAAACCGTTGAAACTTCGTGTATGTGTTCTTTATATCCAGTCGGACAAATTTTTTATGTAAGAAATTACTCGGCAAGGGGGCGTTTATTTGAGGGACCCCTGTCAACTCATTGATTTGGTGCGAGAAAAAAATTAACGACCTAAATAATAGTCTTTCCTTCAATCGCAAGTTTTTCTTATCAAAAAACCGAAAAACATTTTGTCGGAAAAATTTAGTGGTTCATTTGACGCGTCGGACACCTTGCACATGGAAAAGTTATAAAATTTACATCCTCACAGTTGATTTCTTCAGAATCGTCTAATAAAATTATTTAAAATTGAGTGGTAAACTTGGCCGACAAAATTTTTAGGGAATTTCTGCTGTCGGATTTATCCTTTACTAACGCCCAGTTTTTCAGTTGCAGGTTAAACCAAAAAATTTGGATTAACCAATGAAATACGTTCAAAAGCCGTTTTTTATGCAATATCATTGGTTAACCCAACTTTTTTGGTTTAACCTGAAAGTGAAAAACTGGGCCTAAATCTATATTAATTTTTAAGTTTACTGCTAAACAGAACCTATGGTTTTTAATTTTAAGTAACCAGAATTTTTGTTTTATAATTAGTAAATTTTTTCTGAACCTTTCCTCCTATTATAGTGAGAACATCTTTCAATTTTTCCTCAATATACGAAATATATGAAAATGTTTGTGTCAAAAGTAATTTTAGCTCACATTTGTGCAAATATGCCAAATATGTAGGTTTTCTTGTACATATTGTCCTAATTTTTTATTAAAAACTTAATATAATTTAAAGGGGAACTTGCGCCCAAAAATATGTAAAACGTGGCCCTTTTACCAGCTCTGCTCGGGTAGGGTGGACCAGTTTTAACGGACAGCAAAGTTTTTGGAAAATTATATTGGTTTTATTAAGTTTTAAATATTAAAAAGTATTATATGAAAGTTTTAATGTGTTTCATTACATCGAATATAAAATAAATAAAAAATTGGATTAAAAATTGGCTCATGGAATGGAAAATAATGATTATTTGATTTGGTTAATACAAAAAAATTAAAAATGCTTTTTAAAAGGAGCAATCTATTTTTAAATATAAAAATTATTGTAAATAACATCGCAAAATATGACATTATATTATCATCAATTGCCAAAAATATTCAACAACGTGTGAAATATGCATTTTATGCACTATAAATAAAAATCGGGTTTTGCACTCCTTTTTTACAATTCGGATGTATTTCAAAAAATTTTCCTCGGGATAGCTTAAAAAAAACATGCAATTCCATACAATTCCCTGATCTAATAATTATTTATTAAGTACCAATCCCTTTCAATTAACGCTACGTAAACTAATACAGCATAATTAAGAAAAGTTCAAGTACATTGAAACTTATGTATGCGTTCAGAATGATAATAATTAATAACTTAATTTAAAAGACGAAATTTAAGTAATTTATTTTATTAATTTACGTTAAGTTAATGGTTTGAAAATGAGGTGTTAAACTTAAACTACCTACATAATTATTAATTTTATTATTACTGATAACTCTAAATAATATTTTTTATACGACTCTGGCGGAGTAAGTTACTACTTTATTTATCTAATCCATGGTATAAAGTAGAACTTTATTCACTACAATAAGAGCTTTTTTTTAAACTATAGTTTATCACCGCAAATTCTTATTATTCATTATAATTAATTGCTAGAGTACACGGGAATCCTTCCATTCAGTAAAATTTAGTAAAATTAACGGACAATAATAAAATGTAACTCGAAAATCATTATTTTGCATAACTAGAGTGTTAAATTTATTGGAAAAAATTAATTAAATGAAAACGTACCGTTAGTTACTTAAAAATTTAACTGGTGTAGAAAGATTAACTTCAATACTGCGGTGCAATAATGCACATATGAATAAATTAGGTAAGAGTTAAGCTTTGGTTAATAAACTAACCAGAGATGCAGTTATAACAAAGTAATTTTGTTAGAGTTTGCTTTTCTTGTACTCTAAATATAATAGCAATATTGGCTTGGTGTGGCAGCAGGACAAGTATAGAGCGAAAACCAGGTTTTTAAGTAGTAATTTATATGTTTCTTCACTTGGACTGGATAGTATGAACAAAAGTTTGTATTGTCCATATACTAAAAACCGCGGTACTGACGTAATTAAAAATGTATTCAAAGCAAATATTAGGGCTGAACAAAATGGTATTTTTTTGATTGTATTTCATAACATAACAAAAAAAATAAAAGTAATTAGGTTAAAATTTTGTATAGACCGGATTGCCTTAGATTTTCTGAATCAGCATTAAAAATTCATTGATGACGTGCTGGTTAATTCCTTTTTTCCCGACTTTTACATTTTTCAAAGTTTTATTTCTAAATATCAATAATGTACTTATATCAAAATTTTGATGTCTGATACTGTCGTGTATTGTTAAAATGTTAATACGTCAATGCAATTTTCAGGTTTTTCAGTTAAAAAGTGGAACAAAATTCTGGATTAATAATTCAGTAATATTAAATTTGTGTTATTATTTACAATTCATATAAAATATCAAAGCTAAAAACCAATTTCAAAATATAAATAGGAAAATAATTTTTTGCGGTTAATATCATATTAAAATTTTCAATATATGTCAGATCAATTTTTGTAATAAATTGAAAATAAAATATTATAGAAAATTATGTAATACTCTCCTGTCGAACTCATAAATTTTTAATATTACACATTTAATAAAAAATATAAAAAACTTACTTCTTTTGATTTCAAACTAAGGGAATCAAAGGTTTCAAATTTCGATGCTACAGTTTTTAGACGTGTGGGTTTCCTGTGATGAACTCCAGGAGAATTTTGAGTCCCAGAATTAGAAGATTCATATGCGGATATGTGATTACTGTTCACCATCGTGTTCATTTTATTTATAATTCGAGTCAAAAACGAACAAACTTTTCACATTATTTAACTACACGCGAATGTTTATCAAACAAACTTTCACATTTCTAGTGGAAACAGGAAAGTTGAACAAAAATCAAAATTTTTTGGAACAATTAAATCCTAAAATGTTATATTGATACTTTAGAACTTTGTCAGAAGAAGAAACTGAGTAGAAATTGTTCAGCAGGAAACTGCTGGTGTTTGGATTTAAAATGCAAATTACTTATTTGAAAAGTTTTAAACCTGAATTACAAATTCTGAAAAGTGTGATTATTGAGGAAACCGAAATAATTAAAAATTTTCTACTTAATACTTATAAACTTTTTTATCATTTGGAATTGTTTTGTCGCAAAATAATTGAATACTTTTTAAAAATATAATTTTTTAATTGTGAACGTTACGAAGAGTTTCAGTAATAAATTAATTTCGAAATAAAAATACTTTTTATTAATTTAATAAAGCATGAAAATAAACTTTCTAAGTTTTTCGTGAGTTTTCGCGATCTTTTAACAACGACCGAATCGTATGGACTACAATATGCTACCCTTACAACGTTTATGCGCTTCTGCTGAAATTCTTGCGCTTCTGGCAGGACTAGAGTGGCTTCCCCCACTATCTGTATCAAACCATATCCTGCTACTGTCCTTCTGTCACCTGTTGACAATTGCTTCTCATCCTTCATATATTTAGACTTGATTGATGTATACACGCTTTAAACTTGTAGTTTTCGTCTTTTCACACTTTGTGTCATTATTTTACTCAATTTATCTCTTAAGTAACTGCTTAATGTTCAACATCGTTATTATTATTTATTTATAAATATACTGAAAATATAGCTAATTAAAAGTAATTAATTTTTGTTTAATTCCAATATTGCGAGTACAATACAACATAATTCTAAATTAAACAGTAAATCAATAATAACTTTTATTCGTAAATTTCACATGAATTATTGCTTCAACTTTACAGATTTCAAAAGGTAAAAGTTACTTTTTATTTTTGGATGTTTCCATTATTATTTATTCATATAAGCACGTACTGGCCCACCGAGAAATGAGAAGATCCACGTGAGCTCTCCAAAAAATAATCAAGGGGTTTCTCGGTTCTTTCTAGTTCTATGCCGAGAGATTCTAACAAAGATTGCTTTGCAAAATATCACCTTGGGAGCATAAATTTAAAATTTTATAAGTTAAGCCAGTTTTCGAACGCTTTATACTATGAGAATCTCGTTAAACCATTCACCAATGGTGCACCCAAATTAAAGACAGAATTAACTATCTACGTTGCACAATTTATTATAATCATCGCATTATAATTTTAAGAAAATAACAGATTCAAATAGGATAGAAAAGATTACCTAAATAATTTGCATATATATTGCGATGTTCCTCTGAAATAGATCGTAACTTCTGAAGCCCTTCCATTGGGAGCCATTTTATAAAAAGTAACGTTTCGTTCTCCTATATGAAGCTAAGTTTGCACATTGGTAGATAATTTTATATAAGCAGTATTCCCTATATCTAAAGTTCTACTGTTAAAGCAAAATTTTTCGAAATACTGTTCTCAAACTGTTGAGTTAGATCTAAAAGCTAGCTGACGTGTATACGCATTTTAACACCCCAGGGGGGGGTTCTTATTAAACCATTCGTGAATTAGAACGTTTACGTTGATTACTCAGAGCTGAGTCAGGAACGTAGTCACAGTTTCGTTAATACCACATATTACATTGGATGTTGAATCCAGGTACTTAACCAATTCCGAGAAAATTCTGAAAATATATGCTTTATTAACGCTGCGCTAGCTCTGGAACTCTTGCTATTTTCAAAAAATCGAAACGTCTTCCTTTGTTCAACGTACCAGTTTTTGAAAATTATCAATCGCAAGAAAATTTTAAGATTAAATTAGTTGTGAGGAAATTTTTTTATAGGGCGCATAATAATTAATTTTAAATAAATATTATGTTGCTATGAAATTATCGATGACAATGAAAAAACTATGTAAGGGAAAACACTTGAGTTCAACCAAGTTCATATTAGGAAGGAAATGCATAGTAATATTTGCAATAAATACAACTTGTGCATACGTAGCACTTTTCGTAGAAATTTTCTAATTAAATCAACGTCGAATGAATTGATCCTTAGTAAAACTAAAGCACCCGACCCAAATACGATTGCAAAATGGAAATGGAAGCTAATTAAGGTTAAAACCAAGCTCAAACGTTTAACACTAATTTTACTCTAAAATTCGACTTGGAGGGGGGAAACTGTATCCACAGCTCCGCCCCCTCAAACGTTTGGCTTTAATTTCAATAAAAAAATTCAATTTGGGGGTAGCGACATGTACCTAATATTTTGTAATATTTACAAATGACGCCAAAAATCTAAATTTAACAAACCCCCTTAATTTAAGAAAATGGAAATTGAAATTGGATGGAAGAAAAATTATATTGGGAAATTTATTATAAAGCGGTTAGATTTATAAAATAATTTCTTTAAATTTATTGTAGGGACCGCAAATTTGCGTGATAAGGCAACCACCTGCAGAACCGCGTGGGTGTGAAGTTTATCGTTCCCATTGAAATTAAAATTTTTAAGGATTAATAAATTGATCCTACACTCCTAATCAAAAAGGCAGACAACTATAATCTAGCTCTGTAAAAAGGAAATCTTCAAACAACTGGAGAACCCACCTATTGGATTTTGGATTTGTCCTCTGACCATTCCCCCATTATAGTTACTCTCAGATCACGAATTTTAAAAAAACAAACGCCCCCATTTAAAAATTCAATAGGACTGTACAGGAAGCTGCATGAGAAGCCACTCCGAAGTATGAACTGCCAAGAACAAACCAAACTTGCACAACAAATGTTAAAATTAAAATTACAGAAAAAAGAAAACTTCGAAGAATTTCGCAAACAACAAGATCACCCCATGACAAGGCTAATTAGTAAAATAAAGCAATAAAACAACTGAAAAACTTAAAAAACGATGAAAAAAATGCATTCATTCAAACATATCTGGAGATGTTGACTGCAACTGAAGCCACGGAAAAATAAAAAAATAAAACAGCCTCTATCTCACTTTCCCCCATTTGGATCGAGAATGGAAAATTGCCCAAAACTGATATGGAAAAAGCGTAAACATTTCCCGTACACCTAGAAAAATGTCTTCAAACTATTTACTTCTGAAGTGAGCAACGATATGGAAAGCAAAATTAGTACATTTCTTGAAGCATCTCACCAGATGGATCTCCTAATTAAAAAATTTTAAATGAGAGAAGTAGGTACGCAATATAATAAAAGAAATTAATCACAAAAAAACACCAGGCTACGACCTTAATAACTCTTAAAATCCTGCAAGAACTACCTGAGAAGACAATCAAACTTATAACCATGTTGTTCAATACTGTACTAGGATTAAACTACTTTCGGAAAAGAATCCAAAACAAGTAACATCTTACAGACCCGTAAGCATGCTCCCTGTAATTTCCAAGGCTGTTGAGAAAACTATTAATGAAACGGCTGAAAACAATATTGTAAGAAAAAAAAGCTCATACCAGACCATCAATTTGGATTTAGAGAGCAACACTCAACTATTGAACAGATCCATCGGCTAGTGGAACGAATACATAGAGATTTGGAAGAATAAAGATACTCTTCGGCGGTGTTCATAGAAATATCGCAGACGATTGATGAAGGTTGGCACCTGGGACTGTTATATAAAATCAAAAAGATGCTTCTATAAGACTTCTATGAAATAATCAAATGGTATGTTGGTAACAGACACTTTCTTGTCAGATATAAAGAAGAGACTACAAGAATATATCTGACTCTTGGATGCAGGATGGAAACTTTCACTATCTATCGTATAGCTCTACAACCTTGGGTGGGTCTTGGCTGACTTCACAATATCTCTCCATCGTTCTCGCTCTAACATGAACGTTTCTATCTGGTCTTCATCTATTCCCATGGCTTTGAAGTTTGCTCTGTTATCCCGCCATCTGAGACGCGGTCATCCTAGAGGTCTTTTTCCTTCAAGAAAGGCAATAATGCATCCCCTTGTTTCGGGCCAATACTGATTGTGAAGGATTGCCATGTTGTTTTTCCTATTCTCACTCTTGCTTTGGATCCCCCTACACACATTTTTGTGTTTTTTATTTGTTTTCTAGGTATACCGAACTCTGCCATTGCTCCCCAGAGTTCCGTCAGAGCTATACTGATGTCGTAGGCTTTCTGGAAGTCGATGAATATGTGGTGTAGGGCCTTGCCAAATTCCCAACTCTTTTTAAGTAGCTGTCTTACTGTAAACAGCTGATCAGTTGTTGATCTCTCTGGCCTAAAGCCCCCTTGGTATTCTTCTATGCTTTTCTCTACTGGCGGCGTTATTCTGCTTACTAGGATGTTTGAAAGTATTTTGTATGATGTGTTGATCAATGATATTCCTCTGTAATTGGAACAGCTTGCTCTGTCTCCTTTCTTGTGTATCGGTATTTTAATACTTTCTTGCCATTTTTCCGGTAGTTCCCTTGTTTTCCAGATTTTGAAAATTAATCTATTAATGTACGTGTTTATGCAAGGTCAGTCCCCCACCCTTTATAATTTCAGCCGTTACTCCGTCCGTTCCAGGAGTCTTCGAGTTCTTAAGTTTCTTTATTGCTTTTACAACTTCTCGAAGAGTCGGTTCGTCTGTTGGCCAATCTGCTATTTGGTAAACCTTTGGTTGGTCTAGATTTGGGCTTTCCATGTTATCTGATGTGAGGTACCCATTCAATTTTTTGAGAAAAGTTTTCGATTTAGGTTTGAAGCCTGTTTTCGTGTTTGAGATTTCTGCATAGAACGCTTTAAGGTGGTTTTGGGTTCCGTTTTCTTCTATCTCCTTCAGTATTCTTTGTTCATATTCTCTTTTGTTAGTTCTTATCAATTTTCTTCTAACCGCAGTATATTTTTGTATATTTTCGGATGTGTCTCTTGGTATCTTCATCTTTCTACACTCCTGTCTTTCTTTTAAAATCTCTTGAAAGTCATTGTTCCCCCAATCCTTTTGTTTTCTTCTTGTTTTCTCTTCCGAGTATTTTGTCTGCTGCTCTCGTTTTTGCTTCTAAGATATTCTTCCATGCGCCTTCCACGTCATCTCGGGAAGTATTACCTTATTCCAGCTGCTCTTCTAACGATTCCACAAAATTTTTCCATTCTTCCTCATTTTGTAATTTGGCTAAATTCCATCGTATGGATTCACTTTCCTTGTCACTCACTATCCTGGCTTTCACCAGAAAATAGTTCGTATCCCCGTCTGCACCTCTGAGGTTTCTTACGTCCATTAAGTTGCTTCCATGTCTTGCAGCCACCACAATGTGGTCGATCTGATTTCTGGTTCTACCATCGTTGGATCTCCAGATCTGTTTGTGTATGTTCTTATGTTCAAACATTGTGCACTTTATTAACATATTGTTTGTTGATGCCAGGCCAATCAGTCTCATTCCATTTTCGTTCGACAGGTCGTGTAGGCTGTATTTGCCAATCGTTGCTCTAAAATTTTGTTCTTTCACTTGAGAACTAAATAATCATTCACAAAGCTATGCTAAAGCCGATCTGGACCTATGGAATACAACTATGGGGTTCAGCATCCAACGCAAAATTAGAGAGATTTCAAGCAAAAGTTCTTAGAAATATGGTGAATGCGCCTTGGTTTTTCCCAAATAAAATTATTCGAAACGATCTTGCCATCCCATTGGTAAAAGAAGAAATCGATGCTTATAATGTTAAGTATAATTTAAATTTTCTTACCAGTTTTATTTTTGTTTTCGTTTTCAGAAAAATATTATTTTGTTTCTGTTTTATATTATCTTTTCACAATCCAGCTTCCGTTTAAAATATTTTCCTTTATATTATAAGTTTCTAAAATCTTCCAAAACAACTTTTATCCAAAATTCCAATTCAAACAAATTCTGAAATTACTAATTTCACTTTTAATTTTAATAATAAAATAATCGCAAACAAAATTTTAAACTTTATGTTCATATAAAGACTCAAAATAAAGCGCGTTGGCTTCCGGCGTACAAGAGTCAACATTTTCCTTCAAACAAACAAATTTTATTTAAAAACCAAAAATAACTTTTGAGAAAATTAAGCATTTACAAATTTACAAACATAATTAAAATAAACAACTGATTTCTATAACAGAATATAATAATACAATACAGTATATAGTCCAGTCAAATAAGGCAAAATAAAGGGCAAACCTCGGAATGAGAGGGAATAAGCTGTAAATTAGTATAAACTTTTGTTTTGGTATTCTAAATACTGGTAGAGAAGTCCCATATTATCTCGTGTCCGCGTCCCAAGATATTGAAGGTCAAAGGTCACGAAAATCGGTTTTTAGCAATTATCTCGTTTCCTAGGTGAAATACATTATTTATATATATAAATACAGGCCGATAGCCCCGCCTCTTCAACATAAGTTCAAATAATTATAGTTTTTTTAAATCCTCAAACGTAATAATAACAAATGTCAACAAAAGTGGTAACATATCCCTTAAGAAATACATGAGCAAAATCGCAAATGACCAATAATCGGCCTATATTACTAGAAAAGTTAAAAATGATCCTCATCAGCACTGGTTCTTCTCTGCATATTTTAATTCTAACGGATGCGCGCTTGCTACTCTCCGCGCTGTATCTCGAGAAAGGCTAATGATACAAAAAAATGCTTGGTATGAAACTTGTAAATAATTTTATTATCTTCAAGTTATATAATGAACTTAAATAACGTATTTCACTTAGGAAACGAGATAATTGCAAAAAAAACGATTTTCGTGACCTTTGACCTTCAATATCTTGGGACGCGGACACGAGATTATATGAGACTTTTCTACCAGTATTTAGAATACCAAAACAAAGGTTTATACCAATTTACAGCTTATTCCCTCTCATTCCGAGGTTGAATGCTTATTTGACTGGACTAATAGGAATATTAAATTCTTATATTACAAATACAAAATAACAAATTAATAATTTTAGAAGAAATAATTTACCAAAAACAAATTAAAAATTTTAAAAATATTCGAAAAGAATCGCGATCTATCAATTAAATATAAATTATTAACTAGTGAAATATATTTTTAAGCTAATTGAAGATGACGAACAAGTTAAGGTAATAGGGAGTTATCGCCACACCACGGTAAATTTTCCGCTAACGCTATTCTAATTTAAAACTCAAATGAGCATGCGCAGAATTAGCGTAATGAAAATAACGTTATCGGATCCCGCTATTTCTCTTAAAATAGCGTGGGTATTTAACCGTACGTTATTTAGGGTATTTTAGGGTATTTAGATATTTAGGTTTTAGTTTTATGATTTATGAACCAGGGTACCTTGTTATGATTAAACAAGGTTAAAAATTCGCAATGCATATAGTAATATATTTAAATGTTGCTTTTCAAACATAAGGAATAATTTTACTTCTTCGTTTGTCGACCGATCTAAATTAAACTGACAAACACTTCGACTCTTTTTCTGGCTGCTGCAAAATTAGATTGCAGAAAATATTCAATTTCATCAGTGCTAACCTCGTCTAGTTTTTCCAATTCTAAAATTTCTTCCCTCGTTAACTACACTTTTTTCAATTACTCAAATACACAGTTTTCAAATACAACTTAAAATTTGCAGGTGCTCCACCTATAGGAATTGACTATAACTACAAAATAACGTCAGAAAAATAGCGGAATTGGCGATAACTTTAAAAATTTATTTCCGTTATTGTAAAATACCGTACCTAGTCACGTGACTTCTAGCGTTAGCGGAGTGTTTAGCGTGGTGTGGCGATAACTCCCTAATAATAATTAAAAAACCAATTACTTAAGTGTTTTAATATTTCTAATATTTAATAATTCATTTATTATAAATGAATTTTTCTGACAATGCAGAAAAGTCGAAATGTCTGCGAAATATATTTAAAAACTTAATTGGTTTTATAATTCTTACCTTAACATGTTCATCTTTAATTAGTTTAAAAATATACTTATCTAGATACTATCAAAATTAAAAATAATAAACATCAATAAAATTTTGAAATTATTATTTATTTATTTTTAAGTATCTGCCTACATCTTGAATATAAAATAACTTGAAATCTTCATTTTTTTTGAACTTCAAAGTACTCACATATAGTATTGACATGAAACTCTCCTCTCAATTAGACGAGGTAAGTATTTAATCTTCAAATTTGTATTTTTAATTGGTTTTATAATTTATTTGCAATTGTAACTTTATTTTTTGAATTACTATTAAACATAGCTGAATTACATATTTTTAAGCATTTCTTTGTATTTCTCACTTTCCATTTTCATCTCAATATATTTTGCTACTTCTTTTTGTTCTTAAGGTGCCATCTCCTATTGGAGGTTGGCGATCAACTTCGCAATGATTGAGAAGCGACTTTTCTTAGCAAAGTACCTCGGTGGTTTGTTATTGCCTTTCGAGGAATTTCGGTTAAATTTTTTTACTTCGCCTGGCATCGAACCGGGCTTCCCGGCTTAGCTGTCGACGCACTTAAGCGTCAAGTCATAACCGCTTTTTTCTTTTTCATGGTTGCTAAATCAAATTGGCAACTATGCTGGTGAACTGTTTAATTGGTTTTATATGTCTTTCGAAGCACTAAGACAGTCACCTAATAATTGATCGCCCTAGTTTCTATCTTTCTAGTCCTTCATCGATACTTTTACCCTTTATTTTAATTATGTTTTATTATTTTTGAAAAGTCTCGTCGACCACCAAAGCACAATCACACTCTTAAGAACGCACACGCGAATAGAATCCTGAAACATCTCGATGCAAGTATTGCACGTAGCGTTAAATCCGTAACGGATTTAAAAACGTCAACCAATAGAGAAACACTTGCTCTACTTTATCAAGCAACCATATTTTCCAATGACATGCAGAAAACTGTTTACAGTTTACAAAAGATTGTGGTAAGAAGATAAAAATCTTTTGAGAAACACTTTCGTTAATTCGCAATTTTTCTAGATAAATACTGTTAAAGATGGATCTTCTGATCCTGAGCTAGAAGATGCTGTCAAGCAGTTCAGCAAGTTTGCATATTCTGTCCAGCAATGTTTTAATGATGATATTGAAAAATTAAAAATACAAATAAAAGAAAATCTCAACAGCATTATGCCACAAGCTCGTCGTTTAGTGGAAGCCGTTCAGGGGAATATAAATCGAAGTAAACATGTATATAATTGGTAAATCGGATGGATACCTAATTTATTTTAATTTTAGAATACATCCATGAAATTGTTTGCGTTGTTGACGATCTATTATTTGCTGTGCAAAAAATTGAGTAGTACCGCAATAAGCTGGAAGGCGATTCTCCCGAGAGTTTGGCGTTAGAATTTATAAAATGTAAAGATTCGATGATCGATAAATTGAACAGTTGCACACCAATAAATCTTTCTGTTTTACGGGATATTAAGCACACGGCACGTGAAGCCATGAAGAAGACCTCAGAAATCGTAATGGTTATAGATGCAATGGTAATTTCATTATTATCATTGCGGAACGGGTAGTGGTCAAGGTCCACTTTGCACTGAAGCTCTAGGCTTATTGT
Organism: Cantharis lateralis; assembly: GCA_963170105.1. Lineage (NCBI taxonomy): Eukaryota > Metazoa > Arthropoda > Insecta > Coleoptera > Cantharidae > Cantharis > Cantharis lateralis. The sequence goes on from OY720626.1 coordinate 9,836,955, forward strand.
ACCCCATTTTCCCATTGAGATCTTAAGGGAAGTTATAAGTATTTCAATCCACAGCTTGATGTTCACCAGAGGGCTGAGCTAAGAAATTCTGCCGAGTCCGGGGTTTGAACCCAGAATTTCCGCTCATGACTTCATCACATCAAGCCACCGCTGTGGCCTTAATGGTAATTAAGTTTATAAAAAATGCAAAGGTAGGTTTTTGCATTTTAGGCCCACAATTTGGTCCTTTTAGCTCTTGTTAATGAAATTGCTACCGCAGAGCATCTGTTAAGGATTATTGAATTTGCAAAAGTTCAACCTAGTGATGATTAATAATGTCAATACAAATTGAAAAGGCATCGACACTTTTAATAGATACGGGTCTGTTAAGTTCAGTTCTCTTAGTTTTAGGGGTCTTATGTAGCGGCACATTATCAATAGATAATACCAAACATCTCTTTTCAGAAATTATAAAATTTTACTTAACTTCATATATTTATTAATTTGCCACCTAGCATATTATAACTTGAAGCAATTAGATTAATTTATTTACTATTCCTGACTCATACGACAGTTAAACGCATGGCTTCAGTTGGAAATCAAGCTGGAAATTTCAACAAATACTTATATTTCTAAAATGATGTAAAACATTATTTAAATAGTTTTAATGAGAAATCACATAGATAAACAATCTAGAAAGGTAAAAAAGGATAGGAAAGAGACAGATGAGTGCCTATTCATTTTAAATGTAAATACTGAAACGAACCGGTTGGAAATTTTCATATAGACAAATCAAATCTGTATTACATTTCTCCAACTTGTCCAGAGACGAAAATATAATTTATTGTAGCATCAAATTCTACATTTCATTAAACAAAATAAACTTAGAAATTTCAGTAAATTATTTGGCATAAAACTGTCAGGCAATCTTATATAGCAGAGGCGTCCAAACTTTTTGCTGCGAGGGCCAGTTTGGTATTTAAATTCATTAGCGGGGGCCAAGCATTGTAAATATGTGAATTAAAAAACCTTATTACAAGTAAAGCAGCATTGAATTTTATTTTTCTATACCGACTATCTAATCTAATACCGACGCGCTACGCTACATTTATATTTTACGAAATTTTTCAAAATCCTTGGCGGGCCGGATAAAATCGCCTGCCGGGCCGGGTTTGGCCCGCGGGCCGTAGTTTGGACACCTCTGTTATATAGTTTTATGCAGATAATTTATTGAGGTCATTAAACTACTATTCAAATTGTTGGACTTTTGTTGTTAACCTTATAATTTTGCTTAGTTTTATATTTAGATATAATGAAGTATTAAAAATCACTCTCAGGTATGCTGCTAGTTGTTTGATGCCTGTTAATTTAAAAAATGTTTAGGAATTGATTTAAAAATCGAATTAATTTATGGTAGCAATATACAGTAAATCATTACATCAAAAGCCCGAGCAGGGACGAGCAGCATTTAGGGTAGTGAATTTTTTCACCCCACGCTGGAATGATACTTCTTTTCCCACTCAATTATTGTTTTGTCATTTTCGGCAATAAATTACACTTCGGTAAACTTTTGATTTAATATATTTAATATATTAATATAATAATATAATTGTTTTATAAAATTATCTACATATTTTAATTACTTTCTATTTAAAAAAAACCTACCCACCTGAAATAGGAATGATAGTAGATGATAAATTAAACGAATTTTAAGACATTGTTCAATTCGGAAATCAAGCTCAATAGAGAGCGAGTATGATTTTTATCAATAAAATAAACAATATAATTGTTTATGTGTACGAGTTTTCAAAATTCATACATACTTGAATCATAACGTCATGACGGTCTTTAAATAATAGTACAGTATAATTAATATCAATCAATCAGGAACCTTCACCAGGAAGATTAACATTTTAAAGCAACTTTAGCAACAAACTTGTAAAATAAGCTATAATCATTATTACATTGCTGTAATGTAGTTCATCGGTTAAAGTTGCATTCGAATCATAAAATTGCAAAACTATTTAAAAAGTTTTAATTAGAAAACATAGATAAATCGCATTGGCTGAGTTAAAATGCAAAGGATGCCTATTCATTTGAATTGTAAATACTGAAACAAACAGCTTGGTGATTTTCATGTAGTCAAATCCATATTACAATTCTCCAGCTTGTCCAAAAGCGAAAATATAATTTATTGTAACGTCAAATATCCTACATTTCATCAGATAAAACGAACTTAGAAATTGCAGAACTACCCTGCTTAAGATCCTATAAAATCTCGAAGTTTAAATGATATGATTAATTTAAATTAAACTATAATTTAATTGCATAAATAATTTATCACGTTGCGTGGCAAAAAGCCGCTGGGAATTGGATATAATTTTTCCGAAAATTTCACGGAATTTGGCAATAACCAGCTCTAATTGGGCAAGAAAAAGAATGACCAAGCCACCGAGTTTAGTCGGTACAGGAATCACATATTAGCGTCGAAAATATAATTTAGTAGAGGGGCTATGAAAACCTAGCACACTTCTCCTACAAGAAATACATATAGGGCAATGTTTGGCGATTTTAGAGGACCGAGTAGGCGCTCAGTTTTCACACTGATCTATTTCCTTTTTTTGCTGCCGTGGAACAAAAGATGTTTTGCTTTGATCACGCTTAAAAATACGACTTACTGGTTGCAGATTATATTATACAGATTACACAAAAGTAAATAATTAATTTTAAAACCCAATTTTCTCAAGAAATTAAAAGGTATTCCTCAAGAGCTATGTAATTGAAAGCGTCGAAGAAGTTGGCATAAAAGCTGTTTAATTTATATAATATTATATAAGATATTATTGATTTGCATACTCGCTGATCCAATCGAGACGTCTTAGTTCTTGATCTTTTACAGCTATTGAATAAACCACAATTTGAATCATTAAATTGTGTAAATTATTGGCAACTAAAATATAAAAAAGTCACAGTTGTAAAGCTTATGTGTTTAAAATTTAAAGTTTACCTTGTTTGTCATCTATTTTTTGCTTTGAAAGCTCTATCATATTTTCCAGCTCTAAACACGCCGTACCAATACCACTTTTAAAATTATATTTTAGAGAATTTATATCGCTCTTCCAACGAATGAGTGCATCTATTGTACCTACATCACGAATTAAAGTGTAGGAGCTGTCCAACAATATATCTCTTATTTCATCACTGTAATTATTAGCCTAAAATAAAATTATTAAACGATTTTTTGTCTCATAAAAATCAAACACGTCAATATATATGTGTACAGGTTTAAATACCGTTTTATCAAGAAAGCGAACCACTGCAAGATATTTTTCGCAACTGTTTCGTATACCATGTTTAAGATCGCGTAGAACTTCTTGACTTATTTTATTAAAACTATCCAGTTTGTTAATAACGTCGTCTCTTGCTTGTAGAACTTCCGTTATTATATTATCTAAGCTATTGCTTTCATGACAATTCCTTAGCTCAATTTTTTGCACAGAAAATAAAATATTGTCAATGATATCAGCCACCTCAAGTTTATAATCTGCAAAACTGATAATGAAATTTTTACCTCAGAAATTGAATTTAGATAGTTCACCATGTTTGGTATTATTGTGTTCAACCACTTGCACCAAACGACGAGCTTCAGGTATAATCTTTTTGAGGTTATCTTTTATTTGATTTTTCAAAGTGTCCGGATGGTCGTAAAAAGATTGTTGTACTGAAAACGCAAAGCTACTGAAACTCTTTGCTGCAGCATCTAATTGCGGATCACACTCTCCATTTTCAAAAGTTTTAATCTACATAAACCTTAAATTACTTCAAATAATCTAATCAAACCAAGGTTTTACTTACGACAAGTTTTTTCAGGTTGTACACGGTTCTTTGCAAATCTTTGGAAAAAATATTAGCTTCGGTAAGCAGAACAAGTGTTTCTGTATCGCTTGAACCTTGCAAGTTACTAAATGATCTAATGCTTGACTCAATTCCAGTTTCGAGAAGTTTGAAAATACTTCGGACTCGTGATTTTAAATGAACATGTTGGTGTTTTGGTGGCCGTTCAGACTAATAAAAATTAAAGTAAAATATTAATCAATCACTAAAAGTAATTCTTTGTTAGTGTGACAAATATTAGCTGTATTATTAAATATACATATATGTAGCTTTAACAAATATTTTTTGTTAGAAGAACAAAAAATTGTTTTAAAGTTTTGTAATATAGCATATACGGAGAAATTAAGGTTAAATCAAATTTTATTTTACCTATGCCAATATACTACTTAATTTAACCAGAGTACACAACAATAAGATTCAAATTTACAGAAAATTACTTGCCCTATTTAGCTGCAAACTGCGTCTCATATTTATGTCAAGTAGTTAAGATAATTTTCAAAAGTACTCTACCGAATATTTTTCTGCTTTATTCTTTTATAACAAAGTAGGATAAACAAGCATTAATTTGTTCATTAAAAGATAGTAATAAAAACAAGAAATATTTTATTTATTGTTGTACAATACTATAAAAATAAAATGTTAAATTAAAAATTGTATTTTGAGTATTGCTTAAATGTGAGCATAATTAAGCGGTCCTTAATTATTTTTAAGTGGAGATTTAGTTAAGCTTTCCATAAATTTCGAAAAACCGCATTTGTTTAATAACTTTAACTTTGAAATATTTTGAAAAAGGATTTAAGGGACGTTTAACTTTTTTAAGTTTAGGTGATGCAAACAGGCAGTACAGTATAAATTTAGTGTTTCTTAAATTATTGGTAGTGGAATTATTCCGTTTTCCTATGGTTAAAATAATATTTAAGGACAACTTTAATGTGTAGATGGTGCAAATGGGCATTTAATTACAGAGAAAATAATCTCCAAGCAAAATTAGTAGTTGAATATTATATTTTTAAAGAAAAACAAATAAAAAAGCTTTGCTTTTTCCACAATAGCATTTTCTTAAGAACGCTTTTCTATTGCTTCATTTAGTAGCTACTCGAAAAATATATAAAAGTTCTGTCAATTAAGCAATTAAACTGTAATTTAATCAAAACTTTTTAAAATTTTGGAAGATTTATCATAATCTTGTATAGGGTATAGTAGCAGGTAATACATAAACTTTTAAGTTAAATTAAACAAGAGATAAAAATCTCATAAAGAATAACGACGCAATTATTTATCCAATATATTTTTATTATTTAAAAAATTTTCGTTTTAAATTTTTATGATCTATGAAATTTATATTTTTTTACCGAATTTGTAGATATTTCTAAGGCTAAAAATATTTTTCATTATAAACTGTATTATAAATATATAAAAATACTTATTTTTATGTATATACCTCATGTACCGTCTAGTAAAAAGTAAAATATAAAAGTTTTGTAATTATATCATTTTGTATTTACTATTTTTTTTTGATAAAAAACTCCTTTGATATTCACAAAAAGACATAATTTGATTTCAAGATGAATTTCAGAATTCAGACGGGTGCTTAGAAAACATGAATATTTTGTGGATGAACACTTTCTAGACTACTTGAGCCAATATTCACTGAAATGTACTTAAGCATACCGGAAATATTAGTGATTTTGAAAGTTTTGAAAAAACATTACGTGACCTGTTTAAAAACTTTCTTTATTTGAACGAAGAACGTAACGCACAAATTACAAAATTTAAAGTTACGCAAGGAGAAAGAGAAGAAAATTCTTTAAAAGTTGGGAGAACATCAAAGCAATCTAAGAAAAACTAAATTAAATAAATCCCTACCATGGGAAAAATATACAATCCACAACCGGTTTTAATTTTTTTACAACGGCAAACCTAAGGCAGTCTATTGTTGGCGTTTGGAACAACCAATGGGAGAACCACATAAATCGCGCGACTATGAAAAGGGGTTGTTTACCATTATAAACTAGCGTTCTTAGCAACGGTGCGATATTAGTCATCGATTGAGCCACCTAGCAATGGTAGAAAATTTGGATCCGAATCTGTAAAAGGGGTGTGTCAACACGGCACCTTAGAAAGCGACCATACGGAAAATTGCAAACCAGACATTAAGGTAGAAAAAAATGCAATCTCCATTGCATTGCATTATACACAGGGACGGTTCTAAGAGAAACTTTTCGGGTGGGAGCAGTCCTCAATTTACCAACTCTGTCGATATATTGTCATGTTTCATTTTGCATAAGCATCTTAAGTTGTAAATAATATTTTAAAAACAGAAATTAATTTAAAAACATTCAAGTAGATAATTTGTTTTAAGCATGTGAGATTTTTCTTTTAACTGAACTTCCGTGGTGATGAATAATTCGGTTGCATTTTTTTAGATTAAATGATTGTTCAAAGTTGAAAAGCACAGCTAAGGAAATTTTGAGTTGAGTTTTCAATTATTATGAGTATAAAAGATATTTTTGGTCCAAGATCTTTGAATGAAAAGACAAATGCCAATAATCATCAATGAAGTCGATGAGAATTCAATCAATTATTAATTTGTGTATAAAAATAAAAGTGTAATAAAATCAACCAATGAGTAGTGCGACGAATTTGCATTCCCACCAAAATTAAGTGGGAGAATAAAAGTTTTCAAAATTACAAAAATCAAGGAGGGAAAAAATCTGGGTAAAATTGTCAACTCGTCAAGTTCGAAAATTTAAAAGCCCAGAGTCAAAAGTTTAAATAATTTGAATTTTAATTGTAATTGACAAATATAATTAAAAGATTTAACTTACCTGAAGATTACAAATTCAGAGTAAGAGTGCTTGTGCCAATACTTTTCAACAAAAAGAAAAACCACAATTATTCACGACCAAAGATAATCGTCAGCAATAGCAGGAACGAGTAAGGCAACGTATGAACGCCAGATTCTCACAAAAGGTGAAATGGTAAATGGAAACAACAACAAACAAATTAAAACTTCTAATTATGGGCGAGAACAATTTAAGTGCACGGACGATTAATATTTCGTAAAATTTGAAACCACGATAAAATTGATTTCTAAAATTTGTATTAATTGCCATCAAAATTGCAACTTTGTCTAGGTGGTTGAAAGAATTACTAAAATTTAAATAAGACCAAAATTGCAATAAGACGTTTTTCGCTTTTTGCCAACTCGTACATGTGAATTTGCCAGAGTTGGGTACATTTCAAGACATTTCAACAAATTAGTACAAATATATAAATATTTTCGCAAATAGTGAAATATATCTACCTATAAAAACAATTTGTAAAATTTCTAAAATACACAATAATAACAAATTTGTTAAAAACCGTGGGACAAGGACGTTCGAATAATAATTTACAACCCGTTAAAAATATTTTTATGATGTTTCTATTGTTATGACATGCCGCTTTGACGTCTGTTTGGTTTGGACAATAATTATTATCATACTGCTTACAATAAAATGTATGATACTGCATATTTTTGTAACTGTAAATATTATGCAGAAAGCATACATTCATCGTATCTTAAAATGAGTTATTGCAATTTTGAAATTTATTAGTATATTGCTTATCTATGGGCACCCGGATATAAACATAATAAAAATAGCTTGCTAAAGTAAACCAGTAATAAAGTAATAAATCCACTCTTTTAAATAAATAGACTTATTTCTTAACCCCCATTCAGATAACAATTCTTGTCTTGCCTTGCTGAAGTAGAAACAGGCAAGAGCCAATCAGATCAATTTTTTTATCTTTCTTAAAGAAAATGATTGGCTCTTGCCAGTTTCTACCTAAGTAAGACAACAAGAGAATCCCTAACTGAATGGGGCTTTACTAATTCTTTAATTAAATGTTTTTTTTTGGGAAAAACCAATATTACTGGAAAAAATTAAATAACACCTTGAGTCGAGACCTTTTGTTATAATTTCTATTAATTTTAACCATTTCTCAAATTTGGGATGTAATTTTGAAATTTTCTTTTATACAAAAGTTTGCTTCTGATCGACCAGCAGTGACCGGTTCCGAGTTCAGAGCAAACTTTTATTAACTTGTGATTTGTGAAGAAATTTGTTAAAAAATATGCAGATACGACACCGATGTTTTCAAATTTATGTAATTTTGTTTTTAATTTATTAATTCTCCCGCATTCAAGTGCAAATGTTGAAAGGGTGTTCTCAACTATAAATTTATTGAAAACAAGTACAAAATAACTAAATTTGAAATTAATTTAAAAAGTATTTGTAAAAGTACTTATAAAAAGTACTTACAAGTACTTCTTAAATGTACTTGACCAAATTTGTACTTCAATACATTTTAAAGAGCAAGTACTTTGTACTTGTACTTAAGTAAATTTTTGTGGAAGTACTTGTACTTTGTACTTAAGTATTTTTTGTATGTACTTACCCAACTCTGGAATTTGCCAACTCATAGGTAGATTTTAGCAACTTTGCCTAATTTTCACAAACATTGAGGGGGGGGAAGCTCCCCCCCAACCCCGCCATGGGGCTGTCCCTGATTACACATAGCCGCCATATTGTTGACCATGGTAAGGTAAATCGCAAATAGGAAACCATAATTTTCTACAAGCAGATAAAGGTTACAAGTTTATTTATAATTATCAGATTATTTACTTGTGTATTTTGAGGCATATTTTTTTTTCATTATTTGTAGGTTAAGTAAAATTAAGGTCATTTCTAGTTTTAAGTGCCAGTTTGTGATATACCTAATGTAGATACTTATTAGTTATTACCTTATATTTTTCAGTAAACACAGTATTTAATGTTTTCTATTTTTTTATATGTATAGAAATTTAATTAACAAATGTTTATTTAAATCAATTAAAGAAAGCAGTTAGATAACGAAGCAAAGCAGAGGTAGGTTAATTAGCTTTTTTTAATAAATGTAAAATTAAATTTCATGTTATATATTATAGTATTGCGGTAATTATGTTAGAAAAATTAATTTTTTCAATTTCCTTTCGCATAGCTTGGTCATCCGCGAACAGCATAATCAATGTGAAATCAGTTTGATTTATAGTACATTCAAAATAATTAAATATAAAAATAATTATAAAAATTGTCACCTTCATCCCACTACTTATCTTCAATCTTTCTTTTTGTTCTTTTACTCTTCGGCTGTATTTTAATTTGAAACTTTTTTTTGTTTTTTTGATTTTCCGAATCTTTTTCCCCAATTTGTAAAAGCCATTGCAGCTGTTTCATCGATCACGTTTTCATAAAAAAAAATTAAAAAGATAAATATTTGATTGCGTTTTATTACAAATAGTCGTTGTTTTTCCCGGATTATTCCGGATGCAATTGTCAGGCGAAACATTTCCCATCCAGTTAAAGGAACGGTATATTGCGCAATCTAAGGATTGCAGCTTATGGATGGAGGAAAAGACGAGGATACAAAAGTACGATTTCACTATTAATTTCTACAAAACTAAAGGTATTCTATAAAAATACATAAATTGTAGTTAAACTTATTATATATTGCTTAATGTTTGTTTAAAGTTTGTATATTCTCTGTGTTTATTAAAAATTTGTAAATGTGATATTAGTAGTTTTCGAAGTGCGAACTTGCGCGCAAGAAAACTGGGAACGAGTGTCTTTCGGAAGCCCTGCTCATGTAGGGTGGAGCTGTTTAAATGGTCTGCGAAGTTTTTTTGAAAATTTCATTGGTTATACTGAGATGTGATATTAAAAAGTGTTTTATAACAGTCTTCAATGTGTTTTGTTGAATTAGAGATAAAGTAAAAAGGAAAATATTTGGATGATGGTAAGAAATTTTAATATTTAAAAAATAAATGATGCGTGTTACTAATATTGGTTGATGAAATTTCGAAAATAATTATTGCAAAATAACACCGCAATATTCACTCCAGTCAAAATAGTGAAAATAACTGCATTATTTCTGGTAGAGCTAATTAATTTTGTTACATGTTGTACGGGTCAATTCCCGGATTGATTTCCAGTAGTTTCCCAACAAAAGTGATCTTCAAAAAACCGAAAAATTTTCTGACTTTCTTCAGTTTCTTTTGGAAAATTTTACTGATTTTTGAAGAGCTGTAACTTTGAAACTACTAGAGCTAGAAAACTCTTTTTGGTTTCAAATACTTAAATAAATAAAAATTATTTTGAAAATACTTGAATAATATAATCATATTGAAATAATACCCCCTCTAATGTACCTGAACCTTGCCGGGGTGAGGAGGCTTGCGTGTTTCAAGGAAACGTCGGGCGTGTACCTGTTAGGACTAGGGCCAGGGACTTAGAACTCCATCGTGTTCGGTCTGCTTTGGTCCGCTGAATTCGGGCCGAGATCTAAAACTCTTTGTGCTCGAGCTCTGGATTAATAAATTGAGATGACGGTCGTCGTGGAGAAACCAGACTAATTAGATGTACCTGCGTGTTTGTGCCGTGTGCGATTACGGTACGGTGGGATGAAGAGGTCCTGGTGGCTGATCCCACTCGGGGGCGGTAGTAGTTCCCCTGAGTCAAGAAACACTCCTCTTGGCCTGGATTTCTACTCAAACGGGAGGTCAGGACTAGTCCACCCTGATCAATAGGCTGCGCTTTTCCGTTAGAGGATCAGCAGGACGAGTCCTTAGAGGAGGCTGGATTGTGCGAACACCTCACGTCCCCGGGGGCTATATCTCTCGGGCAGCCCTGGCGTCGATTGTCGGCGTTCCAACTAGTGAGGCTCTATAGGTGTGGGACCCTAGGAGATGAAAAATAAAATTCTCTTTATGGCAGAACTAAAAAAAACAAAAACCTACTGAGAAATACCAAGCGGGTGCGTCCTTCAAGGATACCCCGCTTAAACAGGCTGGAGCGTTAACTGATACCCCGCCTCTACAGGCAGATATGTCCACTCAGGACACACTGCAGGAAGTACCCCCGACCGCAAAAGACCCCCCCCCTGGGAGGAAAATAAGTAAGGGAAGAAGGCGAAGTCATCATAATGTTCCATCACGACCTGAATGGAGTGGAAAAATGGTGTACTGAGCACTCTCTCACGGTCAATCCTGGGGAAACATTTAAAATCTAAACTCGACAGGGCAAGGATGGCCTTCTGGCTGTGCCGAAGGGCAATGGGACGGTTATGGGGTCTCTTCTCTAAGATCACCCTCTGGCTCTACACTGCGGTTGTCAGACCCATGCTCTGCTACGGTGCACTTGTCAGGTGGCCCAGAACCAAGCAAGTATCAACAGCATCCTCCCTGCACCAATGTCTATCTGTCTGTCGGTAACGGGAGTGATACGAACGGTTCCCAATGCGGCGTTGGAGACCCTTCTTTGCCTCCTTGTGATCTTCATGTTCAGGAGATGGCGGTAGGGTTGCTCTCAGATTAAGCAGTTGGGAGCTGTGGAATCATAGGCGATGAACTGCGGGTCATATGCGGATTTTGGAGGATTACTTAGCGAGAGTACCTCTGCTGTACCTTGAATCGGACAGAATTTTTCCCACATATAAATTAAACAATATAAAACAATATTTGTTGTAAACAGAATTGTAATTATTACGAACCATTATTTTATGAGGTAGAACCATCGAAAATCATTGGCGCGGGCCGACACTGAGAGTTAAATAGTAATTTATTATAATTAATTTAAAAAAATTACTTTCGTAGTAAATACATAGTAAATACATATTTATATTAAAGAAAACTCTGTTTAATATATTTAATAATTAAAATCAAACTGTGACTTAGAAATTTTTCAAAAAAAGTAGTCTAGAAAAGGCTCTGTTTATTGTGTTTAATTTGTCTTTTCCAATAAACAGCTAATCGAACGCTTTTATATTTTTAAAAGCAGTTTTATTCAATGCTGATTGTATTATAATGCGATATAGTATAAAATTTAACTATTTATTATTTTTTGTTTTTCTTTCAATAGATTATGATATTAACTATAATATATTAATATTATATATTGTAACGCAGGTAATGTAATATTGATATTATATAAATAAATATTATTTAATGAGTTTGAGTATTCGAATTTTGATGAAAATATTGATAAAATACAAAAAATGCTTAATGGCTACATTTCATACTTTTAAAAAGAATCTAAGTTTTAAAAATCATTTTAATGTCTAACTTATTCATACTGAAAATTATTAAAAACATTCAAATATTATTTGAATCTGCAACATATTGTTATTCTCATGACCGCCTAATTTGTTAGCTGCCTATTTGAAATTTTTCGACGCTTATAACTTTTAAATTTCATAGATGATTTATTAATTAAAAAAGTATAATCATCCTGAAGATGATCTAATAAACCGAAACCGGTTAGCAAACTAACTTAGCATATTAATCGCTTCGGTTTAATAACTTTTCCGTTAATATTATCATTATTTTGATAATTTCCTACATTATCTATAGCTTGTTGTAAACTTGAATTTTTATTAATAGCAACTTAATACGGAATCTTTAAATGTTTAAAAGCTAAAGGAAAATATGGACTAACGACCAAGTTTAAAAATGAAACACTTTTTCAATTAGTCCAGTATCACAAAATAATTATTAGTATTTATGAAGAAAAACATCTCTTCTATTAAAATTTTGCGTTGAAAATTAATTTTTATTCTGGACAAGATTAAAAGAAAATTTAAATGCTTAATTTGCAAAACCTATGAAGCGATAATTAAAAATCAACAAAGTTGTATGCATAAAAAGTTAATTACACAATTTTCGTCACATTTAATTATAATATGATATTAGTGTAAATTTGCATTAAGATCTAGATTAAAAGCTCCAGTCTTTTAACCCTGCTATACAAACCCTTTATTTCTAGAAAATGTTAATGCGGAAACTAATTAGATATGCATAAATTCATTAATGGTGGACACTTCAGCTTTTGAATCACGAATTCCCATTTCTAACATTTTGAAAATCTTTTCAAAATATCTGTTTTTTGAGGCCCAAATAGGATGTTGGCACTGACTAATTTTAACCAACGAAAATCTTCAAATAGACGTAAAAAAAAGAAACAAATTTTTTTTATAAACCTAGTGTTTAATGCTGATGATTGATGGAAATTCTCGTGGCAATTCTATTCAAAGACTTGGAGAAAATATTTGTTACATTTTTAGTACGTGATGATACTATAAGCATAGTTTGAGTTAGTTTCCCAGTTTATTGTGATGAACATTCAATCTTGCATGATATGATTTATTAAAATTGATAATTTCTTCCTTAACGGTAGACATTTGGAGGTCTCATCAAATTACTTCGTTTGGAAATTGGAACAAACCATGGGGCACCTGTGATCATTCGTAGTGTTTTGGACTGAAACCTCTCTTATTTTTCTATATTAGAACTATTAGATGTTGAACCCCACAGTTAGATGACGTAACAAGTTATTTTTGAATCTGTATACTTCCTGGGTCAAAACTTTTACCCAGCACAGTACAGATACAAGACCCATATAAAGAAAGTTTCGGCAATGAAATTCTGAGAGTAACGCATTCTTTTGTACCGAAGGTTGATAATCTCCCCTCAAACGGAACTTTCCAAATGGCACAACTTCTCATGGGACACGGAAAATTCGGAGACACCTTAAGAGACTAGGGAAAGTCGTTGATGAACTATGCCTCGTATACGAGCTTTTGGATGAACCGGAAAATGTAATCATGGAGTGCGACCTATACAGGGACGAGAGAGCAAGAATAAAAGCCTTTCATGCACAAAGCTTGGATAAACTGTTCAGGAAACACCCCCAGATCTATTCTACCCCTTCCTGGTTCGCAAAATAAAATTGCAATTCCAAATCCAAAGAGAAAAACAAGACATACTGAGTAAAATGAAAGACAAGGACAAAATAAACGTAAATGAAACGAATACAGGGCAACCAAATGTCAAATAAACACTGACGAAGAGCCTGAGATTGTAAGACAATTCCAATCGCCAAGTGACGATAGGGCGAGAGGCCCTTACAAACCTGGAAGTTCTGAAAAGAAAGATGAAATAAATCAAATGGAAAAGCAACCCTGCCCTTTCCTTCTTTATTATTTTTCAAAACAGACAGGATGAGAAAATTCCTTTGTCTCATTTTTCCATTTTCGTGTTCTGATAATATATTGTCATGGCTTTTTCCTGTTCAGAATTGATTTTATTTATTTTAATATTTGTTAATTTGTAAATGCCCTGTGTGTGTTAAAAATTTGTAAATTTGATATAGGTAGTATAAACCAATGGTAGAATGCTACATTAGCATGGAGAAGTCGCAGGTTTGATCCTCAACAAAGTATAGAAATTTATAAAAAAAATATTGGTAGTGTAGACCAATGGTAGAATGCAAGATTAGCATCGAGAAGTCGCAAGTTCGATCCTCGACAAGTATAGAAATTCATAAAAAGTTTATAATTAAAATAAGATGCTTTTTCACTAGTCCTGCTTGCGGTGAGTGGACTGTGGATATGCAAAGTTTTGAAAATTGTTAAAAATATTTTAAGTGATTGAGTTTATGATATTAAAACGGGATTTATAAAAGTTTTTCAGTGTTTTATTGAATTGGAGATAAAATAAAAAGGAAATAATTTGATTTGTGAAAAAAAATAATATAAAAATTTTTATAATTGGATAAATGGAAATTGAGATTGGTTGATGGAATACAGATTGGATGCTGGAGATGTTAAATAATAATTAAAGACCAAAATTGGTAAGAGGATATAATTAATTAATTGGAATGGAAGTCCATGCTCATAAAAAAATGAATGTTGCCTAGAAGAGGTTTGATTTAAAAAAAATTGTATACTTTGGGACATTGAAATATATCTATCTTTCTTAGATCACACAACTAAAAGCCTTTTATGCTTTTATTGCTTTTTTTAAATTTACTTAACAACTCAAAAACGAAACAAGTTAAATAAACGATAAAAGATACATTCTGTATCGAAATATTAGAGATAAATTTTTTTTATCCTTGTTGCATTTTTGAGTTTTTAAATAAATATATATTTCACAAGTTAATAATTCAAATTTATTGTGGTCTTATATTTAAATGATAAGTATTATAAATCTGCATGCCCAAAGTATGTAGTATAAATGTTTGTAAATCCAAAATAATAAATTTATCATGTTATTATCACTTATCCTATTTTTTTTTTATTATTCTTTCATTAATTCTGCATACATCAGACTTTCAGAAATAATTTTTTGGGGTAAATTTTATAAAACTTTACAATTAAAAATACTTACATACATTATCTAATACAAAAAAGTGAAAAATATTTACTTATTTTACAAGTTACATTTTTTCAAATGTTTCTTCAAATTGACAAGTTAAACAAGTGTGTGTGTACGTATCATCATCTTCATTATATGTTTCTTCACCAAACTCGTGAACGTGAGAAGCTGCCGTAGTCCTATTATACAAACTACTGCGCACATTCATTCTTAACTCTTTCATTTGTTTCTTGTACTTTTTGGATTTACTCAAAATTTTCTTTTCTTCTCTGATCTCCAACTCCTTTTCCAAGTTTTCTTCACTACCCCAAACCTCAAGAGCACGATCTTCTATCTATAAAAAAATATAATAAGTTTTGCTGTATTAGAAACATACATTTACATACCTGCAATTTGAGATATAATTTCATGTCACCCCAATTGGAATTGTGCGGATTCTTTCGCTTTATAAACTTTAAGATTGGTTCACGTTTATCGAGATCGCAATCCTTCAGCAGGTACTCCTTCATGGCTTCAGTTTTAGTTATCAACTTGTGAATTTCTGGATCCCTAAAAACAATAAATATAAAGTAAGAGCAAAAATCGCAGTTGAAGATACAGACTTGCATTCATCACAAACATTATAATCAAATGTATCGAAAAGCCAAGACTTTGCAAAAGGTTTGCTGCATTCCTCGCAATTAGGACGATCGCTTTCAATAATTGGCGGTAAATCTTTATTTATATTCGGGATCTGAAAGTATCAAGAAGGTTAACGTCCGAGTTTAATAATTATGGCAACTTACATTTGATTCTCCTTCCTTAAGTTCCTCGTCCAACAAAAAGCCACCTCCGGTGTCTTTAAATTTCTTTCCATTGATGTTGACAATCGATTTATCAATTGACACAACATCGCTACAACAAAATGAAGATTAATTATAGGCAATTAATTGCATTTAAATAATTAACACCATTTGCTCTTGTATGGTTTATAACGAATTTCGTTCCTACCAGCACCACCTTGCCTGCTATTTTTATCGACCTCTGCAACTGAGGACATTATATTATCAAATAAAGTTTATTGTGATGAAATTAATAAATTGTTGTAACCCGCGCTTCGTTAAAACATTACACAAATTTGACAGTTTACCGCATGGCGCAAGTGAACTTCTATACAGCATGGTTCGATTGACCTTCAGTGTCATTCGAACTAATTCAAGCTGTGTAAAAAATAATATATTATTATTCATTTGTATAAATTTAAAAATTATTAGTTAAATAAATTGTTAAATGCAGGCTGTCTATGTAAACCTGATAAAGTATTATATAAGTTGCCGTTCCTATAATTTTAGAAATTATTAAATTAAATATTTGAAATTTTTCCACAATTTCCAATGAAATTTCTAAATCAATTAACTTCATTCCATGTATCTATAATATCTTCCATCCTCTCTCATTATCTTCTAATTAGTTTCTCCATTTTTTGAAGAAAGTTGTATGGTGTTTCTTAAAAGTAGGAGAGTGTCGGGTGGTTTGAGCCATGTTTTGTTATTTAACTATAAAGTCTCACTGGATGAAGATATCATGAAGCGGAGATATCATGTACTGTTAGAAAGCTTACTTTACTATCTACCCTACCCCACCATTGATTTTTAGAATTTAGAAAAAAATGATAATTTTTTCCCAATATACAAATGGGTAAAATTTTGGACAAAAAATAATTTGTCGGATGGTTTGAGCCGCCTTAAAAAATCTGAGAAAAACAGTAGGAAACTTTCAGAAATGAAATAAAAACGCACAATATCAATGAAAATGATTTTTTTATTGTTCAAATAGCTCCAAAAAGGAAAAAAAGATACTCGATTAGATATCCGATTCTGGAAAATCATAAATTTTTCTAATAAAAATACAAAAAATTTATGTAACATACATTCCAAAACATAATTTTCTATCATTTCGAATCGATAAATATTCATCCCAATACAAAACACGAAAATAAATGGATGGCTCAAACCACCCGAATGACTTTACTTTTTTTAAATATTGAAAAAAAATTACGTACGATGCAATTCTACGAAAACTTTAATCACGTGAAAATGCATCGAATTTATAACACATTAACGATAGTTACATTGAAAAATCGTTGGAGAATGTTCACTGAACATTTTTTTTTAAATCAAGCAAAAACTTTTTTAATGTAATAAATTCAAATGAAACAAAGTTAAGGAATTTCAAAATTATATCTAAGGAACCAAAACATAAATATTATTAGAATACAATATTTTTTTTTTAATTTAGCAGACAATAAATATGTTATTTTAATACAATAATACATAGTAAATGTTAAATATTATATTAAAGCTGTTTTTCTTCGTCGGTAAAATGGGTCAAACCAAATAATAAAATTTTAAGCCCAAAGATATATAAATTATAATATTATATTAAATTTATACATTTTTTAACTTATGAAATGTAAAATGTAAAAGTTAATAATGGAACAAGTTAATTAAACATTAATATAATTCAATATTATTTAATTGAATTTTTTATTTAAAAATAAATATAGAAATTTTGTTTTTATATTTAAAGTAAACAAAAAGTTCTAACCTACTATATCCTAATTGAGACAGTTGTGTATTTTAAGCAAACTTATTTAATAATAAAACGGGTTTTCACTTATAATAATAATTAGTAAGTATACTTTTCTTTTTTACTTTTATCTTTTAATATATAATTCTTCACCTGATAATATAAGGCTGTGCCCTTCCAATATTTGGAGTGATATTTGATAAATGCAAATTTACTTTTAACATCAACACTTTTAATTATTATATATTTTATTTATGTAATACATTATTTAATAAATTTATATATATTTCTATATTTGAAATATAACTCTACTATAACATCCCAGCCCCTCTCGATTGAGTGAAAGAGAATACTCAGAATTAATATTCTCTTAAACTCTAATTTGTACTCTAAACTATAATTTATACGCATTAACTTGTCGATAGGTCTTTAATTTTTATTGCTTTTAATAATAATGATTTCAACTAATATTATTTTTTACAATGGTTATTGATTATCTTGAATGAGGATTTTTAATTTTTTTAATATTTTAATTTTGTTGAATTTAATTTTTATTTTAATAATTTCAAATAATTAATTTAAATTGTTTTGATGAAGTATAAATAATAAAATTAATATAGTAATATTATTTAACTTTATAATATTATATAAAATAGTGAGATAATAATATTACGGACATTGTTGCCCGGTCGAGATTTTCGAAAAATAGCTGTAATTATGTAGAATATCATTTTTGGAGATTTTATGTTATTTTCTCGGACGGTAATATGTTAATATTAATTTTAATAATTATTAAATTAATTCAGTTTACGATCACATTTGCCATTGCGATCGTATTATTCATATCACTAAAATAAAAAAGAACTCAAATAATATACTATATTATAAAAGTAATTGTTTGCTATAATAAATGATAACTCCAAATGCAAGATATTTATGTTATTATTTTAAAACTAAACTATTAGTTCTGTATTTTCTTGAAAATAATACACAAACTATTATAAGTGTCGAACTTTGGACCGGTTTCGGTTTATTAAACCATTAAAAAATTGTATTAATATAATATCCCTTTAAAAGTAAATATCATAAACATAACTATTAATATAATAAATTCCATAATATGAAATTATTTTAAAACAAATAAAATACAACAACTATAATAACATGTTGTGCATCTATAGCAATAATTATGATACTGAATATTATTCTTTTAAAAACCTGGAATGCTATTGCTTCAGAACAAAATTCTTTTTGTAAATTTTTATAATACCTTGCAATTAAAAAAGATATTGATATTAATTTTAGTGGTATTATTTTTGAAATTATTTGAAAATGCACTTGCTATTTTTGTAAAACAATTTCTTAAATTCAGTATTTTGTCTACTAAACTAGTTTTCTACTAAACTGGTTATAATTTTTTATATTAAAGAAAATATTCTAGAATAGTAAATTGTTATACATATAGGAGCTAATGTTTGATCAGCGGAGAGAGTCCTACAAATTACAAAAACTACATTAGCTCCGAATAAAACATGTTACCTCCAAACATAATAATGGCCCTAATCTGTGTATCCCATAACGCATCTCTGATTGGTCAGGCTTTTTACCAACTTAGAAAGTGTAAAAAGATTGTTCCACTGTCTTCACTCATAGAAGGTCATGGCGGCCGATAAGCCAGGGCCGAATCAAGAGTATCTACTGCCCGGGTGCAAGATATAATATGCCGACCGTCCTCATCAACATCAGACATATTAGGGTTAATTGTAAAATCCTGATTTCAATTCTTTGATAACTGTTAATTTGTTCAAAAAATAAAAAACATTAAGGTAAATTATTTTCATTTATGCCGCCTCAGCAGCACGGGTTCTTCTCTGCATATTTTAATTCTAACGGATGCGCGCTTGCTACTCTCCGCGCTGTATCTCGAGAAAGGCTAATGATACAAAAACAATGCATGGTATGAAACTTGTATATAATTTTATTATCTCCAAGTTATATAATGAACTTAAATAACGTATTTCACCTAGGAAACGAGATAATTGCAAAAAACCGATTTTTGTGACCTTCGACCTTCAATATCTTGGGACGCGGACACGAGATTATATGAGACTTTTCTACCAGTATTTAGAATACCAAAACAAAGGTTTATACCAATTTACAGCTTATTCACTCTCATTCCGAGGTTGAATGCTTATTTGACTGGACTATAACTACGATGGTATAGAGCACAGATGTGGTATGTGCAAAAAAAATAATTTTGCATTAGCGAGATTTGCAAGGTTGGATGTCTAGGCCATTTAAGCTTTCATAGTTTTAGTTCTTATATTCCTATAAACATATATACTAGTTCATTAACGAACACAATAAAGTTACTTAGAACAATTCAAGTAAATTTTAATTACCTAATTTTGAACTAAACTCATTTTTGAAATGAAATGTACTTACCACATCTGTGCTCTATACCATCGACTATAAAGACAGACTCGTACACGAAATGATTCAAATCAAGAGGGAACAAAATGCCATCAATAGGAAAACCGACATCGAAGACCTTAGCAATATTTATAATATTCTTCTTCTTTAACACCTTAACTATTGGGGTCAAGTTTTTCCTATTTACGGATTATTTAGGTTTTTCCTTGATTCACGGACTACTGTCTAGTTTTTATGCTATACAGATGGCTGGCCAAATAGCAATAGACTCATTCCGTTTCCTAGTAATTTTTCATTGTAAACATTCAAATATTTCTGATGAAGATACATTTTCAATCATTTGTTTAACTTGTTTAATTTTTGAGTTTTTAATATAATAGGTATAGATTATGAAAATGTATAAGAAATTATAAAATACATAATATTATATTTTTAATTTTTTTTTAGCAAACAATCATATTATTTATTAATTACCTATCAACAATAACTACATATAGATAACAGAATTCTATAAAATTTGTTGTAGCAGGGAGAGAAAATCAGTTGCTTCCAAAATGTCTTTCGCAGTAAGTCTTTTTTGTTTGATTTTAAAACTATACTTTATTAAAGTTATTTATTTAAACTAAGTAGTTTATTGCAGTTACTTTAATAAAATGTAGCTTTTTATTAATATGTATTTTTAAATAATTAATAAAGTTTTAATGTCCATAAAGCAGTATAATTTATTAAATTATAAGTAGGTATAATATATTGTCGTGTATTTTGGCCTAAACTGTGTTTAAAAATATATTGAATTAGATTTTTTAGATTTTAATAAGGTAGCATTAGTTTTGACTTAAAAAAAGTTGTTTCGAATTTTCCAACCATCCATTATTCTCATTATTTAATTCAATCTATGATTTATTATTTTCTCAATATTAATTTTGAGTAGGAATTATCAAATTATTTGCAACTTTCCGACATTACATCTGTCCAACCTCTTATCAAAGCATAAATTCTATTGTTTTCCAAAATTTTATAATATTTAAATTAATTTTCAATTTCCAAAATTCAATTTTTATCGTTTAGAAATATAACGCAGACTTTGATTTTCTAGTTTTACAACTTTTTAGTCGTAATTGTTTCAGAACAAAGCACTGATCAACGAAAAGGACTACTATCTAAAAGAGTCTCAAATATTACTGGTAAAAATTGAAGAAGCTACTGGTGCAGCTGCAGATTCGGTCAACAAGTTTGACATAAAAACTAATTCTGATAAATTATGCATCCTAACAGTTGGAAATAATTTTGCCCGAGATTTGGAATATGTTCTGAATAATCTTCAACGCATAGCGGTAAACAGAAAAATACTTTTGTTATAAATTTGACAAATTTTTGCTACGTGTTTAGATCGACAACCAAAAGAAAGATGACAATAACAAAAAGCTGAAAGAAGCCGTTCAAGCTTTCAGCGAATTTATTCATACTATTCAACTAGCATTTGGCAATGATATAAACAAATTAAAATTGGAAATAATTAACGTCTTGAAAAATCTTAACAATAAATTGAAGCCTCTTCTGGACACTGTTGAAGAAAATTCAACGCATTGTAAGTTTCTTTAGAATTAAGCAGATAATTATTTTGATTTAAAAATGTTCACAGCTAGTAAATGGGAAATTGCTGATATATTGGATTACTTATATATAGCTATCGAAAAGGTGAAGATGCGCACTCAGTGGGAACATCTTGAATATAATGAATTACTATTTGAACTTAACAAAAATATTATGAAGCCTAAAATGATTATTATTGACGATTTAAAAGATAAAGAACAACTTCAAACTGATTTTTGCCGTTTTTCTCATAGGGCTGTAGAAGGTATTCTTCAGGTTCTTGACGAAACGAGTGTTGATGTAAGAATAAGAATTATTTATTTTTAACTTTTGTTTCGTACAATTACAAAAACAAACAAAATTTATAGGTAGAACACTATGATGATCGAATTAGAGATTTAGTTTTAAATATAACTAAGAAAATTGCGGATACCATTTTTGATTTTGATAAAGCTATTCGTACTGACTACGGAATGAGCGAATTAACTTTATATGCAAAACTGTGTACTATAAATATTGTACCGTCCATGAAAGAAGTATTAGACATATTAAAATATCCGAACTTACAAGGTAAATAATAAACGAATAAAGCAATAAATTATTTTACTTATTTAATTGTATTGTTTTAGATTCCAATGGTAAAATTAGAAACTTTGTATTGAATGCAGTGGTTAACGTGTTGGGTTGTTCAGTCCGATACATCAAAGATTGGCAAAGAAAATTATTATAAAATTAAATGTTACCCCTTTTATGATTAAAAATATGTAGATGAAGTTAATTGTAGATGTAGATTATCAGCAATCTAAAATAAATGTCTGTTTAAGCATATCGAAGTATATTTAAATAGATATATAAATATTTCAGAAATAAGTTGAGTGAAATTATAACCCGAAATTTTGAAGTTGGAGCCGCTTCAGGGATGATTTTGATAAGTGGAACGCCTCAAAGATACTCCATCTAATTAGATCTGCCATTTTCGAGTGCAATTTATGTCCAAAAAACACTTTTCTAATTTTTAATGTCTTTTTACATACTTTTGAACGTTGCATAAATTATTTTGATGTCTATATATATGTAATTTACGTCATAATTTTAAATCTGAGTAAATGTTAACGTACTATCTCCAGAAATACTTGTTTATTTATAATAAACTATTTTGTAATCATTAATTTTTAATTATTTGATAATATAAAAGAAATAATATGTTGAAAACATTTTGTTGTATGCTGTCAATTTATATCAATTCCATCTCCATGTCCCCAGCAACCACTTCGAAATATTGAGAGAGCTGGAGTATGCTTTCACTCTCACTTTATATCAAAAAGAATTTGTTTCTGTCGTTTTCGGGGGACGTCCATTAATTTAGATCCTCCCTCCCCCTTGGTGAGATATGATGAGATTTTGTTTGCTTCATACCATTGAATTATCTGAAATAATAAATGTAAATTCTCAGAATATCCATTAAAAAGTTGACGTGAGATTTTCGTTGATCCCTCCCACCCCCTTGGTGAGATTTAGTAGATTTTTCCGGACCCCCCCCCCCCAATTTGACCTCATGTAATTAATGGACCCCCCCTTACTACGTTTATGCTGATTTGTTCAGAAAAAATCATCGTTTATGTCGGAAGGTACACAGATTTTAAGTTGAGAGTTCTATTACGTCTCCAGCACCACCCTCGCTACAAAATCCCGGGGCTTCTTTGGGTAATTAACATACTTGTCTCATATTACTGAATGAGTTGTAAAAATGAATCTTGTTGAATTTCTTCAAGTTCTTATGAGCTCTGATATTTTTGTGTATGACTTTAAGTAACTCCTTGGAGAACCAGGGGGGATAACGTCTACTGTGAGACTAATTAGACGAAAAAATAACGAGACGAATTAAAAATCTCATTAGAACAAATCTTTACCAAGTTTTTTTTATTATCCTTGTTATTTTTCTTTCCGATCGAGTGGTATATCCTGATGTTAACTTTATCAATTTTCACATGCAAAAATTATCCAATTTCAATAATAGCCTCTTCGACGTTTTGACTTTCTGGAATTCCGGTAATCATCTTAGTGTTTTCTAGGGATTTCTGCTCGTTTATAGTTTCTGATTGTTTTAAAAGCTGTCATCTCCTTTTTGATTTCAATTTGTTCTTTTTTCAAAGCTTCGTTTTCCCTCACAAACTTATTGATTATTTCTTCTTGAAGTTCATACTTCTTAATCAGGACCTCGTGTTTGTTTTGCAGTCTGTGTTGTTAGATTCAAATCAATGTTGCCATCGTCGTCTTCTTCGTTACCTCTGCAGTAGGCGCAGGCAAATTTATCGCCACCAGCAAGTTTTTCTTGTTCCTTGGTGCGGTCACGATCTATAGATCTGGGCATACCCATGCCATTAGATAAATTCTTCCGCAGTCTGACACTTGATGTATAAAGCCCTTGCAGCGATCTTTTTGTTGCAACCACCTCAAGAGATGCCATTTGACTTAATCTCAGATGATCCACAGAAAAACGTTTTCATACTTTTGAGGTTAATGTTTAACTTCCAACTCGATTCAGAAGAAATCACCAATCCTCAGACCAAACCCGAATACACCAGATCAAACTACCATCAATCGCACCCGACACTAGCAATCAACCCAACCATCACACAAATCAGAACTAATCAACTCCACAACAACAAAACTCGGCTGTGGCTAACACATCAATAAAAATTAAAAATTATATTATCATAACCGATAGGTGTCATACCCTAACTGCGGAAAGAATTGGCCAAGTTATGGCTATTTGTTTAAAAAAAAAGTCACTTCTGCCGCAATACATCCAATCATCAGCACACCAAATTTTATCTGAATCGGTTATACATTCCCGGAGATACGTTGACATTTTTATTATTTTAATTTATTTTGTTGTGTTAGCCCTGGCAAAGACTTTTCTGACAAAACCTTATTTTCACCACTAGAGCCCACAAGACATACGTCCAAAAAGTTTGATTGCCATCCACGTAGAAATGCCGAAGAAAATCGAGGGACAAGGACTTTTTTCAAGCTTTCGCAAAAAAAATTAATTATTTTTGAAATCCTGTGAAGTTCTTTGAGGGCAATGTTCCTACATACCAAATATGGTTGAGATCCTTTCGGTACTTCAGGAGATATTTTCTCTTGAAGTTTTAACTTGACAGCTTGTAATTTTGACAAATGACAGGTAGAAAATTAATTTCATCTATTCTGGATATAGCTTTTCAAGGTCTTTAAAATAACATATCACAAGACAAAATTGCTTTTAAAAATATTGCATCATTTTGACAGATCGCGACGAAAACCCTATTTTCACTTTTTCTGCCTTAAACCCTACTACCATATCAAATTAGGTCCTGATTGGTTGGATGATTCAGGAATAAATTGAGGAACAAAATCTGGCGAACAAGATCTTTACGTTTATGAAGACGGTGATCTCGAAAAAGTAAAAAAAAAATTAAAAGTTTTTTTCGATTACCATACCTCCAATTTTTTTGGTCCGCAGCTTAGCGGAGCTTTCAGTAATTTTATTTAATAGGAGAGATGAAATTACTTAGCAACTTTATATTTATGATGCCAAAATGAAATACAAAAAAATTATAAATCAGATTTCGAAGCCATTGAAAATATAAAGGAAATGATATAATATTATTTGTATTTAAAAAAAATCTGCAATTTAAATTATTCTTAATGAAAATTTGAATTATTCTTCAAATTTTTTTAATAAAATATTTTTCAATTAAAGGAAACCACATTATTTATTTATCTCCATTGTTACAAGTTTTGAAATAGTTGTTTAAAACTTGATTAAGCAACAAAAATAAAAAATATCGAAATGCAAGGTACAATAATTTATTATTATTTAAAGAAAACAGAGGAAGTTTATGTATTAAGTCAATTTAAAAACCAAACAATGTATCTACCAATTAGTTAAAGTTATCTGATTACAAAGTGAAATAAAAATTTAAGTCAAGTTGTATTTTCATTATTTACCATTCATTGTTGATTGAGGTTGTTTTGGTTATACCTACAGTTGATATGATGGGTTTTTTAATGATTGAGCAAGCCGGGCATAGTTCATCCGGAGACTTGCCCAATCTCTTGAGGTGTCTCTCGAATTTACCTTTCTTTTTTAAATATTCCATTACCTTAAGTCGTCTGTTTTCTGGTTTTTCTCAGCTTATCTGCCATTCATTCATTATTATTTTTACCATTGCATGTTTGATTTCCATCATGAAGCTGAAATTAGCCGGATTGTGGGGTAATTCATAAAGGTTGGATGGATACTATTGCTCCGTTACACTAAATCTTTTGATATTGTCATGGTTCCAACTGCTCCTTGCTATTCTTTGAAAGGAGTTGACTAGTTTCTATGCTTTAGAGCACGCAGAATGTACGTGGTTCTGCATAGTCAATTTTTCATCAATTATCAGTCCGAGGTATTCCATTGACTTCACCACTTGAATGATTTTCCAATAAATTTAATTTGTGGGTCATAGTTGAAGCATTGATGGGGTAGTGGAACACGATCTTGAGTTTTGTTTTCGCAAGAACCCGAAATCTAGGTTCCTACTTTCTCGTGTGAGTTCTCAGGGTAGTCATCCAACAGTACGTTCTATAGAATTGTTCCGAGAAGCACTTTTAACTTCCGGGGGAGGTTTTTCTTACTTAAAGAATGAAAAGGGCCTGCCACCACAATTGTCAAAGGCACCTGCAATGCTATAGAATATTACCGCAATAAAGGTCCTGACGGTGGATCTGCCTAGGTACGTAATTTTACAAAAGTATAATTCTTAATATATAAAGCCCATCCGTGGCTTTCGTGATAACCTTAAAGACTCTTTGCTGACATTTAGGGGAAAATAAGTTGTTCGAAGGCAGGAGTTGAATACGTTTAAGATTATGGATTTCAATTGTAGGTAAATCTTCTTGAAGAAAAAGTCTTGATGGTTGTCGAACGCAGACGCCCCGCCATGCGGGTTTACGTCTTCCTCACTACTTCGTGTAGTTCTTCCAGAGTTATAGACGAAACTTCCTCGGAGTTGGGCACTTCCAGTAGATTCCAAAAGTCCAATCTCATAATTTGGTGATCCATTAATGTAGACTAACTTGTACATGAAAAATTGAATTTGAAAGCTGTAAAAAAGTTTTGTCGACGCAGTTTCCCTGAAGCTATCTTGGATTTTTCCCTTTGAATTGCTAGTTCTTCCGACTTATATTTCTCACTTTTTTTGAGGGAGCCTTTTTGCGGTTACCATGTTGATGCACGGTCGGACGTTAGCTCTAAAGTTTGTTCCTGTACAGTACGTTCTTTTGTTGTTTATTTTATTCCAATGCTTAACTATGCCATATTGAAAGTATGTTTAATGCTCATAGTACTTCATAATATGCTACTGGAAAAACGTCAAAATTTTGATCATGAAATCACAGTGCCGTTGCAAAATATAAGAGAGGTTAACTAAAATTAACTTGGAATTATGGAAGTAAAGAAAAGATTGTTAACCTATTCCGGTGAGGTAAAGATTGTTCTTAATCGTGATATTTGATTATTTTTAACCGGAAACCAGCGTCTGACGGTATATTATATATGTACATACAAACATTATAAGCATATCTAATAAATTGTAAAATACAGAAACATAATATAGTATAATATTATGAAGTAAAATAAAAATATTATTATTAATTTCATTGTAAAAATAAATGCTATTTATTAATCAACTAACAACAAAAACTACAGATAGATACTAGTATTCTATAAATTTTGTTCTGTGAGGAATTAAATATCAGTCGCATCTAAAATGTCTCTTCCGGTAAGTTTTTTCGTTTGATTTAAAAACTATACTTAATTAAAGTATAAATATTAAATAAAATTTTTAATATGTATTTTGAATTTAATTTTTGAAAATTTTAAAATTCCAATAATTTACCAAGTTATAGCTATTTTACTTATACCGCTGCCTGAAGCTTTTGCTCCAAACTTTAATCGTGTTTTTCTCAAAACTACATTTTTCAACATGGTTAACATTATTTCTCAAGTTTTTTTAAGCGATTTACGTCAAATTTTGTTCCAACCTTCAATATCTCTTTCGCCCCTACTATTTTTGTGTCAAAATTATTTTTTTACAATTTATTATAAAAAATTAAAAATTATAAAAAGGAATCAAAAAATGTAAAAAATGATTTTTTTATTTTATAATTTAAAATTTATTTTTAGTAGGTGCTATAACGACATTCTTACTAATTAAAAATCTTTTTTTTTAAACCAACACAACCCTTTTTTTTACCCAAAACTTTACCAGCTTATAACTTATTCAATTTTCATTCGTTTTCTTCAAAGAAAATTTTGCAAATTTCACTGAACAAAAATTCTTCGCATAATTTATTAGTTTTCCTGGAAATATTTTACTAATTACAATTATTTTTTATATACCTAATTCAATTTAATTTATTATTTTTTTAATTTAAATTATGAATTTTTTATTAATATTAAAAAATTATCTGGATTTCTGTGCATGAAGCAAAAGTTCGTAATATTTCAAATAATTTTCGATTTGCCAAATTCCACTTTTATCGTTCGGAAATATAATGAAAACTTTGGTTTTCTATATTTCGTTATAATTGTTTTAGAACAAAGCACAGTTCAACGAAAAGGACTATTATCTAAAGGAGTCCCAGAGATTACTCGTAAAAATCGAAGAAGCTGCTGTTGCAGCTGCCGATGCGGTCAACAAGTTCGACATAAAAGCAAATTCAGATAAATTATGCGTCTTAACAATTGGAAATAATTTTGCCCGAGATTTGGAATATGTTCTGAATAATTTTCAACGCATAGCGGTAAATGGAATAATACTTTTGTTATAACATTTATTTGGGAAATTTGCTACGTTTCTAGATCGACAACCATAAGAAAGGTGACATTAACAAAAAGCTGAAAGAAGCCGTTCAAGCTTTCAGCGCATTTATTCATACTATTCAACTCGCATTTGGCAATGATATTAACAAATTAAAATTGGAAATTATTAACGTCTTGAAAAATCTTGACAATAAATTGAAGCCTCTCCTGGAAATTGTTCAGGAAAATTCGACGCATTGTAAGTTTACTTAAAAATAAGCAGATAATTATTTTGATCTGAAAATTTTTACAGCTAGTAAATGGGAAATTGCTGATATATTGGATTACCTATACATAGCTATCGAAAAGGTGAATTTGCGCATCCAGTGGGAACATCTTGATTATAAAAAATCACAAATTGAAATCGAAAAAAAATATTTGAGTCCCAAATTGGTTGTTCTTGACATTTTAAAAGATAAAGAAGAATTTAAAACTGATTTATGCCGGTTTGGTTTTAGAGCTGTAGAAGGTGTTCTTCGGGCTCTTGAAGAAACGAATATGGATGTAAGCATAATTATCATTTAGAGTCTAATTTTTTTTTATGAATTTGTTTCATACAATGACAAAAACACAAAAATTTATAGGTGGACCATTTTGATGATCAGATTAGAGATGCAGTTTTGAAAATAACTAAAAAAGTAGCGAATGCCATTTTTGATATTGATAAAGCTCTTCGTAATAACTATGGAATGTGCGAATTAACTTTGTATGCTAAACTGTGTACTATACATATTGTACCGTCCATGAAAGATGTATTTGATATACTCAGTAATCCAAACTTAGAAGGTAAATAATAGACCAATAAAACAATAAATAATTTTAGTTATACTAATTCTACTGTATTGTTTTAGATTCCAATGGTAAAATTAGAAACTTTGTATTGCAATCGGTGGTTAATGTGTTGGGTTGTTCAATTCGATTCACCAGAGATTGGGAAAGAAAATTATTATAAAATTAAATATTACCCTTCTTCTGATTAAAAAACTCTTGTAGATGTAGTATGTAGTTTAGCAATCCAAAATAAATATCTATTCAAGCATAATGGAAATATATTGTTGTGTTGATTTTTTTATGGTCTATGTTTATAGATGACTGGCACCAGTCCAGACCAGTCTTTTCAGGAGCTTTAGATTTGGGCTTCCGCGGGATAAACCCCAAGTTTTACGTTAATATCATCGGATTTTACGATATTGATAATTGACTTAAATGTGCCTTATATATTTTGGCTCGTCAGAAAGGAGCCCTGCATTAGTCCATAGTCAATTTATAAATTAATTCGAGTAACACGAGAATTCAAACCGAAGAGAAACTAACCAAGAAAACCAACTTGTAGGTTAAAATGTTAACGCTTGGTATGTAAATGAAGCTGACGATACGCTGAAACGATATTTTCATAAGATGAAAGAAAGTCAAATAATAATGCAATAATTAGCAAACAAAATATACTGGTTATAACAAAAAACATTTTATAAAAACAAAAACAGTTGATTGCAAATTAACAATAGCAAAAATAAAATATTATATAACAAAAACCAATATCATTATCTAAAATGTAAAAGATAATATTGGATGTGATACATTAAATATAGGAAAAAGTAGTTTTAACCTTGAAATTTATATATGACCTTTTTCAACTTTTGTTTGTTGTGTAGCAAAGTCGCTTGACAAAATAAAA
Source organism: Cantharis lateralis (assembly GCA_963170105.1). Taxonomy (NCBI): domain Eukaryota; kingdom Metazoa; phylum Arthropoda; class Insecta; order Coleoptera; family Cantharidae; genus Cantharis; species Cantharis lateralis. Next base: position 9,867,231 of record OY720626.1, read on the forward strand.
AAATAAATAAATTTTATAAATAAAAAATTGGAGAATTTAAAAATTTGATAAAATTTTACGAGAACTTTCAATTTTAAAACAGGAGACATAGCAATATATAACCATATTAAAAGATAATAATTTCGAATAAATAGGTTTTAAAACAATAACAATAATATTTTTGTTTGGAGTTGAAAGAAATTCTTCCAAACTAATTTGGCGTGCAAAATAATTTTTTGCTTTTAAATTGTATGAAAATTGACGGTGTGTTTTGAATAACAGTTTATCGTCTATATATATTTTTTGTAAATACTGGAATAATATGATCAAACAAATTATGTTTGTTTGCAATTCTTAGAGAACAAATCGAAGTTATTAAACAACAATCAACAAAAGATTTCGGTTCTATAAAAAATGTTGAATTGCAAAAAAAAATTATTTACATTCAAAATGTCGAACTTGGTAAGTATATATTTCCAGATAATTTATTTGTTTATATTATTTACATACTAAAGGTGCATTGTACCATATACCAAACTACTTCGTCTTCTTCACACTTTTTTCTTTCTTTCCTCGTGATTGACATTGAATATTTAATATTTTCCTTGTAGTGTCTCTTCCAAAACCCAAAACCCAAAAAGTAATTTTTAGATAAATATCAAATAATTATATTTTGCATCACTTGAGTTCACTTGATTTGATTGGTCATATTCAAGTTTGTATTCTTGAGAATCTGAGTTGAGTGACTGTTTTAGCAAAGATCACCGGTTAACGAGACTTTATATCTAAAAGAGTCTCAAAAACTACTTCAAAAAATTAGAGAAGCAACTGGTGAAGCTGTCGATGCAGTGAACAAATTCGATATAAAAACTAATTCGGATAAAATATGCATGTTAACAATTGGAAATAATTTTGCCCGAGATTTGGAATATACTTTGAATAATCTTCAGCGTATAACGGTAAATTGCATATTACTTTTGTTGTATTTTTGCTCAATTTTGCTTACGTTTCCAGATCGACAACCACAAGCAAGGCGATGATAATATAAATCTGAAGGAAGCCGTTCAAGCATTCAGCACCTTTGCTCATACTCTTCAACTTGCGTTTGGCAATGATTTAAACAAATTAAAATTGGAAATAGTTAATGTGCTTCAAAATCTTGGGAGTAAATTGAATCCACTCCTGGACATTGTTCGAGAACATTCACCTTATAGTAAGTAATTGTATTGAGTTTGCTGCCTATGAATGGGAAAAAATGTATTAATTTAATTTTGAAATTGTTAACAGCTAGTAAATGGCAAATTGTTAGTGTTTTGGATTACCTATATATTTCTATCGAAAAAGTAAAATTGCGCACTCAGTGGGAACATCTAAATGTAACCGAATTACAAAATGTGCTCTCTAATATTTTGGAAGCTAAATTGGCAGTTATTAACAAATTCAAAGATAAGGAAGATCTTGCAGCACGTTATGTGCGGATTTCTCGTGAATTTGTAGAAGGTGTTCTTCAGGTTCTCGAGGAAATGAATCTCGATGTAAGTAATGTCAGGTAGAATTTCAAGTAAAATAACATGTAGGTAACAAAATTCATAAATTTACAGATAGAACATTATGAGGACCAGATTAGACATTTAATCTTAAGTTTAACTACTAAAATAGCTGATTCAATTTTTGATCTTGATAAAGCTATTCGGTGTAACTATGGCATCTCCGAGTTAACGTTGTATGCTCAACTGTCTACTTTGAACATTGTACCTTCCGTCATCAAAATGGTGGATATACTCAGCAATGATACTTTACTCGGTAAGCAAACTGGTCAAGTAATAAATGACTTCAGTTAAGTTAATCTTATTTTAGATCCCAATGGTAATGCTAAAAACTTTGTATTGAATTCAATTCTGAATGCCTTAGGTTATTCAATTCGATTCACCAAAGATTGCAAAAGAATCCTGGAAATTTAAAAGTAACTTCCGGTTTCAGTAATTACAATATTGTACTAACTTGTAGTTAGATAGTTAGCAGCAATAAAAAAATGCAAATATTTATATTTAAATATGCCTATTTATTTGTTGACCATTTATTTGTATTAGCTTAATTAGTCCAGAACAAGTGGAGAGCCCTATGAATTACCGATGTTCTTATTCTATTATATAATTCCCTTCCTTTCCCTTTATTCTACAATAAAATAAATCTGACGTCGTGTCGGTGCCGTTTGATCATCGTATCATCAAGAAAATAAACAAAAAAAGTAAAATCACAGTAATAAATTAAAATTATAATATACTTTACTTTAACAATGCAAATAAATTTTACAAAACATAGATTACCTATAAATAAAAGATATCAAACTATAAACAGAAAATATTTACAGGTAATTAAATCAATTTTATAGCAAAAATAAAAATTATTTATTATCCAATAATAAATAAAACCTCCAGTTTCTCAAATAATATAAATTTTGATGAACCAAGCAACGAAAATTATTCCCGTCCAAAATGCTTCCGTCGGTAAGTAGTATAATATTTGTACTTGTGCATGCTCGAGTGCAATTGCTAAAATGCAACGATGCATTTTAAAATTATCGTTTCAGAGTGAAAAACAGGCGAACGAAATCCTGTATCTAAATGAGTCTAAAACATTGCTCCAACAAATTGGAAAAGCAACTACTGAAGCTACCGATGCGATCAACAAGTTTGATATTCAAACTAATTCTGACAAAATATGTATTTTAACAATTGGAAATAATTTTTCTCGAAATTTGGAATACATTTTGAATAGCCTGACACGCATAATGGTAAATTGTATAAATTTTTATTGTATTTTTGTACAATTTAAATTAAATTTCTAGATCGATAACTATAAAAATGGAGATGATAATAAAAATCTGAAGGAAACTATTCAACAGTTTAGCATTTTTTCACATTCTATTCAACTCGCATTTGGCAACGATTTAAACAAATTAAAATTGGAAATAATGAATGTTCTCCAAAATCTTGCTAATAAATTGAATCCACTCTTAGACATTGTTCAAGAATATTCACCACGATGTAAGTTCATTCTATTGGGTACTCAGAATTATTAGTTTAAAAATATATATTAACAGCTAGTAAATGGGAAATTGTCGAAGTTTTGGATTACCTGTACATCGCTATCGAAAAAATGAAGTTACGCATGCAGTTGGAACATATTGGTCAGAAAGAATTAGAAAGTGCAGTTTCAAGTGGTTTGGAAGCTACGTCAGCAGTTTTTGACAAGCTAACAGATAAAGAAAATCTTCTGCCTCGATTTTCTCGTATTTCTCATGAATATGTAGCAGATTGCTTTGATCTTCTTGGAGAAATCGGTTGTGATGTAAGTATTTTTTAACTAATCTAATTTTTAAAATTAGTTTATCTTACATTTGAATATTATAGTATAAATTAATTGTGGTAGCGTGGGAGGCTAATTTGGTAGCCTCTTGTGCAACAAAATAAATATAAAAATATTACTTTGTGTAATAGTTCAAATTTTTAGGTAGACTATTTTGACGACAAGATCAGAAATTTAATTTTAAATGGAACTGATAAAATATCCAATGCAGTTTTTGACTTTGATAAGGCTATTCGTCGTACGTATAGCATATCCCAGTTAGCATTGTATGCAAAACTGTGTACAATGAATATAGCACCGGGAGCAAAAGATTTGTTAAATATACTAAGCAATGAAAACTTGCAAGGTAAGTTGAAAAGGAAACTAATAAGCAGTTTTATCTACTTATTGATTTTATCATTGCAGATTCCAATGGTTTTATAAGAAATTTTGTGTTGAATGCAATGGTTAGCGGGTTAGGTTGTGAAATTCGATTTGCCGGCGATTGTGAAAGAATCTTACAAAATTGAAAGCTAACTCCATGTTGGAGTTCATGCATGTATTAGATACTTATATAGTAGGTACTATATTTTATATTTTAGAATAATATTGTAGTTATTGTAGTTATATCAGCAACTTAAAATAAATATGTAAGCATATTATAAAATTCTATTAATCTAAAAGTTACACACAGAAGAAAAAAACTAGTAGATACAAAAAGATTTGCATTATTTTTTGCCGTTTAATTTAATAATTGAAGAAATGTACAATTTTTATAAATCAGAAATCACTTAAATACTTTATTATTATTTTAAATGAATATTTCGTTTGTATTTATGTAGGTTTTTGAATTTTTTGAAGTGAAACTTCTTAAGCGACGTATTTTTCCTGAAATTTATTTCAATAAGAGGAAATAAGAGTGGTGATCAAACAGGAAGGGCTTCGGTAACAACGAAGGACGGCGGGGATGAGTTGCGCAGCTAACAGTCGTGATACGAATATAGTAGATTAACCCTTCATTGCACGGTATAACATATATGCTACATAATTTAAAATCACCGCTAATAATTTGAAATGATGCATCTTTTCCGTGATTTTCATTTTAACACTGCTACGATATATGTGGGATTCGTATCAGCACTTATAAAAGGCTTTAATTTTAAAAGATAATCAGATTTCAGCAGTTTACTCCGTGCAATTTTTTTTGTATTACTCCATCAGCTTTGGTTCCTTTATAAAGTTGAGTATAGTGCCGATGGGTGCTTGGGTTATCTACACATAGTATGTGGTGTAGAGTTTCTTCGTCCTCTCCAGACTTCCATCGTGTGGAATTTTCTACGTACCCAATAATTTTGATATGTCTGTTTAGACAGCAGTGTTCTCTGAGTAGTCCTACTGTCTTATTTACCTGTGATCACCTGCGATTGCCTCAGTCTTGGTAGGTCCTTGCATTACTCATGATGTTGTGTAGTTAGTAGTTCCTACTAGTCGTGGAGCCCACGAAATGTAGTGAAGGAAGCCCTAAAAACGCCTTCATGGTTGCGGTAGGCTTTGTTGCCATTACCCCCTTCATCCTGCATTCCCACATCATGCAGGTTTCTAAGTTGTATGAAGACTACAACAGTGACCTTTGTCCGGGTTTATCGATAGTTTTTCGTTTGCTCACCAACGCCCGATGATCCTTAGGACCTGTTGCATCAATGAAAATGCAACCGCCGAACGGGGATTGTGATATAGCCAGCAAATCCGTGCGCATGTTTGTCACTCTACTCCAGTTCCTCCAGAAGATCGTTCACGATCAGGCACCATGTAGGGGAGAAAGAGTTCGTCCCTGATACCACTGATTAGAGTTAACCCAGAATTTTCACAATTTCTTCTCAGGGTACCGTCTCCTCATAGGAGGTTGGCTACCATGACGCTGTACTTTTCTCTGTTTTTGCGAGTCGTATCAGTGTTGCGGCATCCGGAATACTAAACCATTGCCTCAGGCTCTTAAGCCAGTTCTGCCTCTTCCATCCGAGCCCCCGTTTCCCCTCTATCTTTCCCTGCATGATCAGTTGGAGAAAATCATACTTCTCACTTTGAAAGATATTCCCGACGTAAGCCGCCATTCTCCTCTTAATGACGGTCAGGACCTCTCGGTGTTTACACATACGACGCAAAACCTCGTTTGTAACATGCTCAACCCGAGATATTTTAAGAATTCTCCGGTACATCCACATTTCGAAAGCTTCTAGTTTATTCATGGACGAAATCTTCAAAATCCACCCCTCGACTTCATACAAAAGTACTGGCAGAACACAGCACTTCGCGATGCGCCATCGGGTTTTCAAGTCCACTTTCCTACCACATAACAAGGTTTTTATTCTAAAGAAGGAGTCATCGGGATTCCAATTCTCGTGTAGCCAACATCCCAAGTATCTGATCTTGTCTACCCTCTCCAGTTGCTCGCACCGACAGTTGTCGATTGGCTTTTTCGTTATCATCATTATTTTTGTCTTTTGTTTGTTTATGCTATGTATGCGTTGTTGACTTCATTTATTTTGTTAATTAGTGTTTGTATACTTTCAGGGCTGTCGGCTAGAATGAGGGTGTCGTCCGCATATCGGATGTTGTTAATTAATCTTCCGATTACTTGCACTCCGTGTTGTGCTTCCTCGAGTGCTTCCTGAAAAATATTCTCAGAGTATAAATTGAAAAGAAAGAGCGAGAGTACACAGCCCTGACGGTCTCCCCTCTGGATGTCAATGTCCTCTGTTGTAACATCTCCGAACTTCAGCTGACCCGACTGATACCAATACAGGTTCTGTATGACAGTGATGTCCTTGTCGTCAATACCTATTCTACGCAACAAATCAATGAGTACGTCGTGTCTTACATTATCAAAAGCTTTTTCATAGTCAATAAATCAGGTAAATTGCGGTCGATGTAGATTAAGACATTTCTGTCCTAGGACTTGAATAGAAAACGGGGCATCTCTTGTTTCTAATCCACTTCTAAATCCAAAATATGTGCCCCCCATCATTTCTGCAATTTTAATATGTCGCTCCTTTCATTACATTGTCCCCATTCAAATCTACTCACCGCTCTTCCTTCTCTTCCCATTCCAATCTTAAGATTAAAGTCAACCATAACCATGGTAACATTTGAGCTTTTCGTTGTTTTTATTAAGTTTTGTATTTGCTCGTAAAAACGCTCTACTTCTTCATCGTTTTTGTCCAATTCCGGTGCATATGTCTGTATTAAATTCAGATCAAACGGAATCCCACGAATCTTCAGGAGCATACAACGGTCGGAGTGCGGTATAAAGCCACAAACAAATTTGTTCATTCCCTCAGAGATCAAAACACCGATCCGTCATCAAAACAAAGCGCCGGTTGCTAGTTGGACCGCTCGGCAAATCCAAATCCCTACTATTCAACATCATGATGTGCAAGCAGGGGCATTGTGATTCAGTGGGGCCCCACGTCCTTCTGCATATTTTTGTTAGCCGCCCAGTTTGGAACAGACGCTGTTAGTAATTCCACTTTAACCTTTTGCCAACCATGAGGCACATAACTTAAGGCAACGCTTGTCTTATAGATAGCTCACAAGGAAGTGGATAGTTCCTCTACACCTTATTGGAGAAGAGCCGCAAATATCCGCTTTCCTCACGAAGACTTGTATGGTTTTAAAGATGGTTTGGTTTGCTCTTGGTTATGCTAGTTTATTTTCAGCCCTCTAGTTCCGCTCTATCCCATCTTCTTTTGAAGTTTGGGTACGTCTGGTAGGCTTCTGCGTTTTGTATCTGGAGCAAAAGTTCCACAGTTGCCTCCCCATTAGACAACATTTTTTTATATGGGACCAACTTTTCCGTGGTTGTCCCTTATCAAGACTCTTTGGAATCTTCCACATTCTTGAGTTCTTTCTCCGTGAATTTTTCTTTGCTTTTCTGCATTTTTGCATACATGTATTTCTGACAGATTTCTTTGTAGGATTCTCAGTCGACAGTCCTTTTGGACTGGTTAAAGAACCTACGCGTTTCTGTCCTGAGAGTGGTCAGTTCGCGATTCCATTAAGTGGCCTCGCATTTTGCTGCCCTCTTTCTCGTTGGTTTTTTTCTAGCTCCGTTGGAGTTTTTGGTTTGCGTAGACAGTCGGTTCGAAAGCAACTCAGTAGTAAGTATTTACTTACTTATTTTGTCACTCTGAAATCTTCTGTGACCTACAGAGTGCCGGGGCAGGCCCCATATCTCCTTCATCAGATGTTGGTAGCAGGCGGTGGAATTATAGGTGTGATTGACCTTGAAAAGGAAAACAAGGAAATCAAAATTTATGAGTGTTGAACAGTAAGAAACCTGATTGGAAGTCCACTAGAATCTACTGGACTTGTATAATTTTTCCTAAGGTAATTATGTGAATACTGCTGTGGAGTGTGACTCCTGCACGGTATGCTTCGACGACTTTATTAGTGGTGGGATTGTGAAAAAGAAGGAAAGATAGCATGTAAAAAAAAACAACCATTATATCAACGAAAAAATATATAATTATCGGCATAAAAATTATAAGTATGTTATGGAATGCTAAAATCTCAAAATAAATAAAGTTAACTTAATTTGTACACGAAAATATTGATATTTTATATATTATTATTAAATATAAATATTTAAAATTATTATAACATTATTTCCTACCGAACCTTCTTAAATATAAATTTTTAAAGATTGTCATGAATTCAGCGCAGACGAAAAATGTTAACCGATCAAGACAAAGCTCAATGTGTCCTATGGTTTGCTGAAACTAAGTCATTAGCAAGCGTTCGACGCAGGTTTAGACAGAAATTTAAAAGGGAACCACCAAGTATAAATGAAATTCGTGGCTGGAGCGAAAGATTTAAAGAAACCGGTAGCATTTCCGATATAAAATCGGTTGAAAAAAATGTCACAAAATCAGAAGAGCAACCAACAAGTAAGTTGAATTAAAATTTTATTTTAAAATTTTTCACAGTTTAGAATTACTAGAGCCAATCCAATCTGCGTAGACAATTTTTAACAATTTGGAATCAATCCTTTGGGTTCGGGAATCGTTTTTTTTAAATTATTTAAAAATAAATAGAAAATAATAAATAAATAAAATGGTGCTGTTAAATACTTTGAGCTTGTATTACTGCTATGCCATACCGAAATAACGGCGAGGAAGAGAACGAAAAAATATTTGGCATGGAAAGCTTTCTCAAATTTTTATTCAACACTTCAATCCAGAAATCCTTTTCCTTTACTTCGAATTCTTGTAGTCTTAATTTTAAAAATCGACTGTTTACTCGTGGGAACTAAAATATATATATAACTAATCCCCATTGAGAACCACTGACAATATGATTAGTTTGGTATTCTAAGTATGTGTAATATACAGGTATCTAGAGGACGATGATATCATAGCTGAGATACCAAGTTCAAAATTAGTTATTTTTTAAAATCTTACTAGTGTAATTTTTCAAAATTGATATTTTTATTTTTGTTTATGGATAGGAAATCACATTAAATCGTTAGATTAATATAGTTTGTTTATCTGTAATAAAGTTAGTACAGGTAGTAGGTAATTAAAAAATTTTGCAATTAAATTTTATAGCGTGACCATGTAAATTTCTACAGACTGGTCGAAAAGTTTAAATCACCGGCACTTTGTCTTTTTGATCTTCGCTAAAAACTGGTGCCAGTTCTGGATGGAACCTTTATTTTTGTGCTCATTAACTTCTTTGTTTTTTAATTGATATCACCTACGTAATATGCGAAATAGTATAACTATCGATATCTCGACTTGCCTGTATATTGGTAATATATGATAAATTATATTATACTTATGTACATACACCATGCATCCCACTACCATAAAACGGTATTTTGTATGTAACTTTCAAATATCACAACATTCTTATCGGTATCTAAGTATGTGAGTGATCTCAGTGTGGTTTACATAAATATGTTAATTAAATATTAAATGACGTCACTTTTTATAGTTCCCACAAAACCAGCACAAAAGAATTTTATTGTTCACACTGTGAAGGTCTCTGAACACTTTTTGTTAGGTACTGATTCAAAAAGTGAACAAGCATTTGCTTTACAATGACTTCCAGTGATATACCGGCGTTTGGAGTTAAAAAGTCTGATTTTATGAAAAATAGTTCGTTCAATTTTCTTGAAAACGAAAAATATTATAATTCGGGTTTACAAGGTGCGCATCAAACTTGTAATCAAACGGAAACGGGTGAGTAAATTATTCTGGATATATTAAAAATATTAAAATTTATTAGTCATCATGTACTATCTTATCAGTATAGCTGTAAAAAATTCAAAACGTAGCTTGAATAAAAATTTATAAAACACACTTCCGTTCATAACCTTATATTTTTCCCTTAAAATTTAAAATATAATTTTCTTGGAGGCGTTGCACCAAGCCGGGATGAGTATTACAGTTTAATATTTACTTATCACAGTATTTTTTTTCAGATGTTCAAACTCAGGATGTTCAAAACTCTAGTTCAAAAAATGAAGAAATATTCAGCAGGTAGTGTACAATTTCTTTATTAACAGAAGTTACCTGTAAACAATATATTCTACTATACCAAAATATCAACACATTTTCTTATCTGTATTGCAGAGATAAAGAATGCAAAAATGATAAAATTAACCACCACACATTACAGTTTGATTTGAATATTTAAATTAAATATTCCGTTATAGTTAAATAAATATGGAGTTAGAAAATCGACTTAAACTCGTTCCTGCTAAGATAATGCCAAGTGAAACTTCAGATTTAATAGTTAAAGTAGTAGATAAATCAATTTGTGTGTAGGTATTCAAAAAATAACTTTGGTGTGATCCGTGAAAGGTTAATAAAAATATTATGTTGTAATCCTATTAATTTCTTTCAGTCAAAAAACACTAACGGATGAAAAAATCGAGCCTTCCGGTCTTTATTACCAAAAAACGTAGGTACATCAGCATTTCATTTATTACTTTTTTATTATTTTTTCTGTTTGTTTTAGTTTTACCAGCAAATGTTATTTTAAACCAAAAAAAAATCCCATTTCCTACTCGGAAACTATGATTGTTAGTCTGGGGTCCAACAAAAAGCAATATTTTGATACTGTTATCTACGAGGTAAGTTTAATTAATTTAGGGGAGCGATAAAACTAACTCAAAAATTCCTGTTATTTTTTCGATCCTAATTTGATCTGACATTTTGGGAATTCAATATAAGATATTCTAAAATGTTTTCTTACTAAGTAAAAATAATATTATGGCGGATTTTGGAAATTTTCGAAAAATTAAATGTTCTATAAATAAATAAATACATACTACCAATTTTTTAGACAAAATTGATCCCGTATCGTTGGGTGGAGACAGTACGAACTGTGGTTCCTTGCCTAAATGAAAACGTTTTTCAATCACAGCATGAGGTTTTCGTAGAAGACGCCGATTATCATTACATGTCTTTGGAACCACAACAAATTGCTGCCGCAACACAACAAATCGTGAATCAAATTGAAGTTAATTAATTTATTATTATTTAATGACGACTAAATGGTGTGTAACTTAATTTTTAAATATAGCTTTCATTATTATATTTATTTAAAAAATTTTCGTTTCTAAAATTGTTCATCAACTGCAAAATTCTACAACTTCTCTATTAAATTGTACAGTGTCATACATCCCTTAGGTCTAGTTTCACCAGATAAAAACAAATCGAGTTTAAGCAAAACTTGTTTAATTACCTTGGTAACAAATGCTAAAATTTCCATATTAAACTAAGTTTAGCTTAAACTTATTTTGTTTTTGCCTTATTGGAATCGGCCCTTAATGTCACAAGGCACGATTGTAACTTCCACCGATGGACCAAATTTTTATTAATCCTACATTGAAGTACCACCGGTCGGTTTTAGCTATTTATATTAAATATATTATATTATATTAAAAACTATTTTCTTACATGAAAATTCCACCGATCTTTTAAGTGGGAACGTGTTTTAGTGGGCCGAGCCGGCTTAAATTATTAAATATTCTGAAAGAGCAAAGTTTTAGCTTACTGGACATTGTCAAATCTCGGATCCCAGCTTTCGAGTTTGGTAACCCTAGGGGGATGTTTCTAGCAAGCGCAACCATGGCAAATCTCGGATTCAGCACTCTAAAATCCACTATTTGTGAGTTCTACAATCCAGTAATACTTTAAGTTTTTGACCAGCGATGGAACTTACATGTTTACCCTCGGCAGCTTAGCAAAAAAAGAACTAAAAACTGACCATCGGTGGAACTTACCCCTGGCCGTCACAAGGTTTGTAGATAAGTATTTGACTACCAATGCCGAGAACCCATTTTTTGGGGCTCAAAATTTTATTTTTATGAAGTTCCTCGAAGAAAGAATAAGCCGAATTAATATTAAAATTAAATGTTTACCAAGTCTAGATTCCATCTTAAATGTATTTAAGAAGAGAAGATCGTCAATCGATGCCGTGCGTCCCATAATTGACATAGCAAAGAAGAAATATGCCTGTTCAAGATACAAAAGAAAAATGGTAGCATTAGTAATTTGTGATGTGAGAAATGCATTCAACTCCATTGTCTGAAAATTCATAGTTTGGGAATTGCAAAAACTAGCGGTACCTCTTTACTTGATAGAGATCATTAATAGATCATATTTCAGATAGATCAGTAACAGTCGATGAAGACCTTCATAAGAAATCTCTAAATATCATATCATCTTTGTGAATTTGCTGTTCATATGGAGATTCAGCGCTGGTTCTGGCAGCTCTACCACTGATGGATTTCTTGCTAACTTGCTTAAATGCTAACTATCTCAAAGGCTGCAAAGAAGACAGGAAACTCATAGAGAAGAACAGGAAGAGGCTTGGCAGATAAGGTGATCGGCGTCTCAAAAAGGCATTTGGACAAAAAACTAATACCCACTAGAAAATCAGAATTCACGAAGAACTAAATTATCACTTCATCCAAAAGTTGACTTAAATAAAGTTGAACTTAAATAAAATATAAAAATCAGCTAAATCAAACTGTCAGCAGTTTATCTATGAGTGAAGAAACCGGGCATAAATAGTCATTGCGGCCGCAATAACCATCTAGTTGTCTGCCTATATTCTATGATACAGCAATTTAGCCGTAGGCATTAATCTTATAGGAAAACTAAGTTGAAACGGAGCTTCGAGGTAGCTGGATATTTTCTCTTCTTCTTCCATTGTTGACATAGACGACAATGGTTGAAAAACCTTTTCTAAATGTTTAGCGAATGTTTCCGCCTTTTCTTGGTCAATTCTTGCCCATTTATTACTTTCATCTTTTATTTGAGGATTATGTGTTTGTGGTGCATTAAGTCTTCTTGTTGCTTTCGAAAGGGAGTAATACCTTGATACCCTGATTTTTAATTTCTAATAACATTCCTTTCAGTTCTTTTGTTGATTTGTTTAGGTTTGCTTTATTTTCTGCTGTTCTCATTTGCTGCCATTGCTTTTTGAGTTTTCTCTTTTCAGCGATTTTCTGTCGAATTGTGCAGGGAACATATTCTGTTTTGATAGTCGCGTGGAGGTTAGGAGTGGCAGCTCTCAACATGCTTTTATCTTTGGTGAGTTGATCAGTCCGTTCAAATTTTCTCTAAATGAGTCCCAATCGGTTTTCTTGGTATATAGTGAGGGTTGTTTTTCTTTATTTACAATTTGGCTGTGTACTGTTATTATTACTGGAAAGTGGTCAGATGACAAGTCCAGACATGATTCCGCTGTGATTCTTTTAGTATCGATACCTTTTCTTCTTGTCCGATGGCCAGAAGGTTGGTTGTCCTATTGAAATATGTTGGAGGTTATTCGCCTTGCACTTACTAGTTCCCTTCCTTTTGGCATAGTCAATTGAAACCCAACAAGTGCTTTGCGTTATAGTCTCCGCCAGCAATAAAATTTTTTCCCAGTGTTTGGTAGAATTCTTCGAAGTGTTTTTTTGTTGCTATATTTAGGAGGGTATATTGCTTATATAGTGATTGGTCCTAGGTTATCTTTAAGAGTGCTGCTGGTGGCCTGGAGATGTTACATATCGTATTTTTCTCTTTCGTAGTGTTTGATGGTATTACGAATGATTATTTCGGTTCCTCCGTGTGCTTTTTTATTTGGATGTTTTATATTCTATATTTGATAATGAGGTATTCTTCGGTGGTGTCTCTGAAATCATCATAACGTCAATATTGTGTGTCTGAATAAATGTTTCGTCTTCCTGTATGTGTTGGTGTAAGCCATTGGCGTTCCAGATCGCCAACTTATACTTTGGGTGGGCTGCCATTAAGCCAATTTACCGACGAGCGCTGTTAACAGATTCAGCATAGAGCTCATTTGCGTCACAAGTTGCCCCATCATGTTTTCGAGTTTGTTCATGTTAAAAGGCTGTTGATTAGGTGTTTGATTTATTTTGCCGTCTGATTTGTGGTTTTGCTTGCCAAACCTGTTGGTTGGTGTTATTTGGTATATTTGAAAATAACATCCTGTTTGGTGCTGGTAGTGGATGGTAAGCTGCATTATAATTGCTTGGAATTTCGTATATTTCGACTAACTTGCATCCAACAAATAAACAACAACTGTCATTTAGAGCCAGGGCCGGATAATTTCTGAATGAAAGCTGGAATATTGTCGGTAAGGTAAAGATAAACTGAAAGATTAGAATCTGGATAAAAGGAAAAATTTGAAATTAATTTGAAACAAAGCGGTGGGGAACCATCTGGGGAACAAGGCATTCAAATTGACCGTTCCATTTTATACGTTTATGCGATTCAAAATTTAAGATTGCATTAAAATTTAACATTTGCCGGGCAAATAATTTTATAATATATTTTACCATACTAAATTTATTTTGAAAACCTAAAATTTACTATTTGATAAGAGTCTCATGCAAGAAAGATGCTGTACTCGGGTAAAAAGAAATTTCAATTATTTTTAAAATTATAAAATGATACCAAAGTACATTGCAATATAGAAAAAAATGAAAATATCCAAATAATATAAGTTATAAGATTTACATGCTTTTTAGAAACTGATTCTGGTCAAGAATATTTAAACATTTTAAATGGTTTATTAACAGTTTCTTATTGATTACTTAAACTTACTATGTTGTTTTTAAGTGCAATAAGAAGATATACGCAGTATAATAAGATTAAGAAATGCTCATTTATTAGGAGTATAATTTATTTTATTGTATGTCTATGCTTAAAATTACAAACTATTGTGATATGAAGAGCAATTTGGTAGTAGCATGTTTAACAGCTGCCTGCCAGCATGCAATTATAAATAGGTATTAGTAGGATACCGTAGCTTGCTGTCAGTATGTAACAATTATTAAAAGTTATTAGCTACATATTAGCAGATAATTACAGCTTGCTGGAAGAATGCTACTATTAGGAGCAATTAGGTAGTTATTAGCAGGTTTGCGCAGGTCTCTGCTGGTAAGCTTTTATTAAAAGATGCTAGCTAGTTACTAAGCTACTATCATACCAAAATTGATACTCGCTGTTAAAATAACAATAACAGCTGTTAGTATAAGTTGAAGTTCTTGCATGGAAAAACTGTGCTTTTCAAATATCTGAAAATAAATTTTCTGATTATGATCACTGCGTATGCTGTGTGAGATCCTGTTGTTTCAGACAGATATGGAAGATACTCTAAACCCACTATGAAACTAAAACAATGTTTTTTCGCCTCTATGTCAGCAACAATATTGCTAACAAATATGTTACGGGGTGGACAATTCAAAAATAATGTTGGAAAAGGATGAAGCAAGAGAGATACTCTCGTAAAAAGAACATAAAATCAAGAAGGGAAAGTTCAGAAAAGGCACTAACTATAAAAAATTTATAGCTTTAATTGATTTTCGAACATCACTCTCAGAACTGTTGAGTTAGACCTCAAGAGCTAGCTAACGTGGCGAGTGGTAGTTCATAGTAGTCCCTTAAATGTAGGCAACACAACAATCGGTTTATGATATAGTGCAATTTGGTTTTGTTGAAAAGATTTTCGGATTTGTATGTAGGGCATCTCCCTAAAAATAAATACTTAATATTATGAAATAACTTTATTACTCTTTTTACTATGTAAAAATTGGTTAATAACCAATTGATAAAGCATCTTACTATACATTGATAATATTTTTATCATTAAGAAAAAGTTTAATTTAGACAACTTACATGACATACATTGGAGTGTTGCCTTACATTTATGTCAATAATATTTTGACAAAATTTACAAAATATAAAATAAAACTATAAATACTAAAAAAAATTATTATAATATACGCACACATAAGTTCACTTAATTTTAAAGGTTGAGTAAAAATAGATATTAAATATTCATCACAGGAAATGAAATATGAAAACACTAAACTCTAATATTATAGAAAATTATTCTAGTTTATTTATTGTAGTAAGACTGCGATATGCTTGGAATTATTTTAGAGCAGGACTGGATTCCTACACATCTTAAATTCACTTTGACCCAATCCTGGTGCATAAACACAGTTTCACCATTACGTATTCTATGTCCGCTAATATTTTATTTATTATTACATCGTGCATTAATCTATTGCGCTAATTCAATTTCCTACAACTAAGTCAAGTGTGAAGAATGTATAAAAATTGTCATTATTACATCACAATATAATATGTAACACTTAGAAAGAATTATAAAGTAGAACTCACTACAATATTTTTGGTTGCTCTGTAATACACATTTGTTACAATTTTCAGATAATTACAGAACAATTCCTGATTGTCATCCGAATCCGCACGTTATTCAATATAATATACATCGTATTTTAAAAGGAACGTTCAATGTACAAGAAATATAATAATTTGGAATTTTCTTTCAGAATCAATGCTGTATGTGAATAAATTAAAATTTATCCTAGCACAATTTTCACGATGAGTTTACTTAACTAGAAAGTACTCTACTAATGGAATTTAAAAATGGTAATAACTCAAAAATTTGGCTTATTTTTGAGTCATATCTTATTCAAAACAAAAGGGTGAATAATTACTGTATTATAGAAAGGTTATATACAGAATAAGTGCTATTATTGCTATATTCATTATATACTTTAGTGAAGCTTAAAATATATGATTAAAATTATTAATTCTTCTATCACAGTGAAACCTTATAAGTCAATCAATAAATGCAGGAATTTACGTTGTACCTACAGTGTGATTTTCGAGAAAATTTGGAAAGCAAATTTAAAGTTTAGCACCAAAAGTATTTAAATTGCACACAACACACCATATATAATTAATGTTTTGCGACTTTTGCAGTCGAAGAGCAAGAAAACAGCGTACATTTTTGTTTCAATTATTTTTTCCAAATAAAAAAGTAGAAAGTTTAAGGCTTAAAGTACATTGAGCATAGAGCAGGATAATATACGTGTATACTGCCCTACGTTAAATATGTGGCGACTATTACTTTTTATTAAAATTCAGATATGAAATTTTTTATTTTATTTTTATTTTTTCAATGCTATATTAATTTTCGCTCTCTTAGCACTACCGAACATAAAATTAAACAGTAGCTATTTTTCAAAATAGGTTCTTTTAATTTTTTTTACAATTTGTATGAATATTGAAAAGTAACTCAAAGAAGAGCATTACATTCAATTGGTCCCTCGAATTGCCGTTCAAAATTCATAAAAGCCGAACTATGCCGGTGCTATTATGAAATTACCCACACTAAGTAAAGTGTGATTATTTTAATCAATTATTGCTTAATATTAAGTTTTGTGCCCACACATTATTACATAATTGAGACACAAATTATAAATTAATAGTCGCTAAGATTTAAAACATTTATCATAATTTAAACTATAATTTTTATCATATTCTGTTATTGTTAATATCTTTATAATTATTACGAGTATATGTACAAAAATTACTTCACTACGATCTTCTTGGCTCCAATTTTTGAGACATACCAGTCAGAACTCTTTGATTGTCTATAACTCTCAAACAAGAAATATACGATTTAATTTCTCCTTCACTTTTTGGCGAGGGCGGGTCTAGAACTGAAGAAAAAATTATTAACTGAAAACAGTAACCAAATTGAAACCTACCCAAGTGCCGACTTCTACAAAACCTTATGGTTCTTAACGTTTGGGCTAACATATGCATTTTTTCAAAGTTGACCAGACCATCCAGACTGGTCTTGTTTCCTTCGTGCGTAAAAGTCATGTCTTTCAGAAGTAACGGCATGAAAGGTACTATTGGAGGTTGCAGTTTGCTTACACTAACCCTATACGATCTATGGTTCCGACTTGGATCTATTAGAGATTCAAATTCGGTATACAGCTTTCGAAACTTCGAAGGTAATTTTTCCCACGTTAACGAAAGCCTCGATATTGCCATATTACTCAAACCCATCACGATAGCACAAAAAGCGTTTAAATTTTGATATTCCTTACAGCTGAAATACAGAAAATTACTCGCCAATCCGCCAAATTTATTTCTTACTTACTAAGCGGCTAATTTAATAAATTTTCTTAAAACTGCCACTCTTTTGCTTAAACTGCTCGTCATACAAATTTCAGTTATAACCCAAAACTGTAACTCATTAAATCTTCTTAAAAACACGTCCAAGTTTGCAGTAATTTGTCCAAAATGATGACGTCCAAATGTGTGATACAAGAGTTCGTATTCGTGCACACACCAAAATAAATCCCAATCGAACAATGTCATGTAATATGCTAACTCTTTAGTGCTAAATAATTCTAAATCGCCGTCTATTCCTTGCGTTGCTTCTTCCTGTTCCGACAGACAAGTCTAAAAGTTAAAGTTCTATTAATGGACTTAAGGTTAAAGGATTTAAAAACTATTACCAAAGCATCTAGATGATCTTTAGGTGATACAAAAATTCTGCCGTTAATACTGAGCGCAGTGGGTATGCTAATGTCGTTGTCTTTAAACGTAACTCTTTCTCCATTCGACTTAACCTCCACCAGCAATAGTTCATCGTTGGGCCGAAGTTTTAACTTATCAGCAGAACAAAATTTTATAGTTTCAGCGGTGGAATCAACAGGCAATCGTAACGTACAATATGTGTGATCCGCACAATACACTCGAAAAATTACTAAAAACGAAAGTAATACGGATAGTTATTAAAAGCAATACTGCTAGCTGAATAGCTTTGTAAAATAATTTATGAAATTAAACTTCTTTAGCAACGTATTCTCTTTGAAATTTAATACTCAACAAAGGGGAAATGAAAGGGAAAACTAGAGTGGTGACCGAATGCGAAGGGCTTCGGTAACAACAAACGATGGCGGGGATGAGTTGCGCAGGAATAAAAAAAGAGAATCTAGATATTATTTTAAAACTTTGAACCTCAAGTTCCAAAATTACTGAAATCTGACTTACTGTCGTCTTGGGGCATAATGATGGTTCTGGATTCTTTACTTCCGCTGAACAAACTTATAGGCTGCCCACAAGGTGGAAGTTTCCATTTTTGCCCGCAATGCGCCTTTCGATCTTCTTGGTACCTTCTCAATTGTGTCAAAACGTGATGAATCAGTGACGCTTCCTCCTGGAGTGCACTCAGTTGAATGCAATCGTTTTCGACTTCACTTGCAAGGTCTTCCAAAAATTCGACGCAAGTTTCGTCATCGAACAAAGGTTGCCGAATTGTTGTCACCCATCGATAGACAAACTGTACGACACGCTTTTTACACGCCACCAAAAATTCCCGATCTTGGTTTGGAGATTCTATTCTATAAGTAGGGATAGCTAAGGAAAATTAAAATTTTTACGAATAAATCTAAATGTAGTATTAAAAAGGATATTGATTGGCAAGTTCGTCGACTAATTGGTGCGTGGGAAAGAAGACAACGTGAGTTAGAAGGAAATCGTCTAGAAAAGGGTCTTGAGCTGACGTCAGTATAAAATTGTCACCTCCACCGAAAGCTCCACGTCCGTCTAACCGAGTTTCGAGTAAATGTTCCAACATTTTTTGTGGCGTTCCTGCCATAACTGTATATCTAAAAACAAAAACTTTTGCATAAAATGCAATGCAGCATAGTGACGAGAAATTTACTTGAAGTTTGAAAAAGCTTGCTTCTGTTGTGGTGAAATTTTTTCTAAAATAAGAACGTCTTTGCCATGTTCCTTAAGGCGAACCGTGTTTGCTTCTACATCTCTAAGTATTCGATTAAAGTTATCCTTGTCAACTCGAAGGAAGTGGCAGTTGTTTTCTCTTAAAACTATCGTGGCGGCCCTAAATTTTTTTTTTATTAGATTTTATATTAAATAGTTTTGGTTTCGAAAACTTACCTGGGTGCGTCGTTAATTAGTGCTAATTTTCCAAAATCGTCCGCTTCTTGTAACGTTGTGACAGTTCCTTTACCGTGAATTACGACATCTACAGAACCCCGGAGAATGATATACCACGATCTACCTTCGTCTCCTTGGTGAAACACTGCAATATAAATAAAGTCATTCCTGTATTATAAAGTAACTTTCAACGTACACACAGAACCCGCTCTTGGATGTGCTTCAAATACAATCACCGAAGCGAGCTCCCTTTTGACGGAATTCGATATCTGCGATAGGGCTCTTATATGTAACAGTTCTTCAAAAATCGTTTCTAAATCGTCGGCAGTTCTCTCGTGGTGCCTAAACGGAAGCAAATTATTCGTGGTCTTCCGAAGGTAACAAACTTACGGTTTTCGTAAAATCATTCTTAGCGTGGCGTCTGGTCCTCTTTGAATTAAAACCGTGAGAGATTCTGGTAACTGTTCCTCCGCCGTGTTTGTATCCTCCAAAGTTGGAAGAGCACCACCTTCTTCATCTTGCCAAAATCGGTATAAAAAACATTTGTCCTTAAATGGTTGCTCTTTGGATACTGAAAGAAAATCATATTTATTGTTTGGTCAAACCCATTTTTGATTTATTCGGATGTCTACTCACCGTGAGAAATTACCCCTTCCTCTAAGAGCGCTTGCCACATTCCTGCGGCTTGAATTCTTGTGTGGATAGTAGGCGACAACGCTAACAACCAATCGACTAGTTCGGTTCCTGGCGCGCATTTTCTTACTAATTTTCCCGAAACTTTTCTATCTTTTAGGCATGTATTTTGGCCTAGAAACAGAAAATATTTGTATTTTAGTTTAACAAACGATGGGGTTTGGAAGGCTTACTTAGTAGTAGCGTTCGTAAACACCACCCAATTCTGCCCGTCGTAGAGCTTGGAGATTCTGTAATTGGCTCCGCTGCATTGGGCTGGTCGGGTGATAACGTTTTGCGGCTCGTTGGGGGTGACTTTGGTCGGTGCATTGGGGATTTCGAATTTCCTCCTGGTCCAAATCCTTAAACAATTATTTTTGTAAATTCTAAAAATCGTAATGAAATTACGGATTGGAGACATTCAATAATGTTCTTAAGTTTCTGACGATTGTAGTCAATATATTGTTAAATTACGCCCTTCGAGCACGAAGTCTATTGAATACGCTTTGTGATCTTTTCACTGCTGTTAATTGGACATGGCTGGAATGATGCGATAGCATGGTATATTTGATTAAAGTGGAAACTCAAGTATGGTGAAAGAATCGTATAACCATTGTACAATTTTCTTTTATTAACAATAACATAACAACATTTTAATTTCTTGCAATTATCGAACCTAATTGAATATTCTTGTTTAAAACAAAAACATGAAATAGGAAGGAAATAAATTGGTTCACGCACCCAAAGTGGGGTTTAATTGTGTAACGGTAACACTAATTAATTTAATTTGTTACAATATTCAGGCCGGTTTTGTTTTCGCTAAATTAAAAAATTAATGACGCTTTTACTTTGAATTACAAAAATATTTAATTTCCATTCTATCATACAATTTTTATTAACGAGAACTGAAACATTGAAAGGAAGTGCTAACTTTAAAAATTGTTTCTCTAATTAAAAGCTTCCTCGAATTAAATTCTAATAATAAACAAAGTATGTAAGAACGATTTTTGAAAATTTCAAACTCATTATAATCATTGAAATTGAAAAACCCAACCCTGGTATTTTAAAATAAAAATATTGAATTTCAAAATTAGTAGTGGCAGATCTTCAGAAACTTATAATTAATTAGTTTCGCTCAAGCGTTCTACCCGTTTTGTATTATTTTTTCGAAAAATTTGTCATTATTTTGTACACTACGCGAATAGTTCGGGTAAGCTGATTTGTTTTGAGAAAAAATATACTACGTAATACTTACAACGTTCAAATTTTAGTTAAACTTGTAATAGTTTTAATTAGTTCACAAAGTGTAAGAAAAGACGCAAGTCTGCACAGTTCGATTTGGTTTCATATTACTGGGAATTTTGTGATAATGAAAGGAAATTTTAATTAATAACGAAGCATAAAATTGTTTCGATATTAACGAGTTAAAAACTTGAAAAAAACTGACGGTTTATAGGTAAAACACGAAAATATACTATGACGCATTTAATTAGTCTCGGGGGTTGTTTTATCATCATCGGTTGGAAATGAAACAATTACTCATGCTTCACTCACCCCTTAGTCAAGAGAAGATGGAGGTCAATGATCACATTCACGCACTACTGTGTTAAATATAATCAGTGACCCATTAAAAAATATAAAGGTAATACGTTTTTAAAAAACACCTTGATTATTAATTTTTAGAAATTAATTCAAACCTTGAACAGAATATTCTACGTGTACGAGGGTTAAATAAACAAATATATATTGCGATGAACCTGTCCTCGTAATATATCATTGATAAAAGATTTATTTACCGAATTATTTGTATATTTTCAATTTGACAAAGTATCTCAATTATAATATAATAGAACTTACGGGTCTAGGACAACTCGCCGCGGCCGACTCGCCGCGGCCATTTCGCCGTGGCCGACTCGCCGCCGGGTCAACTCGCCGCCGGGCCAACTTGCCGCCGGCTATCTCGCCGCCAGCCAACTCGCCGCCGGCCAACTCGGCGCCGGCCAGCTGTTGGCGGACGATTTCGCCACCATCAATAAAAGGGGTTTTTTCATTTTTAATATTTTATTAATAAAAAAAAATTAAAAAATAAAATAAAAATAAAATTATTACGTGTAATTGTGCGAAATACCTCTTAAATATTCTATTATATTTCTATTACGATAATCCCGAACTACCGCTAAAATTCTTGAATCCGCTTCTCGGTATTTCCTTAACTTTATAGGTGGCGCGTGTCCTGCAACTAATTGCTCGTAATATAAATCACGACCTAAAATAAATTAAATATTTAATAATAGAAAAGCGGCATAGTTAATCAATAAAAAATATAATAAATTAGAAAGATATAGATAAAATTAATTTCTGTTACCTTGTTGAACTTTGCGAAGTGCATCGATTAGTTTCCAAATGGTCGGATGATCCATCCCAAGCTCTATTTGTAACCGACGATGAGCGGCTTCCGCGTGATTGTTTGTACGATTATTCTCTTGAAGCACTTTATTATATAAGGACCACATTGCCACAGGAAACATTGCAGGCCGTCTGCCATCCCCTCGTCGATTCATACGACCAACATAGTAATCCTCAAACCAGTCTAAGATGGGTTGAAGTTCAGCTGGAGTTTCTTCAGATAGAGCATCTATAGCTCGATCAATATCTTCAATTGGTACAAAAGCCAAAGAAGATATCATCTTTGCCTTCAGAGCAAAATCAGCATCCGTGTTGTACCTTACCCTTAGCCCTAACTGCGAAATATGTTTTTGCATATTTTGAACTAAATGGAAGAAACATCCATTTACTTGGACTCTTTCAAAACAATGCTTCATAGCGTTGAACGCAGCCACTTCGAAATCACAGGATATAGTGTCGGGATTGAGACCTGGTTGTAAATCCTTAACCATGTCAAACATTCTAATATACGTGCTTTGCTGTTTATTCGGCAACAGGACATAAAGGATAGGATGCACCCCACCATGTGCCTCTGCTAGTATTGTGTAGATTTGTCCAAATAAATGTGGAGTTGTGGAAAATGTTCCATCAGCGTACCACATTTTGGAATCTCGAAGTATATTCAAACTTTGTGTTCTTCCAAAAATCAATATTCTATCTCCATTTGGTCCGCTATCTGCTAATAAAAATCGTTCTGTTATGCCGGGCCGGGTTTCGTAAACCTTATAGCGCTCTGGGATAACGAGACTTTCCAAATTATGTGGGTTTGCTGGTGCTGCATTAATTTCATTTCGTTTTCTTCTAACTCTTTTACGAAGTGCCCCAAGAGTTGGAAGCGCTCCTTGAGCAGCTTGTGACATTCCTCCTGTGCATTCATTTAAAACTTGCACTGTAGGTTCAACGGTTTCTTCCGAGCGCTGTTTAATTTTTGAAATAATGTGATCTGCTTCAACTTTAGCGGCTGAAGCAGAATGCGAATGGACGTTAATTTCCTTCACTATATTTTCATCCAAGGTATGAATTCTTGCTTTGCATCGGCCTCTCTCTTCGCACCGCCAAAACTTTACAGTTCCATCGCTACTAAACTTATCAAACACATATATATACCCTTCAAAGTTAAATTTTTCTTTTCCACGTTGACTCAACAGCTGATTTTCCATAATGATTACTAATTTTTTTCATTAATCTGGTGGTTTTGGAAGGCTTATATAATAGTAATAGTAATTGCTTGCGGTTGGTAAATAGCTTCTTCACTTTAACAGTTTTCAAATTCAAATAAATTACATAATATACAGAGCCAACAGCCGCCCGGCGGCGAGTTGGCTGGCGGCGAGATGGCCGGCGGCGAGTTGGCCCGGCGGCGAGTTGACCCGGCGGCGAGTCGACTCGCGGCGAAATGGCCGCGGCGAGTTGGCCGCGGCGAGTCGGCCGCGGCGAGTTGTCCCAACCCCAGAACTTACAGGGTTGTATTTAGAATAATTGTCGTAGGAAAACCAATAGATAAAATCTGAAAATTTTTCGAAACAAAACACAATGTAAACTGTGTTTTATGGTTTCTCCTATGATAAATCATAAAATAAATTATATATTGTAAACTGCACTTAATTTATATTTATTATTTTTTGTCAAAACTACATGAAAATTGAAATAGAAGCTCATGAAATTCATTAGACAATGAAAATAATTGCTAATTAAAATATTATTAATAGTTGAAAAGAAATGAGATTGAAATTGATACCCACTAAAATATTAAAGTATTTATTTTAATATTTTATAATAAATTTCAAAATTACATTGTAATACAAAATATAAAAGAACGTGAAAACACAATGTGTTGTTGGAATACATATGAAATCAATTATTTCATTTTATTATTAACATACAATTCAACCAATTTATTTAAAATTAAATAGTTCGTCAAAATTTTTGAGCTATGAAATTGTAGAATAACTATCGGTTATGGTGTCTACTACATTACAGTAACAACAAATAATTTTTTTGGTTTACCACCGAATAAAACAAAATTAACATTTACTATTTAACATTAATTAAACCAGTCCTAGCTTTTAGATAAAGTGACAAAATCAATCAACCTGACAGATAACAAAATTCATTTCAGCCCACAATCAGACCAGGGTGGAATAGTAAAGCATAAACAATCAAACTTTATTTCCAAAAAATAGTGCATTGAAAAAATCTATGGGTTAGATCATAAATCATAGGGACATGAAAGATTCGAACTTTGACCGGCGATAATGAACTTCTGAGGTTTATTTTCTTAATTTTCTTTGAGTCACGAAATCTTTCGTTATTATGGAAATTTAAACAAATTAAAAAATTAATTTTTTGATTACCTATTTAATATTCTTTTCTTTTGATTTTATTATTATTTATCCGACTGTTAATAAATTGAATACCTAGTGCAATGTTTAATTCTTAGTACAACTTTATTTTCAATTACCAGAAAAGTGGACTCAAGACTCTCGCTTACCGCAACAGTTAGTAAAAAATCTCACTTGGAAAGTTGAAAACTTTTAAATGAACTTATTCATTAAATAAAAACTTCAAGAATAGATGGTTCATTTAAACAAATCACAAAAAAGATGTGAATTATATAAGTAAAATTTACAAAAAACGGAAAATTATTAAAATTTATATCACTTCAAATTAATTGAGTGGCAGCAGCATAATAGTTAAAAATAACGTTAATGAAGAATATCTCTTCAATGATGCCAGATGACCCGAATCGAGTCCAGTCATAACCAGGAATGAAGTCTGGCATACAATTTCAAACTCGAAGGATGGAAAAGCTCCTGGCCCTGACGATTTCCATTCAAAGTTTCTAAAACTTCTCGACAAGGATGGCTTGGGTTGGCTGACGAGAATCTTTGGTGAAATTCACGAATCTGGATAGATACTACGACCGTGGCTGTGACTTTTGTGACCATCCCTATGAAGTCTAGTATAAAAATGTTCTGATTTCAGAACTATTTATTGAAGGTGTTTTTAAAGACTGCTCATCAATAAATTTGCGGAGATTGTGAAGGGCACTTGGGAAGGACTCAGTTTGGTCTCAGGAATGCACTAGGAACAAGAGAAATATCCGGCGATGAGTAAGGCAGGACTGCATCCTCTCACCCTTATTATTTAATCTGATTTTTTTATGAATATTTCTAGAAGTATTGAATGATTTGGAGGAAGGAATAATAGTTAACAGGGAGTACATAAACAATATCAGATATGCAGATGACATGGAGTTTGGAAGATCTACAAGAACTGATGACCCGAGTAGCAGAGTCAAACGAACATTATGGATAGGCATTAAACACAAGAAGTAAGAAGACCAAGTACATGGTGGTGAGCAAGGAAACAATACCTCCGGGACAGTTGACCGAAAACAACAGCAATATAGAAAGGGTCAGGATATATACGTACCTCGGGACAACGGTGGATGAGCAATGGGATCATTCACTGGAAATTAGGTGCTGTATAGAAAGAGTCAGGGCCGCCTTTGTGAACATGTCTAGTATCTTCAAAAGTTACGATCTGAGCCTGGCAACAAAGATGAGATTGGCTCGTAGCAGACGTAAAATATATTGGTACGTCAATAACGGATCCGTTTAGGGCGGTAGCTGATAAAGTCAGAATAGCCACGATGATCGCTAACATTCGATAACGAATAAGCACCAAAGGAAGAAGAATGAAGAACAAGAAGAAATAGATGGGTTTTCTGATTTGGATATGTACCACTCCAGCGAAGCTACTATTGGTCTAGTAGTTAAAGCGGTCAATTGTTGATGATAAAATATCCGGTTTGAGTCCGGGAAGAGTCTAATTTTCTTTCCTCTTGTAAGCGTCTCTGTCCTTTAAAAGGGATGTTAATCTTGGGTCCACTTGGTTTGTTGCATCAATAGAACAAAATTAAACGAGAACTCTCATCGGATAGGTATTCCAGGCTTTGCTCACCAAAATAACTGGCTTCTCCAGCTTGGCTAATTCAGTTGAAGTATAATGTGAATTAGCAAACAAAATGCCTTTG
This sequence comes from Cantharis lateralis, assembly GCA_963170105.1. Classification (NCBI taxonomy): domain Eukaryota; kingdom Metazoa; phylum Arthropoda; class Insecta; order Coleoptera; family Cantharidae; genus Cantharis; species Cantharis lateralis. The sequence goes on from OY720626.1 coordinate 9,894,033, forward strand.
AGTGGAAAAAGATTGTAATTGTCAGGATTTATAAAAATAAAGATAAAATAATTAATTGCTTAAATGGGGAAGTTTCCTAAAAAAAAAAATACGTTTTTTTTTTTAAATTATCAAAGTAAATCAATTATTAAGGTACCCCTATTCGACGGTTTTTTATTATAATTGTTGAAAGCCCTAAAAATTCGATTTTAAAATCAAAAAATCCAAGATGGAGTAAAATTGGACAATTTTGATATGTGACAACGTCGCAATTTCAATATTTACATATATTCAATCTTCGATTATACACGTCATATGTACGTTACATGTATAAGACGGAGAGAAAATTATCTGTTGTGTAGGAAAAATGAGAACGTTCATTTCAATAAACGTCAATTCAACAAACGTCAAAATGCTAACCTCATATTTTGTACAAAGTTTACTACAAAATTTTGTACAAAATTAAGTACAACCGGTACAACAAAGAAACAGTTTTATATTTGGAGGTTAGCATTTTGACGTTTATTGAAATGAACGTTCTCATTTTTCCTACACAACAGATAATTTTCTCTCCGTCTTATACATGTAACGTACATATGACGTGTATAATCGAAGATTGAATATATGTAAATCTTGAAATTGCGACGTTGTCACATATCAAAATTGTCCAATTTTACTCCATCTTGGATTTTTTTGATTTTAAAATCGATTTTAGGCCCTTTAATGGACATATTTAAAAAAATGATCAATGAAGTACAAGGTCAAATACGTTTATGTTTCATTTTATGAAAAGACCCAAATTGAGGAAACTTCCCCATTACAGAGCAGTAAATTCAAGACCGCCCTAAAATAAGATAGGGGGACAACATTATCACTAACGTCAGTTAATTTGTTTGGGGGTTGATTACAAAACTATGAGAAATTGGCATAAGTAGTTAGCTAAAACCCACTCTGGGATGTATTACTAAAGTAAATGGGCGAATGAAATTTAAATGCTTGAGAGCGTAGCTAGACACTAATTTTTACGTCAATTATTAAATCTCATAGATTTGTAAAATAAATATTATTTATAAAATATAACAATTACCTACTCGTAGTTTATTCGGTAAAATTTTTAGTTCTATTCTTTTTACTTAAGAGCTAGGTCTTGTTATTTTCAATTGTATGTCAAGATGTCTACTTGTGGTCCTTATTAGTCCTATAAGTACGAATGATTCATCTTAATAGGTGCCAACCAGGCTAGAAAACCCGAAGATTGATATTGCGCGGTTATCATGCAACAGAAATCCACATACATAGTTCTATCGTATATTTTTACACTGCATTGTTAATCCATACTTTTCCGTTTCATTAAAATTATATTTATTTACCGAAGTAATGGCATAGATCCAGTTTCAGCCAATATCTGTGCTTCGGAGGGCACGTAAAACCTACGATTTGTCTTTATCATCAATAAAAAAAAATCAACACCGGCGTTGAAAGTAATTTTTTTCCGCACTAGTGCGTGAAATATCTCATTATGTAACTCAAATCAGTGTAGAAAGTGAGCTATTACGTAATGGTAATACAAAACCACATTTTTCCACCAAAATTTCATGAGAGCGGCAAAATTATAGTTTAATTTAGTTTTATATTGTTTGTTCAACCTTCAGGAATTGTTGTTTATGAAAATTTCTTGTAGATTGATCAAACGGATTCGTATATTATCTTCATTTGTATAGGTTTAAAATTTTTAAATTTGAATAACCAATTATTTCGCAAAAATTATCTTTGATCTTATTTCACCATTTTCCTTATACGCGGTTTCACATTACTCCTAGCATTTGCTTTTAAACGCAATTTCAGGAAACCCTTTTAAACATACCGTGTAGGTAAACCTCAAAAGGTAAACATGTTTATATTTTCATAAATTACAGTATCGATTTAAAACATATGACTCAAACTGTACAGGAAATAAATTATATGACCTATTTGCGTGATTAATTTATTCCAGTTGGCAAATTTTGACTTTGATGTTTAAGCTTTCCAAATAATATTAAAAAAAAAGTTTACTTCTAAACTCAAAAAACCTTCAATCTCTGGGATTTGAAGAGCAAGTTTACAAGGTTGTGCAAAAGTCATAAAAGCTCACATTGGTGCTCAAGGTAAGCTATCAATGCGATACCACCATGCGAAGTATTCAAAATAAATCCATACTTCGTAATTAATATTTTCCGAACGTGAACAGCATTTCAAAGTAAATAAAATTAATTAATTTTAATTTGTTATTCTTGAAACGTTCACGTAATCATTTTAGTTTTGTTGAAATAAAGATTCCTTTAGGGTTTTTGAATTAAGATTTATTACATCGCTAAAATTTATACCGACCACAAATATATTAATGGAAGAATCAGTTTCATTTTAGGGAAGTTTTAATGTAAAATATTTTTACGAACTATCCGAAGCACCCCGGTATAAAAAATAATTTGATTGTGAGCGTTGCACCGCGGGAAAAACATTTCGTGATTCAAATATTTAATTTAAATAATAAATTGTGTATATTTTCTCAAAAGAGGTCTCTAATTTAATAATTCATTAATGCAAAAAGTTGAAGAGAATGCAAACCGGCATCATTTTTCTTTCATCATTGTTTTTCATAAATGGTTGTCTTCGCAAAAAATCGATCCTTTCCTTTCTATTTCAATTATAACAATTTCGATTTGACAGTTGAGGATTTAATTAAATTTCTGAATAATTATTATTAAAGGAGGCAAAAAATCAAATGCGATGCCAAATTAAAACATCGAATTAGGGGGTTTGACGTAGGCCCCTATTGTTTATTTTAATTTCACATTTGAAGCACTTGGTATAAAAGATAAAATTTATACTCACCATTCTTTAACTTGCAACTTGAAACCAGGTCGCTCATTAATTCCTTATTTTTCTGAAAAATACAAGAAATCCACATTACGACGTAAGCAATAATTTTATAAAACTATCATTATAGAAAATGAAGTGCGAAAGCAACGACCGTAGGTGTTTATTTTGAGATTTGAACTGATAAATTTACTTGTTTGTGTGATGAAGGTACCATTATGATGAGATACACAAGGTACGCATTTATCAGATAAGATTAAATAATGAATTAATAGCAGCTTTAATGAACCAACCTTGATAATACAATTTGTTTACGCTACATACAGGTGACGCACAATAAATAATTTGTTGGTTAAAACAAATAATGTAAACATAATAATAATAACCTGATGAAATACACAATGAAACTTACACAAAGCAAAAGCTGATAATAATTAAGTTATGTTCTAATTTGAGAACACACGAGAAGTATAATATACAAACACAACACACTAACCACGAATGCAGTAGGTGTCAAATTGTCTTTAAGTGATTAAGTTCATTACAAAAAATTAGCACTAATTTTGTTAGAGCACCCACGTTTAATTCATATTTAGTATTCTGTGGACACTGCAGTTCATTTGCACGTATATAAAGTATGTTTACGGTTTAGCAAAACATGAAAATCAATAATTATTTATTTTGTCGAGCGCTTCACATAGGGGCGGATCCGCCAACAATCAAAAATAGGGCTACCCGGATCTGAGCAGAATCCAGGCCGGAAGCCACAAATAAATAATAATGTCCTAATAGGGCATGACATGCTGAAACCTGATTTGGCCCAGAGAATGTTGGGGAATACAATCAAATTTATTCCAAGGTTATTCCAAGTCCAAATTCCATTTTCTTTCCAAATTTTCTATTTATTCCAAAATCCCACTTAAAGACAATTTTACTTCAAAATACACAGCAATATATATAGGGGTTTCCGCCATCGTGGAGAATTTCTGAGGTGGTGACAGCTATTTTTAAAGCAATTTTTTGTATTTCTGTTTTCAAACGGCCATAGCACCAAAACCATTGATTTTTTAATACTAATTGAGTAGTGTACTCGGTAGAGAATTTAATAGGATACAAATTTGATTGAGAATTTTTTTTTTGTAAACCAACCAAACACTACCTTACAGATTTTCCACGGTGGAAGGGACATCCTGTAGATATGTCATTTGCCTATGCGGTATCGGCGGGAAAGTCGAGTGAATCCCAAAACAGAATATTAATGTAATACAGGCAATGACAAGTTAATCACGCGAGATTTAATGATACTCACGATTGTTTACCTTGAAGGCATGCATTTCAATATTAGTTTAAACTCAAAATTTATTTAAACTACCACGTAATATTTTTACCATTTGGTAAATTGGAGTTTAAGAGTTAGTGTGATATCATATCCAATAAAAGTGTCTGGACACCTGTCTGGAAAGTTTGTTTATGTCATTTGGTTTATGTGATAATATTTCAAGTTCTGCGATTATCTAGTTTAATTAATTAATTTAAACAGGATATTTCTAGCAGTTGGAGTCTCGGTTATAATTTAAACAGATAACAAGCGGAGTAATCTAGCAAATTTAAAAGCATTGCTGTATTATTGAAAAACTAGAGATTAGGTGGTCTGTTGGTTGCTATGTCTACCCAGTGATTAAATGTTGTAGGCCTGAGGGCGATCACTCTCCCACAACCCTCCAATTCATTAAAGATATTCAAGGGGGATATATGTCATGATTTGTATGTTCAAAAACATCATTACATTTTTTTATAATTATGTCTTTAAAACTTTTTAAATTGAATAAATAAAAGCAATTCCAAATTTGAATTATTTATTTAAACGCTTAATTTAACTTCGTAATACTTTTAATTAAAATTGGATAATGTAAAATAACTTAATTTAAAATTTATTTATATTAAGCAGGAGTTATCCCACATCAAAATATAAACTGCAATTATAAATATTTAGCGATTGTGTTATACCGAAGTGGATGATAAATCATGTTAAAATTTCTAAGACAGTTATATTGATAAATTTCAGAACACGTAAGTCAAAGTTTTAAAGTAAACTTTCTGAATGTACGTGGAAAAGCAAAAAGTGTGGATTGAAATTTTGATAACGAAACGTTCACAACGAATTTTAAATATTCAATTCATTAAACTCGTGGTAAGTGTCGGGTAAAATTAACGACACTATAAAACTTTTCTAATCACGTACTTGGATATTTAATCGGTTAGTTAAGTTTTATGTTACTACTGTAATCTCACCTAAAAGTTAGCGATATATTGATCAATTGGCTTTTAACCAGCGGATACAATTTTCAAAAATTCTAAAAGTCGCTAGCTAGAGTAGAATTTCAAATGATAATGCAAGGATAGGAAAAGCATCGCAACTGTAAACTTATGATATTGAATCGAGCGGTAGCAAAGACTGCATTTTGCAGCGGTTAAATTAAAAATATCATAAGAATGAATAAATCTTGATTAATATCGGTTCCGTCCGAAAATCATCCACTCAACCTCCGAAATTGTTACTCGTTGAGTTGCCTAACCACTGTTTTATAACGAAAATTTAAAAATAAGAAAAATGATCACTAACAAAAATTACAGTAAATTTAATAGTATGTAGATAAAAAACATCAATTATCTTAAAAGTTAAATTACAAAATGATAATTTATTCAAGTGCTTCGTCCTAGACGGAAGTTGATAATTTATCCATGTAACTCGAGCAAATTATGGACTAAAATGATTCAGAAGTACACGGTTCATAGTTCGGTAAGTAAATTTAGAACAAGGGAGTTCACGAATTTCTTAGGTTTGTTTAAAATGGGAGATTACAAAAATATGTTAAGTAATGCAATTTTTTTGTATAGCTACTACAAAGATTTCAGAAAAAGAGACACCTATTGTAACAATTTTATTAAATCGGAAGTTAAATTGTCGGGCATAGATTTATTAACTAATCCTTTTATATCTCTGTTGCTAATTTGTATTTCCGTCTTTCTCGATCAATGATAAAGAGAAAAAGGGGAACTCCAATTTAACATAGTCAATGTAACTTTGATACAATGTATGTTTAACTTTTTTTTTTTTTTTGATATAATGAAAATTAAAATATAATAAAATTTAATATAATAATAAATAGTAGTATATGAATGTTTATATCGTTTACAAGCTCATTAACACTAACCTACAATTATTAGAGTCAAAATTGAACAACCATGCAGTTATTTATTTATTTCAAGTAATACCTAAAAATTACATAATCCTTAATGTATTTCTGATTACGTTAAAGGTAATCGCACTTTGGAAATATATTGATAAAATTGTAAACATTATATTTTAGTGGAAACCGATTAAATAAACTTTATATATCGAAAAGAAAATTTAAATCTAGAATTTAATCTGTATTTACTATAAAGTTGTAAATTCGTAGCAATTACAACATCAAATATAATCTTAAGTACACAGAGGAGAGGGTGTAAATTAACGAGATTCGTTCTAACGTAAGTGGTTTTAGAAACCGACATATACCTACCTACCAGCTCCATGCATGGTATGACAAAAACTGGTATAATATACGTCAATGTATGTAGTTAGTAACTAAATACAGTTATGGAAATGTTTGGCGAAAGCTGCAGTTTTAATGGTTGCAAAGAAGCAGCTATTTTACTACTGTAACATGAATTGCTTTGTTAAATTACGTGTAAATGCAGCTATAATCTCTAACTAACGAAGGATGCATGTTGAATACACTTAAACTAGAAAGTACATTTGAGCTTAGTAAATGCCAGTTAGAGCTATTTGATTAAATGCGTTTGTAGTGGTAATAACCGCTTCAACTCTTGGCAAGTTACAAAATTAAATAACAAAGTTAAAACTTTTTAAAAACTTTAACCATATCAAAGAAACATTATTAGAAAAGAAATACCTACTCTTCCTCATTCTCAAAGCTATTACAGTTTTTTTATCTGCTGTTGTAAGTAAAAATATAATTCAGTTCGAATGCGGAATTGACTACCCTAATACTGCCTGTCCTTGCTCGGCTTTTAACTTAGTGTTAATGTTCTTATTGCAAATTTAAAGAACATATAAACATTTTCAGATTTTTCTTTATATTTTTAAAAATATAATAGTAAGAATTTGGCAGATGGTGAAGTATTCCAAACAATTAAGCTTGTCACAGGCACTGAACAAACTCATTAATTGTTTAGAAAGACACCTTAATCTAGCTTTCTAATCTACGTAGAAAGTAACAAATTAATATTTTACGTGTTTATAAGCAACAAAGTGAGCGTTGCAATGGGTAACCGGTAATAATTGCCAAAGTCAATAAAACTTCAGAATGAACTACTAATGATTGATCGTAGTTTGTTTTAAAATAGATAACCAAAAGGAATTACCTCGTATATAAGCCTAAAATCCTGTTGCTCGACACGAAGAAGTTCGCATGTTGTTTGTGTAACAACAGTAGTGTCTCGTGGAAGGTCTTGTAAAATCGATTCCCCGAAGGTTGCTCCAACACCTAACGTGCATAGCGTTACCGGTAACTGAAAAATAAAATCATTTCAGTCAAGACGTATTAAAAAGTACAAAAACTTTGAACTCCAAGTTTTTATTTCAAGCTAAAGTTTTTAAAGCACACGGAAAATTCTAAACTTAAATAACTTTTACAGCAACGAACGGTATTCGGATTTATTTTTTAAATCGCGAAAGAGCTGGAACAAAAAAGTAATTAAATTTTACATTGTTTGGACAATGTTTTACATCAGAATTGCATTCCTCATTCAGTTTCTCTAATAAACAAACGCTTTTATCAATACCATAATTATGCAAATTGTTTTAACGTTTAAACTTAGACGAACGTGGACTTGAAAATTAACAAGCAAAAACTTTTTGGTATGCAGATTTAGTTTACGTTTAAATTAACCTTGGGTAATCAAGCTTCTTAATTTTAGAGTAACACAATTAACGATGTTGTCTTTTGTTCCGTCTAATTCATTTCAATTCAAACAATAAATTGGTGCCAAGATCAAAGAGATTATATCCTTAAAATATATAAGCAGGTAAGTCAAAGTAAAGAATGTATACAGACCGTCATTTGAAAATCATGCTCTCTGCTAATTTGTTTGATTCACTTTTTTTGATTTTAAAAATTTAGAAAAAGAATTGTTTTATAGTTAGAACAACTGCACAGATTTGGAATTATACAAATACAAAACAGATTGCAACATTTAAGAATTCTTTGTTTTTATTTCCAAGTTTAATAAGAGAATGCCGTATGTTTTCAATTTTAAAGTTTTTACGAGTAATTCAATGTGCAACAACTTTCAAATTAATTACGTGTACTGAAACTACAGTAACTAGCACGAAATGTACTTACTCTGGGTGCAATATAGCTTTGGAAATTAGTTTGTATAAATATTTGCTTGGCAACTTCAAGGGATAATTCAAGTAAAAATATTTATTTATTTTTCTTTTGAAGTGTAAGTTTAACTTTAAATAATTTAAGCTTATAGAATTAATTAAAAACTTTAGCGAAATTATGTCTCTTATGTCGCACACCATTACATCAGAATGCGACAGCTAATTATTTATAACTTGACGCGTATAAAAAATAACTTAAATTGTTTATAATATTCTAAAAGGTTTTTTTAAGCCGAATTTAACTCAACATAAATAGTTATTCCTTTTAAATTAAAAAAAAAAATTTGTTCTATTACATTGAGTGCTGCGAGGTACAAACACATCAGATTAAAAAATCTAAAAAAAATTATTCGATTTTCTTGCACTATGTAAAACTTGTCGAGTAAAACATTTAATCACAGAACATTTGGAAGTACTGAGTGCTGAGATGGTAGTCTTAATCCGCATTCGGATACAGCATTGCATTTAAATAGAATAAATTAATGAACGATTTTTTAACAGTCCTGCAACTTTAACTTCAATGTTTTGAGGAAGAATAACGACTTTTTTGAAATTATCATAAAAAATCAACTCTCTTTTGTCGTCGGTGATGGGTGGTTGCAAAAAATAATTTGTAGTGGTGTGGTGCAAAATTGCGATATATATATTTATGGGACATACTGGTACTTGTTTTCTGATATCTCATGTAATTTGACCTGCTTAGAGTCCAGTCATGCTCTGTGAATTTTAAAGTTTGATATTAAAGTCGATACGACAAAAGACAGTTGATACTTTCAATTTTACCAGTAATAATGTCGAAAGTTAATTTATTCTGCTAATATTGATATTTATAGCAAAAATCTAGACGAAAATCTAGATATTAATAAAATATTATGCCAATATTACACTAAAATTTTATTGTAATTATATATTATACATATTGGTATAATAATCATAGTAAATATTAGCAATCAATATAGTAACAATATTGAGTTGAAATTCTTAGCCAATATTGGTTTACTAGACAGTTAAAATATTACTAATCAATATTGATATATTTATCAATATTGCTATACATCATTAGATCAATATTATAAGGCAATATTGCATCAATATTACAAAATAATTGCTAATTTTCGTTTTACATATTTAATACCTACTGCAGTTTGAGCTGTATATAACTTATATATATGATTTTTTGTGTAAATTCGCCATAAATTTTACATAATTCTGAACTAAACTTGTAGAAAAATTCAATTTAAGCCCATTAAGTGTAAGATTTAAGTTTATCTACCGAGTAGCTCCGGGATCGTGTCTAAAACTTTGGAGTTAAGTGACGAGTGTTTATCACTCACTCCCCGTACTTATGCCTGCTTTATTTCTTGATTTCCCATAGGGAAATCGCTTTTTCATTGCTACTTACTTAATTAATGTTAAATATCGCGGGGAGATTTTATTGTTGATTGTGCTCTTATCAGCACACTTACTCCGCTTACCCAAAATTTAATACCATAAATTTTACTCTTTAATAATCAAATTTCATCACTGCTCTTACATACTCGTAAATTCAATAAAACCAATTTTCGACGTCGAAACCTGTCATTAGCTTATTAAATTAGCCGAGCAGCTGTTGACTCTAAGGAACCCGGTTCAAATCCGGGAAGAGTCAAAAAATTTTCAGATTGCAGTCTCTGTGCTTCGGAGAGCACGTTAAGCCGGCGGTTCCCCTGGATTGATGATTGCCATACCATCAACCATTATTAATCAAGGTTATAGGTATTCCCCAACTCGGTTTAAGCAGCCGTGGGGTCTATCCAGAAGTGGACGGAAAATGGGCTGAAGAAGAAGTATATAAGAATTTTCCAAAACCAAACATTTTAAGTTTTCATATTTAAATTACAGTAGAGCGTCGATAATCCGGAAGTCAGAAGTCCGGACCGTCGATAATCCGGATTCAATTCCGGTGGAATTTTTTTTTACATAGTATGCATTAAACTTTTATTAAAATACTACATTATAAGTTCATATTAATTAATAGTTTTATTTATCTGCTCCAATTATTTAACCCCCAAGTGAATTATTAACGGTTTTAGCAAGCTTTCTTTTTGTTATGAACTCAAATAACCATTTTTTGATTCTTTTTGAAAATCCGGACATTTTGAGAATCCAGATAAGGTCCGGTCACAATTGATCCGGATTATCGACGCTCTACTGTATATTATTTAATCAAGGAAGAACAAAATCACGGCCGTCGGCATTAAACCTCCCCCCCCCCCGGAATTACCTCTTTATCTTCATTTTTTCCCAAAAATCTTGATGCTGTGCATTCTTAAACAAAATGAAATTAAAGGTAACTTTACAGTGTGAAATCGTGAAATATTAATAATAATAAATATTAGTTATTATCGATCTTATGATTGTATTAAATATTTTCATTTTCCATCTTTTGTTTTTACATAAAACAATCTTCGGATTAGGTTTCCATAATTCAGGAACAACACGTTCGTTCTGTTACTTTTCATACGTAAATTCAAGTTCTGGTGAAACAATGCAATTATTATTTTCATTTGGATGTCAGTCAAACTTTACATAACCTTTTCCAACTTTTAAGTTTTTCTTTTTGCAATCCATTTCCAAATTTTTTATAACACTTTTTAAAATCCAATTTCAAAATTTACCAAAACATTCCATTTGAAAATTCGATATTCTCTTCGAATTTAAAAATAACCACTTTCTATTTTTTTCAAATCATTTTTCACTATAGATACCAGCTTTTTTTTTTCTTGAATCCAAAATTATTAATTCTGTATTTGCTATAAAATTTATCTTCATCAACGTTTTTATTTCTATATGCTTTTCTTATTTTATCAAACTTTCTAAATCCAATATTTTTATTTTCCACTTCAATGATTTTTAATTTTCCTAGAAAATGATCATCTGTTTTTGTGTCTTCAATCTCTTCTATCTCCCAACAAAATTTAAATTAAGATTCAATCTATTGATGGCAATAATGGAGAGATTTCAACTTAGCAGGAGGTTGTGGAAGAGGATAGGATGGAATTATGGAATCTATGCGATCTATAGGATTTTTTGAAAATTTTGAATTTACTTTGGTATAATAAATGGTTAGAGGTAGTATTCTACGGCTGTCCCCCTTCAAAGTATCTAGGAAAGAAAACCAATGAATATTCTTTTCTGCACAAGATCCAGGTTGTCCAGAGCAGATGCCTTCGTCACGCCTTCAGCAGCCCATATTACTTCATCAACAGGCGCCTGCACGCAGACGCCAAGATGGACACCATCGTCGGACATATCCGTAAGCAGTCAGAAAAGCTATATCAATCCACCTCTTTTACAGGAAATCCGCTCATCGTAGGACTCACCAGGCGAAAACTTGGGGCACTCCCGCCCAAAGGACATCCTGCTCCAGCCCGGCTAAACGACAAACCTCCAACCGATATAGGCGACTTAATAAATAAACTCTTTCCACAGGTCTCTCCTCGGGAACTATCACTTGGGGACACACACCATCAGGCCACTTGGCGGCCACACGAACACCGCAACCGCGGTCTTGGAACAGGTTACTTTTATATACCCTCGTAAAATCGTACTTCCCCCTTGCCTTTTTCAGGGTCAGCCGACCCAGCCAGTCACAGCTCAGCGCTGCCCAAAGAAGACAACACCTCCAAAATCCAACGCCAGCCGCCTGCATCAGATGAAGGAGATATGGGGTCCACTCCCGGCACTCCGTCAAGTCATCAAGTTCATCGTTCATCGTAGGTGGAGAGAGTGCGTGCTTCATTCCACTGCATGAGCTCGTCGGGTCCACTACGAACGAGCGCAATTGCGTTCCAATTATTGTTTTATTTAGCACCGGGGTTGGGAAAACGGCCCGGAGCCGCCCGAAGGGCGTGCGGATTTGCCCCTGACATTGGCAAATCTCGGATCCCAGCCTTCGAATTTCGTAATTTTTCGAGTGTTCTGCCCGTCGGGGGATGTTTTTAATGAGTTTAGCGAGCGAGAGTTAGCGGAGAGTCGATTTTGACTGGTTGTGCAACCACGGAAAATCTCGGATCCAGAATTTTTGTTAATTTTGGAAAAACTATGGACCACCTCATAAGAAAGCTAAAATTGTGCTGTTTCAGAATATTTATAGGTTTTCTTTCCTACTTTGAAGGGGGACAGCCGTAGAATACTATCTCTAACCGATTGCCCATACTCAGCCTCAAGAATAAAAAAGTTAAGTTAGATTAGGTTGGGTATGGTTAGGTCAGGTTAGTTTTAGGTTTTAAGTTAGGCTTTCAAATAAATTCAAAGCTGCAATTTTTAACAATTCTGATTGCTAAACTTGTTCGAAGAGTTGTATTATTCAAAATCAAGTGGAATACCTTTAAAAAACTAGCATTTTCATTCTCGTCATGTACAATAAAAAACACCACGTTTTCCTAAAAGTACACTTTCTCATCCAGAACAAATGCAGGCTATATTTTACGGTAAAATATTTGTGTTTAACCGCAAAGCAAAATATTTCCTCTTATAGGTAAGACGCTTTTCTTTGTTAGTTATTAAATTATTAATTCAGTAATGTTCCGGCGTGTTTATTAGCCAAGTTGGCGGCTGTATAATTCCGGAAACCGTTAAGAGACCCTGGAATATTCATAGAGTACCTTGCATTATACGCTACAGTAGTTGTAATATTCCCATGGGAAGATGCAACAACGAAGTTGTTTATTTGATATGTTAAATAGTGTATGGATGGTCAGGAACATCTTGTAATTAATCCCCAAGAAATTTAAATAAATGTTTAAATTAAAAGCAAATATGCTAATGAATTTTGCAGCAGCAAAGTAAGTAATGAAATGTAATACAGGATGATTGAGAATTTCGCTTCCGAAATTTTTTGTAACATAAATTCTGATCGCTGCAAGGTGGAACGAAATATAATAAGGTTTTCAAACAAATATTAATATTTTATTATTCTAAATTTCGTAATTTCCCCCGAGATAAAAACATTATTTGCATTTTGAATTTTCAATGCGTAAGATATTAAAAATTTAATTACTATAAAATTTTTAATGCCTACAAATTAGAAAGCTTTAAGTTCATATCAAATAGGAGGGCTTTAATTTGAGCGGTGAAATTAATTAAAAATTGTTTATGCAGTTGATTTTCATAATTGACACTACTAACTCATATTAAATTAGAAACAGTAATTATAAAATATGGACAGACATCCATTTATTTCTACAGCAGATACCTCGAGTTGAATTGCATTCGAGTAAGTTCATCTACCATTAGGTTGCTTTGCAGAGATCTGCCTGGTTGAATTAACCGATATAATCAGAATCTGATAAAACGCATTTAAGTGAAAGAATAGATATAAAGGAAACTCCTTCTCCAGTGAAATTTTCTCATCCGAAGTAAGCATTTTATTTATAGCAGAGATTTTGTCTCCTTCGCATAGGCAAATGTGACTGGTTGCATCTTGCAATTGTGAAATTTAAAAGGAGCTTAGCTGAAATCACTGTTTGCAAAGCCGTCTGTTTAAACTACAATTCTGAAGGGTCCCTGGTGAAGCCACCTGTTTTCCTGTTGCAAATAGATTCCCTGAAAGCGAAAGCTGTTTTTTGTCGCATAGTGAAGGAATCAGCGCACGAAGCTATCTTTGTTTGCTAATAAAATTTTTTATCAAGCATTTTTTCAATTTTCAGGAACAGGTAAGCGTGCTTTCTTAGTTGAGTAACTACAGCAAATAATACTACAATTTGAATTGCAAACATTAAGTTTAAGTTACAATGGTAGTTGCTAATAAAATTTGACGAATACACGGATTTATGTGTACATTTGCTTGGTATATACGTAAATTAATTGCCTCTAAGGGTAAATTCCAAGATTGAACATTCCCGAAATATAATTTTCCCTTTTGCTGACAACAAAGTTGCAAATACAGTAAGAATAATTGTGCGGACTAACACAAGAGATTTGTATACTCGAATCGTTATAGAAAGTTTTAATCTCTATTCGACTAGGGTGAACCTTTAACGACTTGTGACGTTTTACGGTTACTTATGTACAAAGCGATTGCACTTGAAGTTACATTCGAAAGCTTACACTGAGTAAGTAAACAAGTTGGCAGGATAATTGGTATGCAAAATTTTTTTGATAATTTTATTTTAACTGATCTGTTCTTTTGTATTGTGCTGGGGGAAGACACTCAAACTGCTTTTAGTTTAATCTCCAATCGAGCAGAAATATCTCCCAATTTATTCTTTTGTAAAATTTTTATACGACTTGTTTGTTTAAACCACGTTACAAGCTGCTTTGACAACTTTATTCTTAAACATACAAAAACTTAGTTCCGATTTTGAAAAACGTCCTACAACACTAACATCGACGAGCTACAAATTTGCCTATTGAGTCAATTGATTTAAAATAAATTCTGATTAAATGAAATATAAAACGTTTCAGCTTCGGAATATAAAATTCAATAAAAAGACAATACAAAACGATCTATCTGAGAGTAAAATAAATATCTTCAAAATTTATATATCAAAGAATTTACACAAAAAGGAATCAAATGTCTGCATTAGAAAAATTGTAAGAGTATCTCTTAATTTAAATAAAACCATGAAAACGAATTGATTGAAAAACGCGAAAGTATTAAATTTCTTCGTCTTGCCAAATTTATATTATTTGATCAATTAGCAAACGAGTAAAGCGTAAGTTAATTTAGACAATTTTGCTTTTAGCTTAACAACACAAAATTGTTAAGTTACACAAAATTAATTTTCAATTTTCTTGTAGTTTTCCGACGCTTTCTACTAACATCTGGTCCCTTAAGTGTTTTATAAAACTTGGGTTATCAAACTTATAATTCATACGGTCGCTTAAAATTGTAATAATATAAAAAAAAAGAAATATTGTATCTATAAAAAATATTTTCACTTTATCTGAAGATAAAATAAATTTATTTAGTACGTTTGACGGCATTGTGCACATTATTTTGATTGATATAATGGATGCCAATATTTGAATCATTGGATGATTTCGATGGCTGAATTCCGTCCGTATATTTAAGTTTAAATTTATACAAGACTAGCTTTTGTACTAGGCGTTATGTTCTGTTTACACTAACACTACATAGAAAATTAAATATCCAATTTACATCAGAAATAAATAATTCGATTTTTACTTCCATTTCATGTGTTCTGTTTATTCATTATTTCGAAATATAAAAGTTAAGAACCAATAGAACAGCAATCACACACACCACTGCACCACCACCTTCAAATTACCACGCAAAATATCATATTATTGTAAATTTTGGTGTCGTCCACATATGACGATATTGAGGATAAGATCAAGGATGGTAGATCTGCACAGTATATAAGAAATAACAATGGACCAAGCACAGATCTTTGGGGAACACCACTGAGAACGAATGCATTGCAAGTGAACCGTCCGTTCAATTCGCACCCTGAAGGTTCGATTACTAGTGCCCGGTTTCTTCATACGTAATTAACAGCTCAGTTAAGTTGACAAGCTACACAAATACACGAGTACGAATTCTTTTATAAAAATGTTTAATTTTTATTCGTGTTTGTCCGGAACAGCTTGTCACTTAACTGAGCTGTTAGGTATATGAAGAAACCGGGCATAAATAAATGCGCCAATTTACTAATTACACTAAATTACTCTATCAAATGCTTTCAAAAATCCAAATAAATTATGTCTACTGAGAAGTTACAGCAAGACGAGAACTCTATTCGTTAGTTAGGGTACGTTTATGTTGGAGCTGTGATAAGTGATAAGAGTGAAAAAATTTCTTATCTCTAATCGCTGTTCTATGAATTAACGTTGGCTTTGCGTGCTGCTTCAACATAAACAGTCACATAATACTTCAACGGTTTGTTTTTCTCTGCTTCACTAGTATCGCGGCTTTTAGCGGTTATCACAGCTCCAACATAAACGTATCCTTAGTTATGATAGCTACGATTCAAGTATTACATTGTTGTCAATAAAACACACTATCATATCTTCGGCAGTTATAATTTTCATTAATTTGGTTACTATTGGAGGAAAGCTGATTAGACGATAGTTTGTTTGTCACAACAATGAGTTGTTCATGATCAACGATATACCTGATTATTACCCTCGAGCTGTTTCACACTCATTTCCGACGAATCGGAGAGCCGCATTTGGAGCTGTCTGAGCGGAGACAGGTGCTTGTGTACACGTCATGTGATCTGTCGATCGATGATTGGCCCAATTCTCTACGATCGAATATTGCCCGGTCAATATTCGATCGAATATTGCCCTTGGGACATATTTGAACGGCTTGCGGACACGTGACATTTATATCGCCAGTCCGCTTCATACTACATATTCGTTCGCCATCGAAAGCCAACCAGCAAGACTTCTAACTGCAGCGTAAATTGATTTCAGCGCAAGTTTGATCGCATATGCTTATAATTATAATACACACGAATTTTGTATATATCTATCGATTTTGAAAATCTCTGTAGTGAGTTTTGGGTGTTTGATCAATTACAACAAATTAACGAATGATTTTGGTAAAAAAATTCATTTATGAACCTAATTGTAAATAAAATTTTGTATCGAATTGTACTAGGGCATAACTGTAAGATAAAAAATAGTATTGTGATAAAATTGGATTCAAGATAATTTTATACAATGTCAGAAAATGTATGTATAAAATGGTCAATTTTAAAGTTTTCGTTAATTCATTTGCATGCGTTTCTGGCAAGAGGGCGCTAATTAGCAAAACGTCACGAAAAAATTACACAATAAAAAGTTTTGAAATTTTACTATTTAGCACCGTTTTGTCATAATCCGGTCCGTTTCTTGATAAAATTAATTGTAAAAATCGAATTTAGTTAAAAAATTTGTAATCTCCATTTTTTAAAGTACAATGAATGGAAAAATACAGCCATAAAATATTAATGTTGTAGCATGCTTCCTTCACTCGTAGTGCGTGCATTCCTGATTAGATGGTGCTAATTATGCATTTTTTGACAATAGGTGACATATTGAAAAAAAATTTAAATATCGAATTTTTTATTCTCGATTAATAATCATTTAAACAGCCCTCGGGCGCGGAAAAATATCTTGAGTATTTGCCTTCGACCAGGCCTCTCGCCTGCTTTCCCTCGGGCTGCGCCCTCGCGAAAGCAATACTCAAGGCCTGTCCTCAGGAAATACTCGAATATTTCCCGCTCCCTAGGGCTGTTACATATGATTATCTCGCCAGAATATTTTGTTCGACGCTAAAATGATAAAATCAACTCCAATTCGAGCTTTTCCGGTAATTACAAAATTAAATTTATTGACGCCATATAATTCTATTAAACGCAATGCTATCTTATTAATGCAAATTAAATTTAGTTTCATAATTTGAAATGCAAAACTAAGCCATAGTACAAAAACTACATCCCCAACAATAATATTCCCGAAATTACATATGTACGTGCATGACCTATTATGTGTAATAATTGAATATAAATATTAATTTTAACAACTTAATTAGTTCAGTTAGCAGTTGTATTTAACATTCTGCTTTTAAATTGCAAATTTAAAAAGTTAATAGTTTTATTTTTTAATTTGTGATGTCACTTACAAGATAATATTTTTTTTACGTATCAACAAAAAAAAAGTGTTATTATAATAATAGGCCACGCGACAAAATTTATAGGGGTGGGTGTGCGATGCAATAAATTTTATATTTTGTTTTTATTCGTTTATTAAGTGCTTTCGAAAATATGAGCGTATAACTAATATAACTTTCATAAAGTAAATTTGAAATCTAACACGTAATAATTCAATCTGAATGTAAATAGAAGCTACGATAAAGCTTTATGCTGTTAGTGGAACAAAATGGAGAATTAAGCATTATGTTGTTTCGATTTTGGAAGGACGTTTAAATAACGAGTAGGATTACCTACTTTGGCATAATGTAGTACTGACCCGAAAGAAAAAGGCGGACCAAGATTCCCTTGGGAGGACAAAATATTTATGACTCCCTATACACAGCGTTAATTAATATTCATTCAATTTCTGAATAATTACCAACTTTTTATTATTGTAATATTATGCAAATTCTGTAATAGTACCTGAAATATTTATTTAGGTGCTTCTATTCGAAAATATTACAATATGATACATTATTATGTTTTGTGGTAGCTGATAAAAGCATAAATATTTAATCAACAGTTTTATTATATCAATCCATAAAAGCGAGTTAAAACGTATGATCCTTGAATTTTTGATTCGGCATACATTTCAAGTATTTCATAAATATTTCAAAACGTATGCATATAGAATAGTACACACCCAAGCTTTTTTTTTAATTGATTTTTAATTTAATCAAATTATAATATTATCAAGTTCTGGTATTATCAGCTATAAACTGGGGAGATGGGATCTTCAAATTCATATTTCAAAAAGTGCAGGTATGACGTACCTACTCGTAAATCATATGAATAAATTAAAAATTTTACACTATGCATGAACACTTTAAGGTAAATGCAAAAAGGTTTTTTATGAGCTTTTAAAGCTTACTCCACTACTTACATGTTCAATGAAAGCTTCCAGGAGTATCCATCATAAAAAATATTGTCACGTAGACCACTTTTGAAGAAAATAATAATAAAATGAAAACTAAAATTTATATTCAAAAATATACGACTGCTTATTATTAAAGTTTAATGTTTTGAATAAAAGTTTAATAACAAGCAAAAGCATCAAAAACAACGAATCATCTTGAAAATATTTCGTTTTAATAATTGAACGGATTCTGCCATGCATTAAAATTTGCCCCGTAAAATAATCCATTTATTAACATCCACTACATATTTTTATAATTAACGACCGTTATTGATGGTCCTTTTTTCAGCAGTTTAAGAAATTGACATTTAAATAAATTATTATTTCGTGTGCAAATTTCAAACCATTTACAAAAAATGTCAATTAACTTGTAAGTTAATGGCGACATCCAATAGAATATTGGAATCATACCAATTGTCACAAGCATAATTGGAAGAACGAACGAAGATGGTTGAAGATTTTATTTTCAAGTTTCAGAAATTAGCAACTTCCAGAAAAAAATTTCAATAATTGACTAGACTAGACAATTTCAATATTATTTCACTCAAGTTTCAAATTAAGTTTAATCTGCTTTTAAATTTTTATTATGATATAATATAATATTATTATATTATGCTTGTCTGTCATATTTGCTACTACTAATTTAGATAATCGGTTCGATATTCATCTTGTCTGCGGAAAGGATTTATTTTGTACATTTTGTCTATCCGATATTGGTTTCTCCACGTAATAATCCGTAGACTGTTGTGCTGCAGTTGAGTGTTCGCGTTTTGCTGCTTCAGAAGATTTGATTCCAGTTTCGATAGTATTAAATTATAAATACCTATTCCTCGAACTTCAAAACACAATTATATTTCATGTATGTAAATTTTATACGCTTAAACAGATATTTACATATTACGTATACACAATTTGCTTATTCTATAGAGTACAGCCAAACCGATAGTTTCAGTTATCCTCTCGGATTCTTGGGTACAAATTTGTGTAGTAAATCTTTAATTTGTCAATTTTAAATTGTATTTTACAGTGTTACATATAATATCACAAGTAAAATGTATTGGTTTCCCTACCTACATACAATCACATTTTTTGTAATATTCCATATTTTATAAAAAATCTTAGATATGACATGACATTTCTGAAAATGTGTATATATAATATAACTGGCAGACGCTTATAACGGAGATACATAAATATGCAAACTAAAATCGAATAAAAATGTTTATACATACTTTTTAATACTTTCTTATACTAAAAGAACTATAAAATTTAAATAATATGGTGCAACCGTAATAAAACTAGAGGAAAATGCAAAAATGGCTTTTACATTGTATAGATGATATTTTTGGATTTTACTTTTACATTCGCCATTTATGCCAAGAAAATTATGAAAATCCTGAGTCCGTCTCTGTTCAAATAATGTAATTCTTGGGAAAACAAAGATGTCGCCTGTTTTATTTGAAAATGGGAAACTTGAGATAAAATTCTAGCAAAATTAATAAAATTTGCTATTCGCAAAGCACCGTTACAGAAAGAAATTATAGTTTCCGCGATTAAGCCTGCGACTTATAATCATAATAGAAAGTTTCAGTTGTTTGTTCCCTAGAAAAAGTAAGAGGATATTATCTTAGGAAAAAGGAGGAATCGAATCTTATCTTGGTCTTAAAAAAGTTAGTTTTTGAAAATAATTTTATCCAAGTTATTTTTGTGCACAATAGTAGGAATATTATTATTTTACTAAATAATTGCGTGTATTAAATTGTAACTTTATTTTCATTCCAGTTTAAAATTAGTTATTTGACTTTGTTGAATTGGTACTTTATCTTCATCAAGATTAAATTATGTATGTGTTATGTTAAATTCGGACCACACTCGGACTTTATTTTCATTCCGGGTTGAATTAATGATTGGACTTTATTAAGACCGTATTATCTTGCCCTTATCAAGATTAACCTTTTTTTTTTTAATCTGCAAGATTAATTGTTTTTATGAACAAATCAAGAATTCTAGTAATCGTTCAGGTCTTGTCCCTTTTCTGATGAGAAAGATATCCTAATGTAATTAAAAATGCAGTGGAAATCGAAGGGTAGAGATGGGGGAGAATAATGGCAAAATCGAGAGGTCGATAAAATAGAAAACCCCACGTATCATAATTGTCCAATTCTTTCTCTGTTAATTAAACTACCTATGAAATTGGACACTTTTATGACTTTTAAGGAAACGTTACAATGTCAATAATCTCTCGACGAAATTTACACTTCGTCCTTCATCATCTTAAAATGGAAAAAAATAATTTAAACAATAAATAAAAATATGTACTTTTATAATAACGGTTTTTTATGTAGAATCAAATTTCAAACGTTTGTGGAAAATTCTCTAGATATTTATACAGCCCACAGAAATTGATTTTGGAAAATACAAGATCTCAATGAGGTCGACCTATAAAATATATTTGAAGCTGTTTAATCTTCCCTAAATAAAAATAAATACGATTTAAACTAGCACAAACGATTTATCATAAATTTTTATTTTAAATTTAGACTGTGAAAGTTGGTGGTATTTCTCCTTTTCATCTCTTGCAGACCAACAACAATTATTAGTAATGTCATTTGTTGAAAAAATGTAAAAAAGGTAAAAGATCGGGAGTCTAATTATTACAGTGTCAAATACGATTAATTTTTAACAACAGAGTTTTTACCGCTCAAAAGGCGGAATTGTAATGGTTGTGTTTATGAAGCTCATTGTAAATTTGTTTTAAACAATAATTTTATTGTATATTTTTCTCTTTGCAGTTTCCAACGCAATTATGTTTAATATAAAGTTATTTATTTACTTAATAAACCAAATGCTTATTTTAATTAAAGCAATTTTGCTTAAAATAACTACGCATTATTGCGTTCAAATTATATTTCATTTTATAATAAAAATAAGTAGAAATTTTAGTAAACCCTAACCGATTCATAATTTACAGCATTAAAACCACAAAATTAGTTACAAATTAGGAATTTGGACTCCAATTATTTAGAAGATTCATTCTGAATAACTGGGCTGTTAAATCGTGCAAACCTACATGGTTCCTGAAGGGGGTGGTGTGGCGGTTAATGTGCACACACATTCAAACATCATTCTAGATTTGAATGCAGATTAAGAGATACAACGTGTATGTTTTCGCACAATTCAACAAACTTCAGACAAAAGGAACAAGAGAATTTCAACATTTTAATTTCGGCGCTATGACAGGTTGAGCAAAAAGGATTGCGTTAAGTTAAACTGTCGTCGTGCGAAATTTCAAAAAGATCGCTTTAGTTTGATATCCCAGTGTTTATTTAGCCTTTCAAGATATACACTTTATTAGACACATTTAGCAGTAAAAATAATTAAAATTATAAACCCGAAATATTAAAATTTGTTATTTATTTAAATTTGGAAGTAAATTTGAAATTCCGAATTAATATAGGAAATAATTTTTAATCAGTTTGAAACAAAATTTCTCATTTGAATCGAAATTTATGTATTAATCTATGTTAGGTCGTATTAACTCTTCGTTACGGAGTATGGAAATCTTAACTTATAAATTATGAGATATTAAATTCACGTTACCTTGCCCTCTGAATTAAGTCTGTATATTCCCTTTTGAGACCACATGATTACTGCACGTTTAGGATCACAATCATTTTAATTAATTTTGCATATTTATCATTAATTTGGTTCACTTAATTAATCACACAAATTGTACGCAACACGTGAATATTCACTTACATCAAATTTATTAATGGATTAAACACAATAGGAAATGAACCCGATAAATTTTATGCAGTTAGTTATAAAATAATCAAACAGACGAAATTTTATAGTTACAAAATAATATGACGAAGTAATATTGCCGAAAGATAGCAGTATTTTTATCTTGCGTAGGTGGTATTATTGATATTATCTGCTCAACCATATAAAACAATCATTTTATTAGTCCTAATAAGCTAAATATATCTGACGCTATTTTTAAGGATAATTGCTTAAGGTATTTAGCTCCAGGTGAACTGTTTCTGGTTTATACATAACAAACCAAGCCAAAATTTTAATTTAATAAATTGTATAATTATAAAATCTAATAACCATCTGATTAAAACTTGAAAATTCGAAGTCTCTTGATGTATCATATATGCGGCATCCAACCAAAATGAAAGCACTGTAAAGTAAATATTTGATCTTAATTACTGGAGCTTATCGTGGATTATTGAACGTAGGTAATGTAATGTAAAGATACAAAAAATAACCAATTTCCTCCACCGAATTTCTAAATTATCCCTTTTAGATATTGTTGCATTTCCTTTGTTATAATAAAAAACTGAAATGCAAACGTAAACTTTCGGTTTTTACTTCATTTTCATTAAAAATTTTGCTGTAACCGTAACGAGGAACTCTTGTTAGAACGCTTACAATAGCGAAATGAAAGGATAGGTTCGTTATTAATTAATTAAATTACAAAGTTTTAAAATTTTAGAAAATGCACAAAAATTGTCAATTTAAAATATTTTAGTTAGAAAGTCTTTTACTTGATGAAACAAGATTATTTAAAACGTTTTTTAATAAAATAATGCACTTATTTTAAAGAAAATAACGCGGATACCATTAAATATTTTAAGATTAAAGGATTCAAGCAGTGCTTAATCTTAGGGGTTCATTAAAATTTTGAAAGAGCTTTTAAAATTGCAATAAACGGTACGGAAAAATTTTCAACACGAAATATTATAAAATTTATATTTTATAACGAAAATTCGGCGCATTATACACAGTCGAAAAAAGATTACTACCACAATAAATAATAAACAAATCTTTTTCTAAATAAACGGAAATGTGAACGATATAACATTTTGTGCTATCTTGAAATAAAATTGGAAGTCCGGAAATGTGTATCTTGTATCTACATGAAAAGCGATTGTTTTCAATTCTAAAATCATATATGGTTGCAAAAATTTTAATTAAAATATATTTTATAAAGGTATAAATGGTATTTTGTATAAAATAACTGGTCCCTAGATATTGCAAGGTTTGTAAAAATTTAAATTAAAATTAAATAAGCGTAAAAACAACAAAACACTGCATTATTGTTTTTTGCTTTGTAATAATTAGGTTGGAGGAAACTGAATTATTATGAATATCTAAGAATGTTGTCTTTTGTATTTTATAAGCTCAGCAAAAACCAGAGCACTTATATAAATTCGAAATTAAATTAAAAAATAATTTCAAGTATACCTGAGAGGTAATTGTGGTCTATATTGATATTTTATATAAAAATATTTAATAAAATATTTTTACTCTTCGAGTAAAAAATTATTTGTTGTTTATTTTAGTTTACTAGTCCTGAAGTTTTCCATTTAGTATTAGCTTTAAAATTTGAATAGTTTTTACAAAGGGAGCATAGCTGTTTGTTGGAAAATTGTTTATTTGTTGAAGTTTAAAATTTTATTTTATTTTTGTGATTTTTGGAATTTCCGCTAGTTAGTTGACTTGACGCCAACTAGCGGTGGAGACAGGCCATAAGTGAAAAATAAGCAATTAAAAATTAAAAATTTATATTATAATAAAACTAGAACGTAATTTTGAATAAGATTGTGTTTGATTTAAATTGATAATTAAGATAATATTTGAGATTTCATTTTGGAAAGAAGATTAAATTGAAAAAGTAGAACAGAAGTTAATATTCAGATAGAGAAGGTAATAGAAGACAATTTTAGGCTTTTAATCTAGAAAGTGAATGCTGCATTTTTGTTTATGCAGAAAATGTAAGTGTTACACTGCAGACTCACTACGAATAACAGTTTAATTTTGAACTTGCTAATATTTTTTAGCTGAACACTAATTTAGTTATAGTATCGAGAGTGTTATGCTTTAATCTTGAAAGCTCACTACCCAACTACCTCCGCATATGAATTTTGTTGATTTAAAATTCCACATGCTGATAAAGTTATAGTTAATATTATACAGACCAGTACAGATGGTCCTAGATTGTTATCTTTCAAACCAAGTGAATTGCCCCAGTTAAACATATTTGAGCGAAAGATTACTTTAATTATTTGGTGTTGCATTCGAAATTTTGCTCAAAAAATCAGATCCATCATCAGTTTGGTTCTTAGTATTTGAGACATCAGATAAGCTCATATCTATACAATGCAAATTAGTAGATATGTATATAATATGTACGAGTATATGGTGCATTTGCTTTCATTGCTAATCTGGTTTCAGAAAAATGCATGTTTACTTGGAACGTCTTCAAATTTTGAATTATTTACAGTGGTATTACCTTACAATTAAATTATATTAGATTTAGTGGCGGCTTGTCCGGGTAGGCACGGGAGGTAGTGCCTCACCTAGTTTCATACTTGGCTTATAAAATTATTGAAGTGAAACTTCTGTTTAAAATTTATTGCAATAAGGGGAAATAAGAGCGGGAACTGAACGCGAAAGGCTTTGGTAACAACTTTCAGAAACAACGCGTTTGTCGATCTTTCGGTAAATAAAAATTAGGGTCTTTCAAATATCAAGACTATAATGCCGCCGTATAAGTTAATTAAATTAATTATTAAAAATTACGAGTTTAAAAAAGGTAGAAAAAGCACAAAAAGGCTTATTGATTGCATTCCTAAGATTTTATAAGTGACCATCCATTAATTGCGTAATGCTTTTAGGGGGAGGGGGGTAACTGTTCTTTACTTAAGGTTTCACCTGTTTTCCAATTTGGGTTATTTAAATTACTTTTTCACTCATTAAATCATTAAACATTAATTTTAAATTCTATACAGCAAAAACACAAATAAAAAGAAATGTGAAGAGAAAAATCAAAAGGCTTACCAACTAATAATATTTAAAAAAATCTATTTGAGAAGCTTGAGACGACGCTAACTATGGCCTTTCCCTTTCTAATCTCCATATCGGAATGGCAAATTCTGTTTTAATATTTAAGAGGCGGTAAGGGAGGTTAGATATTTAAATTCTTAATTGAAATTAACATAAGTACAGAGGGAAGGGAGGGAGTTGAAAATTTCTTCACTAATTTCCTAAGATTTTTTCTTTCCAAAGATTTTCTGTACATTAAATTGTATTTATAATTTCATGTTACATCGTAAAGGTTTGTTCTCGTCTAATTAACGCTACGTAGTTTAGACGCAAATTAATAAAAAAAATTAGATTTCTTCTTTAAAACCTCATTTTCAGCTATGTATTTGATTTCAAGTAAAATTTTACTTATTTTATAAGATATTTTAGGCCAAATACATCGTTGAAAACAAGAATTTAAAGAGGAAATATCAATTTATTGTCAATTTGCGTCTAATTTACGTAGCGTTAATTGGATGAGAATGGTCTTTAACAAGGTTACGGTCGATCTTTTGAGAGCCTTTCCTTCAAATGTAGGAAGGATTTCTTTCAATATTCTAAAAGAGCAAATTTTAAGTTTTCTTATGAGGTGAGGATAAATAAAATCGACCCAACGGTTACTTCACAATTTAATTTTGAAAATCGAAGTTTTGATGAAAATTTAAAAGTGTACGTTCATGTTTGCATTACTAAAACTTTCTGTTGACGGTACGTATGCGCTACGGTACTCTTAAGATCCGACTTTAAGTGGGGAGAGAGCGTGGTTCATTCACTGGCAAGCGGTACCTGTGGAAACATCGTACGAGTTCCTGACTTCCTGCATTTTCGAGTACGTTTGCGACCCGACAATTGTAATAATTCACACTGTAGATTTTCACTGGCCTTGACATTGGCAAATCTCGGATCACAGCATTTGAATTTCGTCATTTTCGAGTTCTGTTGGCTTGTCAAAACGGCCCGTAGCGCTCGAGCAAAGCGAGTTTAAAGGGCGTAGTTTTGACAAGTGCAACAACGGTAAATCACGGATCCATCATTACCTTTGAAAGTGTAAATTTCGAATTCTGTTATTTTCGAAAAACTACAGGATATTCCGCAAATTTTATTTTTTATATGTATTGTCATGTTATTATGCTAGGGTACAAGCTAGGATTAAGACGAGGGACACAAGTATCAAAATACTAACTTAAATATATGCGCATGAGGCTACGTTTAACTAAATTCATTGATTTGCTGGTTTAAATTTTACCATGTAACTTAGATGCAACACACGATCTTGCAAAATGGTGATGTACTATGGATAATTCAATTTTCTTTTGGTATAGTATTGCTTACAATGTCCTGCGTGGCATAATTATGACGATTTGAGGTACCATACGATTTGAGATCTAAAATAAATAATTTGTTGTTATAAATGTATAATTTTAAGAAATGCGTGATGACATTATGTTAAACTTACGCTGGGTGAACTTTGTGTGTGGAGAATTCTTGTTTTCGGGACGATTTAGTGCTTCGACGATACAAAATTTGACATGGAGGCAGATAGGCAGATGGATGGTTAATATGACGAGCTGACTATGGAAAGTACATAAAATGGATGAGGAATAAGTCCTAGAGAGAGATTGAGGCAAGATGGCCATCTCAAAAGCAAATTTAAATAGAATATTTCAAATTATGGTAAATGACAGGCAGCTGTCAGATGGAAAATTTGGTAAAATCAAGATTATTCTGTAAATATTTAAGACACAGAAGCATACGATACGGCAAAAGGAAGATAATAAAGAGCTCGAATTTTCAAGATCAAAAAGTACTTTGATAGTTTAAAAATTAAGAAAAATTTCCAAAAACATCAAAGATATAAAATTTCGGCTTAGATTTGTATTAATTGTGGAAAGACGGAACGAGCTAGAGGATTCAGAATTTTTCCACATATATTTGAGATAGAGATGGACAAAATTGTTAAATTTCATCAAGATCGATGCAGTTTTTGAGGATAGTGGTCATGGCTATCTGTGATTTTGGGAAAACAATTTCAAAAAGTATAAAAGGAGGACAAATTTTCAATGTAATTAGTAATTGTTTTAGTGGTTGACCAAGAAAGACGTGCCAGTCTTAACCTAACTTTTGTTTTTAACCAAAACCGGCTCTGGAAGTGATTCCAAAACAATTTATAAGTCTCTCTCGGAATGTTAGTTAACCTAAAATTAAAATATTAAAACTTTTTCAACAAATATAAATCAAAGTGACTCGTATAAGAAATACTTAGTGAAGGTGAAATTAAACGTTACGGTTAACAAAAATATAAGAAGAACTGTTACTTACGACGATCAGGGAATATTTATTGGATGAAATTGGTGCATCGTACCTTCGAAGTTTATGTCGCCGGTGTGTATCAAACCCTTGCAAGGTAAATTTTATTTTATTTGGCCAAATAGTATACAGATCTGTTTCCATCACACAAATATTATTGTATAACCTACAAAAATTTACACACAGTTATCATATGTAACACATTTTCATGTTATGTCCTAAATTGTTTTATAAATTTGTATATTTACCTGTTTTTGATCACAAATATAATTTGATTCACTACAAATCGTCATTACTTTCATTTAAACTTTCAATATTTTTGCTATCTTCGTATTTAGTAGAAACACCATTTTCCTTGCTAAGTGTATTCGTCGATGTGTCATGCGCATATAGCAACACACGTGCACGTTAGAAAAACATCACAGTATCTATACAATATTGTCATATTCTTTTTGTAAAAATTGTGTATGAGGATGTTATTTCAGGTATGGTTTTAGATTTCTAAATGTTTTGGCATTGCAGACCAACGGCAGAATGCTAGATTAGCATGGAGAAGTCGCAGGTTCGATCGTCGACAAAGTATAGAAATTTATAAAAAGTTTATAATTAAATATAAGAAGCTTTTTGATGCCAGAAACCAAGACTAGCGGACGTGTTTGATAAAACGCCCAAGTTGATAATAATAATTTAAAAAATAAAAAGTGAAGTTGTGTTTCTGAAGATTTGGTTTTATTAATTTTATTGTATTAAAAAAGTTTAGATTAAAATTGGATTTGGAGAATAAGTTATACAAACAAAATTAAGGATGCGTGTGCACTAGAGGTGTTTAATTTGAAAAAATAATTATCGTTACCAACTGCCACGACAATATATAGACCAATACCTACCACCCAGTGCAATATATCCGGCGAAATTCAAAGTTTTAATACATCGACCGTCTCCTTAATGGTTAGAAAATTCGTTATAAATAGTCAATAAACCTACAATTAGAACAATAATATAAACGAAAAATTATGCGAATAATTATTTGGCAAACAATTGTCCTATGCGAACAATTGTCAGGCGAGTAGTTGTTCGGCGAACAGTTGTCCGGCAAGAAATTAGGGGAAAAGACAGGGGTTAGGTTAGGTTTAAGGTCCGTCATAGAATTAACATTCAGAATTTAATGAAATTCAGTATATTAGTAGATTATGGTAAAATAATGGTCCAATTAAATTTTTGGAAGAGCTACAGAGACCCAGTAAAAACATATTGACATTTGAAATTTTATGCATTTACCATTGAGCCTTATAAGAAATTACAGATTTTATCATATTTTACAAAAAGTAACATTCAGATTTTAATAAAAAATGAGGAAACAAGAGAAAATAAAATATAAAATATAAAACATTTTAAACAATTAAAAGTAGTATCTATAAGTTAGTATAAATGTAAGTATAAGTTGTAATGACCCTAATTCGTGCTTATTAATCAAAAACTCATTACCCGATTTTTAGCAAGATCCATATACCTCCCTTGCAGGTGTGTGCGGAAGGTAAAATTATGTTACATAATTTTTAGTGGCCACTTTAAAATTTCTGAACATACAACTAAATGGAAATTAAAATTAGTAGATAATACAATTAAATAAAAACAAATATATATTTACACTTCATACTTTGCTCGTTTATTTGTTTGATAACAAATTTAAATTTACAAAATAATACTCGGGTGTGTATGTATATGTGTATTATTTCACCATCAAAGAGGGACGAAGGCGTTAGTGAATAACGCATGATAATACATTCATTTAATCTCGAATCGTGATTTCGCAAATATATTATGCAAAGCTTCATGCTGAATTCTCTTTATAGTAAATTTTCATCTAATACCGAGAGGTGAAAATTCCAGCAAGTCTTCTTAATTGAGTTAAGCGACCGACATCAAAATAATATTAGTTTTGTCTACGAATGATAATTAACGAGTTAATTACGTCTGCAAGGAATATCGTAAGTTTAACACAATGATATCGTGCAAAATTAATTAATTCATACTTTTTGAAACCAAATATAATAAAACTAAAGCAGAATAGACAACTACATTATTTGTTGGCACGGATGCGAAAATTTTCAGATCAAAAGTTAACAGTTTGAAAGTCGAAAGTTGAAGGACCGATTTCATATTTTAATCATATTTAATCTAGCATAATATTTAATAATAATAAAATCATTAATTTTCACATTCAATTTTAATGCTTGATTAATTTTTTTTTTTTTTTGGAGTAAAATTTTAATAAATAATTTAATTTTTAATGCCGAAGTAAGTAAATAAAAACGATTGCTCAACAAAAATTTATTGAATGTATTTTTATGTGGGATAAAATTAATTGGTCGGCCCTTTTGACTGGAGTGACTGTAAGTGTAAGTAAAAATATATTTTGCAAAACCATACTAATCTAATCAAAAAAATTTTGTAACAAAATTTTAGCAGAAAAATAATTTCTAAGCAAGGAAAAAATGTTTCATTCGCGAAAGGTGGATTATTAAATAAAATTTTATTAATTTAATATTTTTTCAAAATCCGCCACTTTCTATGTATTTTGAAATGTACTTCTTCGAATATATTATGTGCGGTCCATTAGTTCGCAATTCAATTTATAAACCTTTGTAGTTAACATATTTATAAAACAACGTCAAGGTTTCAATTTTCCTTGTGGAATAGTGTATTCCACAAATAAAAGTATAATAATACGACGACAAAGACATAATTGAAATGATATCAATAAAATAGATATAATAATGATAAATAACAAATTAAAAGCAATATCAGGCACTGCTGATACGTTAAAAGACAATTACATGAAATAATTGTCCAATAGGTGATTAATAGTTTTTTTATTGACAAATTCTTTGTTATGGTATGGTTTTAGATACATTCCTATATAAACCTAGTATTAGTTATTAATTAGAAATAAAAATATAACAAAAAAAGTTCAGAGCACTGTAATAACATAAATAAATTAATACCTAACAGATGTGTAAGTAGGTACTACCATATAAGCTGAATATTGAAGTTCTTGAACAGATATCCGTCATATCTTGTTATCTGAGGTTCGTTTCCATTAGTCCCAGAATTAGACTTCTCTAAATCTATAATATAGACGACGTTAACTCGGTTTCGAGTATCGTGATCATTTAGTACATATGGCAAATTACTTCGTCTTCAGAGGGAAGTCGGTTTAAATAAAGTTTTTATTCCAGCCGGAATCGAACCGGGTATCATGGCAACAACCGTCTTTTTCAGAATTATTATTATTGTGCGCATTGTGAACACGGTGATCTCGAAAATGTAAAAAAAAAATAATATTTTTTTTCGATTACCATATACCTCCAATTTTTTTGGTTGATTGGAGGTTAAAATCGACAAAATTCCTTAAAAATTACATTTTTTTAACAAAACTACCCATACCTTAGAAAATCATATGGCATTCATTTTGACACGAACCTCCTAGACGTCCATCTTGGAGTGGGGAGTTAAAATGACCTACTGACTGCACACGGCAGGTTGGAGGAGAGAGCTGCGAGTTTTACTTTTTTCTTTAATTATTCACAAATCTACGCTACCCTGGTTTGGTTCCGTCTCGCAGCGGGCCCTTTGAGCCGTTTTGACAAGCACTGAACTCATTACAAACTTCCCTGGGGCGTAACCGAATTCGAAAATTATGGATTTCGAAAAGTGGGATCTTAAATTCGGTTATAATTAGCTGAGTACAATCTAAAAAAAATTTATTAAACCATGTTAACACGAGAACGTGCTCTCCCACTACAACACGCTAATGCATCTATTTACGTGGAACACACGTACCGTCAATAGAATGCGATTTTAACGCAGGCATTAACTTGAAGATTTGAAAATGCATGTAAAAAGTCGATTTTCAAAATTTAATTGTGAAGTAACCGGTGGACCTAAATCATTTTTCTTCACCTCATCGGAAAGATAAAATGAGCTCTTTCGAAATTTTCATAGTTTTTTTTCCTACATTGAAGGTAAGAAACCGTAGTTTCGTAGTTTAGAAACCGTAGTAACCGAATTATTTATATTTAAAGTTTACTAAAATCAAAGTTTATTTTGAAAAAAGAAAATTCAAAACAATACAAGTCAACTTAAGACTTAACACGCACTAAACTGTATAAATTTACTTTATGTTTGACATAATTAGACCAATTCGTGAAATTTTTGTAGTAAGTTTTCATTTTAAGTTAAGTTTTTTTAAATTTAATACCAATAAATAGAGCACATATTATTATTGCATTGAATATACATTTCAATCGTACGAAAGATGAGATAAACTGAGAGCCCGTTGATAAAGTACTTATGGTACACCACTGGTGTGCCATAATTGATCGATGTGCATAAGTTGATTGCCCAGGTTGTGCGGCCTGAAGGCCGCACTGCCTTATCACTCGACTGTAGAATAAATTTTTTTTTAAGTTTACAAATCTAAATGTACTACTCGAAAGTTTCATACGTAAAGAAAAATGAATAGAAATGTAGATCTATTTATTGAAAACAAAAAGTAAAGATCCCAAATTATTTCCGTACACAGGATTGGAATTTCCTTGGAAAGCTTTGGAATTCGTGGAGATCCTAAAAATATATGGAATTTTATAGAAATTAGTGGAATTTCTTAAAAATTACTAGAATTTTTTGAAAATAACTGAAATTTCTTAGAAAGTATTAGAATTCTTTGGAATTCTCCGAGATTTTTTGAAAATTTCTTTGAAATCACCGATATATCTTGGAAATTCTTCAATTTCTTTAGAAATCTCTAGGATTTCTTGAAAGTTACTGAAATGCTCAGTGATTATTGAAATTTCTAGGAAGATATTCGAATTCTTTGAAATCATTGGAATTATTTGAAATCTCTGAAAATCATTAGAATCATTAGAATTTTTTGGAACTCTCTGAAATTCTTTGCAAATTACTGGAATTTCTTAGAAATCACTGAATTTCTTTGGAAATATCTGGGATTTCCTGAAAATCACTAAAATGCTTAGTAATTATTGGAATTCCTGGGAGATTATTCAAATTCTTTGAAAAGCACTGAAATTCTTTAGAAATGTTTAGAAGTTCATTGGAAATTACTCTATTTCTTTGTAAATCATTGAATATTTTTAAAAATCTCTGGAATTCCTTGGAAAATCACAGAATTTCTTTGGAAATCTCTGAATTTTTTGGAAATATCTGAATTACTTAGAAATCTTTTAAATTCCTTGGAAAGCACAGCAATTCTTTGAAATTTCAAGTAAATAACTGAAATTTCTAAGAAAGTATTAAAATTCTTTAAAAATCTCTGAAATTTCTTTGCAATCATTGAAATTCTTCGAAAATCTCTGCAAATCCACGGAAGTCATAGAAATTGTTTGGAAACCTCTGTGATTCTTTGGAAAACATTGAAATTTTTTGTAAATTATTGGAATTCTTATAAAATCATTGGAATTCCTTGGAAATCATTGGTATTCTTTGGAATTCTCTGAAATTCTTTGAAAATTTATTTCAAATCACTGAATTTCCTGGATATCACTGAATAACTTGGAAATCACTGAATTTCCTGGAAATTATTGAATTTTTTTGGAAATCTCTAGGATTTCTTGAAAGTCACTGAAATGCTCAATTATTGAAATTCCTGGGAAATCATTCGAATTCTTTGAAAACCATTAAAATTCCTTAGAATTCCTTCGAATTTTAGGAAATTAACTTTATTTCTTTGTAAATCATTGGAATATTTTGAAAATCTCAGATATTCTTTGAAAATCATTAGAATTCTTTAAAACTCTCTGAAATTTCTGAAAATTACTGGAATTTCTTGGAAATCACTGAATTTCTTTGTGAATTTGTCTCTAGAGTTCCTTTGAAAGTACTGAATTTCTTTGTAAATCATTAGAATTTTTTGAAAATCTCTAGAATTTCAAGGAAGTCACTGGAATCCTTAGTAATTATTGAAATTTTTTGTAAATCATTGTAATTTCTTGTAAATCTCTGAAATTCTTTGGAAATAACTGAATTCCTTAGAAATCTTTGAAATTTTTTCGAAGTCACTGGAATACCCGAAATTATTTGAATTCCTTGGAAATCACTGGAATTCTTAGATATTTCTGAAATTCCTTGGATAATCACTGAATTCCTTTATAAATTTTTGGAATTTCTTCGAAGTTAATCTTCCAAAAAATCACTGGAATTCTTTGTAAACCATAGGAATTATTTTGAAATTTCCAGAATTTCTTAGAAATCACTGCGAAATTCACTGGAAAATTCCAGAATATTTAGGAACTCATTGTAACTTTTTGGAAATTTTTGAAATTCTTGCAAATTTCTTAAATTTCTTGGAAATCACTGAAATTTATTGAAAATTACTGGAATTATTGGAAATTATTAGAATTCCAGAATTTACTGGAATTCCCAGTCTTGTGTACTTAAATTTATCTGGATATTTACTCCCTCATTCAAAGTCTTATGTACAGTAGCTTAACCAGACTCTCACTTTGGGGGAGAGGAAGCTGCATTACATTATTAACAATTATTTCCTTTGCTTAAACTTAATATCTCTGTTGATACCATGCCACACCTAGGTCTTTTTCCTATGTTTGAAGGCGAAGGCTCCCTACCAATACTCCTTATTTTCTTTCTGGATGTACTCTTGACTTATTAATTTTTATTCTTCAGTGAGGTTTGAGGACGGGGGCTCTAAATGCAAATGCAACATAATATGTCAGTGGGTACCATACAATTTTTGTTTATCGTTTCATTTGTTATAATTTTCATGAAACAGATAATGCATAAAATTTTTCTCAGCTATGTGACGCTACCGCTTTCTGGTAAACCACAAACTATTTAAATTCTCATTGTTATTCTTTGATTTATTTATATTTCAATTTGCTCCCGTATATGAAGGTAAATTGGAAAATGTTTTATTATTCTTATTTAAGATTGAAATAGTTGCCTTTTAGGAGAATTTGATAATCGAAAAATAAAGTTCTTGAAAAGTTTTGTATATCTCTAGGTTTTAATTTTATACACCAATCCACTTTTCCGTATTCGTCAAACGATTAAACGGTAAACGATTTTCTTAATTTAATTTTTGTAGACTTAAGAAATCACTAATCACATTATAATTGCCCTTATCTGGTGTAACATGCTTCGCGTTTATGATTTCTAAGATTGTTAACGTATTAATTATTATTGTGGTTAATTTTTTTTCGGTTATCACGCAAGAAAAGCTGTAGTAATTGAAAACTTTACGTCTAGACACTCCACATGTACGAACCTGTTTATTAACTTTATTATGAGGCTACATGCTATAATATGAACCAGTAACTTTTATTAATGCAAAATTAAAAAAGGTTATAATCGTTACGAACGCTACAAACGGTAATTATTTGAAACACTGGATTTCTCCGGATTAAGCACTTAAGCGATAAACAACATTTTATAGGACTTACGATATACAGTTAACTGAATCATAACAGAAAACAAACAAAACCTAATAAGCAAATCTACGTAGCATTAGAGCATTAGAGGTATTGATTGTTGTTTACCATTTCAACTTCACAATAAAAAAAAATGGTCAAAAAAACTTATCATATTACTGCAGAAAAGCCCTCTATCGCACTGAAAAGTACGCAAAATATTAGTTTCAAATTTTAACGTACGGTGGCTTTGCCAATAGTTTCATCGACGAAAAATTGGTGAAAATTTTGTTCAAATTGGATTAACCAGAAATGATAGTAAATTGAAAGGGAAATATACAACAAACAAAATGCTGATTTTCCTACCTCCGTTCTACTCTGCATTCACCTATCCGATGCACGCGAGTTTATTACGTTTAATGTTTATAAATTAGTTTGTCAACAGCGGCTGTCACTTCATTTCGATTACATCCATTTACTATTGAAATTTATATAAATTTATATAATATGACAAAATAATTTAAACGCAGTTGTTTGTGTAAATGTCATGGGAGAATACAAGCTATAAGAGCTTTTTTCATAATAGCTCCCAGATGGAAAGATACAAATTTTATTTCGGGAGACTTGTTTTTATTTTATTGCTATATAGCAATATTTAAAAATATTTCTTGAGATGAAATAGTTGAGAAGTGATCAGAGATTAATACTGATTAATCGTTATATCTATTGCTTTAATTGTAACATCTTCATTTGCGATGTCGAAATTGATTGCTAAAGTTTAGTTGAGCGCGTTTAATTTTGTTAATCGTAGTTTAGCTCAAGTTTATATAAGCAGTTCAGTTATTACATTAAAAGATTTATATATTTTTTCCAAGTAATAATTTGTATGAACTCTGGAAGTTGCTTTTATTATTAGAACTTTGCAAATTATTTTACGCTGATAAGTTTAAAATTGTTTCAAGACGAAGTAAAAAATACAAGTTAACAAATTTTTTATTAAAATGTAAAACTAGATTAAATATTTTTTTACTTCTTAATTAGAATAAATCTATGAAGTTGTTATTGTTTTTTGACTATGAAAAAAAACCTATAATAAGAAATTGATTGCAAAAATCAATTAAATTGAACCCCGGAACATTGCAATATGTTACAATAAAAATATGCTTAGGTAACTTTTTATCATATCTACATATTGAAATGCAACATTTTTACTATATCTGCTATCCAGTTACCTGGGTACGAGATGTTTGTGTGGTATCCTAGAACTGAGGCAATTTGTATCTGAAAATATCTACCCTAAGTATTTCCCAAGCCATATTCATTTTTTTTCAAATAGAGAAACGAAACAAATTGTTTTGAAGTAAAATGTAAATTTAAACAAAAATTCAATTTTAGCGTATTCACATTCCAATGCAGCAGTGAGAAATAAAAAAAACTGTATGTATTTTATTATTCAACATTAAGGGTGTAGCGCATGTATGTCTGTTGAGAAGTATTATTTTTTGTTTTAATATAGTAAACACACTTAATGTATACTTTTTTGCACCCTGTCAAGATCTCGACTCGAAAGCTGAAATTGATAGTTTTTATATTTCATTTTTGTTTTGATCGAATGGATAAATTTCAGACTGAAGTATAAAATAACGGCATTATTTAGTACTTGCAGGATGTAGCTTTTGAGTTCATATAAAAATTTTGATTAATATAATTAATAAAGGTTAATCAAGTTTCGTTTCGTTCCACAGAAAGAATCGATTATGTAATTAAGATCAAGGACATAGGGCAAAAACTTTATTTTTGTATTTTGAAATATTTATGTTCCACGTAACTGTCAAGAATAGAATGTAAGTGGGTCATATCTGGGTATAAAAAGGTCCCGAAAACCATTTCTCATATAATCTTTCACTTAAATGTTTAATGTAATATATTCTTGGAGATATTGTATAATTCAATCACTATATTTTGTGATACAACGCATTTTAAGGGATACGTATAACGTGAAGTGCGTGTTTGTTAGCTTGAAATTTTCAGGTGCTTGTTTTCTCTAATATTCTATTACGGCGTCAAAGTAAACAGAAGGTTATATTTATCAGGCTTTTACGAAATTGAAAATGGTATCTACACTAGCACGAGATAAAATTAAATATTTCATTACTTGGTGCAATAAGTTAAGAAAACAAAACTTAGATTAATTAGATTCAATTGAATCTTATTTTCTGCACTTACCTTTGTCTCACTCTCAGGGTGAGTATATCTAACGTCCAAACTACCGGCCATGACAGCATACCAGCACTTTCCAGTATCGCCTTGTCGAAACACTGAAACAAAGTAAATAAAATGTACAAACAAAAATATGCAAATTCTAGCACAATATAAATCTTGTAAAATTTATTCCAGTAAACACACTTTTCTATATGTGATAAACCCTTGCATATATGAAGGGTAGTTTTTCATTTTAACGCTTCGCTCATATATAAATTTTTTAATAATTTAAATTTTCGTAAATGTTCTTTTGAATAACCCATAGGTAAGAGACAGCTATGTGTAAGGATATAATTTGTGCAAATTGACACTTACTTTCCTGTGAATTTCATGGTAGAATGGTGTACTATAACTATTACTATATTAATTGCGGCATTAATTTTTAATTTGTTGCTTTCTACCACTTACTTTAAAATTTTCTAAACATTTACTTTTAGGCACTACTGCTTGAAAGAATATCATTTCGCCACTAAAGTGACAAACAAAGTGTTCACTTTTGACAACGTTTGCAGAAAAATATTTTTTAATAATAATAGAAAAATTCACTGTCTGACGCGTGCAAGCACGCGTTTCAGGTTCTTCGAAGCATATAAAATGTGTTTCCGTTTATGCCTTGTACAGACAGCCGCGCAAAGTAACGAACCGAACGGATATGACGTCATTTCGACAAACATTTTGGCGAATTTGCAACATAAGTCTGCAACAAATTTCAGCGAGCACTTAAAAAGACACGTACACATTGGCTCTTAGAACGCCGAACCGAACACTACTCGAGGAAGGTGACGTCAGGTTCATTCATATTTTATCGCGCTTACAATAACAATCTGCATTTCGGCGAGCATTTTCAACGATCCATCTCATGTCGGTATTTCGACGAACAGTCAAAGAGATTGCTGAGACTTTTTGTTCAAGTTTTAAATTAAATTTAAAAATACAAAGAATTAATTGTTTGGGTACTTTTCTTTCAATGTAGATACACATTATTATTTTATGCGTAGGTATATTTTTTATGGTAGCTACATTATTCTTTTTATGCTTAATGAAGGTAACGAAAATTTACAGCATTGTGCAAATTGAAAATTTTCAATATTTCATTCACCTCAATTATTAATCATTATTATAATTGGCATTCCAAAAATGCACATAAAAATTTCTTATCTTTGTTGATTGCAAATTATAAGTTGGACAGTGGCGGCTCGTGACATTTTTCAGTGGGAGGGCACAAAATAAAAAAAATAGTTTTTAAAATATTTATTTATAATGAAAATCTATCCTTCTATTGTTTTGGGTTTTGAGATGGGAGGGCACGTGTCCCTGTGACCTTTATGACAAGCCGCCACTGAATTATTTGAAGAATCTGTAGTTTTATCCGCTTCTAGATCTAAAAAATTTGCTGAGTTGATTTGCTTTATGAGTACATTTTTATAAACTGCAAACATTGCGTCTAGCAATTCTCAGAAAAAGATTTTTCTTTGTGTCCCCTGAATGTCAATTCAAAAGTTCCACAAAATTTTATGCACATTATGAGACGTTGTAAAATATGTCTATTTTTGTTTACATTTTCATTGTATTTTTGTTTGTGTGCAATGCAACAATAAAAGTCTCATAATATCCACTCATATTTATCATAAATGATTTTATTAAATTCTTTTGTAAATACGCGTAGTAGTAATAGCCCTAAAATTTATTTACAAGTCCGGGGTTGGTTTAACCTTTTTTTAAATAACTATTCTTTCTTCGTGTTTTAAATAATTGTTTGTACTGTACAGAATTTATATCAAACACTTGGTAAAATTTAAAATTAAAAAGAACACAAATCATAAATTAATTATAAGCACAAAACCATGGGATCACAAAACGAAGAATTACAGGCAATTGAGACACGTCATATATTAACTGTGTTATGAACCCAACTGATGATAAGAGTCTCTTATGATTTGATTCGTTTTTAACCTGTCGGTTGACTTGAAAATGCATCTTACATGTATAAGTATAGCAACAGGAGAGGGAAATTACCTTGACTGTCTTCGCGTAGTAGCGTTAGCTGGTTTTTGGGTGGCGATCTGCGTGACTCTATTTAGATGTTAGTAGAATGTTTGCACTTTTTTATCCTTCTAAATTTTTTTTAAAATTTTGAATATAATAATTATTAATGATGATAGAATAAACTACAAAATGATGTAATATAAAATTTATAATACATTTTTTTGATTATTATTTTAAGATATTGTTTGTTTTTGATTTTG
Organism: Cantharis lateralis; assembly: GCA_963170105.1. NCBI lineage: Eukaryota > Metazoa > Arthropoda > Insecta > Coleoptera > Cantharidae > Cantharis > Cantharis lateralis. The sequence continues at coordinate 9,934,055 of OY720626.1, forward strand.
TGATGGGGGGGCACGTGCCCCTGTGCCCTTTATGACAAGCCGCCACTGAAGTTGGATAAGATGAATTTACGTCTTTGATAAAATTCAATCCAAAATAGTTATCTCCTCACTTCTTTTGACGAATTGAAACAGGTGTGAAAGATTTCAGAAACAATTCCTTTTAATTATCATTGCTTTTATTAACTCGAATAAATCTGAACAATTTTTGTGATTTTTGCCATTGAATTAATATTTCGTATCGAGAAATACTGCAGTGGTTCATTTAATTATTGTATCATGGAAAAATTCGCAACATTTGATTTTGAAATTAGTAATAATTAAGATTTATTTTTTTCTCAAGAAAAAATGTTAAACCTTTTTTAATTTATAACTTACCTACACAAGACAACGAAGTTCTGTAGGTCATGGATTTGTGCAATAAAAATAAAACAATGAATTTCTTCATTATGACAATTTTTTTTTGAAAAGTAATTAATTTTAATTATTTTTTTACTGTTTAATTTTTACCGTTATCCAATACGATAATAAAAATGTTTATCCCCATTTAAAAAATATAACTTTGATTCCTTTTGAAAAAATATTTGATGCATTTGAAAACTGCTAACATGCAATGTTGAACATAGAATGTGCGTCGGTCCATGACGATATTATACAAATTTTTGCGTTCAAATTTTTATCTGTATCTTAGTATTTTTGAGAAAATCGTGGAGGTCAGTTTGTTCTAATATTTTAAGGCTTATAGCATTATACTAGTGTTGTCTAAGAAATAATAACAAATATTATGAAACAGTCTGTTTAATATTACTGACCTACGGTAGAAAATACTATAAAATAATAAAGCAAATGTGAGTAACTTCCATTAACAAGTGGTGTTCGTTGAAAATGTTCGGAGCTCTGTTCGCAAGAGCCGCTCGCGAACGCGACTTCCGATCGGTTCGGCGTTCGTGTTCGCATATGTGTACAAGGCATTAGAATCTCAACAAAAGACACCACTTCTACTGGACTGGAAATACTAGAATCCAAAACGATGGCCTGTACTAACTTATACAATTTTGTTTTTCTATATGTAATGGAAAACCTTCGAATCCGATTTCCGAAAATTTACCTTCTTGAGTAGGTAGATTTATCTTGTACGAGCGATTTAAATTTCAGCGCTTTCAATTTTAGTTACACTATGGTAATTTATTTAAATAAAGCCGAACCCATGTAAATATTCCTATTTAACTTTTTAAAAATATAATATTTTGAAAAAGATTAATCATACTTAAACAGATGTTTTAGAAGAATTTTAAGTCTATTTTCTATTTTACTTTGAAAACATTAAAAAATATCGGCTATAGTTTTTTTTCCGATATTGGCTGAATAGGTAGGTAGCCGGTAGTATCGTCAAGCACAAAAATGTATTATATTATTACAGCAATGTATATTGGGACTAGAAATTTAAATAATAAATGATTAAACTCCTCGAATCCCAATAATGCACCTGGGGGCATGAGACTCTTATTAACGTTCACTTTCATAAATAAAATTACAATTTATTCAAATTTAAAATAATCAATGATTGCAAGGAAAAAGTTTATTGATTATTATTTTTCAATAATCTTTGTTTGTTTTGAATACAACTCAATTACAGTGTATTAAAACCTGAAAACTATGCTGAAATAAATCGTTATTTTTTAAAAACAAAATAAATGAAAGTAAAATTCCGTACTTGAGAAATAAAATTCTCTGCCTGAAAAACCTTTTTCGTGTTGGCGTATTTGCACGCTTCTTTGTTATTACGAAAATCTTAAATTTCACAATAAAAGTTTTTAATAATAATATTTTAAACTATAACAAAGTTAATTAAACGCTTTAATATTTTAAAAGAAATATTTATTAGAGACGATATTTCGAAAGCGTTTGCTTTCATTTTCGAGTTCGAATAAACAAACAAAATAAACAAACAAAATTTAGATGACAACGCGACGCGATATAAACATTGTCATTTGACGAACTAAGATCTTAGAAAAATTTTTCTAAAACCTTATTTCGGAATCAAGGAAAAACCTCAATTTTGGAAAATTGATAAAAACTTGATTCGTCTCTAATAAATATTTCTTTTAAAATATTAAAGCGTTTAATTAACTTTGTTATAGTTTAAAATATTATTAATAATTTTATCAAAAGTTACGAATTCTAAAATTTATAAAAGTTTTTAATGAGCAATGTATTTTAAACTTTATTATGTTATTAAATAACTCGAAGAACGACATTTTACGACAGATATCATTCTCATTAAGCTTCTTAATAGTTTATCAAAGCTGCGTGGTTAGTAAAGTTTTTTAGTTAATGTTTTTCTCGTTTATGCACTGCATTAATATTCATGCGTAAGATGAAAATTGGTTAACTTGAGGCGGTAAATTGGTAACAATCAAATATTAACTTGGGGAAGTTAAAACTTGTGAATAAATTTGGTTAGAAACATGCCTATGACACCATCGAGCAAAAGTTCCCGAGTGTTCCTTTAATAACTACAATTAAAGTTGAAAGTTAACAATGGATTAGAAGATATGATAAATGTGACGACTTATAGGGATATCTTTTCAGAAGCATTATGAAAGAGTACAATTTCGTTCACTATGGTGCTTGTTGTCAGTGAAAACGGTGGAACATCTTTTGTGTTAAACACTTAGTAACCTTCATGTTATGAGAGCAATTTGAATAGAAATATTTGAACTGACTGAAGGAATGATTTATTTATTCCTAAATGCACTATTTGTTTGTGTGCCAAGACAGATTCGAATTTATCCATAATATATCTAAAGGAATTCAATTAATATGTGTCTGGTTTGTGCCCCAATATGCTGTCTATTGCAGACGATGGAAATAATGAGCATCTATACATATGAATTCAGCAACGGAAAGTATCCAAACATTTAGTATTTTATTATATTACTGCAAAAAATGTCTAAAATTAAAAGAAATTCAATGGCATGGTACACCTGAAAGTTTATGAAGAACTATAATTTTGTAAAATACAAGGTTAGTTATAGGCCCTTGAACCTTTCACAATATCAAGAAACTCATTATCTAAAGGAGAAATAGGATACTCAAAGGTGGCATTCAAGTATGTAAAGACCTGTCAAACACATTATATTATATTCGTGTACAAAATGAGAGAAAATACACACAGTGCATTAAAATAACCAGACAAACAAGTTTGCAGACAAACGCTTATCACACTTATAAAGTTGTGGTTTTCAGTGTTGTTAGAACTTTACTTAAAATGACTTTTCAAATTTTTAACATGAATTTCCACTCATTTTTAACCAGAAGAGATGAATTATTATATATTGTAACAGCACGAGCAAATTGGTGTTTTTTTAGTTTACGTAGTACTAGTTTTGTGACGTCAGAAGTCACAGATAATAAATTCTTTTAGGATTTTGTGTGACCAATTTTGTTTTGTAGCAAAACTTGTTAATACTTTCTACTATTGGCCATTCAATTTAAGCACCCTGGGTGTTCAGAAGCAAACATAAATTGGTATTGAAGGTTTGACAAATTGCCATTATTGATGATTGCTGAATTGAATATTGACCTCACATCGGTGATCAATATTAAATTTCCAGTTTTAGAAGCTGTAAAAACAGTTTAACGATTTCCTTTCGTTTCGGATATTTATATGCTTTTTACTGATTATCTTGGCAGGTAACTTATCGATATTATATGTTATCGTTATTACTTTTTTTATGCTGGCCTTATCTTCAATTCTGGAGCTCTGACTTTCTGACCCTGGATAGTTGGTACAAGAACTCTAGATTGACGTCAATAACATTAAAAAGTGATTTTCAATAAAAACCGTTGTGTAGTTTATTTATAAATATAATACTTTTACTTTTTTGCTACATTTATATTATTATTTAATAAAAAGAAGTTAATCAAAAAATTTGATACCTTTCTTAGTTTTCATGAAAATATTATATTATATTATGTAGGTTCATTTTGTTTTGATAAATATTTTGTTTCTACTATATTTGAATAGAATATTTTTAATAAATCTTAGAAGTAGAAAATATTAAAATTTTATTAAAGTTTGTTTAAAAGAAGTTTCAATTTATTGTATCTACCATATTATAGCATCGAAAAAGTTCTTTAATTTCAATTTTCTTTTTAATTTTGACCTTTTTAAATCTCTTTTTTTATTGTAATTTTTAAATTACCAATACACTTTTTTTATTATATTAGCATGATAAGAATCAAATATGTTTGATCATTGAACCATTTTCCGCAGTTTATTTAATTTTAATTTTTTACTTTCCAGAATATTTATATTATAGTCCATAACAAGAATGTATGTTTGAGCGGGGGTGGTTTAGGTTTGATTTGGGGAGTTCAAAAATGGTATTATTGCGATTTCCAACGAAAGTTTACGTTAAAATAAAAAGTATCCAACACAAAAGTTGTAGATCATGCAAAAATCGACCACTTTTGTAGAAGTCACATAACTTCAAACTTTTCCAGAAAAATGCCAAAAATCGTCATTTTTTTATTTTTCAAATTTTGATGATTTGTTTAAGAAGTTTCCGATCGAGATATTCATTTTTTCAGGTCCATAACAATTTTTTTTCAGAACAAAATTCTACTTAAGAAAATCATCCTACAGAGTTCTGTATTATACTTAGTTGTAAAATTAAAAAATTTATAATAATATTTTAAACTAAAACCAAGTTAAATAAAAGCTTAAGTATTTTTAAAATTTTATTTTTTAGACACGATATTTCGAAAGCGGTTACTTTCATTTTCGAGTTTCAATAAATATCGTGTCTAATAAATATAATTTTAAAAATACTTAAGCGCTTATTTAACTTGGTTTTAGTTTAAAATATTATTAAAATTTATCACAAGTTACGAATTCTAAAATTTATATAAAAAAATTATAGTCACAATTCAAAAATAACAAAAAGTGACTCTTGCAACAATAATTTCCACAACAATGATAAATTTGATTTTTTAAAAATTATGGAACCGATTCCACCATATAAAAAAAAACGATTTCAGATTTCAGCAATAGAAACTAATAACTGAAAGTCTACTTTTAAATTTAAAAAATTATCACCCACTGTTGGATTACCCACACTACACTCCTATATAGAGCATACTTTCAGCTTCAAACGTGGCTTTAAAACAAAATAACAGCAACCAAGTGAATCTGACAAAATGGCAGAGCTTTGAAAAAAAAAGTTGTAAATCACACTAAAAATTTGATCGTTTTTTGCATGGCAAATGGGCATTTCGTATCCAATCGAAGAATTGGAGGTTCACGGTATGAAGAAATAAATACTGAATACGCTAAAACAAAATTCAAGTCGATCGGATGATTTGTATTCGAGTTAGAACTGCAACAAATTTGAAAAATGTAGTTTTGAGATAATCGCGTTTAAAGATAAAAATGTTTATTTCTTTATTATGAATCAATAAATATTATACTACTACTTCCTCTTCTTCGAAAAGCATTTGCTGAGCTGTTAAAGCTGTTCTTCGGGCTAATCGACCCTCTTTCGAGGATGCCTTGTTACGATGCTCTGCTAAACGCAGCCTCTCTTCATCTCTATCAGCGGCATAACCCCTTGCTGCAGGTCCAATTTTCACTCCCATCATGCTCAACATTTTCAGAATTGATGAAAATCTATCATTAAATATTCCAACAGCAAGGTAATTCGATAATTCAATGGTTTTCAAAGCATTGTGGAGCGATAACAAGTGGGTTGCGTACTTAGAAATAAAGGACTGACTTTGCTATCTGAGGAACAATAAAGGCAGGACTTTTAATTTCCGTTTAATCTATGTGCGTGTTTAATTTATTTGTCAATTTAAGTTTTTATTGTTTAGTTTAATTGTTCGTTTTTTTTAGTTATTGTTTTTCTTTTGTGAATATAAATTTTAATGTTCGTTTCTTTTATTGTTGTATTTTTTTAATGACTCACCAAATGCAGTCGCCAGTCACTCGAATTGGGAAATGAAAAAATCTAGATTTATAGAAAACTAAAAGAAAGAAAAAAAGGGCTAATATGAAGAAGACACGAGAAAAGAAGGATTTTTTTTAAATACGGCAAGTCGAGTTTTTGGCAGATTGAAAAAATTTGGGATTTATTTGTCAAGATTCCCAAAGTTACTTTATATTTGGTTGGGAAAAGGTTTTGACAGAAGATAGAAGACAATTTCCTGGGCAAGAGAAAATTTATTTCCAAAATTACGTGCTGACCGACAAGTTTGCGTGAGTCCTGCACTGTTATATTTGTTGTTTTAAATCAGGTTGCAAGTAAATACTTTTATTTTATATCAACAGGTTTTTTATTGTCTACCATGTAACCATTTTACTCTCGATAACTAACGATTCTTTTTGACAGAGAGCAGTGAGCTAAAATGTAGTTCACTGTATTATAATAATATTATGAAGGGGGGCCAGCGACATGTATCTTTGTAAATATCCATTGTGAAAATTTTTAAAAATATAATAATTTTGAAAGCATACAACGGAATATTAAATAATTTAATTCAAAAATGGCTTCTATACATTAATTTATGGATTATTTTATAGGTTTTTCCCTACAATTGAACGGTGAAATCAGTTTCTTTTTTTCAATCTAAACATATTATCAACAATAAATTATTTAAAAATTTATTGTTGCAAAAGTTGTTCTTTGTTAGTTTTGAATTTTTAAACATATTTTAAATTTTGACTAAGTATACATTTTTGTATTTTACCAAAAAGTATGTATATGTTTGTATATATGTTAAAAGAAAACAAAAGAGACCCGGCTGAATCCGTAAGATGATTGAAAAAAAGTGTTCTGACTGAAAAACATAAATATCTCGTAAACTTCTTTATTTGTTTTGTGTTTTAAAATGTTTTACTATCTGATCTTTCAATATCTTCATTTTTATCAAAACATGATAAAAATAATTTATATATTATTTATAAAACATTTACAAAAACTAATTTTGGGAGTGAATATACATATAATGTAGCAAAAATGTATTGATCATCCAAAGCTTTTGATACCAAATAGTAGCTATTGCAATTTTCTATACATGTAAGTTAGGATCACGGGCGTATATAAGGGGGGGTTCAAACCCCCCTCCTTAGCCTAAGCAACAATGCAAATATTAGCCAAATACTCACTTTTTATGGTGAGTACGGGTGGATACACCATTAAATCCGCAATATGATTGATTTTATTGGGGTTTACAGCTCTGACTTTTTATGGCCTTAACGAAGTCACTGGCAAAAGCTAGTTTACCTTTGTAAAGTACAGTGTCGAACCCCCCCCCCCTTGTAAAAGTTATAGCTGCATCCGTGGTTAGGATTTTGGTCTCTTGGTAAAACTTAGTATTATAATTGAGGAGGACGCGTGCAAAACCGGTTAAATTAAAATTTTCCAAAACAGATAAAAGCATGTTTTCTACAAATTTTGTCCCCTCTGCATGAGGGGTTTTTGAAGATGAGAATCTAATTTTAGAACAAAAACGATGGTTTAACTATATGAAACAAATATGATTCAAAAGTGGACGCTAGTACGACTAAAGAATGCACAATGGACACCGTGTCAAAAATACTCTAATACTATACACCACACACCATCTGAACAGTCAAATAAAAGATCAAATTAAAAAATTAAAAGGCTGACATTATAGCGACTATAAATTACTTAACTGTTCGATAACTAATTAACTAAGTGAAAGAAAAAGCCTGAATGCTCATATTACAATGAAACGTTAATAAACCCTTAAATAACATAAAACTTATCACAAAGACGTTGTTAATTTATGATCAGCTAACTTTGTGCTTTAGAAGATCCCAACTTACACGCTACATAAAAGAAAATGATCATTCGTATTGTGCGCATAATAAATAAATGTAATACTAAATATCTCAAAGATTCTGTAATTAATCTCGGCAATCAAAGAGGAAAAGTTGCGTTTGTGCTAAAAATTTGAAATATTGCTACCGTAACGCTTAGAAAAATTGCTTAATACATCCTTGTCAGTCGTTATTAAATTTGCCCGAATAGATGTTTTAAATCACGCCAGGCCATAAACTATAGAAAGAAGTTCAAAAGACTTTATATAAAAAGCAATAACACTTTTTTAATATAATACTTTCGTTGAGAAAAAAGCGATTTTGTTTGCAGTTTAAAAATATTTCAGTTAAGTTGTGCAGCTTTCGTTGGGATTTATCGCCTTTAAACATGTACTTACCTACAATGGAAATGTGTGAGCGCTTTCTTGACTAAATTTATGAACTTCGTGTTAATCGGATTTATCACACATTTATTAGACTTAGATTTAAATATTTATGCTTACGTTTGCAAATCTGGCTTGACAGTTATTTATTAATTTTCAAAACTAATCTGTTATTTAAAAATTGATCATAAATCACCATTATGCAATCACGATTTTTCGGCAGGTGCTAATCGGCCTTCGATTGGCGTGCGCGTTATAAATATAATACTATTAGGCTGTTCCGTTCTTTCCCTGATATTTTTACTCCCAGAAATACCCCAATGGGCATTGAATAAATGGCGTTTGGAAAAATAACTGTCAAGTCGTAACAAAAAATGAGCCACAGGTTCTTAATACTCCATCTCCACATTAGAAAACTTTCCAGTGAACCTGCTGGGATTTCTATACGAAAGATTTTTTTTGTTCCAGTGAAAAATCAAATGGAAATTAGAAAGTAATAACCTAGACCCAGATAAATAGTTGTGCTAGTTTAAAATTCAATTACCTCAAGTTCAACAACAGTAAACTTCGATAACTCGAAATTTGTTATCCATACATTTAACTTTTATACTGCTTTCATTCCGTAAGTTAATTGAATATTATTTTGGTCAAGTAAACTAAATTTTGGTATTCTGTGGTTTGTTGTCTCAGGAGAAGTTTGATTATAATCTTGTTTACGTAAAATTTCAAGCAAGCGTTAACAGGGTCAACCTTTCAATACTTCTCAACTCAATTCAATAAAAGACACATAATTCAATGTTGCCGAAATTAATTTTTACCATTCTTCGTAATAAAATTATTACTTTTCGGTTATAAACTAAGATTCTAGGTTTTCCTACTATTCTTACGAAGGAGGTTTAATTACCTAATCGAAAATTGTATTGTGTTGCATAAGGTAAGTCTATTTTCAAAATTACTTCGTTTCTAAAACAAGAAGAAAACTTTTGTAGAAAAATGGCTAGTTGATGTCAGTTTCTATAGGTTGTAATGTAACTTAATTTATTTATCAGCAGTCATAAAATAAGTCCGTAAAATTTAAAAATCTCCCAAGATATGGAGTATTCGATGGAAGGTTTTGGCGTAGGTGGATCTTTTAAGTCCGTAGAGATTTACACTTAAAAAGCAATTTAACTGTTCCATTTATCAATATAATCTTTTTCTGTCTACATTAATTAATAGATTACAGACCAAGACAAATTTAGTTCAGATGAGATGTCGCTGTCGGATAAAAGGATTACTTACACTGAAAAAAAAATGGTTCATCATTTTCATGAAAAAACTCATCAATATTGATGAACAAATTCATAAATACAATGATTTTTTTCATCAATATAATGAATTTTATTCATTGGAATAAAAATTATGAATTTTTCATCAACTACTATTTCAGTCCATAAACAGTTTGATGAGCTCCAGACTGGAGTCTTCCTGCAGCCGTTTATTTGAGACTTACCATTAGCCCATCTTCCAAAGCACAATACTGGTGCAGTGTATGTAAGCATCAGGCTGACAACGGTTTCAACAAGTGTCAGGTCGCCTATCATGCGAAGATTTGACTTGTAGTGTATCAAGAGGCCTAACGCGATCACAGCACCCCTTGCTTTAATGGTTGCTTCTGGGTTCTGAACATCGCAAATTTTGTTTTTGGATGTCTGGGGAAAAAAGAAAGAAAGGAAAAAGTTTGGAGAATCTTTAGAAGAGCAGCTGGAAGGTAATGCATCCCAAGATGACGTGGAAGGTGCATGGAAGAATATCAATAAAAATACTCGGCAGAGAAAACAAGAGGAAGACAAAAGGATGGTGGGACAATGACTGTCAATAGATTTTGAAAGAAAGACAGCAGTGTAAAAAGACGATGATAGATGATAAGAACAAAAATATACTGCGGTTAAAAGAACAGCGAGAAATTTCATAAGAGCTAAGAAAAGGGAATATGAACATAGAATACTGAAGGAGATGGAAGAAAACAGAACTCAAAACCACCTTAAAGCGTTCTATGCAGAAATCTCAAACACGAAAACAGGCTTCAAACCTAAACCGAAAACTCTTTGCAAAAAATTGAATGGGGAACTCACATCAGACATGCAAGACGTACTACAGATATGGAGACAACATTTCAGTGATCTGCTGAACGTGGAAAGCCCAAATCTAGACCAACCAAAGGTTTACCAAACTGCATATTGGCCAACAGACAAACCAACTTGAAGTTGAACTCTTCAAATCGAAGGCTCCTGGAACGGACGGAATAACGGCTGAAATGGTAAAAATGTGTATAGAGGCTTCCAAAGCAAGAGTGTGAATAGGAAAAGCAACATCGCAACTCTTCACAATCAATAATGGCCTGAAACAAAGAGATGCATTATCGCCTCTCCTATTTAACATATAGCTCTTTAAAAAGTTATAAGACTTACACACGTGAATGTGCAACTGTTTACGGGGGACGGACCTACACTACAGTTAGCATACGCAGACGATATAGACGTTATTGGAAGTAGCCTGATCAGTATAAAAGACACGATCGTATAAAAGTAAAGAGAGAGACGGAAAAGATGGGTATGCCGGTGAACGAAGAAAAGACCAAATACCGCATATATGTGCGTAAACAGACTAACACGTATAGACAGGATAGGACAAAGTGTCACTACAGATAAATATAATTTTGAAAGAGTCCAACGTTTCAAATACCTAGGATCCATGATCATCAAATACAACGACCTGACAGAAGAAATCGACTCCAAAGTGGAAATCGAAGCATATACCCGCTGGCAAAAATCTTTCGAACAAAAAACAGCTCGAAAATCTGTAAAACTAAAATATACAAAACAGTCATAAGGCCGATAGTAACCCTTGGTTCCGAAACGTGGACTATCACCAAGGCAAATGAACATAACGACTACGGCGTTTTGAAAGAAAAGTGCTGAGAAAGATATTTAGACCGCATTTTGACCCCACCACAAACACATACCGAATGAGAACTAACGCCAAACTCAAAGAGCTATATAAAGACCCTGATATAATCCAAGAAATCAAATCACAACGACTTAAAAGACCTCTAGAACGACCACGTCTCAGATAGCGGGATAACATCAGAGCAGACCTGAAAACCATGGTAATAGGTGAAGACCAGATAGAAATGCTCATGGTAGAGCGAGAACGATTGAGAGACATTGTGAAGTCAGCCAAGACCCACCCAGGGTTGTAGAGGTGTGCCATAGATAGATAGATGTCTGGGGAGCTACCTAGAGTCGTTTACTTTTGCTGGGGTTGACCCCTATCCGTCAAATGCGGCACTATACTTCAAAGCTGTCGAGGGCAACTTTTGGATACGTTTTATTATCAACTTAGGTCGATGTGAGCTCGCAAAGTAAGTGGTGTATCTGCGTACAACATGAGCTCCTTGGCGGATGTCGATGGTATCGGAGGTGGCCAATCCAGAAGATATCCAGTCTAGGAGCCATGATTAAGCTCTACGGGGTTCCCGCTTCGTTATATTATGTAATTAATCGATTTTTGAAAAATGTATTTGAGTCAGTAGGAGTGAGTCTCGTAGTGAATGAATTACTTTTTCAATGGGGCCACCCATTAAATAATTCTAGAGCTGCAGTTTCCTGTCATCTTGGACCCCCAGTTTAGAATCTTTTTACCCTAAGTGCAAGAGAGAGTATTTTGACTAAGTTTTGAGGTGGCCTCTGTTGCTTAAAGAAAGCTTTACTCAGACTCTATGCGCTGCTTACATAAAATTGGGGTAATTGTGTGTAACCCAATTTTATTCTTGATAGTAGCAACCATAAACACAAGGGGACTGACGTAACAGTTTTACATGCCTTCCGAAGCATAGAAACTTTAGTGTTAGCAGTTGATCACGCTAACACGATAAGTTCGCGCAAATAATTTAAAAAAGTAGCTTACATGCTAACATAAAAAACTTGAAAATAAAATAATAAATTATTACTGAGAAAAAGCTGGAATAGTAGCTATAGTAACTTTTACGAAAATAATTGCTAATAGTATTACTAAATTAGTTTATAACTAATCTAAAACTAAGTACTTGCTATTTTTTCCAGTACAAATTAGAAAAAAAATAAGAACGCCATTAAAGAACCTCGATCAATAAATAATAGCGTCAAGAACAAGCTTTAAAGGTGATATTAAGATTATTTCACTTGGAGATATACCAGCACGCAATGATATAAATCACAAACAGTATACCGTCGCGTCGTAAACCAATTCTTTTGTACATTTTTTTTTAGAGATACTCATGCAAAATCAAACGACATGCGGCAATCCATAATCTTAGAATTTCGTCCCGCGCAAAAAGATATTGGCATGATCAGGATCACCCTGGTGCGTCGAGAGACAAATCAGCGTCGCAAATTACTTAATAAAGTTTCAGAGCAACTACAGTCATTCGGTCGGCTTTGAGAGTGCATTTCAGTTTGAAGAAAATTGGAATGGATTTAATTAATTAATTATTAATTATTTTAAATAAATATATTGGCTGTTCTAAAGCAAAAATTAGTTGACGTCATCAACAGCTTGATGAGTTACATTTTATAATCATATCAAAAAAATTTGTATTAAATTTTGTGTTAATAAACGAATTAATTAACGTACCTCTCTCTCAACTGAAAAAATAAATACAGGCTAATATTGAGTTCTCATTTTAATTAGAAGAAAATGTAATTTGACGTTAAAATAGCAATTATTACGTAATTTATATAAAACGTTTCGTTATATTGCAAACTCGAGCATATTAAAATATTTATGAAATTGTATTTTATATTTACTATATTGCTATAAATGGATCCAATTGATTAAACTAAGGTTTAATTTTTGTTTTAAATTTTTGATTAAAGTTATGGATAACAATTAATATAGACTTTTAATACAAATATAGAATTAGTAGTTTTAAAACCTGAGATATAAATTACTGCTTGAGAGTTTTAAATTTTTTATTTAAGTCTCTCTAATTAAAATTTGTGCCTACGATAATAAATTTTATTAAAATTCGAGCTATTTGTTTTTGTTGGTAACGAATTGATCAGCTAAATTTATTAGGCTACATTTCCTTCTGAAAGTTGTTCCAATTGAAAATTATTTCATAATAGCGTTCATTTAATATTTAAAAGTTAGAACAATCGTTAATTGCAAGCTTTTCGAATTTTTTAAATCATTTATTAAATAACCAGGGAATGGATTCAACGAGACGTTTCGTCGAGTGCTCGGTTAGCTAAACAAACTTTTATCCGTTATTCGAGTTCTTTATTGCCTTTGAAAACGGTACGTATAAATAGGGAAAAATTATTTTATATATTTTTTAATAATTTTTCCAATGAATTACGAAGTTTAATTATTATAGAATTAGCCCGCCACGTTATTCTCCAACGTTCTCTCTCTGGTATATTATTTTAATAAAAAGAGTCCTCTCAAAGGACTTTTGGTATTGACACTTTTTATTTATCGTATGTTTCTGTATTTGCTATAGCTGAATTATCGATTGTGGTAAAATAACTAGTTAAGGCTATCTTCTTCTATTGTGGATCGGAAAATGTTCCGTAAGCCGGGTGGTTATTTAACTTATAAATTATGTATTACCTATGATACTTTAATCAATTCACTTGATCTGGGAAGCCTTTATCATTTTAATATAAAGCAAAGTTATGATAACTTTATTACCTACAATTTTCTTTTTATTTCAAACATTACAAAATTCTTGTTGCCAAAACTTACCTACAAGTGCCATTAGGTACAAACCAAGCACAAGACAAAAACTACACAAGATAACAGCTGGCAAATTAATTATTCTGCTAAATAGCTCTACCGCTGGTCTTTCAGATCATTATAACTTGGCTAAAGCACAAAAGCCATTAGTGATTTTGAATTAATAATACGTTAAAAATATTTTACGTCGAAACTTCATGATGGAATATGAATGAAAGGATCGCAAAAATATGGTGCCGATTTCTAAAATTCGAGCTGGCAAAAATATAAGCTACTTTTTTTGCGTATTTTAAGAACAGCAGATTCAAATAGCCCCCAAGATGAGAAAGGACATTTATACATTAATAATGTCTTGCAACCGTGAATTAGAGGTTTTAGGGCTAATGTTGACACACACTTTCTTGTTGATTTACAGGCGAGAGCTTTATAGACCTTAAATTTAGTACTATCTTTTTCAACGCCCTCTATATTGACTTGTAATTTACTAAGGTTTAAATGGGCTTATTTATTTTCATTTGCTGTACCATTGAAAATTCAGGTTTTATCTAAGTTCAGTATAGTTCAGCCGTCTCTTTTATTTTTGAAATAAACTGAATTTGTTTGCAGTAGGTAGTAGGTTTTTATTTTACTCTACCCTGTATATTTATAAGACTTTTAAGTTTTTGATCATTTTTACTAAGCCAGTGTAAATTTCAATATTTTAAAATTAAGGTCATGACGGCCTTAGGCTGCCTCATGTTATGTGGTTTCAGCAAAATGACGAAACCTTTCAGACGTCTACTGAAATAATGGCCCCTCATCATCTCTTGCCTTCTCTTATAGTCATAAAAATTTAAAATACAAAGTTTTATGTATTAATACGGTTAGAGCAAGTTTAAAAAGAAAACACAGCTATATATCTCATCATCACCAAGGAGGTCTGCACCCTTCCTTGCAAGATACTCATAATTGTATGGAATACTCTTCAGGGAGAGATAATATCAAAATGTCACTGGAAGTGTTTTTTTATTTAAATAAATAACTAAATTTTACCCTATTCCAATAAATTCAATCATGAGTGATATGTTCAGCATCAAATTTCAAGACAAATAATGCCTTTAAAAAAAAAAAAAAACAAATTAACTAATTAATTGATTTTTACACTTAAGTGAACTTGTGCAGAGACTGCAGAGGAATGTTAGAATTTTCAAAAGCTATTAAAATTTATTCTGAAGTGCAATCAAATCAATAGCTACATAGTCGAGTAAGTGTGAAAATCCACTGCTACTTGTAAGTTCTTTCGAAAGTCGAAAGGGCAATTTTCACCCACCCTTTTTACAGTAAAATATTATATTATTTATGGTAATCCAAAACATGTGCTTTACAAACTGGAGGAATACTTTATTTTATTTATTTGATTCTTAAGTTGATTAAGATTGGTTCGAGTTCCATTCAACTGATGATTTCCAATAAACCTGCTACACTTGAGGAAGTACCGCATGAATTTGTGTGGTTTAAAAATAAAATGCTTAAAAGTGTAATAATAAATTTCAGTTCTAGTAAAACTTGGCTAGATAAATTGAAATATTTTTCAAAATTTGTATAGCCGTTAAGTTGTAATTCCGTACATACACACTAATTTCAAATATCCTGTTTGCATTCGACTTTTCCGCAAGCTATTTACAATTTGCTAAACAAACAGCGCTCAAAATTTGCGGTTACAGTTATTGTATTTTAATTAAAATTTCAATTTTAATGCACTAGTAAATTTGAAAATATTTTTAAACTGAAATTTTACAACTTCAGATGTATGTTTTTTCCCACAAACCACTAATCAGATCAAAGTAGAAGATAAAAGTTTGAAAATTTCTCAGATCTATCTTGGGTCTTGACATCAAATGGGTTAAAGCTCTTTTCTAAGCTTCTATGTACTAAATTGTCGGAAGCTGAAGGTTGAATCAAGTTTCTCAGGTCCGCTATTTTTTGTAACAATCCAACAAATAAAATAACGCATATTTACTGAGATTTCAATTTTATTTTTTCACTGCACAAAATTGAATTTCTTATCTAAACTCTGAAAAATTATTTCCATTAATATTTTCAATACGGTATGTAAAATCGTTGAAATTACAAAATTCAAATTTTTGTTTTTATAACCCTCTTAGCCAATGGAAATTGTGCAAAAATTCAGTTCTGACATTCAATAAGTGTAAAATTTGCTTCAATGGATACGGTTCCGGTTTTATTTTTATAAAAGTTTTAAACCTATGTTACAATTTAAAATTGAACGTAAAGGTTGGTGCATCTTTCCATTATTTAAAATCATATTACGGAACGTGAAAAGTGTCAGCACTCGTTCCATCTAATATTATCTTGGCAATATCAAATTAGTTTTTCCTTTAAAAATTGTACGAGTTGCAATTATTTTACATTAATGTTCCTAAGATCCGGGTGTAGAATTGTAGGATGAGAAATCAAAGGAAAATTTTCAATATATTCTCGAGTTAAAACATATAGGGAAGTGGAAAACTATCTTAACATGCCAAACGGCAACCAATTTAAAAATTTTCAATTAATTTTGGCTCTATTGAATTTCTTCAAACTTTCTGAATATTTATCCTTTTATGCTTGTATTGATTTCGATTTTGTAAATTTCAATAGAAATATTTGCTTTGACTGAGTATAATATAATATTATGTAATTAATAATAACTAGTAGTTTATATTTTAGATAATCCAAATAATTTGTTAAAAATTCAAATAAAACAGCTATAAAAATTTATATTTCTGCTAATCAAACTTTTTATCGTAGCCACGAAGAGACAACTAGGAATGAGATAGAATATTAGATAAGAGTTAGTAAGAGAAACGTAAGGCCGCGATCTCTTTGAATGAGGCGGAAAGCCGAACAACTACATCAATCATGTAATAGCAGGTCCTGACAGCCATATGCTCTGACTTTAGACCTTTAGAGCCCTAAACGTTTAGATCTGAGTGTTTGTATCAACTTCATTGTGAGGATAAGGCATTTCCATGACCACAAAAGCATTGTCTATGCTTTTGTCAAGTTATTCTTTCTTAAGAGTTCGAAAGTATTCCTTTCTCATTAATTAATCTAAAAAAAAAATAAAAATAAAAACTTAATAATTAAAAAAATGATACTTTTTGTTCTGCCATAATATACTTCTTGTATAATATCATCTGCTGGATTATAATTAGCCAGAAAGCGGGTTGGCGTGCTTTATGTTTCAATGAAGAGCGATTCATTGGGTCCTTCATAACTACCACTCTGTATAAATAATATTATAACTCGTGTAATTTCTCATAATTGGTAGAGGTAATTTATATTCTTAAGTATATGGATCGCCTTGAATATATAAATTAGGATTCTTATATCTCTTTTTCAAAATTGTTTCATAGACCATAGGTCAACAAAATGCTTGCGAACGGCCTAGCCTAGTCATCCTTCCATTAATTCGTGCATCTTCGTCAGCAGAGTTCTAGTTGAATGGAATAGGATCAAGAGAAAAAGGTGAAATGATCGGGATTACGGTGCTTGAGGCTGCAGGAAAATCATCGAGATGATAAATACTAATTACCAATCTCGCTCATCAATCTCTCGATACAGTATTTACGGGACTCCATACTGGAGTCTTTCTGAGACTGCCATGTGTTTTTTCGGCTCACCAAACATATTTTTTGGGGACAGTTTGCTGTTGTTTAAAAGTTATTTTCTCAAGTATTTGAATATATCTGTCCAGACGATCTCCATGCTTTTAGAGGGTTTAATCTCTATCCGCCATGTTTGAAAGTATTTCTCAAAATTTTTCAAAGCTACTTGGTTTATTACGGGCTGAGCGTAAATTAAACTGCTGTAATAGGTATTGTCGTCGGATAGATTCCCCGCTTTCCTTCTAAGTCTTGGACGTAGAAGATAAAGAGGGCAAGAACAAGGATTGATCTTTGTGAGGTGCCTGCAGCTACTGACATTTCGTTCGACCGAATATTGTCAAATTTTACTTGAAAACGTCGGTTTTAAAAATACGAAGCAATGAGGGCATCTTAGATATCAGTTTCAAACATATTGAAAAGCAGGCTTTGATTCCATACTCTGTCGAAAGCGTTGGCAATATCCAGAAAGAAGACCCTAACTGTTTTTCTTTCGTTCCAATTCTCGGAGATATTCTGGTTTAAATTGTTTATTTGTTAACGTTAAGTCCCTCCAGAGGGAGGAGAGTAGACTAATGGATCGGTAGGAAGAGGGATATCTGCGGTTTTGTTTGGATTTTTGAATCATGACCACGTCGACTTCTTTCCATCGGTTTGGCAAGTTTCTGACGGTTATGATGACATATTGACAGGGCCGGCCGGAAGCTTACTTCTTATTGAATTTTCATACTACTCAGAAAATCTATAGCTAAGAATTTGATGTGATTGGGATTGGGTTACCGATAAGGGGTAGAGGTTGATAGTTGGTTTATGATTTTTGCATCAATCCTATCGGTGTAGTTGACTAGGGCCTCGACTACGAAGTTAACCTGAAGTCTAGGTTGTCTCACTAGGGTCTCGATTTCGTGGAAATATCATTTTGTCTGGGGATTTCTATGCAGAAATAAGGAGTAGACCTCTTTGAGATGAGTTTTCTGAATCATTGTGATATCCAAATCAAACTTTGGATTTATGATGGTGTAGGCGATTGTCGTTCCAATAGGCTATCACCAGTGAGTGAGGCTTGATTTTGGGACGTTTATCCATGTACTGATTTCGTCGAGGAGTAAGTATGTCATGTGAACAGGATTTTTGGTCATCATTTTTACAGTTAGTCATTTCATATTTTTTAAATTCGTCATCCATTTTCGCAAATTTAATTTTTTATTTATTTCTGTCGCCTTAAATTGTATCTGGTATTAATTAATTTATAAATCAAACTCCTTCCGCCCCCTCTTAGGTTGCAATAGCCCTAAATAATATCATATTTTTATTAAATGAATGAAACTTTGAAACGGCAGTTGATCACCGACCCCGGTCAACTCATGTTGAGTTCAGTTTCTTTATTTTTGTAATTTTCTGGTCAATTTATGTCAGTTTATAGTGATGTAAATTTTATGCTGCGGCTATGTTAAATTTGTTATCACGATTCAACAGTTTTCAAATTTTTAAGTAACAATAATTTTGATTCCAGCTACTATTTGAAATTTTAAAGTGTTCTCGTAGTTTAAGAGTGTTTTAATTGGTATTAAGGCTTTTACTAACCAGTTGCATTCGGTATCCTCGATTCGTATGGGATTAATTCCCACAAATTTTCTTAATCATTTCACCGTACCATACCAACGAGAATGCCAAACTAAAATTTATCTGTTTAGGTTTTTTTATGCAAACCAGTTAGTGGTTCTAAACCACAAATTTTGTAAAATTTAATTTAAGATATTTGGGTTGCCTAAAACTAGGTAACTACCTTGAGTATTGTCAATTAAAATTACACTTTAGTTCGGGTGGCGTCTTCTCGATTTTGTATTTCTCCCTACTGAACTCTTTCATTAAAAAACGTTCGGACTCGGGATTTCTTTGATTTCTTTTTTTTTTTAGCAACTCACGACCTTCATGGTTACGCCGGCGGCAATCCTGAACCTCTGAGTTTGCACCAATTCTCCCGCTATCGTTTTAGACAACGGTGTAGTAGAAAAATTTGCGAGATAAAAAAAAAGGGCCATGGCCAACAACTTCGCCATATCAGAGGAAATGCACAAGGCACTAAGATACAAGATGGAAGATACGCAGGCGATGGTCGAGTACTACAAAACGACAGACGAAAAGACACTGTTGGAGCACTGCTTCTATGCTCTGATGCCAGACTATCAACAAGAAGAACTAGCCGAAGTCGTGGCAGGCCTAACGGATGAAGTAAATAGGATTTGCGAGGGCCAAAACCCAAAGCTTTGACACTGATACGGAAAACAAAGTGAGCCTAGAGCAGACAAGCAAAGAGGAAGAAAAGGCTGGTGAATTAAAGGAAACTACAAAAGAGGAGAACGTCCAGCAGATCTCACTATTAGGGGAAAAATATAGACGATCATAGAAAGATTGACTAGCATAGAGAACGAGATGGCCCTACTAAGGCTGAAAGTACTGGACGAAGAAACAAGAAGGCAGGTAGACATGGTGGAAACAGACGTATAACCAGAGATACTGGAAGAGGTCATACCCATAGGCAGGAGCACCCCCCAGCCGGGGGTGAATTATTAACAGGAATCTGTCCCAATATTACAGACCCATTTCTAATATCTACTTTCTGTTTTATGTTGTATGCATCAACCATTACTGCAATCAAGTGTAATATTTTGAAATATATAGCCATAGATTACTGGTGTTCAGTTCACCAGTTTAAAGAAATGAAAATTTTCAAAGATAATAAGTAGTAACAATGACTCTTTCGATACATTTCATCAACCAACCAAAGCTGAATCAGTCACTCACAATAGTTTAGAACACCCATTTGCTCAAAATATCGCTTTTTTGTGTTCATTTTTCAATTGTTTTACAAGAATTTCCTAAAATAAACTTTAAAAAAACAGATAACAAGTAAGATTAATAGATAACATACCGGATGGAATTAAACGAAGGAATATTATTAATTATTAGCACAGTCTTGCTAACTAAGTAAAAAGAAAGGAATTCTTTTTTTCTACTCAAAACAACCACTAACTATCTAAAAATTTCATAAATTTTAAATTACCAACTTTTTTTTCTTAATTCTTATTGGCTCAAGTTGCAATGGATCCTCATAACATTTTCAATTTAATTATGTATTCTTTTAGAATTTCCTTTGCCATGTGAAAGACTCATTTTTTTTTATGGTACAATTTATTCATTTTGATGTAATTAATTAAATTAAATGTAAAGTACTTAAATTAAATTCTTAACCAGAACAAAAAAAAATATAATCAAACAACAGATTTTATGTTATCACAAAGGTGGTCAATAAAAAGTATTGATTAAGTTTACTGCTTAACAACGTCCGTGATACTTTTTATTTACTTCATAAAATTAAGAAAGTTTAAGTTTAAATAAGAGTAATAAATTTTAACATCGAATCACACAGTTTAGTTGTTTTATTATTATAGTTTCGTAAAAATAGGTAACATAATAAGTTATTACTTGTTCGTAGTCGCAATGAAAATTGTTTCCAGTTTTTCTTTTACACTTTCATGGTCTCTTAAACACAGTCTGTGACTAGGGCTTTCAGTTGCACTTCGTTGCGTTTAAAAATGGAAACAATGAAATACATTTTTAAAAAGATTGTATCTCAAAAGTTGTAAACACGGAAAACAATATTTAAGTCTTTAGTTTTCCTAAATGTAAATAAGTAGAGAAGAAGTTTCTGCAAATCAGACCAATTTTGATGTTTCAGTAGAATTATTTCCATTTTCACCATCACTAAATCCAGAGTGGGATAAATTTGTCTGTTTGTGTAAGATTTTCGATTATTTATTTTTGAAATTTATTACACAATTTACTCTAAATAATCTTATCTATAACACAAATGGATTTTAAATGAATCCGATATTTTGAAATACTGGGTTCAAACTTTATAATTTAGAATAATAATTTCAAACCTTCTTCTACTTCTTTGTTTTAGTTTTTCGTCTGGCGCTCAACAAATAACATTGTCTTTTACAATTAGTGGTACTAAAAATTTCTTTATTGGATAGACCAGTCCTTTCCCTTTTTCAACATTGAAATATTATATGTACCTATGTATTATTATTTACAATCTACGATATGCATAGCCGTATATTACAATTTACAATATAAGTGCTCAACAGGTTAACCTCAATTACTGGACCATAAAGTATTATACGAGTACGAGCTGAACGTACAGCTTAACATGGAATTTGAATCATGACCGACACTGACAAATCTGATGAATCTGGACTCGTATTCCGGGTGCCAGCTTAGCATTCTCACCTGCTACCCAGGACAACAAACTGCCTGCCGGTACAAACACACATTTAACATAAATTACTTCCAGATGCTGACTTTATTTTTCACAAAAATCTAAAGGCAGGTTGTGTAAACTAATAAAGTTAAACTTTACAGTCTCGACACATAATATAAATTAATGGAAGCTCTTTAGTATTCAACTCATAATTGGTTAGTTAACGCTAATCAAGAGTTCAGGTAGCACCAAATTATTTGCGTTCTTACTACCAGGTTTGTTAGTTTTGCAAATTTGGATTTAGGATGTCCAATGAATACAAAACTTTGATTTGTAATTAGGAAAATTTTATTTTTTAATAATACAAAATAGGCGGTATTCTTGTAGCGGTCACCCATTTCTATGCGAATTCTATGATATTTCGATGGGTAGATATATAATTAAAAAAGATAAACCTGAATTTGGATACTGTGGTTGGTTCGACTTAGTGCATAAATTTAATTAAAGTATAAAAATTCTATATCATAAAAATCTACTTCATCACAGCGGACTAAATATTTAAAATGAAAAAAATTTAATAGAAATTCTTACACGAACTGGAAATACGCACTTTACGTGAACACAAAAATCATTAAAATTTTGTTTACTTGTGTATTTTTTAAAATTGGAAATGCTAATTTTTTAATTAACAAAACAAGAATTTGCATAATTCATGTTACATGTGTTTTTCACACTGAGGATTTTAATTTATGAATTTCAGATTATAAGATTTGAAAGAAGGAAAGTTTTTTTTATTAAAAAAGCCTCAATAAATTGTACATTATGCTAAGCACCAACAATAAAAGTTGAAACCTACTTCAATAAACAAAACAATTACAACTACAAATTAGAAAAGTTTTCAAGTTATCCTGTTCCTTATTGGATTTTAATGGCGAGAGTAGTGTTAGTGTTTTATTGCAATTGTAAGATATTCTCATTTTTTATCCTCAAATCACTGGATTGTAAAAGCAAAATAATGGATTGTTCGAAAATTAATAATTTTCCAAAATGTTCTCTTTGTGTGCATGTTAGAACAACAAAGTAGTTTAGTTCAGGTATACATGTACGTTAAATGATGAAAATTATAATGGAAAAGTTAGACACGAGAAACTCGTCTACTTGTCAACAACATCAACAATTTATTTTGGTTTTACTTAAATGTTTAACAAAAGTTTGAACCATCAACTTTGAGTAAGCATAATAAGCTTAGTGAGCATTTCAAATGGGTACTATTGTATTTCCTGCTATTAATTGGCTTAACTTTTTGTACAGCTTTGTGATTTGAAATTTTCAAATAAAATGATAAAATTATTTAATTTTGACTGTAAGAAAAGAAAAATGGATTAACGAGATTCCGATTAATATTGATTACAACTTTTGAAGAACAAACTTAGCCTCTAATTAGAGCTAATAAGCAATGAAATACAGTTTGTTCAATTAGTTTTTGTAACTGAGTTCTGTCACAAAAATAAAAATCCAGAAATGATGACTCTTTAAACATAATTCCGGATTGTTCTCAAGGACCTCTTTGGTCATTGGTACACTAACTACTAGACGAAGTATTTAACAATTGTAAAAGTACTTCACGAAGCATCCAGATACTCAGACTGCGGCTTTTGAGTAGTGCTACAATTAATTAAATTTCCTGTACTTGATGTAATAAATTATATTAACCAATTCAAATCAATAATTTTATTTTAAACATAGCAATTAATTTGAAACGTAATTTAATTCGTCTATGTAAAAGCGCACGTTTAATTAAAAGAATTACATTCTTCTGATAGAAAACTTCTCTGTTAATCATCTATAAATGATATCCAGACCCCTAATTATTTTGGGCGGCCCCAAATGGCTCCTTTGGGAAGCAGCATTCCGTATATTAAGACATTAAAACGAAATTATTTAATGCTCACAAAATTTAATTTAAATATAAAACAAAATGAAAAATTTTTCAAATAAAGTGGCAGAGTATGAAATTGCCAATTATTCAGCAACAAACTGTTGAAACAACATAGTCATTAAAAAGGTTTACGTTTTAATTCATATTTTACATTACAATGTAAAACCAAAATTTGTGTAGTGCACAAATAAAATCTCGGTTGTGATTCTAAGAAGGGTCCGGATTTAATGCGGTTTTCTCTGCGGTAGCAATCCGGTAACAAGTTAATCTGACATTTCTTTGTCGTAAATTTTCTGTATAAACCATGATTAAGAGATAAATTTGAAGTATGCTTTACAATAGTTGGGGTATAATAAATTTTAAATCAATAAAATTATTAATCAAAATTAGTTTTTATTGAAAGAAATGAAAACGAATTACTTATCTCAGAGAGCATTAGAGTAAATTTCGGTTATTGTAATCCAGTTTGGTATCTTTCGAATCAATTTCAAAAGAATCGATTGCAATTTACCAAAGTAGGAATTATTATTTATTATTGGAATAATCGTCTCATAGAATTAAAATCACACAGGACAACTTCATATTATAATGAGAAACCTTTACAGTATTTATTTTTATCCCATTCTGCTGTCTGGATAAAAAATATTAAAATTTTATTTAACAAACTTGAACTTTTTAAGTAAATTTAAAAATAAATTTATTGAAAGTGAAGTTTTTATGGAAACAAAAAAATAAATATCTTAGCAAAAACAAGTTAAGGTAATTAGTATTACCAACAGGGCTATATTATGCACTAGGCTGACTAGGCTAAAGCCTAAGGCGCCTTTTGCAAAAAAGGCGCTAGAGCCTCTAAAATTACAAGTATTAAATTCAAGAGTTTAATTTTTATTATTATTAACACAAATAATATAAAAAATATTGCATTACTTAGGTCGAACGATATCATAATTTATTTTCTTTCTGACTAGTAAAGCACGTGTTTTTTGTTTTAAGGGGTCTGACCACCCTGATCGCACCAAAAATGGGTTTATTGTAAAATAATCTGTAAACTCGATAATATGGAACGGAATTTATTTATTTTTGGACACATACTAGTTTATGGTTTTATGAAGATGTTTTGAAAATTTTGTTAAAAAATATTTAAAAATGACGGCCCTGCAGTAGTTGCCATGAAGGTCTATTGACCGATACGCCCGTAGTTGGTCGCAGATGAATCTCAGGAATTGCCAGGCCCGGATTGGCCATCTGGCAGTTCTGGCAAATGCCAGAAGGGCCGATGCTCTAGTGGGCCGATGAGCGGCCGAACGTTATCGCTATTTAGGGGACGATAATGTTTTTTATGGAAATACGAGAATTATTTAAATCTAATGAAGTTACTGATTTTCTACCATCTACCCTATGACCGTGGGCCGGTATAATCGGAATGCCAGGGCCGGTTTTTCATCCCAGTCCGTCACGGGGAATGGCTAAGCGGAAAAAAAAATCTACTTATTGCTGAAGAGTGTGACTACAATGTAGCGTACGGCTTTTGTACTTATACCGTCAAATGTCAACAATCAAGTGTCAATGGTCGAGTGCAAATACGCGTGCGCATGTTTCACTTTTCCATGTTTTCTATGTTAATGTGAATGGCAAATTATTTCCTGTTTTCTACGTTATGTCTTGTATGTTTGCTACGTACGTTACTTGGATGTGAATGACGCTTAAAGCTCCTAAGTTAATTATAAGAAACAATTTAAAAAAACTTGACTTTCCTAAAACTTCAGGGTGGTCAGACCCCTTAAATTATTAATAAGTAAATTAAATAGGCGCCAAATTTGTATTAGCCTAGGGCGCCAAATAGACGTAATCCGGCCCTGATTACCAAACACAGTAATAAATTTAGCAGTTTGTATTATCTAACCCCTCTAGCCAATAGTTACGAATTTGAAAAATTAAGAGCTCAATATTGCCAAATTGCAATGTAACTAAATAGTATTGGTGTTCAATTAGTTTAAAAGCTAGGAATTTAATCCTGTCAAATTCTTTAAAAGTTTCAATCAACATTTTCAGTTAGAATTAAATTGCAAGTCAACAAATCTAAAGTATTTGTAATTCACATAAATTAGTGCAACACCTTGAGATTACAGACTGTTAGAATTGTTAAACTTGAACATTTTTAAAAATTTTATTTCCAGCTTTGCTTTAATGTCCACCCAGAAATCTATAAAAAGTTTGAATTCTGTATAGAACAATTGTTAAACTCTTGGGATTTAGGATACCGAAAAGCATGATTACGCTCAAAATATTTTAAGCCTATTTTAGCTAAATTTTAATTTA
The DNA here is from genome assembly GCA_963170105.1 of Cantharis lateralis. Classification (NCBI taxonomy): domain Eukaryota; kingdom Metazoa; phylum Arthropoda; class Insecta; order Coleoptera; family Cantharidae; genus Cantharis; species Cantharis lateralis. Next base: position 9,960,216 of record OY720626.1, read on the forward strand.
AAAAAAAATTTCGTACTTGAAAATTTTTTTTAGAACTTTCAGAAGTCGCTTCACATTGCAGTAATCGCATAAATTTTTTTCTAGTAACATTTTTCTTCGTTACAAAATAGTAATTTATTCAAAATATTTTATTCATTGGGTAAAGTATAATATTTTATTTTTCTGTTTGGCATCGAAGTGTAGAAATTTATTTTGTGTAGTTCCTATTCAGATAATATCAGTATTTCTATAATTTTTACCAATTGATTTCGGGTAGAAGCATTAGAGACTTTTTTAATAACGAAAGCTACTTATTGCATACATTTTATATTTTTGTATATTTAAAAATACATATTTTATGTCAAAATATCAAGTTTTTCGTCAAGAGCTTCTTGAAACTGCATATTTTGATATAAAGTATGTATTGTATTGCATTGTATGCTTTCAAATATTTAATTTAAACCATCAACCTATTTTAAAGATTCTGTACAATGGAAATTTCTCCTTCAAGAAAGGAGATTCCTCTGTCGAATGATCAGTTCTTAGTCAAGATTTTTCTCAACAATATAATAAACTTAGACCATACAGGTTTTGCTTTTAAGCTAAGTTTAAAGATAGATTAACACGAAAACAGAAGGCAAAATGGAAAGGCATTACTGAGCATTACATCCCATTACTGAGCAAGGCCTTTTCAACCTGTACACTTCCCTCGAGTCCACCAACTGGGACGTATTAAAATGTGTCGACGTCAACTTGCATACTAAAGCAAACTGGTTCCTGCTCACAATTTCGATGACTATGGATATATTATTTCCATAATAATGACAACTATCCAATCGAAATAATGAAAGCTATAGCCGAAAAGCGGAAGATTAGGAAAAACTGGCAAAAATATGCTGAAAGACTTTAAAAATCAGATTGTTACCAACTATCTTGAAAGTCTTTCTCCAACCTCTAAAAGAGGCTATCGATTATTCGCTCTGGAAAGCCAAAGAAATAATACAAAATCTGGAGGAAAAAAGTATTGCTCAGCCGCTTTCATTGACGTGACTCAGGCATTCCACAAGGTCTGGCACGATGAACTTCTGTATAAAATAAAACAACAGCTATCATCGAATTATTATCATCTTATTAAATATTATTTAACTGAAAGAATGTTCCAGATCATGGTCCAAAACGAGTATTCCAAACTTGTTCCAATAAATTCCGGAGTCCCGCAGGGAAGCCTGTTGTGTCCGATCCTGTACCTCCTATTCACCGCAGATTTCCCTGTTTCCACCAACGTAACGGTGGTAACCTTCACTGACGATACAGACGTTCTGGCATCTCATGCAAATCCATCCACAGTCTCTGATAGAAGAAGAAGAAGAACGAGAAGAAGTCTGTACATATCACATTTACTATGCGCAGAGAAACGTGTCCGTCAGTCATCTCAAATGGCAATGATCTTCCCCAAGCAGAAGACACCAAGTATCTCGGGATGCACCTGGATCGAAGGTTTACATGGAAGAAACATATATCGACTAAACGCAAACAGTTCGGAATCAAACAGTACAAGCTAAATTAGCTAATCGGCCAGCATTCACAACTGACAATGAAAAACAAAATACTACTATATAAAGCCATAATCAAACCTATTTGGTCGTATGGTATCCAACTTTAGGGTTCGGCAAACAATGAAACTATCCACCAAGACCTAAGAGTGAACACCGTAAAGGAAGAGATACGAGCTAGTAGTGCTAGGTATTATCAGAGGCTTTCCAATCACCTTAACTTTCTTGCCCTTAATCTATCAGACAATTCAAACCAAATTAGGAGACTCAATAGAGCCGATTTTCTAAACCTGCCACAAAGAACATTTTGATAAGTGCACAATATTATAAATCTAAATGTAAACCAGTACTAGTGATGTATTTGGTAGCCTTGGCAAATGTTGTTGGACGGTTGGCCATTCAAGTCATGAAAAGCCACAAAACTTACCAAATGTACATTGTAGTACAGATAGTAAATAAACAAAAGGATCACAAAAAAAACACCATTCAAATCTGGTATATAGAAACTTCAAAGCCTTCTATAAAAACGAACTAAGAAGAGCAAAAGTGAATGAACTTGACGCTGTGGCGCTGCTGCATTCAACGAATTTTTCATCTACATATAATGCCCACCGATATCGCGAAAAGAAAAGGACACAGGTCAGAAAGGCTATTGACAAATTGAACAACTCATCGTTTCATCATCAAAAATGAGTACCTATATTAAAAATAACCGTTTTCCACGGGCCTTCATATCTGAAACAGTTATTTCTTATCTTCTCGAAGATATCTGATATAATTCTGAATCGGCAAATCACGCACTATTTTGAGTCATATCAACTACTCAATCTCAGCTAATTTTGTTTCGGAAACAAAAGGTCGACTCCACTAGCCATCAATAAGCTTACCAAGATTATTATCTCCACAAGTCTTGACGTCGTCACTGGCGTTCCACAATGCTCAGTATTTTCCTTCTTTCTTGTTCTAAATTTATATCAATAATATCAACAATTGTATTGTGCAGGATAGTACTTTGACCTGAGAACCTCACATCAAATATTTAAATGGGAAAAAAAGCAACTGTTGAAAATGTATTTGAGAACAGTGCTTTGTTCCACTTCAAGATGTCAGAAGAACTCAACCTATAACATTAAGTTTGCTAGGGTACAACGAAAAATGGCTCTACAGCATCCTTGGACGCTATTTTAGTAGTCGCGTCGATGGTCCCTATCGACCTCCTGGCGGAAGAAAGAAAGATAAAGTACTTTTATAACCATCGAACACACAAAGAACTGCTTCTGAGTTCCCTGAAGAAATGGGAGTTGCGGCGGGATGCTAGCGAAAGGGGAAGATGGACCCATCGTCTAATTTGTAGTGTAGACCAGTGGTATAACAGAACCCACGGTTGCCTGACTTATGAGCTGACTCAGATTTTGATTTGGCATGGCTGTTTCAAGGATTATCTCCATCGCTTCAAGAGATCAGAGAATAGCTGCTGTCCTTACTGCAATGAAATTGATACTGCACACTACACATTTTTTGTGTGCCCTAGGTGGCAAGAGCAGAGAAGCAGACTGGATTTATTGGTGGAAGTGAGGCTAACTCCAGAAAATTTGATAGATACAATGCTTGATAGCGAGGCGAAATGGTTGGCCGTGGAGACATGTGCTAAGAACATAATCTCTACTAAAGTTCTAGACGAAAGGGAACTTCAAGATTTACAAAACACGCTAGACACTGACAAGTAGAAGAGAAAATACCCGAAAGGGCGGAAGATTAGATGAAGCGTATGGACGTAATGCTATAAGCGAATCCCGGCGTTTTTTATGGAGTGGAGTTTTAGTCAGTAAGAATCTAACACTCCCAACGAACACAAAAAAAAAGATGTCATACTAAATATTGAACTGGGGACATTTGTCCTACACCTGGGATGTTTTTAGAATACAAAGAAGATGCCTTTGCGTTCTGACTGGAATTTGTTAGGCGAAACATTAACACCCTAGCTACAAATATTAATTTCCACAAATACCCAACAAGGAAAGCGGAAGATCTAAGGATCCAATTGAATCGCCTTCATCGGACTCGAGATCGTGCAAGATATACAGGAATCGGCACTTCCAAAACAGCTTTAAACAGACACTAAAGACATAGTATATCACGAATATGGCCTTCTACAGCGTGGAAAATTTCATGAAAGATCTCTTTTTACAAGAATAAGTTGAAAAATGTTAAAAAGTAAATTTTCTTATTTTCCGTTCAATTATGCTCACCATTATGACCTCTAATATGACGTGTTTTGTGTACTTTTTATTAATGCTGCCGGGTGGACGATTTGATACTAAAAATAATTGAAATTTATACACCCCGATCATCTCAATATATGTGCTATAAATATAATTAAAGAAAGTGAGTCCGCCTGATCTCCTAATAAGTGAATATCGTGAAACTCCATTAATTAGTGTGCAACTTCATTGGTACGCAACTCGATTGGGGTGCACCTTGATTGGTTGCGATATTTTTATGGCTGGTTGGAAAAAGTTGATAAATCTCAGTTATTCTTTTGGGTGGATAACGTGGTTACAGAAGGAGAGACAGAAGTGTTTTGTATATAATTCTAATGTTAATATTTGTGTATCTGTTTTATCTATGGAGTGCTACCAATCAAGTTGCACTTGATTGTGCACGATGTGCTCCTAAGTAGTTAAAGTTAAAAAATATTAAACTTAAATGAATAAAATTTGAAAATTACGTGTCATTGTAACAAAATATAGGTACTGCAATGCCTCAATTAATTTAAAAATAATCTTAATCAAAAACTTTTTTGCTTGCTCCTAATTTAGGACTTCGTCTTGTTATTGCCATTAATGCACTAAGTTGACTTTTGGAATTCATGGCTCTATGAGCATTTGTATAATACATTCTAGTAGAGTAGTAATCTTGCTAGATGATTAGCCTACTGATCGAAATTAAGCTTTAAATCACAGCAGTGTAGCCTGCGTAAACCTGTACTAAACCGCAATGTCCCGCACCGTAGCCGGTCAATTTAAGATTTATACCACACTGCAACCAAAATAATTGAATGAAACACAAAATATTTTCTGTAATTAAAGGTCATTTTCGTACAAGTACGATTACCTTATATTTTCAAATATTCTTAAATTTTCTTTATTTAATCATGAATTTTATTTATTAAGAAGTTTAGGCACTTTCAACTTTTTTAATATACTGCCAATTGAGAGCTAAATTAAATTATATAAATAAAAAACCGAATGATTACTGCATAAATACAATTTTAACATTTTCGTCAAGCTATGTATTGTTAAATTGATTATATTGAAGTGAGGTGAAGAATATTAATTTATCTTGGGCCCACAGGGAGACAGACACTGTTGCCTAACTTCATAATATACTCTATAATAGACGAGTATAGACTAATCAACCATCTGAACATGGTTAACATAATGGACAATTAAATTCGAATTAAAATGCAAATTGTATTAAAATTCCTTTAAAAATGTTTAAATGAAAATAAAATAGTTTTCAATTAGAGGTTGGAAAAAAACTAAGTGAAATTAAAATGTGACTTCATGTACCTACCTACATTTTGTATTAAAAGTAAAACGGCGTTTCATATTAAAATTTGTATTAAGCTTTATTTGAGTAGCATCGTGCAAATTTTAAATCAAATTAATTTATTCATCAATTTCAAAAGAAACTGTAATACCATTAATTTTCTAGCTTTATTTATGAAAACTTCTTAAGTTTATTTTACCTAAATTACTATTATACTTCTATAAACCCGGTTTAATGAAGTGAAGTACAAAACTACAAAGTTAAATTAAAGGTAAACTGGTTTACATAACTTAATATAATTTATAAGGAAATTAACATGTGGAAAAACATTCAAAGTTGAAAATTTACTGGGAGTTTTCCTTTTAATTTGATTAGAGCAATAAATTTAATTTGTGTACAATCTATGTATGCTCAGAACCGTAGATCCACTTAATCTACATATTTCGACTCCGACAGCCGAAATATGATGATGTATTCGGGAATTATGGAAACTTTCATAATAAACAGTTTTATACTGCATCTCCGGGCCATGATTTTCTTACCCAGGTAGATTATAGCGAGGGTGATCGTCTTCTTAGACTTTCGCCATAGATCGTGCTCTATACAATGAGTCTCTCGAGCGCATTATTTCCCCATCTCATGATGTGGCCCAAGTACTGCAATAGTGCCTGGTTTATGAATGTGCTCAGTCATTCCTTGATATTAACTTCGGTTAGGATAGAAATACTTCTGCAACGGCATAGGTACTTTCAGTATTCTTGACCAGCACTCAGTAATGGCAAATTTTTGTTCTTTTATCTCTCCAGCTAGATATAGAAGTTTAAATTAATAATAACTGCAATGTAGTTATATCAAACTTGGAATTATTAATTTTTAAAGTTTTGTTATTTATAGTAAGAATTAATTTTAGTGTAAGAAATACATAAATTAAATAGCCCGAAAGCATTTATCAAATAATCAGAAACCCTTTCGTAATTGGAACCTTCTGTTTACTACCAATTTTACTGTTAATAAACGCTACCTATGCATGTAAGCACCTCGCACACCGCAATTCAGAGCTAGGAGTTTAGTTTACTTTTCATTAAAATTAAATACGTGATTAAATTAATTTTGGGTGAATGTGGACACTACCGGATGTGACAAGGCACTAGAAATATTTCTTAATAATTAAACGAAAAGTGAGGAAACGCTACAACTTCTATTGAATAGAAGAGTAGTTTTTGGCTTTAGTTAAACTTCAGGGTTTGGATTCAAAGCAAAAACAAACAATTAATTTAGTTTATTTGGCATTGTTTATCATTAGTTAGGCAATTTATTTGTTAGACTAACCGAAGTCAAGTTCACCTTATGCTGTAGGTTTATCTACTAAATTAATTTAAATGCCTACGTTAAAGTGACTACCCATTACAAGTCGCAACAATATTAATTGATGATGAGAAAACTTGAAATAATTAAAATTAGTTTAGTTTAAATCTTTATTTAATTATTTTGCTTGATGTTTTATTTAACAAGTTAATTAAATATGTTGAAATTTCTTTGACATTACCGCAAAAGGAAAATAGAGTATGCATCCTGAAGTAGAATGTTTTATGTAAATTTGGATTTTGTCTCATATTCTGGAATTCAAAATTTTTCGTAAATAAAGTCACGTGCAGATTGAATTCATAAGCAATTATCAACTAAAAATGTCTAAAAAACATAGTTCAAATATTTAATTAGCCCAAGCTGCAAGCGGGTAGATGCAAATAATTAGCAAATTTTAATAGTACCAAGCCCGCATGCTGTACTTCCTTGTTAAAACTGCATCGCACAAATTGGTCTTAACTAAATTCAGTGCAAATAGAAAATTTAAGTATGCGGTATAATGGAATAAAAAACCGTTATACACAGTAATGACGATTTATCTGTACATAACAGCTTTTAATAACATTAAAATCTTAGAATATAAAATAGGAAGGAAGGAAGGTATGCATATCAAGGCCGAGTCAAGTTGGTATCCTATGGTAGCCGGTTGATATAATTGCCAGGGGTGTAGCATATTTACTAAAATGTTTTGAACACAAGCCTGACGAATAAGTTGGAAACCAATATTCCAGAATTTTGATACTTTTCAACTAAATAGCCTTCCTCATCTCATTTTTTGGAAATATAAATTATAAAAGCGGCGTTTAATGTAAATAATTATATAGGATTACTTCGTAATATGTACGCCAATGATTCAAGCAGATTATGGTCAGTAACCTCACAAATTAATGTTTTTGTTATAAAATTAGTTAAATAACTCTAAGTACTTACTTGTGCAAAGTTATACCACAATTAATAGTTTTTTTAATCCTAGAGGTCCCACAAACACTGCAACTCACCATAATTCAACTTTAAAATTTACAAATATAGGTCACCGATTACAAACGTGGTGCAATGGGCGGAGTTTCTACCCACGACTTTTGACTCGTACTCGATGCATGTGTTATAGTCCATTTGCTACTTCCTTCCTATTTTATATTCTAAGATTAAAATACAAAAACATAACTTCACATCAAAATATATAAAAAAAAATTTGCTTTTAAAGTTTGAACATTACAATAACCAGATGTGGTGTTTAGTTTGCGATAATAGGAATGAGATGTTAGTTGCAGGAAAATTTTGACGTTGAATTAACGTTTAAATTATTTTTTGCTTAATGTTTTAATTTTTGGGGGTTTTAATTTACAGAATTGGTGGTGTTACATATGCGCATATACCTAGGGTGCAAAAGGAGTAGACGATTTTTCCGTCGACTGTTATTATAATCTGTTAATTTCGTTAGCGATGAGTAATAACTTTCTTTTTTGTAATTACGTTTGTAAAACTATCTGTAATTGTGTTTCTATTATTGTGACAACGTTATATTTGGGCTAATCAGAGGAACTCCAATGAAAGTATTTCTTGGTCAGGTGTTTCACATATTACAGGATTTTATATTTTATTTTCATTCAACAAAATTTCAATATTAATGAACTATAAATTTAACTGTTAATTGAACTGTAAAACCTATATAAAATAAGAAAACAACTTCTGCATTCCACGGAAAGAGCTTAATTACTTAAATAAAAGCAGACTAAAATACTAAAGTACTTGTAAAAACGTAGTTTACAATTGAAATTTCTAAATGTACTACATACTATTCGATGGTGCAAATCAAGAGATTTTCTCTCTTGCATTGTATAAAAACACTACATAAATCTTTTTAACTTGAAGCTAAGTAAACCTTTAGACAATGGTAGTCTGCATTACAGGAGAAATACTGAGAGTCCTACTCTCGCTACTGTATAAATTATCCAATTCCTTAACCTGAAGTCGAGACCAATAAAAAAAGAGCTAATGAGTTCCTGGACGGTTCGGCTCTGCATTAACTATGTCGTGGAAGTGTGCAGTTTGTGCAAAACAATTAATGCGCTTGAAAATCTGTTTAATCAATTAATTACATTGCTGGTGAATAGTAAACATTTCCAGAAGTATATTATGTTCAATAAAACGCTTCCCTAAAAGGTTACCTAAGTTGCTTCTACATTTATCTGCTTACATGCATTGAGTTACTCACATGAGAAATTAACAACAATTCTAAGTAGGTTGATATAATTCTGGTTTAGTATCAAAACTCAACAACGAACATTATTTCGTGCAAAGTGCTTTATTTATTTGAACCATATTAAATAGTTCTCTAATGTATTAGTTATGTACGACACAATTAAACCGGACCTGCCAAGCGGAGCCCGGATGCTCCGGCCGGTCCTGGGTAATCTTTTAAATCCGTAAAAACAACAAAACGGAATTACGAAAATGTAACCCTTAAAAATTTCTTATACGACATTTGTTATTTTACTTTGATGTTTCAAGTATTTATAAGTTTTACTACATCTTTGAGAATAGCATATTTAGGAAAAAGAAAACTTAAAGAAACAGATCAACTGATATATTATACATACAAGTTTACACATACTTCTTCTATCTTGCTAAAAACTTTTTTATATTCCGAATATTTTAAACCTTTTTGAAGATGTGTCCTTAGAGTTACAAATTTTATGTAGCGAAAGCCAATCCTTGTATTAAGGTTGTATAAAACACGATGTGACGTCAATAAAACTTAAACAGATCAACAACTACCTACAGTATCAAAGATTGTTACGAACTTCATCAGAAGTTACCCTTAACAGCGCTTGTAATTTTGGATCGAAATTAATATAAATTTGTTTCGTGCTAATCTTAAAGAAATTGTTTTACACCAACCTACATGCTTACGTGGCTTATTCACACGTATTTATTTCACGCCTACTTCAAAACATTTACCTACCCTTAATTAAATTCAACCCACTTAAATTGATTTCAGTTTGAGGGTAGTTTGGATACTTTTTCAAATTTTTTAAGGAAAATATAAAAATACATGACAAGCAAATCTAAGAAGGAATTTATTCATAAACGTAAGAAGTACGGCAGATTTAAAATTAGATCAGAAGAATAATAAAAATCAATGAAAAGATATGAACAGGTTTCAATTTAAATTTCAAGTTTTACGTATTGAATTATTTAAATTGCATTATCTCGAGAAAGGGACGTTAAAAAATCACTCGGTTTAAAAGTAACAACTGATTTTCGTTAAAAATTTAATTAAAATGATTTAGTAGTTAAGAATATCGCATTTACGAGAAACAAACTTACAGAGTAATAAATGATAATAGCTGCAGGAATATGGAACTTACGATAAATATTGCAAAACTTTCTCAACTAACATTAATTATTTACGTTTCTATAAAGTACCTAACTTAAATGTGTACAGTAAGTTTGAACATTTTCAAATGGTTTTATTTTTATTACTAATGAGAAACAAAGAAAGGATGCCTTCGGGTTTAAAATTAGTTTGATCTCCTTGATTTTCGAGTGGATTTTGCAAAATTAAAATTAAATTTCAAGGAGCAATCTTGAAACCTGACACTTAAGTGACAAGTAACTGAATTAAGCTTCGAAAATACGTTTATAATAAATACCCTATTAGGTATTTGATTTACCGAACTATAAACGTATCGTCAAAAGTTAATTCAGTTATTTCTGACGCAAGCCTTAGATTTCAGAATTTTATCGTAATTAAATATTTTCTCGAAGCGAATTATCGAATTCAAACATGGATAAGTATAAAATTGATAATAAATCACAAACCTGCGGACAACTTTTCTTGTGGAAAATTACATTAGAAGATTAAAAAACACTGAGTTACTCAAATCCTATATTTCGTTCTAATTCAATAATTCATACTTGTTGAGGAAATAATTATTGGTTTAATTTTCTCTCATAATTAATTTAGTGTAATAAGTTGTTGTTTCCGGAATAAAATAGAGCAACGAAGTCATTTATACAGTAGAACTTCAAGTAATGTCTAATCTAAGACCCCGAAATCGTGAAATGCTCCGTTTAATTCTTGATTCGGAAATGTTTCATGTAATTAAGACTAAATAAAAATAAGACGGTAAGTACATGATTGTTACGGTACTAGAGATGCTCCCTAAGCCTCTTAGAAAATAAAGTTGATATTTGACAACTGTACGACTGGAAATAATTTTTTTTAAATGTCGATAAATGTCTTAAGACATTCACATTTCCGGTAAGCTTCTTTAGAGACTTTAAGCTAAGGTATACGTTGGTCTGGAAATCCAACGGTAGAGGTAGGGGTGTATGACGGTAAAATCCAAAATGCCTTGAATCTTCTTTGAGACAATCCATTTGTCGAGAGAAATGGCACGAAGCAATTCCAGACTAGATTCAGTAAACTGACGAGAGATCACCTAAAAACTATTATATCCACTAAAGGAGCTTGCAGGTCACAGTAGATTTCAATAACAGCTGGTCCAGATAAAATAATACTTCAGGGACAGATTGGACAAGAAATAATTATATTATATTCCTAACAGAGTCGAGAAATCTCTAGGTTGATCTGGAGAGCTCTGTCAAGACCAGTCAGTACTTCAAAGCCCAATTTGAAAAGAGAAGGACTGAGAGATCATAAGAGGTCTAAGCCAGACCAGGAACCCCAATATGGAAGAGTGTAATGGGATGCTCGTTGGGATTGGTCGTTGGGCGACCAAGCTACTTGCGTCATATTTTAAACATTTTAATTTCATATTTAAAAAAAACTCTAGTTGTTTCTGTTTTTCTTGACGGATACGCGACCAGACCACAATTTTGCTACTCTGCCCGCAGTAATTCATAAATTAATTTTACAGAACAAAACAAACATGAGTTTCTATGTTTTTAATAGAATTATTATTATTAATTAATATTAAAATTTATGTCTATGTTTACCCTTCGCAAATAATTCGCAGCATCAGCAAATATTGCTAGCTGAAAATAACAGTGTTAAATCTTTATTAACAGTCGATTGGAAATTAATGGTTAAAAAATGACTTGAATTTTTCCTAACGTTCGTAACTACTTGAATAATATGAACCTTCAGCGGCGGTGCATTCACCTAGAAGCTAATGAAGCTTAAGCTTAGAGGTAAACAGGGACCCGGAACATCAATGTCATTTAATCATTATCCGCATTAAATGATATTTTGATATTTTGTATTACCCTGATGTCGCTCATTTATACAGCATTGTTACAGAATATAATATATTTAATTTCAGCCCCAAAGCAGGTAGATCTGCCACTGAACTGAAGTAATGAACACGTATATAGAAATAGAATCTTTCGTGCTCCAAAGTGAGCTAAAAAGAAAGCATCCTTAATAAAACCAATTTTCTTTTATATTTTTCTAAATTCCATGCTGTACAAAAATTCACCATTGTTGTATTATTTCGAGACCTTTAAAATTAATTAAACTTTCGTTCGATTACTAACTTAAGTAGTTAATTTAGTTCTTACCCTAAATCGATTAAATACCTACAATTTAACGAAATGTACAAATTTCATAAAATATTTTTTAACCAAAATTTTTCGTCCTTTTTATCTTACAAAGTGGTTACCGAGATTTATATTCTATGAAGGTATAAATATAAATGAGTGGAAAGGTGTGCATCTTTCGAGCTCCTTTTTGTTTTGTAAAATATTTGAGATGATACTTTCTTCGTAACACAATTACTTTGTATATAAAATAATTTTATATTTCCATATTGAATTTATTTCTTGCACGACTCGTAAAATTTAATAATGGAAAATATTTGGACACTGGAACATTGGACAAAATTGATTATTTTATATAAAAATCGTTAGAAATTTAAATTTAAACCCGAAATAAATATTTTTAAGGCACAATTAAATTTCAATTTACCTCAAAGGGTTAATAAAATTGATCATAAACTCGAAATATTTACTGGTTATGTCATAAGCAAAAAAACAAATAACCCAGCTTATGTACACTTTTGTGTTTGATGTGCCATAACAAATGAACCGAATGTAACACTAACTCTTTTTTATTGGTATAATAAATGTCCATATCCTTAGGTGTAAAATCCACGATAATATGAAAATAATAATCGGTTCTAACACTCAGATAGATTGTAAGAAATAAATAATTTTTTTTTATAATAGTATATTATTTTATGGGAAGCAAATGAAATTTATTTGATTTAACAATAAAGTTAAATAAATCGAAAATTGGTTGGGCCTTGGGGTTGTTAAAATATATGAACAATCTCTATTAACTATAAAGAACTCGGTTCAAAATTAAAATAAAAAACTAAACAATTTAATTTGATGAGGAATTGCCTCGAGGCTTTTATCCAGCCAACCGAACCCTACTGAATACGCAAATAAAAATCCGGGAATATTTGTTACAATTATGCAAATAAAAGTTTTGAATGGAGCTTTTTGAAAAATTGCAATAAAAACTATAGTGTATGTCACCCAAAATAATAAATTATAGTTAATAACGACTGAAAAGTTTCTTCAGTAACCTTAATAAAGCTCGCTAATGCACTACCTTGTAGGAGAGCTTAATTTCCCACAGTAATTTTATTTATGTTTTTCGTTAAAAATTCTCAACTTTTTTTTTGGGAACACTTCCTACGTTGTAATTAATTAAACATCAACATTTTGATGTACACCTGAATTTGTTTATTTGTACAATATTAGCGTTATAATTGAATTTGTGGTTGTGAATATTTTCTTACCGCTATGACAATTATACGAATCGTTGTTTTAGACAGTGTATGTTGAATTTGGCACCCAACCGACAAGAGTATTGATTTCCCACCACAATTCCATTCTAAACCACTGACAGGTATGTAGTGACCTAGCATCATCGTCGAGCAACGTCCATGTTATTTGTGTGGATCTAGAAATCGGCGAAGGGAAACATAGGAATGATCCCATGGTTACATTTTGGTAACCAGGGTTTATCAACAGGACTCAGATATCAGTCCTCATATCAATATCAAACGGACAACACGTCCACTTGCGTCCATTAACAAATTAATTGTATATTAAAAACATTTGTAAATAACCAGCAATAAAACTTAATTAAATGTGACAACATTTAAATTGTTATTTACAAGTTAAGAAGCAAAAGCAAGATTATGAACCAGAGCTATAAATTTAACAACCGTAGCCCTGGCCAGTAACATTGGTGACCCCCGACGTGATCGAATAATATTCAACTTCATTTTCCCGAATTTCGAAGCCGATAGAATTCGCCCAACGTATAAAGCGTTTGTACTTCAGCAACGTACGTGCTACGAAGTATACAGAACAACTACAAGAATTACCTCGAGATTCTGGACCCCATTTTTTGGACGAGGACTCCCAAAAATTTTGGTTGGCGCCCAGCTGAGCTATTCCCGTCAACCCGTTCCTGTGCATCACATTTGGATCATTTCTATAGTAAGTACCTTCACTTATTTCTTGATCCACATACTACGACATGGACGACGTTCACGATGCTCTACCTGCGCCACTACCACTACCCGCGTTGGAACCGTTGGTTCCACACAATATAATTGCCCCAGTTAGCGTCAAAATACCACCCTTTTGGAAAGCTAATCCTCGCATTTGGTTCTGTCAGATTGAGGCACAATTCTCGAATTCTAGAATCACCAACGACCGTACAAAATATAACACAGTCGTTGCTGCACTAGAAGGCTCGATACTATCTCAGATTTCGGACATCATTTTGAATCCTCCCGCAAATTTAATGTATGACACTTTAAAAGTCAAACTTTTGGAAAGGTTCGAAGAGTCCGAACAATCGAGATTACACACACTATTAACCTCCCTATCATTAGATGACAAAAAACCAACTCACTTACTGAGACAAATGCGAGAATTAGCTGGAGGCAACATCGCGGACACCGCTTTAAAATCCCTCTTTTTACAACGCCTGCCGCAACAAGCCCAGGCGATGTTTTCTATCAGCGACCAAAGTCTAGAACAAATCGCAATTCTAGCCGATCGTTTTTTAGAAGTTACTACAAGTAACATAGTCAGCATTCAAAAACAACCTAACGAGATTACCAATGATAAATTCAATTTTTTAACAAATAAAATAGAAAAATTGACATTAGAACTTGCATCTCTCAAAACTAGCAGTCAAAATTTCGCATATGACAAGCGACCTTCACGATCGCTTTCGAGATCAAAATCCGCTTCACGTATCACTAACAGTCCTGAAGCTACCAAGAAGGTTGCGCCCGCTATGTGCTGGTATCACTACAGATTCCACGAAAAAGCACGCAAATGCATTAAACCATGCAATTTTTTCCCTTCTGGAAAACTAATCAGTCACAATATTTTTTCGGCAGAAAATATTGTTGACTACGCAAATTGTCGACTACATATTTTAGATCCAACCACAAAATACACCTTTTTAATTGATACAGGCGCGCAATTATCCGTAATACCAGCAAAATTAATTACACCCAAGCCCACAAATTCTTTAATGAAATTATTTGCAGCAAACGGTTCTACAATTAATACTTTCGGTACCAAATTATTGCACTTATCATTAGGTCTAAGAAGGTCTTTTCCCTGGATTTTTACCATTGCAGAAATCGATAAACCTATAATCGGTGCAGATTTTCTAGCAAAATTCAATTTATTAGTCGATTTAAAAAACAAACGTCTAATTGACAATGTCACACATCTGTCAATTCCCGGACAAACTTCAAATAATTTCCAATTTTTATCTTTAACGACGCTTTCGCCTAATTTAAGCGAACCAATTTTAAATTTATTAAAACAATTCCCGGAAATTACGAAACCCGGTGCTATTAAAGTTCCACCAAAGCATGACGTATGTCATTTTTTAAACGTTACAGGTCCGCCAATATTTTCTAAACCAAGGCGCTTGGACCCGGAGCGATTAAAATGCGCTAAAAAAGAATTTGAATTCCTTCTTCAGCAAGGAATTTGCAGACATTCCACAAGTCCCTGGGCATCACCTCTTCATCTTGTTAAGAAGAAGAATGGTGATTGGAGACCATGCGGTGACTTCAGGCTCTTGAACGCCCAATGTACCCCCGATAGGTATCCTATTCCAAATATACAAGATCTAACACACAATTTAAAACATGCAAAAGTCTTCAGTACCCTCGACCTTGTTAGAGCGTATCATCAAATACCTGTTAACCCGGACGACGTACAGAAAACCGCCATCACAACCCCTTTTGGTTTATTCGAATTTCCGGCCATGACTTTTGGTTTACGGAACGCAGCGCAAACCTTTCAAAGGTTGATGAACAGCATGTTGGGTAATTTTGATTTCTGCTTCGCTTACATTGACGATGTTATCGTCGCATCTAAAAATTTAACCGAACATTTTGAACATTTAAAACAAATTTTCACACGATTGAGTGAATTTGGCATAATTTTAAATGTAGATAAATCCGTATTCGCGCAACCCTCAGTTGAATTTTTAGGTCATTTAATTACAGAACACGGAATCAATCCATTACCAAGCAAAACTAAATTAATTTTAGATTTTCCTTTACCTATCACAATAGTTGAATTAAGACGATTTCTAGGCATGGTAAATTTTTACCACCGTTTTCTCCCAAACGTCGCAACTATTCAAGCTCCTCTACATTCTTTGCACCACGGTAACAAAAAGAATGATAAAACAGTAATAATCTGGAACGACGAGTTAAAAAAAGCATTCGAAGCTTGCAAAACCGCTTTGGCAAATTCAATTATGCTTGCTCATCCTTCGGACAAATTTCCTTTAGCATTAATGGTAGACGCCTCCAGTACAGCTGTTGGCGCGGCTCTACAACAATTTAATGGAAAAAGTTGGGAACCTTTGCATTTCTTTTCAAAGAAATTATCCCCATCTCAAGTAAAGTACAGTACATACGACAGAGAACTTTTAAGTATCTACCTCGCAATCAAACATCTTCAAGATATACTTGAAGGCAGATCTTTTACAATTTATACAGATCACAAGCCATTATGTTTTGGATTCACGCAAAAGGTGAGCAAATTGTCACCACGTCAAACTAGACATTTGGATTACATAAGCCAATTTAGTACTGACATTCAATTTATTGCTGGAAAAGAAAACGTAGTCGCAGATGCACTTTCACGCATTAACACTATAAGTTTTCCTTCAACAATAAATTACGAATCCATGGCACAAGATCAACTGGTAGATACCGATTTAAAAATTTTGCAAAACTCTTCAAGCATTAATTTAAAATTAATTCCCATTTTAGGATCATTAAAATCCTTATACTGTGATACTGCAACCGACATAGCAAGACCCTTTGTACCGTTATCGTGGCGAAAAGAAATCTTTAATATGTTACACAACCTATCACACCCCGGAATTAAAGCTACTGTTAAATTAATAAGAAAACGTTTTATTTGGCCCTCAATCAACAAAGATTGCGCATCATGGTCAAAGAATTGCCAACGTTGCCAAGAAAGCAAAATTACCAAACATGTTCACTCTCCTGTGCAATCATTTTTGCCACCGACCGAACGTTTTGCACACGTTCACATAGACTTGGTTGGCCCCTTACCTCATTGTCAAGGTCATAATTATGTTTTAACTTGCATCGATCGTTTCACACGATGGATTGAAGTTATACCAATTGCTGATACAACAGCGGAAACTGTTGCCATCAATTTTCTCTCGGGTTGGATCTCCAGATTCGGCGTTCCCCTTAAAATCACAACTGATCAAGGCCGGCAATTCGAATCAACATTGTTCCAACAATTCTCACTTTTACTCGGAATCAAGCGCTGTCGTACTTCACCATACCACCCTCAATCCAACGGTATGATCGAACGCTTCCACCGATCGCTTAAGAGTGCAATAATTTGTTACCGAAACGAAAATTGGGTTGACATTCTGCCACTAATTTTATTAGGTTTTCGAACCATTTATAGAGATGATTTGCACTGCACAATTTCAGAACTAGTTTATGGTACAACACTTCGTTTACCAACAGATTTTTTCTCTACGGAAAAATCCGTCACTACAAATGAATTTGTTAAATCACTCCATCAAACTTTACAAAATATTAAACCGGTTCCGATAAAGAATCGTTCAAACCGCACTATATTTGTTTTCAAAGATCTTGCAACTTGTTCCCACGTCTACATTCGGAACGACACTATTAAAAGAGTTTTGAAACCAGCATATAGCGGTCCGTACTTAGTTGTTAGCCGTCAAGAGAAACATTTTCTGGTTAAAATTAATAACACTGAAAAATCAATTTCAATTGATAGATTAAAACCCGCGTATTTTTTAGAAGATAATTAGTTAACTATTTATCTTACCACATTTGGCATTAATACGGCATTTTTAATTTATTTTCATTTCAATTTTCATTCCTTCCTTTCCTTGGGTAACAACTTTTCCAGAAACGGGAGTGTGTAGTGACCTAGCATCATCGTCGAGCAACGTCCATGTTATTTGTGTGGATCTAGAAATCGGCGAAGGGAAACATAGGAATGATCCCATGGTTACATTTTGGTAACCAGGGTTTATCAACAGGACTCAGATATCAGTCCTCATATCAATATCAAACGGACAACACGTCCACTTGCGTCCATTAACAAATTAATTGTATATTAAAAACATTTGTAAATAACCAGCAATAAAACTTAATTAAATGTGACAACATTTAAATTGTTATTTACAAGTTAAGAAGCAAAAGCAAGATTATGAACCAGAGCTATAAATTTAACAACCGTAGCCCTGGCCAGTAACAGGTATATACAACGGAATGAGAAAATAATTTGTACTTTAAATTCTTATTATCACTAACCGATCCGTCAAGTTATTTATGGGGACAAATTAGCTCACTATTTTTTTTTATTTCATAAAATTTGCTACTTAAATATACAAAATTAAGTGGAAGTAAGTAAAGGTAAAATAATTATTAAAACGTCTACGGTTAAACCCTTTGTTATGTCACTACTCGGCATACTGCCTCGTATAGCAAACAGGTCGAGTGTCAGATGTTTATTTTTAACAATTATTTACTTAGCCTATCTCTGAAAATTCATTCTATTAAAGCTTGCAACTGTGTCCAATTTAACATTCAAGGCGAAGTTCAAAGAAACTATAAAATTTATGGTGTTAGAGCATTAAACGAAATTTTATTAGGGTAGTTTCAATTTATTGTAATTTCTATTTTACAAAGGAAACTGTTGCTGCAGAATTTCTAATTGGCCAATGAAAACTTGGTTTATATTATATTAAAATGATACATTTTGAGGGCAGAATTTTTTTAAAGAGAAGGAATTTCTAGGATTAATATACCAGTGCTCCAACGTATAGAGGTATCAAAACAATTGGATCCTGTCCGAAAGGAAACAATGAAGATTACTCAATATGCAGCGCTGGAGTATGGAAATGAAATACCGAAGACAAGTACCCAGACAGAGGTCTGAAAGTTTTTACCCCTACATGGGCCACCGATAATAAAAGAAGGCAAGTTGGAGGAATTCCTGACAAGATTAAAAGTATTACAAGATAATCCTTTCGGCTACGGCAAAATTTTTGTTGGTGAAAAGTTATACTGGGGGAAAGTTATCTAGCCAAAGAATGAAATGCAAGTCAACCTCAACGAACTTTCAACCTACCTACATGACGGCTTCATTAGTGTTGCAAGAAGAAAAAATTATTCCCTGATTAATCCTGAAGAGGTACAGAAGATTTACGAGCATGAGACGTATCTAGTTTTCTCTCCTTCCATCAATGAAGCTTAGGTTAGGTTAAGTTAAATTTTTATTATTAATATACAGTCTGTCGTCTCCGAGATCAATCGTTCTCAAAGCTTTTTTTCGTATTATTGACCACAGTCATAGCTCGTAAATTTTTATTGAATTTAAATTTTTTATAGGTACTTAATAGATTTTGAAATACAAATTAGTAAATCGTCGTGATAAAGTGTAGGTCGTAAAGTGCCATTTGCATAACATTTTTTAGTAATCTAATTTTTTTGTATGGTGGTCATAAATTCAATTAAATGCGGCTGGTGGAGCTGGTTAGGAAAATAGCAAAAGAAGTAAATTAAAATTTAAAAAAACGTTACAGTAACAAATGCGTAAATTATACCAAATTCTTTAATGATTTTTAAATTAATGGTTTTCTTATTCCACCGAGTTGTCGGTGCGTAAAACCGACTGTATTTTATGCGAACTAAAGGATCCAAAAAACCTTAGAAAAATAGATTTACACGCCAATTCTCTCTAAAAGGTATCTTTTGTCTTTCACCTAAAGTATCGCACCATTTTCCATTTCGTTAAATGCGAGGGAGGAATGCAAATGATCCCATCTAGTAAAAACCAAGTCTAGAAAGACTCTTCTGATTCAACTAGTGATACTGCGGCAGCAAGTTAGAAATAACTTTTAAGGTAGTTAATACTTAAATTTCTTTTCTTTATATTTTATCAGCAGGTTTTGTGAAAATTTAATATAAAAGCTTGAATAAGCATTTATAATATGGGTAAAGTTTTTCAAGCCATCCAGAATTTATTTAACTCTCAATAAATACATAATTTTCCAGAGTCAAAATACAGACAATACATAGATAAAATATAAAAAGTCTGGACCTGCAGATTTTGGACATTTGCATAATGTAGGATGAAAGATAAACTTGTCAACTGGACCATACAAAAACCCCAATGAATGGAATTATTTCGTGAAGGATTTTCTTGCATTTTCCTGTTTTTTTTGACTGCCATAGCAATAAGATGAATTTTTTACGCTTCCGAGCGTAAAAGTACTACTTTCCTCTTTATTTTTAAGGATTAAAGTGTCACTTTTTACTTCCAGAGATTTAAGTGCTACTTTTACTCTTTTAGGAACTAAGTTGTAAAAATAAACCTTTTAATTTTTTTTGCACGTGTGTTTCTGAATTAGAAACAGAAGTTATTTAAAAACACAAAATTCATGATATTTTTAATCGAATGCTGACTAAATCAGAGCCATCGTCATTTTAGTCCCTTTGTTATATAATATACTATTATAGGATAAATTAGAAATAAAAGCAAAAAAAAATTTAATTTTTTAGTTTAGATCGGATTTTCAAGTCATTATTTTTCTCAAACAGACATCGGAGTCCGATCATATTTCGTGAAATTTCAAATATCAATAAGAAACGACAGTTTAACACTAAATAAATTGAAGCTGGCCTTTAAAAAATATTTATAACATCTTATTTTAAGTTATTTTTGTTATTTAGGACGGGCCAGATTGCCCGATGCCGATTTGAATGGCAATATCGATTCGCACTCTCGCATTTTGGAAAATTATCTTTACAAAATTGACAATAACTAATCTTGATAAAATTCATAGGTCCTAGGAGTACGAGCTATAAATTTTATAGCTTAAACCACTGGTAGCTGCAAAATTTTACTTTAAAGGAAAAGTATTCTAGACAAGAAAACAATTTTATTTCTAACTTTTCAATCACAAATAAAAATATGCAGTAACTCATAGTTTACTTTAAGTTTTACATTAAATTTTTAGCTGGATAATAACGGATCTCCAATTTAAAAAATTCAAACAAAATGTTTTTAATTTAAATTTTTTATTTCTGCCGGTTCATTTTGATCACTTTTTCTTTTATCTCTTTAGATTGTGGCAGCTCGCTAATTGGAGCCATGACATTATCATAACAACTACCCTCCAGAAATTTTTATCTAATTTTATAATATGTATTTCTTATTCTAAAGATTTAACCAGTTCTCAATTTTTTTAAATATAGAAATGACATTTCTGGAATTGGCCACTTCCTATCTCTGAACTAAACTGAAAAACAATAAAAAATGGCAAGCTTTTTAGAAAACATCAACTATATCAACTGAACTCCAGAGGATCAGGATCTCAAATCCGCCGATTATTACTATGTCGAGAGAAGCAAATTTGACACAAACACAGATAAGTGACAGAGAACCTGAATTCAGACTATAAAGCAAGGAATCAGCGGAAACAAAAAGGCTGGTAAACTGCACAACCCGGAACCAAACCTTGACACCCAAAGACTGGGCTGCTCTCAGACTCATGAGTTGACTGCTCACTCAGGTATACACCAAAGAAATGAAGTTCAATAATACAAAACAAAATAGAAAAAGACAAATAATAATTTTTATAATTAATTAAAAACAAAATTGTGGTGTCTAGAAGAATTTGTGGTAACTGGCTTGAATGATATCTGTCTGAAAGTCCACAATATCATGTACTTCGTAAACTCGATTGCTACCATAGAAACCGTGGACGGCTAGAATTTAAGTTTTCCGAGTTAATTTGTTTACGAAATTGGATTTAGCTTATCATGTATTTAAATTACAGGGTGGCTCGAAAAATAAATCAAGTTTATCAAGTTTGAAATAAACTCTCTAACGATGAAATTAGCATCATTTACATTCCTTTACATCTTAGCGATCGGGAATTTTAGAGATCAAATTACATCCAGATTAAAGTTATTTCTACAAAGTTCTTAAATATTAATTTATGTATTATTTGACTGGACTCTAGGCTCTCATCGGGGGAGGGAACTTTTAGTATATGTTAATTAGGCAGATTAATTGTAGGGTGGATATCCATAAATTATGTAATAGCCGCAATTTAAAAGTTAATATAATGTTGTTTTTTATATAAAATAAATTTATAGAACACACCGTATGTTTTTAGTCGTATAGCTTTAGTAATTTTGTGGTGTTAATATCCACGTTATTGGTATTAACAGCTCCAATGTGATAAAACTTCGTAAACTGTTTCAAACTTATCGTAGTTCACCAGACAAACTTATTTCAAAAGAAAGATTAATGCTCTATAACAATAATAATTGCTTTAACATCAGTAATTAAAAATTAGAACACATCTGAAAGCTTTATCTAAAATATAATCATGTCACATTGCTTTTCCCTTTTTGAACAAAGGCTCACAAATAAATCCATGACATTGATAACAATTTATATTTTTTTTGTGATGCTGGGAGTTACGCTACTACTTAATACTTACGGCCAACTTACTCATCAGGTATAATTTAGTTCAATCTATTGAGGTTGCACTGTCTATCAAAAAGAAATCAATTATGAGTTAATTAATTATTTAAATTTGGAAAGTGAATTATCACACCGTAATAACACAGTGGTAGAAGCAAAATGATATTTAAAAGGAGTGGCCGAGCTAATATTTTGAAATGAGAATGATGTGTATTTTATGACAAATTTGCACGAAACTTTAATAACTCATTTGATTTTTAATTTTTAAAGGTACATTTACGTTGCTGAAAACTTGTAGCTTTTATAAAAATTTTAATTTACAGTAATTTTTTATAAGCTAATTATAACTTGTGCTGCTTGAAAATTAGAAGCGAATTTTAATTTCCTTCTCATTTTTTGTTTTACTGTAGTAGTAGGATAACCTGGGTAATATTTTTCCAAAATGTCAGGGACAGCTTACATTAAAGACTAAATGGTCATTTCGATTAATTAAAAGATAATATTATCTTACGCTTTGAAACTGCCAGTCTTATTGAACCCTTAAAAGTAAAATGAAGTGTTTTTACTATGTACTTATTTTAAATTTCCATTGAATGCTGAATAGAATTATTAAACAATAGATAAACTAAAACTTAGTAATTAGCAAATAAATTAAATTTTAACTTATGCTGTTGTAATTAATTCTAATATAACTTCTAAGTAAACTATGAAACTAATATAGAGACGTCTTGAGAAAACTTGTTTAAATGTTAACTATGTTATGCAATCAAAATAATGTTTCTACTAAAGAGTAATACGTGATTTAGGAAACTGAATTATTTGCTGAAAGTTGAAAATAGAAGTAAATTGAGAAAACCCTTTAATTTTATAACTCAAAAGCACACGAAAATATTAAACTTTATGTAAATTTATATGACACAATATAAATGTATTATAAAAACTGAACAGGAATAAATGTAAAAAAATTACTAATAAACAACTTGATTTTGGGCACTTCAGAGCCACGTAATTGCGGTCCACGAAAATGGTTTCGTTTCCTGAATTGTGCACAATTTGTAGTCTACCTTCCCTTGCCTCTATTAAATTTTATTACTTTCAATTTTATATTTTCTTGTTTTCCAGGCTCCATGTTGGGCGCGAGTTCATGATTTCAGTTTTTTTTCCAGATCAAATCCAGAAATCGTTTAGGGTGTTCATTACCGGAACAGTCACTCTACTAGGTATTTAGAAAATTGCCCACCTAATCTGTCTCAACAACGCAAATAGAAACCCAATAAAATGTATTTGCAGAAACTGAGAGAACAAACTGTATTAAACCTCTTTGAATACTTAAGGTTTCTTAAGTAAAAGCTTCAATCACTTTGAGTCGTAACCTGGATTATAGCAGACTTAAGATTTTTAAACTTACACAAGTGTACACTTCGCTTTATTAATTTAAGGTAGTTTATAAATATTTAGTGTGGATAAAAGAACAACACCAACATAATTTCGCTCATACAATTTCGAGCCACGTAGCAGAAAAACTTATAGACTATTACGAAGACGATAAAGTTGGATCAATTACTTAATCAAATTGTAGTTAATCAAAACTTTTACTAAAGCTTATTTTAAGATATATCAGCTAAAAGTTATGCTCCGTGATACTTTCCTGCTAAATTGCATGGCCACAATCTGAGAAGGGAAAACCAAATTTGCAGCATAAATCTATAAAGCTGAAGCTCACGTACGACTCTGTTTTTACGGTACCATATTTTCTCAACCCTCGAGGCAGGTGAAACTAATTATAACCACCTAAGTTTACCTAATAAGATTATTAAATTTTATGTCAAAATTTAATTTATAGCAGAATTTATTAAAAAATTTTAGTTATGGTGGAATGATCGATCGGTTTTAAAAGTAGCATATTATACTTTTATTTTAAGTATTTTGTCACTCAATTCAATATGCGCCTCACACGGTAATCCTGCGACCTCGCATAATATTTTTAAATTATAGAATATAATATATTACTGGAAAACTTGTGAAAAGCCGCTATATACTTAGAGAGCGTATTGGGAAAAACGCAAAGATATTTTCAATTTCTCTAAGGAAAAAAGAAAGTAATATCCAATAAATAACTGCACTTACGTGTAACTCCTTTTTCCAAATCTTCATAATATCCACACAAAGCTAGCTGCTGAAGAACGGAGTTGGGTAACTTATAAAACTGTTCCACCCTACGAAGGCGAATTACTATCAGCTCCACATCCTTGACATTTCGATCACAGGGTCTGAAATAAATATTCCATTTGATTAAAATTCCTAAACATTTAATTTTAATCAGCTTGGAAATAACACACATAATTTCATATCCTGCTGAGAATAGAACACTAAATGCAAACCCGAAGTAAAGTTTCGAAGGTAATATTTTAGCATGTGGCGAAACTGTCAAAAACTTTACAGTAATTGATTTACGTGTTAACATATTGTTTTGTTAAAAAAAATTCACAAAATTCGGTAACCAAAAGAATGTAAATGACATCCACAAATTATATAGGTAGGTTATATGCTAAACATTAGTAGAGAAATAAACTTTATTGAATTATTTTAAAATACGAAGCTAAAAGTTTTTTTCTAAAACAAGATTGAAATAGGTAATTTACGGAAAACTGTCGTTACCAAGTAACTCATTGAAAATCTTTTGTGTGAGTAATAAGGGTATGTTAGCTTCACTGTCGCTTGATAAACCAAGTGATAATATTTCAATGGTCTGGTAATGGAAAAGCAGGTTGAATTTAAAACTTTTACATTGAATCACTGCGCATTATTTTATTATAACTTACAAAAAAGTTTATAAAAGAAATCGAAAATAAAGTATAAACACCGCAAACTACTCGAAGAATCAATACATGTGCGAAATTATAAAGTGAGGAAAACACCAGATATCTCTGATGAACTTTGCCAACTTTTACTGTAAACATAACTTCAAAAACTACTCACTTTCTAAATAAAAATAAAAGAAATCCGAATTCAGTATTTCAACTATAAATACATCGTATATAGATAATAATAATCTTTTAATATCAACCCTAAGTAAATATTTTAATAATCGGATGTTAACGCACGTGTTTATCTATTAACGAACATACTTTCCCTCGGGAATGAATGGTCGTGTATGCTAACTTAAAATAAAGGAGAAGCTGCTAGGACGAGGGAGCGTTTAGCTTCCGAGCTGAGCTCAGTTAATATTTTAATATCGTAATCGTATTTAAAGAAATGAGAAAAGAATTTAAAGAAATAAAAACATTAAAAAAATCGAACTTTTTTCTAAATAAATTTTGTTCGTCAACTTCCACCTGCTTCCGTTTATTGGTTGATGAGATCATGTAATGTGATTAAATAAATTGCATTCCTTTTAAAGAACCATTGGATCGATTTAAAATTTTAATAGTTAAACTTGTTAATCAAGATTATCACAATTACCAAATTGCAGCTTCCCAAGCACATTTTTTTCGTTAGGATGAAATTTCTATTTAGAGAGATCGTTCTTGATATCCCAGTGATATATGTGGAAATCGAAAATAGTAATTTATTTTTTGCTTACATGTAGAGATTAAAAATCTTGTTTATATTATAGATAGATACGTAAATACTTTATTTTACGTTAAACTTTGTAGCAACTGAAAAGTATTATAATACAGTGTGTGACAGTTTTATATATAACATTGTGATATTAACATCAAACTTTTTTATATATTAATTATTTATTAATTTTTTATTGGCGAAACTGTAAATCAAACCATACAGCATATCAGTTCAAGAGAGTACAGTAGCTTCTCACGCTACCAGAATTAATTAAAAAATGTTTTTACTAATTTCCAATTAGGAATAAGTTAAGAAATGTGGTCTTTATTTAACTGAATAAAACAGCTTCATAAATGAAATGAATAAAATTTTATTATTTCATTGTCTTTTCCGCAAAAGCATTCAATTTATATGGGTATTATGTTCAACAAATAATAATAAAATTTATAAAATGTTCAATAGTTATACATCACAAAAATAAAGCTTTTTTTTCTGAATTTGCAGCACAATGAAAATGTTTAACGTTTATTTAAAATATGAATTTATAAAATGTCAGTGTATATCGGAACTTTTCTCAACACATTTTATACATAAATCAATTAATAATTCTCCATTGAATTGTTTGAAGTAAACCAGTGAACTGATAAATAAGCAAACCAATAGGATGCTTAAAACTTAAACCTACATATAGATTTTATAATTCGATTAATCAACCGAAATATTATGCAAAAAAAATTACCAGGTGCATACCGAAAAATATATTAATTTCAAAAAAGTTATACTTGAAATTAGCGCGAAAGTGGAATTTACATATTTAGATTGGCAAGGAAATGGAAATATAGGATCAAATCTATAGAGCTCTTTGTTATACGTGTATATTAAGCCTTCACCTGATTAAATTAAACTTCGCTGACCTTAAGATTAATATTTGAATTTGTAATTTGAGTATCGAATGTTATATTTATTATGTAAATAATTTTGAATTTAAAATCCAAATCAAGTTTACCTAAGTGCAATCAACTTTCAACTGGAATATTGGTAAAATTAAACTTTAAATTAGCCCACCTTCCCCCATGTCGTGATATGGTGGTATACTTGGTATATGAAATTACTTTGTAATTCTAACGATTATTAATTTGTTTGAAAGCAACGTTTTACGACCATCACTTAGAACAATTACATGCTTGCATTAAGTTTGAGTACAAAATTTCTTACTCGGGGGTTGTTTTGTAGTGCACGGGTAAATTTGCTTCCAACTTTCCTCAAATATCTCTATCATAATTACTTAGATGTTACCATTATTCTCTTATACCTATATGTATGCAAATTGTTAATTTAATTGAATTAAATATTTATTTAAGTTTGTTCAAGCTCTTAATCGAATTTCAACCACTCTAGCTTGAAAATTACATTAAAAACTCAATTTTACTTAAACTGCATGTAACTTTGATAATAAGGTTATATTTAGAAACGAATTTTGTGTTATAACGAAGAAAACTGAAAATGTACAATTGGGATTCCCAAATCAACAATGAGCTGAATTTCTGCCACTAAAAATAACTACAATGGGAAATTTTATTGAAACAGAAATTTTTAAAAGAGAAATTGCGAATTAAACCGCATTAAAAATTAACTTTATTTTTATTTCACAAAGCATCGTGAAAATAACAAAATGGTCCGATTATAGACGAATTCTCTCTTGTAAATAACAAAAAATTTAATAATACCTTGCTATAACAGCAGGACGAATGTTGAAAAATTTAAACAGTCTTTTAGATGAAAATGTAAAATAATGAAAACCGCAGCAATACAGAAGTTTATGAACAAAAAATAGTACATTATACATTAAGGGAGAGAAAAGCATTATTATTCACTAGGTGCAAGTTTGTAGCCAGAGAGCGAAGCTCGAGGGCTACATTGCACCGAGGGAATAATGGCGTTCTCTCCTGTGGTGTATATACTATTTTTTACACGCCCGAAACCAAGAAATAAATAAAAAACGTAAAAAACTAATCTATAAATCATGACAGAGAATTGCAATTATTTTATTTAGTAGCCTTTGAAATATTTTTAATGAATACTATGACAACAAACAAAATTGTGTAAACAAGTTTAGTTTCAAAATGGAAGAACCACAAGAAATTATTGATGCTGCTGGTGTTGCAGTATCCGAGTTATTACCAGTAAAATCGAAGAAATTATACGATATTGCAAATAATCGTTTAAAAGAGTGGTGCACGAAAAAAATGAATATTTAATGATTAAGGTAATATATTGCATTATTTATGTAGATCTTATTTACGTATTTACAATTTCTATCATTGTAGGTAGCATTTGATTCTGGGTATTGCTGGCGCATGTCGCTCAGAAGAATTAATAAACTTAACACTTGATGCAATTGAAGATGTTGGTTCATCATTAATAATAACCGTGCCCATAACAAAGACTAAAATATCTAGAGTATTTGTGGTTACCAATAATGCAGGGAACGTAGATATTCTCAATTTGTATCGTAAATATGCTGTATTACGTCCTACTCACACCAATCATCGTCGCTTTTTCATATTTTACAAAGCAGGAAAATGCACTACACAGCCAGTTGGAAAAAATAAGATTGGAAAAATACCGTTCTTGATAGCCATCTACTTAAAATTACCAAATCCAACCTCCTATACTGGCCATTGTCTTCGCAGATCTTCTGCAACATTGTTAGCAGACGCGACGCAGGTGCCGACATTACTACAATAAAGCGTCACGGAGGTTGGAAGTCAACTGCTGTTTGTGAAGGCTATATTGAAGATTCGGTAGAAAATAAAAAAAATATTGCAACCAATTACTACAACCTGCAGGAACGAGCAAAATTACCGAACTATGCTTAACTTCCCACGAAAATAAAACAAAAACAACCAATCGAGTACTAGAACCTGCATGTACGATCAAAAATTTAAACACTGATATCGATATTCCTTCTAACATTAAATTTGAAAATTGCAGTAATGTAACATTTTCTATTAATATTAATAAATAAGTTCTTAAATTTTCCCTCCATATTCGTTTTATTAATATGTGTATAATGAAAACTCCCTAGAGGAGTTTTCTTCATATTATACTCCCTAGGGTAAAATGAGTTACTTCTGTCACAATTTCTATCTAGTAGAAATCGACTTCTACTCCCGGGCGTGTAAAAACAGGTTTTATATATTCAAAATTAGTAAAATTTTTGTTTGTTTTTTTTTAATCTGCAAAGTAATTTGCATGGATTTCTTTTTTTTTTGCTCAGTACCTTATATACATCAAGTTAGTATTTGAAGGTTGAGTGAGTTGAATTGTGAAATAAGTAATAGATTAAAAATGAAAAAGTCGGGAAGGAAAATAGGAAATCAAACTTTAGGCGAAAAGAAATTAAATAAAACGGAAATTAGAGACAGATGAATTACGAGGTAACTAAATTTAATGAAGAATTAATATAGTAGGTTTTCGTATAAATTAAAATTGAAAATTAAATTAAAAGAAATTTCGCAAGGAACTTAAAATTTCGAAATTTATAAACTAAATTTATTTTTAAATTAAATAATAAAATTTGAGACAATTTTTTACTCACATGAAAAAGTTATAAAACTTAAAAAACAGTAATTCTATTCACGTTTAAATAAACTTCAGTTACGTGAAGTTTATATAAAAAAATTACAAGGTAAAGTATTAAAAATTGAAAGATAAATTTACCGAGTACTATTTATACCTATTATGAATTTTTCAATTTGCTGAAAATTGATTTTATCGCGAATAGCTTTATACATCATAACGCAATACTTACAATAATTATTTGATTTTACGATTGTATGCGATACGACGTTGGAGCGAGAGTTAAAATCTACAATTGATGTAATGCCTTTTAGAAAATTTTGCAATATATTTGGCAAATGTTTGTTGAGATATACAGCTACGTCTATTTTATTTATTTATATTTAAATTAATACAAACATCTGCTGATAATTCTACAGAATTAATTACAGAATAATTAAAACTTTAAAAGACTGTTGATTTTCAAAATAAATTGAAATGAAATCTACAGCCGTTATACAAAATTTAATTTCATTTAAGTAATTGTTGAATATTAATTTTGAAATCCAATATAAAATTTAATGTAAATACCAATATATTTCACTATGTCGAAAATTATATCATACTTATTTAAAATGTAACAAATACAATGAAAGACTATTAAAACTGGAAACTTTTCTAGTGTTAGAGTTATCCTTACACAAGTAAAATATTCAAAAGATCAGAATATTCTTGAAGTTTGTATTTCTCTTTTTAAACTGCCTTTAGCTTTAAATCGCTGATTCGCGATGTTTAAAGCCCGAAATTTAATAGGTATTGATTACGAAATTGTTTAAGGTTCCCAATTGAAAGGTAAACATAATCATAGTGGGCGGTTATTGGGTGATCGCTAGGAAATTCATACATTTTTAATCGAAAATAATCAACGAACTTCTTTCAAATACGCCTTTACACTTACGCAACGCAAAATTTTTTTTAAGTTCTCAAAATGATATATCAAAATTGCTTGTAATAA
This sequence comes from Cantharis lateralis, assembly GCA_963170105.1. Taxonomy (NCBI): domain Eukaryota; kingdom Metazoa; phylum Arthropoda; class Insecta; order Coleoptera; family Cantharidae; genus Cantharis; species Cantharis lateralis. The sequence goes on from OY720626.1 coordinate 9,990,867, forward strand.
AATTAATATTATTGGCGTTCAACACAGAGAAAACTATTTTTGGTTAAATTCCTGTTATTCACGGTATTTCTTGAAGCTTGAAGTTTAGAGATGTAGAGAGTGATGTATTTCCAATATTCAATTTATTTGTAAAATGCTTGAATATATAACAAGAAGGCGTCAATTTTAGGTAATATAAATTATCTTTGAAATAAATCAAATTTGGTTAATTTCTACATCGTCATTATTTTATTACTACAACACAACATAAAATATACATCATAATTTTCGACTTAACAGTTTGGTATAGCGGCTCAAGTCCGCAAAATGTATTCAACATAATTTAAATTAACAAGGGTTGATAAATGCACGAGGGAGTTAGAGGGAAGTCAAGTGTACGACTGTACCTCCATCCCCGAATGTGGCTAAATTTGATATCAAAAAGCTAGAGCATGTTAGATTAAATTAGGTATTTTATTAAAAAATAAAAGTAAAGTCCGACAAACCTAAAAGGTTAAGATGAAAATTTTCCTATTTTGCTGCAAGATCGTAAAGTAAAAGTACAATAAAATAGCAATAACAGTAACCATTGCAAAAGTAGTAACCGTAATTCTAGTTGGAATTACATGTAGATGACGATAAATTATTACATCGAATTGACATTTAAACCAGACCGTGAAAATTCCTCCAAATAATTAAAACGAATCGGTTTAATATTACATTTAAATATTAAAATTTGATACTTGAATGAAATAGTATGTAGATACGCATACAAAATCACAGTGGGATTTTTTAAACCATTCCCCTTTGGAAGCACTATATCCTCTCTAATCTAACCCTAGAATTTGAAGTTCAAGTTTTAGGTTGGTTTCCACGAATTCACCAGTTGGATATAGGCTTTTCGTTGTAAATTACGTTGGTGATGAGTCACAACTTTCCGTTTGCTGATAAAACTAGTAGTGACACTTTTGGTGCGGAGCATGAAAGTATCTATACTTTCTGTATGTGATAGACTGTGTTCGTTCAATTTTATCTCACTCAATACTTGGCTCATATAAAAAAACAGGTCCATATATATAATTTCAATTTTCGACAAATTGAAAGTCAAAGTTTTCAGAATAGGTATTGTATAAATGAAGTCTGCCAATTCAAGTTGCCTACGATTTTTATTGCTATATTATATAGCTCTTTTAGTATACCCATAGAGAAATACAGTACTGCTATTGTGATTTTATGTATTATACGTGATATATCGCATTTCTGTATTTACTTGGTAATGTACCTACGGGAGAAGTTTTCTTGAATACTGAAAGAGTATTCCGTTGCAAAGTTAGATAATCGTGATCTCCGAGTATTTGATATTTGAAACCCTTTCTTTGTAACCAATTGTAGATATTCGTTTTATATTCCAAGCCAAGCTGTGTGAATTTTCTTGTTTTCAGTGTATATATCATAAATTAGCCTCCTCATGGCTAACAACTGTAAGTTAATAATGGGTAATCCAGTTACAGTCTGTATTAAATTAATATTAGAGTAGATAGTGACATATTAAATATTTAACCTTTGCAAGTAGAAACATAATATTATGTTCATTATTATCTATTAAATTCATATATGAGGATTTTAAGTTGCATCTAAAAGCAAGATCAAACTCGGATGAAAATGTTTGTTTTAACTAATAATAATACAATAGTTTACTTCTGCTTATTAGTATAATTTATTTAAATATTTTATAATTTAATTTGCTATTAATGCGTTTATCGTTTGTTTATTATTTATAATGACAACGGCTAATTAGTGTAGCTTGAAAGTTTGTTAAAGCTAATAAAGTGTCAGTTGAAGACAAGAAATATTATTAATAGATTGTCTATCGATTATAGAGATTACAAGTCTTGCAAAGTTTCCTGAAAATACAAAAATCTAAATTATAAGCAACACTGCTTTGTATGGTAAATGTTAAACAAATCAAACCCCCTCCCCTTATTGTTACGTTTCCAAATGAAAAATATTTGAAATTTATACTTTCAAATCGTCAAATACAATTGACGCTTTCTGAAATGCAATTGATTGATCTCAATTACTTGACAACTGCCCTTGCCCAGCAAATACGCAGTGGTTCGTGGTTAATTTTATTAGCCAAGTAAATTTGAATACTCTCTAAACATGAATAAGTGAATTTTCACTAATTACAAGTGCATATTCACTTTTTGTCTAAGCTCCAATCGAGCCACCTTGAATAAGTGAATACTCACAATATGAATTAGTGAATTATGAGATTGCACTGATTTATAAGTGATTTAGAATTTCACTATTTCGCTTCTAAACCAATAAATTATTAAGTGAATTATTTTTCACTTACGCAATTAGTGAAAATTTATTATATCTATATATTATTTAAATTTTGTTAAAAAATTAAATTACCTGTGTTTAGATATGTTGCAACACACGAATATTACTTGTAAATCTGAAAATTAACTTAACATTTTTTTTTTCACTTACCGCTTTCCTCGAGGCTCGAACCCATGATCGACGATTTGAATGTTCCGAAATCCACCGCTCTTACCACTGACCTAGCTAGCTTACTTATTTAAATTTGTTTGCCAAATGCAATATGTGTTATACACATGCAAGAATCTTTAATTTTACTATTAGTAAAAATTTTACTAATTTGTTGTAAAAAATATGAATTATTAAGTGAATTATAGCTTCACTGAGATAGTAAGTGAAAATCTCACTATGCAATTAGTTAAAACAACTAATCAATTGGTGTAAAACTCAGCCACTTAAGAAATTAATGAAGTTTCACTGATTAATTTTTAAAATCACTAATTACAAAGTGAAAATAACTTCGCTTAACCAATTAGTGGAAATTTTTTACTAATTTATTAGTGATAATAACTACTTATTTAGTGGAAATCAAAAGTCTAGAATAATTAGTGAATTTCACTAATTTATTGTGAAAACCAATAATTATTAAGTGAATTATTTTTCACTTACGCAATTAGTGAATTTTTCACTAATTCATGTTTAGAGAGTATATTACACATTATTATACATACCTACGTATCGTTGACAACTCCGAACTTCGTTATTAAAATTAATGTTTTCATAACATGCAGTTAGATGGTAAAGTTTACAATTGGATTGGCTTTCCTAGTTGAAACTTTTACTATTAAAATAGTTTAATTATTACAATAAACCATGTGTAATACTGTAAGTGAAATTTTCCGAAAAAAACACTTGTTGGTCTATTTACTTTTCGTGGAGTCAAGAGTATTTACTCATAAAAGTTTATTTCTCGGCTGGGAATGTGGGTCAACATGATAGTTTATTACATAGTTTGAGTTTCTCGTTGGCGAGTTGCATGAAATTGAAGAGAAATAATTAATTCTATATAATTTTCATATGCCATTCAAATTTTAATAAATCGTTGGATTAAGCAATTATTATTTATAAATTAACACTTTAACGCGTTGTCTTTTATTTTCCTCCGCTCTATACATAATGAATGATTTACCAACAAATACAATTTATTTCTCGTAAATGGATTGTTTCCACGGTCTAAACACAAAATCGATGTGCCTGTATTATTGTTACATTAAAATTATCAGGAAATAATATCATTTACGAAGTGTATTTGAAGATAAATGGATTTTGTTGTCGGTTTGCGACAATAATAGTATTTAAACATACTTGATGTACTTCACAGATTAGTTAAAGTCTTAAACTTTAATTATTATCGAAACAAAGTAAAGTTGTTCTAGCACTTATCGGAGACTGCTTTTGCATCTAAATTGTATTTTACTTTCTCGTTTTATACAGGATGAAAACTTCTGTAAAATACAAAACTATTATAAGTAATTAGTCAAAAAATCAAAGACTATTCATGACATTTTGCAACGTTACAAATGCGAATTTGCAGAATTTTATCGCTGTATTTATTTGGACGTCACATAAGATAGGGCTGTTATAGATTTATTTCAAGTATGTAGTTGAAATATATTAAATTTTTTTTTGTAATATAAAAATCATAGCATTTTTTTGTTTTTATTTTGTCTGGAAGATAAACTAATTTTATCGGCAACGCGATCCACACCACAGCTTCCGTATAAGCTTAGAGCTAGTTTATAGAAAGATCAAGGGCTTCACACAAATAAAACCAAAGTATAGATACTTTGGAACTCGAATTCGAGGTTGATTATATTAACATTTTTACCATTAAAGCGATTCTTGAATTTTGATTAAATTTATTTGTTTTAAAAGGAGTAATAGAAGTGGCTCAAAGATCCACTCTCTAAGTAAATCCACTATTTTTTTAATGCAATTAAAATGCTATTCTTGGTGCTAGTGGTGAGCAATTCGTCTGCTTCGTTACATTCTCGACAATTTGAACTGTCAACCGGTCCCATAACCCAGAAATAGTGCGTAGGTTGTCCCGGGACAGCTGTAGGTAATATTTGGCATGTTTTTCGGAGGGCGAACGCATTGTTGGCTTCGCCTATCGGCATCCGACCACATTCGCCCATCTCTTCGCATGCAATCTTCATGTCTCTTTGCTTATGATGACATTCAAGGTCCTAACAGTCGGCGTTATGAAAGGCTCGGAACCACATTGTGTGTTTCCCGAGCCCAGCATCATGTCTCATGACCTTTTACCTAATTATATATTGATATTACATTCAGTGCCCGGATACATTGCAGCACCATGCCCGAAATGATTTTATGGCTACCAAGTCTGTAAGTATTTGAATTGCTTTGTCTCGGATATCCTTCTTCTGGACTATTTCTGCACAGTGTAGTATACCCATTATTTTCGTTTGGACGACAGAGGCATATCCACCTAAAGCTACCTATCTACCTAGATATAAACCTAGAGGTTTATATAATATAGGTATATAGGTATATAAACCTAGAGGTTTATATCTAGCTACAGTTCAGAAGAGAATATTCCCACTCCTGAGCCAGTATTGCTTTTTGAACCACCCGTGTACAGCCTATGTCAGACCCGTCAGCTCTTGTTGCATCCAACAGAATGCAAAACCTTCTGTCAAATACATATTTAGAAGTAATGCTATCAGCAGTCAGACCCAAAAGAGGCAGCCTTTTCGAGCAGTCCTCAAGGATCCGCCTGTACCTACCGACTCCTTGTCTATGGGTCCAAAGGCCCCATACCAGAGAGATCCAGTGGAGGAAGGCAGGGGAGAATCTCCAAGGCCACAGTAGGTGCCGTTAGCATCACTCCAGTCACAGCCAGACAGACTAATCTCTGCAGTCAATATAGGAAGCACGCTATAGCATAGGCCTTATTATGGCAGTGTAGAGTCAGAGGGCGACCTTCGAGGAAAATCCCCATGATCTACCCATTGCCCTTCGACATTGCCAGAAAGCCATGCCCTCTTTCGTAGTCTTCCAACTAATATGATTGCCCTAATCTAGCTTTCTGTCCAGTATTATTCCCAGATACTTGAACTCGATTGCTATTTTGAGAGGGGTTCCTATTAGCTAGGCTTTCTCAGGTTCCTTAGCTTTCTTTTCTTGGTGAAGGGAACGAGCCCCGTCTTGATACAATGCATTTTATACCGAAAAATATTTAGGAAAAATTATACAAGGTTTGTAATGGCACAATTATTTATTTATAATTAATTAAATAATTATATACGGGGTATTCTGAGTCAAATGAGATGGTCATCTGCCTGACTCCTTTGGATTTGACTAAATAAAAAATTTTATGCTGTTTTGGGCAAATTTGAAGCCTGAATTTTTATGAAAGTTTTATCGACGTTTTAATATAAATTTTTTATAAAATGTCGATTTCGACCTATATTTAAAATTAATGAATTTTTTTGTGTGAAATCAGGGAATCAAACCGCGTAGATTCATCCAAAAACCAGAGTGGGCAGAGATTATCTTCTATTTTTTTTAATTAACATAAAAAAAAATTGTTCACTTTTTAATAGAAAAAATAAAAATTAAATAAAAATAAAGCATCTCTTGGTAAAATTTGATTTTTTTTCATATTTTGGAAGTAATTAATATATTAATTTTTAGAAAATTAATTTTATCGGATAAAAAAGCGATAAAAATTTCATAAATTTTCAGGTTTCAAATTAGTCCAAAAGAAGCATTAAATAAATTTCTTAAACATATCCAAAGAGGTCTGGAAGATGACCACCTCATTTGTCTCAGAATGCCCCATATAAATAACAATATGTAGTAGTATATAACCCATTTTAAAATTTTAGAGATAATACCAAGGATTCCTTTTTGCAATAATTATTTGTAAAGAAATAATATAAATAAAGAAAAACTCATTTTTTAAATTTAATTATTTAACCCAAAAGTTTAAAATTAAATTCGTTGTGACGTCATCACGTACAATTGCAATGATATACAACGCTATCAAAACAAATTCATTTATAACTTTAATTTTTATTTTTTCAAATTCAAATTATTAATTATCATGGCTACCTATTTTGAAATACACATATTGTGGTTATCTTGTACAATAAATCATAGATAGAAATTAATAATAGGGAAGTTTAAAAAAAATGCATGTATTTTATTATTTTGGTTTTATACTTAGTTGTCGATCGTTGATGTCAATAAATCTAAAAAATCTACTTTTCTTGGCGTTATTTTAAAGAAAACTTAAGATATTCCATGTTGTAAAAATTTTTTTTTTGGCAAAGACGAATCTCTTTAATCCATCTATGCACGTCAGTGGTAGATTGCTAATACATAATATATAAAAAACCAAACGCTTTTTTACTCCTTTGAAGAGTAAAATTATGTAATAACATGCCGATCTTTCTAAAGATCTAAAGAATCAGGGAAACGTAAACCCCCTACTCTAACTGGCTATTTGTTAGTTATAAAAATATTAGCATTATTCTTAATTAATTTGTCGTTCATTAATCAATCAATGAAAAATATCTGAAAAATAAATAATATTGAAATGTCTAAATAAAACTCTAACATTTCGTCGACGTTTTGAACTTACATATATTTTTCTCATCTTCAAGACTGAAATAAAAAAACATTTGACAACCAGAAAAAATTTACCAATTAAGTCCATAATATCTAAAGTTAATATTTTTGCGACATACATATACATCAAAATAATTAAGTGGATCCGACTTATATCAATTTAATTTAAAATTGAAAATACCTTTAGTTTTTTAAATTAAAAAATTTAGCATCCAGAGTGTTGTTTTCAAAGGGTGAGAAGCAAACAGAAATGTAATCAAAATTTCGAAATGTAATTTGGAAATTCTATTTTATTTCAAATTTCTCATATTTTATTATTTTTATTTAATTAATCTAAATTTTTAAATATTAATATATTAATTTAGTTTTGGTAATGTTTATTTCGGTTTATTAAAATCTCAAATTTTAAAAATATATATTTTCATTTAGAAAAGCCCTAGATTACGAAATTCACACAAGTGGTGTAATCATTAATTCTATGTTGAATTCTATCACGAAGAATAAAATTAAAGCAGTGTTTACATTTTTATCAATTCTTCTGTACAGATATGAAAAACTAATAAATGTTTAATCTCCTGAATTAATATTAAAATTAAAATTGAATTAGATCCTACAGTAACATTACGAAATTTTGATTGGAAAAATATCCAATGTGAAGAATTAAATATTGGTTTTAGTTGAACGGTAGAATAATACAAAACATTAAATAAAGCAAATAAAATGCTGTAAAAAAATGATTCCGTTTTTATTTTTTAATTAATCCGTTAATTTTTAAATATTGTGTTGTATATTAAAAAATGTCGAGTTTACTTCTCACCCTTTAATGAAATCATAAGGATGCTCTTGCTAACATTACAAAAATTAAATACTAAATTTCCGGCGATGAAAGGGCTCGACGGCGAAACGATGACGGCGAAATGTCCTAGACTTGGATCACGAGAACAACTTGAGTACACTCTTTTACCTTAGACTTTCTTACCTTTTTTCTTTTATCTTTTTATTGCGTGGGCTTTCTTTTTGTTTTCTCTCTTATTCTTAAACTTCCCAAAAATCCGGGATTTCCCAAGACTATCTGAACTTTCTCGAACTTCATATGTGTGAAAATGTACACCAGCAGGGTCGATTATTTTAATTTTAATTTGAAGGGGCGGCGACCGATGCCTTTTACCGACTCGAACTTTATAAATACCACCTCACCATTAATATGAAATTAGTTATTATATTAAAAATCTGCTACTGCATAATGATGTCACCCTTAATAATAAATTGTAAAGTAAATTTTAAACGCTTCATTTGACATCAACGAAAAGTAATTGACGCGCGGAGAAAAATTTAAGCAGATAAATTTGGTGACATTCTTTCACATTAGTTTCGTTTTTAAGGGGATTTGACACGTAAAGCTATTCTGCTTCTTACAGTAAAAGTATTTTATTAAATGTTTGAATCGTACCTTGGCAACACAGTCGATTTAAATTTAAAACGGGAAAACCACAAAGGACTACTTAAGAAACGCTTTCTAAATTTTAACTGAAATCCTTCAAACGAAATAACTCAAAACTGTCATTTATCGTTCTGTTTATTATGGAGAGAAAATAGCTGCAATTAAACTGGATTGAAAGGTGCAAGTAAGAGAAGGATTAAATAAGGACGATACTTGACTCCTTTTTACAGTCCCGTTACACCACATAAACTATTGCGATAGAGTGTTTCGTCTTTTTGCCATTGTCGTACCGTATTTAGTTTTACAAGTTCTCTTAAATTTATTACACGTATTAACGTTGGCACCGTGAACTATTAAAGTATTGACAATTTGTAAATGTCCATTTTCCCAAGCCAGATGTAAAGGAGTGGAGCCGTCGTTATTGACAATGTGTACGTCGTTAAGTTTATTATTTAATAAATAATTCACTATTTTAATATTGCCTACGCTGGCTGCAATGTGTATTGGCGAATCACCGTTGAAAGTGCGTAAATTCGGCGAAGCTCCGTGCGAAATCAGTAAACTAGAAAATTCGAGATTATTAATTTTACTGGCTAAGTGTAATGGTGAATAATCATCCCTATCTGTTAAATTAACACCGGCTCCTGATTCCAAGAGAACTTTAGATATTTCCAAAGATTCGTTTTGTATAGCTAAGTGTAGGGCTGTCTCCCCGTCACTGTTTTTGTTATTTACATTAATTTCTCGTTTTATAAGCGCCTTAACCATCTCGATTTGTTTCGCTTGTACTGCAACGTGTAAATCAATAGTTGCTCCATTTTCAATTAAGAGTTTTGCTGTGTCGCTACTTCCCTGTATAACGGCAACATGCAAAGGCGAATATCCAAAATTGTTCAAATAATTAATTTTAATTCCATTCTTAAGCAATAATTTGCAAATTTCAATGAGATTATCGTTTTCGGCAGCTAAATGTAACAAATTACTACCATCACGGTTAGTAGTAAAAACAAAAGAACCGCTATTAATCAAATATTTAACAATTTCGATGCAACCATTTCGGATAGCTTTAAAAATTGGCGTTTCGCCAAGCAAATCTTTGATATTTTGATCTGCTTTGATTTGTACAAGAGCACGAACAGCCCGTAGATTCCCATTCTCGGCTGATATATGTAAAGCCGTTTTCGCTTTCTTGTTTGCAAAATTAACATTAATTTTACCATCTCTTTCGATCGCTTTCTCCAACAAATCGACATTTTTCTCCGCTAGAATGTGAAGTATTGTATTTCCGTCCAAATCGCATTCATTAATGTTAAAACCAAACAAAGAAATTCCATTTAGAAGCACTTCCAAAATATGCCACTTCTCTAATTTTGCTACACCTAGCAATTCCAATTCGGGTTTGTCACTCATATTATTTGTTGCACTACCAATGTAAGTTTTGAAACTGGCCCGATAAAACTTGAGTTATCAGTGTTACGACGAGATTAATCGCTTAATAGGTTCAAAAATATAAAATTCTTATCAAAGATCATTTCATTAGTAGAAATTAAAATGAGAACAACTTCGAGCTGCAATCTTATCTTATACAAACATATAATTAGACAGATTTATTTATAAATACTTTAAGTGCGCCAAATTAAGCAAAGAAGTAGCCAAGATAATTGATTACGTTTTTCATTATGGTAAAATCATAACTTCCACTACTGAACATTTAAACCCAGAGCTGCTTATATAGGGTTGGTTATTGTGTGCGGGTGGTTGCAGCATTACTTTTTATTTTGTTTCAAATGCAGATATAGATATAGATAACTACATGGCATCTGCATTGAATTATAATAATATGATTAAAATTTGGTAATGACTATAATATACCGATACCATTATACCTGATAAAATTGATAAGCAGCGGCGGTTTGTAGTTTACCATTATATTATGGAAGCGACGATTGTTACGAAAATGTAATTTAATGTTAGTAATGTATTTAAAATGTATTATTATTTATTTTCTCCATGAACTATTGAATGAAATGCTAATTTTCTAAATGTGAATGGTGTATGAGTTTTTTTAATTTTTTCACTCTAAACCTCCCGGGCTCCGACGAAGAGGAATTGTATATAATTAATAGAAAGACAGTCTTCGACTGTGGATCCGGCAGTCCTCAGAGAATACTCATAAGAAGCAACCCCAAAGATGTAAAAACATTGAAGGATTACCTGGGGCAGCCTTTTTAGAATTGACTTAGACTAAGATTTTCCTAATGGCAAAACTTGACGAATTATTACTCTCACGATTAAAGCACCCGATGACGTATTATGCGATTATAAGCTATCTTAAGCGGAGACAGCGCTTTTCGGGTTATAATAGACCACATAATTAGTACAAAATTTAGCACATGCTTGGTTCTAAAACCTGAAAATAATAAATATTTCGTTATTGCTAGGTCGATAACCTGTTATTAGTTTTGGAAAAAAGCATCAACTTGTTATATGCAGTTATTTTTCACTCTTTTTCCAGTTTATTTTTTGTCTTTGCGTTACATTATTTAGATGTACTTGTGTTTACATTACTTCGAGGTTTAACCAAGCTTGAATGCCTTGTTAGATTTAATTTTCATTTTATACAACATGTGTTTGCAAATTGTATTGTAGAATAATTTTGCTTTGTTTACACAAATTTAAATGGCTTCAACTTTACCTAACATCTTGTTTTAGCGATTTAACGAGTCGATCGCGATCACGAATTGCCTTTATCGATTCACTACCTAGATGACAACCTTTGCCTTTTCATTCGTTAAAGTCTTCCATTTTAAATTTACCAAAAATAGCTCTATGCGATAAGAAAGACTTCACAATAGTAAATATGACACCCAACGTGGGGCTTTTTTTAATTAATGATCAGACTCAAATAAGTGAATAGTTAGGACTTAAAGGATAAAGCAATTGAGACAGTTTTCCGCTTTCCACGTTGTGATAATCTGCTTAATTGTAAATAATCTTAAATAAAAGCAAACGTATAATTTCAAGAAATAAATCAGAAGTTTACAAAATGCTCTGAAGTCAAGTGTAAAAAGTTGAAACGCATTATATCTGTTGTCGTAGAAAGAACCTAGAACGAAAATTCATTTACTTAAACAAGCCATTTTAAATGAACTTTTAATATTCAGCGTAGTGTAATTAAAAATAATTAAAATTCTATTGTTTTTCTTCTTATCACATTATGCGTTCATAATTATTATGTTTTTAATTTATTACTTTAGTGCCTGCTTTCAAAATAAATTAAAGAACCTTCTAAGTTCATTAAAAGAGAAATTAATTAGTAGCGTTATCAGGTGCGCTTAAGATAAAATATTTTCAAACTTTCATTTTTTCAAAAATTAAGTTTGTTTATTTTGTACGTTAATTTATTAGTCTGAGCTGTTAACATTTTCTTACGTCTTACGGATTAATTAATTAATCTCAACTTTTGTAATAATTATAATGTTGTTTCGTCTAGCAATTTTAAAGTAAAAATGTCTGTATTCAAACTTCCCAATATCAAGTAAAAAGAAATTTTGTTGTTTTAACCCAATAAATTGTTGTTAAATTATAAGGAAACCTAACTAGAATTAAGAATTCTGTAATGCTATTGTTATAAATGTCCATTTGATGGCTTCTTAACACGCTTTTTTGCTTCATTACGTGAAAATTCAACATCTAACTCTTATTTACTTCGCACAATTTAGTTAATCTAAAAAGAAGCAAACTAATGTTTATTTTTTATAATTAACTTAGACAACCGAGAAAAAGTAATTTTTCAAATTTTAATTATTTTATTTTTTATTATACGAACAAAAGTGCAATTTCGAAATTAGTCGTATAATTTTCTGAAAAATTTTCATCTTAAGTTAGCATTAGTTATGCGGCACTTTTATTATCTTTACGCAATTTTAACTCAAAACTCTCATTTTCCTCATCGCTGCCTCCAATAAAATTACAGAACTGAATAAAAACGCATACATTTAAACTTAAAGTTGTTAAACCGAATTTTGCCTTAATTAATTTTTAAAACTTTACCTTATATTTATTATAATTTTAATTTAAGGTTTATTTAAATTTTCGGTTTGGATTAATTAGAATTTTTTTAAATTTATTGTCATAATTCTACAATGTGATAAATTCTGTTAACCATTGTCCTTTTTAGAAACCTATGCAAATGCTTTCATAATTTTTTGTGTTATCATTACAACCCAGTTATGAGGCAATTAACAATCAAAACAAGAAATTCGGCATAAAATAATGTTTACAATGTGTAAAAGCGTTAATTTAGTTTGTCCGCAAGAGCCAAAAACGCGACGCCGAAATCCCTACCAACGTATATTCCTGCAGGACTTCTAAACGACATATCTCTATTTCCCAGGGGATGCGGTATAAGAAATTAGTTCGTTTTTTGAATATCCACGCTCTACAGCATCGTAATCACCACTTTACTTTATTTCCAATTTTTTCAATAAAGAGCAGCGATTAACCGTAAATTAATTAACTTTTTATTTTTTCAGATTAATATGAGCATTAAAATTAATATTGCGTAATCAGCGGTAATGCAGAAATCATAGAAATATCCTTCATACTAATTTGTAGAATTGCCTTTGTGCAATTTATAAGCAGCTTTCGTAGTAATGCTAGAAATTCACTTAATTTCTAATACGAAATTTATCAAACGAAATTAAATCGAAAAATCTTCCCATGTTAATAGAGACAGTTTCAAGTAATATTTTATATTCTTAAGATATTAATGTAAATTTTGAAAGGTTAGCATCCACCTGGTCTTATCCCCACTCTTATCGCCATCAAGCCCCAGAGTTTTCCAAAGAAATGTGGAAACTTTTAATGCAGTCCCAAAACGCAATTTTTAAAATTGAAAATCGAGCTTCTCTTCTGAATTTAGAAGAAGCTGTGTGATCCGGCGGTAAAGGCGAAGGTGAGGCTGTAAGTTTTATTATTCCATAAATCAACAATTTAGCGTGGTATCAACATAAAGAATAATTTTGAGGTTTGAAAAGCCGAAGAAACATTTAATTAGAACAAACCAAAAGAAAATATAAAAGAAACAAAAGCAAAAATAATAAACAAAAGAAACAAAACAAGGTAGTTACAAGTAAACAAATGAACTTATTAAAACTGTGGATGACAAAAATAAAAAAACAAAATTCCGATAAAAATTATATTTAAATTTATTGGTATTTTTTTATTTTTATTTTACTATCTGGCGTCTTATACTTTGAAACTGTCTATACAAACAATTTACCATCCCCAAAATGTTTATCTGCAAATACCAGGCAATTTATTGATTCGCTGATATAAATAATCCCTTTCGTTTCTCTTTTGGGTTTGATTTATTGAAAATTATTTGTAAAACTTAAAACTTTGAGATCCGAACCTGGATAACAGTAATTAATTAAATATCATTTACTTACACTTTGTAAGTAATATTATGACCACGAATGTACATTGCATTAGTTTTATATTTAATTGTTCATATTTGCGGATTTTTTATTTTCTTTCTTATAATTAACTCCCAACTACAGAGTGCTTTTTCCATTATCGGTGTCATCCTTATTCTACATTACTTTTGTCCTACTAGAATTCTACTTCGGCATTAAATATTAAAATGTTACAGGACTGGATTTTATTACTAAAGTTTTAATCATTGCACTTAAAAAAAAATTACAGCTCTTCAAGAGATTAATAAATTATAGTCAAGGATTTTCAATTTTTTGCAGCGGGAATCAGAACCGGTGGGTTTTATTAGTTCTGCCTCGATCTTATAACTGTAGAAAGAACAGTATTAGTTATAAATTGTTAAGAAAATGGATAAAGGTTCCTTTTTGCCAACCTAAAAGTTTCAGGATAAAAAACTTTTGATAGCCATAATATTATATATCAACTATTTGAAGATGTTTTTTATATTTTACTTAATTGTGATCAAATAACTAATTACCTTTTGATTTGATAAAGCAAAGTTTCCAGACATTGAGATTATAACTTTGATGTAACTTAGTAGCTGATAAATTATTCAATAAATCGAACGGCAAATTACTTAAGTTAAATAGAGTTAATTTTAATTTTATGAAGTCGTAGACTTCGAAACGTTTTATCATTATAACTTGAAAACTTTTTATGTTTATAGCTTCCTTTCCAGTTTGCTGTTGACCACCTTTAGCACATCAAAACATTATATTTTCACGAATTCATAAAATATTTCTAAAGATATTTAGGACTTTTCCGGGTTTATTCAACAGCTTCGTCATATGTCTTCGCTATTTCGTTACGATTATACAAAATAACTGTCACTCTTACAAGATATCTTGCTTGATAAATGTATATGAAAACCCGTCGCAGAAATATTACATTACTGAAAAAGGTTAGTTACTTTGTGTTAGATTGCATGTACATATAACAAAATATAGAGAAAAAAAATCTAGAATTTGATTGGAACACTCTGGAAACTCACTTCCATAATTACTATAATCTAACCAATTAGGTTATCCCAATGAATCTAGTTATAATCCTCTCAACCAGAATGGTAGCTGCATAGAAGCCCATTAAGAACAGCGGTTAAACGATCATTTTAACCGACAATAACGGGCAAGATCAATGTGATAACACTGCAATTTTCAGTCTTTGCAGAAAAAAACCGAACACCATAGGTACCTGAACAATTAAACGTGCATATAGTGCAACATAATCAACAAACAAATTTGTTACAATTTAAATAATTCGTTACAAACTGTTGTGTAAATCCCCTGAGTATGTCACACATTTTCAATACCCAACGCTCAAAGGCAGGGAATTGAACAACGTTTAAAACTAAATATTCATTCAAAGTTGCAATAATCCCGTCAACGTACAACACATACATTTTGAACATTTGTGAACCAAAAACGAAATTAAAATGAAAATAAAAAATTAGTGGTTTATTAATTATTGATCAAAGAGGAATCAAAATGTTCAGTATACAAAATTACGATACTGCAATAACTAAATTATAAAATCTTATTAACTATTAATACTGAAAATGATAATTACCAATATAGAAGCTAGATTTAGTAATTTTCTAAACTATCTAACGATAATCATGATCTATTCACTATAATATATTAACTCAAACTATTAACAACAAAGAACTAGCCAAGGGCTAATTGTATGAAGCTCGCGAGGAAGTAAACTCATGATTAACTTAGTAACAATTATAATAGTAGATTACATAACTAGTGCGGTAAATAGCTTAATAATCGCCAGGTGGCTTGCACGTGACGAGGCTGTAGCCGAATACAGCACACAGTGCAAAAGTTGCTTTCATGTTGAACTTGGATATTTAAAATTACACAGAATTCAAACTTCCGCACAAATAAATTTCAAATATTTTATAACAGAACTTACTCCTATTAGAATTTTTTAAGAAGTTCTACATGAGAAACGCGATGACATTATGTGACATTAAATACATTTCATTATTTTGTTCGCCTCATTAACCACAACATCTGTCTAAGCTAAGCCAACCCGAGTATTTACAAGTGTTTGTTTTATTTGAAATATTGCTGCAATTAGACATAATTATTACCTCAAGACAGTTTCACATACAATTTTGTGTACTTGCCTGAAGCGAATATAAATAATTATTTTGGAACAAATATAAAATATTTAAATGTTATAATCAATGCATATTAGTTTTTGTTGACTTTTATAAATAAATATTGCCGTCGCTTACAGCAAAAAGTTATATAATGTAACTATAAAAAGCAAATAAAACATTGGTTGGTTTACAAACCAATACAATTTCAGATATTTAAAAATTTGAAATTTTACAACCCCCATCATAAAGTAAAAGGGGCACGACAATATAATTTATTTAGTGGCATCCTGAGTTAACTCACGATTCTCTCTTTCCGTTGAAAGTCTGTAGACTTGAATATATCTACTTTTTGAGGTAAGTTTCTCTACGCAATCCATCAATAAATAAATAAAAATTTATTAATAATGTAAGTTATTATTTTTGTAGTATTTATTCTTAAATATAAACCTCCCTGATGGCGAAAAATTAAATGCTATGCGAAATAGGTGGAATTGATAAGAGAAAACAAATACAACAACAGCAGCTTTTCTGTTTATTTACTTACGGAAAATTCCAGCTTAAAGTTTTTTATTTTATTGAAGGTTACATAAACACAAGAAAAATAATTGGAAACTTCAAAAAAATTCTCGAGAATGACAAATAAATTTGATTACATATAATTGATTTTATTAAGCTCATAATAAGATGAAACTGTAATTACCTCTCTACATTTCAGTTATTTTCTATTCGAAAATATTGTCCATTACATTTCCGACAGCAAAATAGAAACTGGATTTTAAATCCTATTGAGATTTTGAAATGAAGTAAAAATTTCATTTAACTCGACAAAAAAATACCTTCAATATGCAATTTCTGTACTACATAAATTTTTATTATGGAAATAAGCACAAATTTAATTTGCTTTAACCATTTCTTTCGAAACTATTTGTAATAATGAATTTTTTCCACTGTTGATGCTGCCTAGTACCATGTCAAATCGATCAGAGTAACCTACACGGCACAAAATTGCTTTTATAGAAGAAATGAAATAAATTCCTACGGAAACGTCCCATAATAATCATTTTTGAAATGTTTTTGTTCACCTGAATACACAGAATTGATTCGCTTTTCAGCTAAATTAAAAGGAACAATTTTTAATCAACGTGACTTAAAAAACCTAATTCGAAAGGACGAGATGTCTTGTCCTGCAATGTTTTATTAATTTTTGAGAAGAAGGTACTGCAGATGTCCTTTATTGTGATTACAATCCATTACCTTAAATTTTAATTCTACTAAAAGTTCCGTCTTGTGAGTAGCTGGCACTGTTCTTTTTAAGGTTTTCAGCAAAGTTTCTTTGTAAATAAATGATATCAAGTTACCCTAAAGCAACGATAACGCATTAGTTTGATAACTTTGAAGTGAAAGTGTAATGGTGCGAAAAACATTGTGATCGCCATTTTAAAATTTTTATCGTATCAAAACTGCGTTTGACGAACACCAAAATTAATTTGTGTAAGCTACGAATTTTGATGAGAATCGAATGACTTTAAAGATAATCGAGAAACTATTGGATGTCTCCATATAATGCTCTAACCCTCAAGATTTAACGACGGCCAACGATACCTAATATTCTATAACATCGCTTTAAACTTAATACTCCATTTGTCATATGAAATTGATACAAGAAACTTTTTAGCTCCAATTTTCAAATAACATTTTATTTATTTGAGATTATTAAATATTTAAGAAGAAGAGATACCTTCACCAATTAAAAGCATTTAAAAAAATTGCCTGCTTTATTCAAATTAAAATTATGTTTTCCATGTGAACAGTTTTTCAGTTATACCGTTGGTTAATAAAATCGAACAATAAATAACGGAATTATGGTTAGCGGCATTTTTCAAACCAGCTTTTATATTATGTATTTTATTAATATCATACGCATAGTAAAATAACTCGGCGTATTCTGTTTGCCCGCTAGTATTAATTTCTGTATTTCCGAGAAAATGGAAAACTTGAATATTATGAATTTCACAGGATAGCAATATTTAAGTTTATTAATTTTTTCACATCGCATAACTTCATACATGTTATATAATATGCAGATTTTGTAAACATTTCTTGTCTGTTGTGGTTTTTCATCGAGCTCTAAATGTTGTCTTAGCTATATTTACAGTAGAAATATTTAACCTTTTCAGCATATATTTTCCACACTTGCATTGTTTCACATCATTCGAATTTATGATTAGTCTGCAAAATCTACCCATCGAGTAAGACGTACGAGGTTCTTTCAAATTGCTCAAACATGTAAACGAATGGTGATCTGTTATGACTAAAAAGTAAATAACTCCTGTTAAATATATACTAGTATTAACAGTACTAGATTTCCCACATAGTGCGGCCTTCAGCATGACTAGTCATTCTTCCATAATCTTGAATTTCTTTTTAGTTCATAAAACCCCTGACAAATCAGAGGTGAATTATGGAGGGATAGATAGATAAATAGAAATGGGTCATTCTAATAATATAGAAGACTAGATTGTCCAGGTTATCCTAATCATTCTCCTGTAATCTGACTAACTTTTTTTAGGTTGGTAACGTAAAATGAACCAATCAGAGGTGCATTACGGGATACATAGGTAGAAATGAGCTATTATAATATTAATTGCCAATTTACACTTTTCTATTAATTATTGGAATACATGCGAGTACCTATTATGTCGACGAATGCGATGAAGATAAACAGACGGAATTCTGTTTGACCACGATGAGAAAGAACCGGATATTATAAAGAATGAAGTTTGAGTATGCCATACCAAGTCTAAAAATTGGCAAAGCATATGGAAATGACGAAGTAGCTGAAGAGACTGGGGAATGATGGGGTTCAAATACTTCTAAACATTTGCCACTCTTTCCTTGATTGTGTTGATTTTTGTTTAATTTTTTCCGCAAAGTATTGCAATATTATGTTATCGTTAGTGTAAACTACATTGGAGCACTAATTCAGCTCAAGATTGCACGTTGGCACGTTGTGTTGTGTAGGTATGACGTGTATTTAACAGTCTCCTTCATAATTACAACAATTCGCTGTTACATGTGCACACAATCAAGTGATTACATAGTATGTGGTACCAATGACGGCTAATGAGCTAGAAACACAGAAATGGGTGATAGTTTCGGTAAGTCGGCATCGGTAATTCTGTGTCTGCCCCTCTTTCCTTGATTGTGTTGATTTTTGTTTATTTGCAATGAAATCTAGAGTACGGGACAATGGCTGAGCGACTGGATGAATTCAGTTTATAAAAGGATATACAAGAAAATGCCAATACTATAGAACAATTGCACTAATATCTCATGCAAGCAAAATAATCCTGCGAATAATCGACCAAAGGCTGCAAAGATCCTACTTGCAGGATGTGTGGTGAGGAGGATGAGACCCTTCATCACATCTTATGCGAATGCGCGGCCTTGGCTGGGAGCAGGCCACGTCACATTGGTTCCCCCTATCCGGCAACTGAGGAGATAGCACAAGTACCATTCAGCTGCGTACTCTGCTTTGAAGAGGAAACGAAGCTGTTGGAGTAATACTTGGAACGTGGGGCACAATAAGCTTAAGCTTCAGTGCAGTGGGGGCCATATGCAACCACAACCCGTTAAATAATAATAAGTGCCACCTGAACAGGCGGGCTTCATAAAGGGGAAAGGAACTAAATACCAAATATTCAATATATACTACAATTCTTAGAAAAATCACGAAGTTCAATACTCCTGTGTTTTATAGATTATAAGAAAACCTTTGACTGTGTAGGCTAGAACAAGCTATAGCGTGCAATAAGATAAGGTGTTCCGGATCATCTAATAGAAATAATACCTAAATAGCTTATATAAGATCAATGTAGCGTTTATAAAACTGAATGACGAGAAAATGAAACCATTTAGACAAGGATGCATTCTCTCCCCCCAGGCTGTTCAACGCGTATGGCAAATACATTATGAGGGCTCTGGATCGGCAAAAGAGAAATAACCAATCTGAGATACGCGGATGACACCACGTTGCTGGTTAATAACGAAGACGAACTCGTAGAGAAGCTACAATTAGTCAGCAAAGAAAGTGAAGTTTTTGGGCTTAACAATGAACCTAGAAAAAGCCAAAATAATGATTATAGATAGAGGTGACATTGTTGGCCAGCGAAGGTGGAACCGAAAAAGCCATGACTAAACTAAAAAAGGTATGGACCGACAAGCAAATCGCCACGAATACCAAGATTCATCTGGTTGCGATCCTAATTTTCTCAATTTTCCTGTATGGCGTCGAGTCATGGACCATCAAGATGTCGGATGGACGCCCGATGCCTTCGAGATGTGGTTTTGGAACCGTATGTTAAGAATTCCATGGACGATATTTATGGAGCTAAAACTAAAGAACAGGCTTACGACCATATCCCGACGACTCATCCTGTAATATTTTGTACACGTAATGCGCAGAGATGGGAAAGCTGGTGGTGCAAGGAAAGGTAGATGGCAAAAGACTTGGAGTAGATCACCCAATAGGTGGATTGATCAAATAAAACAAATAACGAAGTGATCCCTACACAGGGCTGTAGTTAGATATTGGCCATAGAGGGGGGGGGGGTATAGAATTTAAAAAGAGGTTGATATGCCCGTATTTTAAATTAATTCTAGTAATCAGGAAATACTAAAAAGAAATTATAGTTTCTTGGTTACAAATGACCTGCAGCTGTTATTTCTTCCATTGTACATTTTTTAAGTTTTCAGTTATTACTCAACTCATGGAAGGGGGGGGGGGTTAAACCCACACCCCCTTATATACGGCCCTGCCCCTACAGACAGCAATAACAGATGCGGAAAACCGGCAAGAGTAGAAGACCAGAGTGAGCATAACTGCGAATGAGCTTTTTCGATCACAATTCCTCAGTCATGAGGATGTGACTAGAGAGGGAGAGAGAGAGATTCATTATGGAAGACTTCTCGAAAATTAAAACACAACAGCAGATACCACCCAGCAGAGACAAAATCAACAAATGGGCTGGAATCAATTGCTTCTATAGAGAAATATAGAGAGAGCAGAAGCTGAATAATTTACAAAATACCTGGCTAAAACGTTAGGATTTCGGTTCATGAGCAGTTTTGAAATTCAACTTGTTATAAATTGTAAAAAAGCAACGGGAATCTCGTTAATCCATTCACGACCGGCACCAATTATTGAAAATTCCTCTTCCTCTCTCATATATCATCAGGGTCGGATGCTTCCTAAAACTATTATGTCCTAACACACACACACACAACAGAGATATTATAATATTAGATATTCAAACTGGCATTCCAAGCAAATTTTCGTTTCAAAAATTTAACTCTTATTAAAAACTAAAGTTTGACGTTTTTCATTAAAATAACAAACTTACAAACCGAATTCCTGAAATCAGCTTGTTTTAGGTATTTTTCAAACAATTTGTAGTCGAATCAAAGTCCACTAAAGTGGGATTGGTCAAGGCGAGGCCGAAGGCGAGGGAAAAATCGTAAAATTGTGATAAATATGCATTTAAATCTCATCCTGCCTAAATTGTTAAATAATTTTTATATTTCATTAAAATTTAAATTAATTAAATAATATTAATTTAGTCGCGCTAATTTTTAACATTTTAATTAACGTATTTTTGATGTTATTAGTATCTCTTTTAATTTTTCAAATATTAGGAGTGGAAACTTTTCAACTGGAAACTGAACAAGGGTGGAAGTGTACCTTCGGTTAAACTTACTACTAGTTGTAACTTGAAAGGTAGGTCTTGCAGTGCTAATATTGTTAAGAGTTGACATTAGATTCACACAAACTAAATACAATAACTTATTGTTCGCAAATTGAATTAATCTCTGCAGAGAAGCATAGAATTTATATAAATTATAGTTACCATTTTTATATTAGACCCACAGGATAACAGGACAGTAAGGGCACAATTTCATAATTCTAAAGTTATATGAGGTAAAATAATTTGAAGTGATATTTTTGTTTGTGTAAATTTTTTATTTTCGGTCCAATTTATAGTGTAAATTAGTGAAATAATTAAAATTTAATTACAAACTCTTGCTGACAATTTCCATCGGCAGCCTAAAAAGTTTTATTGTAGTTTTCACTAACTACATTTTGTTGTATTGAACATGTTTTGATTAATTCGTGAAGTTTCCCATTAGGTTTCTGTTTGTTTGATTCAACAAGTTAACGAATCTTTGTACAGTATGTTTAAAATCTGGGCAACTTGACCTGGAAAATAAAAATCCTTTACTGCGATTTTCTAACCGAGAAAAATTTAGTGATCGTAAAGCTTTTATTGAAAGAGAAGACAAAAGATGCAATTATGTCATATTTTAGTAGCCGAAGGAGTGCCAATTTGCTTTTAAAAATCTTCTTGGCGAACATAACATTTTCAATATCAAATTTTCCAATTAAATAGCTTAAAGATTGCGTAAAACATAACAAAAATCTCAAAATAATATAGAGGTGAAAAAATTTACTGAAAGCTGGTTGTGTACATAAATTATGTTTAAATTTAATTTAGGTTGTTAGTGGTAGATGTTCAAGGATTTCCTTGATGATATTTTTCACACGTCTGATTTAAGAACCCACTCAATAGAAAGAGAATAATTCAAATAAGAAATCGGGTTTCTTACCTTTAAACAACATAATATTACAAGCACGAGAAACGTGCTGAATCATAAAATTCTAAGATTAACGCAGATTTACTTTCCACCCTTTCATTTTAGTAACGACTGGTTTTATTATGTTCACCCTTCGTTCGCGTCTTATTATACAATTTCGAAGTTTTAATTCACTCTGATGGTTGATTTTATATGTATCGATGTGTGGAATAAATTCAGCAACTTGTATAAAATACGAAAATCATAATAATCCTGCCAGTGGAAAGCAGGATTAGTTGAAAACGAATCATTCAGCAATCTAAATTACCTGAGTAGAAAATTAAGGAATTACCCATTTGCGGCAAAGCGGTATGTTCTAATATTAGTGACTTATCTGTAACAACCACATTTCGAATTGTGGTACTATTTTTTTTTTTAATCTTAAAAGTATTAAAATTTTTGAATCTAGCCGATTATTGTAATGTTGTGGTTACATTCTGACCTTTTCAGTGTATGCGAAATAGTTGGGGTACTTTTATGAACAAAAATAAGGGCGTTGAAAATGAGGATAAAGCTGTGGTAAAAATATGCGTAGTACATCAAAAGCTAAACGTAAAGGATAACGAAAAAAGTAATTACAAAGAAAGAACTTGAAAAATATGGGCAATAAATTTGACTCTTATTTAAAAATTTATTATTACCATTTTACAAAAATATTGTTTCCGCGCGATAAAAAGTAAATTGGAAGCTTAATAAAGCCAAAAGATTAAAAAAAATAATTGTGACGGTGTATAAACAACTCGTCTGCCAGAACTGAGTTCCGGAAAAACAAGTTAAATGATTCTTTCTAAGTAAATTTTTTGTTATTAACCACCTCGAATGGATACGCGAAACTTTTTTGTTTAAGTTAGTTGAACCCATTCTTGACATAGAATAACACGAGGAATTTCAAACGTAAAATAAACGGACACCTTATTACAAAACATTGATTTTTTAAAGGGGGAAATCTTCCGGAAAGTAAAAGAGGATCTTTTGAAATACGGAATTTCGTTAGGGGAATCGTTTTCCATATACCATGAGAAGTCAATTAGGCATCCGCCAAGGTACATACAAGTGTACATAAATTTCCTTTAAAATCCTTCTCATAAAGAGAAGTTTAAGTGTTATAAAATGCAAATAGTTTATCAACTCTTTAAAGAAGATTATTATACGGAGGGTAAATGGTGTCTTGAATTAATTACATGGACTGTAAATAAAACTTTTTCTATACACCAAAGTATTCAAATTAACAATTTAAGGGATTAAAAATAGTATCTTACCATCAGAAAATTGTACGATTTCAGCTGGGAGGTGAATCGAATATTATATGATAAAAACAAGTATAAGCATTAAGGATCCTTATCTTCATAAATTTATTTATCAGGTTAATGCAACGTGCGAAACGCCATCTTCGCCATTTTGCAAAACAGTTAACACGTTTTAAAACTCATTAAATATATTTTCGTATAAAAAGAACAAATTTTGCTCTCAGACGCGACTTTCTTTATAGAAAGAAAAATATCACCGGTACAAATAAATAAAAGATAATAATTTAACTTTTTCTGACTTTTTAGTTTTTACTGCTGCTTTGGTTATGTACTTAACGTCCACCTTCGAAAGAAGAATAAATTGATCACTTAAATATCAACCTGTTGCAATTTGCCTGTTTACCAACTCCTTCAATTATTAAGATAACAATTTACTTATTTATTTTGGGAATTTTAAGGATATTTGGACAGATTTCCTTACGTTCTTTGTTCTATTAATTTCACTTAGCGCCCAGTTTTTTTTTATAAATGCAATCGAAAAAAGTAACTTAATTTCGCAAAACATATTAAATCTCCATCAGAGCCCGCCCCAAAAACAGTTTAGTATGGTAAATTTTACGGTATCAAAAATAAATTATTTCAAATAACAATTGACGATAGTCAATTCAAAATTTATGAAAAGGAAAATTTTATTTACGTGTAAAAAGCAACACGAGCAATAGTAGAGTCAATAAAAACAACAAAACAAGTAGTGGAGGTAAAAAAATTCTAAATTGCCTGATTTTGTTATGATATTTTAAAATATTATAATGTTATGTTAATATCCGTTTACTAAAATAATTATTCTCCATTGGTGGAGACTTAGCATTGATTATTTGAATAATATTTTTATATAGTGGGCACATCCCCTGTAATAATTGCATTTTCCAGCAATGGGTCATAATACACCTTACAAAAAATAATATAAATATACCATTATTAAAGCAAACAAAATGCACCTCCCATTATAGATTTTTCATGCATCCATGTTTCAACATAGCTAGATAACATATGTGTCGCATTGACTACATATTAAAATTGATTATTTAAATTAAAAATCAATGTTTCATTGGCAATATTTTTTTTAACAAACTGTCTTAGCTTGAACTTTTCTTCAAAAATTACAAAAAAGTTATTTTACTGGAATATAAAAAAAAACGCAGTATATTTTGATAATATTACCAGGTACTCGACAATACAACAATGATGTCTCAGTTGAGACACCATTTAATGGGTTATGAATATTTAATTCAGTATTATTTCAGTGTTCATATCCGAAGTCATTGGATGATAATTAATCTATTTAGAACCAATCAAGCTCGTACCAATTCTAGAATTCGTAATCACTACGCTAGATGCTTTGGATTCATTACTCTAAATTTTGATTAAATATTACTATGATGTAATGCTACGAACGAAAAGGACGGCCATGAACAAAAAAGATGAGACGAAAATTTTTGAAAAGTCATAAATATTACTAATTAAAACCTGCTCTAAAAATTCTCGTGTTAAATTATTACGACTGTTTTACAAAAAATTTACTATGGACTAATGCAGGGCTCCTCTCTGACTAGCCGAAATATAAGGAACATTAAAATCCATTGATTGAGTGTAAATATAACGTATTAGTAAAACTGGGGGTGCATCACGCGGAAGCCCATATCAAAAACTAAGCACGAGATTCCATCCTTTGGTTACGGAATTTTCGGGTTAATGGCCATCAACCTTTGCGCTTAAGAATTTAGGGTAGGAAAAATGGTAAAAAGTTTGAATCGACGTTTTTGTACTCCAGTTGTTTCACTGCTATACGAATAGTTTTTTTTACGAAGTAGCCTTCGTGACGCTACGCCACTGGCAACAAATAAGATTGTGTCTAAAGTTCAAACATTCCGTTGATTAAATCAGTAAAGAGCATACGACACTTTGTAGTAATTAGTGAAATGTAATTTTGTGTCTCTGTTTATTTAAACACAAGAAGAGCTCCTTGAGTATTATGGACAATCAATCTTCAAAACTAAAGCCGTAATTTTGTAACAATAATTATTAGATCAGATAACAGGCATAATGGGTTTAGGAAAAGGTTAATGCAATATCATGATCACTAATACAAAAATTACTATCCGGTAGGTACATATTAATAAGCGTTCAATTAATTATTGCTTTTCAAATACAACATTATTAACAATAAATTATTTATTCCACACAGTAAATTTCTAGTAAATTAGTTCACTGCTAATTTACTAACTGCACATCGTTAACTCGTAATTACAAAATTTAATTATGCGGTAACCAACAAATGCATACCCTTGAGTAACATTTAACAAAATGCATCGAAATGGACAAAAAAGATAGCGATAAAATATTATTAAATTTACGTTAGGCTTCTATTTATATGCAGTATAGCAAGAAGCCTTATGTTCTGAGCCCGTCTGTTCGCATGTTTGAAATTCTCTCGTTTCACACACAATTACACGATTTATTTTAAAACACTTGGATAGTATAAAAAACATAAGTAACCTGCAATTAACATAAATTTTTATTTTTTTTAATCTTATAAAATTATGGATATACTATCATGGGTAATGAATTTGATTTAATTGCATTCTTTCTGTGCTATAAAATCGAAATATATTCATATCGTAAAAATGTTCAGTATTAGAAGCATTACAATATGTGGATGTCTGTAGGTAATAGCACAGGTATTATTGATGATATGCTTATTACCAATCAATCATTATCAATCAATTACGATTCAATAATATGTATACATCACTATTCGACTTCATACTCCAATATGCATGCACAATTTTTTTCAACTTTTTGATTAAAGTTAAGATTTAGATATAAATTTATATCCCTACTTGTGCTACTTATTTATAGCATAAATAAACGGATTACAAAAGTAAATTATTACAAGTAATTTACTACAAAATGGTGCAGATTCCTGTTTTTAAGTTATGCCAAGATTACTCAATTATTCAATAATCCTCACCTAATTCCGGGGGGAAATCGTTTTTGTATAAAATTTTATTGTGTCATTATTTTTGCGAAGGAATCGGAGAAAGTCATAAATGGATAAGAATAATTTTAAATTGTAGTTTAAATACATTAAAAACTTTATAAAGCTTAATGCAAAACGTTTGAAGCTCTCCTAATCGGTAGTCTTTATAAAATATCCCCGATTTAACTCTGGGTTTCAAACCACGATTTGAGTTAATCTAATAATTTACATAACTCATGTTTCATGCCACACATATTGCTTCACATTGGATCATTGAAGCCTTACCATTGAATGCGTGCTGCCTAGTTTTGGGGCTTATGTTCTGGATTGGAAACACCCTTTCGACTACGTTAGATTAAAGAAAATTATTGCGAATAATTCATTTATGTAGTATAAAATCTCAAACTAACAATGCCAATTTTTTACCTTCACATCATTAAGTAGGTACATACAATAATTTCTGTTCGCAGGAAATGAAAAATTTTAAATTTTCAGGATTACTGTCAACAAAAACTTTTCACAACTCTTGTTTAGTCTGTATTTTATTCAAAAGCGATCTTTGTGCGCGAGATTTTTTTATTTTTGTGCTTTGTTTTAAAGCTCACTTGTAAAACAATTGATGTAATTCTATGGTCCTTAGAAATTCACACATTGTTTAAATTACAAAGCGCTTTTTTCTAGAAAATTGTTTAGTTAAAATTATGCTGAAGGATATTTTCAGTTTTAAACTCATATATTTTTAAAGGAAATTAAGTTTTTTATTTCATCATTGCACTAATTAATTGTTTACAAAAGTATGCACTCGTATGCAACAATGTTCCATACTAGACTTTGTAAAACTTCTTTTTTCTTTTGGTAAAGTACTCTATTCTATTCGTCAAAATAGTCTGCTATTTATAGGAAGTAGTCAATAGTAAACTATTGACGAATGGGGTACTTGCAACTGATTTTTCTTGTATTCGAACACCGGTATTTTTACTGCACATTATTCACATTTATATAAAAACACTATCGGGAATTTGGACTGGTTATAAAAAATAAAACCCTTAAACTTTCAGTCGACGTTTCGAGTATATATTTCACTCTTCTTCAGGACTACAAAGAGAAAATTCATAGAAATACATAATACACAATCAAATGTCTCACCTTCAGTTTTTGGTAAACCAATAATTTATTTCAGGCATACTACAAAGAATTTCTCCTTTATTACGAAATCACTCATACGTCATCCGCACTTAATAAAAATGTAACAATGCAAAAAATCACACTCCAATTACAATAACTATTACAAATTACACAGTCAAATTGTAAAAATATAAAATTTAACAGAATTCAATAAATAAAACTATGATAACTAAATTATAACAAAACCTAATCACCCAGAGCCAAACGTGTCTATCAGTACAATAAATTAGACTCTCATAAGATAAAACTATTCAATCATCAGCCAATTAACCAATATGAAATCTACCCCGTGTTAATGAGATCTCCATAAAAAATGCTTAATTTTTGCGTGTCTTCCCTATAATTCACGCATTGCTTATTTTTCTTTATAAAAAACATTTCGCTGATGTTTCTTTTTAGGTTGTTAGCTTCATTATCCAGGATCCTAAAATTCTTATAATCAAATTCATGTCCTGTATCGACGTAATGTTGTACTAAAGCTGTTGTGCCCCACCCCTTCTCTTTTTCCACCTCATCTTCTTTCCGCGTTGTTTTTGTTTCCCCCTCTTTTTTGTCAATTCTTATACAATCATTTTCATGCTGTTTTAACCTCTTTTCGAGCCACTGTTTGGTTTGTCCTATATAAGTACCCGGACATCCTCCACATTGGATTTCATACACTACTTCCGATCTTTTAGTGTTGGCTATGGGGTCTTTCAGTTTAGTTAGTAACTCCCTGTGGTCTCTTAAATTGTATGGTGCTAAGGTACACCACGGTTTCAACAACGCGGCTAGTTTTTCTGTCAGTTCTCTTACGTATGGGAATTTAAAATATTTCATTATTTGAGGCTCACTTTCCATCTTACTTACTAACTTACTGTTAGTAAGTTACTAACTAAACTGTTACTAACTAAACTGAAAGACCCCATAGCCAACACTAAAAGATCGGAAGTAGTGTATGAAATCCAATGTGGAGGATGTCCGGGTACTTATATAGGACAAACCAAACAGTGGCTCGAAAAGAGGTTAAAACAGCATGAAAATGATTGTATAAGAATTGACAAAAAAGAGGGGGAAACAAAAACAACGCGGAAAGAAGATGAGGTGGAAAAAGAGAAGGGGTGGGGCACAACAGCTTTAGTACAACATTACGTCGATACAGGACATGAATTTGATTATAAGAATTTTAGGATCCTGGATAATGAAGCTAACAACCTAAAAAGAAACATCAGCGAAATGTTTTTTATAAAGAAAAATAAGCAATGCGTGAATTATAGGGAAGACACGCAAAAATTAAGCATTTTTTATGGAGATCTCATTAACACGGGGTAGATTTCATATTGGTTAATTGGCTGATGATTGAATAGTTTTATCTTATGAGAGTCTAATTTATTGTACTGATAGACACGTTTGGCTCTGGGTGATTAGGTTTTGTTATAATTTAGTTATCATAGTTTATTTATTGAATTCTGTTAAATTTTATATTTTTACAATTTGACTGTGTAATTTGTAATAGTTATTGTAATTGGATTGTGATTTTTTGCATTGTTACATTTTTATTAAGTGCGGATGACGTATGAGTGATTTCGTAATAAAGGAGAAATTCTTTGTAGTATGCCTGAAATAAATTATTGGTTTACCAAAAACTGAAGGTGAGACATTTGATTGTGTATTATGTATTTCTATGAATTTTCTCTTTGTAGTCCTGAAGAAGAGTGAAATATATACTCGAAACGTCGACTGAAAGTTTAAGGGTTTTATTTTTTATAACCAGTCCAAATTCCCGATAGTGTTTTTATATATTTTATTTAATGGACGAGATTTACACAATGGATAGCTATTATTCACATTTTATTTTAATGGAACAAAATTTGCATCCTCTCATCCTTTTGCAGAAAATGTTGGAATTTTGAAACAAAGCATTACTGAATTTTGATCAACGTTTTCAATATCTACTTTTTAATTTTTAAATTAATTTAAATTTTCTACAGTTATGTCATATTAATATTATAATATTAAATAAATATCATATTATTAAAAAAATAAATAAATTTAACAATTGAGCATACCAATTACCAAAATACCATTGCGGTATTTATAAAATATGTGATATAAATACAATAACGATTTCGTAAGTAAAGAACTGAATATTTTTGTGGATAATGAATTCATTAATTTATAATAACAAACATTTAATATAAATTTTCAAGCAAACACAAATTTATTATGTATTGGGTTAAATTACGACATTTAATAATTTATTCAAACTTGTAAGTTTGTAGTTAAGATTATAGATTTTATCGTTAATTGTTAACCTTAAGAATCAATTTTTCATTTTGGAAAAGTCATTAATATTATAAGTCAATTAAAAATGTGTACAGACCCTCAGTTATAACTTTTGCTCTCCTCTGATTAGTTTGGTTTACGCTTTTATTTGAATTGGTTCTTTTATTAAAATTAATTTGCAAAACTTTTTATCATTTTTAAAATTATTATTATTATGAGTTCGAACGAATTATCAGTTGCAAAACGAGTCAAAATCGTAAATTATTGAATAAGCATTAAATTAATCAAAGTGGATAAGTTTTGTATTTGGTTTTACTTCCTTAAAGTGGATCAAGTGTTATTTTGTATTATTGGGCTATTTCCTCCGGATAATACTGGTATTTAACTTTGAATTTTATTATTATAGACTCAAAGCTTTAGTTTATGCTTTATTGATACCCGAGTTTAATTTTATGTTTTATTTTAGTTCTTGATGATGAAATTTAAGAAACATGCTAAACCAATCTTTTATTCTCTTTTTAGTAGCATTATAGTAAAACTGCTTCACTGTTGTATTGATTTCATCTGACGTTCAATTTAAAAGTAAACCTTTGAAAGTTAACTGAACGACAACATTTGAGCTATTTAAAAAATTCTGCACCACGTTCTCAGCGCTGTGTAATAAAGCTAGCTGTCAAAAAATCTTAATGCCGTAACAGGTAATATTTTTTAATCCCACACCGAAAAGAAGAGGAATTGTATTCTTTTATTTATTTCTAATATCTCATGTTAACATCAACAGTGAGTATCTTCAATCTCGAACACAAAGGATCCTTACAATTTCGGGATTTGTTAAGCGATTTGTTTTACTTCCGGTTTCAACGTGAATAGTCATTTTCAGTGCGGAAGTCACATTTAAAACTAAATTGTCGACAACTGAAGCATACACGTGTCGAGTGACATAATTGGTTGGTGAGCATGAAAGCCATCATTAATAAACCATCAAGGGTAACAAAAAGCTCAAGCACATGTATTGACAATATTGGCACGTCGGTCAATATTTTGTGTACCAATACGTCATTTTATGTTTCCAAATAAATTGTGAAATAAGAAAGTAATATCAATCATATAAACTAACAATAACCTATCAAATTATTGCATTGCATAATTGGTAAACAAAACAATCAATATTTTATTAACTTATTGGAATTATGCAGCTTAGCGTTTGATGTAAACAGCAAACAGTTGTAAAAACGTTACAACGAGCAAAGCACGGGTATTGAAACAGCAAAATACGGCAAATTTACCACAAAATATAATACCTACTATAAATAATCAATATGTAAAATGAACCCCAAACATAATCATTATAAAACATTTTGCTTTAACTGTGCTAATACAGGATATTAAATGTTTCTTTCTGTACATAAATAGGGGGTATACCGGATTTCTTTAAATATATCATAATATAAGTAATAAATGCTAAAGGTGCGGTGATGGTATCAGTTACAAAGAGGGATCTTTAATATATTTAGTATAAGAAGCTCAACAAATGATTCTCTCAAAATTTATTTCTTTTCATTTCTTGGCTGACATATTGCGGTCAAAGAGCGCATTAAAATTATTCAGAACAATAAATGCGGTTGAAGATGTTAATAAATTATTAAGAAAATTCCCCTGCACTGTATGTAAAACAGTCTTCAAGTTTAATAGACATGAGCACTAATCTAGTCGTAAATGTAAGTAATTCGCATGATAATACCCAGGGTTGGTCTTAAGCGTGTCCCAATTTGAGTTATAATTTAGACATCCCTTTCAAAAATTCACCCTTCGGCAGGAGTCATATCAGCTTGTGTATAAAATATCTTACCCTTAGTTTCTAGACTTCAAGATAAACTTGTTACGAACGCTTCGATGCGATGCATCCTTCAATTTCACCTTGGGGTAGTTACGATAATATTACCACATCCCCATACTTAAAGTCTGCATAATAAATTTATATATTAATGCACTGCTCCTGTCTAGGTAAAGAGAGATGTGTTAATATTCGACGTAACTAATAAATTGTGAATAACATAATTTCAAAGACCGCCGAGAGCGAGCACTAAAATATTTCTTAGCCCTCTCAAATCATTATTAGCTACATAAAAATTAAAAGCGTCCCTTAAAACCATAAAACGCAGATCCAAACTTTCCTCGGAGCAAAATATCGATAAATATACAATTTCTACACGTTTTAACGATCAACTTTCGTTTTTCTGCATTTAAAATAATGTTTACAGTCGAAATTTAAACAATTTGGAAGTTTATAATTTTATTTGAATTTTGCTTCGAGTAGCGTTGTTTTTTCAGAAAATAAACAAACAAAAGCATCGTTCTCTAATTAAAATCAAACTTATCTCTGCTGCTTGCAAACGAGGATGTCCTTAATTAAATGGAACTCATATCACTGATTTATTTGTACACAATCTTTCAGATCGGGCATTTAATTTCAGAATAATTCTTTTAGTTGAGTATTAGCCACGTAAAACGAACTATTCAAGCTAGCTACCAAAATGGAACAAGTACTGCATTATTCAAATACGAAATAATCAAAATCTACATAAAACGGTCAAGTTAAACCGTATAAATTTTAAGTTAATATGAATAGAATTGCTGCATAAAAATAAAAAGAATGGATTATTTCAATTTAAATGTTTGGAATGTCCTGCAGTATTTAATCAGTGTTTGTGGAAGTACCGCTATAAAATTTGCATAAGGCTTCTAATGCAAAAGCACTTGTATAACGGTTAAAGTTTAATACCCTAATATTTTTAAGTGTGATTTTCCTTAACAAGTAAATTTCTGTGATAATAGAGCGTTCGTTCATTCTAAAATGGGTAGCAGACTGAAATCCAAAATAGTCGTTTGGACTTAAATAGGTCCAAATCACCACGATCAAAATTTTGAATACCAGAAGTACGAAATGAATTTGTTTCAACTTTAGTTTAACTATTAAATAAGGATAATAGTTTAGTTAAAATTACGTCATCACATGTGCGAAAACAAATTAGATTAATTATTTTAATTAGCTGTGATTGTAAATCATTACCTTCCACTATGTGTATGTTGTATAACATTAATCTAATGATTTATGTACATTCATAATTGTATTGATCTATCAAAAAAATTTAAGCAAAATTTAAGCCTTAAAATACCGATTTTATGACAAATTCCCCGTTAACATTATGAGCTTCATTGTTAATAATATAATATCAAGTTTCTATGATACAGAAATTCACAATATTGTAAATACCCGGAACGCCACATATCAATATTTGCAAGGTCAATGTTCAGTTTAACAAGTTTTAAACTACAAGTTCTGCTGTAAATAGTTTATATTTTCCGGTAATTTGGTACATACGTTCCGTCTATTAGAACTTAAATTATTATTACTATTATATTAGCAACGGAATTATTTACTGTTTACGGTGAAGCAGCTTTATTACTCCGACGCATTTTTGAGAGTTTTAAAAGTGAAAAAACTGTCTGGAGGTCACATTAACATACAAGTGTTTTCGGCAAGTTGAAGGAAAGCCAAGCAAAAGCAAATTTATTACTAAATAAAGGGGTAAATTAGTAACAGTTAATGAGGTATAGTTAAAAAGGAATATCGGGTCAGTGGAGCGCAAATAAAACAAATAAGCTGTTAGTCGACGTTGTTTGTATTGCCCTATTTTTGTTTTAGTCCTGAAGATGACTTATTTAGTATAGCCGAAACGTCGACCAACAGCTTATTTGTTTTATTTGCGCTCCACTGACCCGATATTCCTTTTTAACTATACCTGCTTTGGACGGGAATTTTTGCTCTAGTTAATGAGGTGATTATCTTTCTGCATTTGATGTCCAATCCAAATAGAACAAATCCTTCCATTTTTAAAACAATCGTAAGGTTGACTGACGTAGAGAAATCATCTACTGGCTAGGGAACGATAAACCTTGAAGCAGTCGTTGACGGTTATCTTACTTTCCGGTCCCTTAGTCTGGCGAATGCAGGCACCCAGATGGCGCTCGATCGTAAAGTGCCACAGAAATCCGAGACTTGGCCTAGCCACACAGCACGACTTGACTAGCTTCCAAAGCACAGAGCACAAAGCACCCTTTGCCGAATCCTGTGCCAAGTATGCGTACTGTATAGAATGCAAGACATCGGAGCATGCGATTGCCAGTAGGCAGTGCAAACTTGGAAGAAGATTCGCAAGGATATTAAGGTGGCCACACGGCAAAATGATGAATAAAAGTCCCTTAGGGGCTAGAAGAATGGAAACAGTGTAATTTCCTTATTGGAAATAAGCCTAACTGACCACTCTGTGGAGTGCTGGAAGAAATGTCTGACGACAAAACCCGCTGATCCACAAAGTTAAGGAGAGGATTTAATAAGTGAAATCTCACACTACCGGCTTAGACCGAGCCGATATCTCGATGTCCAGCTTAAGCGATCGATGGATTACCGCTAGCGGGGCTGGCGGATGGTAAGAATTCGCATGAGCAGTGGGGTTCATTGAGTCATCGGTCTGACTCTGTGGAATGTTACCTACGACGAGGTCCTGAAAAGGAACTGATGAAGAAGATCAACGAATGCCGAAAGAGCACAATCCAGCAGCTGACCATATGGCGAAGAGGAGGAATCAGCGTGCAATGTCTTTTTTGAGTTCCACCAGTGGAGAATATAGCGATGCATCACTGAAACACAAATAGGTTGCACACTAACGCTGGATAACCTTGGTGGTAGTTTGGGGATTACCACCTCCAACAGTTGGATGGTGTATTTTTGAAGATTTCCCCATTTTTAACGTAGCAAAAAAAAGTTTAGGTTAGGTTTAGGTTAAGTTTAGATTAGGTTTAGGTTAAGTTTAGATTAGGTTTAGGTTAAGTTTACATTAGGTTTATGTTAAGTTTAGAATAGGTTTAAGTTAGGTTCAGGTTAGCTTCAGGTTAGGTTAGGTTCAGATTAGGTTCAGTTAGATTCAAGTTAGATTTTGGTTAGGGTTAGATTAGGTTGAAGTTAAGTTAGGTTTCAAAAGGAGGAAAAAAAACAGAAAAGCCAATAGAAGAACTCACAGAGTAAGAACTAAAAGAAATTATAAAAGCGATAAAGATTAACAAGGCACCAGCGCCAGACGAAATGCCAGCCCTGCTGGTAAAGAGACTATGCAAAGATATGCCAGATTGGGTGTTAAAGGTTTTTAACAAATTGGTGATAGAAGAAAGATTCCCAGAAATGTGGAAGAATGCCACCCCGATCCTCCTGAAGAAGGGAGATAAACCGACAAGCGTTCCGTCCTCATATAGGCCGATATGCCTGCTCAACCACCTTAGCAAGGTGTACGAATGATTTATCCTGATGAGACTACAAAACGAGCTGGATAGGCGGGGCGAACTGGCACCGACCCAGTTTGGGTTCAGAAAGAGACGCTCAACAACTCATGCTTTAGACCTCCTAACAAACATAGTAAACCAGGCTAGGGGGGGGGGGAGCATGGAGAACCAGAAAATACGTAATGGTTGTTTCCCTCGATGTCCAAAATGCATTCAATTCTGCAAGATGGGAAAACATCTTAGAAGAATTGGAAAAAGGGAAATTAGCGGAGCTTTACAAAACCTCATATCCGACTACCTCGACAATAGAAGAATCACATTCCAGAACAATACCTACGAGATATCCTCTGGGGTGGCCCATGGTTCGGTACTGGCGCCGATACTGAGGAATATCAAATACGACGTCGCTACCGGTACCACAGGGGATGACCCTCCTCGGTTTCGCGGAAGACCTAAACGCAATAGTAGTGGGAGAAACAGAGCACGATATAGAAGACGAAACGGCAAAAACAGTGGTAACCATCAGCGATTAGATAACCGTCAAAGGGCTGACATTGGTGCCAGAAAAACGGAGGCAGTACTCATCTACGGAAGACGGAAACATAGACAGTTATGCATTCGCATACCGGGAATGGATATAACCCCTACCAAGACCATGACTGTACTGGGTATCCAGCTGGACAGCAACCTGTCATTCGGTCCACACATCTTCAAGACGGCAGTGAAAACAGAAAAGGCAGCAGTTAGTATCTCCAGGCTCCTCCCCAACATCGGAGGCCCGTCTGAGAGGAAAATAAGAACAATTGCATCAGTGGCAGAGTCAATGCTCTACGGGGCTCCCATATGGGTGGATGCACTGAGTATCCAAAAATACGCGGGACAACTCCAAAAACTGGAAAGAAAAATTGCATTGCGAATAACAAGGGGTTACAGGACCACATCAGCGGAGGCGACCATAGTGTTGGCATCGTTGATACGTGGACCTCCTTGCGCAAGAGCGAAGAGAGTCATACAAACAAACAACCATATCAAGGAAAGAAATTAGAGAACGATCCATGGAATAGTGCCAAAAAAGGTGGGACACGAGCGATGGGGGCAGATGGACGCATCGCCGCATCACTGATCTGATAGGTTGGTATCAAAGAAAACATGGAGAAACTTCCTACGAGCTCTCTCAGGTCCTCTCGGGACACGGATGCTTCGAAGAATATCTTAAGAGATTTAAAAGAATAGACAACTCCAGATGCCCATATTGCGATGAGGATGAAGATACGGCAGAGCACACGGTCTTCCATTGTTATAGATGGGAAGAATGTAGAAAAGAAGCGGAGAAATCAACCAGCCAAAGACTTACACCCGAAAACCTGGTACAATGCATGCTGTCATCTGAATCATCATGGAAATACATAGAAAAGCTTTCCAAAATCGATTATATCACAAAAAGAGGACGAACAAAGACAATTACAACAGAGCCAAGTAGAGCACAGAAGAAGAA
Source organism: Cantharis lateralis (assembly GCA_963170105.1). Lineage (NCBI taxonomy): Eukaryota > Metazoa > Arthropoda > Insecta > Coleoptera > Cantharidae > Cantharis > Cantharis lateralis. The sequence goes on from OY720626.1 coordinate 10,028,145, forward strand.
CAAATGTTAACTAAGAAGAGAGAAGTCCTGAAAAGGCAGAATATCGTGCGGGCTGTGTTACGGATGAAATGCCCAATCGAATCCCGGGCACACCAACGGGAGGGGCTTTTTAGTGGGTAAGAATCCCACACTACCACCCAGTACGGGCTGGTGGTGTCTTGTGGAAGATTTTCTCTCTTCCGACGCTAATAAAAAAAAAGGTTTAAGTTCGGTTTGGTTTAAGTTAAGTTAGATTTAAGTTAGGTTTGGTTTAATTTATGCTTGTCTTAGGTTTGGGTTAGGTTAGGTTTAGGTTAGTTTTAAGTTAGGTTAAATTGGATTCAAACATTATAAAGTTTGATTTTTAAATATACTATTTAATTCCACATTGCGATAATTAGAAATTGAGCTTGAGAGAATTATATCTTCATGAGATATTTATTTCTTATTGAGATCTTTTCCTAGGCGGAATTCTAGGCTAGGGGCTTCCCAAATTCATGCAGTTATATACAAAAAAAATCGATTAGAACAAGAATGCTTTCCAAATAATTTATTTGTAAGACTATGCTAAAATATTACGTTTTATTGCAATTTTTTGTTGCCGATTGCCATGGTTGTTCGGTCACTTCAATTTTATGCCCTCGGACATTTCTGTTTTTTTAAGGTCCTGATCTGCTTTTTTAATAGGTCTAAGAAACGATTACAATATATGTAAAATATTCATGTTACACTTTTGCAGATCACGAGATATTATATAATATCTCCCCTAGCCAGATTTAATCGATGAACGATTGGATTTTAACAAATTTTTAATTCCTGTTTTACATAATTTTAAATGCAAATATTATTGTAGCCTTCGGTGAACAACACACTTATCTAAAAAAAAAATAATACCCCCGTTCACTTGCTTCTGTTGATTAATTGCCTCTTACAATTTTAATTTTCTTTTAAACCTAAAAATTTTCAAAAATCATGTTAAGACATCATAATTAAAGAATAAAAGTATAAAAGGAAACAAAGGCACAATACAAAAAGTAAGTGCTGTTAACTAGATGTTTAATCGCCATAATAGTTCGTTTTACCCTCCAGGCTGGGTAAGCTGAATCTTCTTTATGCGTTAGTTAAAATTTCAATTAAGTTATTGGAAAAATACAAATAAAATTGCAAACAATTAAAAAATTCAAAGTATGCCAATTAGCCCCGGTCGCCATTCTAAGTTATTATGATAACTTTCATAAGACGAGTTATTCTATATACTACTTTTTTTACAATATTGTATTAGGTGCCGATAGGGAGAGAACTTCTTTTACAAATTGGAATAAAAATAAAAATAGGTGGCATGCACGCTAGTCGATACACCTGCGTTTGTTTTCTATTTTGGCACGAAATTCTATAAAAGTTTACTTATTGATTGCCTTTCTTGATAAATCAACTTGTTGAACATCAAAATGTCACAAATCAATCATTGTAAGAAAGAATGACGTACGAGGTAATTTGAAAGTATTACAAGTTTTTATGTGGTGCACCTCTTGAGAAAACTTGCTACTAAATATATGTTGTCAAAGGATTTCCAATTTGATTTTTGTAACTTGTCAAATCTTGTTATAGTTTATTTTTACACAATATTTCTAGATATTTGATATAAAAACATGTAGTAAATGTCACTTACAGGTGACCTACATAGATACATATTTTTTTATTTATTGGAATCCTTAATCTCCATATCCATTTTCGTGTAAATTGATGCTCGCTGTAATAAAGCTTCCATATTGAATCATGCAAATTATGAAATAAAAATATTTGTACAAAAAAAAGCACAAAGGCAATCTCGTGCATTCGTGCACGCACAAATATTAATTATTATTTATAAGCACTGCTACAAAAAGAATTTAGTAATGAGCAGGATGTGTAATTTATTATTAAACTGACGTCATCGATCATACAAACTATCTATGTGACTTATACCTATTAACATGAATAAATAAGTAATAAACAAAACTCGGTTATTAATATCTTTTATAAAAGTTAAAAACAAATTTTTAAGCCTCTTTTTAAAATATTAAAATCAATATTTATTAATTAAAAGTTTCATGCAAATTTTTAACATTTTCGTCTAACCGCCAGATTATATTTCAAGATATTTCAAATTTCAGAGATATCTTATGCTGTGACTCGATCAAACTTTAAGTGATATTTAAATTTTAATTTTTAAATTTTAAATCTTCTATATTTTGCATAATTCAATTGTTTCTCACTAACCTACCCTATATTACCGAACTATGTTAAATATTGTTTTAAAAGTGGGACTTCAACAACGACGTTTGTTCAAAAATGCTAGATGGCGTAAGTGGTTTGAGTACTTTACAATATTGCAAATTATGAAAGAATTTATTGTATAATTCGTAATATTATTAAAAGCAGAAACTATATTGTGTCACTTTTTATTAACTTATCAATATCTGGATAGATTTGTTATAAAATATTATTGTAGTAATAACAGTTTCGTAAACTTCCTATAAAACTTGGAAAGTCCTGTATATCACGAAAATATAATTTTATTTACTTCATAGTTATTGATTTATCCTTCAATAAAACACAATTGTATATCACATCCAACTTGGTAAATCTTCTTTTTGGTTTTAAGGCAAAGTATTTATTGTTTCTCTGCAATACATAACAGTCGATAAATTTGTACCGTTAGCTGAAAGTAAATATAAATCTGTATCAGATTTTTATTTTACTATTTTTCAAGTGCAAGTTTAAAGATAAACCAGTGAAGTTTAACATACAATGCGACAATAATTTTGTGATATCAATAAACGCTACATTTCACTAGAACAAATTTTTTTGAGTTAAGTGTGAGAAATTTCAGCACTTAGGAAATTTTAAATAAACATGGGATACAGAATTCAGGTTGCATTTTTAAAATTCATTGTATATGAATTTTAAATTTAGAAATTTTCAAACGGCTACTGCTTGGACTATCAATTTAACCAATCGGAATAGCTTAGCGATAGCGAATTTATCTACAAAATCCACGATTTCCAACATGAGACTTGTATAATATAGCTGTTTATGTTGAAATTCAACTAGTATACCAATATAAACTTCGTATATTGGTATGTTCTATTTGAGTCATTTGTTTTATATTTTTGATTGATAAAATGTTATTTCTAAAATTTGTATTTGTTTCAAACAAAGCAGTAAACATTAGAAGATACTTCGTTAATTGCTTAAATTAAATAATTGTATTATTAATTAGATAGACAATGCATTTCCATTAAATGGAAGGTGTGATATTTTAATTATAAAAGATAATTAATAGAAAAGATGAAAGAAGATACATGAAAGTTTATTAAATAAAATAGAAGCTAGAAGCAAACTAATTACAATAGAAATTATATTTTAATGAATATAAAATTGAATACAAAATTGTAAATCTAAAAAATTCAAATAATATAATTCAGAAATCTTGAATAGAATTTGTAATCGTACTATTAGTCAAAGCTCAAGAAAACCCATTGTTTTTCAACTTGAAGGAGAAAACTTTTTTTCATTCCACAGCTACAATTAAAGGCAAATATGTAGTAGTATCTCTAGTCGTAACAAATAAAAAAATTTTTCCGTTTATGCTCGAAGCAAAGATCTCGACTTAGCAATTTCCGAATTAAGCGCCAGACGTGACCTACTATATGAATTATTTTAAGACATACAAAGCTAAATAATAGCTGAACATAATTTTTATGTCAATCTAACCAGATTATCATTAAAATAATTACTATTATTTTATAAAAAACGGAACGTCAAACCTTCGGTCGCATGATCTATTAAAGGTGAATACTTCTTTCACAAAAACGTTGCCAAATAGAAATGCAGCTAACTGGATAAAAACATTAGTTTTCTCGTACATTTTCATACCAAATGAGATCTGATTTAAAAATTAAGTTTCATTAGTTGTTTTGACTTCATTTTAAAAGGGAAGTCTCTAAAAGAATATTTAATTTTTATATTTATGCTCTTTATCTCGTGTACAAGTAGATACTATTTCATGTCCGTACCCCAACGGAGATATAATACAGAAATGAATATAAAAAAGTGATGATAATAGTAATTATTATGTTAGTTAAAAATGTAAATTTATTCACTTTAATTATTATCCGCTCCTGGGTAAAATTTTCATAAAGTAGAAAAATATAATTGCAATTACTTACTACTTATATTATGTAAGTGCCCATTGGCACGCAGCACTTGGAAGTATTCGTAAATTAATAATATCTTGACGTGTTCAGAAAAATTCCTATTTTACCACTGTGTTTAAAAAAATTTGTAATAAACGTAATTATTCATGAAAAACTTTAGATATGCAACCCCATTGACATGCGTTTATAAAGATTGCATTATTTGTTTTTGTCAGGGATTTTCCAGTTTTGAATTACTTTTTATTGGAGGATTATATAGTTTAGTTAGTTAAATTTTCAGTAATAACCCAATGAACTTCCAACTTATTAAACTTTTACTTACTTAATTAAATATAGAGAAGAGGACTCGCTTGCTGTAACATCTATCACATACCAATATTACAAACTTGGAAGGTGTACTTGAATCACAAACTTAATAAATAAGTCGATAACTTGACTTGTTCAATCAGTCTCCGGGGGCAAGCCAAGTGCAGTGTTTTTTGCTCTAACTGTTGAAGCAGCATTGTGTTGAATATTTGGACATTGAAATAAGAGCAGTTTTCGGAGCACCCCATACATAAAATATTATTAGTGCATTATAAGTTCATGTTACAAATTCAGATATTATGCATATTAATGTCAAGTTAGTACTTTTAGATGGCCATATACTCAGCCGAGCTCTCCTGTATCCTGAAATATTGATGACGATCTCTGCATCCTTTAATGCAATAATTGCATTAAAGTATAAGGAACTTTTGATCCTTGGGGAAATATTGAGAAACAAATAATAAAATTTAACCGGATCCATTATTAACGCCGCCTAAGTTCCAAAATTTCAATTAAAAGTAAATAAATTTTGTAAAATTAAATGGTTCGATAATTTGAAGCCAAATCTGATAAAATTTGTTTTAAATAATAATAAAATTGTTTAATTAATTTCCAAATAGACACAAAATTTATGAATTTTTAAATAGATTAATATTCCATTAGAGACAAACAGTTGAAAACAAAATTGAATTTGACGTCAAATAATTTTCATCTGCAATACAAATTGTAAGTGTAATGCAATTACGTCCTGATAATCTTCATAGAAACACGAAATTGTAAATTTAAGTAAGTTTCCGAAAAAGTATCACTTTTAGTTTGCAAAATTTTAAAATGCAATTTACATTCAAAAATTTAATAAACTGGATACACACCTTCCTACTCGAAGTTAAGGTACATGTTACTTATGCAATGCCTTATATGAGGATGCAATTTTTATGTAGGTGTAGGAGCAGGTTTATAAATTCAAATTCAATTTTTAGCATTACGATTACCCACTTAAAAATGTAACAAAAATATGGTAATTAAATATTTTACCTCTTGTCAATTGCCGTAATCCATTCCATAATTTTAATTTCTAATGAATGTTCAAATAAAAACGAAACACTTAATTAACAATTTTAAAGTGCGATATTTGTATTGGCATTGGAAACATAGCGAAGAATTTCTTAGCACGGTCGCGCAACAACTGGTAGCACGTTCCCCAAGTCCTTTTCAAAAAAGGATGTGCGCAGGACTGGGTAACTTACGCAAAAGATTTTTTGTAATAAAAGTCGAAAAAATGAAAAATTTAAGAAGTGACGTTTCGAGTTTCCCTTGAGAATTGGACAATAAAATTTTTATGGCAGCAAAAAAATTTAGAATGTGACTGATTATCAACGTTTTCCGTTTAAAAATTAAAATGGTATTGATATTTTAGAATGTGCGTACAGTTAACTCAGTATTTTGAAAATTTCACAATAGTTTACGAGTTACAAATTATCCTATATATAAAAAATCCGAGCAGTGGTTGAAATAAAATACTCGCGATGCGCTGTAAATACATATTACTTACAAAATACCTACAGAACGTTCTGAAAATTTAATTTTCTTCTAAACTCGTTTATTAAAAATTTCTCTAAATCCTTAGTTTTTACTGTCAGTTAAACTTGATTTATAAATAATATAAAATTGTTATCAGTACCTTTGATTTTTCTTACGGGCAGGGTCAGTCGGAAAATTGGTAATGCGTTTTGTTAACTCCTACTTCGAAGTAAAGCTAACTGCTAGGTATTTTACTTTGAACGTTCGTATTGGATCTGGTGAATCCATAGAATGTTAAGTAGGTACTAGGCTCTAAACTGTGAATAAAGTAAATATAACAAGTTTTTTAAAATTGTGTTTTTTAAAATCACTGCACAGCTTCTATTTACCCATAATTTTGGGATGAATGAAAGCTTTCCCTCACTTCCGTAAATTAAAAAACAGCAGAGTTACGAAGTGTCCTTTGCTGAATACAAACCATCAGGATATTTGTATTATATTATTTTGTAACCGGTAACTATACCAAGATAAATTATTTAAAATAATCTAGAGTTTTCTATACTTTCTGTAGCATTGTTGTAAATATCATGCAAAAGTTTTGTATTTATGCAGTTACCATCAAGATTTTAAAATTTTTAATCTATCGATTTCGATGACTTAATTTTGATTTTTTTAAAGTTAAAAAATAATTTTTCTGAAAATCATTTCGTTTTCAATAGTTCGTTGTCATGAGGGTGAAAAAAGAAAAATTTTCTTGATTTTTTTTTCGAAGAAACGGTTGCATATATTTATTTAAATATAAGTTGAGACAGAATCATCAGAAATAAAAAAACGTGAAAGATTTTGTTAGTAGATTACTTCATCTCGGGAAAAAAATTGAATTTTGGAATATTTTAGAGAACTACAAAGTCAAAAACATGATTTTCGTTAAAAAAATGTACTGTTTTCTCTTGTAAAACAAGTTCTAATCGTTGAAAACCAAAATCCTTCGTCCACCCCTCAGTAAATCTTATCTAAAAGAAATGTGTAAAATTGTAGACAGATCGGTTCATTATTTTTTGAGATATCATGTCCACCGACTTTGAAAATGCTGTTTTGGATAAACACATTTAATCTCTTTCAATTTTCTTCAAATCGACTCGAAATTTCGGAAGAACATTTCTGACAAATTGTACTTTAATAAAACAAAATTTTAAAAAATCGATCTTTTGAAAATGCTGACTGCGTATGCCCCCTTAGAATAAAACGATTTACGACGTTTCAGCGCGAAGACGTTTTTGGTGCAAACCAATTTCGGTGCGAAAATTTTATTTTATAGTTATTAAATACATTTTACACACCCTGAAGTACTAAGTAGTGTATCCATGAAGCCCTCCATGATAAAAATAATGTTTCTAAAAGAGCACATTTTAAGCTTTCAGATGAGGCGAGGAAGAATGAATTAGGCCCACCGGTTACTTCACAATTTAATTTTGAAAATTGATTTTTTACATGTATTTTTACATCTACAAGTCAATTGCCGTTACAATGGCATTCAAACTGAAAAAAATGGTTCGTTAGTGATCAAAAGTTCATCATTTTTTCGTCCATGAACAAAATTAATCATTTTGATGAATAAATTCATAAATATTATGACTTTTTTCATGCATACTATGAATTTTTCATCGATATGATGAATTTTGTTCATCGTGTAACAAAATTTTTAATATTTTATTTGTTATACGTGAGCCACTGCCTTTATTTTCATTTTGTGCATTTCGTTGCGCATGTAATCTCATGAGAGATTACGATTTTGATAGCCCGTAGCGAAAAATTGAAAAGTTGTAAAATTTAGAGAAATTCCGATCTGTTATTTGGGTAATTTATTATTTGATTTTTGGTTAAATTTTGTTAATTTAAAACGTTTTAGGAAGCACCTTTCACCTTACTTTTTTATATTTGCCTAAATATAAGTTTTGCGCTGTTTGGTGACATATTTTTCTTATCTATCGTTTTTTTGAACATTTGCACGTTTGGCGATTTTAAGCAAATTAATATTTGGAAGCAGAAGCGCTTTAGAGATCCTTTTTGGAAGATTTGTTACTTAGCTTCAGTTGCTTATATTTCAACGTGAGTTATTTCTTTTTGGATTGGTCTCGAGATTGAAGCGGCGGAGTTCCAACCTAAGTGCAGGAGCCAAGGTGAATTTCCTGAACGTTTTGGTTTCACTATCCTCCGAGTGTTCGAGTGTGGGTGGAAGATCCGAAGTTAGTTTATTTTGGTACTGCTGGTTCCGTTGGGTTGGAATTACCCTGTATAAGTTTGATTTTGTACACTTGCTGGTAGCTACCGTGGTAAGTTTTTTATTTTTTTTCTAACTCATCGGGCCATACATTTTTTGAAGCAGTTTTGTGTGTCATTGTGGAATACTTAGGTGTTCATTCTTCGCGATTTTTATCAACGCACTCGGACAGTTGTTTGAGCTGTTCTTTATTATTTTTAACACCACCGAAGATTGGCAAGGATCGACAACATTTACGTTTTTATATTTTTTTGATCTCTTTTATTTAAGGTAGTATATCTGTAAAATCACTTTTTTTTATATTTTCATAAAATTTTGGGATTATATAAGAAATAACCTCTCGCATTATATTGCTGAAATTCGAAATTTTTAACGGTTCAATAAAGGAAATATTCGCGATTAAAGTTTGAACTTTTTGCATGGGTTAAATGTACCAGTTGACTAAAAGTTACACATTTCACATCATAACTAAAAAAATGTTCTTTTGATTTTTTCAAAAAACCACTAATTTGTATATCAGCTTATCACAAATATGTTGAATAAAAAAAAAAGGTTACTGACGGTTTTGCTACAAAGATAAACATTTATAAAATATGCACAATTAAGCTGTGCTCGGTTAGTGAAGGGGCATGCCAATGAGCGTCTGACAACGCTGTGCAAGTAATTTGACGGATGATTCGCGTAGATAAGAGAATATTATAGATAGGCAACTTTTCGATATTTTATAAACCTTATTAGCGCGCAAAAAAACTGATTTAAGAAGCAATATCACAATTTATTTGGTTAAACCCAAGTTAAACCAGTTGAACTTTTAAACATTTTGCACATTTTCTTGCGCGCTTCTAAAGTTTTCACATTTAGGTTTGACACATACGACATACATAACCTTAAATTAAAATGTGACACAAAACGCAACGTTGCCATACCTTTTGTATGTATGCAGTTGTGCGTCATTATCAATGCATTGTACGAATTTAAAGTACACTCCCAGAAAAAATAATGATTTCTTTCTCTCTCTTTTTTAAATTATTTTACGTTCACACTGGAATTTATTTTTGTATCCGATTGTCGCGGAGAAACTACCTTAAGAGTAAATTTAAATACATTGTTGCGTATTAAACTGTTGTTTTCTTTCGGGGAAGCTACTCCTGCAGTGATTGTTTTGCTGAAGCCACTCTCTCGCTTCCGCACTCACCAGCTAGTTTTAACATCGTGGGCATTCTACACAGAAATAAAGCTGGTTTATTTGTATCCCAGCGTGTGGAAGAAATTCAATTTTCCCGCAAGGGAAGAAGAATTTTTATTTACAATCGGCGCAAAAATGATGAATTTTTCTTCAACTATTTTTTTCAGTGATAGGCGGTCCATGTGCTCAACGTAAATACTAGAATTAGCGTATTGTAGTGGGAGAAGCCTGCTACACATGCCTCGGATGTCGCGGGGAGTAGTACGCGTATATATACGCGCACGGATGATCCACATGATCCCGTGGTTTAATAAATTTATTTTGGATTTATGGTATTCGGTTAACCTTTTAAGGACGGGGAAAATTACGTTGAAATTCACCTCTATTTTCATAAAAAGTTGGTAGATAAAACCAGTGACGGACTGAGACGAAAAATCGGCCCTGGCATTCAGATTATACCGGACCACGGTCATGTGGTAGAAAATCAGCAACTACACTGAGAAAAAGGATTGGTGTCTATAACACAACATATTTAATTGGGCTAATTTCATTATTATTACATTTGGTATAATAATATGAACTAAGATAAATATACTACAAAAATGTTAGTCAATTTATCTCTACCCAATGCTTTGTTTGAGCATATTGTTTTAATAGTAACTAATCATTGTGTTGGTTACCTGTACAAGTAAATATTATGTGATATTACCCAAATGAAGAAACCACTTTACCTTATTTTGTTTATTGTTACTATTTGTAATAATTGCTATAAAGATTTGTTTAGATAGATTGTAAATTTTAATATTTTTATATTGACATTAGGCAGAATTCAGAGAAACTTGTACCTATTATTATAAATTAATACAAATTACAGTAAACAAATAATAAAGTAACTATAACCAATTGCATTGGTAAAGCTGAGGTACATAATTTATATTAAACTGCAAAGTCAGAATTTTTAGAAGACGCGAGGTGTGAGCAATAGCTGGCATGGCTGACATGATATTATATGTGGAGTAAGTACGTAATGCAGTGTGTGAAACGTTTTTTTACGTGTTGTGTTCATAAAAATGTCTTCTATTCAATATATTATACTGAAAGAATTCTATTGTGAAGAATTGGTGGTTACATTTGAAGGTAAGATAACACATTATAATATTTAAATACCTATAGTTGGGCATGGCCGCATGGGTCCTTTACTTGTTTTGTTATGTAATTAATATATTTAATTATTTCATGGTAAAGGGTTTATTACTGTGTACACTATAAGTGGCTTCAAAAATAATTTACACTCCTATATTAGCAATGAAAATTGTACCTAACAAAAACCTTTCTTGACATATAAAAATCAATTTTACATCAATACTTTTCGGAAATTTCTTTCCTTCAGTTCTGTACATATATTTCTATTTAGTTGCACCATTTCTGAGCTACAGTGGCTTAAAAAAGGGTAAAATTTTAAATAAAATTAGCACCTTAAAAATAATGTTAATTTTATTAAATTTTTTGTAGAGATTTTTTTTAAGCCACCGTATCTTTGAAATGATGTGACGAAATAGAAAAATGTTTACATAAATAAAAATAAAGAGAATGAAATTTGCAAAAAAAATTCGGTGAAGTATTATTGTAATAGCAATTTTTATGACAAAAAAATTGTACTTCATTAACAGTAGTACCTGTTATTTGTACCATTGCTAACAAGAGTGTATTAATAATTTCTGTAGCTACTGTATAGTTTTCAAATCATTTCAACATGAAGTGTAGTCGGGTTATCTGAATACCCGCACTTGGATCATTAATTTTACTAATTTTTGTAAATTTTTCAGAAGCTCAGATTAAATAATATTGTCTTCATTACGGATGTATAATATAAGAGGTGGGCTGACGACAGCGTATCGCATGACCAACGAACGTCACCTTCTATACTAGACAAGAACAGATGACGTGAGAAATAAATGAACAACTTTATAATCAAGTATTTATTTAGTTTTTATATACAGTTACTCGAGAAATTATTAGAACGCTCCTATGTTGGCAATGTAAATTGAACTTTTTTAAAACCTTTTTGTCATATCAAAATCGCTTTTACAGCAACACTTATTCGATCATTTTTGTTGCAAATTTCATTATCTTAATTTTTATTTATATACATTTTTCTATTTTATCGCACCGTTTCTGAGACACAGTGACTTAAAAAAGGCTCTGTAAAATTTTTAATAAAATTAACATTGCTTTTATGGCAATTCTATTAAAATTTGTACAGTCTTTTTAAAGTCACTGTAGCTCGGAAACTGTGCAACCAATTAGAAAAAATTTATAAACCAAGTAAAGAGAATAAAATTTTCAACAAAACATGTCAAACAAATATTACTATAAAAGCGATTTTTGTATGACAAAAAAGAACTTCGAAGTACAATTTACGTTGCTAACATAGGAATGTTCTAATAATTTTTGGAGTTAAAGCCAATGTTACGTTTTCGCAACGTACATATCTGACTTTGAAACAATTAAATTTTGCTTCTAAAAGAACCTAAAAAAATTACGTGGAGGTAGTTGCGAAAACGCAACATTGGCTTTAAATGGGTTTAATAATAATAACATATATTTCCAACAGGTTTACACCCAAACATTACCCAAACACCATTACATTAAACATTCTCAAGTGAGACTCGAACTCAAATTGGCCGCTCAGGAATTCTACACTCTCACCGTACGGCAAATCCGGCATTATGGCATTAATGGTATATTGGACACAATAAAAAATTTAATTATTAATAATAATGTTAAATAACTACAGGTACTCGCAAAAGAACTCGGACACTCTTATGTTACCAAAAGACATTTTTTGTTGCAAATTTCATTGCTTTCAATTTTGTTTAGATGTTTGTTTGATTTTGTTTAGATGTTGATTGTTTGTTTTGTTTAGACAGCGACTTAAACAAAACTGTAAAATTCAAAAAATATTTTCTTTCTATTCACTTCTATTCAATCTATTCACTCCTGTGCTACCAATGTAAATTGAACATTTTGAAGCTGTTTTTTATCATATTAAAATCGATTTTACAGCAAAACTTTTTCAACATTTTAAGTTGCATATTTCATCGTTTTCAATTTTGTTTATGTACATTTTTTTATTTTTTTATCTGAATTTTTATAATTTTTATAAATTTTTATATTCTTGTAAAAAGTAACATTTTTGATTAGCATATTGTTGGTGTAATAAGTTATATTATCGTATGTATGTGATAAAAAATGATAATAACAATTTTTTTCTTGATTGCCAAAAACGTATTTGTCTTGGTGTAAATATACATATTCAGGCCTGTAACTTGCAAAATATAAGTAAAACATTCCATATTATTAAAGTTGAAAATGGACTTAAAAGATACCAAATATATTTTACTAACTGTGGACCAGAATGTATAAGCACAATGAATTTTTAATTGATTTGTATAATTTTAGTTTATATTTTTTGTTATCATTTTGTTTTTAAGTTATCAAAATGTATAATTAATTTTGTTTATAAGAATCTTATTGTTTTGTGTTTTATATTGTAAGTAAAACATGGAAAAAAAGGTATCTACCTATAAATTCATATTTTATAAATAGTGCAATTTTATTTATAAATACGGATTCCTATAACCTATATAGGCTATAATAGTGGTCCAATCGCTGGTTGGTCAAAACGATGAGTTTTGACTTCCAAATTGAGCTGATAATTAGGAACGTAGTAAAATTCAAATCTAAAAATATCCTTTTAACGTCCAAATTTAAAAGAGTTTTTGAAGATTTGAATTTTACTACATATTTATTATTAGCTCAATTTAGAAGACAAAACTCATTTAACAACCAGCGATTGGACAACTATACCTATCTTCTTTTCAATATATGCTTAGTTTAAAATAATGCAAGAAAAAATTGAAACAATTAAATTAATTTTATATAATCACAAATGCTTAGTTAACTGTAATTAAATATTGTTTTATAGTGCAAAATATTTTCTTACAACAACGAAAGTAATATCTTAATCATAAAGAAAATTAAATTCAACCAAACTTTCTTATGCTTTTATAGTTATTAACACTTGATTCATGCAACGTAATAATTTGGTAGCTATTACTAAATAGATTTTTTATAGTTAACTTCATTTGCTTACAGTAACCAAATCATATTTAAATAGTAACAGTGAATGTTTGTTATTTAGCAAATATTTCATGTGCCCACCATTCTGATATGTTAATAGTTACTTAATATAATTTTATACTCAAGATATTTACCAACGAAATGCTTTGATTCTTGTAACATAATATTTGGTTTTCTATATACATACTTAGCGTTTGGTCACGCCAAACGATATTTGTTTTTTATAACCAAACCGTTTTCTCGGTGTAGCTTATTTGCTACCACTTTTTCAAACACTTTTGCCAAAATCTGAGACCCTAGATTACTACGGGCCCCCAATAATCGCATTATATTCACCAAATTTTTGATTTTTGGTATTATTTTTTCTCAATTATCTTTTTACCTATGACGCGCATGAATGGATTTACGAGAATCTGATTTGTTTGTTCCCCCCAAGGCATTTTTTAAATACGTCACTGTCTGGAGCACACATATTCTGATGTATGGGAAACGGCCACTTTTTAACTTTGTTAATTTAGGAATCTATTTCAATAAATTTAGCCATCTTCCAGCCCGAGTCCAATATTAAAAGTTTGTTCTTATGTTAAACTACAAAATTTTGTAGATATTTTATCGCGAAATTATCGTATTCGTTCAATAAAACCGAAATAAATTTTTGAAGAACACATTTTGAGCTTTCCGATAAGGCGACGAAAAATTATTAGGAACACTATATTTTTCATATCTTCTAGTCAACATTCTGTTGATGATACGTGTGTTCGACGTAAATAGATGCAGAGTGTGTTTCGGTGGGCGGAACCGGCTGCAGTTCCCTTGAACTTCGGTTAATTATAGCAGAATAAGTTGAAAACTAAGATCCCGCCTTTTGAGATCGGTAGTTTATGAGTTTGGTCGCGCCACAGGTATTTTTTAAATTATACAGCTTTCTCCGCTGCGCTCCGAGCTGGTCCCTATCTACATAATAGGAATAAAATCTCGGATCTTCTCTAAAATCCACCATTTTTAACTATTTTTTTAAAAAAACTTGCATTTTATGCTAGTAAAAATTACAGACTCCTCCTCTTACTTGCGTGTGTAGCCAATCAGTTTATAACAAAATTAATTGAATGTAAAAATATTCAAAGAAAATTTTGGAAAACCTACCGGATTTTCCTCCGATTTTATAATAAATTTTTATGCATTGCCTCATTTTCATTAAATTGATATTTGCAAGCGTACTTTACTAATATGATGTGTTGCATTTTAATTCCCGCTTAGAATTATATTCAGTACGAGTACTTACTTTGATTTTTTAAAGACCAGAATAAATTTGATAATTGGACAATTCTACTTAACCCTTAGTAGAAGTTAAATCTCTAAACAGACTTCGAAATGAGGAATTAGACTGTTAGTAATTCGGTTGGAGAGAACCGTGCAAACGAAGCTCTAGTAGAAATTGAAAGACCGAAAATTTGCTCTTTCATGTAATGAAACAGTATATTATTTTATAACAGTGGATAATACTCGTATATTTTTAAAAATGTGGAAAACTCCAATTGTTTATTTTAGAGTATATCTAGCTGTAAGCATGTAAAGATATATAAAAAGGAAAAAGCCGATAGCGAGAATATAAATCGATGTATCTTGAGGACATTCATGATCTTCGAAGATATCCAGACAGATACCCAGCTTACTAGAATTTTTTATTGCTAATATAATTTCAATAATGATAACTTGAAAATTTTCTGATTATCTCAACTTATTCAATATGTTTCCAATATGTTTTTTATTCCCTCCACAGCTAAAAAGCAATTCGATTTAGAACAAAATTAATTTCAATGCATAAGCAAATTTTTCGTATTGATAACAATATGATTAATTTTTTTTAGAAATAGAAAATATTAAAAATGAAGAAAAGACAGATTAACTTCAGTATTTAAATTAAAAAATATAATTTGTCTTGGTGCGCTGAAATATGACGTTCAATTAGTTTTACAATTTCAGTTTTATAATAAAGATTCTAGTCAGTTCTCAGTTCTGCAATATTTATAATGAAAAATAAATATTGTAACTCGGAATTATGAAAGTTATTGAATATCAATCGTAAGGTATACGTAGCTGCTCTTTTTTTTCAAATTACATTTCTATTTCCGTCGTTTGACACCCAATCGTTGTGGAAGTATTCACGAAAATATTTAAGGGAGGTCAATTAGAATTTTATAAGTTGTTATAAAGTTATACCACAATATTATAAATTACAAAACTTTGGGAGAATACCAGTTTGACATAATAAATGTTACCTTAAGGGTGTACTACACCTGCGACTTTGGGACGTTAAGGGGGTTACCACACTTTCGAATTTTATTGTTAATTTTTAAATGAACAATTTTAAATTAAATTTTAAAATTTAATAATAATAATGTTTATTAAATTATCAAGAAATACAAAAAATAAATTATAACCTTAATAAAATAAAGGGTAAATATTCAGCAGAGCTGTTTTTCAACTAACACCAGGAGGGTTGGAGAAGGAACCTAGAATTTCAGGTAAAACCAATATTTTATAAACAAGAAACAGCAACAAAAGTGAAAATGTAATTACATAATATTCAGTTTGATTTGATGATTTTTTGGAATTTTCACGGGTTTCATATAGATCGACGATATGCAACCTATGTTGCAGCTAAGTAGAAATAAAGCCATCTGCGCCCTCTCTACTGTGTATTCTAAACTGATCCTGCCCAACTCATAAATTCCTATTTTGTTGTGTTGTAATGACATTTGATGTAATGTTAAAATTTTAGATACGAAGTGTATTCAAATGTGTGCTGCGGTTATGGCTAAAATGAAAACTTCCGAAGAATTAAAGCCAACTTTAGAAACATCATCTAATTACATTTGGTTAAAAATTAAACCTGAACAAGTAGAAAACAGTGACGTCAAATTAGAAGACTTGCATCATTCCATCGACATTAAAGATGATAATTCTGCAATTCTTGAAACTGAATTGGATAAGGAATGCGAAGTACAAATAAAATGTGAGGAATTCGTTGGCAAAAAACTGTATATGTGTCAAATTTGTCACCAAACATTTAAACAACGTGGAAATTTAAAAGTTCATTCGAAAACTCATACTCGGGAGAAACTTTTTGCTTGTGAAATTTGTGGGCACAAATTTACACGAAAAGAAACGTTAAAGGTTCATTTAAGAATTCATTCAGGCGATAAACCATATGTGTGCCAAATTTGTCATCAGAAATTTGTGCAAAAGGCAGGCTTAAAAGTTCATTTAAAAAATCATTCGGGCGATAAACCTTTTGTGTGTATAACTTGTAACAAAAAATTTGTACAGAAAGGACGTTTAAAAGTTCATCTAAGAACTCATACGGACGATAAACCTTTCATGTGTCCAACGTGTAACAAAAACTTTGCCCGGAAGGGTCATTTACAAGCTCATTTACTAACCCACACAGGCGAAAAACATTTTATATGTGACATTTGCGAACATAAATTTTCACGTAAAGATACGCTGAAAGTTCATCTCAGAACTCACACTGGCGAAAAACCATTTGAGTGTCAAAATTGTAACCAAAAATTCTCACAAAAAGGAGATTTAAAAGTTCATTTAATAACTCATACTGGCGAAAAACTTTTTACATGTGAAATTTGTCACCACAAATTTTCAGTAAAATCTAATTTAAAAATTCATTTAAGAACTCATACGGGCGAAAAACCCTTCAAATGTGAAATTTGTGGTCATAAATTTGCTCGTCAGGATTCATTAAAAGTTCATTTAAGAACTCACACTGGCGAAAAACATTTTGTGTATCAAATTTATAACCAAAAATTTGTAGAGAATGGAGATTTAAAAGTTCATTTGATAAGTCATACGGGCGAGAAACGTTTTGTATGTGAAATTTGTGAACACAAATTTTCACATAAATCTAATTTAACAGTTCATTTAAGAACACATACGGGAGAAAAACCCTTTTCCTGTGAAATTTGTGAGCGTAAGTTTTCACGTACAGATGCTTTGAAAGCTCATCTAAAAACCCATGTGCGCGATAAAGCTTTCGTATGCCTAGTTTGTAAACAAGAATTTACTCGAAAATCACATTTAAAAATACATTCAAAAACGCATACATGATAAGAACTTGAACTTTTATATTAAATATAAAAGTCTGTTTTAAACTATACGATTTTATTTACGACTGAGCTTATCACTTTGCGTAGCACTCCACTTCCATGAAAAGTTGTATGGTGTTATCGTAAGCAAATGTAGTCTAAATGTTTTAAGTGTGCAGTCATTTATGATGCCAATAACATGAAAAATGAAATCAGATGTTCAATAATACTCGGGGTTAAAGATGGATTACGTATGAATGTGTATAATAGTTCCTATATAATAATTACACCAACGATACACCAGTTTTCAATTATTCACCAGTACTTTTTGATCTGAATTCATTTTCATGTTCTATGTCAGTTTTTATTACATTAACCTCGACTTGACCTAAATGGAAATTATTACTAAAATAAATAATTAAAATATAAAAGTCAAATCGATCTTACTTTCATAATTTTTCATGAACAAACCATAATAAACCAGGTATTCTACTAGTAGTAAACTATAAATTAATCTAGTCTTACATTTTTTAAGAGCTTCTACTTGTCTCTTTATAATCCAGGTTTGAAATTTCCTCAATTTTGTAAAATCCGCACAATTCCCAAATTTTCTTCTTTTACTTTTAAGCTGAAAAATATTTAAGATGATTTCGTCGAACATTTCGAATGTTAGCTTGCAAGTAAAATTTTAATATCTTAGTTCCAGAATATGAAATAAATTTGTCTTGTATTTGTAATTATTCTAAATAAAAAATGATATTACAAATTGTTTTAGTAAACTTAATAATTATTAATAACTTGGTTTATTGAAATAATATAATCCGGTGTTAGGCTCCTAGACGTCCATTAATTACGTGAGGTGTTTTATCGTAAATTTAGACCCTCCTCTCCCCCTTGGTGAGATTTGGTGGAACCCCCTCCCCCGCTACGGTGAGGTTTACTATATAATTTTCAAATAGTTAAATATATATTAATTTTATATTTAATAAGATTGTCTATAACCGGGATTGAATTTGTAATATAAAATGTTATCTGTTATAACTTATAATAAATGTATGTTTTCTGAATTAAAAAGTTGACGTGAGATTTTCGTTGATCCCCCTCCCCCTTGGTGAGATTTGGTGAGCTTTTGCCGGCCCCTCCCCCCCCAATTTGACCTCTCGCAATTAATGGACGCCCCCTAACAATGTAAATATACATTTTGATGACTTATTTATTTCAACATCGCTTTTATAAAAAAAATAAACAATATTTGTTGCAGATTTCATTCTTTTCATTTGTGTTTATATGCATTTTTTTATTTCGTCGTCCTATTTCCGAGATACGGTGACTTAAAAAGTCTTCTTTGTCTCACCGACAACGATGGGTATGATATTTAAAATGAAATTTTTAATTTAAATTATTGGATCAACTCAATTTTATGTGGAAATTTAACCTTATATTATATCTTTCAGCTTTAGTTATACTTGAGTGTATAATACTTTTTGTTAACATCAAGATATTGCAAAATATTTTGGACTGTATTACATTAAAATATTATACCTATTTTTGTCCGTAATTTAAATAATTGTATCTAAAAATGCTCTATCCAACTTCAATTAGACGATGATGGATTTTCTGCTTTTTTTATAAAATTTTTGTATTTTATAAAATTATATTCAGCAACTTCCAGTTAAACAATAATAACATTCCGCATAGTTAACTTTCAATTGGAGCTTGTTCAATTACGCACAAAGAGACATTTTTATGTCAGTCAGATTTTTTGTCCACATACTACAAGGCTACAGTGGGATATCTTGCAAAAGAAATTTTGCAGTTAGGTATTTTAAAATTTATTTTTAAACATTTTTATAATATCATAATATAGTATCTAACTTAAAAACATTTTTGTTTGTTTAACGTAAACATTTGTTGTAACGATACATTGATTAAACTTATTAAACATTATAAAAGTGTATAAAAATTATGTTTAGAATACATTACTGAAAATCGAAGTTGCGCAAGATATCTCTGTAGCTTTCAGGTGGCGTTATGCTACTTGCACGGAGCGTCAGGTGTTAGTTTCTCACACATACAGTCCTTCTCCCTTTTCCGCTTTGGAGGCGTGGCGGCATGTAGTATGTTGGTGGCGCAACTACCTGACCACCAGAATTCATTTCAATAAATTATGTACGCGATAAATTATTACCATTTTGATTCATCAATTATAAATAAATTTAATTTTACTTTATCGCACATTATAATTATTGCAAATTATGGATTGTGTACCTGAAACGCAAAGGTTTTAAATTACAATTCCTCCAAATGAAAATCCATGATCTTAAACAATATCGAAGAGCGGTGTTTAATCGAATAGCTTTTATCGTTATATCATTTCGCCAAAATAATTCAAGAAAAATCCCCCCACCCCTCGTCTTCGTCAACAAAATTTTTAGGTTGGTAAATTTTTCGTTGCCAACCTAACAAAAAAATGGACGACCGGACGCTCGTTCATTTATAAATCAGTATTAACCAGTAGCTCTACAGAGTCGGACGTAGGTACTTTTATTTAATTGCGATTTTTTTTTAAATTTTCATTTTAAAAATTAAAATTAAAACTAATTGTCAAATTGATTTATTACAATATAATAATTTATTATTATTAACATTATAATATTTAAATTTTAAAATTAATTTTTATTCATTTAGCCCTAAAATTGTTTCTTTTTTTATTCATTTACAATGGATAATGGTAATATGGTAAGCTTGGATGATTTTGTGGTAGACGAAAGCTGGCTAGACATTTTAAAAGAGTTCGAAGAATTTTCTTCCTCCTCCGTGCCGGATGTGAAAGCTCCAGTAGAGGCGTTGTCTGACGATCCATCCACCACCATCGCAGCCGATTTAGATTCGTCGTCCTCTTCGGAAGGTTTCGTAGAGGTACCGGATATAAGTCCAGTGGAAGCTCAAGAAGCGTCTCAAGACGATCCGAGCAACCACGACGATTTAGCTAAGTTTGCCGAAATGTTGTTATTCGACGACCACCCTCACGTCGACAACAACAACTATACTGCCGACGATTACAAAGAGATCTACGAAATGCTCACTAATATTCCACGCCCCGACAATCAGTCCGTCGCCACCACCAACCTCCAACAAACAGATATCGATATAGGTTCTTGTCCAATAATCTTCGCATCGACAAAGCAAATCGAGCCAACACTCACGCCCTCCGATCGACCTCAATTTCCAGACGAACAGTTTACCATTAACACCGCTCTTCCTTATTCTTCAGATATCGATGTAGGTTCGTGCCCGACGATCGTCACATCGACGAATCAAAACGATCCTGAACCGATAATTCCCGATCGATCTCATCCCGGCGTTAGTTTGACAACTTCTGTTGACAAACCCAACGTTGATCACGCCTCTCCGTCTTCGTTCGAAGGCCTTCCGGGAGGTTACTACCTCGTGCGCATGCCCGAAATCCCTTCGACCGAACCCATAACTTATTACCCGTTAGAAGATTGGCAAGCAGAGGACCTTCTAAAACCTGCGGATGTTGCGGTCGATAACTGCAAATCGCGCCGCAAAGATCGCTCAAAACCTTCCCCTCGTTTCAGCCCTTATCCTCAGACCTCTTCTCGAAAAGGATTTCAGAAAGGCGATGAAATTAAGAAACGAAATGTCACAGTTCGTAGGACCCTTTACACCGCCGAACAAACCTCCATCTTAGAGAAGGAGTTCTCGCGGGGAACGTATTATCTCACACCTCCTCAGAGAGAACAATTGGCGTCCGAACTCGGTCTTAGGAGCGACGCGGTATCGAATTGGTTTAAAAATAGAAGAGCTAAACAAAACAAAATCAAACGGAGCTCTTAATATCTGCCAACGAAAATGGGTTTAATGATTTTTTTCCAGCAATTTGACGTCATAACATTATAATAATATGTTATTATACTATATTAATAATACATCAGACTACTTCGATTTCTTAATCGAATTAACACCGGGATGCCTTACCAGCTACCCGGCGCGTCCCCCGGTTGCGGATAGGGGAACGACCAAGCGTAACTTGCGCGATTGGTCAGCTGCGAATATCTCGAATAAGCGGCCGCGGACAAGGTATAATAATATAAAACGCAATAACAAATTAAATGTAGATAATACATACAAATTCAAGCGGATTACTTCGGTTCATTTTACCTTTTAACTAATGCAAATACAAAGCATTTTGGGCCATTTCGGAGCAACTTGTATTATTTCATAATAATTTAAAGATGTTTATTGTTTATTCGGCAAAATAAGAAACAAACAAATTTAAAATTTGTTATTTTGCGGTAAAAAGGTAATACTTAATCGACTGCTATTATTAGGGCGCGATTTTACGGGACTTTTCAAAACGTCAATTACACAGCAAAATTGGCTAAAGATATTACGATGCTTGCTTTTTTTTTTAATGGAAAGAGGATAATGTTTCGAACGACATGATATAATTTTTAAGATGATTTGATAACAAATATATAATTTTTATTGAGTTAATTATATGTAAGCCTTTTACATTAAAATCGCACAATTAATTAGAATTTCAAATAATTATATCATGTCGCAGCTAAACTGAAGAGTTTTGCATTAAAAATTTAAAAATAATTAAGATAATAAGAGTGTTGTAAATGACGTTCTGTTTCAAGATAACTTCAATAATTTGTAAACTCGCGCCTTAGCAGTACGTCGCTACACTTTACGGCAGCCAACGAAACCGAATCGTTCCGTGCCGAATAGGACCGATAAAAGCCGATTGCTATTAAATTCAGAATATTTACGAATAGTTACGCCATCTACTCGGATAACTTCTCCTCCAAATGAAAATCCATGATCTTAAACAATATCGAAGAGCGGTGTTTAATCGAATAGCTTTTATCGTTATATCATTTCGCCAAAATAATTCAAGAAAAATCCCCCCACCCCTCGTCTTCGTCAACAAAATTTTTAGGTTGGTAAATTTTTCGTTGCCAACCTAACAAAAAAATGGACGACCGGACGCTCGTTCATTTATAAATCAGTATTAACCAGTAGCTCTACAGAGTCGGACGTAGGTACTTTTATTTAATTGCGATTTTTTTTTAAATTTTCATTTTAAAAATTAAAATTAAAACTAATTGTCAAATTGATTTATTACAATATAATAATTTATTATTATTAACATTATAATATTTAAATTTTAAAATTAATTTTTATTCATTTAGCCCTAAAATTGTTTCTTTTTTTATTCATTTACAATGGATAATGGTAATATGGTAAGCTTGGATGATTTTGTGGTAGACGAAAGCTGGCTAGACATTTTAAAAGAGTTCGAAGAATTTTCTTCCTCCTCCGTGCCGGATGTGAAAGCTCCAGTAGAGGCGTTGTCTGACGATCCATCCACCACCATCGCAGCCGATTTAGATTCGTCGTCCTCTTCGGAAGGTTTCGTAGAGGTACCGGATATAAGTCCAGTGGAAGCTCAAGAAGCGTCTCAAGACGATCCGAGCAACCACGACGATTTAGCTAAGTTTGCCGAAATGTTGTTATTCGACGACCACCCTCACGTCGACAACAACAACTATACTGCCGACGATTACAAAGAGATCTACGAAATGCTCACTAATATTCCACGCCCCGACAATCAGTCCGTCGCCACCACCAACCTCCAACAAACAGATATCGATATAGGTTCTTGTCCAATAATCTTCGCATCGACAAAGCAAATCGAGCCAACACTCACGCCCTCCGATCGACCTCAATTTCCAGACGAACAGTTTACCATTAACACCGCTCTTCCTTATTCTTCAGATATCGATGTAGGTTCGTGCCCGACGATCGTCACATCGACGAATCAAAACGATCCTGAACCGATAATTCCCGATCGATCTCATCCCGGCGTTAGTTTGACAACTTCTGTTGACAAACCCAACGTTGATCACGCCTCTCCGTCTTCGTTCGAAGGCCTTCCGGGAGGTTACTACCTCGTGCGCATGCCCGAAATCCCTTCGACCGAACCCATAACTTATTACCCGTTAGAAGATTGGCAAGCAGAGGACCTTCTAAAACCTGCGGATGTTGCGGTCGATAACTGCAAATCGCGCCGCAAAGATCGCTCAAAACCTTCCCCTCGTTTCAGCCCTTATCCTCAGACCTCTTCTCGAAAAGGATTTCAGAAAGGCGATGAAATTAAGAAACGAAATGTCACAGTTCGTAGGACCCTTTACACCGCCGAACAAACCTCCATCTTAGAGAAGGAGTTCTCGCGGGGAACGTATTATCTCACACCTCCTCAGAGAGAACAATTGGCGTCCGAACTCGGTCTTAGGAGCGACGCGGTATCGAATTGGTTTAAAAATAGAAGAGCTAAACAAAACAAAATCAAACGGAGCTCTTAATATCTGCCAACGAAAATGGGTTTAATGATTTTTTTCCAGCAATTTGACGTCATAACATTATAATAATATGTTATTATACTATATTAATAATACATCAGACTACTTCGATTTCTTAATCGAATTAACACCGGGATGCCTTACCAGCTACCCGGCGCGTCCCCCGGTTGCGGATAGGGGAACGACCAAGCGTAACTTGCGCGATTGGTCAGCTGCGAATATCTCGAATAAGCGGCCGCGGACAAGGTATAATAATATAAAACGCAATAACAAATTAAATGTAGATAATACATACAAATTCAAGCGGATTACTTCGGTTCATTTTACCTTTTAACTAATGCAAATACAAAGCATTTTGGGCCATTTCGGAGCAACTTGTATTATTTCATAATAATTTAAAGATGTTTATTGTTTATTCGGCAAAATAAGAAACAAACAAATTTAAAATTTGTTATTTTGCGGTAAAAAGGTAATACTTAATCGACTGCTATTATTAGGGCGCGATTTTACGGGACTTTTCAAAACGTCAATTACACAGCAAAATTGGCTAAAGATATTACGATGCTTGCTTTTTTTTTTAATGGAAAGAGGATAATGTTTCGAACGACATGATATAATTTTTAAGATGATTTGATAACAAATATATAATTTTTATTGAGTTAATTATATGTAAGCCTTTTACATTAAAATCGCACAATTAATTAGAATTTCAAATAATTATATCATGTCGCAGCTAAACTGAAGAGTTTTGCATTAAAAATTTAAAAATAATTAAGATAATAAGAGTGTTGTAAATGACGTTCTGTTTCAAGATAACTTCAATAATTTGTAAACTCGCGCCTTAGCAGTACGTCGCTACACTTTACGGCAGCCAACGAAACCGAATCGTTCCGTGCCGAATAGGACCGATAAAAGCCGATTGCTATTAAATTCAGAATATTTACGAATAGTTACGCCATCTACTCGGATAACTTCTCCTCCAAATGAAAATCCATGATCTTAAACAATATCGAAGAGCGGTGTTTAATCGAATAGCTTTTATCGTTATATCATTTCGCCAAAATAATTCAAGAAAAATCCCCCCACCCCTCGTCTTCGTCAACAAAATTTTTAGGTTGGTAAATTTTTCGTTGCCAACCTAACAAAAAAATGGACGACCGGACGCTCGTTCATTTATAAATCAGTATTAACCAGTAGCTCTACAGAGTCGGACGTAGGTACTTTTATTTAATTGCGATTTTTTTTTAAATTTTCATTTTAAAAATTAAAATTAAAACTAATTGTCAAATTGATTTATTACAATATAATAATTTATTATTATTAACATTATAATATTTAAATTTTAAAATTAATTTTTATTCATTTAGCCCTAAAATTGTTTCTTTTTTTATTCATTTACAATGGATAATGGTAATATGGTAAGCTTGGATGATTTTGTGGTAGACGAAAGCTGGCTAGACATTTTAAAAGAGTTCGAAGAATTTTCTTCCTCCTCCGTGCCGGATGTGAAAGCTCCAGTAGAGGCGTTGTCTGACGATCCATCCACCACCATCGCAGCCGATTTAGATTCGTCGTCCTCTTCGGAAGGTTTCGTAGAGGTACCGGATATAAGTCCAGTGGAAGCTCAAGAAGCGTCTCAAGACGATCCGAGCAACCACGACGATTTAGCTAAGTTTGCCGAAATGTTGTTATTCGACGACCACCCTCACGTCGACAACAACAACTATACTGCCGACGATTACAAAGAGATCTACGAAATGCTCACTAATATTCCACGCCCCGACAATCAGTCCGTCGCCACCACCAACCTCCAACAAACAGATATCGATATAGGTTCTTGTCCAATAATCTTCGCATCGACAAAGCAAATCGAGCCAACACTCACGCCCTCCGATCGACCTCAATTTCCAGACGAACAGTTTACCATTAACACCGCTCTTCCTTATTCTTCAGATATCGATGTAGGTTCGTGCCCGACGATCGTCACATCGACGAATCAAAACGATCCTGAACCGATAATTCCCGATCGATCTCATCCCGGCGTTAGTTTGACAACTTCTGTTGACAAACCCAACGTTGATCACGCCTCTCCGTCTTCGTTCGAAGGCCTTCCGGGAGGTTACTACCTCGTGCGCATGCCCGAAATCCCTTCGACCGAACCCATAACTTATTACCCGTTAGAAGATTGGCAAGCAGAGGACCTTCTAAAACCTGCGGATGTTGCGGTCGATAACTGCAAATCGCGCCGCAAAGATCGCTCAAAACCTTCCCCTCGTTTCAGCCCTTATCCTCAGACCTCTTCTCGAAAAGGATTTCAGAAAGGCGATGAAATTAAGAAACGAAATGTCACAGTTCGTAGGACCCTTTACACCGCCGAACAAACCTCCATCTTAGAGAAGGAGTTCTCGCGGGGAACGTATTATCTCACACCTCCTCAGAGAGAACAATTGGCGTCCGAACTCGGTCTTAGGAGCGACGCGGTATCGAATTGGTTTAAAAATAGAAGAGCTAAACAAAACAAAATCAAACGGAGCTCTTAATATCTGCCAACGAAAATGGGTTTAATGATTTTTTTCCAGCAATTTGACGTCATAACATTATAATAATATGTTATTATACTATATTAATAATACATCAGACTACTTCGATTTCTTAATCGAATTAACACCGGGATGCCTTACCAGCTACCCGGCGCGTCCCCCGGTTGCGGATAGGGGAACGACCAAGCGTAACTTGCGCGATTGGTCAGCTGCGAATATCTCGAATAAGCGGCCGCGGACAAGGTATAATAATATAAAACGCAATAACAAATTAAATGTAGATAATACATACAAATTCAAGCGGATTACTTCGGTTCATTTTACCTTTTAACTAATGCAAATACAAAGCATTTTGGGCCATTTCGGAGCAACTTGTATTATTTCATAATAATTTAAAGATGTTTATTGTTTATTCGGCAAAATAAGAAACAAACAAATTTAAAATTTGTTATTTTGCGGTAAAAAGGTAATACTTAATCGACTGCTATTATTAGGGCGCGATTTTACGGGACTTTTCAAAACGTCAATTACACAGCAAAATTGGCTAAAGATATTACGATGCTTGCTTTTTTTTTTAATGGAAAGAGGATAATGTTTCGAACGACATGATATAATTTTTAAGATGATTTGATAACAAATATATAATTTTTATTGAGTTAATTATATGTAAGCCTTTTACATTAAAATCGCACAATTAATTAGAATTTCAAATAATTATATCATGTCGCAGCTAAACTGAAGAGTTTTGCATTAAAAATTTAAAAATAATTAAGATAATAAGAGTGTTGTAAATGACGTTCTGTTTCAAGATAACTTCAATAATTTGTAAACTCGCGCCTTAGCAGTACGTCGCTACACTTTACGGCAGCCAACGAAACCGAATCGTTCCGTGCCGAATAGGACCGATAAAAGCCGATTGCTATTAAATTCAGAATATTTACGAATAGTTACGCCATCTACTCGGATAACTTCTCCTCCAAATGAAAATCCATGATCTTAAACAATATCGAAGAGCGGTGTTTAATCGAATAGCTTTTATCGTTATATCATTTCGCCAAAATAATTCAAGAAAAATCCCCCCACCCCTCGTCTTCGTCAACAAAATTTTTAGGTTGGTAAATTTTTAGGTTGGTAAATTTTTCGTTGCCAACCTAACAAAAAAATGGACGACCGGACGCTCGTTCATTTATAAATCAGTATTAACCAGTAGCTCTACAGAGTCGGACGTAGGTACTTTTATTTAATTGCGATTTTTTTTTAAATTTTCATTTTAAAAATTAAAATTAAAACTAATTGTCAAATTGATTTATTACAATATAATAATTTATTATTATTAACATTATAATATTTAAATTTTAAAATTAATTTTTATTCATTTAGCCCTAAAATTGTTTCTTTTTTTATTCATTTACAATGGATAATGGTAATATGGTAAGCTTGGATGATTTTGTGGTAGACGAAAGCTGGCTAGACATTTTAAAAGAGTTCGAAGAATTTTCTTCCTCCTCCGTGCCGGATGTGAAAGCTCCAGTAGAGGCGTTGTCTGACGATCCATCCACCACCATCGCAGCCGATTTAGATTCGTCGTCCTCTTCGGAAGGTTTCGTAGAGGTACCGGATATAAGTCCAGTGGAAGCTCAAGAAGCGTCTCAAGACGATCCGAGCAACCACGACGATTTAGCTAAGTTTGCCGAAATGTTGTTATTCGACGACCACCCTCACGTCGACAACAACAACTATACTGCCGACGATTACAAAGAGATCTACGAAATGCTCACTAATATTCCACGCCCCGACAATCAGTCCGTCGCCACCACCAACCTCCAACAAACAGATATCGATATAGGTTCTTGTCCAATAATCTTCGCATCGACAAAGCAAATCGAGCCAACACTCACGCCCTCCGATCGACCTCAATTTCCAGACGAACAGTTTACCATTAACACCGCTCTTCCTTATTCTTCAGATATCGATGTAGGTTCGTGCCCGACGATCGTCACATCGACGAATCAAAACGATCCTGAACCGATAATTCCCGATCGATCTCATCCCGGCGTTAGTTTGACAACTTCTGTTGACAAACCCAACGTTGATCACGCCTCTCCGTCTTCGTTCGAAGGCCTTCCGGGAGGTTACTACCTCGTGCGCATGCCCGAAATCCCTTCGACCGAACCCATAACTTATTACCCGTTAGAAGATTGGCAAGCAGAGGACCTTCTAAAACCTGCGGATGTTGCGGTCGATAACTGCAAATCGCGCCGCAAAGATCGCTCAAAACCTTCCCCTCGTTTCAGCCCTTATCCTCAGACCTCTTCTCGAAAAGGATTTCAGAAAGGCGATGAAATTAAGAAACGAAATGTCACAGTTCGTAGGACCCTTTACACCGCCGAACAAACCTCCATCTTAGAGAAGGAGTTCTCGCGGGGAACGTATTATCTCACACCTCCTCAGAGAGAACAATTGGCGTCCGAACTCGGTCTTAGGAGCGACGCGGTATCGAATTGGTTTAAAAATAGAAGAGCTAAACAAAACAAAATCAAACGGAGCTCTTAATATCTGCCAACGAAAATGGGTTTAATGATTTTTTTCCAGCAATTTGACGTCATAACATTATAATAATATGTTATTATACTATATTAATAATACATCAGACTACTTCGATTTCTTAATCGAATTAACACCGGGATGCCTTACCAGCTACCCGGCGCGTCCCCCGGTTGCGGATAGGGGAACGACCAAGCGTAACTTGCGCGATTGGTCAGCTGCGAATATCTCGAATAAGCGGCCGCGGACAAGGTATAATAATATAAAACGCAATAACAAATTAAATGTAGATAATACATACAAATTCAAGCGGATTACTTCGGTTCATTTTACCTTTTAACTAATGCAAATACAAAGCATTTTGGGCCATTTCGGAGCAACTTGTATTATTTCATAATAATTTAAAGATGTTTATTGTTTATTCGGCAAAATAAGAAACAAACAAATTTAAAATTTGTTATTTTGCGGTAAAAAGGTAATACTTAATCGACTG
Source organism: Cantharis lateralis (assembly GCA_963170105.1). Taxonomy (NCBI): domain Eukaryota; kingdom Metazoa; phylum Arthropoda; class Insecta; order Coleoptera; family Cantharidae; genus Cantharis; species Cantharis lateralis. The sequence goes on from OY720626.1 coordinate 10,057,835, forward strand.
CTATTATTAGGGCGCGATTTTACGGGACTTTTCAAAACGTCAATTACACAGCAAAATTGGCTAAAGATATTACGATGCTTGCTTTTTTTTTTAATGGAAAGAGGATAATGTTTCGAACGACATGATATAATTTTTAAGATGATTTGATAACAAATATATAATTTTTATTGAGTTAATTATATGTAAGCCTTTTACATTAAAATCGCACAATTAATTAGAATTTCAAATAATTATATCATGTCGCAGCTAAACTGAAGAGTTTTGCATTAAAAATTTAAAAATAATTAAGATAATAAGAGTGTTGTAAATGACGTTCTGTTTCAAGATAACTTCAATAATTTGTAAACTCGCGCCTTAGCAGTACGTCGCTACACTTTACGGCAGCCAACGAAACCGAATCGTTCCGTGCCGAATAGGACCGATAAAAGCCGATTGCTATTAAATTCAGAATATTTACGAATAGTTACGCCATCTACTCGGATAACTTCTCCTCCAAATGAAAATCCATGATCTTAAACAATATCGAAGAGCGGTGTTTAATCGAATAGCTTTTATCGTTATATCATTTCGCCAAAATAATTCAAGAAAAATCCCCCCACCCCTCGTCTTCGTCAACAAAATTTTTAGGTTGGTAAATTTTTAGGTTGGTAAATTTTTCGTTGCCAACCTAACAAAAAAATGGACGACCGGACGCTCGTTCATTTATAAATCAGTATTAACCAGTAGCTCTACAGAGTCGGACGTAGGTACTTTTATTTAATTGCGATTTTTTTTTAAATTTTCATTTTAAAAATTAAAATTAAAACTAATTGTCAAATTGATTTATTACAATATAATAATTTATTATTATTAACATTATAATATTTAAATTTTAAAATTAATTTTTATTCATTTAGCCCTAAAATTGTTTCTTTTTTTATTCATTTACAATGGATAATGGTAATATGGTAAGCTTGGATGATTTTGTGGTAGACGAAAGCTGGCTAGACATTTTAAAAGAGTTCGAAGAATTTTCTTCCTCCTCCGTGCCGGATGTGAAAGCTCCAGTAGAGGCGTTGTCTGACGATCCATCCACCACCATCGCAGCCGATTTAGATTCGTCGTCCTCTTCGGAAGGTTTCGTAGAGGTACCGGATATAAGTCCAGTGGAAGCTCAAGAAGCGTCTCAAGACGATCCGAGCAACCACGACGATTTAGCTAAGTTTGCCGAAATGTTGTTATTCGACGACCACCCTCACGTCGACAACAACAACTATACTGCCGACGATTACAAAGAGATCTACGAAATGCTCACTAATATTCCACGCCCCGACAATCAGTCCGTCGCCACCACCAACCTCCAACAAACAGATATCGATATAGGTTCTTGTCCAATAATCTTCGCATCGACAAAGCAAATCGAGCCAACACTCACGCCCTCCGATCGACCTCAATTTCCAGACGAACAGTTTACCATTAACACCGCTCTTCCTTATTCTTCAGATATCGATGTAGGTTCGTGCCCGACGATCGTCACATCGACGAATCAAAACGATCCTGAACCGATAATTCCCGATCGATCTCATCCCGGCGTTAGTTTGACAACTTCTGTTGACAAACCCAACGTTGATCACGCCTCTCCGTCTTCGTTCGAAGGCCTTCCGGGAGGTTACTACCTCGTGCGCATGCCCGAAATCCCTTCGACCGAACCCATAACTTATTACCCGTTAGAAGATTGGCAAGCAGAGGACCTTCTAAAACCTGCGGATGTTGCGGTCGATAACTGCAAATCGCGCCGCAAAGATCGCTCAAAACCTTCCCCTCGTTTCAGCCCTTATCCTCAGACCTCTTCTCGAAAAGGATTTCAGAAAGGCGATGAAATTAAGAAACGAAATGTCACAGTTCGTAGGACCCTTTACACCGCCGAACAAACCTCCATCTTAGAGAAGGAGTTCTCGCGGGGAACGTATTATCTCACACCTCCTCAGAGAGAACAATTGGCGTCCGAACTCGGTCTTAGGAGCGACGCGGTATCGAATTGGTTTAAAAATAGAAGAGCTAAACAAAACAAAATCAAACGGAGCTCTTAATATCTGCCAACGAAAATGGGTTTAATGATTTTTTTCCAGCAATTTGACGTCATAACATTATAATAATATGTTATTATACTATATTAATAATACATCAGACTACTTCGATTTCTTAATCGAATTAACACCGGGATGCCTTACCAGCTACCCGGCGCGTCCCCCGGTTGCGGATAGGGGAACGACCAAGCGTAACTTGCGCGATTGGTCAGCTGCGAATATCTCGAATAAGCGGCCGCGGACAAGGTATAATAATATAAAACGCAATAACAAATTAAATGTAGATAATACATACAAATTCAAGCGGATTACTTCGGTTCATTTTACCTTTTAACTAATGCAAATACAAAGCATTTTGGGCCATTTCGGAGCAACTTGTATTATTTCATAATAATTTAAAGATGTTTATTGTTTATTCGGCAAAATAAGAAACAAACAAATTTAAAATTTGTTATTTTGCGGTAAAAAGGTAATACTTAATCGACTGCTATTATTAGGGCGCGATTTTACGGGACTTTTCAAAACGTCAATTACACAGCAAAATTGGCTAAAGATATTACGATGCTTGCTTTTTTTTTTAATGGAAAGAGGATAATGTTTCGAACGACATGATATAATTTTTAAGATGATTTGATAACAAATATATAATTTTTATTGAGTTAATTATATGTAAGCCTTTTACATTAAAATCGCACAATTAATTAGAATTTCAAATAATTATATCATGTCGCAGCTAAACTGAAGAGTTTTGCATTAAAAATTTAAAAATAATTAAGATAATAAGAGTGTTGTAAATGACGTTCTGTTTCAAGATAACTTCAATAATTTGTAAACTCGCGCCTTAGCAGTACGTCGCTACACTTTACGGCAGCCAACGAAACCGAATCGTTCCGTGCCGAATAGGACCGATAAAAGCCGATTGCTATTAAATTCAGAATATTTACGAATAGTTACGCCATCTACTCGGATAACTTCTCCTCCAAATGAAAATCCATGATCTTAAACAATATCGAAGAGCGGTGTTTAATCGAATAGCTTTTATCGTTATATCATTTCGCCAAAATAATTCAAGAAAAATCCCCCCACCCCTCGTCTTCGTCAACAAAATTTTTAGGTTGGTAAATTTTTAGGTTGGTAAATTTTTCGTTGCCAACCTAACAAAAAAATGGACGACCGGACGCTCGTTCATTTATAAATCAGTATTAACCAGTAGCTCTACAGAGTCGGACGTAGGTACTTTTATTTAATTGCGATTTTTTTTTAAATTTTCATTTTAAAAATTAAAATTAAAACTAATTGTCAAATTGATTTATTACAATATAATAATTTATTATTATTAACATTATAATATTTAAATTTTAAAATTAATTTTTATTCATTTAGCCCTAAAATTGTTTCTTTTTTTATTCATTTACAATGGATAATGGTAATATGGTAAGCTTGGATGATTTTGTGGTAGACGAAAGCTGGCTAGACATTTTAAAAGAGTTCGAAGAATTTTCTTCCTCCTCCGTGCCGGATGTGAAAGCTCCAGTAGAGGCGTTGTCTGACGATCCATCTGAAATATCTTCTTAAATTTGGGAGACAGGTTTCATTCAATGAAATACTGGGTTGGTCGAAAAATACAATTTAATTATTTTAATTTGTTTCTACATTCCCTGTTGCGGATAGCTTCCGCTCGCAACGCGTCAATCCTAAAAACTATCCTTATGCTATTGCAAAGTATAACAATTTATTGACCCCGGCTTATTCCTGTGATCAGCAGTATTCAGTCGTTATCACTAAATAGTCATATTTGTCTTTTCAATAAAATACGAGGTATCTGCACATTAAGTAATTTACATTACATTGACTCCGGAAATCAACTATCAATGCAATCCACCTAAGGCACGTTTCACACTTCATATTTTATCAGAAATATTCATGCTTATATTACATCTACCCCTTTTCGGAAAGAAAAATTTACATTTATTAAAATTTAAATTTTTCAATTAGAACCTAGTAATTACAACATTACTTAAGACTAACTATTGACTAAAATACATTTTTACCCTATTTTTGTGTACAGTAATTAACTTATTATCTATGTTTAATATAATATTTGGAGAATCAATTTTTACAATTTCATAGGGACCTTTATATATGGCTTGCACTTTATTGCCCGCATCGTTTCGTAACATGACTTTGTTACCTATTTGATAATCGGCTACATTAATCTTTCGATCATGAACTTTTTTCCGTTTTATTTTTGATTTTATTAAACTGTTTCGTGCCTCGTTACATGCCTGTTGAAGACGGTATTTTAATTCAGTTGGTAACTTTCAAAATTATATAAAGGATCGTTTTCAGTTTCTAAATTTGATGGCAATTTACAAGTTTTCCCGAAAACTAATTCAAATGGTGTATAACGGGTTTCGGTGTGAACCGTTGTATTATACGCGAAACACCAATATGGTACCCATGAACTCCAAGTATCTGGGTTATTTGCCATTTTCATTCTTAAATAAGCACCCAAACATTTGTGAGAATTTTCGAGTGAACCTAACGTCTCATGGTGGTACGCTGTCGAGTTTAATTTCTTTATTTTTAATAATAGACAAATTTCTTTGAAAACTGAAGCTAAAAATTCTGTACCCTGGTCGGTTACAATTTCATCCGGTATTCCGTACCTCAATATAAAATTTTCCACAAACGATTTTGCAACTGTTACGGATTCTTTATTTTGCAATGCATAACCTTCGACAAATTTACTGAGTTCGCATTGAATTGTTAGAATGTACTTATTATTTTCTAAATCTTCTTCAAAAGGACCCACTAAATCTAGATAAACTTTTTGAAAGGCTGATGAAGCTGTAGTTGTTATTGTCATGGGTTCGATGTTTGGTTTCGAATATTTGTATCTTTGGCACTCATCGCACTTTTTTACAAAATCCTCTACATCTTTAATCAGGTTTGTCCAGAAGTAATATTTTTTTATGTTATTGTACATACGATTTATACCTGCGTGTCCTCCTGTTGGTAGTGTATGAAAATCATTTAGGATCAATTGTCTTACTTCCAAATTATCAACTATATTAACTGATTTGATTACAGATATATTTATTCCTGCTGCATTGAATTTCTTTATATTTCTTAAGATATCGTTTAATAACCCTTGGTTTGTTAACCTTTGATGGTGATCACCTTTCTTTTTGACAATTATTAATTCGCGAATATTTTTATTAGTACAAAATTCTTTAATTTCAAGAACTCCTTCCGATCTATTTAATAGTGTCGATAGTCGAGTGTCCTGATTGTAATAAATTACTAGTAATCTCTTATTATACATTAAATTATTACTTATGATATCATAATTATTATTTATTTTCAATGCTTCGAATTCGCTTTTACCTACTAATCGTAGTTCTGTCGCTCCTCTTGGACTTTTTAGTAGTTCCACAACCCCTGGATGGCCAGTCCTTTGTTGTTTCACATTCGTGTCTTCCTCGATGCGGTCCAATTTCTTTTGTTGACCACGCGTAATAACATTAACATTTGCATTCATACTTTTGAGATCTTCTAAATCCATTTCTACTCTTGATAAAGCATCTGCTATTGCATTTTCTTTTCCTCTAATGTACTTTATTGTAAAGTCGTACTCTTCAAGAACGAGTCTGAATTTTATCAGTCTACTTGATGGGTTTGTCATTCCGAACAGGTATACGAGTGGTTTGTGATCCGAAAATATCTCGAATTTTCTCCCATATAAATAAGGTCTAAAATGTTTTACTGCCCACACTATGGCTAGTAATTCCTTTTCTATCGTGCAATATCTTCTTTCCGCTTTATTTAGCGTTCGACTTGCATATGCAATTGGTGATTTGTCTCCGTTCGACAATACCGCTCCAATAGCTATTCCTGATGCGTCGGTTGTTAAGTTGAAACAATTTTTTCTTGAAAAATTTGGATACTGCAGTACTGGCGGATTTGATAAAGATGACTTTAATTCTTCAAATGCTTTTTGACATTCGTCCGTCCATTCAAATTTTACTAATTTTTTTGCCAAATTATTTAAAGGTGAAGCTATATATGCAAAATTTTTTATAAATTTTCTATAATAGTTCGCAAAAGCTACAAAACGTTTTGTCTCGTTAGCATCTTTTGGTATTGGATAATTTTTAATTGCTATAATTTTGTTTGGATCTGGTAAAACTCCATTTGCCGAAATAAAGTGACCTAAATATAAAATTTCCTTTCTTAAAAATTGACATTTATGTGGATTCAATTTCAAATTTACCTCGCGAAGTCTTTGAAAAACTTTTACTAGGTTTGAATTATGAGTAATTAAATTATTCCCGAAAACTATTAGATCATCTAAATATATGAAACAATTTGTATAATTTAATCCCGACATCGCAACTGTCATTGCTCTTGAAAAAGCATTTGGGCTTATTTTTAACCCCATTGGCAACCGTTTCATTTGATATTGGCCTCTATCTGTAGTAAATGCCGTATACTGCCTGCTTTCTTCATCTAATTCTACCTGATGATAGCCTTGCGCTAGATCTAAATGTGTAAAGTACATTGCTCCTGATAACGAATCTAATATTTCGGTTATATTGGTCAGCGGAAATTTATCATCTTCCACCCGATTATTCAGCTGCCTATAATCGATGACAACTCTCCATTTCTGATTTCCATCTTTGTCTTTGCATTTTGGGACTATTAGAAGTGGCGCTGAAAAACTAGATCGGCATTCTTCAATTATATCGTCTTTCAACATTTTTTCGATCTCTTGATAAATTTGTTCTTTCTGTGCGTATGGTAACCTATAAGGTTTCACGTATGCACTTGTTGCCCCTTTTTTCAATTGAATTTTTTGTTTATACACATTTGTGACCGTTAACTTATCTTCGTCTAGATGAAAAATATCATCATATTTAGCACAAAGTTTTTGAATCGAAATACTCTCTTCTTGATTTAAACGATCTGTATTTAAAAGATTTAATACCTTTTCTACCCTATCTACTGACGCTATTTTATTTTTTTGAAAATTACAAATTTGATAATTATTTATGTCTTCTAATTTTGGTTTAAAATTTTTGATTTTAATTTCTTGCTCTTGTACATTTAAAATTCTGACAGGGATTACGTTATCTATTGGTTTAACTAGCATTCCTGCAACAAACACGCCTTCTTGTAGCTCTTCCGATAAAACTACACATTCATCATTTTTCTCAACACAAACATACTTTATTATTTCACAACGTGCCGGTATTGTAGTATAACAATCCGCTTTAGTTTCTATTGGAATTAAAATTTTACTATTATTAATACAGAATTTAAATTGTAATTCTTCAAAATTTAACGTTGCGTTGTATTTCTGAAAGAAATCTGTACCTATTATACCGTTCATATAACAATTTTGAAATTTGTTGAGTACGTAAAACTCATGATCTAAATTTATATTATCATTCACACTTAATGAAATATGAGTTACTCCTAAAGACATTACGCATCCACTAATACCATTTATTTTAATTTGTTTTGTTTCGTCTACTAATTCATCCTCTGATATACTATTTTTAAAAATTACACTAATCGATGCTCCACTGTCCAAAAGAAAAATTAATTGCTTTCCCCTATATACTAACCTAACATAAAATAATCCATCTAAATTTAAAATTGCCAAATTCTTAATTTTTTCCTCTTTAGGAACGAAAAAACTGCTTCGGACCCGATAAATTTCGAAAATCCGTTTGCTCGTCTCTAGCATTTTGTTGTACTTCGTTTTCTTGGTATTCTTTACTATTATTGTTCATGTAATACGTATGGTTTGTAAAACGATTCGCATTTCCTCCTCGGTTGTAACCTTGACCCCTATAACTACTTCCCGTAAATTGTCTCAGGTTATTTGCATTTTTACCGTAATTTTTGTTAGCATATGAAAAGTTTCTCCCAAAATTATTTGAATTATTATAGTTATTTGATTTTTTATAATCAAATTTTTGGTTATTAAATTTTTGATAATTATTTTTTTGAAAATATTTAGGCTTTTGATTTCTATTTATATGAAAAACCTGACGAAATTGTTCCGACTGTATTGACTCATCTTTCGCACCCCGGATTGCTTCGTTCAAATTTTGGTAATTTCTCGCTTTAATTATGTTCCTTAAATTTTGATTATTTAACCCGTTTGAAAACGCATTAATTGCTAATTTTTCGTTTACTGATTGCAAAACTTCAAATTTCTTATTCTCACCGTCGGCTTGAGAAATTGTTAAATTTACAAATAATTGCTCAATAGATTTACCAAACTCTTCTATCGATTTTCCCGATTGTTTTGCACTATTCAACTGAACTGACAGCGCTGATGCAGATTTGTTTGCTAAAAAAAATTTTTTCAAATCATTTACTAATAATTCATTATTATTATACTCTTTTTGAAGTCTAATTTTTGCATTTTCTGATAACCTAGTTTTTAGCACATATTTAGTTAATAATTTTTTTCCGTCATCATTTAATAGTTCATTATATAGTTCAATCGAATCGATTAATTGTTTTGTGATTTCCTCTTTACCGTTCATTACTGGCAATAAAGATACCGCCGTTTTAAGGTCAAATTTTTCCCCCATTGTTACAATATTCTTAACTTCTACTACCCTACTTTTTAAAATAGTCTCAATATCTCGAATTACCTGGTAAATTTCTTTTGCAACATTTTTTACTTTGATAATTATTTCCTCAGAGATATTCTCACAATATTTAAATTTTTCCTTAAGATCTATAAATTTATTCTTTAAAATACTTAATGATTCATACCTAGCACTATTAGTTCTTTGACATTGGCGTCGTTCCTGGTTATCTTTTCCTATATTACGTTGAAAGTTTCTCAGTTCCTCTAAGATGTCTTCAAAATCCTGGGCTGACATGAGGTGCAGAATTCACCATTTCCCCGGTGCTTGAATATTGTCAAATTTCACAACTTTTAATGTCTTATACGTAGCACTATTTTTAATTCACTAACACTAAACTAAAATGACCCTTCACTTAACGACACTTTTCACAATATCACTCTGCTCCTCGATACCTCTTGATTGATTTTTTTCTCAATTTTTCGGTTGCATTTTTCCCATATTATGCTAACCAACACCATGAAGATGATGACACAGACAACCATAAATACTACGTCTTTTGTAGCAATTGAAAAACTGGTACTCGTTGTTTGGCCTCCACTGTTTCCCGCCTGTGCAATGATCACTTCTTCTTTCTTTGAATTTGTTCCACCCATATTTCTTGTTTTTTTTTTTTTCGAAATTATTTCCAATTTATTGAAATTTAACCAACTCTTCAGTATTCAAAAACTAGCAAGATCGCCATGAAATATCTTCTTAAATTTGGGAGACAGGTTTCATTCAATGAAATACTGGGTTGGTCGAAAAATACAATTTAATTATTTTAATTTGTTTCTACATTCCCTGTTGCGGATAGCTTCCGCTCGCAACGCGTCAATCCTAAAAACTATCCTTATGCTATTGCAAAGTATAACAATTTATTGACCCCGGCTTATTCCTGTGATCAGCAGTATTCAGTCGTTATCACTAAATAGTCATATTTGTCTTTTCAATAAAATACGAGGTATCTGCACATTAAGTAATTTACATTACATTGACTCCGGAAATCAACTATCAATGCAATCCACCTAAGGCACGTTTCACACTTCATATTTTATCAGAAATATTCATGCTTATATTACACATCCACCACCATCGCAGCCGATTTAGATTCGTCGTCCTCTTCGGAAGGTTTCGTAGAGGTACCGGATATAAGTCCAGTGGAAGCTCAAGAAGCGTCTCAAGACGATCCGAGCAACCACGACGATTTAGCTAAGTTTGCCGAAATGTTGTTATTCGACGACCACCCTCACGTCGACAACAACAACTATACTGCCGACGATTACAAAGAGATCTACGAAATGCTCACTAATATTCCACGCCCCGACAATCAGTCCGTCGCCACCACCAACCTCCAACAAACAGATATCGATATAGGTTCTTGTCCAATAATCTTCGCATCGACAAAGCAAATCGAGCCAACACTCACGCCCTCCGATCGACCTCAATTTCCAGACGAACAGTTTACCATTAACACCGCTCTTCCTTATTCTTCAGATATCGATGTAGGTTCGTGCCCGACGATCGTCACATCGACGAATCAAAACGATCCTGAACCGATAATTCCCGATCGATCTCATCCCGGCGTTAGTTTGACAACTTCTGTTGACAAACCCAACGTTGATCACGCCTCTCCGTCTTCGTTCGAAGGCCTTCCGGGAGGTTACTACCTCGTGCGCATGCCCGAAATCCCTTCGACCGAACCCATAACTTATTACCCGTTAGAAGATTGGCAAGCAGAGGACCTTCTAAAACCTGCGGATGTTGCGGTCGATAACTGCAAATCGCGCCGCAAAGATCGCTCAAAACCTTCCCCTCGTTTCAGCCCTTATCCTCAGACCTCTTCTCGAAAAGGATTTCAGAAAGGCGATGAAATTAAGAAACGAAATGTCACAGTTCGTAGGACCCTTTACACCGCCGAACAAACCTCCATCTTAGAGAAGGAGTTCTCGCGGGGAACGTATTATCTCACACCTCCTCAGAGAGAACAATTGGCGTCCGAACTCGGTCTTAGGAGCGACGCGGTATCGAATTGGTTTAAAAATAGAAGAGCTAAACAAAACAAAATCAAACGGAGCTCTTAATATCTGCCAACGAAAATGGGTTTAATGATTTTTTTCCAGCAATTTGACGTCATAACATTATAATAATATGTTATTATACTATATTAATAATACATCAGACTACTTCGATTTCTTAATCGAATTAACACCGGGATGCCTTACCAGCTACCCGGCGCGTCCCCCGGTTGCGGATAGGGGAACGACCAAGCGTAACTTGCGCGATTGGTCAGCTGCGAATATCTCGAATAAGCGGCCGCGGACAAGGTATAATAATATAAAACGCAATAACAAATTAAATGTAGATAATACATACAAATTCAAGCGGATTACTTCGGTTCATTTTACCTTTTAACTAATGCAAATACAAAGCATTTTGGGCCATTTCGGAGCAACTTGTATTATTTCATAATAATTTAAAGATGTTTATTGTTTATTCGGCAAAATAAGAAACAAACAAATTTAAAATTTGTTATTTTGCGGTAAAAAGGTAATACTTAATCGACTGCTATTATTAGGGCGCGATTTTACGGGACTTTTCAAAACGTCAATTACACAGCAAAATTGGCTAAAGATATTACGATGCTTGCTTTTTTTTTTAATGGAAAGAGGATAATGTTTCGAACGACATGATATAATTTTTAAGATGATTTGATAACAAATATATAATTTTTATTGAGTTAATTATATGTAAGCCTTTTACATTAAAATCGCACAATTAATTAGAATTTCAAATAATTATATCATGTCGCAGCTAAACTGAAGAGTTTTGCATTAAAAATTTAAAAATAATTAAGATAATAAGAGTGTTGTAAATGACGTTCTGTTTCAAGATAACTTCAATAATTTGTAAACTCGCGCCTTAGCAGTACGTCGCTACACTTTACGGCAGCCAACGAAACCGAATCGTTCCGTGCCGAATAGGACCGATAAAAGCCGATTGCTATTAAATTCAGAATATTTACGAATAGTTACGCCATCTACTCGGATAACTTCTCCTCTAAATGAAAATCCATGATCTTAAACAATATCGAAGAGCGGTGTTTAATCGAATAGCTTTTATCGTTATATCATTTCGCCAAAATAATTCAAGAAAAATCCCCCCACCCCTCGTCTTCGTCAACAAAATTTTTAGGTTGGTAAATTTTTAGGTTGGTAAATTTTTCGTTGCCAACCTAACAAAAAAATGGACGACCGGACGCTCGTTCATTTATAAATCAGTATTAACCAGTAGCTCTACAGAGTCGGACGTAGGTACTTTTATTTAATTGCGATTTTTTTTTAAATTTTCATTTTAAAAATTAAAATTAAAACTAATTGTCAAATTGATTTATTACAATATAATAATTTATTATTATTAACATTATAATATTTAAATTTTAAAATTAATTTTTATTCATTTAGCCCTAAAATTGTTTCTTTTTTTATTCATTTACAATGGATAATGGTAATATGGTAAGCTTGGATGATTTTGTGGTAGACGAAAGCTGGCTAGACATTTTAAAAGAGTTCGAAGAATTTTCTTCCTCCTCCGTGCCGGATGTGAAAGCTCCAGTAGAGGCGTTGTCTGACGATCCATCCACCACCATCGCAGCCGATTTAGATTCGTCGTCCTCTTCGGAAGGTTTCGTAGAGGTACCGGATATAAGTCCAGTGGAAGCTCAAGAAGCGTCTCAAGACGATCCGAACAACCACGACGATTTAGCTAAGTTTGCCGAAATGTTGTTATTCGACGACCACCCTCACGTCGACAACAACAACTATACTGCCGACGATTACAAAGAGATCTACGAAATGCCCACTAATATTCCACGCCCCGACAATCAGTCCGTCGCCACCACCAACCTCCAACAAACAGATATCGATATAGGTTCTTGTCCAATAATCTTCGCATCGACAAAGCAAATCGAGCCAACACTCACGCCCTCCGATCGACCTCAATTTCCAGACGAACAGTTTACCATTAACACCGCTCTTTCCTATTCTTCAGATATCGATGTAGGTTCGTGCCCGACGATCGTCACATCGACGAATCAAAACGATCCTGAACCGATAATTCCCGATCGATCTCATCCCGGCGTTAGTTTGACAACTTCTGTTGACAAACCCAACGTTGATCACGCCTCTCCGTCTTCGTTCGAAGGCCTTCCGGGAGGTTACTACCTCGTGCGCATGCCCGAAATCCCTTCGACCGAACCCATAACTTATTACCCGTTAGAAGATTGGCAAGCAGAGGACCTTCTAAAACCTGCGGATGTTGCGGTCGATAACTGCAAATCGCGCCGCAAAGATCGCTCAAAACCTTCCCCTCGTTTCAGCCCTTATCCTCAGACCTCTTCTCGAAAAGGATTTCAGAAAGGCGATGAAATTAAGAAACGAAATGTCACAGTTCGTAGGACCCTTTACACCGCCGAACAAACCTCCATCTTAGAGAAGGAGTTCTCGCGGGGAACGTATTATCTCACACCTCCTCAGAGAGAACAATTGGCGTCCGAACTCGGTCTTAGGAGCGACGCGGTATCGAATTGGTTTAAAAATAGAAGAGCTAAACAAAACAAAATCAAACGGAGCTCTTAATATCTGCCAACGAAAATGGGTTTAATGATTTTTTTCCAGCAATTTGACGTCATAACATTATAATAATATGTTATTATACTATATTAATAATACATCAGACTACTTCGGTTTCTTAATCGAATTAACACCGGGATGCCTTACCAGCTACCCGGCGCGTCCCCCGGTTGCGGATAGGGGAACGGCCAAGCGTAACTTGCGCGATTGGTCAGCTGCGAATATCTCGAATAAGCGGCCGCGGACAAGGTATAATAATATAAAACGCAATAACAAATTAAATGTAGATACATACAAATTCAAGCGGATTACTTCGGTTCATTTTACCTTTTAACTAATGCAAATACAAAGCATTTTGGGCCATTTCGGAGCAACTTGTATTATTTCATAATAATTTAAAGATGTTTATTGTTTATTCGGCAAAATAAGAAACAAACAAATTTAAAATTTGTTATTTTGCGGTAAAAAGGTAATACTTAATCGACTGCTATTATTAGGGGCGCGATTTTACGGGACTTTTCAAAACGTCAATTACACAGCAAAATTGGCTAAAGATATTACGACGCTTTCGGCATAATTTTTAAAATGATTTGATAACGATGAATGGTATTTAATCAAATAGTTTTTATCGATATATTTTTACACCAAAATAAACTGCTAGCTTTCTTAAGACTTTGTTAATTTTTGTGATGTTTCATAACTTTAGAGAAATTTATGTAAATTCTTATATTTTGTAGCATTACGTATGGTGAAAATTTCTTACCACTGATAATTAGATTAAATCACTCTGTTTCCTGTACTGCAACCATTTAAAATGCAAATTTTGTAATATAATGTTACGATGTTTAGTGTTTTTGATTTGAAATCTTATTATTTTTTGCTTTTTTAGTAAAGAGGTTTTTCAACATACCATTACCAACTTCAATGGAACCTGTTGAGATTTACTGACATATATTTACTATCCTCTGTTAATCACATTTACAATAAGCAAAGCTGAAGCAAACTGGAGTAAACACAGTTCTAGCAATTTTGTGCACATGAAATGTCATTTTATTTCATGCAATTCTTGCGTTGCTCTTATTCACTTTGTATGTGCAAGTACACTTTCATAAAGAAAAATTTAGTAATTGAAGAGTGTGCATAATTTGTGATCTATTGCAGCTCAGAATTCTTATGAGTTAGAAAGAATACAAAATTATAAACATCAAGATAGGCTTTATTAAAATTTATCCAAATTAACATTAAATAGAATTTAAAAACTAAAACGACCCCTAACTTTAAAAAATCCCAGTGCATTTCTATTGTGTATTAACGATCCAATTCCTACATAATTTTCCAGTACTATATTTTTATGATGAATAATGCAAGACATTTGGTTATCGTTAGAATTTAATTTAGAAACAAGAGAGCATAAACTTTCAATAAATTCTTCTACATCATAAATCCTTTTTTGCTCATCATTTATACAATCTGAAATGTAATTGTTTTATAAAAAAAATTTAAAACATAATATTTACCTTTATGGAAATATAATGGATGTGTTGTAAATGTAGTGTATTGTACATCATTATTTAGAGGATTCCATTTGGAGATAAATTTTATGGGAGCCCCATGGTTCCACATTAAACGTATACCACGCATATTTCTACTACTAAAAAAGATATTTTAGAGATAGCAAGATTATTACAGCAAGAGATAACTACATCATCAAAATTAGGGTAACGTGCTCTTGGCAAAATTAAAAATCTAGCATTATCAGCAATGTTTGAGAGAAAATATAAACAACATTCTAATTTCTAAAGATTTTCGTCGTGCATTATAGAAATGTTTTGGCCACTTCTAAACTTGACTACCGCGACCATCCCCCGAAGCCCAAGAAAAATACAATAAAATATTTTCGTGCAGAAGTATTTTTCAAGCAATACAAAAATAAAATAATAGGTAGGTACGCCAATAAAAACTGCAAAACCAAATGTTAAAAATACATTTGTATACCTGGGATGAAAGTAGGTGGTCAAATTTCTATCAGTTTTATTTTTTGACCAGACGTTCACTAGACAATTTTGTAGAGCACTCGATGCTCCATCAATAAAACCATTCACATGCCTAAATAACCATAATAAATTACACATTTTGTTTACATGGGAGATATAAAAAATAACCTGAATAACTTTTAAGTTAAATGCATGCTAAATTAATATCAATGTTAAAATTGCTCTCGCATGTATTGAGTTGAATACGATTAGCCAATTTAAAAAATTCAATCATGTCAATTCATTAACAGAATATAATTACGAAATTATTCGTTTTCGTAAAGCCAGAATTACAGAGTCGGATTATAACAAACTTTCATTGATAATGAATTATAACTATGAAATTAATGTAAATCAGTTATAACAAACATTTTACAAATACGTAAATAAGGCATAATATTGATAAATAATATATACATGCAAATTTTTGAACTCGTCCTTTTTTATGTTCGTGGTGAAAGTGTTATAGCATCTGTAGACTCAGGAAATCGACAATTTAACGTATGCTTCAAACCACTCAAAGTTTATACACTTCAATTATTACAAAAACGGTATATAGGCATTTAATACCTGAAAGTTCTGGCGAACACCTTATGTAGGAGACAAATTTAAAAATTTAGTGTACTGGCCAGAGGATCAAAGCCACCACTGTGACATAACAATCCTACACTCAAAATTTCAACATAGAACCATGCTATCGAATTAATAATAACCTGCACAAAAAAATTCAACTCCATACATGAAGGGAAAACTGTAACAATGGTATCCGGAACAGAGTTCTCAATTTTGTTAAAAGTATAAATTTGTTATTTTCACACTTACGGAACAATAGATGTAGATGGATAAATAAGATCACCAATGATAACCGTATCAATGCTTTCCAGAGAGAGCTTTTTGTATTCTAGCCTCCTCATTGCAATGAAATCGTATTTAACTATCACAATTGACTTGGTCGAAAGTAAAATCAGCCTTTCCTTATCAGTGTCCCACAAACTAATTCTAAAGAGGATAAAATAATAATATAAACAATAAATTTATATCAAACTTACTCAGTTAACAAAAAGGAAAATTGCAAAGGGCCGTCGACGGCAAAATCTAAAAATTGTTCCACACATTCGTCCACAGCTCTATTAACTATTCCATCACGAAATGTAAAAAAATCTTTGGCTTCGCCTCCAGTGAGAAGTTCAGCAGCAGGTCGCAATGAAGTCGATTCTACGGTGCTACATTTTCTGTTCTTAAACGTTTCGGTAACTACAAACAAAATTTATTAAATAAACAACACACTTTTCAAACACCAGCATACAAAAGTGACACAAAGAAGGACACAAAATTAGGCCAGTGCCTGCAGACATAATTATTATCAATACAATAAAACAAGATTACCATTAAATAATTAATTAAAGAGATAAAAATATTGACTTACTTCGTTGTGGAATTGACGCAATTGGTGCAATCAAATTATTTTCCCATGAATGTTTATTCTCGCCAGCAACCTTTTCGCGCGATTTCTTGTTTTCTATAGAATCAAAGGGATTTTCTTTGACCGGTGAAGAAATTTTCAATTCTTCCGAATTTAACTCCAATGTTACACGCTTAAAATCGCGAAACAAATCGTCTGTTTCTTCTAAATCCATATTTATATTAATTTAATTAACGCAAATTTTGGGTTATGTTGATAAGTTTGTTTGACATTGCTTTATGCATTTGTGTCAGTTTCGTGAGAACTTTTGTTTATCGGACTGAGTGATTAGGCAGTGGCGGCAGGTAGTAAGTTTTACAAGAAGCTCTAAAAATTTTGAAAAATTTTAAACTTTTATACATTTAGCCCTTTGTTAAATGTATATTATAAATTCAAAACTTGAATTTAGTTTTGTTTTTGCCCAGTGGTATGGGTCTTTAGTAATATAAAAATATTTTTAAAGATTATCTAAATTTCTAAATTAACAAAATATTTTTGAAAGCAATGAGAAGTATAGTTATTTACTTATTTATAAATTTTGTATTTCAAAATTTAAATTTTTATAATTTATAAATTAAAATGTTGTTTCTCTGCTTTGAGGGGTCTAAAAAAATATTTTTTGAGATTATTAAATTTTCTAAATATCTTAATTAACAAAGAATGTTCTAAAAGTGTTGATATTTTATTACATTCATATATTTAAAAATTCAGATCTTTTGCATTTTAAAATTCAAATATTTTTAGCTTATGGCCCCATTTTTGTTATTATGAGATTATCTAAATTTACGGATTAAAAAATGATTTTAAAAAATTTGAATTTTTTAATTACCTATAGGTACCATTTTTTTTGTAATTCAAAATTTAAATTTGATAATTGTTTATAAATTTTTAGCTTTATTAGCATTCTAAATTTTTAAAATAAATTTAAAATTGTAGAAATAAACTTAAACCGTGAAAATATGGACTTACATTGCATTATATTAGTTTTTTGATGTTTTAATTTTTATCTGGTTTCATAGTGCAATATTTTTTCAAACATTTTTATGCCCGGTTTCTTCATAACTTAACAGCTCAGTTAAGTTGACAAGCTGTTCCGGACAAACACGAATACGAGTTCTTTTATAAAAATTAAATATTCTAAATATTTTTTTTAGATTATTCATTGTCATCATTTCCTCCACAGATTAGGTCTTTGACCTGTTCCGGCCCATCTCTTCCTCATTCTATGAGGAAGACCGAGATCTCTGCTTCCTTGGGGTTTGTAATTTTTTTTTAATTAATTGTTTTAATAATCCAGATTAATAAATTAACAAAATTTCTATATGAAAACATACACATTAGAAAAATATGAAACTTTTCATTATTTATATTTACGCCACTGTATAAAATGACTTCAAACATTTACTAGCTACGCCTCTGTCTATGATTGATATTTATCCATCCTGCTGAAGCAAGCGGTGGTTTTCATTTGAAAATTGTTTAAATTACGTCGTTTGTACGTACACGAGTGTAGTGAATTTAAGAAATTAAGATGTAAACGAAATGTTTTCCGTTTTGAATCCAGCCGTTGAATTGTGCATAGGTCGCCAAGGAAGATTTTATGTTGCTTATGAAAAAGTAAGTACCTAACCTCACTAATTTAAAAATTTGACCGAAAATGATAAACTTTGAATATTGTGAACTTAATAGTTACTTCAAGCTTATTATTGATTATAATAAGACACTCAATGATTGGCACCTTACGTGCAAAATCAAGTACAACCTTGTAAAAATTCACCATTTTTTTTTTTAGGGAAACGATTTATTCTTAAAATGATACAAAAGCGGCCTTCGGAATACATCTTTTCCGTTAATAATAATGTGATAAGGCCCTGGTGGTGATTTAAAACCACCTCTGATTTGCTTCATCTTCCGTAAGTAAAACCCGCATAAATAATGACGAATTTAATCAAACTTAAACGTCTTCGTTGAACGTTGTTGCAGACAGCTTATGTTGATGTTACATAACTGCATACAGTTTATCAATAGAATAAACACTTTACATATATAAGAGTTACATAGCCGTAAGGCTTACCTTTTGCACTTTTGCCTAAAATACACAGGTTCAAACCCAAAAACTAATAAATATTTGTTCTCGACATTAAATATATTAATATATATAAAAAACACTGATACTTTTATATGTACATGGTTTATATTTAGTAATATAAATTAAAAATTTATTTATTTACTTTTTACTTAACAGTTTATCTGGTATTTTATTAATACCTAATAACATTCGTATACGATAAATATTAAATTGGGAAAACAAATAATAATAAATGTAAAAAACATTTATGAAAAGATATTTTTTACAAAAATAATTATGACAATTGACTACAGTTTGCAATTAATCGTTGCATTTAAAAAATTAAAGTTAACGATTAATCATATAAAATATATGGTATAAGTTGGCGTCTTAAATATAATATTACTAACAAAATTTCTATAACAAAATTATTGTAACTGTTAACAGAGAATCCATTTTTATCAATTGGCCCATCCATATTTTTTTATGTATGAAGGTATTACAATCAGGACATAATATAATCGTTTTCTTCTTCGCAATTTCTTTAAAGACACTTCTTTGACTGTTCTCGATTGAGGGCCTTTGTTGTTAAACCGAAAAATATGTTATCAGCTTCTAATATTATCTTCAATGTGAAGAGTTGGTAGTGAATGATCTTCTAAGTGAATAGTCGGTATTACATTTTCAAGTTGCGGAACTTTATTGTCTTTATCTTCGATTGTATTATTAATATTGTTCTCTTTCGGAATCTTACTAATCAAGTTGATTAAAGCAACTAAATTCTCTTTCATGTGATCCTCACTGTTTTGATTGTTTAAATTTATATTGGAATACCTAATAAGTAACAGAATCTTAAAAAAATATTCAAAATGAGCACAGCAAAGATGTTTGTTATCACCGTGATCAGACTAATAAGTAAGAAAAAATTTTCTATTTGGCCTTGGATTGTATTCCGAAGATTAAGATCAGGCAGTCCCCCTTCGTTTAATAAAATGATGACGAACCAATCAAAGCGGTTAAATTATTGAGAACAGCTTACAGCGTCGGCATACATATTTTACGGTTGTTTCCATTCTTCAATTTTTTGTTGCTTCCATATTCAAATTTTAATGTCTTAAATAGATTATACAATTCGATCTGCATTGTTGTGAAGATCATGCCGTTATTTCCATTTTCTGTGTTATTACGTAAGGACTCCAAAGCCTTCTTATTGGCTTTTACTTGTGACAATACCAACAACTATGAGACACTCACAACATCTTTAATAGTTTGTATAATAATTTTTTAATGAATTGAATCCAGATGAGGAAAAATAGTAGCAAACTGTTTTTTCCAAAACCCCTTTTTCCTGGTATATTGTTGTACCTAAATCTAAACAGTTTCAAAAGTAATTTCTTTACTTCCAGTGTTGTTGGCCAATACACTAAAGTTTTCAGTCATTTGGCGATTACAGGATCTGTCTGTGAAAATATTTTTGAAATTGCATTTGCACTAATACGAAAACCATTACTCAAATGATGAAATAGGTCATTCGATCTAATTTTTTTTAAAGTAATTAACACATCCCTGTATAGAATTTTGGTATGGTTAGTAATTATTTTATTAAATTCATAAGCCATTCTTTGGTTCTCAATTGTTAAGTCAAAGATAAAAGATTCTGTTTCGGTTTTAATCACCCGCATCGTCGACATCATTGTCGTCATCCGGTCCAGAACGTCATTTTGTCTTGCAAGGTCAACGCCATATGCGTGAACTCCTGGGTGACGGCCATATTTGCGACTAGCATTGCAAACGTCGAACCAATCGTTCACTAGTTCAATGAAGTCTGCTGTCTCTTTCCAAAAAGGATCATCACATAAAAGTCCCTTAGAGCCGAGAAATCTAATAGCAGAAGCGACTTTTTTGGAAAATAATTTCACAGCCCATTTGACTTTCTGCCTTTCACTTCCCACGACATTCAACATCTTTTCTATTAAGCCAGGAACAATTTTCAAATCAGATGGAGTTTGAAGTCTTGCCAAAATCCAGACGCTCTTTGTTGTTATTTGAGCCCCGTTGAATTGAAATCCAGTGTCGATCCAATGGTTCCGGATGAGCTTAATGGCATGAGGGTCATCGCACCGCATGAAAACCTTGCAAGTAGGATCTTTTGGATGGATGAAAAATCGTTGGTCATTTGGCTTGATACCAATATTGAGTGACGTTAAAAGACTCTGGTTCGAAGGTCCCATGTCGCAAACTGTACAGACAACAGTAAAGCCATTGTCGTAGGCGCTTCCAATAATGTCAAACAATATATTTTGCGTCATCGGTGTGTCGTAATCGTAATATACGAGTTGCTTCCAACTACCAAAAAGCCCCCGTAACATCGAAACTTGAGTACATTTGTGTGGTCCAATCTGAAAATTAAATTACCAAAAATTTAACAATGTCGAAGAGAAATTCAGAGAGAAAATAAATAAAAATTTACCACTTGTTCGTATTTCTTATCGATGTCAATTTGTTTTGAATTGTACATTTCGTCAAAAGATACGACACACAGTGTATCTCGAGATCCCATTGTTGAACCCTTCATATTCGTATGATTAAAAACGGAATGTAAAATTCCTGGTTGGAAGTTGATCGATGAAGCTTTTTTTCGCAAGGTCGACGGTGCAGGCATTGGGACGTTCCTTGTACACCTCCAATACTCATAGGCCGCATGACCATAAAATCGTGCAGACATGGCAGCAGCGTAATCTTCCTCACTCCAATGCACTTTTTTTAATGTTGGATCCATAATGAGTCTTATCTGTCCGGGAGTAAACATACGAGACAGTTTTTCGACAATATCATTTGGAATGCCCCGTTTCCTTTCCTCCTCCATCTCAGCAAATTTTTCTTCGCTTCTTTGCCAGGCATTCTTCCATTTCATCTTCTCTGACTCCTCCTTTCGACATCTTTCTGCCATTTCTTCTAATTCCTTTTGCTTCACTTCCATTTGATTCTTGTACCTTGCCTCAATCAATCTCAGCTTCCGTTTCAACTGTACATTCTGCTTTAAGTATTCTTTTTTCCTGCAAAAAAGGGTTTTTATCACTTCAATTGTTCGAATTGAATAGATGTATCAGTTTTCTTACATTTTACAGTCTTGCCTTTTTTTAATACATTTTGTTGTAGTTTTCCTGAATTTTACTGCTTTGCTTCTAAAAGTTCTGATTTACACTCACAGAATATTTCATCCACTTGACACATGTAAACATACAACCAATATGGCGGCCGTTGGCTCACGGTGCGAGAGAGATTACCCAAAGCTACCTATCTCTATCTGCGCAAGAACATACCTAGTCTACTAGTACCATGGTAGATACTGAACTTTTTATCTTGAGATGATATAACCTCATCTGACATTTCATTTAAATGTTGACATCACAAAGAGCCGGATCACCAATGCTTCGTACAATCGTTGGAATTAAATTTTTATGTGGTATAACACTACTTTTTAATGTTAACCTAGTGTTTTCACGCATAAACTTCCATTGAAACCAGTTTTCTAAATCTTCTTGCAAATCAAAATGATCTTTGTAGCAGTGATACCTACTGCCTTTAGGGACATTTTTCATTCCAATAGCTTCGAAACAAATTTTTCTTTTCTGAAACAACGAGAAAAACTTGTCTGGGTTTCTTATGATTATGACAAGATGGTGCAAAACAACGTTTAATTGCTTTTTACTTTCCATAACATAACATATAATTCTAACCAATAATATATCAATTTATTGAATTTAAAACAAATATTTTAGTTGACATTTAAAAAGTGTAAAAACAATATTTACCATATAGATACCAACCAATTATGTCAACGTGTAGCATTTTATTGCAGTTTCATGTTAGTTATTTAAAAAAATTATTTCTAAGGATACTCCCCCATCGCCTGGATTTTTGCCCTTGTCCGTAACATCTATTTTTCTTCTTTTGCTGTTTTAAACCATCATTACTCGATACATTCATTTGAATGTATCTCTCCGTGGTATCTAACGTCAAAAAATCATGGGGACCAAGGACTTTAAGTATTTTTCCAACTGTCATCGAATTACCATGTAATTCAAACGACCATTTATATGAGCATTTTGCAATGGAAATGGACCGCTCAATACCACGTCTTTCCCAGTATTTGAAAGGATGATCAATTCTGAACACGCCTGGGAAAGTTACCTCACTCATAACTTTGCGGAGACATGACTCACAGCCACCAAGCGCCAGCCACGTCTCCGCTGA
This sequence comes from Cantharis lateralis, assembly GCA_963170105.1. Lineage (NCBI taxonomy): Eukaryota > Metazoa > Arthropoda > Insecta > Coleoptera > Cantharidae > Cantharis > Cantharis lateralis. The sequence goes on from OY720626.1 coordinate 10,081,005, forward strand.
TACTAGCAAATCCGAAAACATGATATCTGAATCGATAATAGCCATTTTTACTAATAGCTCGAGTACAGAACGTACATTGAGATCAAAACTTATTCGATTTCTCGCTCTGGTTTCCAGGCACGCAAAAAACCAATCTCCAACATTCCTAAGCTCACCCTGAATCCAGGAAAGAGCTATTCCATTTGATCTCTCCCGAATCCTTGAGTCGGAAAAATTAAGCATGTCGTCGAGATTATTTCTAGTAATCTCAATCCCTTCGCCAATCCAACGATTGTAAACCCCTCTGTCTTTGAATATTTTGTGTATCACGCCGCTTATACATTGATTTTTGAGAGCCAATATAGATGGCGATGCGTGCTCATTTCTAATAAACCTATACACGTCAACTCGATACAACTCGTATATAACCCTCAAAGTCGTCAGGTTCAATGAAACTACGACAGAATTGGCCACTTCCTCCGACACATCACTCGTAGCGTTAGTTGCTCCGCTCCAAGAGGAACACCCCGCTCCGCCTATAGTAGCACCTATAGGCATGCGATACATGTCGAAACGCGTAGAAAGAAAATAATAAAATAATGATGTTCTAATATTTTTTATTTTATTTTTCAAGTCGTCTTGGGTTTATTAATATGTTGTATAATTGCTTGCAATGCTGCTCGCCTCGCTTATAGATTGCGATAAAGCTTAATTTGTGGATTCCATAATACATCATAGTTTTGATATTGTTTCCGTACGACGCGACGAGGTTTGCACATTCTATTCGAGTCGTTCCACATCCATTCGGCGACAATCGTCGATCAAAAGTAGACAGTCTTTCTACTTACATCGAATCGACTCACTCCGCCCAGTGTTGGATTAAGGGGGGGCCACCGCCCCGGGCCTAGCAAGGAAAGGGTTTTATTTGATTTATGTGAAATTAGTATTAAGATTTTTAATTTTTTCTCCGAGACTTTCAGTTATTTTTTTTAAATTACGTAGTCACGTACCCATTCGTTTTTGTACGTGATCGATACATTTTTTTTTTTTTTTTTTTTTCTATAAAATTATCATATGGTTGAACATCTAAAATACCTTTAAAGGTCTTCGGATCTCCGTCCCCAGTTTGGATATTTCGTAGAATGTAGAGTTTCTGAACGTTGAAACAAATCAACTTCCATTTTGCCAGATGACCCTTCATGATTTGCTTAACATTCTTGTGAGTGAATCTCTGACCAATGTATACCTAGTCGGGACATAATATGTTCTGTTACACATTATAAAATAAATTTCTAATATTTTAAAGCAATGAATTCAATTATATTATATCTACTGTTTTATTACTTAATATACCGGGTGTTGACTCGAATAGCCGAACATAGGGAATTAACACGTAAAAACTTATTTATGCAAATTCCTGCTTCCCAAATTATTTTAGAGAAAAAATGAAAGACACAAAAATAATGCAGAAATATAAACTACGTATGATAAAAGCATTAGATTTTACCCTTTAAGTAGAAACTAGATGAAATTTGAAGATAAAAGTCCAAAATTCTTTTAGAATTGTTAAAATTTTCATTTGTCAGACTGGTCATGAAATAAATTCAATTTAATTTCGAAATAATTACCTTGGAAACTTACATGGCCAGTCTGATAAATGAAAATTTTAACAATTTTAAAAGCACTTTTTGACCCTATAAGTAAAGATTACATGAAATCTAATGCTTTTATCATACGTAGTTTATATTTCTGCATTATTTTTGTGTCTTTCATTTTTTCTCTAAAATAATTTGGGAAGCAGGAATTTGCATAAATAAGTTTTTACGTGTTAATTCCCTATGTTCGGCTATTCGAGTCAACACCCGGTATAAAGAATACATTTTTAACAAATCTATTCAAAATGTCCTCCTTTGGCATTTACACAAGCATTTAAACGCCGCGGCCAATCGTCTATTGCGGCACGCACGACTCCTAAGGGTATCGATGCTGCTGCTTTCACCAAATCCCGCTTCAGAAGCTCGATATTTTTATAAGGCTTACTACAAGCCATATTTTCAAGAACTGACCATAATTTATAATCCAAAGGATTCAGATCGGGACTTCCAGAAGGCAATTTTTCTGCTGCAATAATCTCAGGTAAATTTTCTGCTAGCCACCTTTGAGTTTTGTGTACTGGTACGGAGTCCTGTTGAAAGACCCAATGGTTTCCTTGAAAGAGGGAGTCGTTATGAGGCTTAACCACTTCTTTTAACATCTCGTGGTAAACTGGTGCCGATGTTTTAACGCTTTTTTCACAAAAGTGAAGTTGTATAAGGTGTAACCCCTTCGTAGGATACACCCCACCAAACCATCACCGATGCTGGATAATGACCCCTTTGGACCCTTGGAATTTTTTCTGCTGCTTCTTTAGAGCTATGAGTATAAACACAATCATTTTTCGTCGGTAAACAAAATATTTTTAATTCTTCTTTAAAATTTATTCTTTTAAAATTAGTCTCTTAATTAGGTTTTTCGATCTCTCGTGCCTAATTTTTTTTAAAGCTATTGTTAGCCTTTGTCCTGTTGCTCTTCGGAAAGCCCCAAGTTTGAAGTCTTGTTTCAATACGCGAGACACATTTTTTTTTAAATTTGCATCTCCGTTGCAATGATTTTTAGTTTTCGCAGAGGATTTCTTCTAATTCTTTCACGCACCGCTTTGATTACTTGTAGGGTTCTTATAATACGAGGACGTCCACTTCTTTTTCTGTCAGCTATTGAGTTTGTATCGGTAAACCGTTTTATACCACAGTAGAGGAAGGGGGTCTGGGCTGGACCTCTTTTTTTATCAAATTTTTCTAATTTTTCATAACTGCGCATGTCACTAAGTATCGATTTTTTGGTCATGTTCAAAGTATTGATTTCTGTTTACTCCTCCATCAACACCCTAATTTATTAAGGGTACCATTATTAGTATTAATGGTAAATACAAGGGTAGCATTCTAAACGTGAACCCCCTTAATATCAATCAATGTAGTATCAATAGTATTTCATAAAAAATAACAATAAGTATACATCCTATTCATCCTTATGTAATTCTGATTATTGCTATAATAACATGTATTAATTTGGCATCTTAATTTATTGTATTACAATATAGTCACCCCCCAAAATAAAAATTACTCATAAAATGAGAATAATTGTCAATTTAAAACATATTGACCCCTTAACATTTCTCGAAGATGAACAATTTCTTTATGCATCCAGAGTAAATCATGTATTAAAATCGCAGCCCATACTAAAAATCAATATTGATTTGTGTTGTGAATTTTCAAAGGCAGCAGGTGAAGAAATTGTCAAGGAACTTAAGCACTTTAACACCCCTAATAATATGATCGAATTCAACAACTAATTTATAATAATGGTGGGAAAATTTCGTTCAAGACAATATTATAATTCAATTTGGTGATTTTCAAGATCGAGGTAGCGGTCGGAGTTTGACAGCCATAATAAACCTGACTGTCAATTTTAATCGTCATGAACCGTTCCGAGGATCGTCCTATATTCCTTTACCGAAAGATGGAAGGCATGCATCAATATCAAATACAATGACCAAGCATGTTTCGGATGAGCTATCGTGACTGCCTTGTGTCTTGCAAAAAAGCATAGTGACAGAGTATCTTCATACCCCCATTATTTGACCATGTTGAATCTAAATGGGATTGTATTTCCGATGACCCTAGGACAAATAAAAAAATTCGAAAATAATATAAACGTCTCAATAAATGTTTTCATGCTGAAAGCTAAAAAACGAAAACATCTAGTTGTGCCCATTCTCTTAACGAAACATTTTGTAATAGATGCTCGACATATTAATTTACTTTTGCTTGAGGATGCATGATAATGACGGCACTGATGAGGAACTACCTGCAAAATACCATTTCTGTTGAATTAAAGACCTCGGCAAACTAGTTAGTTCTCAATTAAGTAATAATACAACTAAAAAAAAGGTGTGTAACAGATGTCTACATTATTTTATTAGTGATGAGAAATTGGAAAAGCATAGAATTGATTGCATCAATATGAACAATTGCAAGATATATATGCCATCCGAGGATGATGTGGTCAAATTTACGAATTTTAATAATAAGGGGATTATGCCCTTTTGGATATGGAAAGTATTCTAAAACCTGTAGATGTGAAACGTAGCGAAAAGACTCGGTTATATCAAGAACATTATAGCATTTAGTGTAGGATACTATTTTAAGTGTAACTATGACAATATTCTATATCGTACTATAAAAGTTATCGCGGAAGTGATTGCGCGAAATGGTTTGCGGGTCGACTCCTGGAGATTGTCGAAGACGTTCAACCCGTATATTGGGCGGCTCGACCGATGGCGTTATCATTCCAAGAGGAGCAGGATTTCCAAAAAGCTATCACATGTCATAGTATATGTGAAAAACTATTTATAATAACATTAAAGTGCGCAATCATGATCATATAACTTCGAAATTTCGAGGTGCTGCCCATAACGAATGTAATATTAAATATCAAGATTCGAAAACTATAACGATTGTCCGCCACAATATGTCAAATTATGATTGTCATTTTTTGATTCGTGACATAGCTCTGCAAATTGAAGGACGTGTTTGGTTACTTCCAGCGAACAAAGATAAATATATTTCCTTCACCGAATATATAAAACATAGTAAAATTAAGTTTAAGTTTATTTCGACTTTCTAGTTCAGATAAATTGTCATCATATTTAAGCAAACTTAAAATTGTGAAAAGTGAATACCCCCATAGTGAAAAATACAACTTATTAACACGTAAAGGAATATTTCCTTATGACTATATGAAGTGATACTACTGATAATCTTGACGAGACTGAATTGCCAGAACAAACTTTTTTTATAATAAACTACCAGGAAGCACAATATCGAATGATGAGTACTCGCATGTTTGGAAAACATTTGATATTCAAACTTTATATGAATATTCAGATTTATATTTAAAACCAGACGTGTTGCTATTGGCCGATGTTTTTGAGAATTTCCGTGAAACATGTTACAATATGTACGGGTTGGACCCCGCACACTACGTGTCGGCTGCAGGTCTCACCTGGGATAGTATGTTAAAACTGACTAAGGTTGAATTAGATTTGCTCACGGATGTGGATATGCTGCTGTTTGTTGAACGCGGAATTCTAGGAGGTATTTCCTAATGCAATCATCGTTACGCTAAGGCTAATAATAAATACATGCCCGACTACGATGTACGATCACTCACAACCAGACGTTTATCTTCAATACTACGATGTCAATAATTTTTGGAAGTTGGCTTAGAATACCCAAATGCAATACACGACCTTCATAATGATCTACCCCTTTGTCCTGATCATCGAGGACCACCCAACTCCAGACGTAAGAAGCTACTTACAACGCTGTTATTCATTATCGGGCGTTCAAATACGGGATGAAAATCACAAAAGTTCATCGCGTACTAAAATTTAAACAATCCGCGTGGTTGAAACCGTATATTGAATTAAATACGTCAATGAGGACTAACGCTAAAAACGAATTTGAAAAAACCTTTTTCAAATTAATGAATAATGCGGCGTTTGGTAAAACAATGGAAGATGTACGTAAAAGTAAAATTGTAAAGTTGGTGTCAAAATGGGATGGACCTTTTAGTGATAAAGTAATGATTGCCAAACCTAATTTTCATAGCAGAACTATTTTGGATGAAAATTTGGTGGTGATTGAACTAAATAAGACTGAGATCGTGATAAACAAATCTGTGTATGTAGGTATGAGTGTGTTAGACATATCCAAAACTAAATTATACGAATTTCATTATGATTACAAATCATGCAAATAATATAGTAAGATTTGAACCTCCGTATGCCAAACGAATAATTCCGCAATGCACAAAATGTCAGGAATACGGACACACGAAAAACTTCTGCAGAAGATCTCCCCGCTGTGTTAGATGTGCAGGAGATCACGATACGACCAATTGCTTTCGAAGGAACCAGAACGTCGATCTACGATGTGTCAATTGTAATGAAAGCCATCCTGCCAACTATCGGGGATGCTTAGTGCACAAGCAGCTACAACAGAAAATGTTTCCAGCTCTCCGACAAAAAGGGAACGAACAGCAAATAAGAGATACCCCAACTCAACAAAAACAGCGAACATTGACATTTTTTCCAACAATGAAAAATAAAAATCTTACGAAATGCCAGGAAACCCAACCAACAACATCTTATGCACAAACAGTAAGAATAGCGACTAACAATTTGCAACAAACATATGACAACATACACAGAATAGAAAACGAAAACCAACGGTATACAAACATAAACGAGCAAGCAAGCCATGTAATACAACCTGGTACAACACACCATGAAGTCACAAGTAACATCACTCAACCCCAACATACATATTGGCAAACGCATCCTCAATATCAAGACTACAAGAAACCAGAAAGTGACATCACCGAACTAAAAAACCTTATAAGAGAACTAATCGAACAAAACAGAGAAAACTCAAAAAATATGGCTACAATGTTAAACCTCTTGACCACACTCGTTAAAAATATTAATGGAGGTACACCCTAAATATAAAGTAGCTATCTGGAACGCCAACGGACTGAACCAACATCTGCAGGAAATCAAAATATTTTTAATAGATCAAAAAATTGATATTATGTTAATTTCAGAATCACACCTCACCGATAAACACCACATAAAAATACAAAAATACAAAACTTATTACACTAAACATCCAATAGAAGGCCGAGCCCATGGAGGTACAGCAATTATCATCCGAGATGACATAAAACATCACGAAGCTGAAAGATTTACCAAGGAGTATCTACAGGCTACTACTATAGTACTGGAAGACAGGATGGGTGACTGTACTATTAGTGCTATATATTGTCCTCCAAAATACAACATCAAAAAGACAGACTATGAGCAATTCTTCAATACCCTGGGAAAGAGATTCATTGCAGGAGGAGATTATAATGCTAAGCACCCACGGTGGGGATCCAGACTAACAACAAGCAAGGGCAGAGAGTTGCACAGAACTATAATCGCTAACAATTTTAATACCTTAGCTACTGGTGAACCAACCTACTGGCCTTCTGATATGCAGAAAATACCAGATGCCATAGACTTTTGCATTACTAAAGGAGTCGACACAAAGAAAATCAAAGTGGAATCCTCCTTGGATCTCTCATCCGACCATTCACCAATAATTATCAGCATATTCGAACAGATAACTAAGAAAGAAAAAGAGCCTTCATTGTTCAGCAATCGAACCAATTGGGAAACCTTTCGAAAAGAGCTCGACAATCTAATCACTCTCGAAATACCTCTACAGACCGAAAAGGAATTGGATGAAGCTGTTAATAAACTTACTATCAATATACAACAAGCTGCATGGACAGCTACCCCAGATGCTCATACTCACGAAATTAAAGACAAGATACCACTCTTATTAAAACAAAAAATATCTGAAAAGCGGGTATTGAGAAGTAAATGGCAGAGAACAAAACACCCAGATGATAAAACGCAGCTTAATAAAGCCATTCGGGAGCTGAAAGAGATGTTGAATAAAATAAAAAATCAAGGCCTACAAGATTACTTAAAAGGCCTTAATACAACTCCAGATGGTGACTATTCGTTATGGAAGGCTACGCGAAAGTTAAGAAGACCAAAACAGGCTATACCACCTATTAGGAAAGATGATAACAAATGGGCTAGAAGTGATGGCGAGAAAGCTGCTGTATTTGCAAGACACTTGGCCAATATTTTCCAACCAAACCTATCTACCATCTCCAAAGACGAAGAAAATGAAGTAGAAGAATACCTGGAAGCTCCCTTTCAGATGGACCTCCCGATCAATCTCTTTAAAATCAAGGATATCAAAAAAGTCATTAAGGAACTTCACCCCAAAAAAGCACCAGGAGTTGATCTAATAACCGGTAAAGTGCTCCAGGAATCATCACATAAGTGCTATAAAGCTATTACCCAGATTTGCAACGCTATCATTCGAATCAAGAAATTCCCCAATCAATGGAAAATAGCCCAAGTGGTAATGATACCTAAACCAGGGAAAAAACCTGAGGAGGTGAAGTCATACAGGCCGATTAGTTTACTCCCAATACTATCAAAGGTTTTTGAAAAGTTGTTCCTTGAACGAATGAAACCCATTATGGAACAACGAGGCGTGATACCTAACCATCAATTTGGTTTCCGCAACCTTCATGGAACGGTGGAGCAAGTCCATCGGGTGGTAAAAATAATCAATGAAGATTTTGAAAACAAGCGCTTCTGCTCGGCTGCCTTCCTGGATGTAAGCCAGGCTTTCGATAAAGTGTGGCATCGCGGACTGTTTTACAAATTGAAAAAGACCTTGCCATACCAATATTATTTAATCATGAAGTCTTACTTGAGTGGCAGACACTTTTTGGTTAAACATGGAAGGGAATTTACGGACCTGTTCAATATTAATGCAGGAGTACCACAGGGGAGCGTTTTAGGCCCTGTTTTATACCTGATATTCACCTACGACTTGCCAACAATAGGATCCACAACAGTTGCCACTTTTGCAGACGACACCGCCATCCTGGCTTCTCACGCCGACCCAGTGACCGCCTCCAGAAATCTACAGGCTAACCTAACCGCAATTGAAGATTGGCTGAACAAATGGCGTATAAAAGCCAACGAAGCAAAGTCGATTCATGTTACTTTTACCCTAAGGAGAGACACCTGTCCACCCGTCAAACTTAATAATAGCCAAATACCGCAGGCAGATGAGGCTAAACACTTAGGAATGCACCTCGATAGAAGGCTTACGTGGCGTAAGCATATCCTTACAAAAAGAAAACAGCTAGGATTAAAGTTCAAACAGATGTACTGGTTAATGGGCAGGGGGTCCCAAATGACAATAGAGAGTAAAATATTACTGTACAAAGCTATACTTAAGCCAGTCTGGACTTATGGGATACAGCTATGGGGCTCGGCAGCAAACTCCAACCTCGAAATTCTACAAAGGTTTCAAAATAAAGTACTCCGCACAGTCGTCGATGCACCATGGTTCGTACCAAACACGGCCATATTACACGATATACCACTACCCACAATTAAGGAAGTGATCGAAGCTCACAGTGCGAAATACCGCGAAAGACTCTACGAGCACCCCAACATACTTGCGTCAGAGTTGTTTACCAAAAACGTCAGTGAAGTGCGTCGATTGCGTAGATATATACCTAGAGATTTACCAAATAGATTCGGAACAAATATTGGCTAAAAGATAAATTTATATTATTTAATTATATGGAGTTTACTTAAGAAGTAATACTCTACTTGTAATTTTCAGTGTGTTCAAATGAAAGCTTATTGTACCTATACAGATTGCTTGTAACCAAAGGAGTAAAATAAAAAAAAAAAAAATTATGATTACATGCAAAAAAAATTTACATCCAAAGTACTCTATTGTGATACCGATTCTCTAATATATGAGATTCGATGCCCCGACGTGTACGCAACCGTAATAAAAAAAATACAGCACTTTATGTCTTCTAGAGGGCGCCGTATTGAATTAGAGTGACGTCACATAGCCTATAACCAGCGGACCGTCAAGGCGCTTCTAACGATAACTCATTTGTCAAATTATGATAGGTAGTTTAGAAGATAATCGGGAACAGATACATACATACATAGCCTGCTGAAAACATAACCCTCCGTAGTCAGAAAAAACTGGCGTAAACTAGAAAATTCGTATTGCTTATATATGAATGAGGGTTAAGTCAGAAACAATACCCCCTTACTTAATTTGGGGGTAAAATGCGGTGGACTCATTTTATGAATAATTTTAAATATTATGAGGGTGACTATATTACTATATTGTAATACTATAAATTAGGGGGCCAAGATTAATACATCGTTACCTTAGAGTTATACTAGTGTATGTGCAACTGAAGAAGTTTTGCTTAAATCGCAAAAGAAAAAAAAGCAATTCAGAACATTGATATTAGGTAATAATACTTGGATGAAACTTCAGCCTTGGTTGCTCTAGATGAAATAACATATATATTTATAAAAAAAATTTAAATAATGGATTTTCACTAAATCAGAACAATAAGAAAAAAAACATACAACTATGTTATAGTACTGAAAATAATTATTATTTTAATATGTGGTATATACCTCTGCACCATACAATTATAGGATGCATAGGAAAAACTTAAATACAACAATATTCTCATTAATGAAATGAAATAATAAAACAAAAAAGATATCCTAAGTAGGTACATATAAATACTATAACAAAAATAAATATTAATTTGTGAAATTTATTCACTAAAAAATATAATTTATATAAAGTTCATTTAGAACTGAAGAACGCATTTTTACTTTTTAGGAGTAATGCTTCATAGTATGCCCTATCTATCTTCGGCATCCACTTAAACATGCTTGTAATGGCTTGAATTTTTTTTGTGGACTTTCTTTCTTCACTGACGAACTAGCTGGCATTTGAATTTCGATGATTACAGCATTAGATCTTATTTGGCGATTATCTCGAATCGATACTGTTAGCCAATCATCGGTTTCATGGGAAGTTTTATATTGTACCTCAAACATTGATTTTAAAAGTTTCAGAGCAGTTACTTGACTGAATGGCACAATTTTGTAATTATACAGAGCAGCACAAGATTTGTAGTCTTTAAAATCATATTCTGTTAACTGAATAATTTTATAGGGCTTTCTGAGACTAACCTTCAGAAACAAACTTATAAGAGACAAAGGAGAATTATATTCTGCTTTGTTGAGCACTCTTTCTATATAGCTATGTACTGCATCAATTTCTTGTGTACAGGAGTGACCGGGAGTTGAAAATTTCATTGTTATGCTTTCTATCTTTGGATGATTTTTCATGAAAAGTGCAATTGCACCAAAGCTATTAAATGAGGGTTGTCTGTGAACACATATTCTAATATTTTCATCAGAGCGCTGGCTATATCGTTTCCACCTCTTTCCATGAGAGCTTCGCTCCAAATTGAGCAGCACAAAACTTTTCTATTCCATTTACGCCGATTCCCAATAACCGCATAGCAAAGTATACGAAAAGTTTGACATAAAATTTCGAAAGCATTTTCCAAAGTTCTTCGTGCTCGGCTTAGGCGATTATTATAGACTCGCTTCTCGACATCTGTCTTTGCTTGATCTCTACGATAAGGTCTTAAAGCATTTTCTGTTAGTTTAAATGCCTTGTCTCCTAGAATTACATGAGGTAGTACGATAAATTCTTTACTATGTATAACTTGATAGATTGAGGACTTTTGAAATATGCCACTATCACCTTCCTTACCATAAGCACCAATATCGACCCATGTGAATTTACATCGCGCATCGACAATTTTTAGGCCAATTTTTTTTGTCGATTTTTAGGTAGAATTTCTGTAATTCGTACAGAGAGTGTCCGAAACAGATTAGAAAGTATGCTCCGTTTTACCAACTGCTCTTCGATGAGTTCCTTTCCAAGCTGACAAATAAACAGCAACATATAGGTATATGATTTTTAATTTTCAAATCAATATGAATTATTTTCAAAGCTCTGCTTTGGGCAACAATGGCGTATTTTGAGAAAACTTATTGGTAATATCGAAACTTGTGAAAGTGTAGTAAAAGCTACAATAGTGTTACATAATTTTGTGTAAATTAAATATAATTAATTAAATACTATTATCATAATGATGACAATTTGCATTTTGGCAAGTAGAGAGATGATGCCCCCAATTTTACAAATATCTTGGAAGCAATAACTTGATTCAAATTGTTCCTTCAATAGGGAACGCTTTATCGAGATATTTTATAAATATTTCAGTAAATTGTTTTAATTAATGTAAAATGCAATGCAAAAATAATTTAAAACTTATAACTAAATATATAAATGTAAATAAATGAAACGACAGTTCTTAATATTGAATAATGAGTTGCGATGAACGGTTAAGATAAAATGTGTGAATACTTCATTTCCTCACGCATCCCTGGTATATGGTATACGGTATAAAAATAATGCGAAGTTGTACAACGAAAAAGTAAACTACACTGCTAAAATAACTATAACACTATAAAATGAATGAACAGCATACTATGAAATAATTTCAGTACTGTCATCGGATGCCAGCTATATAAATTTATGTACAACTGAGCTGCTTCGTATGTATATTTTTCAAATTTAGCGACATCAATCTCATGTCCACTTGATATTGCTTCCAATATAATCTTCAATTGTAAATTAAGGTTTCGTCAACTCCAGTAATTTCACTTGTCAATTTAGGGTCTTGAAAAAATCTTCTAGCCGAATTCCCGTCATTAGTGTTTCCAAAATCAACTTTTGGAATATCTACTAAGAAACCCATTCTTTGCCTGAATTTCTCTTGAATTAGTTTTTTTTTCTCGGCTATAGTCTTTTTATCTTCTTCAGATCTTACTTGCTGCTTTCCAATTAGAGGCTTGTATGACAAATGAAGGATTGACTTACTCCGGATTGACGGATATTCCCAACTTCAGATAAAGTAACGAAAATTACCTTGTTGTAGACTTTGACTACGTCTACCGCGTTTTCTTGAATCAATTTGTGTAGTAGAACATACAGTAAAAGCTAAATTTGATTACATATATCACATATAACAATACGCAACTGTTTTCTCTAGGCTGGTAAACAGCTAATTTGTTTCGGTAAAACAAAGCTTTTACTAAACTTTTGGGACAGTAAAGTACAGCTTGTAAGTCGAATTCGGCTAGGTGGCATTCTCCGTTTTGTGCTTTTTCTTTCATATCATTTTTCAACTTCCCGACTGCATCTTTGCGCCTGAATGATGTTCATGTTCAATTTTATTCTGCACCTTTTCATCTGCAAACATACACTCAAATTTAAAACAAAAGTCACATATGTCTTTTTTAGGTGTATAGAAGGCTAAATTAAACTCTTTGGTAAATACATCGCGATAGAGCCATTGCTTTTCTGGTTTTAGTTTTTCCTCATTGCACTTTTGTATATACAATATTCATATATTTTCTGTATGTTTAGGTCTTTTTCCAAATACTCTTTGCTCGAATCCTTTCTACAGTAATGAGCAGGCATTACAGGAAATGACCTAATATGAGACCAAATGAAATCCCTACTTTCAGCCCCAATTTTTACTCCAGGGACATGGTGTCCTCGTATATCATTTTGAACAATATTGCATTGATTCCGGTTTTTAACTACTCCATCCGTAAACATTCCAGACACAGAAAATGTAGAGGGAAAAAATTGTTTACAAACCTGCACTTCTTCATTATCTTTTATTAGGTAATAAGTTTTAGTTTTCTGTCTGCGAGATTCATTACCTGCCGCTGTTCTAATTGAAGCCTTTTTATACTCAGTATAAATTTTTTTATTCGTATTTCTTTATTCCAGTCATTTTCATGGATATTTTCACTGTCTTCCTTAGTGAAACTTTAATTACACTTTTTTGGACACCGGGAGCAATCTTTCGGCTTATTACTTTGGACTGAATGCGTTTTCCCGTAGTCTCTTCTGTGTATTCTGTTACCCCGTTATTTTGAGCTGAGCGGAAGATGGCTTGGGCGTAAGTGTTTTAAGGTGGCAAAAAGAAACTCCACAATAATTGTAACACATAAAATAAAATAATATGTAATTGTCATATAAAAATACAATATACATAAATAGTAATTCTTCAATGCAACAATAGTCTCTCATAGTTAGGTAGGTAGATAGATCGATAATAACAAATCTTACTACTTTTACTGTTCATTTATAAATCTTAATCACACTAACCTTTTCATGTATCGTATATAAGACATTACATTTAAAAATTATTAATTTAATTTAATTAAAAATTAAATTTAAAAATTTATTGCAACTATAGGTACATAATATTATGTAAATTAAAAAAAAAATTGTTTTAAAAACTATGAATCTTCCAAGTTAATAATACATGCATTTTTATCGGCGATAATTTTTTTTTTCGCTACATATAATGAATTATGTATGTTGAATTTCCTATCTTCTATCAAATCGTCGTCATCAATTTTTCTTAATTCGTTTTTCTCGAAATTGTGAAAATTCGTCATCATAGACGAGATTCTGTGTTGCTTCCATTGTTTTTTGGATTGCAGTTAATGTTTTGATAATATCATCAATTTTAGAATCACCTAATTTTCTCTTTTTGGGCGTTTGTGTGACGGAAGTTGAAGTGGGACTTCAAAAAAAAATCTTCATCAACGGAACATAATTGGAACCATCATTTTCATTCCGATCAATATTATCATCATAATCCTGCACAATTCTGTATTTCTCTAAGGGTAACTGCAGAGATCTCAGTATTGCGGTTTTAATAAGCTAATTCTTGTTTGCGGTCGGTGTTTTAACATAATCTCTGCTGGTAACGCCATTTTTGCGTGTGTGAGAAAGTTTTTTGAAATTTAGAATTATCAAGTGCCGGATTATTTTGTAGTCATCGATTTTTTCTGCGGTCTGCTTGGTGTTTCGATATCCAGAGTGGCACTCCTTGATTTACTATAAAATACAGTTAATATTTTACTAAAGCAATACCAATTGTAATATACTCTTCCGTTGACGATTTTACCGTGTTTGCTGTCTGTACTATCTAACACACAAACTGGATTAATGGAATACCTTTTTTCGAAAATATCGGCTAGCTCTCGAAAATAATTCAACATTGGATAAACAATACAATTCTCGACATAGCATATTATCACAGATTAAATATACTACAGATAGCGTATATTTTAGATAGCGTATAATTTTATACATTACTCGCGCAATGTATTTTTCTGAATTCTAGAGGGCTGCCTATCCTTGTAATATATTTCTGGTGGGGTACCAGCAGGAAAACTCCGTAAGTAACCGACCATACCCACGGTCTATCGCTACATTAGCAATGTGAGCTAATGAATGCCTAGCAGCACGATCGTACTACAACCGCGGCTAGAAGAGAAATGATAACGTAACCACGAATAAACACGAACAGCCAGCGCCTCTATAATATAAAGTGAATGGCTTCCATACTAAGAAAATTGGCTTCCAAATACCTGAAAAGGGACACTCTTTCTCCCATAAGCGCGAGCTATCTGTAGTATATTTAATCTGTGATATTATTAAAGATAGAATTGTGTAACATGTTGAAGCTAGTCAATGTTTGATTTTAGCAATGTAACGGCTTATCTCGGTATAAAAATAAAACGTCACTTGGGCGTTGACCTTTCGGCCCGTGCTCAAAATTCTCACAACTTGGGGGTGCCCGTTCTCAGGAAAATTTTTATTTGTTTTTGCTGCCACCACCGTCGAACGAACGAACCACCCTTGATTATTCTGAGACTTTATGGTAACGTGTGCCTGCTTTTCGGTTTTCCTCTGTGGCGCTGGGTCCCCGGCTTAACTTTGAGAATTATTGAAGATGACAACTTTACCTTTCGCTTTACATTTTCAGTTTCTTCACCTGCCCTACTTATTGGAGGTAATTCTCTAATTTGGATTGACCAAAGAAATCTGAAACACACCCCAACCATTCTTTCCATTCGCGGTATTTAGGCTTCAAATTTTCTGATCGATTGAAATTATTCAATTTCGATTGTAAGCACCTTTTCTTCCTAAATACTTCAGCCACATTATTGTTCCTTCGAATATAAACATCGTTATTATTCGAAACTACCGTTTTTCTACCCTTATACGTAGGAATAGTACCACTCCTTCTACGTTTTCTCTGAACTACTTCCCAAATGCCTAAATTATCCTGACAATCCTTAACAGTGCATAACGGTATTTGTTGACCCCAAATAATCTTGTTCGGACTCCTATCATAAGAATCTTGACCCCTATTTTTCATCGAAATTTGGTTTACAGTTGAAGAGGTCGGGGCAATAAGGGACCTAAGCCTCATTTGAAGAATTTGTATTAAATGAGGTTTAAAGTTTTGAACGAAATCCTGAAATCATATTTTAATTTTTTATAATGTTTAATTTAATTTTTTGTATTTATAATAGAATGTTAAGTAACTTTAAATTTAAAAAAAACAAAAAAAAACTGCATTTTCCGAGAAAAAAAAATAAATTGCAAAATAAATGTGGCTTATGACCTTTTTGATAATAAAAAAACGAACATAAATTAAAGTCAAAAATATTATACAAACTTATTTGTAGGGTTTTTGACGATTTATTCGATGAATTGGACTGTATGATGCTGTTCTTTGCGGATATTCATATCAAAATAAAAACACTTTTGTTGAAAAACATTATTTAATACATGAGCTAAAAACGTGCGCTCGCTGTGGCGGTACAAAGACAACTGCTTAGTGCGCTGGTTGCGCATGGCGGGTAAAAGCGGCGACATGCCCCCGGCCTTGAAAAGGCGAAGCTATTTCAAAACAATGAAAAAACATAAAAGTAATATTTCACAAATTCAAAGGTAGAAAAACTTAAATATAGTTCTTAAAACAATCAAAATACAAATACAAAGAAAATCAAGTGACAAAACAACTGATGATTTTCACTCACGCACTGGTAATGGGCACAATTTTTTAAATGCACGACGAACTAGTCCATTAGAAGTTTTCACTGTCGCAACACGACTAATGCCATCGGAACCAGGGTGAACTTCGACGACTCTTCCCATTTTCCACTTAAAGGGTGGCAAGTTGTCATCTTTGATGAGAACGAACGTTTCCAATTGAAGATCCGAGCGGTGATGTTTCCATTTGTGTCGCTGCTGCAGCTCAGAGATATACTCCTTGCTCCACCTCCGCCAAAAATGCTGATGAAGAGCTTGAACTCTTTGAAATAAAGTGAGACGGTTTTCCACCACATGTGTAACATCAGGATCAGGTAACGACGTTAATGGTCTTCCAATTAAAAAGTGTCCAGGCGTTAAGGGTTCTAGATCATTGGGGTCACATGACAAAGGAGTAAGAGGACGTGAATTCAACACAGCCTCTATTTGAATGAGGAAAGTGCAAAGCTCTTCATAGGTAAAAAGAGAATTTCCCACAACACGTTTCAAGTGATGCTTACATGATTTTACCCCTGCCTCCCACAGGCCACCGAAATGTGGGCTGTGAGCAGGTATAAAATGCCAATCAACATTTTCAAAAGTCATTTTTTCACGAATGACCTTATCATTAGACTTTAAAAATTTAGATAACTCTCGTAATTCTGAATCAGAGCCTACAAAATTAGTACCGTTATCAGAAAAAACACGCGAAGGTCTGCCTCGTCTGGAGACAAATCTTCGGAAGGAAAGTAAAAAGGAATCTGTTGAAAGGTCCGTTACCAGTTCGAGGTGAACGGCCTTTGTCGCAAAACAAATAAACAAACAAATATAGGCTTTGGAAGTTTTGGCTCCGCGACCGCGACGGTCCTTTATAAGCAGTGGACCTGCGTAATCAACACCAACAACATAAAAAGGATGACCCTGATTAACACGATCAGGTGGCAAATTGCCCATAATTGGCTCAGGAGTTCTCGGCGAGAACCTGAAACATTTTACGCATTTGTGAACAGTTTGCCTGGTGAGATTTCTTCCTGAAGTAATCCAAAATTTATCACGGATAGATGACAATAAAAGTTGCGAACCGGCATGTAACATTCGGACGTGTTCACGTTCGACTAACAATTTTGAAAATAGATGTTTTCCATCAATGACAATAGGATGTCTTTTATTATATGAAAACAAGGAGCGTTTTAATCTACCTCCCACGCGTATCACACCATCTGTATGTACGAAAGGATTAAGTTTTAAAAGTGGAGATGCCTTTAAATCTTTTGAATTACTTAACAAGTTGAGTTCATTGGGAAACGATTCCCCTTGAGCAATTTTAGCTAATGTGGTTAAAGCCCTAGCCAACTCATGGGTAGTGAGTGGTCCAAACTGACGCGACTCAATTTTGAGATAACAATTATTTTTAAACCTTAATAAATAAGCAGTGATTCGTTCAAGTCTTGTTAGGCTTGAGTATCTTGAGAATAAGAAACAACTTTGATTAATTGCCACGAAAGATTGAGTATCTTTCCTTTTAAATTCTGGCAATTTTAATGAACTTGGATTGAACTCCGGCCATGCGCTTTCATCTTTTAACAACCACGGCGGACCGTTCCACCAAAGTGTGGATTCTTTTAAAAATTGAGGGTTGGCGCCTCGAGATAGAATATCAGCTGGATTAGTTTTAGTAGAAACGTGTTTCCAGATGGCTTCTTGGGTCAATCTTTGTATATCTGCAACTCTGTTGCACACGAATGTTTTTAGCAAATTTGGACTGGTTTTTAGCCATCCAAGTACTATCATAGAATCAGTCCATAAGTAGCATTGATCGATTCTTGAATTTAAAGATTTTAAAACTTTATTGCAAAGTTTAGAAAGTAGAAGCGCTCCACAAAGCTCAAGTTTGGGAACAGTCATAGGTGTTAAAGGTGCAACCTTTGACTTTGAACACAGAATATAAACGTGTACTTTTTGATTGCTGTCAATCGAGCGTAAATAGATGCATGCCCCATAAGCTTGGAGAGAAGCATCACAAAATCCATGTAGTTCAATTCTAATTGGATTTGAACAAACGGCGTGCCTGGGTATCAGCACATCATTGAGAACAGTGAGTTCTTGCGTGTAAGAACTCCATCGTGTTTGTATGTCAGGTGGAACCGGATCGTCCCATGACAACCGTTCCATCCACAACCTTTGCATAATAATCTTCGCGATTATTGTAACCGGTGCCAGCAAACCAAGTGGATCAAAAACTTGAGATGATTTTGATAAAATCAATCTTTTCGTTGCTTCAGTGTCGTCTGTTGCGATGGAAATTGAAAACATAAGGTGGTCTGTTTGACATGACCATATAAGACCAAGAGTTCGCGTATTTTCATGTTCACCAAACTCAAGGACGCTTGGATGAATATCATCGTTTGAAATGTTTGAAAGAATCTCAGGTTCATTAGAAATCCATTTTTTCAAATTGAGACAACCACTAGTAAGAATGTTTGAAATTTTAGAACAAATTTCAATGCCTTCCTGAATACTATCACACCCAGTGAGTAGATCATCAACATAAAAATCTTGTTTTATGATGCGCGAAATTTTAGGCATTGAACTCTGGCAATCGTAGCCTAACTGAACTAGCGAGCGAATAGCTAAATAAGATGCCGAAGCCGTACCGTATGTGACCGTATTTAAATTGTAGGCTTGCAGCTCGTCCGTGGGCGCGTTTCGCCACAGAATTCTTTGTAAGGGTCTTTGAGAAGGCTCTATTTGAACTTGTCGGTACATTTTCTCAATGTCCGCCGAAATAGCATATCGATGCTCTCTAAAACGTATTAAAATTGTAAATAGATCCTGTTGGATCGTGGGACCGATCATTTGAATACTATTTAGGGAATGACCCGAAGTGGTTTGCGCCGAACCATTAAAAACAACACGTAACTTCGTGGTTAGGCTGTTCTCTTTTAGAACACCATGATGTGGTAAGAAGAACGAAATTTCTTCCTTGGGGTTGCACAATGACATGTGGCCCAAATTTTTATACTCATTCATGAAGGAGTGATAACGAATTGATAACTCTGGTTTAGCTTGAAAGCGCTGCTCCAGAGCATGAAACCTTTTTGTGGCTACAGCTAATGAGTCACCTAGGACTGTAATAGGCTGCTTGAAAGGAATAGTGACAACAAAACGACCGTCAGGGTCTCTACGAGTATGTTTGGCGTAATGAGTTTCACACTCATTTTCTTCTATAGAAAGTGACCTTTCTTGGGGATACGAATCAGTCTCCCAAAACTTAGTAAGTAACTCCTGCACCTCGCAAGAAGTACTTGTGTTACATTGCACTCGACCAATGTCTTGTACCGAACTGATGGGACCAGCAATGGTCCATCCAAATCTTGTATTTTGCAGAGTAGGAAGATTAGGACCTAAGGTTACCTTTCCCATGCATAATAAATTGAAGAAAGCGATTGAACCTATTAAAAGGTCGATCTTAGCATCTTGATCGAAATTTGCGTCAGATAATTTAATGTTATCCGGAATCTTGAAATCATTTCGATTAACAGTAAACCCTGGTACTAAACCAGTGATTTCATCAATTACGAGGTATGAAAGTGCTATTTTGAATGGTGAGTGACATGCTCTCACTTCCAGGTCGCATCTTAAATTAGTTCGTGAATTGGATTTATTCAATCCCCAAACAGAAACATTAACAATTTTAGTAGGTAAGTCTAGACGATTGACGAGCTCTTTACATATGAAATTAGACTGTGAGCCTGAGTCGAGCAAAATTCGAACGTTGTGAATTGTTCCACGAGAATCTAATATTCCTGCGGAAACCACGGGCAATAAAACTTGCGTTGTGCCTACGCACAAAGCTGTTGTAACTTGAACACTCTCAACTGGGCTTGCAGACCTGCTAGTGTGGTCCCCTTGCGGAGAAGCCTGGGTTGTTTCTTGAAATTGATGTAACATGGTATTGTGTTTACCCTTACATCTTCTACACCTATAACTTGAGGAACATTTGGTAGTAAAATGCCCCCTTGCCAAGCAATTAAAGCAAACCTTTAATTCTTGGGCTTTCTTGGACCTTTCTTTAGGGGTTAATTCCGCGAATTTATCACATTTTGATAAATGATGATTTTGGTTGCATAATCCACATAGTGAATTTTGCACGACCAACGCTTTAACATGAACTTTAGGCCTTTCAATATTTACTTGTTTCTTTTCTATATTTTCCAAAAGATTTGCTTGACCGTTTAGAAATTTCTTAAACTGTTCAAGTGTTGGGATATCGTGGTCTCCTTTGCTTAAAACATTTTCCCATTCACGTAGGGTGATTGAATCTAACTTCGATGAAACTAAGTAAATAATCATTGCCTCAAATAACTGTTCCATAGTTGCTAATGATTTCGCAGCACTTGTGTGCTTGAAAAGTGAATCATGCATCTGGCGTAATTTTTGTGACGACTCTCGTTTTAGTGGTTCCATTTCTACAATGGACATTAAATGATTTTTAATTAAGAGCTTAGGTTGATCATATCTGGACAATAGCGTTTCCCACGCGATGCTAAAATTCTCGGGAGTGAATTCCAAAGATTGGATTACGTCAGAAGCCCCCCCAGTCAAGCTGCCTTTGAGATAGTGAAGCTTTTGAATATCATTTATATCCAAATTATCATTAATGAGATTTTGAAAAATAGCTTTGAACTCCAACCAATTTTCAATTTTGCCAGAAAATTTAACTAAATTAATTTTTGGTAAGTTGATTTTCTGATAATTACGTGAGCCAAAATTCCCAGAGCCTACACTGCCTGATCTCGAGTGCTCCGATACCGGAGTACTCGCTCTTGTACTTACTACAGACGCGGTTAATTTACTAATTATATTTTTTGCATTTGAGATTGCTGAAAAGTAATTGTTTTCAAATTCTTCAACCTGACCTAAGTCGGAAGTCGTATGTTCCGGTAGATTAAGAATATCATTATGAATTGATTCAAATTCATCAAGTAACAACCTGACAACTGCAAGACGCTCTTGCAATTCAGTGCACCTTTGTTCATTAACATTTACGTTATTAATCAAATCCTGATCGATATTATTAACGAAATTTTCAAATCTAGTCAACTTTGACTTAATTGACCGACGTTTGTTTTTTAATGATTCCATGATTTAAACAATATGAATTATAAAAATATAAATTTAATTTTAACAGTGTAGTAGTTATTATAAAATTTGCTAATGCAAGTTGAGATGATAAGAAAGGAATTTCTTGCAAACGCGACGCGTGAAATGCTTTGCAACCTTGAATAGCTTTGCAAGATAAACAAGCACCGTGTTGTAGATAATATGCGCTAGGCGCGAAACCAAACTTTTTAACCTTTGAGTTCTTTGCACTTAATAACTGTGTTGAAAAGAAGGATAGGAGATTATGAACAATGGACATACCTTTTAACTTTATAAAATGGAGCTGTCCGCTTGTACGTACAATTTCTTCAACAATTTCGAATATGAAATCCGGGTGCCGATGGACCATGTAGGGTTTTTGACGATTTATTCGATGAATTGGACTGTATGATGCTGTTCTTTGCGGATATTCATATCAAAATAAAAACACTTTTGTTGAAAAACATTATTTAATACATGAGCTAAAAACGTGCGCTCGCTGTGGCGGTACAAAGACAACTGCTTAGTGCGCTGGTTGCGCATGGCGGGTAAAAGCGGCGACATATTATTTATTGAAAAATATCATCATTTTCTAAATCCTCATCCAAATTCTCAGTTTCATCAACAGTTTCATCTTGTTCAATATTACTGGAAGCATTTTCAATAATATTGAGATAAAACTGTTCGTAAAAGTTTCTTTATATCTTGAACTTTTTTAATGTTAAGTTTTATTGGAACTTCATTTTTTTTTCAGCATTTTTGTAATTAGTATTTTTTTATCGCCTAACTTAACACCTCTCTTACCAACGTTTACTTCTTCGAAGCTTCCATTTAAGGTGTGTTTAATGAATATTGAATTTGGGTGTTTGCTATCAAACCGAAAGCAGCGCACGTCTGTAAACTTAATTGGTTTTTTTTCGGTGGTAAAATGTTTTTTAGCTATCAGTACCTCATCAAAGGTATAGAAATCTTCTTGGGACATTTCCAATACTTCGAATGGGTGTTTTCGGTTTGATTTTTTGACAATATCAAACCATTCTTCTGGAGAAAATACTTGCATTATATATTTTTTATGCTTTTCAATTAAAGCAAAATCTCTATCTGAAGGCAAATGGGTGTGTCCAGATATTAGAAAACGATGCTCTATGGTTTTGTAAACTTTTTCCCTGACTAACTGGAGCCACAACGCCATCATTAGCCAATTTTTGTTTTGGCCCCCACAGTTATCGGTAAAGATAATAAGGTTTTCAGACCGAGTTGGTTGACTCATTATGTATTTTAGAAGTACACTAGCAATTTCGCAACTTCCTCTTTTTGCAACTGACTCTGTCCACATAAACATATGACCTTGCCCAGATACACAGTCATGTATGCCAAGATTATAAGTCCACACTTTTCTAAGGTAAAATGCCAAGCCAACAGTCAATGAAGGTGTGGGCAATGTCTGCTGCAAATCAAATGAAATTATGGTGGTGTTTTGATTCTCTTCATTATTTTTAACTTCGTCTTTAAGGTTTTGCTGCATTGCCTGGGCGCGAGTTTGATGTAACTGTAATTTTACTTGGAGATTTTTAGCCTCAGATTCATTATCCTTATTTGAATTTATCATAAGATTCAGTGAATCACAGGTTGCACACGTATCGCTTTTAGGCATCTTAAACCCTATGTTGTACTCTAAGTTAAAGATTCTTCGGTAGCGATCCCCATTAACAGGAATAATATTACGCTCTTTGCACCAGGCAATGTAATAATCCATATAAAGGATTGAAATACTAAGATCATGGTTTAAATACACTCGGTTTGGATTAGAAATCCTACTATAATGGCTTACATATTTAGGAATACTTCTAATGTGGTCGTGAACCGATTGTACCATATCCGGGTCAACTTTGTTCGGTCGGTTGTGATGTCTACCACGCTCATCTTTTTTTGGTTTTGGTCTTCCATCCTAAATTTGTTTGGAAAGTAGTTTAACGCGCTTAGCTGAATTTTGAAGTCCATGGACCGCTAAAAACTCCTGTTTACATATCTGGACATCCATTCCATTTACTTTTACAAAATAGAGGTTGGTAAATTTTCTTGCCGACTCTTGTCTTTTTGGTTTTTTCTTGTAACTTCTCTTTTTCTTTGTTACTTTTATTGTGGAAAATAAATACGTGTTCTGATTTTCATATGTCTCTAAATCCCAAAAGCCGTTAAATATAGATTTTTCGGTACCCATGAGCAGTTCTCTGCACTTTTTTTTGCACGTACACGGCTCTCCCATCTTCTTTGCTTCTTTTGCTGCACCCTTCAAATTTACATAGCCGTGTCCCAAGTTTCGACGGTTTTTTGCCTTGCTTTTCTTTCTACCTTCAACATTTACTTTCCTCCACTGGCTTGGCGGAAGTTTTTCTGGGGTCAAAACTGAACCTCTGCTGCATTCTGCTTGATTAATATCTACACTGTGTTTTTCTGGAGTCCTCTGAAAAACAGAAAATATTTTCGTCAAGAAGGGCCTAAGCCACCTAGTAAATAAAATAGTTTTTTGGTCTTAGAAAATGTTATTCGCACAAAAAATTTAATAAAATAGAAGTGTTAGTGGGTCTTTATTCGTAAATAATTCAAAACGAACTATTTATGGCCACATTATATTAAAACAATAAATTTAATGTTATTATAGCCTTAATAAGACCAAGCCACATATTCTACAACAAAAAGGACTCAAGCCACTAAAAATGTTTATTTACCTTTTCTTGTGTAGATTCATCACTTTCACTTGAACTAGTATGTACAAAGTATTCCTATCCTTGACTGAATCATCAGAGCTAAAATCCGAATCTGAACTACTATCTTTTACGTTATAATCCACTTGTTTTCGCTTCAATGACATTCGATCACTTGTCGCCATGTTGATTTTGTTGTGGCTTTGGCCGTTCTTGCTTGAAAATTTCCCCTATTTTGCAAGTTGGCAACAAGGTCGTTATTACAGTCACTAGATATATACAGTACCGCAACGTCCGGCCATTTTGGGTCCAAATTTATGCGGGAAATTTAAAAAAGGTTAACAAATATTATCTAAGTGCTGATTTTTGAATATGTTAAGTTAAAACAGTAGATTTATTCTTATAATGTGTTTTCGTTATATTGTTGTTTATTTATCATTTGTTACTAGACTTTTTCCACGCATTTTGTGTCAAATTTTATGACATTTGGTTACGCAGTCCAACCTGTGCGTCTGATTTATTTTCATCAATACAGACGAACATTCAACTAAAATTAATCAAAATGTTATCAAAGAATCCTAACGAACAAATACCAAAACTTTTCAAGTGGATTACAATCTATTCCTACGTTAATGCGTAATTTATTTTCAATTTATTTGAGTTGGTCGTACTAAATAATTATAACTTAAAATTTTATTAAATAAAAGCTGCATTTATTAAATCGTTTATTGTTATTCGTTAGAAACTTAACACGACACATTTGGAGAAAGTAATTAAAACATCATAAAGAAATAATAATTTATTATAAAATAAAAATAAACCGATACTACCGCAAATCATCGGAAAAATGACACTAAAATGATTTAGTTAGTAAACAGATTTTAGCTATATACTTGGTATTTTTTTGTATTTTTAAACATACATACCTCGCAAATTCTTGCATCACTGGGCAAGTTTGATCTTGCAATTAAAGTAGACCATAATTGCCTTCTTTCAGCACTAGGTAATCTAAATAGCCTAAAACCACTAGAAACCCTATTTATGCCATGAACAACACAACAATTAGGCATTTTCCTGTTATACAGAGTTTTTTATTTATCACAAGAACAAAAAAAACAGTTTTTAGAGTTTTAAAACTTCTAACTTAACCTTTAAATTTAAAACAACAACAAACGTCGATTGATATTTACGAATGACACCATTTTGGGTCCAAAATTATGCTTCCTCTCTCGCACTCGTTGACCCATAGGGTTGCGGTACTGTATATATCTAGTGACTGTAGTTTGGTGGCGACATCTATCACTCAATAGCCGTACAATTTTGATGGTGGCTTAAAACCTTCTTTACACATACATTTTTACTAATATCGTGAAAATTCAAAAATTGTGGCTTAGGTCCCTTATTGCCCCGACCTCTTCAGTTTCGCTTTTGGAAAATCGAGCTCTATTATTTGATCCTGAACCTTGATCTTCCCCCGATTTTAAAACAACCTCAGCTGACCTTCGTGGACACCGATTTTTGCCCAATGACCTAAGTCATTACAAATATAACACGGCCTCGGTTCAGCCTCTTGATTTCCTTGCTCTGTTTCTTACTCGTATCGCGTGAGGGTCCAGCTCCATTATTATAGTGACGGTTCGGGTAACCTTGAAAACCACTATCCCGTTCCAACCTATCTGCCCTTGAACCCTGTCCACCATATTGGAAATTTACTCTGCGACTGGTGTCTGGTTCTTCACCCTGAACTTCACCAAAGCAATTTGGACCATTGGTTAGCTGTGGACATTCTCTGGCCTAATGTCCCGGTTTATTACACTTAAAACACTTTCCAGGTTCGTTCCTTGTTTCACAATCTCGAACTATATGACCCAGTTTTTGACAGTTATAACAAGTTACAACCCTAATATCGACGGTATCGTGTCCCCCTCTACGCCCTTGGAGCATTTCCTGCACCATTTCATGACGCTCTACAATTTCTTCAGCCTTGTCAAGGGTAACTCTACCATCCCCTAACAAAGTAGCGCCCACTAACCTAAATAGGTCCTTCCTAATTCCCAGTTTAAATTGACCCACAATTAACTCGAGGTTCTTCCTCTTAAGGCCAGCTTCCTCACCTGGACTAGCTGTGCGAAGATCCTCTTTCAATACTTGACCTCCTAAAACTCGCAGTCGGGTACAAAAGTCTTTCACCGTTTCATTAGGATATTGAAAGCACCGATTTAAATTCAATTGGTCTTCCCCAGGTTTCTTTCGCGGACTAAATTTCGAGATAATTTTATTTTTAAATTCTAAATAATTTAATAAGTCCAAATTTGGTTCAGACTTAAAATATTCATAAGCACCGGCAGTAAGTTTATACTTCACAATTTTCAACGTATCTGATTCGCTCCAACCATCCAGCCTACTTCGCTGCTCAAGTTTATCAAAATATCTTACCACTTCTTTTCACGAAAAATTTTCAAGAGAGGCAGCTATCATCCCTAAACTATATAGGGGACCAACCACTGTTGACATTCCTGCCATGGATCCGCTAGCTGATAACGGGGGATGTATTGTATTACCTCCCACTTCTTCAAGGGGTACTACATTTGTTCCAGTAGTCTCCATTGCGTAAATAAATTTTAAAATTATCTAATTATAATTTAAAAAAATTATAGTGTTAGTATCTAACTACACACAAATATAATTTCCGGGCTTCCTTTATCAAAACTATTATTTAATCTCAAATAACAATTACGTATCATCATCATCATCATCATCATCTACACGTATAAGACCGCGGTCCGTTACGTCACTCAAATTTGATCTCGCCATCTCTTTCTGGGGCGACCTACGGATCTTCTTCCTCTGGGTTTATATTGGTACAGTTTCTTTGGTATTCTGGAGTTATCCATTCTATCCAGATGCTCCCTCCATGCTATTCTGTACTCCTTCATTCTCTCATTTAAACTGTATATGCTTAGCTCGTTTCTTATATCAGTATTTCTTTTTCTATCGGTTCTTTGATAGCCGGCCACTGCTCGTAGGAATCTCATTTCGGCGCTTTGTAATCGTTGCTCATTTTCTTTTGTAACTGTCCAAGTTTCGCTGCCGTATGTAATGCTTGGTATAGAAATAGTTTTATAAAATTTTATTGCCGTGCTCTGGTTTGCTCTATTTTTGAAAGTTCTTTTTATTGTTCCGTTGATGTAATTAAATTTTTCGATTTTGTTGTTTATATCAGCTTCTTCAAATATAGATATTAGGCATCCTAGAAAATTGAAGGATTTTATTTGCTCTATTGGCTGATCATATAGAACTATCTTTGATCTTACTTGTTCTTGTCCTATGAACGCCATTACTTTTGTTTTATTTGTAGATATGATCATGTTATAATTTTCCGCGACCTGGCTTAACTTGAATAGTGCGAACTGCAGGGAGTCTTCACTGTCGGCTATTATGGCTTGGTCGTCCGCAAAAAGGATTGTTAATACAAAAGCTTTGCTGTTTAAGTTTGCTGTATAGTGGGGTATTTGGTCCTTCCATTTTCGTATAGCGTCGTCAATATATATGGTGAACAGTGTCGGTGATATATTACACCCTTGTCTTACCCCTGTATTTATTGATTTTTTTGTCTCTTCTTTTCTTGCTATACATATTTGAGTATCTTGGTACATTTCTTTTATTACTTCTATTATATGTTGTGGTATTCCTCTTTTTTCTAAAATTTCCCACATTTTACAGCGTACGACTCTATCGAAAGCCTTTATGAAATCTATGTAGGCGATGTGAGTCTCGCGATTGAACTCCCGATGTTTTTCTATTATTTGTTTTAAGCAGAAGATGTTATCCGTACACGATCTACCTTTCCTAAAGCCGGTCTGTTCTTCCAAAATCATTCCTTCGGTGATGGTTCTAAGTCTTTTATTTATGATCCTTGAGTATATCTTATAGGATGTATTTAGTAGGCTGATTCCTCGATAGCTTTCGCATGCCGCCCTATTTCCTTTTTTGAATATTGGCACAATCTTCGCTATTTTCCACTCGTCAGGTGTCTTCGTTTGTTTCCAACATAAGTTTATAAATGTCAGGAACCTTGTTTTAAAGTTGTTTGAGCTATATTTAAGCAGTTCGCTATTAATTCCGTCAGTTCCCGTTGCCTTACGGTTTTTGACTTCGTTTAAAGCTTCATTGAGTTCTGTAAGATCTATGTTGTCTACCGTTGTATTTCTCCTATTGATTTTTATTGGCTCCTCTTCTTCGTTATACCATAATTTCTCATAGTAATTAAGCCATTCTTCATTTTCGATAACTGTAAAGGAGGCCGTGTCTTTCTCTTTGCTGTTTAGAAGTTTCATTACTTTGTATGCAATATTCTGTCTCCCGTGTACATCGTTTTCAATTCTATCTATAAATTGCTCCCATTTATTTTGTTTTAGTTCCTTGACTATTCGTTTGGTTTCTTTGTTCCTTTTGTCATATTCTTCTTTGTTTTCGCGTGTTGCATTTGATAGCCATTTTTTGTAAGCTTCTTTTTTATGTTCTATAGATTCTTCGAGCTCTTTATTCCATATTTTCATTCCTTTTTTCGTAGTATTTCGTCGATGTCCAAGGGATTCGAATGCCGCTTTTTTGATTATGGTTTTGATGTTATTCCATTCTTCTTCTATGTTTTCTGAATTTTCCCGGTTATTACTGTGTTCATCTAATCTTGTTTGGTATAGGTTTCTCACGGATTCTTCTTGTAGAAGGTAGATCTTAAAGAGTTCTCTGTTGTCTTCTTTTTTTTTTTGTTTTAGCCATCTTGCTTTTATAGCTATCGTGGAACATAACAGAAAATGATCTGATCCAATATCAACACCTCTGTAGACTCTGGTGTCTCCAATACATTTAGAAGTTTTATCATTAGTTAGGATATAGTCGATTGTAGAGATTTGTCCTCTAGCCGACCAGGTATATTTGTGTATCCTTCTGTGCTTGAAAAAAGTGTTCGAAATTTTTGTTTTATTGTAGCATGCGAAATCTCTCAGTGTTTTGCCATTTCTGTTTAGGATGTCTTCATTATGTATTCCAATCACGTCGTCTACTGGTGTTCTACCTATTCGGGCGTTAAAATCTCCTCCTATAACCACGTAGTCGTTCTTCCCTGTATTATCTAATACACTTTGTAGCTGTTCATAGAAGGTTTCTGTTTCTTCTTTTTTATTTTCATCGGGAGCATAGACTCCAATTATGGTCATATTTCCTCTATCTATCTTGCATCGCATTGTTATTATTCTTTCATTTATCCAGTTGTATGATGTAACGTGTCTTTTCCATTTCCCGTTTATCAGAATTGCTACACCTGCTGTCGCCCGTTGATCTTGGGGTACTCCACTATATATCATTGTATATTCATCCAGGTCGCAGCTTCCCCTCAATTTCTTCTTTGTTTCACTGATTATTGCTATGTCTATTTTTCTTTCCTTCAGAGCCAATTCCAATTCTACCAGTTTATTCCCTATTCCACGAACATTCCAGCATCCTACGTTTAAATAATCCTTTATTCCCAGTCTCTTATTCCTTATCCGTTTGCGTTCTGTCATCATTTTATCCGATCTATCATCCGAGGCATCATTTGAGTGAGTGAAAGTCAACTTCTTTCCCTGAACAGGAGACTATCCTGTTGCAGGTAAGATCAGTAAGGGGGCTGCCCTTTCAGAGCTTCTGATCCAGCTCCCAGTTTCTCTTCTCCTAAACTGGTGGGAGTCCTATATTTTGCCATTTCCTGCAAACATGGTTTTTGGTTATACCGCCAATACTCGGTCGTCATTGCCTCGTTTGTATAATCAGGGTGTACCACGTGAAGGCGAGGTTGACATTTGAGTGTGAGAGGCTGTATATTCGCTTGCAACACCCCATTAACACCATTAACAAACATCAAAGTTTTGAAAATTAAACAAATTGACATCACAACTAACCCCAAAAAAAAATAAAACGAGTCATCCTGAGTTGAGACTTTGGAAAAAAGTCTTCTCTGTTATTCAAGTATTATTGGATTGCATTCCAATCTAAAAGAGAACAATTTTATTTAAATTTTAAAGATTTACTTGGCGTTGACAAAGAATGAAAGTTGCACTTGTATGTAGTGCAACCGATCAAACGAATTTTATCTTCGTTATTGGTTTTTTCTTGCATCTAGGTGGTTGAGCCTTTTTAAATTGTCAGCCTGTTTTGCCAGCTGCTGTACCTACCTACATTTGTAATATTTTTGACATTTCTTCTTGTTCATTTAACTATTGCCCCAACTCGCCAATCTCACTTTTATGGTAAATTGTTTTACACATTTTTTGTAGACACATTTCTTCCAGTTTTTCATAAGTTAAAGTTTTTTCTAAATTTTCAAATAGCCGTTTACGCATTTTTTTAAAAACGTGTTTTGCTTTTGGTTTCCGTTCTACCATTATTTGCGCTTTCTTGACTGTAGACTGTGATACTAACTTGGGTTTCCATGTTTCGTTCAAAATGTTTTTATCGTCATCAACTTGAAGTTGAATACTTTGGTTTTCCTTGTTTCTTTAACCCTAATTTAATATGCAAAGGTGGCAGTAAAATCTTCTCTTTGGCAACCAGAGGATCGTGAATAACATTATATTTTCCCGGTGCAAGATTTTCTCTAATAGGCCATATACGTCTAACATGGTGTTCACTATCTGCACGACTGTCCCACATGCACAAGAAACACGAAAATTTAGTATAACCGCCTTGCAGTCCATGAAAAAAAAAACATTTTAAAGTCACCGCACACATCCTATTGATATCGATGATACTGTATTTTTTCAAGTAGTTTTTAGTCTTCTTTTAAGTGTGCAGAATATGCAACCGGCACACTAAGTAATTTATTGCCATTGTGTAAGAGAACTGCCTTTAAGCTGGAGACAGAACTGTCAATAAATAAACGCCATTGCTTAGTATCATGCACTATTCTAATTTCGTTTATCGACGTCAGCACAAAAGCAAATATCATTTTGGACAGAATAAGAATCTGAATAATTTTGATGGCGTTTAGGATAGGTATATGTACAGTCCTTGTTGAGATGGTTCCATTGTTTAAGCCGCGATCCAAGAATTTCAGCTTTTTCTTTTGTAAGACCTAGATCTCTTACCAAATCGTTTAAATCTTGTTGTCTTACAAAGTGTGGCTCCCCTTGGGGTATATATTCTTGGTACTGGCTACATGATTCGTTAATTTCCGATTCGATTATTATTTCTGATTCTTGTTCTTTGGAACTTGAATTGCCTAGTGGGAAAGGAACAGGGAACGTATCGTATATTTATAACAATAATGATCCTTAAATTTATTGTTTAAAAAACTGCTTTCTGCTGTAAAGTAAATTAAATAAAAAATATGAAAAAGTTACAACACAAAAATTATTTAAATCTAAAAGTATATTTATTTAAGCAGGGATTTGATTTGTAAAATTAATTTTCTGAAATATTGAGTAAATGTAAAAATATATTATATAGTTTTTCATTGAAAAACTTGAGTACTATATTCTATAATATCCTGCTGGATACTTTCGCTACTTTCTCCACCATTTGGAATAACTATATCCGCATGATTTTTCATAGGTTCTATATATTTCTTGTAGGCCGGCTGGACAAATTTATTGTACATGTTCAAGATGCCTTCCAAATTTTGACCCCTGTGAGCAACGTCCCTTTTCATTCGTCGTGCTAGCCGCAGTTCGTCCTTTGGGTCAATGAAAACCTTCAAATCTAACATTTCCAGAATATGCCGATCATGGAATGTCATTATTCCTTCAAAAATTATAATTTTGGCAGGCTTCATGGTTTCTGTTTTTGTAGCTCTACTGTGAGTGACAAAATCGTATACAGGAACTTCTGCTTGTAGTCTTTCCTTTAATCGCTTAAGCGTCTTTTTTAAAACATTGAAATCAAAGGCGTCAGGACAATCAAAACTATATTCGTTTCTGCATGCAGCTTCATGTTGTTCTTCATTGAGTACTTTATAAAATGAGTTCATGCTAAGAATAGTTACATCTAAATTTTTAAGTTTTGCTGAAATGGTCGAAGCTATTGTGGTTTTTTCGGAAGCACTTCCACCACAAATTCCTATTACATATGGCTTGATTGCTTCCGTTCTAGCCATTTTTGAATAAAATAAAGAAGTGCTGTTCATGTTTGTTGGACTCTACTTTGTTATCACTTGGGTCATTTAAAATAAAAGAAGTTGTTTATTAAAAATCTACAATAAATATAGTAAAAGATAAACTTTTAATCTCTTTAATATTCAAATCAAGAGATTAATCTGAATCAAGAAATTAATCTCTTTACTCAGATCAAGAGAATATCCGTGATATTTTTGAACTTCTTGTCCGATAAGTAGATTATCCGTTTATCCAGAGATTTAAATCAAATTTTTTGCGATTGCTTCTTCCTTTCAGGGTTTAGGCTTTGTTGCCTGTTCCGATTTCATAAGTCTAGCCAACGTTTTCTGGGGCTGCCAATATCCCTTAATATTTGTCGATCAATATCAAAAATTATCTTTGTTATTTGCAATCGTGAAAGATATACCACTACAGTTTAAACTTTGTTTCACATAATTTTTGTTTTAAACTGGCATTGAAATACCGACCCTTGTCTGTCCGAATTACCTTGATACGTTTTGGGAGATCGACATGCCATCCTCTTCCTAGATTTGAATGAGTATCTTGAAGTTAGCAGTTCATCGGTTCACTACTGGGCCAATGACCGTCTCTCTCATTTTTATGTGTCCGTTGTGGTAGGTGTACCGTCACAACCTATGTAGATGTCGTTACATCCCCCTCTTAATAGTGAAAGAAAAGTACATTATTAATATTACAAATTCAATCTTTGAACGGGCTTCACTTGTCTACCAGATCTTGTTACTTTACAACCATTTGACATACCGACAACGGAGGTGTTTCTGGCTTTGTTTCTGTTTCGGGAACCACAACCACTTCTTGCGACTCTTCTAAGTTGACTTCTGTTTTCTTGAGATGGTCGGAGTTTCTTCTCAGTATTTGTTGTCCAGTTTTAATTATTACTGATCTTGGATTTTCAGTGGTGTTTATTACTTCTACGTCTTTCCATTTCCAATGACCAATTTGAACTTTAATGTGATCTCCTTTTTGCAATTCTTCTTTCTGTTTGGTGTGTATGTCTGCATATTGTTTTTGTTTGTTTCTCAACTTCGCTAATTCTTCGGCGACACCTTTTATTATAACTGGTTTTAGCACTTCAGTTGATGTTGGTAAGGTTGTTCTAGTAGTTCGGCTCATTAAGCGTTGATTTGGTGAGCCTAATTGTTCATTTCTTGGGGTATTTCTGAAGTTCAATAAAGCTAATTCTACGTCGCTACCGTCCATACTACATTTTCTTAACATGTTCTTTGCAATTTGAACGCTTCTTTCCGCTAACCCGTTTTCTCTCGAATGATAAGGGCTTGAGGTTTTGTGTTCAAATGGCCATATCCTTTTAAATTATCTGAATTCCTTGGACATGTATTGGGTTCCGTTATCAGTTTTCATACGATGTTAAGTTTTTTAAAGTCTACAAAACCGGAATAACTATCACTTATTGCTATATAATCATTGTTTTTAAATGTAAAAATGTCTGGCGCGACTATTTGCCATGGTAGTATTGGTTTTAATACTATCGGTTCTTTCACATTGCTTCTTTCGGTTTTTTGACACACTTTGCAATGATTGATGTACTCTTCTATGTCGTGCGAAAGACCTATCCAGTATATAACTTGTCTGGCTCTTTTTAAGCAACTTTGTATTAATACGGGAGATATACGAAAAAAATAGGTGATAGGTGGAACAAATTCCCACAAAGACGATGTTTGGTTTTTGTAGTTCTTTATTTGTATCTTTTTGGCATGTTAAAATTCTAGAAAAATCTGAATGTGCAAAATATGTTTTTTTGGCCGTTATCTTGAAAATATTCAAAAAAAATTTGAAATATTGTCACACTCAAAAAATAAATCTTACATTTTTATAAAAAATATTTTATAATTATTATAAATCCAGTATGTAAAAGCTCAAGTTAAATTGTAATAACGATTGTAAGGAAGTATAGAATTTCCATATTCGGTACATTCCATAAGGGCAGTGACCAGTGACATATCCGCTACCGACACAAGGCGTGTCAATTTGATAAGAAGGTGATGACCCCAAACGATCGATATCGGAAAATGTCGATCAACGGGGTCGATCGAGATAAGAGTAGGGATGTGGAAAGATTGATCAAAAATAATTAAAAGAATAATTAGTCTCGCGAATGAACCACTTAGGAACACCACGCAACAGCCCTCAGCTCCCAAGATGGTCAATCTTTCCATCCCTGAGATGATGATTGTAATTTTAGGGTAAGTGCTAGTTTAAGTTTGTACAGTTGATTTTATTTTATTTTAATACAGTTATTTTATAATATTTATTGGTTTTATTATGAGCTACACCACCAAACTGAGCTACCCCCAAGTGTGGTTAAGGGTAAACTACCCCCTTCACGCGACAATATTGTGTGTTGTATCAAATTACAGAATATTTCTTGCTGAAAAAGATAATATTATTGGATTTAAATATTAAAGATAAGTAACAAAATGGTGACCCAAATACTGAAAGCTCATGCAGTGTCGAAAATCAATCTTTTTGTAGTTATCTTGAAAAATATCATAAAAAATCGTGTGTTGTATCAAATTACCGAAATATTAATTATTGTCCACGACATCCCGAAGTAACATTGATGTAAGTGCAGATGACAGCAGTATGTGTCCTCTAACAGCTGTTAAATAAGCTTATGATATATGAATAAGCTTTACCTGTAAGCAAATGGGAAACTGTGTTTTCGCCTCTTCTATTCCAGATCCACATAACAGTTGATCAATAGTATCTTGATATGACATCAGTATATCGAAGCTATGAAGGCGATTTAATATGTTTGGGAATTCTTCGGGTTTACTGGAAACAACTTCCATAACCTTAATCCACAGGCTTTGATGAAATACTTCATTGAAGTTGACAATAGCTTGATTTCTGTTTTGATCAGTTTTGCTGCTGCTTCAATTAAACGATATTTTTCTAATTCAGGGTTTTCTAATTTCTTTTGCTTTTGGTAATTTAATAGAACATTAGTCACTGTTTGACCCATCATTTTTGGAAACAATACGTTATCAGAATTATGTTGTTTAAGCTTTTCCAGCATGTGATGATTACTATAATGGTTAATTATCAACTGATAAGAAATCTTACATTTTAGTAACCAGCTGCTAGATAGAAACCGGCTCATCACTACCTTGAAACCACCTATACATACTTCCAAAAAAGAATCATGTTTTTCTTTCTCTGCAGGACGACCAAGAGTTTTGCAACGTAATTCGTCTTGAGAATCATTTCGATATTTCTTAGGAATTGGGTCACCTTTTCGAAAATTTACGCTGCATGCTTGGTGATAAATCATAAATTATTTCTGGAGTTACACGCCTTCATAATATATTTTTGAAACATTACTGTACGGACCTGTTTAACGCCACATTTAACCCGTTTCTTACTGTCAGTAATAAAGTGACCACAAAATAAATCCGTCCGTAATACTCTACTGCAGCTGCCTAGTGCTTCATCATGAGTATGCAACTTCAATTTCACATTACTCTGAATATTATTGGGATTTGTCTACAGACTTCGACATGGACACTCCGGAGTTATCAGGCAATGGTTCAAATTCAAATTCAAAAATCTATATCTCGGAAACAGTTCGATAAAATATAAAAATGTATATGAACAAAAACGTAGAGAATGAAATTTACAAGAAAGAGATTCCTATTCATTTTTTTATTTCGTTGCACCGTTTCCGAGATATAGACGACAATATTTTTTGCATTTTGCAGAGTCATGTTTAAGTCACTCTCAGTCAGAAACGGCGTGACAAAATAGAAAAATGTGTAGAAACAAAATTGAAGGCAATGAAATTTTCAACAAAAAATGTCTAAAATGTTTTGCTGTGAAATCGATTTTAATATGACAAAAACGGATTCAAAATGGTCAATTTACATTGTTAACATAGGACTGCCCGAGTTCTTATGTGAGTCACTGTATGTAATTGTGTGAGTTTATTGTGTAGGGTATGTCACATTTGCAAGCATAAGTATGTATATGTTTGTCCAGAGTATGCAGTGAAAAGTATCATGTGCAAGCATGTACACACGGTATCTTTGTATAAAAGAAGAGTGCTTGCGGAATCTGTTTTAGGTGAAGAGGTAGAAAATGAAGAATCAGAATTTTAATATTGAAGAAACAAGTGAAGAGAAATTAAGGGTAGCTGTAAATGAATTCTTAGAAGAAAATTTTCGAGATTTAGGCAAGAAAGAAAATGTAGAAGAAAATATTATAGATGACGAAACCCATCAAAAGAATATAATTTTGAACGACTTTGTCAACAATGCTAAAACTTTGCATATTTCAGATATTAAGAAACTTACTACTTAATGGGCCTCGGATATTAGGGAATGCAGAGGAAATATTTCCACAAAAAGAAAAATGCAGAAGCAAACATATTAATTATCCTCAACCGCAAAAGAAGCAAAGAAAACAGTAGATACTATCCTTTTTATTTTATGTTTATATTTATATTTATTGTTTAATTATTTTTGGCATTATTTAATGTCGATTTCAGATGAGACTCTAAAAATTCCTACTCCGGCCTCCACGTGGCGAGTCTTTGTAATGCAATATAAATTCTCTGATGCCAAGTAAAAGGAACTCAAGTCTGAAAGTGGTTAAGTTCGTTTTCTACTGTAAATATTTTTTGTACTCCATACTTGAAACTTGATATAAAAATTTGAATATCCAGTTTAACTTCTTTAGCTTATTTTTATATTTCGTTTATTAATTTGGCACCAGGGAATTATTGTAGCTAACAGGAGAGGTTTGCTAAGAAGTAAAATAGTTACATTGCCAACAATTTAATAGTCCTCGTTGTGTCATTCATACACAAAAAACTATTTCAGATAGTGTAGTGAGTGGTTTAAAATTGTTTTCAATAGAAACTTTTAAAAAATGCAAATTAGTTCATGCTGCCAGAGCGTTACATAATTTACAATACAGTGAATTTCATCTACCAGATCAACCCTATCAATTAGAAGGGTATCACACGCAATGCTAAAGAAATTTTACTACAATCAAAAAAAAAAAAATTTGGAAACACCTAAAAGTAAAAAATGTAGATAATAGTATGTCAGAGAAAGATACAAGATCAAGTACAAAATTACCTATTAAAGAAAAGGGCTTATTTATCAGGGTTTGTATGTTTTGCGAAAAAGAATATTTATATCAGAAAAAAGCATGATTGATTCGAATAGTAACAATAAATTTTCAAAATAATAATATACAAACCTATGTTAAAATTTTAAACGATAAAAGAATGCACACTAAAATTACCGACACCGACTTGATAGCTTATCATGTTTTATGCAGGACGAAATATCAAAAATTAGCACAACAGACCGAGAAGCCTACTAGAAAACTTGGATTTTGGCAAGAAAATAGAAAAATCCACAGTGAAGCATTTCTACAATTATATCTTTTTATTCAAACTGAAATTGTTGAAAACCGGAAAGTTATGTATCTGAAAGATTCGCGTAGTTAAAATTTACAACTTTTAAATGAGGGGGGTCTGAATACAGACGAACTGGATCAAAATGTTTTTTTTTTGTCTTAGAAATTTATAAAAGCCATTCCTGATATCGAAGTGATAGAATTTAAAAGGAAAAAGCTACTTCTCAATAAAAGTATGCACGTCTCCAAAGCAGCAATCGCATTGTTGGCCAACGACTTTTCAGATGATATGGAGTTACGAAGGGTTGCTTGCCGTTTGAGAAAACTGATTTTAAACGTGGAAAGGAGAAAGCTTCCCGATGATTTAAAGGTTGAGCAGGCCCCTGCAGAGGATTTAATTTATAATGTTAATAATGGAAATGTTAAACCAAGCAAACATTTACTGCTTGGTTTAACCCTTAAAAGCTTAAGGGGCACCAAAAAATTATTAATATTTTAAATAAACTTAACCACTCCGTTAGTTACAGTATTGTTGAAGAATTAGAAACGGAATTGACGTACTCTAGTTTAGAAGAAGAAAATTTGCTGCCAAAAAATGTTACGTCATCAGAAAATATAGCTGTGGATTGGCATTCGATAATTATGATAGATATGTCAACACGTTGGATGGAAAAGGCACTCTTCATGACACAGTAGGAATATTTTATCAAGAAGCGGTGGCCAAAATTGATGTACCAGATACTGCAGACTTTTCTTTACTACCAGAAAAAGAAGACGCAAGTATGAAACTACCGAAACGACAATTGGTACCAAAAAATTTACAAGAAATGCAAAAACTCGAAAAATCATTTATTTTCACATGTTTTGTTGAAATCGGACATTCCTATGTGGGTAAGATCTATTAAAAAACAGCAGTTCGACTTGAACAACAAGGCAGAGGAGAAGGAACAGTACGGTTTGCCAAATGATTCGGATGACGAACAATACAATCTGCCCAGGGTATTACTTAAAATAAAATAATCTGTCGTGCCTATTAGGAAGAAAATGTGTTAGTGGATTACTAATTACTTCTCCACAGTTCAGGTGAACGTCTTCCAGCCAAGTTTTACGGGTAAAATTTATTATAGTTTAGTTTTATTAGTTAAAAATTTAACATCTCAAAAAAGAAAGTGTGAAACACACACATAAACTTATATATTTGTAAAAAGGTATATCCTTGCAATAGAACAAATTCTTATTGTCAACCGGTTTCGATGTTTATTTGATCATCTTCAGGACTAAGTGTCTATAAATTAGAACTTTTGTAAATTTTAAATCTTTGACATAATACTATCTTTTTCAGCTCTCTTGAAGATATAGTCTCCTTTTGACTAGATACATTTATTTCAAGAAGGTTAAGTTTTTTAATACCGTCTATCAAGTAAAATTTATCAGCCCCTTCAAAATATCATTGATTTCTACGATTACTTCATCATTTGTTTGAAAATCTTCTTCCAGCAAGCCATTTTTTCAAATTTGGATACAGGAAATAATCACAAGGTGCTAAATCTGAAGAATATGATGGACGAGGAAGTAATTCCTAGCGTAATTTACAATTTTTGCCATTAAAATTTTTGACGAATGAGCAGGTGCATTTGTTAGAAGTCTCAATTAAACCCAGATCAATATAAATTCTTTAATAAAGTAACACGTTAATTCTCATATCGTACATAAACTTATTGATTGACAACATAACAAAAAAACAAAATACACAACACATTTATTATTATATCAACCCAACACCCCTTCTCGATATGATAATTAAGTCAAACCAATTGACTCTCGAAATCTTGTCAACTTTTATGCAGTTAATGGTTTAGTTAAAAAATCTGCTATCATTTCAGTTGTTGGGCAGTATTGGAACGTAATTTTATTTTCCCTTTTTATTTCTGTTGCATAAAAATATTTTGTTTCAATGTGTTTGGTTCTATCTTTTACTCCTTCATTGTCCAATAACTTTAGGCAACTTTGGTTATCTTCAAAGATCTTAATTTGTTTTATATCTTCTTGCATTTCATTTAGTAACAGCTTTAACCACATGGCTTCTCGACAAGCTTCTGAAAGTGCTACTATTTCAGCTTCTGTTGATGATAGAGACACGCATTCTTGTTTTCTACTTCTCCATGAAATCAATCCATCACAAAATTCAAATAAATAACCACTATTTGATTTTCTATCTTCTTTATTTTCACCCCAATCTGCGTCAGCATAACCAATCAACATATCCTTATTTCTTTCGCCGTCATGATTTCCTAGTTTAATCTTCACATTAATTGTTCCTTTTAAATATTTATATCTAGCTATATATATCAGCTATATCCGGTCTTGTATTTACTGCTAAATATAACAATGCTCCAATAGCTTTTCTATAGTTATCTGAATTTGGTAATATATTATTTTCATTAATTGATTTTGATTTGTAATATCCTACATCTAATGGAATCTTTGACACTTTGGCATCTGTCATATTGAAATTATTTAGTAACTTCTCAATATACGTTAAAGTTTTCGTTATTTCTTGTTTTATCTTCATGTAATTCATTGGCTTTATCTTCCAATAAAAGTTCTACATGCGTTTCAATTTCCCGTTGTTGATTTTTGATATATACGTTACTTTCGTGAACATTTTCTATAAACTGGACATCTCTGCTAATGATTATCTTGTTGTTAGTTGTATTTAATAACCTGTATGCTTTACTGCCTTCTTCATATCCAACAAATATATACCTTTTAGCATTATCGTCCAATTTTCTTCTATTATGTTTAGGTACTAATGCATATACTTAATTACGTAATTTCAATTAAAACAAATGTTTTTAAAAATGAAATTTATTAATTAAAGTTACGACTATTCGGTTTAAATGCAAGCCAACAACTAACTTAAAAATACCAAAATATTTTAGATGGGTACGTTACTAAAGTGGTTTGTTTTGAACTCGATTTTCATTAACACTTATGAGTTAAGTTCGAGACGACCCTTACATGTGAAACCTTTTAAAACTTATTTTTATTCTTTTAACGTAAACAGAAATATTATCATACTTATAATTAATTACTACAACTAAGTGGTCCTTAGAGGTTCGTTAGACATAACTCCTCCCCCCTTAGGAAAGAACGTGCCGTTCTTACAAGTGTCCGGTGAAGCTTGGACACTGTGAATTTCTGATAATTCAAATTCTTCTTCTTTACCTTTCTTAACAACTAATGATTTAATTTTACTTCTAAAAATATACAATATGACAACAATAATACAGAAAATAATTATAATTGTTGTAATGAAATGCGTGACATGTATTACAGGGTGTATTTTGATGTGATGTTTCAAATTTCTTGCTTCTTCCTTTAGATTTTCCAAATCGTCCAGGTGGCTTAACTGTAAGTTTACAATTGCGCTAGCGGGGTAGTCTTGAATCGCTAACGGGTTATTAAAAGTAAAATTATTAAATGTGTTTACATAAATTTGATCGTCTATTATTATTTTACAATTGTTCTCGGATGAGATTAACGCATTATTTATAATTTCGAGATTATTAATTTTATCATTGCATTCTTCAAATACATTTAATTTAGTTTTACAAGAGGCTAGAATTTTTCCGTTTTTAAGTTGTGCATAAAGTTTATAATTATTATTAGCTAATGCATAAGTACAATTATTGTTATTGCGAGTAAATGAGCACTTGTTCACTTGAGGTTTATCTACACACACGATTGAATTTTCGATCCCTTGACACTTTTCATCGGTCCATACTTCTTTTGTAACACTTTGCAGATGGTACTTCGATGGCGGAATTAGCACCTTGTTTTGTAGATTAGGAATGGGATAAATTCTTGTGTATCGGTAAGTGGATGGATCCAGGATAGGGATCTTAAGTATACATGTAATAAAATCTCTTGTCGAAAACATTTGAAATTTTGAAAATTCTAAAATCTTGAAAATGTGAACGGTATCTAATTCGAGTAATTCTGATTTTTTATAAATTAGTTTTAAATGATTTATAATTTCAAAATTCCTCATCTGATATTATTTCCAAATTCGTGATTTCCGAAAAAGCTAATGAGATTGTTCTTTCAATACTTTGGAGAATATTTAGTAATTTTAGGCTGATGTAATTGTTATACTCTATTATTAACTGAGTATCGACAGAATTACTTATTTTATTTATTGCATTAAATGATGAATTCAAATTATTTTGAATTGTTTCGAGATCTTTAGCATAACGGTTTGTTATGTGATGTGCAAATGAACTATACTCGTTTATTTGTTTAACTAATTTTTCTTGATTATTGTACAATAAATCTAAATTTTTATTAACGTCTGCTAAGTCTTGATTGTCCGGGTTACCGGTAATAAATTTAATAGCGGTTCCTAAAAAGTTAATAAGTCCACGTTTGTTACGTGTGTTACGATATTTAAATTTTGATAGTTGTTTTTCAATTGAATTGCAATTATCTGTTAGCACGTTAACTAATTGTTGCGTAAGCGGATTTGACTTGGTCGTTTTTGACTGTAAATTAGTAGTAGTGTTTAATAACTTGAAATAACTTAATTCTAGATCACTAATATTAAAGTAAAAATAAAACTTATGATAATGACCGAGGAGCTTTGCTGGACCTAGGTCTTCAGGAAAGTATCCGTTCGTATCAATGTTGTCTACCAGAAGGGCCTGGCCTTGGCTGGTCAGTTCCATTATCCTGTAACGGAAATTTCTTTTTAAGCCTTTTTAATTTTCTTACGTGTATATTTGCCTGTCGTTTAGACTTATCTCGTATTCCAATTATTTTATTTTTATTAATTGACGTTACATTTACTTTATCATAATAAGGGTCCGTTTTTCTAATTCTTTGCCGTGTGAAATATACTGTGGGTTCACTAATTTCGACTGTGGGTTCTTTATTTTTATTACGATTTTCCAGATTGCTTTTACCTTTTTCAAGTTGTTTTTGGTATAATTGTTCATAGAATGGTAATAATTCGTCTTTTCTTTTTTCATTGTAAATTTCATAAACCGTTTTACTTAGGTCTAATTCGTGTGCGTTTAAGTTTTCATAAGGGCCATATAATAAAGTGAAAGGGGTATAACCGGTCGCGGAATGGATTGATTGATTATAAATTAATACGGCTGAAATCATTAAATGTTGAGGACTTTCATTCGGATCTTGTTCTTTAATTATTCTGAGCTTTTCTAGAATAGTAGAATGCACTCGTTCTATAGGTGAATTAGAGCTGCTATTGTAATTTGTTGTAAAATGTAATTCTATTTTAAATAATTCGCAATATTCTTGAAAAACTTTGTTTTTGAATTCTTTACCTTCGTCGCAAACAATTTTCTTTGGATAGCCGTGATGAGAAAAGTAATGACGTAATTTGTTTAATATTGTTATACCGGTGATATCTATTACAAAATAAGCTTGAGTGTAACGCGAAAATAAGTCGATTATAGTTATAAATTTATTACTTTCGAAACTGAATGTATCTATGTGTATAACTTCAAAAGGTCTTTTTGATAGTAAAGGTCCCGAAAATTGAATCTTATAAGGATTTCTTTCGTATTTACTAGTAAGACAAGTTTCGCATTCATTTATAAATTTATTTATTTTAGTTTTCATGTCGGGCCAATAATATCTTAATTTTAAATGATTATAGGTTTCGGTGATGCCGTTATGGTTTATTGAATGATATTGTTCTATTGCTTCAT
This sequence comes from Cantharis lateralis, assembly GCA_963170105.1. Classification (NCBI taxonomy): domain Eukaryota; kingdom Metazoa; phylum Arthropoda; class Insecta; order Coleoptera; family Cantharidae; genus Cantharis; species Cantharis lateralis. The sequence goes on from OY720626.1 coordinate 10,124,693, forward strand.
CTTGTTGATCTAGTTTTTCCAGATCTTTCGCTAAAATATTACATTTTGTGAATTTTACCTGGTCATTAAATAGATTTTGAGTTATTTTTATAAATTTTGGTTCTATATCGTTATCTTTAAAATAAATTCCGTATAAACTTCCAGGGTTAACAATATCTTTTAACATTTGCGCGAGATTTTGTAATTCATTACCTCTTCTAATAGTGACTATATAGTTATTTTTAGCAAAAATTCTTTTATTATCTACGTTATATTGGTCTCCTAATTGTAGGATGATACGATTTGCAAATTGATTTACAGGTTTATCAGAAATGGGCATAGTAAACACGGGGTTTTCGTGTGACGTATGTCTAGTATTATTTGATTCATTATCTTGGTTATTATTATCGTTAGCATTAATTGATTCGTTATTTTTGTCAAGGGTTTTTATTATGTCGTCAAGATCGTCTAATGGCAATTCTAATTCATCGCCGACATTAGGTGTCACTGAGATTAAATCTAAATTTTCGTCTGAAGTTTCATTTACGTTGATTTCTATGCGCGATAATGCATCTGCTACTTGATTTTCTTTACCTTTTCTATACTGAATTTTGTAATCGTATTCTTCTAATTTTAAACGCCATTTAACAAGGCGAGAATTTGCGTCTTTAATAGAAAAAAGCCAGACCAGCGGTTTGTGGTCAGTTTCAATAATAAATTGTTTTCCGTAAATAAATGGTCTAAAATGCTTTGTCGTTTCGACGATTGCTAATAATTCGCGCTCGATTGTTGAATAATTTCTTTCGGCACTGTTTAAAGTTCTTGAATAAAATGCAATAGGTTTATTGTTTTGGGATAACACACCTCCGATAGCTGTGTTAGAAGCGTCAGTTGTGACGTGAAAGATTTTTTCAAAATCTGGATAAGCCAGTATAGGAGCATTTGTCATTAATTCTTTGCATTTCTGAAATGCTTGCAAATAATCGGGATTGCTTGTTTCGATTTTTGCTCCTTTTTTTAAACATTTAGTGAAGGGTTGTACGATCTTTGCAAAATTTTAAATGAACTTTCTATAATATTCTATTAAACCAAGAAATGACCTAATTTCTTTAATGGTCTTAGGAAGAGGATAATTTTGTACAGCTACAATTTTTTGGGGATTAGGTTTTATACCTTCTGGTGTAATTATATGACCAAGGAAAGCGACTTCCTTGCGCAAAAACTCGCATTTGTCGAGTTGTACTTTCAGATTGTACTGTCGGATTTTATTAAAAATTTGTTTAAGGTGAACTAAGTGTTCGTGGAGGGACTTCGAATAAACTACTATGTCGTCCATGTAGACAAAACAAAACTTATGAAGAAATTCGCGTAAAACATTATCCATCACTCGCTGAAACGTACTAGGGGCGTTTTTCAATCCAAATGGCATGCGGACATATTCCCAATGGCCGTTATTTACTGAGAAAGCGGTTTTCTCGATTGAATCAACGTCCATTTCGATTTGGTGAAAACCCTGTGCGAGATCTAAGGTAGAAAAATAATTACATTTTCCTAGATTATCCAGAATTTCATCAATTCTGGGAATGGGATATTTTTCTAAGATAGTTTTTTCATTTAATTTTCTGTAATCTATCACTAAGCGAAATTTCTTTTTTCCACTATCGTCAATTTTTTTTGGTACAATCCAAACTGGTGAGCTATACGGTGAAATACTCGGTTTTATTATTTTATCATCTAATAGTTTACTTATTTGATTTTGAATTTCTGTTTTTAAGGATGTATAGGAGATACAATCGGTGACAAAAGTATGTAAAAATTAAAATATCACGAATATTTACCTTTTGTGTATTTTAAGACATTTTTTGAATGTCATAAATTATAATCAAAGTTATAAAATGTATCATGAAATGCTTTTTCCTTTTAAAATCGCATTATTTTACTGAAATGACAAAAATTTTATTATATCAAGAATAATTTTGCGAGTGACTGTACCTGGCAGTCCAACCTCACAAATTAAATTTTTTTTAAATAAAATTTGATAATTGTTATTGCAAGATGGATAAAAACCTAAAGAATTATGATATTTATAATTCCCCTAAATTTTAAACATATTTTAGGCCCTTTTAACGTCGCTATCTATTAAAAACTAATGAGAATAGCAAAAATTGTATGGAGTTATAATTAATTTCTCAGGAACGGTGTAGTAAACTGTAATTAAATTTTGCTAAAATTTTCTTCTATTTACCAACAATAACTATAAAAAGTTTGAAAAAAATCAGACCTTTTTTTCTGTATGTTTTAAGCTATTTTATTCGATAAAATGTTGTTTTTCTTATGAAAAATAAAATGGTTTTTACTTTACAAGCTTTCCTTAAGATTTTACTTAAAATTTTTTTAAGAAAAGTATTTTACTCTTTACACCTTGTGATTTTCCCTAATAGCCGACTCCCGAGGAAAACCATACATGTGATTTTAACGAATCTTAAGAAAATAAGAAGTGTTAAATTAAAACTGCAAGAACTACTAAACAGTGTAGTGAATTGATTTAAAAAATTTTTCACTAAACCATAAAGTCACTGAGGATATGAGTACCAATTTTCATCGATATTAGACCTTTTTTAATTTTATTTATTTGTCTCCTATACATCCTTAAGTGATAAGGGTATCTAAACGATTTACAAAAAACTGGTTCGTTATCTACTGTTCTAATTTTATGCTTAATGGCATTGGTAAAAGTTAAATTCTGCTTTTCGTTGTAGAAAATATCTTTGTATTTTCTACACAAACCTAAAATTTCTGCTTTTTCTTCCAAGTTAAGATGTTCCGTACGTATGAGGTTTCCAATATTTAAATTAGAAAAATGATTTGTGGGGTTTTTTATTTCTACATTTGTTATTGGTTCTACTTCTATTTGCTGATTAAAATTAATGTCTATTTTCACTTCTTTTTCTACGGGTACATCACAAAAACCGTTCTTTGCAAAAGCAATGGACTCGGGGATGCAAAATTGCTTAAAATTAATTTCAGGTATAAGGACATCGCCTTCATCGATATTTACTGGAATCTTAATATGAGTTTTAACCGTTTGCTTAAATGGTTTAAAATTGTTCTGGTTTAGTTCCAGATAAAATGGAATTTTGTAATTTCCTATCTCTAATGTTTTATTATAATAATTTATATTTGCGCCTAATTTACACAAATCTTCGCTTCCTAATAAAGCATCAAATCTGTCATGCCAATTAATCACATGAAAATCAATTGCGTTATTTATTCCGAATTCTTTTAAAATGGGGTAAGATATATTCTCATCGTTAGAAACCGTTTGATTCATACTTTTAATTAAAAAGTGTTTTTTAAATGCAAAATTTTTAAAGTTATTGTGTGCGATTTTTGAATTCATAATGGAGTTCGACGCTCCGCTATCAAGCAGTATTTTTAAATTTAAACTAGGGATGGTAATAAATGGTAATTTAGGTCTACTACTTAATACGTTTAAGTCGACGCTGATTGTTCCGAGGCTTGTATTGGAAAATTTACGGCGGGTACGTCTATGTCTTCAAAGTATTCTTGATTTTCTGATTGCATTTGATCGGGTTCTTCTACTATATTATACAATTCTTCTGATATAAAATTGCTTGAACCGTTTTTTTGAAAATGATTATGAGACGCGTTTGGTTGATTTCGAGAAGGATTAAACGTATTTCTCGTTGATATTGACATAGGTGTAGGCTTTGGTTCAGGTTTTCTTCCGAATACTTGAGAATTTGTGAAAAATTTATTTTGAACAGGTCTAGTTTGGTAATTAACTGGACCACGCGGGAATCCATTTTGGTTATAATTATTGTTATTATTATTAAATCTATATCCTTGATTCTGATTAAATGATCGAAAATTTGAAAACTGATCATTATTAGATTGAGGTGTAAACCGCGGCGTATATGAGTACGATTTTTGATTAATATTTTTATGCGTATTGTTATTATTATATTTTACCGGAGCTTTATTACGCATGAAGTTTAAAAATTCTACTTGTTGTTTATAATTGTCATAATTTCTTAATTGTAGCATGCAATTTCAATTGAATTTACATTTTGATTTGATATGTGAGTTCGATATGGTTCTAATAAACCTGCCTTAAATGTATCTAACGCACTTTTATTATGTAAACTAATTTTATATGATTTGAGTCCTTCATTTTGTTCCCTAATTGTAACGTGTTCTAATAACAATTGCAATTTATTTTTGATTCTTTCGTAATAAGAATCGTACGTTTCATTTACTAATTGATAACAAGTATTAAGATCAGTTGATAACAAAGTTTCATTTCTTTGATCTCCGAAACGATCCAATAGTGAATTTTTTAATTTTTCCCAGGTGGAACAATCTGATGTAACTAAAGTATATCTGGCGATACCAGTTAACTTGGAGCAACAAGTTTCAAAAAGTAAATTATTTAATGAACTAGCTTCAATTGGAATTTTGTATGCCCTAATGAATTTTTCGCATTGTAATATAAAATATGATAAATTTTTACTACCTCCTTCATATTGAGGAATGGTCTCTTTAGCTAATTTAATTTCTGCAAAATTAACAGACATTTCGAATTGGTTAATTTTGTTTAATTGACTTAAAATAATTTCACTAATTTCTAAATTTAAACCTGAATTATTCGAATTATTTTCTTCGATTTTTATAGGTGATCTATCGCGATTTATACTCATTGAGATTTTAATACAATTTTACAAAAATTGAGGTAAAGGAAAATGATAAACAGTACTTACAAAACTAAGGTTGCCAATAACATGTTGAATGTCTAGCAGGTGGATTGCTGGTGGTGTAGTTTCCGGGTTGCTCTACGAGTGAGGTCCGTCTGCGGTAGAAGTCTCTCGGTTGTAGGTACCAATGGATCTTGCACCAATTTGCACAATTTAAACGTTGCACTTTTATTATTTTACCCAATTAGGATTTAATAATCGCCAATTCTTCGATAGAATTGTTTGGGTATCCTACCGACTGCGCCAATTACGTAATTTCAATTAAAACAAATGTTTTTAAAAATGAAATTTATTAATTAAAGTTACAACTATTCGGTTTAAATGCAAGCCAACAACTAACTTAAAAATACCAAAATATTTTAGATGGGTACGTTACTAAAGTGGTTTGTTTTGAACTCGATTTTCATTAACACTTATGAGTTAAGTTCGAGACGACCCTTACATGTGAAACCTTTTAAAACTTATTTTTATTCTTTTAACGTAAACAGAAATATTATCATACTTATAATTAATTACTACAACTAATGCCCGGTTTCACAAAAGAGGTTTAAAATTCAATCTAGGATTATAATATTCAAACAATATAGCAACAATGCATTTTAATTGTTGTAACTATGGTTATAATTTTAATCGTAGTTTAAATTTTAAGATACCTTTATGAAACCCACCATAAGTGGTCCTTAGAGGTTCGTTAGACATAACTATATGTCAAACTTCCAAAGATTCTAATATGACTGAGATCTGGGTTTATTCCAAACCACAACTTATATGGTAAATTTCCACAATTTCCTTTTGTCGGAAGTCGGTTTTGCAAGTAGTTTGCTGTAGTAATAGCTTCCCCCCAATACTTATTTTCCAATTTTGCATCAATTAACATACAACGAGTCATTTCAATTAAATATCTGTTTTTCCTTTCAGCAACCCCGTTTTGTTGTGGGGAATAAGGGGCAGTTAATTGAAGTTTTATGCCTTCATCCTTTAAAAATTGAATTACTTCCTTTCCCACAAATTCTCCACCTCTATCGGTTCTCAATGTCATTGGTTTTCTGTTAAATTTGTTAAAAACTGTATTTACATATTCTTTGATTTTTCTGAACACATCGCATTTCTTCTCCAATAAAAATATTTCACAATAGCGGCTAAAATCATCGATCATAGTTAAAATGTATCTTTTATATCCTGGAGTTACTGTTTGCATAGGACCTACCACATCAGCATGCACTAATTCTAAAATTCTCGATGTTTTCGGTTCAGATTCTTTCGGAAATGGCAATCTAGCCATTTTTCCTCTTATACAACAGTCGCATGTAAAAATTTCGTTACAGTCCATTAACTTTATCCCACAAATTTCTTTCTCAAGCATTTTCTTAACGCTTATAGGATCCCTGTGACCAAATCTTCTATGCCAACTGTGTATGCATGAAGTTCTTTCTTTATTCAATGTCAAATTAGCTATCTCCGGCATTTGAACTTTATACCGGGTGTTGACTCGAATAGCCGAACATAGGGAATTAACACGTAAAAACTTATTTATGCAAATTCCTGCTTCCCAAATTATTTTAGAGAAAAAATGAAAGACACAAAAAGAATGCAGAAATATAAACTACGTATGATAAAAGCATTACATTTCATGTAATCTTTACTTATAGGGTCAAAAAATGCTTTTAAAATTGTTAAAATTTTCATTTATCGGACTGGCCATGTAAGTTTCCAAGGTAATTATTTCGAAATTAAATTGAATTTATTTCATGACCAGTCTGAAAAATGAAAATTTTAACAATTCTAAAAGAATTTTGGACCCTTTAAGTAGAAACTAGATGAAATTTGAAGATAAAAGTCCAAAATTCTTTTAACATTGTTAAAATTTTCATTTGTCAGACTGGTCATGAAATAAATTCAATTTAATTTTAAAATAATTACCTTGGAAACTTACATGGCCAGTCTGATAAATGAAAATTTTAACAATTTTAAAAGCACTTTTTGACCCTATAAGTAAAGATTACTTGAAATCTAATGCTTTTATCATACGTAGTTTATATTTCTGCATTCTTTTTGTGTCTTTCATTTTTTCTCTAAAATAATTTGGGAAGCAGGAATTTGCATAAATAAGTTTTTACGTGTTAATTCCCTATGTTCGGCTATTCGAGTCAACACCCGGTATAAATTTCCTTCAAGTTTTGCAATTGCAAAAACTTGATTATTTTTCATGACTTTACATTTACCATATATCCTTTTGCGTAGCTAATAATTTGGTGAAAAAATTCTTATTGTTAGACATGTGGCTTGTACAACCAGAATCCATATACCAATCTTCTTTATTATAATTTTCTTCTAAAATTTTAAAACATATGCCCGATTCATTGGTTTTTGCTTGAATATTTTCATCATCTTCATTGTTATCTTGAACATTATTAGCTCGATGTTTTCTTCCGTTTTGCCATGTTTTCTTATTATAATAACAGTCACGTTTCAAATGTCCTTCTCTGTTGCACACAAAACATGTCATATTTTCCCTTTTGAAATTCTTGTTCTTGATTTTTAACACTTTTTCTTCTCCCGCCATTTGTCCTAGATTTTCTTCTCTTCTTCTATATTCATTTATTAACTTTTCTTTAACCATTCTAATGTTAAATCATTTTCTTCGCGGCCTTCCAATGCAGTTACTAATGTATTATAACTATCCGGTAAACTACCCAATAAAAATGCAACCACTAAGTTTTCGCCTAATTTTTCTCCCAAATTTCTTAATTTGTATATCAATTCTAATATATTCGTTAAATGTTGCTCCATATTTCCATTTTCACCCATAGTAGTTCTGCATAGTCTTTTTAATAAATGTACTTTACTAGTTAGCGTCGATTTTTCAAAGTAATTCTTTAAACTTTCCCAAGCATCTTTTACTGTACTTGTATCTCTTATATGTATGATTTGATTATCTTCAATCATTAAGCCAATTGTTGCCCTTGCTTTCCCGTCATGCTTCCTCCAATCCATTGTAACCGGATTTGGCTTTTCATCTGCGATGACGTACCATAAATCTTCCTTTATTAGCAACAATTCCATTTTGTACTTCCAAATTTGATAATTTGTTCCATTAAGTTTTACAACGCTGTACTTTGTATTATCTGTCATTTTAAAATTGATATTTTATTTAAAAAAAAAATTCTTTTAATTCCTTTTAAACTAATCAATATCAAAATATATTATGTCGAATGAGGTAATAAGGCCCATAACCTGTTAGAAGTCTCAATTAAACCCAGATCAATATAAATTCTTTAATAAAGTAACACGTTAATTGATGAACACGATGAGGGCTTGAATTTTAAAAAACATTTCAAATATGTGATGAAGAAAATGTCCCAAAAAGTATTCTTCCTGAGACGTATCTCTGACAGTCTGTGCGTGTCTACAAAAGTTTTGCTGTATAAATCACTGATAATTCCTCATGTTAGTTTTTGCTCGGCGATATTTTTGAATGCAAACTGTGAGAAAACTAAACAATTACAGAAAATACAAAATAAAGCAATGAGAATTATCATGCAATGCAATAGATTTACGCCGATAAAAGATATGCTGGGAGCTTTGAATGTGATGAGCGTATACCAGCAATAAGATACAGGGCGTTGGATTTTATCTTCAAAGTTAGAAATGGGATCGCTCCAAAATATTTGATTGATAAGCTGAAGTGTGTGAATGAAGTGCACACTTATAATACAAGGCATAGAGACGATTTTTACGTGGTAGTAGCGGCATCATCGCGAACGCATGGTTCCTTGTTCTGTATGGGATTACTGTTATATAATGGTTTACCGGTTGCAATAAAGGAGTGCACTAATTATAGAACTTTCAAAAGTGAACTAGCGGTGCATGTTAAAGAGAAGATGAAAATTGTTTAGTTTGATTTGTATGTTGTTTTATTTTTAAATTTGAGATGTACAATAGCGCTTTTTTTTTGGCTAAATAAACCTATTATTATTATTATTATGTTAATTCTCATACATAAACTTATTGATTGACAACATAACAAAAAACAAAATACACAACACACTTATTATTATATCAATCCAACAGCATTATCATGACGAAAAAGCACTCTTTTCTTTTGAAAATGTGGTCGATTTTATCATTAAGTCGATCCAGTAATGGTGTATATTATAGTCCTGTTATCATTTTTCCTTTTTCCAAGTAATAAATAAATATTATACCCATGAATCTCAAAACACAGTTGCTATAATCTTCCCAGCTGATGGCACTGTTTTCATCTTCTTTGGAGCACTTCCACCGGCTTCTACCCATTGTTTAGACTGTTCCTTGGTTTCTGGTGTATAATGATGAATCCATGTTTCATCAACCGTAATAAATCGACGTAGAAATTCACTTAGATTACCTTGAAACAATTTGCTCATTTGATCATCAGTTAACGAACGCGGCACCCATCTTGCTGATAGCTTTCTCAGGTTTAAACGTTCATGTCATGGATTTTATCGAAGTTTTCTTAAGTAGTGACTTCACTTGGTGTACTTGCACGCTCAACATCTTTTGTGCTGGTATAACTACAACGAGATTTCGTAAACCACATAATTTTAATCTATGGTACGGAGTCCGGGTAATATTTATCCAACTTTGTTTTTGTTTCTGCAATTGTTTTTCCACGCAAAAAATAGTGTCTTATTAATACACAAAATTCACTTTTTTCCATATTTACGAACAATTTACAAGTTGCGTTATTAAAAACGTTCTCCCAACAAAATTAATTGACATAATTGTTTGAAATTTTACATGTAGACCAGTAGCAGACTGAAGCTCAAATGTATTTTTATTTTTGAATTTGTGACTCTATCTATTTGATTTTTACCGGACTTATTGAACTCCCCTCGTACTACATACATGTAAATTTCAGCTGGTAAATTTCAACATTGCGTAATTAATAATGTATATATTGTCATGTTTCATTTTAAATTAGCATCTTTAGGTATAAATAATTTTTTTAAAAACGGAGTAAATTCGGTTTCATATTTTTTTGATGATATAATTAAGTAAAATTAGAAAGCACAGCTAAGGAAATTTTGAGTTCATGAATATGAAAGATGTTTTTGGTCCAAGATCTTGGAATGAAAAGACAAATGCCAATATTTATCAATGAAGTCGATGAGTATTCAATCAGTTTTTAATTTTTTTTTAAATAAAGTGTTTTTAAATCAACAAAAGTGATTGCGAATGCATTACGGCGAATTTGCATTCCCACCAAAGTTGGGTGGGAGAATTAAAAGTTTTCTAAGTCATAAAAATCAAGGAGGGAGAAGAATTTGGTGAAATAATTCATTCTGGGCAAGGCCGTCATTTCGTCAAGTTCGAAAATTTAAGAGCCCAGAGTCAAAAATTTAAATAAATTAAATTTTAATTGTAATTGATAAATACAATTAAAATATTTAACTTACCTGGAGATTAGAAATTCAGAGTAGGAGTGCTTGTGCAAAATATTTCTACAGAAAGAAGAATCAAAAATTTATTCACGACCAAACATTATTATCAACAAGTAACGCAGCAGATGACCCAAAATGATGAAAACAAACAACAACAAACAAATGAAAACTTCAAACGTATAAAGGGTGAGAACATTTAAAAAATGCACGAACGATTAAATTTTCGTAAATTAAACCACCATAAATTTGATTTATTAAAAATTTGTATTTATTGCCATCAAAATTGCAACTTTGTCTAGGTGGTTGAAAGAATTACTAAATTTTAAATAAGACCAAAATTGCAATAAGACGGAATTGATTTATTTGGTAAACCGATGTAATACGGATGATGATCAAAAACATCGAAATTTAAAATTTAAATGCTACATGAAATTTATTTAGCTGTGTATTTGTAAAATTAAATTTTGTTTGACTTCCGATTAAATTATAAAATTAGAAATTGACAAAATTTGCTTTAATTATTCAACATCAAAATAAGTTAAAGGAATCTCAAGCTCATAACAAAAGGGATGGATGTTCAAAAAAGGTAATTAATTAGGTTTTCTTTCGGCGTAAAAACTATTTTACGCATTTGGACATCGCATTTATTTGGTGCCGAAACCAGGGAAATAAAATTATTGAAAATTACATCGCATTTATTTGGTGCCGAAACCAGGGAATTAAAATTATTGAAAATTACATCGCAATATGGTACTGAGGACGGCTAATAAGCCATATAAACATGGTATGTTTCACCCGTTACTTAATTATGCAACACTTTTTATAATACTAAGTAATTATGAAAATTAATTTTTCGAGGCCACCATTAAATTTCAATTACAAATTTTTATTACATAAAATTTGCACTCGTAGTTGGGAATAAAAATTATTTAATTTCTTGTCCTACATTTATTAAACTTTTAAAAGATGCTAGTCGAAGTGGTTATAACAATAACATTAATATTGATAGCATTAAGAATAATTACGAAACTAACACTTGGAATATGTCAGAGTTCGGTTTGTTTAATTGGAAAAACTGCGTTAATCACCGGTGGAAATTCTGGTTAGCAAACATTAAGGTAATGTCCCAAATTCTGGCACGGACCTATATTCTCACTATTTTTTGGTGCTAAAACTAGGGACATTCGTCTTAAGTTTTTTATTTTTACGAGTAATTTTAAGTGTCATTTTTTTCAGGTATTGGGTATGAAACGGCCTTGCAATTGGCAGCACGTGGATGTCGTGTAATTATTGCCGACAAAAACAATTGCGATGAATCAAAAGAAAATATTATAAATAAAACTAACAATAAAAATATTGTAGCGAAACAATTCGATTTAGCTTCTTTAAGTTCCGTAAGAAACTTAGCAAAAGATATAATCAAAAATGAAAAACGATTGGATATTTTGATAAACAATGCAGGCACATTGGGACTTGATTCTAGTTATACACCTGATGGTTTACATTTAGAAATGCAAATTAATCATTTTGGATCATTTTTATTAACTCACTTACTTACTGGTGAACACTTTTTTCCTTTCATTCAAATTGGCACAAAATATTATAATTTATTATCACAAGTTACGAATTCTAAAATTTATAAATTTTAGTTTTTAAAATATTCGGCGCCGATTTTAAATTCTCAAGTATTTTTATTTTTTTAGATTTGTTAAAAGCCTCTTCGCCTAGCAGGATTATATTTGTTAGCTCAATCTGTACTCATTTTTCGAATTTAAAAGCAGAAGAGTTAAATTCTCCACCAACAGAAACTGTTATATTATCTGCCAAATTAATGGACTACTGTAACACAAAGCTATGTAATATAATAACAGCTCGAGGGTTTGCCGAGAAATTGAAAGGAACCGGAGTTACATCAAACTCGCTTTACCCTGGTCTGGTGCTGACTCCATTATTGTTAACTTACAATCAAAATTCGTGCACAAGTTATATGGGAAGCTTTCTATGGAGTTTCGCTTTTGGGATTTTCAAAATGTACTGTAAGGTAAAAATTTACAATTTTTTTTTAAGTGCGCCGTTTGAATGACATCGTTTTAGAGTCCATTTGAAGGAGCCCAAACGACCGTACACTTGGCCATAGCCAAAGAGGTCGAAAATATTACAGGGAAATTTTTTATGGATTGTAAAACAGTTTCAACCCCTCTTCGGGCTCAAAATATCAACTTTTCAAATCAAATTTGGAAATTAAGTGAAAATTATGTAAAATTATGCGATCATGAAAAATTATGAAAAAAGTAAGCTGGGCTCCAATTAAACTACCTATTAACTGGGCTAATAGTGACATTATTTTTTTTTACAAATAATAAGTAGGAAGTAGGTAATTTAAATAATATAAAAGGTTTTATTTTTACCGAGATTCTCATGCTAATTTGTTTCCTTTCCACTACTTTGACGTAAGTCTGCCGTACATTCTTAAGGTTGTTAAGGAGATGGGTGGGGGTGAGCTGTGATGGGGACTCTGTCGACTGCCAACTTCAAATAAACAAAATTTTAATAATTAAAATTAATGAAAATATGTTTTTTTATTGAAAATACATAGTTTTTAATAATTTAGTTCTAAATTTTATTCATTTAAAGAGTTTTGGTAAGTTAAAAACTTTTGTACACAATTATTAAGAATAAAAATTTTATTTTCTCAGAAACTAAAAACAGGAGTATTTTTAAATTTGGTACACTTATTTGTAAGACTTTCATAAATTTTTAAACGTAACCTTGACATTTTTTATCTCGATAACTAAAAACAGGATGAAGTTCAACCTTTGCCAGAATTTATTATGCAAATAATATACTGTAAAAGTTTCAAAAACCACCTAACGGTGGCTAATACCAGCTAATACTTTATTAATTAGTCCAGTGTTTCCCAAATGTCTCAAAATTGTGGATCTCCAAAATTAGACACTACTAACATGGGAACCCCCAGGCACAGTTTCGTTACAAATATAAAAAATAAAGCAACTATTGAATTTTTTAAATATGTAATTATTGTAATTAATAATTATTAAAAACTTATGATTCTTAAAACTTCAGAAAAACTTTATTGTTAACGTGTTTTTGCCTATTCGCCTATTTTTTTCTTTTTATGTAGTGGGTTCGCGGACACTATTTGGGAAACACTGAGTTAGTCATGCCTTTTTGTTACTGCTTTTGACATTTGTTGTATTAGTTCAAGCGTGTTATTATTTGTGCTTTTGAGGTTATATTTATTTGAAAATCACTGCTATGTTATCAAAAGCAGCAAGTTTGTTTTCCCGTCGTTATCACGCATTCAAGAAAGCCAACAACACAGTCAAGCAACATTTTCAAAAAAAATTAGATACAAGTAATCCATTGGAAACGTTAATCGAGAAACATAAAGACAAGTTGGTATATAATAGTATCGTTGCAAGTCGTGTTCCCAGTTTTCTTAAACGTAAGGAGTTAGAAGAACAAAGCAAAAATTTTGATGAAATTGTACGTTCCCACGAACCCTTACCGGTTTTTTTGAAATACTGCGAATCGAAAAACAAACATCAAAAAGAGGTTCATGAAGTAAAAAACAGTGAATTTCAAGTTACACATTTTCCATTTAGTGACGATAACGTTCCTTCGGTTAGCTTACAACGTGATGCTGCACTGCGAGATGAGAAAACTGAAAATATTGCTGATGTTACCGAAAAAGAAATTAAAGCTAAACAGGAGGCTTACAAAAACTTGGATGTTGGTACATGGATGAGTGAATACGAAAATTTTGATGATTCAGAAGTGACAGAAGTTGATAAATGGAAAATAAATTATGGTACTCCTGATCCAAACTCTGAAACCAGTAATGTACCTTGTGGTGGCTGTGGTGCTCTGCTTCACTGTCGGGTAAATATTTGAGAAACTCGATAGGATAAATAAATGAAAGTGTGGTTCTTAAATTTTAGGATACTTCTATTCCTGGTTACTTACCATCGGAAATTTTTAAAAACAGTTTTAAATCGGCTGGAGAAAGCTTGAAATCAATCGTTTGTCAACGATGTCACTTTTTGAATAATTTCAATCTGGCACTGCAAGTGCGCGTATCTTCTCAAGATTATCCTCAAGTTTTGGAATCAATTCGAACGAAGAAGGCTTTAGTTATTCTTATGGTAGATTTATTAGATTTTCCTGGTTCTGTATGGCCCAAAATGGGAGAATTAATTGGTAAGTCTTGACAAATTTTATAAATTAAACTTAACGATTTAACTTTTAGGTTTGAAGAAACCAATAATTATAGTGGGCAACAAAGTTGATTTAATTCCAGCAGGTCCGGGTACATATTTAAAAAATATCCTAGAACAACTGAGGGAGAAAACGATGGAAAGAATGACGGATGACTCTTCGAGCATTAACATCAAAGGCGTTTGTTTGATTTCGGCAAAAAGTGGTTACGGTGTCGAAGAGCTTATAAACAAAATTCATAATGTATGGGGGTACTCCGGTGATATTTATTTGGTGGGATGCACAAATGTGGGCAAGTCAACACTTTTTAACTGTTTGTTACAATCAGATTTGTGTAAAGTGCAAGCCGTTGATTTGGTTCAAAGGGCAACTACGAGTGTGTGGCCTGGTACCACTTTAAATTTGCTAAAATTTCCAATTCTCAGACCCTCAGGTAACATAAACCTTTTAGTTTGGCTTTTAGTAGGCTTACTTTTGTACTGTTTTAGGTTGGCGTTTGTATGCACGAACTAAACGACTCATTGAGATGCGAAAGCTGAGATACCAAGAGAGGAAGTTGATGAAATTTAGTGGTTCTAAGAACACTACGTCAATTTTAGATTTGGTAAATAGAACGTTTACGCCTGACAAATCACTAAATCATAGTCAAAAATCTGACTTGTTTGTATCAAATGAAAGGGAGTCTGATCCTGCAAGAATTGGCATAGACGAAAGTGATCCTTTGTATATACGTAGCAAGTGGTGTTACGATACACCTGGTGTTGTTCAACCTGATCAGGTACGTTACATGCATTCAATTATTTATTATTATATTAATTTTTCACTTACGCAATTGTTGGCATTATTCGTCCCGATAATAATCATCTATAAATTTTTATCATTTTTTTTTTGAAGGGACAACCCTAAATTTAACAGGCATTAATCTGTACCTGTACACCCTGTATAAATTTAAAAAAATTCAATGATTTGTTTTATACAGATTATCCACTTGCTGACAACGGAAGAACTCATGTTGACTCTACCGAAAGATGTAATTAGGCCCAGAACTTTCAATATACGACTTGGTCAAACTTTATTCCTTGCTGGTATCGCAAGATTAGATTATTTAGAAGGTCCCCCTTCAACACTGTAAGTAATCTTCTGTTTTATTTTGCAAGTTAACAATCGTTTTACTTATATTTTAGAATCACTGTCTTTTCTTCAAAAAAGCTTCCAATCACAATGTGCAATACGATTGATGCCAACCAACTCTACGAAGAACTCCTTGGTACAGATTTACTTCGAGTGCCTGCCGGCACCAAAGAACGTTTAAGTCAATGGCCCAGTTTAAAATCAGAAACTTTAACTTTATCTGCAAATCAAACAAAAACAGCTTTTGCGGATATTGTCTTATCAAGTGCAGGGTGGATTTCAGTAACTTCTCAACTGATTTCCGATTTTAGTTTTAAAGCATGGACGCCCGAATCACGAGGGATTTTTATAAGGAAAGCATTGTTACCCTATGCTGCGTATACTAGAGGCCTCAAAATGTCTAAAAGTCCGGCGTACGCAAACAACAAACCTTTCAATTTCAAGTGGTAGTGAAAGTGACAGTAAATTTTTAGGTTAAGTTTTAAGGTTAGAATTTTGTGATCGTTGCTTTGATAAGTTTTGGTATCAAAATGCAACAATTTTAATCGTGATAATAAATCGATATTTGTGTACCGTATCATTTACAAATAAAAGAATATTAGTTTTTACAATTCACTTGCGTAATTTTTAATCTTTTAATTTAGGTTTTAATCTACTAATGCAGGAAAATTATTGATTATTTTAAAAAAAGAACTTGAAATGATGTCGAATTTCTTGAAAAGTGTTCACGTTTCTTACTAGAACACAAGGAAATCACTCCAACAGGAGAAATTTAACAAATTTTACGTGGCACCCCCAACATCGTTGAAAATGTCGATTAAAAACGAAATTCTTTTAAACAAATACGTGAAAATATTCTTCGTTGTGGCCGGTTACTGGTGAGTATTGCATTTTACCACATTGCACCGCAAGATCAGTGTATTTGCAAAATTATTTAGGTTATGTGGCAATAAAATTGCGCGAAATTTAAATTGAATTTTTTAGGGTGGTTTCCATTTCGACCGTTTTTGTGAATAAAATTCTGTTGAGTCAAATCGAATTAGATGCGCCCATGTTTATTGCATTTTTCCAAACCGTCACGTCGGCATTAATTTGTTTTTCCACAATTGTGTTGGGTAAAGTTTTCCCGCAGTGGTTCCATTTTGCCGATACGAACGTGTTTAAAGGGGAAACCATAAATAATGTAAGAAGCAAGTTCTTTTATAATGATTATTATTAGGTGTAGTAAATACATTCCATTTAAATGATTTGCTGTCGGTGTCAAAAGTTTAAACTTAAGGGGAAACACTGGCACTAATATTATGTTTTTTAGTGATAAAATAGTTCGATGTCACAAATTATGACAAATGTCAACCAGCGGTGGAACAATGTTGAGGAGTATTCTGGCACAGAAAACTTGTATTGGGCTCCCAAGTTAAATAAGTGATTTAAAATTCGCCCCGGGCATTTTTTGTGTAAAAATTGGGCTATTTTGTGTAAGAACTTTGGTATTTATTATGGGATTTTTGAGTTCATGATGCCCTCCTTCTGAACACAATTACAGAAAATTTAAAATTGTGATTTTAAATTACAAAATCTTAAATTGACCATTTCCTGCACATCTTATACCCTAAATAAGCCATATCAAAATTAAAGTGGATGAAATTATGTGTAAAAATGTAAAAAAAATTATTGTTCTAGTCTATCTAGTTTCTAATACATAGCCCTTCGTAAATCCCCATTTTTATCGATTTATACCCAAAACACCGTTTTCAGTTTTCGATATAGAATTGAGAGATTAATTCGAATTTAAAAATTTTCGTTGTACTATAATTATTGTACAAATTTTTTATTAATTTATTTATTTAATCCATCGAAAAGATACGTTGACAGTTTTGAGATAGTGCTGATAATGAAGTACTTGTAATATAATCCTTAGGATATCTTTTGCCATTTTTTATATTTTTAGAATTTCAAGGAAATGCTCTCAATTCTCAATGGTTAAAAAATTTTCTATCTCACCAGCCATTCTGTTTGGACTAATTCCTTTTTCGGAGGAGTTTTTTATATATAAATTAAAAAGTGAATACCCACTTTCTTAAAACTTTTCTTCATCAAATTAATTTCATTTTGATGTTCTTACATTAACTGTGTACATATTTTAAATTGACAGTAAATTGATTTATTCGTTAGCAAACTTTTATGCTGCAACTTAATTTTTTGACTGGTTTGCCTAATTAAAAACTATATTAAAAGTGCTGCCTTTGTTTCGAAAATTACTTTTGGGTTGATAATTATTTTATATTTTAGGTACTCCCCACCTCTCTTGTATTTACCGCCACCATAGCTTTAAATAATTTTTGCCTCAAAAACGTCTCGGTGGCATTTTATTACGTTGGACGGTCTTTGACCACCATTTTTAACGTTATTTTTACTTACTTAATTTTACACGAAAAAACATCCAGAGGATGTATATTCTTTTGTTTTGTTATCATTTTTGGATTCTATTTGGGCGTGGATCAAGAAAGTTTAGCAGGTAAGCGAATGTAAAATAATGTGCGCCCCCTTTTTTCCACACTGAAAAAACAGTTCATCATTATTGTATCGATGAAAGATTTATAGTATTAATGAAAAACTTTTTGAAGTTATGAATTGTTCATCGATACGAAACTGATAACTTTTTTCGTCTATACGATAAACCATTTTTTATTTCAATGCACAATCGGGAACTATTAATAAAACTACATAGTGTCATTCGTTTGTCTTCGTGTGAGCTTCCATTCTCTTTGTTGATACCGTTATTTTAATTGAAAAAAATTCAAAGCTGGATTTCATTTTGTAATGCTTTCAGGTAGCTTATCAGTGACTGGCACAATATTTGGAGTATTGGCATCGCTGGCGTTATCATTGTATTCAATTTTCACGAAAAGAGTCCTACCAAAATTGGATCAGAACGTTTGGTTGTTATCGTACTACAACAACGTCTACTCCAGCATGTTATTTATGCCCCTCATGTGCTTGAATGGAGAATTTTCCGAAGTGTGGAATTACGTAAACCTCGATAAATTCAGCTTCTGGTTCATTATGTTGATCGGTGGAATTTGTGGTTTTGTAATCGGCGTTTTCACTGCACTCCAAATCAAGGTTAGTTAAATTTGCCAAAAAATTGTTTACTTAAAAATTGCTTACAGTATACTTCTGCCTTGACACACAATATTTCTGGAACCGCAAAAGCTTGTGCCCAAACTGTACTGGCAACTTATTGGTTTCACGAAATTAAGTCAGTGCTTTGGTGGATGTCCAATCTAATCGTACTACTAGGCAGTGCGGGTTATGCAAGAGTGAAGCAATTGGAAATGGAAAAAAGACACAGGGGAACCCCAATTTTACAAAAAATTTAAAGTAATGTGAAATTTATTAAATAAGTTTCATTATTTAGTTGTTAATGTTTCGAAGAGAAGATTTTAAATTAAAGAACAAAAATTTTTGTAGTTAATTTATTGAAAACTACATGCATAGCACAATAATTATTATTGTACAAATAAAATACATAAAATTAACATACTCTGAAGACATTTTGTGAATAGTGAATATCAAAACTTTTTTCTAGGCTCTTACAATAAAAAATAGTAACCATTATCCATAAAAATAACCTGAAAATTATAGCACATGATTAAAAAAATTGATTATATTCACTTCTATTTTCAACAAAAGCTTGTCCTACTACTAGCCCTTTTTGCATTAAGACGGCCTTTGTCAACTGATAAATGTCTACATCGTTTCATAAAAAACTTAAGTTATATACAAATAGAATATTTGATGTTATAAAATTATACAAATAAAACAAACGTGCACCTTAACAAACAACAAAACACTTTAAAATTACAATTTTGAAATAGAATAGAAAAATTCCTACCAATTGCTTCCATTATACACATAAATATCAACCAAAAAGCTAAATCAATCTGTTTTGAACTACCCTCCCTAAATTTGTTCTGTGACAAAATATTTTGATGATTTAACGCCCACCTCTTCGCACTTGTAACCAGCCATCTTCAGAATCTGCTTGTGGTTCCCGAGCTAATATAAAAATTTACATATAAGTAAAATAAACCCGAGATTAAAAATTAAATAAAAAATACTTACGTTTCTCACTTCTAGTGGAAGAGCGGGTCTCGTCACGTTTATCGCCGCGACGATCGTCAACACGTCTTGGTGCGACATCATCTTTTCTAACACCAACGTCCTTGCGCCAATCGCCAGCTTCTTTACTTCTAGGCGTACTACGTCGTACATCATCATCGCCACCTTTATTAGCTCGCCATCCATTTTCTCTACCCCTATCATCACGGCGTCTATCACGATCATCTCGTCTTTCTGGATCGTCACGCCGATCATCTCGTCTTTCGCGGTCGCCACCGCGTTCGTCCCGCTTATCTCGATCATCTTGTCTGTAACGATCCCCATCTTTTCGATCTATATTATCACGACTATCGTAATCTTTACGATCTCGACTATCATAATCTTTACGATCTCGACTATCATAATCTTTACGATCACGTTTGTCGCGTTCATCTCGATAACGATCGCGATCCTTATCACCGCCGTAGCGATCAAATCCACGTTCTCCATAACGATCGTCCTTAATACGTTCACGATCTTCACGAGGATAACGATCGCGATCTTCGCGAGGATAACGATCACGATCTTCGCGAGGGTAGCGGTCACGACC
Organism: Cantharis lateralis; assembly: GCA_963170105.1. Lineage (NCBI taxonomy): Eukaryota > Metazoa > Arthropoda > Insecta > Coleoptera > Cantharidae > Cantharis > Cantharis lateralis. The sequence continues at coordinate 10,144,951 of OY720626.1, forward strand.
ACCTTGATCGCGACGCTCTTTATCTTTATCTTCACGCCATGAAGAAGGGGGTTGAGACTCCCGAAGTCGAACTAAAACAAAAAAAATAATAGTAGGAACTAAGCAAAATAAAAAGACACTTGCTTGGTGGTCTCCACGGTTCTGTCGCTTTTTTGGGTTCTTCCGCCTTTTCTGCAAGAGCACCGCCTTTCCTCCACGAATCACTTTCGCCCGCACCCCGTTTTGGCGCTTCCAACGATCTCCCCTCGTTTTTAGACCTCCAAGCACTTGCGCCTTCTTTGGTCGAGGTTTTCGCTCGATGCTCTTCTCGTTCTTCCTGCAACCTCCTTTCAATTTCCTCTTCTTTTTGTCTCTGTTTAGCTGCCGATCTTTCCAATTTTTCTTGCTCTTCGCGCATCCTACTTTCTCTTTCTTCTTTCTCTATTTTTTCGCGTTCTTCGCGCTCCTTCCTCTCGATCTCTTCGAGCAGTTGCCTCTCCTCTTCTTGGCGCCTCAATTCTTCAGCTCTCTTAAGTTCTTCTTCTTCTTGTTTTTCTCTTATAAAATTAGCGCGCCTCTCTTCGATACGCAGCTTCCTACGCTCAGCTAAACGTTTCTTACGCTCGCCAGCCAACAATTTTTCAAATTCTTTCAATTTATCTTCATAAACAATATTTCTGTCTTTCAACAATTTTTCCAAAAATATCATCTTTTCTGGTTTCATATGCAGAAGACGACCTTGATGACCTACGGCCAATTCGCGTTCTGTGATGGCATCTCTGATACGTTCCTCTTCTTCTTGCTTCCAAAACGCCTCGTCTTGAAGCTCACGTTCCTTCAAATGAGCCACAAGTAATGGAATTTCTTCTATTCGTTTGGCACGCTCCAAATAATCTACCTTCTTTTCTTGTGATTTCAATTTCGCCTGTAGTTCGCGCCGTTCTTTTTGCAACTCTTCAGCTTCACGTGCTGCAATTTGATCCGCGTCCATTTTTTTGATATCGTCTTCATCTAATTTCTTCAATATCTTCTGACCGTGACTAGTTTGTGAAATTTGTTGCATTTTTTCCTTCAGATGGCGATCCTTTATTTGTTGAATTTCGTTGAGAGCGCGTTTTCTTTCGCGTTCCAGTCGTTCTTGCTCCAAACGTTTTTGTTCGGCCAAAACTTGTAGGCGCTGTACTTCCTCAAGTCGACGTTGTTCTTCTTCCTCACGAACCGTATTTAAGTGTTCAATATATTCTTTACGGTCTTCAATTATCTTGTGACGTTGTAAAATGAGTTGGTGTTCGTGGACTTTTGTTTCGTGGTAATTATTTACCATTGAGTTTCTCTGCTTCTCGCGCTCGGCCTTCTTTTTGTTTGGATTTACAACGTGCATGGCTTGATGTAGCACGATTGACATGTTGACTAGTTGGTTACGAATTTGCTCGCTGGGCATCGATTGCAAGGTAGGCCCCTCTGGTTTGTCTTCACGTTGACTTTCGCTCAAGTCAATACCAAAATGAATGCACTGTTTACCGTGATTGATACTAATTTGCATGTCATTATGTCTTACGCAATCCACCAGAAGACGTTCCATGCGAAATCTTGTTGCAAATTTGGACAGTTCTAGAAGTCTCGAAAACGCAATAGTTTGATAAACCTGCGCAATCTGACGTATCAAACGTACAAGAGTCACGTCTTGAAGAGCTGGAATGTATTGTAAAAGCAGTAATTGCTCCTCGTTTTCTAACGATTCAATAACATTTTGTACCCGTCCACACAGTAACAAAGGATTAAAATCAACTTCCAACCAATTATACAGGTCTTGCAGTTGGGGTATGGCTAAATTTATAACGTTAAATCGTGTGATATCTCTCAGTAAACTGCTACGTGTCGGAGGTTGCAATAAGCCTAACAGAACTGCCAATCGCTGGGCTTTCTCTAAAGGTGACTTATCAGTTTCTATAAATCGGTCAAATTCGGGGTGAGCAGAAGGCAGAGGAATCGACAAAGTGGCGATTAAAACGCGGCAGGCCATTCTGTAAGCATAAAATTTGAATTTTATTATAATTCAAAAAAAGAAGAGGATAAAACAAGAACAGAAAGGAAAAAAATGGATGAAAAAATAATAAATTAAAACGTTGGGTGAAAAAACAGCATTAAATGCTTAAAATAACTTGAAGAATATTTGTTGAATTCAAGTTAATTAAGTGATCGTTTTATTACATTTTAACACCCTTTTTAAAGTAGGGATTATGATGCTGTTTTTCCACCCAAGAAAAAGAACATATTAACAAAAATGTACAAAAAAATTTGTCATAATTAAAGTAATGATTTTATCTGAACAAAAATGGATAGTTAAATACACAATTTTTAACGCCACTATTATATCAATAATACTGTTAATTTACATTAGTTGTTCACATGATAAGCTGCGCTAATTTGTCCAAGAAAAATACGGAAAAATAGTAGCTTTAGAGTGACCTAAATAAAATTTTTTAAATTCTCACATAAAAAAGAAGACAAACTCTGGTAAATCCCTGTCCTTTTATAACATCTAGCAACATAATCAACCAATTAGTCTACAATTTGACTTTCAGGAACAGATATTAAGATGTAGTTTGTGCTTTGCGGTGAGTTTCAAGCGGTGTCGAGTAGTTCGTGACCTAATGAAAAATAAATCTTACAATGAATAGAATTATTATACTCAATATTAATAATAGTGGTAGATTAATAATTTACACTGTGACGAGCTGAGCAAGCCAGATGAATTATTAGGCATATTCAGGGACGTTCGGTAACTTAGCACGTCAACTTTAGATATAATCATTATAAACTCAAAGCACAACATAAAGAAGACGGTCCTAATTGTCCTGAAGAGTAAACTATTTTGCCTATGCAACAGCTTGATTGTCCAGCAACTAATCACAAAAGCCTTGATGCAAGAAGAACGGGGAAACAACGAAACAAGACCAATAAATAAAAACTATCCAACGAAAGGAATTCTAAAGAAAATAAGTTGAGGAAAAAACTAAGAAGTTCTACAACTAATTCCGAAGCTGTTCCACCATGAATTTTAGCAAGATTCGCTCTTACGCATAGGTATGTGGAGTGAAATTTGACATAGTTCGTTGGCACCAAAATTAAAAAAAGGTGGGTGATATTTTGATTTATAGAGAATTTTCAAATTATCAAAATAAGATTGAAAAATAAATTTATAAAAATTAATATTATTTAAGGGAAACTATCCCGCCTGTGACTTCTACAAGTTCTTATCAAAATCAATAAATTATCATTGTTATCTTATTGTTTACAAAAGAAAACCATTATGTAACTACACGATATTGATGTCTTCATCTGTTGTGATAAACTGAGTTGAACGCAATAAAGAGATTTTTCAATATTATAAATTATGTACCAATTTTAACCAAGTATTACTAACTTGCTATCATTCAGTTTCTATCATTATAACAGTCGGTGAAAAGCTCTGCAAATTTTATATTACAAAACTCTCTCCCGAACCGTGAACTGGATCCACATTTGTTTTGGTTAGGAAAAGAGAACTGTCTTTCTATTAGTTAAGAAAAGCGGTGTATTTTATTAAACGGAATTCAAAAAACTTTGTGCATTTTTGGTTTTAGATCTTTTTTGCTTCCTTTTAATTTATCATCAAAGTGAACTTGCAGGGTAGCAGAACAACGTTTACCGTGGCCAATGCCGATAGAGAAAACTAGCTCAACTTTTGTAATATTGAAAATGAAGAAAACTAATGAAAACTTGCACTCACTTTAAGATTCACGTACCTTTGCAATTCTTCCTGTGTGATGTTTTTCTTCATTTCTTTAGAAAGTTGGAAGAGCTTAAACAACGCGGCAGCATGAAACAGATAATTTCCTGCTTTCCAAAACACCATAGCCAACTTTTGATAATAATTTGCCATAGTTTTAGGAACAGGCATTTTTTTCGACATATTCATCAAACCGTGAATGTCTTCTATAGCTTTGTAAGCTTCCTGTTAACAAAAACATGCTCTTTTAAAACCCTAACTTAATTTAGTCTGTTTTACCTGCCACAATTCCATCTGGATAGCAGAATCTAACTGATAGAGACGAGTTTCCAAGTTTAACTGTTGAGTTTCGAGTTTAGAAATGGAAACGTTAGCCACTTGAGCAGGTAATTTACAAATATCTTCTAAGTGTTTGCGTAATTTATCACATAATTTTCGAAATTCCGTTTTTCGATTGTACTTGAGACAGAATTGGAAGGCCATTCGTGCAATATCATGATACAAATTTTCAACATGAGCATTTGTCCGTAACAATTCCAAACATTGACAATAAGACTCCCACAGAAATTTAACCCAAGGCGTTAAAATTGTACGGTCTGAACGATCTTGAGCATCTTCTCCTGATACAGCACTCAAAAGGATGCTCTCCGGGGTAGCCAAGTTATCGAGATCGTCAATATCGACTACAGCTTGAGCCGACTGAAGTCTAGCATTTTCGGTTCTCTCTTCGGCCATACGTAAGTAACTACGAATGACGGTCTCTAAAGAACCAACATTTACAGACTGAAACATGTTTCTGTACTGAAATAGCCCCTCTTTGGCAATGTGCGACTTTTTGAGTTCGACACATAAATCCAAATACTTGAACATGATGGGTTCGAGAACCGATTCGGACCAATTGTAAGCCCATTTTTTGTTACGAAAGACTTCTTGTAACGTATCCAAGGCTCGGGACGACTTTCCGACTTCGATAAATTCTAGTCAAAAAAGAGAGAATGTTATTTAAAGCACAATGATAACGTGATAGTGAATGATAATCCATATGTGAGGTTACCCACTCACCGTTTGCTCGCTTGAGTGCATTTTCAGGACGCTGCCCGTATCGAGCCATTTTTGCCAATTACGTGAACACTATAATCACATCGACCAGTTCACTGTATGCTTTACAAAAATAAAGAGTGTACCTTTCTTACCGAAATGTTACAAACACTTCGGTAATACGGTAGCAATATGGTTGACGTTTTTCGTTGACAGATGACAACAGTGAAAACAGGAAATTACGTAACGTTTTTAAATATTATTTTTTATAAGATACTTTGGTTTTCCTAAAATCAGATGAAATTATTACATTCACAAAGTTTATTTTTGGCATTTTTAAAAATAAATATCAACATGGGCGTCTCTAAAGGGAATCCAGAAGTTTAAAAGTCATCCTTGACAGTTGTAACAACTTTAAAATTGCACAGCAACGTAATTAGGTCAGAACCTGCCGAGGGCGCAAAAATTTTACTGATGAAAATTTTGATTATTTAAGTTTTTAACAAGTAATTAACTTATGCAAAATTCTAAGGTTTATTTTAGTTTTAAGAGTTTTGAAAAGTTTAAAACCCTCCCCGGGAAAAATCATTAAATATTGGAATTAATTATTTAATTTTTGTTTTTTGTCTGCGCCGTGAATGGCTATCGGTATATCGCAGATTATTGCCCTAGGGTATAAAAATACACTTTTTACTCTAGGGTGAAAAAGTGGCACTTTCCGAATGCAAATCTCGGTCAAAAAATGACACTTTACTGACTTCACTATGTGTCGTTTTACGACAAAATTTTGTTTTATTAAAATCATTATGTATGTATTAATGTTTATCATACAAAATTTAAAGCAAACGTTTTTTTTTTAATAAAATTATAATCCTGCCCCGATCGGCTTAGGTCGGCTGTAAATGTTACGATAAATTTCTTATGAATTTTTCAAAAGAAAAAATACAATTAAGGTATTGGTACTACAGGAAAGGGGGGGGCTGAGAACCGGGCATGGGGGCACCAGTATTCCAGTAATTGTACGAAATATACTACGAGCCGCCGCTGTTCTGTAAAAATAACAACAGCATAAATTTGCAATGATTGCTTTGTACTAATTATCCAAATATTATAATTTTGTTTTAAATACACATTTTTTTAATCTTTGTTTTCCGGTAGATATAATAATAATAATATGTGATAAGCTAGTAAAATAAAAATAATAAGAAATTATTTACGTCCAAGCCAGCTAAAGTTTCAGGAGTTCTAAAATAATTATATGGAGAAGCATCTATTGACTTTTTCAACTAAAAAAAAACTTTCAGATAATTATTAAAAGTTCTTTTAGAAGACATTATGAGTTCATTCATGAAAAGATAATATTTAGTTTTAAAAAAAATTATTGAACTTAAAAAATTGAAAAAGTCATGCTTTGGGCTTGAGAAGCCCAAAGAATAATTACCAAAGAGAAATAATTAAATTACAATTTTATTGTAATTGCGGGTTTATAATTACAGGATTAAACAGCTCGGCCGTTCCCTGTCGTCCCCCACAGAAGTGCCGCTCAGGGAATTACCCCCACGCTACGCTACTGGACCTTTTTACTTAAAATTTGTTCATCGGGGCTTTCCCTGAAACATCAGTATTATAGTGATTTTTTAAAGAGCGATTGTTCATCTACAAATTAAATTATAATTATTTCCCATCCAGAATTAACGAATTTCTTAATTAAATTTAGAAAAGAAATGTTAAAAATTCCAAGTTTAATTTTTTGTATTTCTTGCAACCCTGTATCTTTTAAACGAAACTTCTTGGAAAAAAACTATCGGCTGTCGGCCCAATACGGATATAAAATTTAACGAGGCTGCAACTTTAAACAATTAAAAGTGAGCGAAAAAATAATTAAAAAATAACTGTAGGGCGTACTAACGCACAATTTAAAATTTTGCATAACCCTATATAATACTCGTCATTATTTTTCGAACTACTTTCTAATTTTAACTTTTAATAGTGGCACCACTGTTTAATTCGAACCCCCATTTTCCCCTACATTTGCCACAATTCTATTATCTACTGCAATTTTGCCAACATACGCGTGTCTGTATTTTATGATTAATAAACAGATATTTCTTGTTAAAGCTTTTTGATATAGTAAATGTTAATTGTTGTTCACGTAGTTAATAAAATATGGCACGATACGGGCAAAGGCCTGAAAATGCTCTGCAACGAGCGAACGGTAAGCTCATAACCTCACTTTTTGTTCCTGCATGACATAATTTATTTCGCTTTTACTAGAATTCATCGACGTTGGAAAACCGGAGAGGGCTTTAGAAACTTTACAAGAAGTGTTTCGTAGTAAAAAATGGGTTTACAGTTCGTCGGAGTCGGTTTTAGAACCGATTATGTTCAAATATTTAGAACTATGTGTGGATCTCAAAAAGACTCACATCGCGAAGGAGGGCCTGTTTCAGTACCGAAATATGTTTCAATCTGTAAATGTCGGTTCTCTAGAGACCGTTATTCGAACTTATTTGCATATGGCTGAAGAGCGAACAGAAAACGCTCGGTTACAATCAACTCAAGCTGTGATCGATATTGACGACCTTGATAATTTAGCCACTCCAGAAAGCATCCTTCTTAGTGCCGTATCAGGCGAAGACGCACAGGACCGATCTGATCGTACCATTTTAATACCTTGGGTTAAGTTTTTATGGGAATCTTACTGCCAATGTTTGGAATTATTACGGACCAATGCCTATGTAGAACATTTGTACCACGACATTGCTCGTATGACTTTCCAATTCTGTTTACGATACAATCGCAAAACAGAATTTCGCAAATTGTGCGATAAATTACGTAAACATCTGGCCGATATCAGCAAATTGCCTGTTCAAGCCTCCAACGTTTCCATGTCAAAACCCGAAACTCAACAACTTAACTTGGAGACACGGCTTTATCAATTAGATTCTGCTATTCAAATTGAATTGTGGCAAGAAGCCCACAGGGCGATAGAAGATATTCACGGATTGATGAGTATTTCAAAGAGGGTGCCGTTGTCCAAAACAATGGCAAATTACTACCAGAAATTGGCGATGGTTTTCTGGAAAATGGGTAACCATCTGTTTCATGCTGCTGCTTTATTCAAACATTTCCAACTATTGAAAGAAATGAAGAAAAACATCACACATGAAGAATTGCAAAGGTAATTTTTATAAGCATTATATTTATAAGTAGGAAACGGTATCATCCAGTTCTTTTTTTTTTATGAAAAAATTAGGTGAATGCTTTTGCGAATTCTATTATTAATTCCACTTAATTTCTTTCAGGATTGCTTCACGCGTTTTAATTGCGACTTTATCCATCCCCCTACCTTCTGCACATCCAGAATTTGATCGATTTGTTGAGTCGGACAAAACACCTCTAGAGAAAGCTCAAGGTTTAGCAGTTCTATTAGGCTTGCCACACCCTCCCACTCGTATTGGTTTACTAAACGATCTAACTCGTTTAAATGTCATCAGTTTAGCGACTCCACAATTGCAAGACCTCTACAACTGGTTGGAAGTTGAATTTGATCCTCTGTTATTATGCAGTCGTGTACAAGGCCTTATCAAGTCGTTGGAAATCGAAGAAAACAATCTTTTGCTGCAATACATTCCATCTTTGCAGGATGTGACATTGGTGCACTTAATTTGTCAAATAGCACAAGTTTACCAAACGATCGAGTTTTCGAAGCTTCTTGAATTATCTAAATTTGCTACACAATTTCGTATTGAACGTTTGATAGTTGATTGTGTTAGACACAATGACATGCAAATTCGAATCAATCATTGCCAAAAGTTTATTTCTTTTGGAATCGATTTAAGTGAAAGTCAAAGAGAAGACACCCCGAAAGGACCAAACTTACAGTCCATGCCTAGTGAACAAATTCGTAATCAACTTGTTAATATGTCCACTGTCTTACACCGGGCTATTAGCATTGTTTATCCTGCCAACAAAAAGGACAAGCTTCAACAGCTAAGAGTTGGTTTGGTCAAACATTACCACGACACGAAGGCTCACCAACGTGAACTGATTTTGAAACGTCATCAAATAATTGAAGACCGAAAAGAATACATCGAACATTTAAATACCGTTCGAGAAGAAGAGGAGCAACGAGTGCTTGTCGAGACCCAACGTCAACAAGCCTTAGCTGAACAAAAACGTTTAGAAGAGGAGCGCCTTGAACGCGAACGCAAACGCGCCCTCAGTGAGATTCAACAAATCAAGGACCGTCAAGTGAAGGAGAAAATTCAGCAAATTTCACAAACGACCCACGGTCAAAAGATTTTAAAAAAATTGGATGAAGATGATATAAAGAAAATGGATGCCGATCAGATCGCCGCACGCGAAGCCGAAGAGCTACAAAAAGAACGCCGCGAACTGCAGGCTAAGTTGAAGTCACAAGAGAAGAGAGTTGACTATTTGGAGAGGGCCAAGCGTTTGGAAGAAATTCCTCTTCTCGAAGCTCATGTGAAGGAACGTGAAAATCAAGACGAATCGTTCTGGAATCAACAAGAGGAGGAGCGCATCAAGAACGCTATAGAGGAACGTAAATCTATGGTCATTCATCAAGAGCGCTTGTCTCACATGAAATTTGAGAAAGAAACTTTCCTTAATAAGCTATTCAAAGATAGAAATGTTGTTTATGAAGATAAGTTGAAAGATTTTGATACACTTTTTGAGGCTGAGCGTAAAAAACGTTTGGAAGAGCGTCGCAAGCTAAGAATGGAAGAAAAACGCGAGAAATGGATTAAAGACAAACAGGAAGAAGAACAACGGAAAATCGAGGAGGAATTGAGACGGGAAGAAGAAGAGATGGAACGTATCAAAGAAATCGAGCGTAAGGAACAGGAGGAACGCGAAAGAATTGAAAAAGAAGAACGAGAGAAGAGGAGACTCGAGGAAAATGAGCGATTCGAACGCACTGCTGCTAAACAGAGGCTAAAGGACCAAGAGATTGAGAAAAGATTGGAAGAAGAACGCGAAGCTGCTAAACAAAAGAGTGGAAGTAGAGATGGATGGAGATCCTTGGATAGTTCAAAACGAGGTGGCGATGAAAGCGATTCCTGGAGAAGAGGCAGTGCTGGTGTTTCTGCAGCCAAGACGGAAGAACCTAAGAAGGCGGCGGAACCATGGAGACCTAGTAAGTGGTTTTTTAAAACAAACTATGTATTTCGGTTATTTTCAATGTTTTTATTTTCAACACCCACGTTTCTTTTATATTTATATTATTAATTTCGATTCTTTGAATTACTTTGAAAATATAGTTAAATCAAAAATTTGAACAGCGGTAAATTTTAGATGGAATTCGGAATATTTTGGAGTAATTTATTGTATTTTGCTTAAATTATTTTAATTTTCTTATTTTATTTTCTTATTTTCTTACTTTATTCAATAACTACCTACAATAATGTTTTTAAATAATTTTTAGGTCGATTACGAGAAGCTCAACCATCTTCTTCATGGCGCGACGATCATCGACGTGATCCAACTAAATCCGATGATCCACGCGATCCAGGTAGAAGCGAACTAACTAGGACTGATGATCGACGTAGTGATCGATACAGGCAAGAAGATCGTAATGGAAGAGAAAATCGTGATGATCGCGATAAGCGAGATGGCTACGAAAATCGCGATAGACGCGGCGACGATCGCGATAGACGCGGCGAAGATCGCGAGAAGCGCGGCGAAGATCGCGAGAGACGCGGCGAAGATCGCGATAGACGCGGCGACGATCGCGATAGACGTGGCGAAGATCGCGATAGACGTGGTGAAGATCGCGATAGACGTGGCGAAGATCGTGATAGACGTGGCGACGATAAACGTGATATTCGCCGAGATGATCGACGGGAGCTTCGTCGCGATGATGATAGGAACAGAGATAATGTATGGCGAAGCAAGGGTCCAGATGACGATGTACGTAGGAGCGGTCCCCCTAGAAGCAAAGAAGCGGGTGATTGGAGAAGAAACGGCAGTGAGGCTGTACCAAGGCGAGAAGATAAACGGGAAGTCAAGCGTCCTCCCCCTCCTGTGAAGATGGAGAAACGTAAGTATTTTTGATATTTCTTTTCGTTGACTCGAAAGATTTTTATTTACTAATAATTTTGATGTTAGCTCGCTCACAAGATGAAGCTGAAGACGGCTGGTTGCAAGTTGCAAGAAGAGGTGGTCGTTAATCAACTAAGATCCCAGTTTTGTCACCAAGTATTAGGGGGTGGACAATTTTTTACAGAAACATTTTAAAAAACATTGTAGATTTAATTTTTGAAATCTTTTTAGTTTATCCAAAAAATTAATTTCAAAATTGTATTTTTAACTCTGAAAATTGGAAAAATTAATTTAATTTTTTTATTTGTTCACAATTACACAAACTTGAGGTTATATTTTTTATTACTTTTTGTGAAATAAATTCGGATGATTGTTCTGAAAAATTTTGTTTTTGTTTTTTCAATACCTTTGATGAACATAATATTGCAGGCAGGTTTCAAAAATGAAAGTCATTTTTCTAACAATTTTTTGATTATTTGCAGGTAATTTTTATGGATAGTGACTTCAGTGCTGATACCTTTCTTCAGTATTTTTTATCCTAGGTATGTATTGTATTTAATATGCCTTATGTATGCAGTAATCATTAAATTAGTTACTACAATGAGTTTTTAATTGAGCTGACATAGCAGTGGCGTAACAACAATTTTAAAGCAAAAAGTAATTTTTCATCTCAAAGTTGAATTGGTATCAAATGTCTTAATGAGACTTTCTATTCTTAATGTGAGAGCTTGAGCATTTCCAAAAATCTTGGAAGTCTTGTTTCTGACTGACAGCTTTTTGAATTGCTATGGCAATGCATAGCTTAACCGAAAATAGATGCTTGAACTCCATCATTCAACTTTGCATTTTTCCAATTTTTTGTATTTATTGTTAGATATTTTTTTGTTCTAAAAATTTGAAATAAACAAATTTTCCTATTTCCTATTTTGATAAGAAAATAATTGAGAGTGTAAACCCAGGTAGCACGCAATATTGACGCAATATTGGTCGGTCATACTTTAAATATTGGTGCAATATTTAGAGCAATATAGCACAATATACTAATGAGAACATTTTGCAATGTTGCCACAATATTGCTAGCAATATTTAAGCAATATTGTCTTAAATGTTGGGGCCATATCGCGTCCAATATAGGTGCAATATCGATGTCAATATAGCGCAATATTGATGTCAATGTAGCCCAATATAGTAATGAGAACAATTTGCAATGTTGCCACAATATTGATAGCAATATTGAAGCAATATTGATGCCAATATAGCTCAATATTGCAAAAAATATTGCTCAATATCGCTTCCAATCTTTAACCACGATTGAAATTAAAAAAAAATTTGATAGTTATTTATATATTTTTTTAATTTATAAATTTTCTTACTTAATTTTATTTATTATATAATATTTCTTCTCTATATTGTAAGTTTCTGAGCAGTATCTATAAATATGATAATTAACTGAAATATAAATTACACTTTTTTTTAACTTACCTGGGATTCGAACCTGAACCGGATTGCTCTATGAATTTGAAACCCTACCGCTCTACCGTTGGACCTACGACGCCTGCTTGTTGAAACTTGATTTCTAGATTATCATTATTAACAAGTTATTAATAATGATAATTTTTGTTAATTTTATGTTAGGTCGGTATAAATCGGTGTAATTTATTATATGAATAATATAAATAAAAATTTTTATTTTATTTGCAAGAACAAAATTAAACATGAGGTAATAACTCCACCGCAACAAAGTAATCATCATATGCTGTTACCCCCTGTTACCCAACATATGGATTTTATTTCTTTTAATGATATCTCATATTCATATTAGCCTAAATTCAAAATTTTATAAATTCCAACTTGCATTGATGGAAAAGGTCTAGTAAAAAAATTAATTGTACTAGAGAACATATTGATTGTAAAAATTTCATTTTCAATTTTTGTGACTTTCGCAACCTTATTATTGTACGTTAATATGAAGCAATTTTTTTCGTCCGATTTGATTGTTTCTATAAAACTTCTGTTTAAACTTCTGTGGGAGTAAAACCGAAATTAGCACTACCTCGTTTCTGGATCCTGCATATTATTTGTTGTAACTGTTTGTTTGGAATTCTTATCAATTGCAATAACGAATCTAGTAAATTTTCAAACGGAAAACAACTTATCGCTTCTAACTTTAAAGAGTCGACAGTATCTGCAACTAAATGTTTTATAAAATGAACGTTGTAAACCATTTCACCAAGTCCATAAATTTTTTCAAAATTCAGGCAGAACTTTTTGATTAATTCATTAGATTCTTGCCGTTTAATCTCATTTTCATATTTTCTTGTACTTAGCATTCTGAAGACTATATTTAGGTGTAAAAAATTGATATACTCTGCAGAACATACTAAATCTTTTAAAATTAGTGGACCGCTATACAATAATAAAAAGAAGTGAAACTCGGTAGCTTTGTTCAATCAATATGGTCTTCTTAAAAAAAAGTTTTTACTGTAGTAGTGTGCAATAGCAATCTAGCGGTACTATACATGGGTGTCTAAAGAGGGGCGGGGGAATTTTTAACTTTAACAAAAAAAAAATCAAGACATGTTTTAATTTTTTCTTGTTCCTCATTGTTCATTGCCTAAAAATTGCCTGTTTTGATGTAGGGTAAGGTAAGGTATATTGGCGATATAGTTAATTTGGTGATACTTTTTTAAAAATTTGCCATGGACATATTTATTATAAAAATTTCATGAAATTTTTTTTATACGTGACAGAAAGCTCATAGTTTCATATGTAAACGGTTTCAGGTTCATATCTTATGCTGATTTTAGTTAGAAAAACTTTAACCCTAACAGTGTAAAATACTTCATAATAAAACTTGTGATTTAAGAGTAGCTTGTGAAATATTTTATAAATCAAATAATAATTAAGGTAATAAATTGATCTTTACATTACTATTAAAACAAACTCTGCTCTTCAAAATGGCATTAACAGAATTCCATGTTATTGTTTATTAATATAGTTATTCCTTAAGTTTCACGAGTAATTTATTAGCGTTTGCACATTTAATTCCATTGGATTAAAATGTTGTCACTTATATTATTTTTTTACCGCGTTATAGGTAATTTTTTGCATGTACTACATTATTAAAAAAGATGGGTACCAAAGAGAACTTTCCGAAAATTATTTTAATTTTTTATTTTAGGCTATCACCAAATTACCTATCTCTGATCAAATTACCTATCACCAAATTACCTGAACGTAAACATTTATATGGATAAACGAAAATATAGAATATCTGATTCTGCAGATATTGTTAGAGCAAGCCAAATGGTGCAACAATATAATATATCGATCTATAATATAATATATCGATCGATAAAACAACATTACAAATGAATATTTCTTGGTCTTCGTTAAAACGCTTTTTACCAAACGTGTAAACGATGAAAATTTCAATCAAGATCTACCAAAATTAGGGTGCCCATTTGCGTTATCTTCAGATATAGAAAAACGAATATATAATTATATTATTGCGAGGACCGTCAATGTTCTACGCTTTCGAATATCGCCGAAAGTTTTGCACTGGGTGGTAGGTAATGGCCTACAATATAGTAAATATAAATAATAAAATTTTCGGAATATCCAGTAGTTTTTCGAAAATAACAAAATTCGAAAATTACAATTTCAAAGGTGATGGATCCGAGATTTACCGTGGTTGCGTTTGTGAAAACTGCCTCAGCTACTCTCGCTCGGCTCTGCCTCGCGCTCTGACAAGCGCTAAAGTCATTGAAAACATCCCCCCTGCGCGGCGGCGCAACAGAACTCAAAAGTGACGAAATTTAGCTGTTCTATTTCAGATTTTGATTAAATATCATATAACGTACATATTACACGTACATATACTATATATGTTACTATTAAATTAGCCAATTATTTAATATTTATAATTTGCTAATATTATGAATAAATACAATATCACAGCTGTACAAACAGAATTTACTAATAAATGTTACCATATTACTAAAATATTAAGCTTTTTTATAATATATTTCAGTTTTTTATTTATCACCAATTTAAATTACCTATATCACCAAATAAAATGCCTTAACACCAAATTACCTAACTTTTTTAATAAAATTTAAGGTTTTATTTTTCACAAAAAATTTAAATTAATTAAGTCAAACGACCTCTCAATTTGTAGTAATAGAGTGAAACTATTATTATACAACCAAAAATCAGAAAAAAATTTCATAGGAGTCAAGATATATAGATATATGTAAAATTATCACCAATATACCTTACCTTACCCTATATTATCATACCAATGTTCAATAGAAAACCTAGTTGATCGCCCGATGATGCATAGTGTGATGAAAACGTTTGCGTTTAATATATATTTTTGTATATTTGATCTGTGATAACTTCAAAACATTTCAGTTTTGGAAAGTGTGTGTATACTTTTTCGGGTTTTGCTAAAATATTAATATGTCTAATATCGAGTTACACTACTTAAACCAAAGATCAATTGATTATTATTTGCATTTAAAATTTTAAATACTAAAACCCTAAGCTTTAAAAGCCCAAAAGAGGTAAATTTTGAAATAATTTAAATCTTAGATTGTACCTACAATATAATAAATTGTATACAAGGATACAATAAGCTACTCACATAATAAATTGCATTCATAGGAAAACGTAAAAAGTAACAAAAGAAAATTTTTTCGTAGTAACTGAAATAGGGTACTGTCGGTTATTCGGACAATTGTTTTCAATTAAATAAAAACTACTTATAAGCTTACATAACGATCATTTAAGCTGTTTAGATTAGTGTTAAGGTACAATCCCACGGACATAGCGGGTTTTGAATAATATTAATATTTTATTAAATTTAATATTATATTAAATTTGAACCTAAGTTGAAATTTAACCAATCAAAACCAACTTTCGCTAAAAATTGCAAAACAAAAATCGCAAAACGCCAGTGCATGAATCCAACTTTAGAGTGGAGTAATCTTTTGTACAGACGAGACGTTTAAATCAAGGTTCCTTAATTTTGGGAAGTTTATTTTAGCTCCCCCCCCCCATGTTATGAAAATTTAAGTTTAAGGAGACTGCATTTAAACGTTTAATTGGTTAAAACGTTTATTTTACTCCCCCCTCTCCCATGTTATTTTGTATGATATAATTCACATTATATAATATAGAAATGTGTCCTACGGCGCTGCGACGGCACGAAAACCTATCGTTTACATCCTATTTATTGTGGGCCATCCCGAAATTTTTTGTATCTATTTTTGATTATTTTCCTGTATTTAGGGTGTCCTTTTTCGCATGGCACTAAAATTCGCGGCTATACTCGACTCCATAGAGCTCGCCTCTTTTGGCTCAAATATTTTACCACGTGGTCAATAAATCGTAATTATTGCACGAATCGCGCTATTTTTGTAAAACAATTTGCACAAAATAACACAGAGAACGTGATCCACTTTAAGAAAATTTGATAGAATTCAAATATTATTATTTGGACAATTAACATCTATGAAAATTTATATTAATTCAAAAAAATTACACATCAATAAAATGTGTACATTTTAATTTTTTATAAAACTCTAGTATTATTAATACACGTAATTTTGAATACTTTTTCCGGTTCACGGATTTGCAAAATTTTGAAAAATATACTACTTTCAGTTTCGCTCTGTATTATTATTATCGCTGAGAGTTTAACTGCATTTTAATATAAATATGTCTTTTACATGCAAGCAAACCTACTGTTTAAGTTTTTTTTTACTGAATTTGTTTAGCCAAAAATAGTTTTTTTCAAAAATTCCGTGATGGCCACACAACTACGGCAACTACGGATTAGTGCCGCGGGAAACCACGTGGTAAATATACCTATAAGAAAATATGTATATCTCATTTTCAGGAATGTTATATAATTATTATTGTTTAATATTTATGATTGATATTTTCCAAAATAAAATACAAAGATACAATCCAATATGTAGAAATAACACATTTATAAACTTTTTTTAAATATTGTCCCAATATAGCTGCGCAATAATGCCGCAATATTGGATTGCAAGCTTGTACCAATATTGGATTTCTATAAAACATGAAAATTTACGAAATATGGTAGCAATACATTTTCCAAATGATGACAATCACTAATAATATAACTTTAAAGTTCTTTATGAAAATATTTTCAATCTTATTGGGATATTAATGCAGTTTATAATGATTATTGTACCAACGTGGGTAAATAATATTGCCCAATATAAGTAAGCAATATTTCCCCTATATTGTTAGCCATCTTTGCCGCAATATTATCCCAATATAGCTGCACAATAATGCCGCAATATTGGTTCGCTATCTTGTACCAATATTGGATTTCTACCGGGTGTTGACTCGAATAGCCGAACATAGGGAATTAACACGTAAAAACTTATTTATGCAAATTCCTGCTTTCCAAATTATTTTAGAGAAAAAATGAAAGACACAAAAAGATTGCAGAAATATAAACTACGTATGATAAATGCATTAGATTTTATGTAATCTTTACTTATAGGGTCAAAAAATGCTTTTAAAATTGTTAAAATTTTCATTTATCAGACTGGCCATGTAAGTTTCCAAGGTAGTTATTTCGAAATTAAATTGAATTTATTTCATGACCAATCTGACAAATGAACATTTTAACAATTGTAAACGAATTTTAGACTTTTATCTTCGAATTTCATCTAGTTTCTACTAAAAGGTTCCAAAATTCTTTTAGAATTGTTAAAATTTTCATTTTTCAGACTGGTCATGAAATTAATTCAATTTAATTTCGAAATAATTACCTTGGAAACTTGCATGGCCAGTCTGATAAATGAAAATTTTAACAATTTTAAAAGCATTTTTTGACCCTATAAGTAAAGATTACATGAAATCTAATGCTTTTATCATACGTAGTTTATATTTCTGCATTCTTTTTGTGTCTTTCATTTTTTCTCTAAAATAATTTGGGAAGCAGGAATTTGCATAAATAAGTTTTTACGTGTTAATTCCCTATGTTCGGCTATTCGAGTCAACACCCGGTATAAAACATGAAAATTTTAGAAATATTGCAGAAATGCGTTTTCCAATAATGGCAATTAATAATAATATCACTTTACAGTTATATATGAAAATATTTTCAATTTTATTGGGATATTAATGCAGTTTATAAAGATTATTGTACCAACGTGGGTAAATAATATTGCCCAATATAAGTAAGCAATATTGCCCCTATATTGTTAGCCATTTTTGCCGCAATATTGGTAATCAATAATCCTCCAATATTGCTAGGCAATATTGTCCCAATATAGCTGCACAATAATGCCGCAATATTGGTTCGCTATCTTGTACCTATATTGGATTTCTATAAAACATGAAAATTTTAGAAATATTGCAGCAATGCGTTTTCCAATAATGGCAATTAATAATAATATAACTTGACAGTTATTTATAAAAATATTTTCAATCTTATTGGGATATTAATGCAGTTTTTAAAGATTATTGTACCAACGTGGGTAAATAATATTGCCCAATATAAGTAAGCAATATTTCCCCTATATTGTTAGCCATTTTTGCCGCAATATTGGTAATCAATAATTCTCCAATATTGCTAGGCAATATAGTCCCAATATAGCTGCGCAATAATGCCGCAATATTGGTTCGCTATCTTGTACCAATATTGGATTTCTATAAAACATGAAAATTTTTGAAATATTGTAGCAATGCATTTTCCAATAATGGCAATCAATAATAATATAACTTTACAGTTATTTAGTAAAATATTTTCAATTATTATTGGAATATGAATGCAGTTTATAATAATTATTGTACCAACGTGGGTAAATAATATTGCCCAATATAGGTAAGTAATATTGCACCTATATGGTTAGCCATTTTTGCCGCAATATTGGTAATCAATAATGCTCCAATATTGCTAGGCAATATTGCCCCAATTGAGTTGCGCAATAATGCCACAATATTGGATTGCAAGCTTGTACCAATATTGGGTTTCTATAAAACATGAAAATTTACGAAATATGGTAGCAATACATTTTCCAAATGATGACAATCACTAATAATATAACTTTAAAGTTATTTATGAAAATATTTTCAATCTTATTGGGATATTAATGCAGTTTATAATGATTATTGTACCAACGTGGGTAAATAATATTGCCCCAATATAAGTAAGCAATATTGCCCCTATATTGTTAGCCATTTTTGCCGCAATATTGGTAATCAATAATGCTCTAATATTGCTAGGCAATATTGTCACAATATAGCTGCACAATAATGCCGCAATATTGGTTCGCAATCTTGTACCAATATTGGCTTTCTATAAAACATGAAAATTTATAAATATGGTAGCATAACATTTTCTAAATGATGACAATCATTAATAATACAACTTTAAAGTTATTCGGGACAATATTTTCAATATTATTTGGATAATAATGCAGTTTATAATAATTATTGTCCCAACGTGGATAAACAATATTGTCCCAATATAGGTAATCAATATTGCACCTATATTGTTAGCCATTATTGCTGCAACAATGGTAGTCAATATTGCTCCAATATTGACTAGACGTTGCCAATATTGCGTAATTTTCCAATATTGGCACAATGATGCTCCAATATTGCGCAATATTTTGTGCTACCTGGGAACTGAGGGAATTTAAATTTAATTACTTGAGGTTAAAATAAAAATTATTTATAAACAAGAAATGAAGGATTTTTTTTAAATTAAGTAGATACAACCCATAATTTAGAGGAAACTGATTTTGACGATTAAAATTTTAAAGAACTTACTTAAGGGGTAAACCGCAGAGAAATTTTGGTCTATGGTTAATTTATTTATTTGCTTCAAATTTTCTGTTTTGTGACATTTCTCAAATTAAAGATCCTTTAAAATGTTATCTTTGCACTCAAAAAGGATTAAGTATACATTACTATTGCATGTAGGGAGTTTAGTAACTCCACCTCATTTCTGCCTATGGCCGCATTCTTTTGGTTTCCTTGACAAAGAAGTCCACATGGCTGGATGAATCCTAGAGACACTTTAAAGCCCTCTAACTCATGAGATCCGAAATAAGTATGAGCCGACTTGCTCAGCGATGTTTACACTTCACCCTAGAACTCTACTTTTCTCTAAAAAATTTCCTGCAGTTTATGGCATGTAATAAAACCTCTAATTACGTTAATTCACGGATAAAATATAAATTACTGTGTGATGGCAAGAGAAAAAAATGAATAGTTTTGCAAGTTTTTGAGATAGAAATTTATGAATTTTTGCGAATAAAAAGTGTTTAATAATAAATTGCATCGTTTGAATAAATTTAGATTTTTGAAGATTGAATTAAAATTGGATAAGAACAAAAAATAAATCGGAATCGAAAATTACAATTTATGAATTTTTATTTGAGTAACATTTTTGAAGATCACGATTTTGTTTTAGAAAAGTGAACCCGAAAACTACAATTTTATAAGAGTCTCATGCTCACCAGGTGCTGTATTTGGGTTCGGGAGTTTGATAATTTTTTATTTAAACTCCACGCTCCAGTACATCACAATATAGTAATTAGGCGTAATCTCAAGGTGTGAAATAGTGAGAAAAAGTTTTAGTATTTTGAAAGTTCTACTCAAAAGTGGTCTACAATCTTTTAGATCGTCTACTATTTTAATATTGAAATTCCGACTTATAACTTGCAAATATTAAAATAAAAAAAAATGATAATAATATTTTTTTTAAATTCGATTTGTTCAAATTCGAAACTAAAGTGTTTCAATAAGGAAGGAACAAATAAATAAATCATAAAAAAAAATTTATAATAAATAAGAAAATTGTTTTTTGTATTTACATTGGCAGAACTTAAAATTAAAACTGCGTATGTACAGCAAATTAACTAATATAGCATAATGGCTCCATTTGTTTTTTCTTCCAAGACGGGATATATGGGCGGTTCTTCTCTGCTTTCGCTATTTGCTATGTAAATTATTAAAATATCTACAAAAGTCGCGGATGCAGCTCCCACAACAAACCAAAATGAGTAACCCAATTCGGCCATTCCATCGGACGTCCACATATTATCGACGTCTTCTCGCGACATTACATTGAATTGGATTGACAGGAAAAATTCGGCCAACCATAGTCCTATTGCGATTAAGTCGGCGATAACTGGAAAAAATTAAGAATACTAATGAAAAGAATTCCAAGTGAAAGGGGGGGGGGCAACTTACGTGCCACGAAGTTCCATAAGTAAAGTCCACGTGCTCCAACGAGACAGGAGGATGGCGTTGAAACTGCATTTACTGCGGCGAATAACCCGCTGATTCCGGAAAAGAGCAATCCCAAGCAGACGCAAATCACGGTACCAATCCAAAATCCATATATTAAAAATTCCGGTTCATATTTTAGCATGTGAATGACTGAAACAAAAAAGAAATTATTGACAAAAATAGATTAAAATTATAAGAAGTAGGTAAAGGTGTTACCTACTAAGAGGTAGATAAATAGAAAGTCGTAGGAGACGTTAAATATTTAAATTTTATTGGTTGTCTATAATGCAAATAAGTGACATTTGAAAAGTTCAAGTTTTTGTCATCTGCTTGATTAATTTAAATCTCTTAAAGTCAATAATGCAGAATGAAAGCTGCAATCTCCCAAATTAGGATTTCGGAGGCTTTTTTTTGTAACGAAATTAAAACACATTTAATATGAAAAAATGTGTGTTATTGAAGTAAAATTTAAAAATAAATATGTGTCATTAAAAAATCGTTAAAGTAGTTTCACCGTTACTTGAGCAAGGTGTGCCAGAATCTTTCAAATGCCACATTCACTCTCAAAACGTGAATCCCTTAATGCATTTCACAATTATTTTACGTAATAAATAATAATTTGTGGTAGATCATGCAATTTGAAAATAAAGAAGAATGCGGATGCCGATGGATGCTGATGGATGGAACAATAATTATTACAGGAAAAAAGTGGGTTTAGGAAAAGAAAATAGTGCAATTATGAAAATATGAGTTTGTAATTAATCAATTAGTGATATGTAGGTACGAGAAGTTCCACTTTCTAGAAATCAATTGATCAATTATTACAAAATGTATCGTTCATATTCAATTGCATAATTAGAAAATTGCAATTATAATCGCGTTACTGCATAACAGAATATTTTTTTGGTGAAAAGCCACGGGAGCGTAGTTTTTTGCGATTTGATAATTAAGATTAAGGAAGCTTTCCGGACTCTTTGTTATTATTATTTTTACTTATACGATAAAAATCGTAACTTTTCGAATAAAAAACTGATAATAGAATAATAAATAAATTATTTCTTGCACAAGATTACTATGCTTCAAATTCTTGTAGCCACGTAAGTCGAACCAATTTTTAAACAATTAAGGCATTGTTTTATAATAATAAAGTAGAATTTTATTATAATATAATTTACTTAATGCGTATAGAATTTCTAATTTTGTAAATTAATTGATATTTCCATCACGAGCTACTTACACTTGTCATGCTCGTAATAACAATACAACGATGTCTGCATGCGATCCTCTTCAACAATATAGAACCAATTTTGTTTAACTTTCGCTTTTATTCACGAAGTATTCGCATTATACACGATTTTCAAATTTGTACTTGGGTTTATTTTTGAAATCACATATCGAAAACATCTTCAACCAACCAAATGCTACGTGGATTTACAAAAGCAACCCTGGCCCTGTACGCAGATGATACTGCTATTTACATACTTAGTCATTTACACAAATACAACAGCAATAATTGATCTTGGGATAACCATTTCATTTTGTTTAAATATACGAATATACTATTTTTTAGGGAAGGCTCAAGGAAGCTATATTCCGTCAAGTTGTTGTTGCGGAAGGTCTGATGGATATAGAATACTTCCCAGCATTGGCAATTAAGTAACTCTTTAATTTGGCGTGCGAATAAAAAGAAAATGGTGCACCGAGAGATATTTCATACCCCCAGACCCCCCGGATCTAGATTTGCATATTAATATAAGCAGTGTATAAAGGATTTAAGTCAAACAAAAGCTGGAATAAAGCAAACAAAATGCAAGAAAGCTTCACTTTTACACCGGTGATTTTATGGAGTACATGTCGGTTGTTTCAATGTTTGAATTTATTTCGTTAAAAACGGCGGACTAGAAGTTATAACTAAGCTGCTTATTTCCTGAAAAATTGGAACACCAGTTCATATTTTTTCAGAATTTGCGTCTTGTGAACAATGATCATGAATTTGTTGGACCGCAAAGTTCGAATATTTGGTAAAATATATTCATGAAAAGTTCAGAGTGAGATATTTAATAATTTATTGCATTCTCATCATCGAAGAAATATGGCACCTTTTTTACTACCGATTTTGAAGATAATCTAACAATCGAGGGGCTTACATTTTCCATTGGTAGTCAAGCAATTAATAAATTCAATTTTTGTTTACCTACAGTTCTTGCAAGCAGTTCCAGTGGCATTTCGTCGTTATCATTGTGGAACATCGCATTTATTCAATTAGCTTCCGATTTTCACGGTGATCTGACTTCATTGGAGTTGAAGAGTTGGTGTACCTGATCTTGATTCAACATATTCAAAAGAAGGAATCGGAAGATTGGTGTACAAGATATTATATTTTTATGTATATTTTTTATTTGTTAGTATTTAATAATATCAATTAAATAACTTACACAGTAACCGGGGGTCTGGGGGATATCGAATATCTTGCAGTTCCTCAGAAGTAAATATTGTGTTTAGGAACGTATAAAAATAATATTTAGAATTGATTATAATAATAAATGTGAATTTAAAGTTTATTCATGAATTAATATTTAGTTTTAAGAGAGTGGTGTTCCATCGCCCTATCCCTCCCCCCACGCTAGCTGCCACTGATAATATCACTTTTTGACTAGTTAGACTACCAAGTTTACATTGGTATTCTTGCATTTTTTCAGAAAGTCTCCCAAGTTCTCTAAATTCGGTAGGTCGAAAGAGCACTAAAAATTATCAAACATCTGTATTTTAAATATGAGCAACCGTTTCTGAGAAAATATCGTTTAAAAGCTTTTAATTGCAATAAACAAATTATGACCTTCCAATTCTCTTGCGGATGCGTTACAATCTTAGCTAGAAGATTTTTGAATTTTTATTGCGTAAACTGGCTGAAATATTGCATTCAAACTACCAAAGTTTGTTCTCATTCTGGAGTTATACTGATCCGTGCGGCCTGAAGGCCGCACTAGCCCATATGGTCCATGACGACTATGCATTACAAATGAGGATGGTCATTTTAAACATTTTCTTAAATAATGAAAAATAAAAATTTTGTGAATTTAATTACTTTATTTGTTTTATTATTTTTTGTGTTATGGATTGGTTTTTCAAAAATTTTTACTAGAAAAAAGTTGTAGTCCGTTAAAAGATACAGGGTTTTGAAGAAAACCAAAAACAAGAAGCCCTTTACCTATTTTAATGCATAACTCGAAGCCGTTGATTTTAGACAATCAAAGGTTTGAATCTAGTTTGCAGATTATTTCACGCTCTTTAAAAAAGCACTAAACCATTTTTACTGAAAAATCAATAGTTTCGGACAAATATTAGTATTAAATAAATGATTTATACCGAAACCGACGAATTCCGGTTAATTCATTAATTGTTTTAAAATCAATTTCTTTTTTACCTTAGAATATGGAATATTCTTACAAAGGGGGGGGGGGTTCAATGGGGATAGCTATCCACCCATGGCTCTTCAAAAACAAAATATCGATTAAATGCACTAAATTGCGGCAATACTAAAAACTACACTTTTGTTTTTCACGATAAAATATTAAATTTCCCCCTCCATGAACTTTGTCCAGATGCGCTATTGCATTTGTTCTATATTTATTCGTCTGGATATGGATGGATATTACTCAACTAT
Source organism: Cantharis lateralis (assembly GCA_963170105.1). NCBI lineage: Eukaryota > Metazoa > Arthropoda > Insecta > Coleoptera > Cantharidae > Cantharis > Cantharis lateralis. The sequence goes on from OY720626.1 coordinate 10,169,763, forward strand.
TTTTTTCTCGTTGGCTTCGTGCATTTTGCTTGGCAGCTTGTACTAAAATCTGTCTGTCTCTTCACTCATATATTTTCATAAAAATCGTTGTGTAACAGAAACTGCTTTAACAATGGGTCAGAATTGCCAACAATTCAATTGAACCAGAAAAAACTTGACTTCAAAGTCATAAGACATTGATTATAAATAAACACGGAAGTTTTACAAGAACTTTAATTTATGGCTCAACAAAAGTATGTTGGTGTTTCTATTATTCAATCATAATATGCATTAATATTTTCTTGACAATGTTGTTGAGTTTTTTTTAACTCCCGATTCTAATACAAAGAGCAAGTCAATACAGTGGATGTTAGAATTGTGTAAGTTTTACTTGCGGTATTAATGCTATTAAGATTATCATTAATCACTCGGTGGTATTTTGTAGCATCACCTTTGAACTTTTCGATGAGTTTTTGCTTACTAGGTCATCCAGTCTAGAAATAATCTTCCTTTTTTTTACATTATTCTTTCTATAGCGTCTGCTGCACTTACGTCACTTTATCATGGCCATAAAAAGGGAAAAAGAGAACCGGAAGAAAAAATTGCATTATACTTAAATTTTGAACGCTTTTGAATAACTATTTTTTGTTATAGTTTTTCCCACAATCCATTAATTAAAATTTTAATTGATAACTATAATACTACTTTTCAACTGGGTCAAAACTAAAGCATCTAAATTCTTACCATCAATGTCATATGATCTCCATCCGTAAGCAACGTTAAGTTCCTTCTTCCCTTCAAATAATCCAAATTGCACTTTTCCTTCCGATTCTTGCGGATTAGTAGTTCTTTTGGCTGTGGCATTAACCCATTGTTTGGTGCCCAAACTTGCGACCAAAAGAACCATGGCAAGGCACGATCCAAAAAATGTCACAAAAATCATTCCCCTTTTGAACACATTCATTTTATTTATCACATTTCAATAACATTCGAACTATAATTATCACTCAATCCACTAAAATTTAAATAAATTTGTTTAAATACTTTCTACTCAAAGCTAATTCACATGATCACTAATTTTGTTTCAAGTTTAAAATTCACAAATGACAAAGTGAAAGGTTTCACATTGGAATTTTTATTAAACACATAATTTATAAAAATAATATGAGAAAAAACTCGTTAATTGCAAATTTATTTCGGTTTTATCGAGTTTATGTCTTAACTTTGCATTGAAGTCTCTCCTCTGGAGATCGGTCACGCGAAGATCCGTTTGGTGATTAAACAAAAAGTGTCCGAATGTGTTTACTATAGTAATTTATTTTGCTAATCGAAATCACATTTTCACACAAACTCACGTCATCTTCCACTGATGATGTTACACAAACTTAATTATTTTCGCGATCACAATAGACAGGCGAGGCGACAGGTGAAATTCTTCGGATCGTTCGCTCTTGTACGATGGTGATGGTAGGAGCAAAATGTTATGTTTAATGGTGGAAAAGTAAAATAACGTGACCTGCATTTACTACACTTATTCGGTTGTAGATACAGGTGAGTCACAGGTAGAAATCGCGATGTTTCGGTTAAACTCGCTCATCTGAAGAAAAATTTAAATTTATAAAAAATCAAACTTCGAAATTCGAACAAAGTGCAGGAAATAAGAATTTCCTGTTTTTGGAAAATCAGCTTTTGGACTACGTCTTTCACGTGGGTTTTATATGCTTCCCGTTTAAAATAAAGTAATATGTAAATAAATAATAGATAGCAATAATTGCATTTTAGTATTTTTTTAATTTTTACAAAATAATTGTAAAAAACTTTTCCAACATACAAAAAATACAAAACATACAAATACGGGCAGGGCCGTAACTAGGACTTTTGGCGCCTATGGCCAAGTACAAAAAACTCGCCTTAAACGGAAATGGGTTCGGCAAATAGTGGTTAAAATAAGCGTCTGACAGAAAATTATACCATACCTTTTTTTAAAGTGGATTAAATTTACTACTATTTGAGACTAAAAAGATTTTTCTAGATCCAATAATTTCCGACTTACAGCTCTTAAAAAATCAGAAAATTCCGTTGTTTTTTGAAGATGGTGTTGCCCGCTCCAAACGTTTTTGTTGAGAAACTACTGGAAATTGATCCGGGCGTCACCTCTACAACATATAAAAAAATTATATAAAAATATTTTCACTACTTTGACTTGACTATTACAACTATTTAATTTAAAAAAAATATTTCCTGACCCAAATTTTTAATTTCGCCGACTTTCGCTTTGAAAATTCGCCTGATTTTCCCCGACATAATTTGCATAATTTGAAATTACCTGACTTTTCCAGGTTTTTCAGAAGAGTAGGAACCCTGTTGGCGCCTATATTAAATAAAATAGTTTTAATTTGAAGGGCGCCTTCATTCAAACGGCGCTTATAACCGGGGCCATATTGGCCATACCCTAGTTACGGCACTGGTAACGGCTATACTTACCTAATACGTGCATAAGAAGAAAAAGAAGAAGTTGCCGAAGATTATAATTATAATCACGTACCAATAAAAATTTATCGAAAATAGCTCATTTTCATCATCATCTTCGATCTTCGTACGCAATATCATCTGTCTCTTCAAATTCTAAATTGTCTTAATTTAATACAATAAATTCATTATTTAATGCGTTATCGTCCAATCCTAATGCCATGCTGCCATAATTGCCATGTATCCCAGTGTTAAATTTTCAAAAGGTTCAAATTCTTAAATAAAATTTCTGAGGACTATTAGGGTGCAACCATTTTATTTTGCATGAGACTCCTTTTTTTATATTCTTCAAAATATAAAATATTTTTTAATTTGCCCGGCTATTTCTCTTCAAATTGTAAATTTTAATACCATAAATGGAACGGTAAAATTTCGTTTGCCCTGCTTATCAGCTGTGAATGAAACGCAAAATTTTTAAATATAATTTTAAAATTACCAAGTTCCGTTTTCCACCCTAATCATAAATTCCTTCATATCCAGATTCAAACTTTCATTCATTTTTTCAAATCCAGTAATTTAATTATGTTTTTCTTAAATTCAATCAATCAACTCAAATTTCAAAATCACAAATTCAGAATGTGGCATCAAAAAGTCCATTCTATGAACTCTTGCATAGCAAAGTTGTTTATTTTAGCTCGTCATTCCACCAGTGGCGGCTTGTCATAATGGGCACAGGAGCACGTGCCCTCCCATCCTAAAACCAAAAACAATAGACCGATAGCTTTTCATTATAAATAAATATTTTAAAAACTATGTTTTTGTGCTCCCCCACTGGAAAATGGCACAAGCTGCCACTGCTTTCCACGCATAAAGCACAGAATATGTGCTTAAAAGTGTTGGAAATCACTTTGATGAGAAATTTATCATTTTTGGGCCGATGAACAAAATTAATCATATTCACAAACAAATTCTTAAAAACAATGATTTTTTTCACGGATACTATGAATTTTTCATCATCGGTACAAAAATGATGAATTTTCCATCAACTGCACATCAGTGCAGGTTATCCATTGAACCGTTTATCTGCTGATCTCTTAAGACAGGGCTGGACTGGGACCAAAATATTTGTGCTACCAGATAAGTCTGAGTGTTTAAATCTTTCACAGCAAAGACGTTTTACAACATGTGGCATAAAGGTCACAGCCCGATACCACTAATCCATGGCATCCAAGGAAGGATGCTCAAAGGAAGGAAGGAACTCAAAAGTTTTTGTTTGAGAGCGCTGTATTTCAGGTTATTTTTAAACAAGTACCGAAAAAAACCTGTTAACTGTAATAAATTCAAAATCTAATTGATTTACATGTTACATTAAATTTTAAATTGAATTTTTGACTTACGTAATAGTATATGAACAGGGCCGTCTTTACCCGGGGGTGCAAGAGCCGATTGCCTGACCCCGAAACTATATGAGATTTAAAAAAAATAACTATCATAATTTTTTTTACGACCGACGCCAATAATGTTGTAAGCAATGTTTGTGCGTTTGCCTTTTTAAAAACAACTAACCTTATGAATTTTAAACATCTTTGCACTTCTTATCATCTCTATCGAACTGGTCTATTAAAGGGTGATTCATTTAGAGGTACTTTTTCCAATAAAAAGTTGATCATACTATCATGGAATTTTTGTTCAGTATTGTTTTACATTTTAATATGGAAAAACTTAGCCCTGCACAGCGTCTCCAAATCATTCAGCTGTATTTTGAAAATAAGCATTCTGCAAGGAATTATAGTTTCGTACGCGCTTAGAGAAACTGTTGATCCTTCCGAAAGTACAATTTGCTCTACCATCAAAAAATTGGAAACCCAATTTTCATTATTGGATAACACCCAGTAAAAATAACGGTTAAGTGTGGTTTATGGGCTGGTGAACTCATCGGTCCATTTTTCTTCCAAAAATGAGGCCGGCCGGAACGTAACTGTAAAACCCTCTCGTTATCGCGCCATGATAACGGACTATTTGCTGCCTGAGATTGAAGCCCTTGATCTCGACAACATTTGGCTCCTACAAGAATATGGCTACTTGCCATACAACCCGTGAAACCATCATGGCTTTATTGCAGAGCAATTCGGTGAGAAGTGAATTTCACGCGTCAGACCGGTAAATTGCCCCCTAGATCATGTGATATCACACCTCTGTTCTATTTCCCTTGGAGCTACGTCAAGTCCAAAGTCTACATAGATAAGCCGACCACGATTGAGGAATTGGATGGCAATATTACTCGCATCATTCGCCAAATTTCACACGAAATGCTTGATCGTTTGATCAAAATTTGGATCATTAGAATGGGCCATGCTAGCAGCACTTACGGCTAACATTTGACAGACGTAATATTCAAAAAGTAAATGTAAAGAATGGTTCTTGTGTTTGATAATAAACATTCTCCGATAAAATTGAATTTTGTTATTGATTTTAATTTTGGAACAGAGTACCTCTAAATGAATCACCCGTTATAAGGGCGGTCCTTTTTATATCTCAATCTCTATCAATCCAATCAAGGAGACGAGCGGCAATACAACTTATTTTTATTTAATAATTATTAAGCAATAAAAGAATAAGTTTTATTTTTTTGTTGACAAGGGGGGCGCAGGCTGATTTTTGCACCCCGGCGCCCAATATGGTTAAGACGGCCCTGAGTATGAAATACATTAAATTGGTAGTTTATTACACTGCTGTGTAATAAACATGATTGCTATACCATGTAAATCAATTAGATTTTGAATTTATGATATAATTTCACATGTTAAGAACTAATCCATTTTATCAAATAATGTTTACATAACGAAACCTATTTAAAGTTGAATCCTGGTGGATACAACGCATAGATTGATTTAACGTTTTCGCTTATAGTCAGAATAACAAATTTATAAAAATGAAGTTTGTTTTATTTTTCGTTACCATTTCTGCAATTGCAGTAATTTCTTGTTACGCATACACATTCAGTAAGTAATTTTATTTGTAACTACAATTTATATTAAATATTTTGTTTTAGGATGCACCGAAGGAGTGTCCTACATTGAAAACCACTGCAATAACTGCGTTTGTGCAAAGGGGGGACTGTTAGCATGCACTGCAAAGCTTTGGTAGGTAAGTTAAGAATAAATAATGCGGTTAAAAAAAATTATTATTTTAGTCCTGGTCAAGAAAATCGAGCAAAATGCAGAGCTGGAGACACTTGGAACGAAGGTTGTAATCAGTGTTGGTGTAACGAACCAATAGGAGCAGTTTGTACAAATATGAAATGTTAAAATTCCAGATTTTACAAAACATTTTTATGTTTTTTCAATAAAAAATAGTCTATATTATTTTTTTTATTTATCCAATCCAAGCTTTCGCTTTTGAGGAAAAGAAATTTTTGAATGTGAAGAAGAAATCTCTCTCATGCTGGGGAGTAGTCAGGTTCCAGCTATTCCGTAAGTGTCTACTCTAAATCTAATCTACTCCAAAAGCTCAATTGATTTAAGTGAGAATTTATGTTGTCTAGTAAAATTTACATATTACGAGTAAAATTACTCCCTTACGCTAGAAGGAAAGCTCCATCTTTTAAATAGTGGAGACCATCCTGTTTGTTGCACGGCAGAACACATTCATGTTTTAGTTGATGATTTTACTTTTAAAACAAAAAATTCATTATTGCTTTGAAGCCAAGATTAATCGAATTTATCCGTGGAGAGCATTTGATTTTGTTTGCGGGTCTGTACTTGCTTGACTTACCTGCATGTGTGCTAAATTAAATTTAATAATTAAAAAAAAAAAGCGTACTTGCAAATTTTAAAGTCAATTAATTAATAATTCTTTTAATTATCTATATTGTTGTCTTAAACTGTAACCAGAAATAATTTTATTTTTATTACAATTTTAATCATCAAAACAATTTGCAACGGAAACTAAAAGTTTGAGAAGCGCTGTAATGTATTTTACGATGATATACAGTACTTATAGGTAAATTCCGAATAATTGCTTGTAATATGTTTGCATAATACAAACCTATTAACTCATAAAGTAGTCCATCCAGGAGAAAGCCGAAGCTTTCGCTGACATTCTCCAATCCCAATTTAGCCCAAAGTACGAGCAAACGAACCTTGACCACATCAAAGTATCCACAGGTATGTGAAGACTTTCCTCGATACACCAAATCCAAATCCAGCCAAACTCGCAACCTTTGAAGAAGTGACAAAGATAATAAAGAACATCAAGGACAGCAGCAAGGGTTAAATTGAAAGGGATCCGCTGCTCATGTGAGCTGGATCTATTCATGGGGAAGCTCAGCAACATGAAATTGAACCTCAAACTACGATTAGATTAAGCAATCAACCGACCCATTCCTACTTACGCAGACCGATCAAAACATCTGCCTAACAAACCCAAAACCATCGACGAATTTATCCAAATGCTGATGGAAAAACTATGATAGAAGCCAAGATGCAGAAATCTCCTTCATCTTAAGACTAGGCCAGTACAACATCGAGGACTTCCCCTTTCACAAGCGACCGAACCCCATTATCTAACCCTTTTTAATTACAGAGACCAAAAAACCCAAAAAATGAGTGAACAAATCCTGCTAACTTTGCCTATAAGCTTCCAAATGTCCCCTGTTTCAATTTTCTATTTTTTGTTTCTGCAAACACCCAATGAACACTTCAAATGAAATTATGGTACCTAGTTTATGAGGTAAATCACAAATATAAATATTAAAATTTATGAGTAATTAAAAAATTTGGCAATAAAATACTTAAAAACCAGAAACATTGAAAGCGGCTACTGTACTGGCTGTTTCCATTAGGTTAGCCTAGCCCATGGTGTGTTTTTAATTTTATGCAAGTATTTTTGGGTATAAATTGCACTCGAAAATGCAACCCGAAACCGGTTCAGCTCGAAAATTACGGAAGGAAGAAGAAGGAATCCTTGCTTCTAAGTTAAATTCGGCTATAATTAAGGAATTCCAATTTAAAAGATATTGAAATGTTTGGGGTGGCTTTTTATAATTTAATATTAAAATAAAACTTCCACATGGAGACATTCATTTTATATGTGCACAAAACTTCATTAATTATAATTACAGGTTATTTTTCTTTTATTTTGGTTCAAAATATAAAATCTCGGTTAATTTCAAATAATTTGCCCGGCTATTAATTTTTAAATCGTTAATTTTTATATTCAAATGAGCCCCAGCCCCCCATTTTAAATTTTGGATAAAAAATAGTTTAAATCGTTTATACCTTTTTTATTTTCGTTTGTACCCATTTAATTTTTCTGATATTTAAAATTATCTAAAATGAACATTTTGCCAGCCCCCCCTCCCTTATTTCGAATTTTGGATTCAAAATAATTTAAATCCTTTGCACCTTCTATATTTTCGTTTGTACCCACTTAGTTTTTCGCCAGCACCCCCCCCCCCCATTTTGAATTTTGGATGCAAAATAATTTATATCGTTTGTACCTGTTTGTACCTTCTTTATTTTTGTTTGTACCCATTTAGTTTTTCAGATATAAAAAAAATTATAAAACATTGAAAGAAACAACATTTTTACAAGATTACAAAACAAATTATTTATATGTTCAAGCAGATTTTCCTAATAAATTAAAGACCATTTTTATCTTGATAAAATCCACGACAATATGATGTTAACACAGTTGCACTTCTAGAAGGCAGCTAAGACAGGCTCCGCCCATTAAAACAAGTGCTGCAATTGTTATTCTTTTGTTAAGTTACACTCTTATTTGAAAAATCGCAACTTCAATATTTATAACTTTATAATTTCCTAAATTAATCGATATTAGAAGTTCGTCTGTATGTAGTATCTTGGTTTGATTTTAATGTTATCTATCACATGCCGTTGGATTTTTAAAAATACCTATGATATCTTCGAGTAAAGGTTAACTTATTACAACCTAAAATGTTTAAAATATTTTAAAATTCAACTATATAAATGATAGATAAAATTTTTTATAAAAAACATGCGAGTATCAACTTTTCAAAATTTTTATTTTATTATAATAATTATTATAATAATCTCTCAATTTTTAATACACTAAAATTTTGAATATTGTTAATAATAATATAGAAAATAATTGAAACTATGCTTTTATACTACATGTTCAAGTCTGACTATATGACTGAGGATCACGATAATCATACTGCAGATTATTTTTTGTATTTTCGGTCAAGAATTTGAGCTAAAATCTTGCAAACTTTAGTTACCTAGGTAACCAAGGAAAAAGTTAAGTTTATTACTGCTTTGAAACTTATGACGAAACGATTTTATTTTTACTGTATACTCGACGAGGAATTAAAATTTTCTATGGTCTCTCTGACCATAAACCGCGGCCACCATCCTCACCATCATATCAATATCTTCTAAAGCTATCTTTTGGAGCCTATTTTAACTACGAAAATATTTTACAATAAGGTACTTTATTTTAGAAAAATAATAAAAGACATAATAACATACGAAAACCTACATGGAAAATATTGTGATAATCACAGAAGGTTATATAATATATTACAATGAAGTGCCATAGAAAATTCATCCAAAAGCAGCCATCGTCATCTTCGTCGTTATCATCATCTTCGTAGTCCACCTCTTCAAATTCAAAAAAATTTGAAATCAGAAATAATTCACTGTCTAATACATTATCGTCCAATTCTACGATTTTGATAATTTTAGAAATTGGTCCCTCCAATTTGTCACATATTATGATTTCTTCAAATTGAGTTCTACATAGTGGACAAGTGTTGTTTATTTCAGCCCATCTTTCCATGCATGGAGCACAGAATATGTGCTTACAGGCATTAAGAATAGCTACTGCTTCAACAATTTCTTGGATACAAATGCTACAGTTTTCCATGTTGTGAATATTTACTGATGTCTGGAATGTACTCCGTTTTGATTTTAATCATACCCACACCTCGTTTTCCCTATATATTATATATGCGTTTTAAAAAGTTAATCCGATAATACTCTGATTAGCGTAAATATTCATCTGTTTTTCCGTTAAATTCGTCGAGTTTAAGACACTGTAATAGAAATTTTAAATTCATGTAGCATTGAAAGGGATTTATTCTCCTCATTCCGCCCTATGGGTACGTCACTGCTCTGATATATAGTCTTTCTACCGTAAAATTTGAATTTCTATCTTTTGCCACTGCTTGTTGTCAAAAGCTTTGGATGTGTTTATAAAAGAAGTACCTATCTAGTAAATGATAGATCACTCTACTGAAGCCACACTTACATTTTTTTGAAAACAGAATTTATTATTACTTTTTTTTTATCAGAATATTAAATTATCTTCTAAACAGCATCGCTTCTCTTGCTTCCATTTCTTGAGACGTGTTATAAGTTCTAGGTTTGGATTCTTCGTTAATCAAGTGTTCTCTCATCATCAGCAATCCGATACTTCCAGCGTATGAAAAAGTGCTGGGAACAAGGAGCCTGCACACAATAAATTAACATTAACAATTTGAGATCATGTGAATCCAAAATATTTCCTACCAATATGAAAATCCAAGGTCTGCCATTCCTTCTGTACTCAACACATTATCTATTGTTTCCAAAATACCGACGTTCCTAATAGCTACGGATCCATACAAAGCACCCCACATTGCCAAAGTCATAATACTTCCAAAACACGCAATGGAATTGTACACGTACACTCCATAAATACCCAAATATACTTGGACTGGATTTTTTACAATATTGAACACTAGCAAGAGAAATGAAATAATTCCAAAAAGTATGGAAATACTTAGGAAAGTAACCGTCGAGACATATAATCCAGCGTTTAGGAACTCCCTTCGGCCTTCTAAATTCAATAGGTTAACAAGAAAAATTATATTATGTGGATTATCTTTTACCGTTTCTTACGTTATCGCCATCGAAATTGTACCACTTCGAATTATCTCGTAATATTTGGGGACAGTCGACTTGAAACTCAACTTTTTCGTCATTGTACAACTGCTGGAGTTCGCTTATCCTAATCGACGACTTTGATCCACATAAATAAGCGCAAATATTTTTCTTGATCAAGCACGTAACTAAAAATAATATTTTCTATTTTTGTCGCAAAAAGAAAAAATATTAAAAGTTTGGAAGCCACCGTTTTAGAACTTACTTGATAATTCATATGAAATTCTACCACTAAGTTGTCGTTCGTAGACTCCCCAAAAGAGTCCGTACTTTATGGTACTGATCAAATCATTATTGTTTCTAAATCTACCCTCTGCAACCACCCATTGTTGGGTCGCGCACGAAATGCACAGCAAAATCGTAGCCAAACCGGATAAAACGGTAGCTCCGAGTACGAAACTTTTTTTGGTGGTCACCATATTATTATTACGAAAAATAGTTTTTTTGAAAATGAACACTTTGGTTTCACTATAAATTTATCATCTGGGTTGATTTTCACCCATTCGGATTTTAACTATGTTTATGTTTAATCAGATTTTAAAAATAAAAGTTGTGATGTATTATGATCGGCTAGGCGTGTATGGTTGTACAGAAGATAAGGTAAGATAAGGAAATTTATCTGTTTGACAACAATATTCCAGTGACAGTAGAGGAACTATGCCGAAGCTGAAATTCTAGTATTCTAGTATAAGCAAAGCTTGTGAAGTGCAACGCAAGTTTAAGTGTATCGCCAGGCGTGTTTATTCTGAACGAAAAATAAAGCAACACATAAATCCAAGTTCAAGGTTTTTTAATTTATTAACATTGAAAATAATTCACTCTAAAACTTTTTTCAGGAAACTCTTTGTAAGCAATTTTACATTTTTAGTAAAAAACATAGAAGTAGTCAGAATTTGATCATGAACAAATATTTTAAAAATAGATTGAGCGGTTGTTGACAATGGTAATTCAAATTTTTTTTAATAAAATCAAAAAATTAAAAAATTTCTATTTCTATTTATGTTTTAACAGATATGTAGGCAACCCATCGTACAGAATGGTTATTGAGCGGTTCGAAGACAAAACGGTCGTCAGATGTGAGTTAATTTTACCATCGGACCGCAACGAATCAGCCGTCACACACTTAAAACTACGACGATTAGTAGATATTTCATTCACCTTGAATTATTTTTTAAATCACCGAGCATTTGTCGTTTTGCGTTCGACCTGAATACAAAGTCACTTTTGTGTGTTATCAACATTTTAGTAATCCAAAAACTATACAGGCTGTAAGTAAAAATTTTAATTATTATTAATTTGAATTAAACGAAGCTTAATTAATTTTTATTGAACAGAAATTTTAAAAATTCGTCGTTAGTTTTTCTAATTTAAGATTTCTGAACAGAAAATTATTTTAATAATTTATTCTAGCGATTTGGCAAAATTTGGGTCAGTTTAAATAAAATTTTCATTTATGAATTTTAAAAATTGTTATACTTTAAATATCAACATGCTTGATTAATTATAGTGTTCGTAGCAGATAGGAAAAATAACAAATAAAAAACTGGTAATCGAGATAAAATTAAATAGGTTTCGTTATCTTGAAACAATGTTTAATTTTTTTTATTTAAAATATTTTTTTAACTTTGTTTTTCCAATTAACTCGATTTTAGTTTTCACAAAAATGATGTGCGTGAAAGTTGCTTGGTCATTTTATTCATTATCATGATATCATGCCATTACAAGTTTAATGTTTTAAAACAAAAAATATATTGTTGAAACTATAAAAAGTAAAAATAAATAATTATTTAAGTTTTTCGAAAGAAAAACAATTTTCAAATTGATAATTTCACAATTTTTACTATTTTCAAATTAAAAAAAAATATTATTTTATTATTTTGCAAATATGGAAATTTTAAATTAAACCTGATATCGTTCAAATTTGAAAGGATAATAAACTCATTATTAGTAGTGGTCGATTATGGATAATTATGTAATTAAGTTGTATTGCATCAGGTGATATCAACGAACTTTGTTCTAATAATTAAAATTCGATTTGTTAGCCATGAGCTTAATGACACGTTGCCCAAATGCAATAAACAAAATTGAAAGAATTTTTCTCATATAGGCCGAGGAAATATTTGCATTTTTTTCCCGCGATTTTCACTTTTTTTGAGCTTTTGTCTTTCAGAACTTCAGATTATTTTGGTATATTATGGGCGGGGAGGAGGTTTTGAAACTAATCAAAAATTAAATATTTAAAAAAAAAAGTTTCATTTTTAACTGATATTTTTAAAATTATATTAGTCATGGGGGGGTGTCGCGATGACTGGAAAATTTCTAAAAGGTGTAAAGGATTGACTCATTCTCACAATTCCAAATTATCGTTTCTTTGTTGGTCAAGGTAAATTGGTTTTGATTTTTTGGCGTGATTTTTCAAGGACGGCATTAACGATCTTCAGGTTCATTAGTCTTTGTGAAACAGCTTTTTACTTAAATTTAAAAAAAAAACTGTCGGTTGTTCGTTCAAGTTTTTTTTTAATTGCAAATTTTTTATTTGATTTGGTCGTTCTGCTACTCCTTCCCCGCAGAAGAAACCAGATCAGATACAGAAAAAATCTTAACCGATACAATGGGAAGCAAGAATCCTTCAGACACAAAAAAATAACCTACCTACCTAAATAATAACCAAACTAACTTTTTTAAGATGCAAACTGGAGATTTTATATTCAAATTAAAAGACATCGTTAAATTAAAAAAAGCTACCCAAAACCAGATCTTGATAGAACCGCATTTCTAATCTCGACAGGTTTTTTGCGGACTTTAAAATTTCAAATTCCAAAAATTATCTTTTTGTGAAACTGGCAACAATTAAAAGTTTTATAATCGTAAATTTATTTATTGTTTGGATTTATTAGCTTAATTGTCCTCGTGTACAGGATTGTTTGCATAAACAAGTTTTGGCCAAGGTGCACTAAAGTGAGGTCATAAATAAAAAAAAATTACAATGTGTGAAGAACAATAATCAATTATCATTTGCAATTTCATCTAGTAGTCATCACATACTATTATTATGTAAGCCCCCCCCCATCAAACGAATATAATTATAAAATTCTGATGTTCTTAGTTTTTGTCTTGAATATAACGAAAACTTTCCATTTTTTCCGATATTTTTTTTAATAATTAAAATATCAATTATTACGATAAATTATATGTAATTATTTGAAAATAAGGAAAGCTTAGTTATCAATTTTTTATTTATTTTTGAGATTATCACCTATCACCATGCCAGGTTATCAGTTTAGAAAGCAAATAAATACTTTAATTTTTTAAGGAAAAGGGCAAAAAGTGAAGTATATTGCATGTTGTTTTAATATAATTATTATAATATACTATTGTAAACTACAAGAATACGAATATGACTCAAACCAGTTTTTTTTATTAATTCTGTTATAACAATGCTAAAATAGTTTCACTGCTTTCGAGTTATTCGTGAAAATTTGGGGTGAGTTATATTCGAGCTCTCGTGTTTTTACTATAGCAACAAAATATTGATTTAAGCATTCTTTTAATTACTTATTTATTATATTTATAAGAAACTATAGAAAATCGATACTTTGTAAAGAACATAAATACAAAATCTATTACAGTGGTTCTCAAACAAGAGAAGACCCGCAAAAATTCAATTTTGAGTTAAACAGAATAATTAATTTTTTTTTTTTTTTTTCAGGAACCATGTCTTTAACAGAGGTGAGTAATTAAACAACTATTAGTTTTCCTAATTAACTTGCTTTTATTTTTATCATCGTAGAACTTTAACAAAGCTGCCGATAATGTCAAAAATTTGAAGTCAAAACCGACCGATAATGAATTATTAGAAATTTATGGTTTATTCAAACAAGGAACTGTGGGCGACAACACAACAGGTAATGAGAATCCTCTTTTTCCAATCCAGAAAAACATTTTTGTTTTTTCTCAAAATATTTAAATTTAATATTTTTTCAGATCGTCCTGGTATGTTGGACTTGAAAGGAAAAGCCAAATGGGACGCATGGACAAGTCGAAAAGGAACGTCGCAAGATAAAGCCAAAGAAGAGTACATCGCTAAAGTTCAGTCATTGATCGACAGAATTGGCCTTAATTAGATGATTAATCAAAATCTATTAATTATACTCTTTAATGCATTTATAAAATAAATTTTGTACGCCAGTGGTTTTTTTGATATTATATAAAACTTTTATCTGTTATATTTTTCAACGCATTATACAATGTGTTAATTTGTTTTAGTTGCAATAAATGATTGGTGTCTTCTATAGTATTCTCTATTCATTTGAGTAAACGAAATTACTTGCTTCGATTGCTTCAATAAAGCTTAATCAGTGAATCACCACCAGTAATAAAGTCGGCCCTCTTCCTGCTTAAAATATATATACTATAATAAACGAACGGATCAAAGCGTTTGTAAAGGGGGAATTCTATAATTCCAACAAAAGGTTCTCTCAAGCATATTGTTTGCGTTTTCGCTCAGCTCATTTCTTAGTAAGGCAAAATTTATTTTAATTTTAATTAAATATGCTAAAGCCAACTGTCCAATGAAATGGGAGGGTAGCATGCCTCTTCAAATGTAAATGTTGTAAAGACTAGACAAAAAGGGGCATCAAAAATGATCAAACTCTCAAAAGGCGAACGCTCCCTGGAACCTCACGGCGCTCCGCCACTGCTGCCATCCAGCTCAAAACAATGAAGTGCGTACTGATTACTGAACATTTCAGTTGTTTCAGTTTCACGATTCAACATATATGCAATTGTGACACCAACCACTCGTGGAAAGCCTCCAGTGTATTCTTAGAAGTAAAGAAGTAAATAGTAAAAAAAATAACAGGAAAAGAAAAAGTAGTGGGAACTTCGTTTCATTTCACCGTCGACACAATTTTTTAATCTCAAAATGAGCATCTGGGATATTTTTTCAAGTAGTTGGAAGCAAACTCTACATTTTTTAACCCTTTGTACTCCGTAGGTACCGCTATTGCGCCATTTTATTCATTTGATTAATTTATTATTTGACCCAGCCCTCTGATTTGACATAAATTTTTAGATTTTACCATCAAAACCATTTCTGTGAATTTTTACAATTTTTTTAGCATGCTGAAAAAAAGTTATGAAAAAAATACTGATGACTATTTTAACAATTCACTAAGGGGCCGTCCATTAATTACGTAAGGGTTTAGGGGAAAGGGGATTTTATCGGAAATCTTACAAACCCTTACGTGGGGGGAGATCTGACGTATTCCTTACGTAAGTTTCTTAAAATATTTTTTTTTAATTAAATTTAAAATTCAAATATAAATTCTTTTATGAAAAATATAATTAAATTTAATTTAAATTTTTGTGTTTTCCTATAATTTATTATTATTAATATTTTATAAATGTAAGGGGAGGACAGGGGGTGGTCAAAATTAATTTTTTTTTAATAATCCTTACTAAGATATGGGATATAAGAAAAAGAGTCGGGTTCAAATGTTTTCGATTTGGTGGGAAATGCTGCCTATGTATATTATTTATTTTTTTAATTTCAAAATTCAAATTTTTTATTGTTAATATCGATTTTTATTCGTAAACGTTCATGAAAAAAAAAAAATGAGTGACCGCGTAATACTGAAACAGCGTTAAGCGGGGTCTTACTCACTTAAAGCTGTATATAAAAAAAAATTGTTTTTTGGATTTCTTTAGCGCAAACCTGTTTGCAAATCTATTTTGTTTATTAAATATTCAGTTTTAGGTCTTCAAAATTCTAGATTTTTATTCTCCCAAGATTAACATTCACAGTAAATGTAAGTATTTAAAAATAATAAGGGACCCTTTTGGAATCAGTTAATTGTACGACTCGTGTTTTCTGAACACCCGTAACACCCCGTTGTTACGCCGCTGTTACTTCCACTTACTGCCGATGACAATATTTTAAAAACTTTAAAAAAATGTAAATTCTTTATTGTACTCAAGTGAACTTGGTATTAAAAAACTAAATACTAAATTTCCAACGACGAAATATTTTTGTCCGAGAACCTGATAGTAAAAAAACTCTCGGTCCGCCGAGAAATTGTTTTTTTTAAATCTGGATAATTATTATGTCTCTAAAATATATAACAGAGATTAGTAACTGGTAAACTACTTTTTATAATTTTATTTTGGAACGAAAACTTCAAATTCGTGTTTACATTGGTTTACATTTTCCACCACAATTACAGATTACAGAAATCTGTAAACAGATTGCAACTTGACACTTGTTTGTTTTGAGCACAAATGATCCAATTTCTATTTTCGAAATAACATCAGTCATGTAATAATAATAATTAATATTTAGCTCAATTATGTGATTACCTACATATAATTGTTCAACATTTCTAGTGGTCAAAATTTTAGTGAATAATTTAACAAGTAAATGAAAAAATAAAAATATGGTGTTGTGCAGTAGGAGGTGTGTCTGTTTTACTTAATTTTAAGTTTATGGTTCCTACTTACTACTATGTGATTATCAATATCGAAACGACAAATGAGATTTTTAATGGATATCATTATGCCACCTTTGAAAAGTTGTAAAGACATGTCCGAAATCACGTCAAAAGAAAACAATAATTTTGTATCTTTGAGCACAACGGACAATATAAAATTAAATAACAGCTACAATTATTTTCCTAAATTGTTGAGCAATCTGAATGTTTTGAGACTGAGTAAGTCTTTATGCGATGTAGAGATCATTGCCGATGGAAAAATTATCACGGTGAGTTGAATGTTTGTTTTCGAAGTTGTAACACCAAAGTGGTTTGATGTTAATGTTTGGTTTACTACTTCCAAATTGAGATATAATTTCAAAATTTCAGTTACTTTTCCTCTATCTCAAAATTCTTCCGATAAAAAGTACAAGTAGTACCCCGTACCAAAATTGAGAAAGAAAATTTTGATTTTCTGTAATGTTGTCGATCTTAAAACTCTTCTTCGCGTTATCAAAATATTTTGAGATATAGGGAGTAGACTGTAGATTATATCCTTGCTAATACACTTTTTGGCATTTAATAAATTTGAAAATAAAAAATATTTATTGACGAGGATACACCTATTTTCCTCATTTTATTGATTGACCTTGCATTAGGAGTAATCTACGTTTTCCAATAAATATAACCCAGTTATGTAAGTTGTTGGGGAGCATTACAATTTAACCACTCTAAACCATAATATTATGAATGTTCCGAATCATTTCAAAATATCGCCTACGTGCACGTGAGTGTGCAGACTTTCTAAATCCAGCCAAAAATATTATTAATTGAAAACTAGCTCAAATACATTTAATGCTTGCCGAATATCAAAATTTGCCCATTTTGGTCAAAAAATGATTATTTTTATGAGTTATTTTTTGCCTTTTTGTAAAAAAAATTCGATTTGCTCGAAAGGTAGGGTCCCACAAAAAAGTGCTAAATATCAACGTATAAGATAATTTAATTCTCTTTAATTTATAAAACAATGTATAAAAAGTGGATCACAATTAGCTCCCCAAAATTAATTGCGTGAAGCCAGTATCGGTGAAGTTTGGTTATAGATCAGACCATGAAAGACGTAAAGAAATAAAAAAGAAGTCAAAAAGAAGTTGTTGTTTGTTGTAGCCTCCCCCAAATTATTAGGCCTATTATACCTATAAAACAGTGGTGTAGCTGCGAATCATGAGGCCCCAGTGTAAAATGTGCACCCTTCTCCCAAAAGAAGAAAAAAATTGAAGCTAATTTTTTTTTTCAACATAAATGTTATATATAGAGTCCTTAGACTCTATAAAGTTGGACGGATTGCTCTGAAACCTTGGGGCCTCTTTAGGATATTTTGAACCTGGCCCTCGTAAAGTTGAAAATAAGCATGAATCTGGATGCCTTTCTGCAGTGCCCTCAGTCACTGAAGGGAAGGGAAAATTTTTTAAAGGCACCGCAAATCCAGCTAGGTGATAATGTGGGATTTTTACCCACTGAAACCTCTCCCTACTCTCGTGATCTTGTCTGGAAAGTATTTTTATTGACTTTGCAAGCTCATATACCTCGATCTACGATATACTACAATTATTTTATAATGCTTTTGTTTTAGGCGCACAGGGCTGTTTTGGCGGCCAGCAGTCCATATTTCAACGCCATGTTTACAAATGATTTATGCGAAAAGGACCAGAGGTCTGTGGAATTGCACGAAATTTCGTCCACCATCCTTACAGCTCTAGTTGACTTCATTTATACCGGCGAAATTGAAGTAAATCAAAGCAACGTTCAAGAAATAATGATTACTGCTGATATGCTAGAACTGGAGGACGTGGTGATTGGCTGTTCAGAATATCTTATCAAAGAATTGCATGCCGTAAATGCAGTGGGAATTTATAGGTAGGCTCAAAAATTCTCTGACCTAAAATGGATTTATGTATCAGCTAACAGCATGTATTTTATAATAAGTTCAACTATAAAACTAGAACAAGTTAATAAAACAGCAATATAAATTCTTGTTAGCTTTCGAACACGTAATTATAATGTATTTTATAATTATCATGCTTTTTAATTATTAAATGGCATGGGAATATTATAAAAAAAAATAATTAATTACCGAAGAGTCCACACTATTGATTCATCGTGTAGATATAGACGCGTTTGACCCTGAACTGTTTTAATAAATAAAATAGCGTGCCGCTTTGCAATAATTTCTGGACTTATCACTGCTTTGAAAATTAATTTTATTTATTCAAATTGTAGGTTTGCCGAATTGCACAATTGGATCGCGTTGAAAACCGCCGCTTTACAATATATCCACAATTATTTTCCACAAATTATACGAGAAGACGAAATATACGAATTATCTAAGGATCAAATAATTAAATTTTTGGTATCGGAAAATATACAAGTCGATTCCGAAACTCAAGTCTTTCAAGCTGCCATTAAATGGGTCACTCATGATATTGTGGAACGAAGGTGTTACGTTTTTGAAATATTAAAATATGTGAGACTGTCCCTTTTACCTTCAGGTAACTAATCTTCGATCTGTAAAAATTTTTTTATTTTGTTAATTTTTGTAGGTGTTTTGGAACGTGCAATCAGTGAATGCAGTGATGGCAGCCTAAGAGTTGCACTTAAATCAATTCATAACGACTTAATCAGTAGACGAGGTTGCTTGGTTCCTCTAAACGTCACTCCACGCCTCGCAGCCAAAAAGCACATATTTATAGTTGGAGGGTCGAAACGCGAGCTAAACAATGTTTTGAACAGAAGTTTTGAAAGCAGTTACGTTACGATAGAAAGATTTGACATTTATAAAAGGTAAAAACATTTTTATACTCAAAAACGTTTTGTTAACTTAAATAATTTTTAGGGAATGGTGTCAGGCTCCAAACATGACAGTCAGTCGTATTGTGCCTGGCGTGGCATGCCTAAATGGCAAGGTGTATGTAGTTGGTGGTGAACATGGTTCTAGTAGTTTGGCTTGTGGTGAATGTTTTGATCCACAAGAAAATAAATGGACCCAAATAGCTCACATGATAGTACCGAGGTGCGAATTTGGTTTGTGTGCATGGAATGGTCTTTTGTTTGCCGTCGGTGGCTGGGTAGGTGCCGATAGAGGTAACATTGGAGATCCTATAGAGAGTTACAATCCACACACTGATATGTGGAGTTTGATGGGTACATTACCCCAACCACGTTTTAGCATGGGTGTAGTGTCGTACGAAGGTATTTAGACTTAATTTACTTTTAGTAAAACATTTAACGTCAAATTTTTTGCAGGGTTAATTTATGTGGTAGGCGGTTGTACTGAATTTCAACGATTTTCTCAAGATTTGCTTAGTTACAATCCTATAACATTAGAATGGATCACTTTACCTCCCATGTCCATTGCACGTTCTCAAATGGGTGTAGCTGTGCTCGATGATTATCTTTATGTTGTTGGTGGAAATAATAAGTCTCAAATACTTGATTCGGTAGAAAGGTATTCTTTTAAAAAGGTATGTGACGGTTTCAAAGTTGTGCTTGTTATAATTTTAAGTTTTGATGCAGAGGAAATGGAGTACCGTTACACCAATGAGTTTGGGACGTAGTGGTCCAGCTGTTGCTGCTGTCGATGGCTTATTGTATGTAATGGGTGGTTATAAAACGTTAGAAAATCCATTTTATAGGGCCCAATTTACCGTATCTTCTGTTGAATGTTTCAATCCTATAACTAATATGTGGTACGATGGTCCCCCTTTACCCGAGAGTAGAGCAGAAGCTGGTGCTGTTGCCTTATGATAGTAAATGTGTTGTTGTATATATTTTACGTTGTTAAAACAATTGTTTATTTTGTTATTTGGAATTAATCAAAACTCCTTGTTTTTTTCAAAATTGTTTTGATTTCATTTCGGCTAGATTCTATAACGCTAAAGATAAACTGCTTTATATATTTTTTGAAACATTATAAGCAGTCCCCGACAAGTGCATGACATGGTGACAATAGTAAGATGAAGCAATTTAAAGTTGAAAGATTGAACATTCATTTAATCCCAGTTTTATTATATTTTAGGATGCATGAAACTTATAACACTTATTAGGCTTAAAAATCTTCAAATGTACCAAGAAATTTTGTCCACGTCCATTGATTTTTAAAATAATTTTTTATACCCCAATGACTATTTTATATTATCGAGTAAAAGGGAAAAATTCAGTTTTGAATTTATTCCATAATATGTAATTTTTTCATAATGTGCATGTATGATAATTTAATTGTGTATTATTACCATAATATTGTACGATGTTTCATAACTCTTAAGTATTAGCAGGAAATAATACAGTTATACGACTATAACGGCTTTTTTTCTAAGTCCCTCACTTAAAAGTTGTTGCGATGTCGTATCAAGAAAGGATATTTGTGTTGAGTGATAGAAAAAAGTTCGGATTATTTTGCATGTCAAATTTAATAAAAACATAAACGTAAACAAAAACGACAATTTATTTTGTCAAATTATGTACCTATAGAGCAAATTTTTTAAATTATTTAAGTCTTACAAAACATTTAAATAGCATAAAAATTTTAAAATTAAAATAGTTACTTTTATGCAGAAAGCGAATCAACAGTGGTGAATGGCTGCAACAGATGATGATTTAACCAAGGGGACGAATCCAATATGCGATATAATGAAAGCGGTAATGCCGGAAACGCGGATAAAATAAAATTACGTAAGTCGTAATGCGAAGCTCCCATACGAAATGCCAAATAATTTTGAACGCAATTCTTGATGAAGCGTAGGAATCCAGAAATTGTATCTTCGTCCGTTTCTGAATAATTCAAATCTGGAAATCGCTGTTTTGTTATTGTTAGCCATTTACCCTTGATACTTTCTTTTGTCGCGATTGTGTTAATAAACATGTGTAGTTCTTCGACCGAAATCTTAAGTTGGGTACCGTGTGGACTCACTCCGGCACATGTCAGAATGAAGTTCCATTTCCGTTCCACGCTCCAAAAGAAAACGTGCCTAAAAATAGAAGTTCATTAAGATCCGAATGAAGAGATATTGAAAAAACGTACGCCACTACTTGGTTTATCGTTGGCCTTTCGTTTGGTTCATACAATAACATCCATGAGATCAAGTCGTGAAGATCGACATCATTTGTTAGCAAATGAGGCAGACCTCTTTCTAAGTGCTTTATAATTTCACTCACCGTTGTTCCATATGGATGTTTGCCAACAGTTAACACAAAGTGAATTAGCATACCTACAAAATTATTATATTCTATCGAAAAGAATTGTGTTTGAAAAGAGTTACCGGCAACTTGTATATCGGAAGCACAACAGCAACTCATGCTAGAAGTTTTCTTAAATGTTTCAAAAGTTTCCCGTGCAAACCAAATAATTGACGTGTTGGCTGCTTCCGTCAAAAAGTACAAAGCCTGAGAGAAAATTTGATAATACTTTGTAGAATTGGAGAAAATCAACTTACTTTACTCATTCCAAACTCGGCAACGCGAATGACACCATTTAAATCTATAAAAATATTGGAAGGTTTCAGATTGCCATGCACGATTGGCTCGCGGCGATCGTGCAGAAACCTCAAACCGGCCAAAAATTGTTTTACCATGTCCATGTATTTTGGCAACATATTGGGGACTGTCTTCATTTCCATGATGTACTCTCCAAGGTTGTACTCGCACAAAGGCGTAGCCAATAATAATTCGTTTTTTTCGTACGTGCAGGTATGATAATGCAAAATGTTTAGGTTTCTTAAACCTAGTAACGGATTTAAGAGATTCTTCATTACCTTGCAAACTGGGTTACATTTCAGAATCCTTTTTATTGCGAGTGGTCGATTATTTGAATCCAATCCTAACACAACCGGATTAAAGTTTCCACCCGGAATGACCGAGTGAGGACATCTCGTCCTAGTGCTGACCCTAACTTCGCCCACGGTGACATAATCGTTAGTTATTTGAAGATTTCTTATAACACTGCACCACCTACTCGAAGAGTTATCTAATTCTGGGGGTGTTATCGATTGTGAGCTTTTGAAATTTTCCAACAGTTTTACTGCGTCGTCAGCTTTGGGCATGATCAACAGAGTGTCGTGGAGGGTTTTCCGTTTTCTAATTTTTGAAACCAGCTTTTGGCGTTTCACTTTTTCTTGTTGTTTAATTATAAGGTCGTCTTTATCTTCATCGCAGATGGACATAATTGAAGCTACCAAGTGGTAGCAGCTTCCCATGGTTTTATCCCGGTCCAGTTTTCGTTTTTTAGTATCTGGCAATGATTTTGGACCTAACTTCGACACTTCTTGCAAGTAAGATTTATCCGAATATAAATTCAACTTAGTTTTCTTAATGTTTCTTTCGTTATCTTCAGGTTCTTCTTGGGGTCCATAGTAGTCTATATCGCTCGTTTCGAGTTCGCTGATCGACTTGGTTTCGTGAAAAACTTCCTTCGCACTGTACGGAAGGAAACTGTTTTCTTTGACAAAATGTTTGTGATAATTTTTATCTAAACCTTTATGAGTTTCTACGAGCTGCATTGGTGTTTCGTGAATTATCGATTCGCCTCTTATTTTATGGCTTAACAATATTTCTTCCAGCTTATCCATTATTTTGCTACATTCAAATATGTGCTGGTCTGCACTGTTTTTTAAATAGTTTACCAAGCTATTGAATTGTTTTTGGACACGTTCCACGTACTCAACTTCCAGTTTGTCCATTACCAGTTTCATTATATTTTCAACACCTGGAATTATTAATTTTTACATTTGGCGTCGTCCGGAAAAATAAAAACACTAACCTTCCACATATTCGACTTGATATTCGTTCTGCTTATCATTTTCCCAATTGTTCTGGTATGTCTTAATAATTTTAGTTAACAAATTTGACACATAATTTATTGCATCGTTCATCATTCCATCAATGCCTTCTTTACTCGACTGCTCTTGAGATTTATTTACGTCTTTGCTGGAAAAGTTAGGTTCGGATTTCGAATTTTTTGGCGTACTGCTATCTTCGCTATTAAATTCCATGTTCAATTCGTTTTCGTTCCAATTTGAGTAAAGAAGACTTTCTTCGTCGTCTGGCATTTCGACGGCTTCGAATATCATCGGTTCTAAGTCGATGTTAAACATGTCGTCGTTTTTAATAGTAAGAATTTGGTTGCAGAGCACATTCAGAGTTTGTCGGAATTCTTTTATTACAGGACGGCTATCGTCATCTATATGCCAAATTTGTTGCCAAGCAGAATCATTACACGACTCCTGCGATTCCATTTCCACGTCCAAAACTGTCGACTGGACGTTGCTGTTTTCGGAAGGTTTCTTGTAGGCTATCGAGGAATCGGACACGCATTTTTGGGTCAAAATTTCGTTTTTATTTTTGTTCAAGCGCAGCGTTAATTCTTCGTTCCGTATTTTCGTAATTTTGGATTTTAAAGCTTTTGCTCTTCGTTGTTTTCCTATTTTTGTGATCGATTTATTATCTGGTCTCGTTTCCTTCTCGCTTTTGTAGTCATCCAGATCTAACAAATCGGCAGACGCTTCATCCGACGCAGACTCTTCGTTAATTTTAGTGTACACAAGTTCGATTTTTGATTTTTCCAGTTTTATGTTTTCAATAAGTTCGTAAAATATAGCAAATTTATCGTTGTTCTAAAATATTTTTGCTTTCGTTAGATAAAAGTAGAAGAAAACAGAGAAGACTGAAAAGAATTTGAAGTGTAACCTGATTATTTCGGGAATCATCTGCAAGGTTCATTTGGCGAAACTTTTCATAAAATGGAACAACTTCTGCAAAATTTCTCTGTAACCATAGTTTACCTTTAATTTGCAAAGTGCACACGGTAACGAAGGGGGTGAAAGCCGAACTTATAAAATTGTATTCTGAATTTGGATTGTTACCATATCTACAATTGAAACATTTGGGCATGTTTTAAAACCTTTTGGATAACTTACGTTTTCAAAATTGTCAAACATGCTTCTGCGCCTCCGTCTGTAACGAAAGTTTCTAACAATTTCTTCTTACAGTCTCCAGAAGTGAAGTGTTCGCAATGGTTTAACAGTTCGTTAATTAACGTTAGAAATTTATTTATATGTAACGGTTCGTTAATATACGTCTTGATAGCCTAATTGATATCTTCAAATTAGTAATTGGGTAATAATAAATTAAGAAGGGTAGTACTCTGGCGATTCTTTTGAAAATGCTTGCTTCCAGTAAAACAGGCACCGTTCCTTCTATATATCTGAGAGCGTATGGAATTACCAAGGATTTAGTGCTCAGTATAAGATTTCCGGATTTATTTTGCTTAATTGGATCGTGTAAAATTACTTCAATTCGAGACTGAAAGTAGAAATGTTAGCCAATTCAGTTGACACTTTCTGATATTAGACTTTAGATCACAGCAGTGAAGCTAGCCTGTGTACTTCCCCTACCTACCTTAAAAAAACTTTTGAAATCAACGTTAGAATTCTTTAACGCGACTATCAATTTTTCAACCACAGAATGAGGAGGTGTAACATTTTTGTACATTGCGTACGCCATTCCGTAGCAAAGAGCTGTACATTTATTAATATCTTCCTTCATCAAATTTGCGTTTGCCTGCAGCAAAGTAGTGACCATATCGGAATTATTGAAATAGCACGCCAACATGAGCGGCGTCATTCCATTTGAATTTTCTATGTTTACGTTTACCTGCCAGAAACATAAACGAAGCATTGAAATGTTACATCAAGAGTAGGGGGGGGGGGGAGTATACTTTTTCCGATATCAGAATACTCAATAGCTTATTCCATTCTCTTCTTATCGCTATGTGTATCATATTTCGACCAGTTTTACTAATAAAATCAAAATCGACAAATGCAATACTTTTGACTTGATTTAAAAGTGCCACGTATGAATTTTCGTCCCATTGCTTATTTTCCAGTGCTAGAAACAGAATATTGTCCCCGTTATCATTTTTGGCAGTCGGATCGGCCCCATTAAACAAGAGAAAGTCAATCACTTCGGTGTTCTTCTCTTTAATAGCCCACATTAGGGCAGAGGTGTGATTCTAAAAGGAAATTGTTAGGATTCTTCGTGAAAATTAATTTTTGAAACATACAGGGCCGGTCTCGTTTACGTTACATCCCTGCTGAGTAAGTCTCTGCACGAGTGAGAATTTGTTTAAAATTACAGCCGCTATTATCAGCGAGACGTTGGTCTATAATTATTGGGTGAAGAAATTATTGAAATAGAAACTTCCGAGAACCTACCACATCTTTCAATTTTAAAATATTTTTTAGTTTATTAATTTCTTCGCTTCCGAAGAGCGTAGTCAAATTATCTGAATTTTTTGAAATTGACGCTTTTAACAGACATTTGGTTTTGTTTGCTTTTTCACTGTCATCTTCGGATTTGCGCTTAGGGTTATTTTTTTTCTTCGTGCGTTTGCTTTTCTGTGGCATTTAAAATGTTATAAAATTGTGTTCTTATTATAAAAAACCCACAAACATAAATCATTTGTGGTATTGTCAGTACATTGTCAAAAAATTACATTTGTTTATTTGCATAACTATGTTCAATAAGCAAGTGTTTTGTCAAATCGGATGGCGATTAAGTTGATTCTTACAAAACACCACTGACGCACAAGAATGGATTAGGGAGATTCTAAAAATTAAAACTTATATTTTTCGGGTTTTGTTTTTATTTCGGAATGTAAAAAAGTATTTTATTTTAAATAACAAACTTAACACTAAATAATTAAACAAGAATACAATGAAACATGTCATTAAAAATCGTCAGTCTCAATTATCACAAATTCGTAAGGTTTCTTTCAACGCTCCCCCCCAATTTTTAAAATTTTGACCAAAAACGGTAATAAGTAGTTGATCTTGGCCGAATTAGGACTACCTGCGCGTTGAACTTAGAAGGTACGTTGGTTTGAATATATTAAAATTAAGTTAATATGAGGAAACTTTTACACACTCGTCACCAAACATCTTGGTCTGTCAGTCACAATTTCGATGTCGTTGGTGGTATCACTAGAAACACTATCCATAGTTACAATTTCACTTTCCACGTTTGGTTGTAATTCTCCTCCAGCACTCTCGGTTTCTGGTTGATTTGTCACAATCGTAATGTTCAAGTCTTCCACTTTAGTGTTGGGAAATAACGTCAAATACGAAGGAGGTTGATCGAGGTCGTCATAATTTGGTGGTTGCGCTCCACCGTCGTCCTGAGACCGATTGATTATTAAAACCGTCGTTGGTTGGTGCTGGTTCTGTAAATCAATCTGAGTTTTTGGTTTTCTGAAACAACACTCCCACAAACCACAAAACATTAAAATTGTTCCACATATCAGCATCAAAAGCATCACGTAACCCAGTGATCCATAGTGGGAAAATGTTTCGGACACGGCTTCCACACCTTCGTGGTGGGTGACTTGGTTAATCTTAACGGTTGTACCTAAACAAAACAAAAATTTAAGAAACCGTTGCATTTTTCGAAACTAACTTACTTTCAATTTTGTTCAATTCCTTCCAGAATGGTATCTGTGGAGAATTTAGGTCCGTATCGGTAATGTTTTGTTTTTGTAACCAATTTTCGTTTACTATTCCAGGCGGTAGTTTTTTAATCACGTCCGTTGCTAGCTGCTGCCAAGACGAGTGGCCATTCAGATGACTTTTGCACAAAACGTCGTCTTCGTCGCTCGTGGAAGACCCTTTTGGGCAGTTTAAGTTTCCATCGCAGACCAGTAATTCTGAAACGCACAGCGCGGGTTTCCATCCTATTCTGCTGCAAACGTGCAGTTCCGGTCCGTCACAGAAATGATCTTAAAATAAATAATAAGCAACATCGAAACTATTTATCGAAATTTCGCTTTTACTTTGACCTACGGCTGTAACGACCAATTTTCGTTCTCTCACAGCCAAAGGAAATTGTGGTGGAGTCCAAACCAAACTCAGTTCCGGTGTTAAGAGATCAATGTCCGATAGGAAGTTTCTGCTGCATGGATCTCCTTTCCAAACGGCAGTGTCCGTATTGTCCGAAAGAAACTGAAAGTGATGGTTTAGCATTCGGAAAGCGAAGAAGTTCTAAATCTACTTACCACATTTAAACCACATTTATGATTTCCAAAATTATGATTATCAAATAGTTCTTTATTTGCGTCATTCCATTGTAAATTTATAAGATGTGACGCAGGTGCAGTGATATTTAGTTTGCACGTTTTTTTTAAGTTGATCGAATTTAGTAAGATTGTGACCGAAGATTCTCTTCCACTTGGTTCTAGGCTTATTATCGAGCTGGGTCCGCATAATTCGACAGTAATAACTAAAAACAAACAATTAAAATTTTAAAAAATCACCTTTAACCAGGATCATGTAATCTCCAATCGCTTGATTGGCGATTGCTTTGCTTTTCTGTTGAACTCTCAGAGATAATATGAATATTCGAGAATGCTATTAACCTTAATTTCTCGACAACAGCTACTCACACCTCCGAGGTGCCTCTTTATTTTGTGAAAGTCTGAATCTTAGAGTTTCGGTACAAAGGTTCTTCTCGTAAAATTTAGTTCATCCAGATAATTATAATGGATAATGAACATAGAAGTGCCGCATTACTTGTTTATGCAAGAAAACAAAATTTGATTTAGTTTATTTAGTCTATAAATAATATATCGATAGTGTAATAATTTTATCATTAAAAAACATTATGAGCATTAAGTTATAAGCTGAATTATTTTGTGCAATTATGGAACATAAAATCTCAATTATAAGATTTGATAAACCAATGTTTGTTCTTGATCTTAATATCTCATTCATTAATTTTTAATGTATTGTAATAATAGAATTATTATTGTTGCATAAAAAAATGTTTTTTTGTGTAATAAAAAATATTAGGTGAATCTAGGCCCACAATCTGGCGACGCCACTGTGTACAAATTTTAAAACGCTATATTGTTTGGTAGCACGTGAAAACACCGAAACAAAAATATCGAAAGGCAAAATCACCAAAAACAAAATCACCGCAAGTCAAAAACTCCGTTGTTTTGTTTTTCGGAATTTGACTTTCGGCATTTTTGTTTTCGGCGCTTTTGTTTCGGTGTTTTGACGTATAATGATATTTCCATTTTTTATTCGTGCTTTAAATTGGAGCACGAACACGGAGCTAGATCATAAGGCTTCTCTCTGACTACTTATAGAAATTCTGGGGGTTCAATCTCGAAATTCAAATTTGGTTTTAGTGAAAATTTAAGAAACTTTAGAAGGTCAGGCTTGATCAGAAGAAGTCCAAAAGCGAAACTAGTAACCAATTTGACCCAAAATTTAATCATTTTCTTATTTTCTTTTCATATTACTGCGTAATATAGCATGTACTACGCATTATAACATTATTTGCATGGAAGTACTATATTATTATATTATAACTTGTAATATATTAATATATTGCTCATACTGTTAGTAAATTTAACACTATTTTTTAAATTAAAATTCAGAATTATATCAAATTCAAGGATTTCGAATTCAACGGGGAAAAACAGTAAGGTCGATTTAAGCTGGTTTAAATTTTTAAAATAGATACTACTAATTTCCGATTCTAGGAAAAAATATTACCAGCTCTTACCATTAGTATGCATTATTTTTATTTCAGATACAGGAAAGTTATATCGGTCTAGGATATTAAATTTCCGATAGTGCAATAGTCGACGACGGCGAAACGGCGGCGACAAAATGTCCCATTCCGAAGTACCTATTACCTAATATTACATGCTGTAATGGTATGTAATATTAATCAATTTACCAATCTCCAGTTAGCCCTAACCAACAGATGGTTTCCATAGAAACAACGATTAGAGAAATATTTCTCCAGGAAGATAATTGGAGATTGATAAATTGGGCCCAAATGAACTCATCAAATATTTTATTCGCTTCTGACGGTATAAAGTTTGTCGTAAGTGAGTATTTAATAACATATTATATAAATTAATATTCTCTTTAGGAATCCAAAATGTCTACTTTACAATACATTCTTTATCAAACTAGGAGATTTATTGTTAACTCGTCTGGTCATAACAGATATCTATGACAAACGAATTTTCGGACTTTCTCCTACCCTTAATTTTTTGATAGAAATAAAAATTTTAAAATTGTTTTTCAGAAACTTAAATATACTTAACTATCCAATCTTGGATTTATTAATTCACAATAATTGTCAGCTATCAGCTCATTTGTATCCGGGCAGAAACAATAAATTAATTAATTTTTTACGACGTAATTTTTCAAAAAAAAACTGCAATTTCCCAAGGTTTTCCAAAAGAGTAATGATATAATGAAAGCTTCTAATATAAAAATTATAATATCTGCAAGGTCGATTCATCTTTAAAAATCAACTTAAAATGGCAATAATAATTTATAAAAAATTTAAAACTTTTGCTGCAAGGCAACCTGCAAGACTAATTTAGATAATTTAGCACTAATTTAGAAATAACTGAAGGCTAAGATTGAAAATCAAGCGAATTGAATAAATTATCATCAGGATTATTTCTAAAAATACTAGAATAATCTAACTTTTAACTTAGAAAACACCAAAATTTCCATTCCATGAGTATTTTTATCTTTCACTTCTTTATTTATACATTTACATACTGGATCGACAAAAATATTAACATTATGTAATTTTTGAAATGACCATTTTTTGTATTCAAAATCAAAAAAATTAATTTTTTGAGTTTGTTTAAATTATTCTTTTATTCAAATATATTGGCAAAACTGCGTAATACAAATAAATTCAGTTTAATTGTTTATGGTTGTTTATCATTGTAGAATGTTTTAAGCATGAACGATAAGAAAAAGGGCACCAACTTTCATACAATTGAAAAATGCCATTTAATGACGTATGCTAAAAAGGTTATCGTTATCATTTATTTTGTCTTATTTCCTTACGTTAATTTAAAAAAATTAATTAATTCACTTTTTTCTTTGGCGAATAATGTATAGGACTGCGCAACAGATTAATTCAGTTAATTGTCAATTATGCACAATAAATTATTATGTACATACATTGTAATTTATATAAGGTTTATGAACTTTTTCCAAGTCCTTCAAATAAAAATCTTATCCGCGTTATTAATAATTGTTTTTATTTTTATACCATTATCGACACATTACCATAACCAAGAGTGATTTTAAATTTGTCAAGTTTTATTAGATAGAAGCACTCTTTATCATTTTCGTATTGCCGAATGACCCAATTTGGCCTAAATCTCTCCAACAAGCAGATAACTTATTATAACGAGGTTTGAAAACGATAACCCCCCAATTTAATTTGATTATTAAGTTATAAAGTGCATTTTGCTAGTTCATGAACTGAAAAATTTGTTCATATTCACATAAAGTATTTCGCCAGTAGGCGCAACGTCGACAGAAAAATACAAAAAAAAAGTTTTGAAAGTTTTCCAAAAGATTTCATATAAAATACGCCATTTTCTATTTTAAGAAAATTTGTATACAAAACATTGACATTGGAGTAAGTTTTTGTACCTTACACATGTTTGGCTTGACATTATAAGCATTTTAAATGTTAAAAATTTTAAATGCTAATAAACCTATTAATAAGAATCCAATTTGTTTAGTAATATTGAACGTCAGTATTTTAACACGTAGCACATTAACCGACTTAATTTTTTGTGTGGGATTTAATCGCATTCCTTTGATTAAGATAATAACAATTAAGGTACAATGAATTTTCACTTTGATTTGTTATTAAAATAAATTCAAACTGGAACAGGGGAAAAGTTTTCAAGAAAGGTCCCAGAAATCACGGAATCCTAAATTGGTCGTTTCCTGTACATTTTACGCCCAAATAAATAATATTAAAATTAAAGTCGATGAAATTCTGCGTAAAAGTATAAAAATATTATTTTTCAATTTTGTCTAGTTTTCGAGATATAGCTCTCTATTGAACACTGATTTTTATCGATATTTGCTCGGTGTATGGTGTATGGAAAACCTCCCCAGTTTATAAACCTCCAATACAAAAAATTATGAAAAAAACTACAATAATTGTGAGAATGCAACATAATTATTGTAATGGAGATCAGATAACCTGATGGAACACATCATAAAAAATATCGTGGTCCAATAATTACAATGAGGGTTTTTACATAATAAAAAAAGCTATTGTCAAAGAAAGCGATCATCAGGTACTAATTAAAACGTTTTCATTGTAGATTATTTACCCAGACTATTATTTTACGTATGCTATAAATAAAAAGTTAAAAAATAAAACGACAATTCTGTATTCTATGTCTAAAAAAATTCTATATTGTTTATTGACCTCCTGTCTGCGGTGTGAAAATATTTTTGTAAATTTGTAACGTATGACTGACCGGGATAGTCTGGTCTTTTTTAAACTAAAAAAATTATTTTTTTTTATGTAGATATACAAGCAATTAGTATTGTATCAATTCAATAAATTGAAAAATATGAAAAGTTCAAATGGAATTTATTAGGACAGATTCCCTATATATCAAACGAAATTTATTAAATTTTTGAAATTGAAAATTTGAAATGAACTTACCAAGTCAGCAATTGGCCGTCCCATTTAATATATATTTTAATTTTATTACATGCTTTTTATACACACCCCATTTCAAGGGTAAAAGCATAGCAATACTTCTATTTTTATTTTGTTGTTCAGATCCGCAAAGCTTATGAGAGTTTTGAGTTTAGTTTAAAAGGTATAATTTCTTCAATTACCATTGGCGGCTTGTCATAAAGGACACATGGTTTCATAAATATTTTAAAAACTATTTTTTTAAGTTTTGATCCGCCACTGTCAATTACATATAAAAATTATCGAAAACGGGATGGAATCGGGTACAAAATCGAGTGTTAAATTGTTATGGTATCCAATAGGGTGACTAATAAAAGTTATTGAAAACCAGGTGAACCCGGGTACGAAAACTAGTAAAATTTATAATATTTTCTTTTTAATTGTTATACTATGTGACGGGGAGGGAAGGTTTACAATAACTGAATAATACAAAATTATTTTGAAGACTTGTTGCTTACAAAGAGAACCTCGATTATACGTCATCATTCAATGGGATCAAAAATATACGTTGGAAAAATTTTCCTCTCTATAAATAAATTCACAAAACAATCGCTTCTTTTCCCAAACCGATGCAAAAAATTGAAACAAAGTG
This sequence comes from Cantharis lateralis, assembly GCA_963170105.1. Taxonomy (NCBI): domain Eukaryota; kingdom Metazoa; phylum Arthropoda; class Insecta; order Coleoptera; family Cantharidae; genus Cantharis; species Cantharis lateralis. The sequence continues at coordinate 10,202,843 of OY720626.1, forward strand.
TGTTTTTTGTATTATTTTGGCTAAATTTCCACTAGCAGAATGCACCTTGGTTACTGCCCCCCCTCCCTTATGTTTCTAATCCTTTAAATTGACAAATTCAATGTTTTGATAGTACCCGCATCACGCATTACTTAATTTCGTGTTACTATAATAATAATTAAAAGATTATAATTAGATTCCTCGACCTTCTCAAGGCTAATAACTTGGACTCCAAAATCCTAATTTTTTAAATAGATTCTAATTTATTCAGCACATTTCACAAATAATTTGGTCACACGTGCATAATTTCTTTCTAAATTTACTTTCAATATTTTCATAATTATCAAAAAATATTAACTTACTTTCGCACTTGATTTCTTTCACCAAAAATATCGCAAAAGTTAAGATATACACTAAAACCTGTTGCATTTTCTATGCACAAAGTTAAATTTTTTTTAAAACTAACAAAATTTTAGGAACTGGCATTGTATCCGAAACGATTTGAACTAAAACATTACACTGAAAATTTTTAAAAACAAATTTTTACAAGAACACTTTCATAGTATTGATATATATGTTTTATTCTCGGCCCTGACCGCTAGAAACTGTTAAGATATTGAGGAGCTCGAAGTCTCGGAGTCCAATATGATAATATTGTTTGGTAGTGGGATTAATTTTTATAATTATTAATTTATAGACAACTTTTTATTATTTTAGGTAGATTAACAGTAATTACGGACTTTTAAATTTATTTTAACTCCAATTTAAAAATAATATGAACCTGTAAATTTACAGAATTAATTTTAAAAAAGCGCGGGGGATATTTTGGATGTCCAAGTAAGTTTTTTGTTCAATAGTCACTCAGATCCTCGTGAAACTTTTCCTTATCGGCTACACTTTAGCATAGCGTAAACACCGATTACGACGAAAGGGAATATGTTTATTTGCACTTTGTTATATTTAAAAAATATAAAAATGTAAATTATGATAATTAAAATTATCTATAATTGTAAAGCAAATTTCACTTCATTGTTTTATCAAAATTAATCAGGAAGTACAATTTAGTATTAAGAAATTCCTGCACACACTTTCATTACCAGCACAATTAAAATGGTAACAATTGCGCAAAAAATTGGAAAACTAAAAGAATGCAACTCCTACAAAGCAGTGCCGAAACCAAAACTTTGGACTGCGGTATTGCCGAAAGAATGCGAACATTGATTATTTAGTTGATGCTTTTTCATATTTAGATTAGGGAACTCGAGACCCTATAACCCCCTTCCCAGTTACGCCATTGCTACAATGCGTAATCTCAGCGGAGTCACTGAATCTTGCAGGTTGTAGGAGCTTCTTTACATCCGTTTATTTCCAATTTACTCTAAATGAGGAGTCAAAAGTAGTTACCTGTTACTGGTAGAAATGTCACTCGTGTATTAAAAATTAAAAACTGTAAAATCTAGTGATATTTTAACGTTTACATTTATTATTTATTTTTAACAAATTACTAGGAACAGGAGGACATTATATCCCCCTCCCCCGGTACCCCAGAAATTCCTCTTATATAATTGTTTTTAAGGAGTAAATAATTTATATTTAATAAAATAAATCCCAGAGCATGCATAAAATCTTCTATGAATTATGTGATATCGGGGGGCCTGAGGGGTATGGAATACCCTTCAGTGTCCTAATAATAAATATCTAAAGCTGTTAGAAAGAAACTTCGTTTTGTTCTTAGTTCACAATAATAATAATTATATATTTAAAATAGAATAATAATTTAATAAATAATAATAAAAATTCATGGCTGTTCATTGGGCAGCACCGATATTAGAAAGCTACGCTAAGACTTAGCTAAGCGATTGAAAAATTTAGGAGCAATTCTATTTAAGACCCCCTAAGTTTTAAATCAGTAGTGCAGATAAAAGTACAACTTTAAACAAATATTAAAAAAATAAAAAATGTTTTCGCACGTTACATAGCAAAACATTGTCATGGAGCGTCATAATTATTATGGCGGCTAATTTTTATATACTTGTAAAATGTATTCCATTATCTGAATTATTCAAATTTACAAATATACATTGTTGTAAAAGTGCCATGAATAGTAAATAAAAGAAATTGCAAGCTGGGTACATCTAACAAGGTTTGTTTGCCCATTAACAGTTGCAATTTTAAGTGGTAGCCTATTTATTATGTTATAATTGTTTAATTAATGATAATCAGCAACAAACTTCGTTTGTTTTTAAATTGTTTACAATACTACCGGCTCCTTATTTATCCAAATTTGAAGATAAAAAAACACTTGAACTGAAGTCGAAGTGAAATTTAAGTAGAGTAAGTGGATAAGAGGCTACAATTAAACTTTCTTTAAATTATAATTGTTGATAACGAAAACAAAAGCTTGCATTTGAGTTTGACGAACTAATACCTAAACTCGTAAATATTTTAAAATAATTTCAAATACTTATATTTAAAAAAATATATCTATCTAATAGATATATTTATTTAATTTATATATAAAATTTATTTAAATTTAATAAATAAATCTTGAATTATAAATGGTATTCTTTTTCGTCTGGTTCTTCACGTATCTCTTGGGTTATTTTTGAAAACTCGGTTTTTCCAGACCAAACGGTAATACTGTTGTTCGTCATATCAAATCGTATTAATTATTCATACGGAAACTTGTTCTTAATTTAACCCTTGCCTGTTTTCGTATAAATACTATTTTATGGAATAGCTAGCTTTGTCTATTTAAGATACAGCTTCGAGAGCCGGGTACAACTCGTGAGGGCTATAATTGTGGTGTTATAACATTCATATGTAGCTGATTAGCTAAATAGGTAACATGCAGATGCTAACATGGATATAATATAAATAAAACTATCGAAGAAGAAAAACAAATATGATTGCAAAGAAAAATGATAAAAACAAAAAAAAGATAGCATAATTTAAAGTATTTTTATTCAAAACTTTATATTGCAAAATTGACCCCATAAATGCTGCCAAAAACCGGTTAAGTGATAAGGCCGGAGATTGCCTGACCTGACAATTAATTAATAATTTATTGTAAGGTAATATATAAACAATTTTCAATTGTCATTTCTATTTTGTAACGCATTGTATACATTTTAACATTTTGTTTTATTTTTTCAAATTTTCTGAAATACCCAAACCTCTAACCAGTAGGTAGCCAACGAGTTATTTTACTTTTTCAGAACTATTTGTTTTAATTATTGTGTAAAAAGTCAATCAAAATTGTTGTTTAAAATTTAATTAATTTTAAATAAGTATAATTATTAATTAAGTATGACATTATCTTTAGATATTCTTTTTTAATTTATTTTACTTAATCTTGTTGTTCTATCATCTATCTTATTAAGTTATTGTGTTTGTAAGTATACACACATATTTGTTCTTACTTTAGAACCTCTTAAGCAAAGAAAATAACATTTTATCCCCCTTGAAAAATCTTTAGTATGTATATCTAGGCCAGGTATATCTTGCCAGACAAAAACGGCGTACTCGTCCACCTCAAAAAAAGCCTAAAAAGTGTTGTTTGCTACCGTTCAGAAAAGTGCACGTTCAATATTCATCTGTAATGGGAAACAAGCTACTTTATGAGCATTCAATTTTGAAAGTAATGTAACTAGTAGTCCCGAAAGCTGGACCTGATTACGCTTAAAATCACTTATTAGTGAATTTAGATTTAAAATAATCTCGCTAATCCTTTCAAGCGCATCATGTACAATACTATGATATTTTTGAAACTATGTGCAGTAAAATAAGCATTCAACCTCGGAATGAGAGGGAATAAGCTGTGTTTTGGTATTCTAAACAAAATTTGTTATTTAAGTTCATTACATAACTTGTAGATCATAAAATTATCTTCAATTTTCATTCCAAACATTTTTTTGTTATGTTATGAACTTAAATAACGGATTTCGTATAGGAAACGAGATAATTGCAAAAAAACGATTTTCGTGACCTTTCACCTTTAATATCTTGGGACGCGGACACGAGATTATATGAGACTTTTCTACCAGTATTTAGAATACCAAAACAAAGGTTTATAGCAATTTACAGCTTATTCCCTTCCATTCCGAGGTTATCCCTTTATTTTGCCTTATTTGACTGGACAGTTTGAAAGTTGAACCACCGACCATGATGGCGATAACCGATTTTTTTTTAATAGAGACATTGAAATTTATTTAAGACAAAATATTTTAATTTCTAAATTAAATTAATGTCGGTAAATATTTAATAAATTTAAATAAATAAAAGATATTTAACGGTGTTTTTAGTAAATTGGCACTATACCTACTCATTGGCCTGTTAATTTATTCGGGGTACAATCTAACCTAATAAAGTAACATAATAATGTCATATTAAAATCTGACAAGATGACAAAACAATTGATAGGCGAGAGGTTACCGTCTCAAACTAGCTTAAAATCTACATTAACCGACCAATCAACGTTCTAGTGGCTGGAAATGACTTTATTCGATATCTTATATTGGAAGAAAAACTTCTTTTTTAATGGGTCGCGTAATAATTGTAAATAAACAATCTTTTGTTTTAAAATCTAAAATTCGGTGAAAAAATCTAAATAAATTACAGAGGCTTAATTAGATCAAAACACACATTTTTTTGTCTTTGATTTTTCTAGAAAAGTCAAAACTCACTAAATGGCAAAAAATGCCTACCTTGACGATTTTTTTTTTCAGAAACCAATTGTCCAATCAGAATAAATAAATAATAGTTTCAGCCAAGCTTAAACTATCACGCCATTTTTTATTTTATTTTTAGAGTTAGTAACAGTGGAAACTGTATTAGAGTAAACACAACATTTGTGTTTTATAATTATTAATAAATCTTTTGTTTAATCGTCTTGGAGTTAACTTGTCCTTGCCAACCACTTATGTTAGTAAAAGCATAAAAAAATTTAGTCAATATTTAGGTAATTTAAATTATGACAATCCACGTGTATTTTAGTGGTTAATAAACAATTTGAATTTAAATGAAAGCTTCCATCCCAGCTCGCCGGACGGACGTACGCACGCACAGAAGAAGCGGTGTTAGAGTTCTACTTCAATACGTATTTTAACTGTTACTAACACTGAAAATCAAAATAAAAAAAAATGTCGTGATATTTTAAGGTTGGCTGAATGTTTCTATTTTTTATTTATTCTGATTGGGCAATTAGATTCTGATTGGGCAATTAGTTTCTGAGAAAAAAACTATAAGGTAGGCATTTTTCACCATTTATCGAGTTTTATCTTAAAAACCATTGATTTTACGAGAAAAGTCAAAGAGACAAAAAATGTGTAGTTTAGTCCAATTAAGCCTATATAATTTTTTTAGATTTTTTTCTCTAAAATTTAGATTTGTGAAATAAAAGATTGTTTATAACTATTAAGACTGTCACGGCCATTTAAACGATTATAATGCGACGCATCACTTAGATTGTGTATCGAATGTATGTGATTCGAGTACTTATATATCCGTCAACGAATCAAAATATGTCTGCCATTTGTCACATACAAAAATATAATAAAAAATTAAAGTCACTCTACATATTGCAAATCTATGGAATTTACAAAGCTAGACGCTGATTTTGAAAATAGTTTGCAATATGTAGAAACTTAAGATTTCACATCCTGTCGACTAAATGGTTTTCACGGAAATTGAATAAGACAAAATGATATCTAATGCAAGTTCAATTGTTGAACGGCATTAGATATCATGAAACTATGCAGACGGTGGAGGGGAAGTTGGAAAGAAATAATTAACGACAGATTAAGAATGGAAAAAAAGGAGTCTCGCGAGTGCCTCGATACTGGAAAAACTTCCTAAAATGAAGGGGTCGTTTCCAAATCCCCTCACCGTCTTCGAACTGCTATTGGCAATAAGGTAAGCCCCACGCCTGGGGATGATTTTTATGTTTTGTAATTCATATATACCTGCGGGTAAATAAATTGATATTTTGATTTATCCCAAGTCTATTATTTACAAACAAAATTAATGCGACATTTGGTGGAGGTGCCGTTGGCTTTTTAGCATTAATCATCGTATTATGCTATTTTTAAATTCAATTTTCTTTTAATACAATAAATTTTAAATAAATAAATTTTAATTTTAATTATTAAGACATCGTAAAATTTTGAATAATATCATTTAATTTCAAGACAATGTAAATTATTACATATTTTGTTTTTTTTTATGAAAATTTTGAGAATACGACTAGATGAAAAGTTATAATGATTTTAAATTATTAAGGTATTTTTAATTATCCTCTTTTTGACAATAAACTGGGACGTTAATTCATTTTATTACATACCAGGCGTTAAACTAGGACAAGTGTTAATGCGCCGATTAACACCTCTTAAAATGAATTTAACGTTTACTATAACTTGTCTTTCTTTTTGGGTATTAGGACTTTTTAAAAAATAATATCGTTCTTGAGTCCGAGAACGAACCAAAAAGAAATTTCAGGCGTACGGTTTGTCAAAAAAGAGAAAGGTAAGGTAATCGATATTTTAAAATAACTAATTAATTATTTAAATTTTAAGGGTTTATTAGGTATTATGTGTATTTTTTTATAGGGTAACGCTTAGGGTCATTTACTTCTATGTTATTTTACAATTTAAATCTATTTTAATATGCTAACGCAACAAGTCTACGTATATAATAGGAGTAATAATTTTTTTTTGTATTAGTTGCATTACGTTTTAAGTTAAAATTAATCATTCTTCAAAATTAAATCATAAACTTGATAAACTTATTAAATTTCATTATTAAAGTTAGGGACCGTTTTTTTTTTATGAAAATAGTTTAATGTCTGGGCCATCTCAAGGTACCAGATCAAAAAATAAAATATTTGTTAATATCGCGTCAACAAATGAAACACGACCGTTAGAATTAGAAACGTCACTAGAAGTAGACGAAACGGACGAAACTATTATTACACAAGACGATACCTTAGAAGAACGCGATATTGCAACGAATAATTTAAATAATTTTAATCCTCACTTTCGAAGTACGGAACAGTTTACAGCCGACGCGAGTGTAGGTAATGTAAGCTCATTTGAACCTTCCAGTTGCGATAATCCTTTCAATCGCAGCCAAAAAATATTAAGAAGCCCCAGTAACACACCCGATATAAATAATTCATTACCCAAAATACCTTTATTTTCGAGTAACGTAAATATTGAACAATTATCCCCTGAAAGCAAAGAAAATACAATAATCACCGCGAGTAAAGTTGTAAAATTATCAGACATAGCGGAGACGGACGATACTGTTACATATAAACAAGCTGAAATATTAACCGGAGCATTTAATCTTTTATTTCCTTTGAGTTCGAATACAAATAACCAAAACGGTATAATGGCAAATTTAAATTGTACTATTGAAGCAGCTAACGCCGCTGAAAAAACGCCCAGATTGCCAAAATTTTTAAATCCCGATATTTACAACCCAGCAAACGGTAACGCGTTAAAATTTATAAATGATTACGAGCGAACGTCTATCTTAAATGGATGGGACCTAATACACATGATAAATTATTTCGGACTTTTTTTAACGGGGGCGGCTCATTTATGGTATTCTAAATTCTCCCGTACCATGATGAGTGGATCCCGCCTATATGTGATTAAGAAAATCACAAAAAATATTTGTATCTACACTTTAACTCAAAAACTACGTTTTAACTTGTTCTATACTCTTGTGCTATCAGTTGGTTTTTTGGTGATCTCGGATCCTCTAGACCCCGCTCTCGTGATTTGGATTCTATTTACTTAAAAAAGCTCATTTTTTTTCTATTAGGTACAATAATTAGTTTCACGAATTTTCACTATAATTTAACGTGATAGTAATAGTTATTTTTTTGTGTACGAATAAAATAATTAATTAATCGGTAAAAATTAAGTTAGTCCTTGCAAACAATTCTTATTTTGTTTTAGTCAGTAAATTAAACAATTATATACATAGTTAGCTCGACGAGTAATAACTCATTAATTTATTGTAATAATAATTAATAATAAAGTTAGGATATTATAGGAGTATTTATGTAAGAAATAAATTTTTTTTTTTTTTTAATGGATATATAGTAATAAATATGAATGATGTCTTATAATTTAGAATATCGAAGAAGAAGGGCATATTTTTTGTTTTGTTTTATGTTAATATTTTTAAATTGTTTTGTTCAAAGATTTTTCATTATGCGAAATAAAACAATGAATAGCAACCACCTATTGGCATGAAGGAAAAAGCGTACCCATACTATGTGAAGAAATTCGATGTCGAAAATGAAAAGGAAGAAGCAAATACCTATACCACGTTTCAAATATTGGCAATGGTCAAGTTAGTTGGTCGAGTAACGGCATCCAAAAGAGAAGAATGGAATCAAAATAAGTATTCAAACAACAAGCACCAGGCTAACAATAATTAGTTTAATGGTAACCAAAATGAAAATAGTTCATGAATAAATTGAAGATGCATGTAATCAACATCAAATTACTCCTGATGTTATATAATGGAAATGGTACACCACATTTGGATAGGTCGACAAGGGCTCTGGATGTTAATCATGGGATTGCGCACCCCAATGGCTGACTTCAAGCATCAACCATCAATTTGTTATTGTACGTTTTCAAAACCAATGGTTGGAAACTATGTATTTAAAGTTCATAATTTGGTTATCTATATGGTATGGTATGGTAACATCATTTGAGAAGAAAAAGTCGAAGAAAATTTATCGTTACATGAAAGTCACAAGCTCTAAGTAATAAAATGGTGAATTCAAAAAAAATTATATATGAAGACATGGTGTCATCAAAACGCAAAAATAATAATTGGACATCGCAAATAATAGCACTAGAAGAAGAAAAGAAGACATGGACATCGTTATTTAAAGTAAATCGTTAGTAGTCAATAAAAGAATATTAAAGTGCATCGTCAGAAAAAGTATAAGAAGAATATAGTTTCAAAAAAGTATAAGTGCATAGTTAACGGGTTATGGAAGATGAATTAATAGAAGAAAGTGATGGGGTAGGTCTGATGTGATCTACTTTAGGTCAGCACGTGCTAGTACAAAGAAGAAGAATAAGTGCTAATTTAAAAATGTGCAAGTGAAAAAAAAGCAGAGTAAATTAAAATGAAGTGAAATAAATAAAAAGTACTACTAATAAGTAAATGATTCAATAAACAAAAAATGAATTTATATGCAACAAAAAGGGATCCCAGCAATAATAAGTGATGTGGCGAGAATTCATGTAAAAAGTCTGTGTTGAAATTCCGGAATTATAAAATCTTATTACCACTTTTTATATGAATTTATCCAAGCATTAATAGCCAATAATTTATTGAAAAAATGTTGCAAGATAAATATATGTAATGAAAATGTTTAAAATATATGGTTGATCTTGGTAGGTAATGTGGCGAGAATTCACGTGAAACGTTGAAGTGACTGAGCACAATTATTAATTTAATATCACTTTCGCGTGAATTAATCAAAACATTAAAAATGCTGAATGTCTTCTACTTCCAACGTTAATAATAAAAGCGATGAATTAAAAAGTAACAAAATATCAAATGGAAAATGAGCCATGTAACGAAATAAATTGTGTTAAAAGGGTATAGGATTGAAAAAATGCTTAAAATAAAATATATAGTAAAAAATAATTAGACAGTGAAATCATTAATTGAGTTCAAAATTTTTTATACTCTCATTATTTACTAATAAGTGATAGAAAATACACTGCGCGTCTCTAAATTACAATAACTTATTATAATAACGGGAACTCAAATAGACCTATTCACCACTCAATGTATTAAAAATTAAGAAAAAAAAAAAATATATCTATATATTTAATAAAAGCAATAATGGACAAAAATTTTAAATAAGAAATGAACTTAAGCAATGATTCGAACGTAATAAATCCAAAGAAAATTACCAAAATTAGATGTTGCAAATAAAATTTAAGCAGTGAATAATATATAGATCACGACGTAAACGTTTAAAAAGGTGTCTATATTATGATCCATTTTGTTTGATAACAATAATAAGTAGATACAAAATTTGTGCAACCGATAATTAATATATCGATACAAAATAATTAAAGTTCACAACAAACTTAAAATCTTTTCTTTTCAATTTTATTTTAATTTTTAATACAAAGTGAACTCGAAAATATTATTACATTTTTATTGTTGCAAGATGTAATTTACAGATGCGATGTGAGCCTCATTATGCAAATACTGTATTAAAAAATAATTAATGTTAATATTGGTTAATATACATACGAGTTGTACGTAGCAGTTATATAATTTTAAGGATTGAAATTTTTTTATATATGGGAATATTTTACAGTTCCTTTTTTTTAATAGTATTAGATCAATTATAATAACAGAATGTATTTTAAGATATAGTAGCTTCTCTCTATTTTAATATTAAATAAATTATTATTATTAAGGTAATTAAAAAACCGGGATAAATGGTGTACTAAAAGTTATGTAAATAAATAAAACACTGTTCAAGTGAGAAACAATCAACCAAGTTTAAAACTTAAAGGAAAAAATTAGTGAGATATAGTACGGACAAATGGAAATGTGATAGTTTGCAAAACATAAATACGAAATTTAAAATTTTGAAATATTATTTTAGTCACATATTAATTATAATTGTTAGATACATAAAATTATTGTTTATATATATAATAGAATATGAGCATGACAATGCAGGTACTTATTCAATTTTCGTGAATTTCCATAAGGTCGACATTTACTTTTTCTAATCTTTAAATATTTTTTCTAGAAACCCTCGACTGGGGACAGTCGTCTTCTTGACAGGGGGGGTAATGTCACATACAAAAATATAATAAAAAATTAAAGTCACTCTACATATTGCAAATCTATGGAATTTACAAAGCTAGACGCTGATTTTGAAAATAGTTTGCAATATGTAGAAACTTAAGATTTCACATCCTGTCGACTAAATGGTTTTCACGGAAATTGAATAAGACAAAATGATATCTAATGCAAGTTCAATTGTTGAACGGCATTAGATATCATGAAACTATGCAGACGGTGGAGGGGAAGTTGGAAAGAAATAATTAACGACAGATTAAGAATGGAAAAAAAGGAGTCTCGCGAGTGCCTCGATAGGAAAAAAACTGGAAAAACTTCCTAAAATGAAGGGGTCGTTTCCAAATCCCCTCACCGTCTTCGAACTGCTATTGGCAATAAGGTAAGCCCCACGCCTGGGGATGATTTTTATGTTTTGTAATTCATATATACCTGCGGGTAAATAAATTGATATTTTGATTTATCCCAAGTCTATTATTTACAAACAAAATTAATTGAAAAAATAGAAACTCCCCAAAATTTTCAATTTTTGTCTATAAAGGACATCTGGATATAAGGCGATTATTCAGGTCTAAATGATTCAAGTTTCTGTATAATTTTGAGACTTCTTTTATGAGAGCAGCTTCTCTTCTTAAATTTGGAGGGCCAATATTGGCGATAATAGGAAGCCAAGGAATTGGAGTCGATTTCAATGTTTCTGAAATTAACTTCAATTAATTTTTGGATGATATTGTTTCTTGACTTAAATTTTTCTCGAGATTTTAAACAATGCTCTTTAAAAGTGAGAGAACGGTCCAAGGTTACTCCAAGGTATTTTGGTGTACAATTTCATCGAAAAATGGAATCGTCAACATGTATATTGAAGATATTATCACCAGTGCATTTTGAAAGATGAAAAGTAGATACTTCTGTTTTGTTAGGATTCAAACGGAGTCTCCAATCAGAATAATAATAATTATTGAGTGCAGTTAGATCAGATGATAAAATCGATTTGGCTTCTTCCTCTGATTTGACCGATATGAACTTCCGAGATGTAGTATACGCTAGGTCTGATGTATATAAATTGAAAAGTATTGGCGTATTGGCATCCTCTCTTCCGCCACCGGCTCGTGTTGCGGGAAAAGAATAGAGACAATTTCTTGGACCCTTTCCGGTGTCATACCGGGGGTCATCTCTCGACCTCTGAGTTTACGCCGAACGATCTTATACGCCAGCCCCCAGGGGTCGCCCTTCAGCTTCAAAAGCAAATCTTTTCAATAGCGACGTTTACTCTCTCTGATCAGATTTCTTAACTGATACTTGACTTCTTTATAGGAAGCCTCCTCCGCTTCATCTCTCTCTTCTCATTTTCTTCCCCTCTGGGCTGCTCTTCTGTATCGATTTGTCGCTTTCCGCTGTTCGGAAATCTCGGGATTCCACCAGTGTACGGGTTTCCTCGGGATAGGTCTGCGGATGGGCATTGATGCATTACATGCTCCGACCAGCGCGTCGACCAGTGGTTCCGCTTTTGCCGCACCTCGGGACAGCTCGCCAAACTTTTTCGCAAACTTTCCCGCGTTCAGATGTTTATCCGTCCAACTCCCCCTACCATCGCAGCCGGATCTATAGAGAAATACATATATTTTCAACCAATTAAATCCTGCGGGCAGTTCTTGCTTGATTCAGAATCTTAATTCTGAATAGTTCTTAGAATAGAACTTAGAATAGTTCTTCCAATTAGCTTTTCTAAAATTCCATCTTGGAAGCGGTACAGAGTTGACCACAGGGAGCTGAATGTCAACTTCAATAAATACAGGAAATGTTATCTATTCGGAAAATGACAATAAACTGATTTTGTCGAAGGTAACTCAAAACCAGAATCATCAGTTGACACGAAACATAAATCTGGGTTATATTCGAGATTCCATCTTCTAGAATGAAAAGTTGGCAGATCCTTACAGTCAAACATAAGATGAATTCCATTGTTAATGGCCCAGTCAGAGACATTTTCTTGAAATCTACTGTCTTTCACTGCACAGTTTTCGACCAAATTATTCTGTACATTTACGTTATTAATAACACATTGATCCATGCTGTTATCATTCTGTTATGAGTCTTTGTTTTCTTCATAAGTCTTCCGAGAAATTCACATTTTGCCATTGTTAGTCCTTCAACATTCAACTGGCATAACTTCAACACATTTGAAATGGGTAGAATTTCTTCGTTTATAGTCTTTGCCCTTTTCCCCTTCTTACAGTTCAAATTTTAAACAAACATTCGGCCACAATATCGAATAAATAGCCTAAACTTCTGTATTTATTTCTACAGGCAGGTACTGTTCAGCTATAGGCTGTTACTGTTTGTTCATATCGAAATTAATGGGTTTAAATTGTTTGGACTATGTTGGGTTGGCCAATAAAATACCAAAAGGTACCTATCTCGGAGATTTTAAACCGGAACAGACTTTTGCCAGTTTGGTGGAATGTATCTATAGGAAGTTAGATTCCGTGTCCAGAAGTCACAAGTTCAAAAACACAGTTCATTTAACACAATTGTTGGATTACTGGAAGATATTCCATACCCTCCAGACTATCCGGTAAACCGTAGGCTTGAATTTGCTTCTGCAAAATGCAGAAGGTGGGAGTCTGTGATCCAACACTCCTAAAACAATGTTTTATGCTAACCTAACCCGGGACCACTATGGAATATAGCATATAGATTGAATTGCGCACCAATCAAACTAAATACCGAGCAAAGCAGGATTAATTTGGCAGTAGATATACGGTTTTCAAAGAAAACTTTTCCAAAATCAACAGCACTGAAATCAAAGTTGTTTAAATGAGTTGAATCTACGTACTGAGTAGATTGGCTTCAAATATAAAAATTTAGAGCCTACTCCAAAAGAGGGAATTACACCGCTAAAATCCTATAACGACGATAAAAAAACTTAATTTTCTATTTTCGTCAGTTTCTGAATAAAATCCAAATTTGTGAAAATGTAATTTATTTAATAAATAATTGATAAATTTACGATGTGTGTTAAATAACAATTGACCTGCATTATATAGTTTTTTAAATAATTTTTTAGTTAACTTAATAGAAGCTTAAGTTCATTTATAAATGAATGAAATTTAATTTGGCTGTTAAATTCTTCTGTTGGAATTTGATAACTTGTTATTGGGCTTGCTTCATAATAAATAAAATCCTTACTCTGAAGGACCTACCTTATAGATGAATTTAACTGCACGGAATTAATTAAATTTTCTATATTGTATTTTCTATTTTATAAATAAATTTTTAATGTAGGATATTTTAAAAATAATAATTTCAATTTTATTTTATACACTGTATTTCAAATACATACTATAACATTTTAATAAATTTTTATTTAATTTTTCAATTTTCATTGGTTAAATTTTTTTACTTCAAATAAGTTAATTTTTAATAAATCAGTGGAGAATAGCAAAAATGTTGTGTATTAACCGACAATTGACGGTCAAGTCAATAAGGTAAACAGTAATTGTAATATAACTCACCTCACAAAGCATCTTCAAGTTGCCACTTTTAATCTTGTAGGTTATGTGGGGTATAGTCACATTTACTCGATACCAACTCTGAATACACAGTAAAAGATTAATCATGAATCTCAATCATAACTGAGATGGTATGTTAACTGAATTTAATATTGTTGGGTAATCTGGAAACTAGTCATGCACCGAGGCTATGGTTTGTATATAATAATATGCATTGTTCTAGTACATAGGCGACAAAGCTAATTTAATAAAACTATCAATTTTAATTTTATCGAGCTATCAAAATTTATCAAAATAATTATTTATTTTGCTCTCTACTCAAAAACAATTTTTAATTCAGAATAATATTAAAAAATTATTTTATATTTATCAACCTACGATAAAATAAATCCCATTTAAAAAAATTAAATGTAAACACTTATCGTTTTATTTGATCGATCGATAAATTATTCGTAGGTGTGTTCGTTATAAAAATTCAAACAAAAATGGAACTTGAACTAGAATTGAAAATAAAAGTTCTCAAATCTTTTCAAGTTAACTCGAATGCAACGATATCGAAAACGTCCTATGTATACGTAACTTTAACGTAAATCGAATTAATCTTATCGATTAATGCAAGACGTAAATACGATAAACGATTTTGTAACATCAGGTGCATCGCAAGGTTTTATTTCAAAGAAAATCGATAAAAATACTTTTATTAAAATTAGCAACAGTTTATTTAAATAATACGTTA
Organism: Cantharis lateralis; assembly: GCA_963170105.1. NCBI lineage: Eukaryota > Metazoa > Arthropoda > Insecta > Coleoptera > Cantharidae > Cantharis > Cantharis lateralis. The sequence goes on from OY720626.1 coordinate 10,217,936, forward strand.
TTTTAAAAAATAATTTACGTGTTTTGAGTGAAAGCGTCATTGGTACAAAACGCTTACTTTTAATATGTACTGTTCTATCACTAAGCGTTTGTTCAGTCAAAATAAAATAAAAATCTGTCAGTCTTCACGTTTGTGTTGCCGACTCGCGTAATTCTTTCTGTCTCACGTTATAATCACTGTCTGCACTAGCAACATTGACAACCACTTCATTTAAGCCACTGTCAACACTAGAATTCGTGTCGTTACTATTAAAGTAAGGAGGAAGATCATTTGAATCCATGTTTATACTATTTGAAGTAAGTACGGTGTGTAGTGGCACCACGAAGACATCATAGTTGTCCTTCTTTTCGTCTTTGCTGCACAAGCTTTCGTAAGACGGTGGTGCGAAGAGGTCATATGCCGGTGGCGGACTTTCGCTGGAACACAACGATGGCGTTGTACTTGAGAGGTTCGCATTTCTTCTATTTGCTCTGCAGCACCATTCCGAACATGATATGACCAAGAAGAAGGCGATCAAGCCTCCGAACGAACCAGCGTACCATAAAATTGACCATGGTTGAAAGGCAGTTTCCACTAAAAACAAGACAAAATTTTAGTGTTACATTCAATTTTTAATTTTTACTTTTGTGCTAGCAGAAATTAATGCATCTAAGTTAAGCTAAGTTAAGGGAAGAAAGTTTGAGAAATCAAGAATGTTAATAATTTTAATAAATTTGCAATTTTAGTCAAATCAAATTATATTATGATTAATCTTTATTACTCCAGTTGGTGATATCACATTTCGTTTGAAAATGAGCGGTCTTGGTTTTTTAATATACCTACCTTTTCCCGATAAGGATTTTATTACTATTACCACAGATTTTTATTATAATTTTATTTGTCCTGTCAATCGGTTAAGTTCTGTTAAAAAATTAATGAATTTATTTGAAATGGACCACCAAGAAGGAAGTGTATTACTTCGTATTTGAAGATCTGGTGTTCCATCAAGAGTAATTTTTGATCCCGACATCTCGAGAAAGCAATTTTTAATTTCCGAAATAAGTTTATCGCTCAATTTATTCTACTGTAGATTTAGTTAAGTGACGGACAACTGTAATGGGATTGGGCATAGTAGATTATTTATCAACAAGTGGGTAAACGTATTTTATTAATGGCGAGTGTGAGAATTAGAGATTAGTCGAGTGATATATCTACACGACCATTTAAGATGAAAAAAACTTATTATTTAAAAATAATCATTAAAATTTTTTGACTAAGATACAATACTTTCAACTTCATACTGAATAAGCAAGAAATATAAAACTGAATATATTTATTGGGATAATCCTTCTGAATTGGTGTATAGATTAATGATTCTACATGAATTTAAATTTTAATAATTTAAGTAATAACAGCAAAGGTGTGCAATTTCAATGCACTTTATTGTAACTCAACCAAAATAAAAAACAAACGCGTGGGCATATTAATTCCCGAGTGATTTAATAAAACATTAACTCACGGCTTGAAGTGACACTTTGGCGTGCGCCTCAAATGGAAACAATAATAAGTGTACACACTTTACACTTCCAGAAGTGTACAATAGTAATTTATAATATCAGTGCTGAAAGGAGAACATTATCAAATACATGTAATGTTATCATAACGAGACGTATACCGAATTATGCAATACAAAAGTTTGTATGTCATACAAAAGTTTCTCTCCTAGCGGATATTTTCCGAAATCTATGATTTTTGTTTGATTTGATATAGGTAGGTACTTTTAGACAAACTAGTTTTTGTTTTTTTAATTTAAATACAATAAATGAAAAACGCAACAGAATTAAATTATTTGAATACAATTTAACTAGATTTACTCGACATACATTGTTTTATTATATTATGATATATTAATTTAACGTGATATTTAAGTAATCTTAAAAAATAAAACCAGAGTTTTGGTTTTGTTTATTTATTTGAAAATAGTCGGTCCGAGCGAAGCGAGGCAAAGCGAGCCGTAGGCGGATTTTTATAGGCTGGTCCAATTTAACTAACATAATTTAGCCAACAATGCTACAATATTTTAATTAGATACTTCTAAGAACAGGCAATAAAAATAATTCATGCGACATGCAAATGGTTGTGTTGTATGCTGATATGGTTATGATTTACAAAAAGTTACTTTTCTGACCTTTCAAAATGCTTTCCTCAGAAGTGTTTTGCGTAACACTAAAACTATTTAGGTTATCTGATGGTTCAAATTTATAAAAGAATTCATTGTGGTAGAGGAAATTTCTTACTTCAATTTTGTCTTGTTGACTTTCCTCTGAAATAAAATATTTATTGATAAACATAAACAAAATTGCGATGACAAATTTAACAAAAATAAAATTTTCGAAATACTAATCATTACATATATCAAGTGGACATTGTTCTATGTGTTATCTTTTAATTTAAACTGCTTAACAAACTACTAATTCTATACAAACAACACCTAGGTACTACGTTTCAGACCTCACGTATGAGTATAATGAGAAATTTGCAAAAAAAAATTTTGGTTTCAGCCCAGGCTCAGTAAAAACTTTACTCTGATGGTATTCCCTGGCAAACCACCGAGGTAATCCGCCAAGAGATCCCATCTCAATATAAAGTATATATTGCTCTTCCCGTGGTTTCTTTTATAATTTATTACTTTTTGGTTTCTTCCATACCTCAATTTAATGGCTAAACAAATATTTGGCAGATTCAATGGAATTTTTTAAAATTTATCTTCAACTACTTGCAAAATTATTTTCTCAATAAATTTTTGAGCATTTTTAAAAATTTCAAGGTTTCTCAGATAAAATTGTTTGCTACTTCCGTTTTTTCTAATAATTTTTAAAAACCTGATTAATGCTATTTTTAGAAATCTTGAAGGAGCTGTTGCGTGAGTTTACATTTTCCTGTATTTTTAATCTCTCTAATGCTAGATCCACACGATGCGTGATTCAGCGAACGTTGTCTCCCACTCAATGTGTGTCTGTGACGAATGTTTGCACGTGGACCCCCATGTACCAAATGGGGATCGAAAATTATTGAGAACCTTGTGCAAACTACTTCATTTCCCAAATCCACGACAAACAGATTTAAAAGTTATGTAATTACAGGGACAAATGAAAATTTGATAATAAGAGGAAAATTACTGCATAGTTGATAAAATATTCTACTTGACCTTGCTTAGAATATAAAAATTGATATTGAAATAATTATTTTAATATTTCCATTATCATTCAATTCAATTGGTATTTGAAACTCAAATTTATTTTCTTGCCATTTTTTTTGGTAAGCCAGGAATCTATATTCTGACGTCTCAATATAGATTTCCCTTTTGTGACGTCATGAAAGTACATATCTCCAGTGGCGTACCTACGACGGGAGGGGAGAATGAAGCAGGTTACAATTGAAATTGTAGCCAGTTCCATTGCAATGCATTTTTTGTATTTATTAACTAATTATAATTTTAAATTACTATTCCAGTATCAAGTCGTGGTCCTGTATTGCAGATACAATATAGAAGAGACAAGTAGACAAAAGATAAAGAAAGAGGACGACTACAGTAACAGACGTGCAAGGTTGTCTAACTGAAACGGAGACGGAGAAAGAGGTTCTCGTACCAAAAAGAGACAAACATGTGTGTTGGTCAGCGGTCTGAGCGACTCGACAGTCTTAATCAGCTTTGAGTAAAAGTTTGGAAGAGAAGAAACAGGTTCTAAAGTGGCAAAAGATTCAACAAAAATCGTAGTTCAGCAGTGGACTGAAAGAAAGAGCATCTATCAATCTCAATATTGATCAGTCTTCAAACTTTTAAAAACTCAGTGTCTATATGGAAGAGCAAAACATCATTGCTACAAATGTAGCAAACCCTGGTGTAAGAAAGAATTCGAGTAGATAAAAAGATGAAACACTTCTAAATAAAGAAGAAAAGTAAAAGCTGGCGCTAGCTTAGCCCTTAACGGATAGGAAAACTAGAGACTGGGTGTTATACAAACGCTGTACAATTTAAAAAAATTCTTGGGGTGCGACCGAACTCGAAAATTACGGATCTTAGTTTTCAATTTAAATTAGGCTGTAATTAAACGAATTCAATCTAAAAGAAATTTATTAAATCATGTTAGCACAAGCACGGCTTCAAGTTTAAGGGAACTGCAGCTGGCTCCGCCCACTAAAACACGCGTCTGCATCTATTTGCGTCGAGCACACGTACCGTCAACAGAATGAGATTTTAACGCAGTCCTTGCTTGAAAATGATAAAAATACTACTACAAAGTATTTTCAAAATTTAATTGTGAAGTAACCGGTGGACCTAAATAATTTTTCTTCGCCTCATCGGAAAGCTCAGCATGCATTCTTTTACTATATTTATAGGTTTTGTATCCAACTTTGCAGGTAAATAAACGTAATTTACTACTACTAACCCAAAATTTAATTACGAATTTTTGTAGAATTCTTTACTTTGGTGACATCAAATTTGGAAAATTCCAGATAAATTCGTGTTCGGTTACTAAATTGTGTTACTCAGTCATGTAAATAAAGCACTTCAAAAGATAGGTCATTGGTTCTCATAAGCAAATGATAAAGAATTCTTTATTTTCAAATTTTAAAACGCATAATGTTATGTTTTTGTGTCAATAAAAGTAAACATATTATTTTTCTTCCAACAGGAAATAAAATACAACCACATTAAAAAAACCGAGAAACAAAGTTGTTATGGGATTAAAGTTAAATTTTGAGCTACCAAATTCGAAAAACCTTCAGTTTTTCTCTAAATAATACACATTTTTGTATTGTTATTATTGGGGTTACAGGTAAAATTATCATAGGTAATATGTATAATATGGTAATTTCGAAATAATTTTCATACCGAATGTGATAAGAAACTTCGTTACTCTTATCTTGCATTTTCCTAGTTACAATAATAATTATAATTAGTATAAGGTACAATAATTATTTCTTCGTTTCTCTTACGAATGCTTTCTTGCAATGATTATTAAAATGAATTACCTGGATACTGAGGCTGATCAAAAGTAAAACCATCATGGAAGCACAAAACAAAGATAATTAAGGGCCACATTTCACAAATTTTTTTAAATGTTTTTCTATCACCTATAATATATTTGGGATCAATTCAATGTGTAAATAAATTGTATAATATATAGTTCAATTATAAACAATTAAGTATCAAACGCTTGCGTCAGATTTAAAGTGTTCTGAATATGATTTTAAGTTGCACTTTATTTTTTTCAAAATTTCACATTTCAAAATGCGATAATTATAGCACGAACCGTATTAACAAAAATTAGTCGCTTGCTATTGTTTAGTTACAACTCAACTAACGTTTTACCTTTCGCAAAGTAAGCACTGTTATCATTAAGCACCGCTGATAACATTCTGGACTTTTTGTAATCATTGAAATTAAAAGTATTAAAGTAATTTGGTGCTTGGATCAAAATTAGTAGTGATTTATTTATTGAACCGCACAGAACACAAACTTACATTCGATTTCACCAGAGGCGGTTTAAGGTTTACCATGAACCCGAAGGTTAATTGGAGATTAAAGAATAAATAAAAATTTATTGGCCGATATACTCAGTTACTAATGTGGGTACTAAATATTTAGACTAGAACAATAACAATACTATTTAGAAACACAAACTTGGATTTGGATTTTCCCGTAGTTTTTATGTTAGAAGCAGAGAAAAATTAGAGATTAGGACAGAATTTAAAGAAGCTTACCGTTTTAAACTTGATTGTGAAGATTCAGAACATTTGGTTGCAGCATAGCAGTGTGCGAATCCACCTTCATTGTTTTCACTAGAAGAAATCCGCCGAAAAGTTTTTCCTTAATCGCCAATTTAATTCTTCGGATATTTGAAAAAAAAGCACACAAAATCACATAATAAAAATACATAACCATACCTTAAATTAATATTGGAGCCTCTCCGAGAGTTTGTTCCTTGCTGCAGCTCAGGGAAGTAATTGTTGAGAGAAAGTCTGGTTGTTCATGCCGGAATAAGATAGAACGACCTGAATGTAGTGGAAAAGACATTTTCAGCAGTTAAAAGTTTTTCAAAAAATCAAGGAATGAATGGATCCCTAGTCAAGTTGCCACAATTTTTGTGTTGGGAAACAATAGAAGGAAGAACCTTTTATAATCATGTCCTTTGCCTTCCATGTTGAAACAACTGCAAAAAATACCGACAATATATAAAGCTAACAATATCCACAGAAACGGTTTTGTTTCCGACCATAGGGGAATAACATGATAAAGATGGTCTTTGATCTTTGTTTTAAATTAAAAGAACACCATTGATATAAAATTTTACTATGAAAACTTTTTCTTCAACAGAATAACTGGTTACGTTCATTGTTATACAAGTTGAACGTCTTCGGATGTGGAAAATAATCTCTTTGGATTGAGATCATTTTAATTTGCAAGAAAAACTCAGTAGATATAAATAAAAACATTTTTATTAAAATAAATATACAAAAATATCAATTAATAAAATCACGAGGAGTTAAAATACAAGACAGTTTAATACTGGTAGGAAAAATATAAAATCAGAACTTCCTATAAAAAAATAAATATCAATAGAATAGTTATTTCTCTTACTACTAAACATTTAATCTCATTTTATAAGACACTTTTTGAAATAACGGCACTTATACACATCAAGGTACGATTTAAAGGGACCTCATCTCTTTAAACCAAACTAAAATCACTCAAACTACATTATTTACATCAGACTTGGTAGCTTTTCTTCATAAACTTACGTGGAACTGAACAAGATTAAAATTGTAAAGACAGGAAAACAGAAAACATTATTTTATTCTAATGGAAGGATGAAAATTATCTATTAGGAAATAAACTTTCATAAGAAGGAGGTAGATCTTTGTCTTCTTCGGTTGGTGGAAGCCCTAGACCAGAAGCTACATTTTGGCTACTCGAAATAGGCATATCTCTCATGGGTGGTTCATTCAACTCAATTGTTCTTGACTGTTGATTACAACAAAGTAAATTTGAAAAATTCAAAATAGTAAAACTTACGTTTGATTGTGCAAATTCTTCAGCCCAACACAATTTTCGATACTTTCGGCACATCCACACAAAACATACAAACAGTAAGAAAATGACCAGCAAAAGTGACACCGATCCAATGATTACCTTGTTACCTACAGATTTTTTTTCTGCCATTTCCACCTAAAAATAAATTAAATACATTTTAATTAAATATATCTATCGATTAATTGGAGTGTATTATTCCGAAACGTCTGCGACTTTTCATTGAAATTTTCGTAGTTTGACAATATTGTAAAATAATTTTCCTCTCTTAAATTTAATTTATACCTTTATTTAAAAAAATTTGAAAATTAAATTAAATATGTTCAATACGATCAATTTAAATTTGTTAAGTAATCATTACTAGTAATTAAGGAGGTAGTAATTAATTATAGTATAATAATATATAATTAGTAACATCTACTTATAATATTATAACTAGTTATTTCTGTTATTGTTGTTAATTTTTGTAAAATTATGAATCTAAACAAAAAGCTTGATTAAATGTTAATTTGTTCTATTTTTAAACAATTAAAAATTAATATCAATAAAATGTAAATATAATTTAGGAGTCAAGACATTTAAATAACATATTTAAAAATTAGTTTTGCTTTTGCATGTGCCACCAAGATATATATGTTTAGGTAATGAAACATAGAATTTCCGGACTCAGATCATCTGCTTTAACATTTTGCTATCATGTGAAAAACGTAAAAGTCACATTAATCTCGTTTTTCTCATCTGAATTTTTTGACATTATTCGAATTCGATTTAAAAATATATTTAAAAACAGCAAATATTGTGTGGGAGAGATGCCATATAATAAGCAAATCTTCAGCAAATGTATCCGCATGCGAATGTTCTCTACTCATACGCATTGGTCGGGAAACAATATTTTTCCAACGTTTGGCCAACTTGGCAAACATTTACCGAATCACGTGTCGTATATTATATGAAGTTAGTTGCCATCCTGTATTTTTTAGAAACATGAAGTCAAGTAGATACGTACTCACCCAAACAACATTTTTAAAATATATAAATTATATATTTAATTTAAATTTTACAGTAAAGAGATATAACATAAGCAGAAATATATAAAACTTATGTATTTTTGGTATACAAAATTTGATATTAAAAATTATACCTTCCAGTATAGAAAATATTGTATACAAAAAAATTTATAAATTCTACATAATATTGGTCCACAATAAATAGATAATAGAAGTCTATAACAAAAGGGGCAGAACCCTAATCAATAAAACTCAAGAATTCAACATAGATAATTATAAATACAGACACCCATGAAATCGGCCAACAATTCTAATCAATCTTTCCCCCACTTATTGATATGTAAACATTGTAATCATTTAATCATTGCTCTGTGCATAGAATAATATTGTTCTGTTTTATTATTTGGTTCTAGTGTCTTTTGTCTTCGGCTTGTAAATTTGGTGTATTGGTGTAACTGGTACCACCTATAGACGAACTTGGATAGGTTACGGAGTTTGATATCGGAAAGATTGGAAGTGTTTCTATTTGAAAAGATGTACTTTCAAAAATATCACTGTAGTTTGTCAATAATCCTAAGAGGCCCTTAGCTAATATTTTATGTGTCAGTAACTCAGCAAAAACCGCCTGAATGCTGTTCATCTTTTGGAGTTTAGCTGCAATGCTCTTATGCCAATTGCATCATATTCATTAATGTTTAAGTACTTTGTTACATTACCCCCATTAGTTTTTACCTCATTTTGAATACTTTCAGAGCATCTAGTTTCGTCAACGCAGTCTGGATATGGACAATTAATAGTTCCATCATTAAAGAAGCTCTTGTAAATGCACCGCTCTTTAAACTTGACACTGCAAGGTTTAAAATGTTCATCGAGTCGATAGCAATCTGAAAATTATAAAAGTTTTAAATTTAATACTCAGGATGTTCAAAGTACATACATTTATATGACGTGAACGCAATTTCCAGTTCTAATTCATCCCAAGCTTGTGGATAATCTTTATCCAAGTAAATGTGAACAGTCAAACGTGCACTAGGATCAACATATGAATTAATAGTAGGCATAACAGTAGTATCCGTAAAATCAGGCGACCGAAAAACAGGACTCATGCCAAGATTGGCGCTCAAACGACCACAATACTTTTTACTATACTGGCGGTTATTTGTTTCATATTGCACATAATCGATGCAATCTCCTGAAGCCTCATTCTTCCTAAACACCATCTGCTGAATTACAGCAAATATACCATCGTTAATAGACTTTGAAGAGTACACTTCAAACTTGCATGTGAAGGTTTTCTCACGTGCCGAAGTTGGTTTCTTCAATTTACCCAAAGAGACAATAACTGCAGAAGTAATATTAGGACCTAACTTTACTTCGCCGGTTTCTGAGTTTATACAAACTCTTTCATCGTCAAGGGATACTAAAATTTTACTTGTATTAAAGTTTAAATATTTGATAACAACTTACCCGTTCTGTACGTTGTTGTCAAGTGCAAAAGGAAACTAAAAACTATAATACATTTATAATACTGGCACTCGTAAGATTCCGACATTTTTGAAGAGGAAAAATGTTGAATTTTTACGAACGAGCATTTTAATCAAAACATCTCTGACAAGTTACAGTTTGACAGTTTTAGTGGAGGTTAGGGTTTTTATTTTTTTTAAACATCATAACCTTGACGAATATCAGTGGCGGCGACAATGCCTAGGGACGACAGAGTTGGTTATATAAAAGCAAACAAAATCATTTTTAATTTATTTTTTAAATTAATTTGATTGTTTAATACGATAGTTTGATATATCAATACAATAAAAAATATTATTAAAAATAATATATTAATTATTATCAATAACCACAATAAACTATGAAGGTAAAGTCAGGTCCTTCTTTAAGCTCAAGCATAAAATATAATTTATTTTATTTTTATTCACGTATAATTCGCTACATATTTGGGTATTTAGGCCTTTTTTTTATTCGTGCTTCCCATTACGTGTTGATTAATACTGGCTTTTTGACTTTGTCGGTGACATTTGTAATTTTGTGGTTGTTGGTTGTTGACATTTTTCGATTACATTTTAACCTCACTTTTTATAATTTGTGATGTTTGAAAATATAAAAGAAAATGAAGTCCGATAAAGAAGAAAGTAGAAAACCCACGAATTTATCATTAGTAGAGTTGGAAAAGTCACTGGACCAAAATAAAATTGAACCCAAAGATGTGTGTAGTTCAACCAAAAGGTAACAAACATGAAAACAAAAGGCACCATTTTTTTGCTCATATTTTTTGTTTTATTTTCATAGTACTCAAAGGAACTCAATTCTTTCGAGATATAATATTCAACCTTTACCATTAACCGAATTTCATAGAGAAGTTTTAGAAGCGTCTCAAGAGCCATTGCGTCAAAACCCGACAATTTATACCACTTGTGATGACAGCGAAAGCGACCTCGATGAACCCAACAGTAGCGCTTTGAAATTGAATGAAGAAGATGAGGTAGCTGAAATTAGTAATAAACCATCCAATTTGGTTATAACCACTTCAGAGAATGACAACAGCGTTATTACAAAATCGGAGGTTGCTAAATTTATCATTCCTTTACCTCCAATACCTAAAAAGCCACAACCTGTACACCATGTTTCAAAATATACACCAGAACAATCCTTCCTTCCGACAGAAGGACTTTGTGAGAATGAGGAAGCAAGTGATCAGGATGTGGACGTGAAGGAAATTATACAAAATCAGAGCATGCTTCCTGAATCGTTTATGTCAATAGAGGAAAATCATCACAATGCTGAAACTAATAATGGGAATGTGCAATATTCATGTCCTTCGAATCCTGTTTTTGAAAGAATCGAAGTTAATCGAGTATCGTATATAATTTTGAACAGATTGGGACAAGGTGGTAGTTCAATGGTTTATCGTTGTTATGATGTGATAACTAAAAGCGAAAGGGCTATTAAAGAAGTAGACATAAGTGATACTGTTTGTTCCGTTTCGTATATTAATGAAGTTAAACTGCTCAAAAAACTGCAACGTTGCAATCGAATTATCAAAATGTATGATTAGTAAGTACCCTTTCTTTATTATAATATGCAGTGCTGGCTTCAGATTTACATTATTGAAGTTAGCAATGGAAATATTCAGAATTTTTGATTTTTAAACTCTGAGTAATTAAATATTCAATCGTATTTTATTTTTGTTGTGATAACAATATATTTAATGACATTGGATATATTTTACGTATCTTATTTCCAATTTTTATTTTGAAACATCTTTGTAGTGAAATTATCGAACCTAGAAAAAAGTTATTAGTTGTCTTAGAACGAGGTAGTTCGGATTTTTCGAAAATTTTGAAAAAATTATCTATCACTAATGAACATTTGCCCATTCACGTGTTGATTTATTATTGGATGGAAATGCTGTATGCGGTACAGCAAATTCACGAAAACGGTAACCGACTGCTAAATTTTATTCCACACATTTTCTTATGAATTTAATATGCAGGAATCGTTCACAATGATCTGAAACCAGCAAACTTTTTAAAAGTGGACGATGGTCTTAAATTAATTGACTTTGGGATAGCAACGCCTATACCAGAAAATATGACATCCGCCATAAAAAACGTACAAATGGGTTCTTTTAATTACATAAGTCCGGAAGCCCTAATTAATCAGCAAACTGAAACTTCGTTGGATGTTTCTATGCGACAGCAGAAACCCAAGTATAAGGTACATTTTTGAAATAAATTCTAGGGAGCACTTACGTAATTTTATTTGCTCTTTATAGATCAGTTATAAATCAGACGTTTGGTCATTGGGATGTATCCTCTATCAGTTGGTTTACCGTAGAGCTCCTTTTCAGCACTATTCTGGTGTGGTTCTTAAACTCAGCGTCATAATGGATGCAAATCACAAAATTGAATATCCCGAGATTGATTGGATACCAAAAAAAATTATAAATACTTTAAAAAGTTGTTTACGATTTGATAAAAACTTGAGGCCTTCCGTTCGAGAATTAATTCAAGATTACGAAAATATTTTTAATTGTTAAGTTATGTTAGTTAAAGTTAATTATTATGTAAAACAAAATAAGTAATATTTGTTGGTAATATTTAAGTGCGATCATGTTGAAATGGTATTAATTTTTATACTTTTTTATAATAAAAAATAAAGTTTTGATTGTAAATAGAGATCTAATAAAAATTTTATATTTTTTACTCAAATAAGTTCATTTTATTCTATATTTGTTACACCAGCAAACCCCGAGAACGTGATAATACGCTTCCTAATTTAAACGATGAGAAATAACCAAGCAATTAAAAACTATATAGAAAATTGAAAGAGCGGAAAGGTAACTAACGAAAATTTGTAATTGTCTTAACTGACCATATAAATGATTTAGGTTGGCTTATGACTGGGTTCTAGGTAACTCATTATTTATTCCAAAATTATCAAAGTAGCCCAACACATTATAAAGGTTGGCGATTAATAGAATAGACTGTATTCTTTGAGATTTACGTCACGGGTAGTAAGTTCAACACGTGTGGGGAATCGGCCGTAGAAACTTGTCCACATTTGATTTGTTTGTAATAAATCGGGGAAGTAATTGCCAAGATATTCTCATAACAAAGAGCTCCATGTTAAACATTATTATATGTTCAAATTTAATACAGAATCGATCACTGATGTCGACATATCAAATGTATGACTACTAATCAGTGACGTCATAATCAAGACTCTTGGAGCCATATAACCGAAAATGCTATATTTTGATTTTGAAATATATTCAATAATGAATAAAAGGACGCAAGTGTTATTATATTACATTAAAATATATTAATACATTCAAATCAAAAATAATAAATAAATAATATAATATAAATAAAAATTTTCTTCGATTGAGGATAATAATAATAAAATAAATTTTAAAATATTAATCAATAATCTAATTGATAAAATGGCGTTATCAGTAGTTGTGAATTTATATTGTTATATTTTTAATGGAATATGATTTATATTATCAAAAATTTACTTATAATTTTCCTTCTACTTATCAATTAATCTCCCATTAGCGATTACATTTCCTTATCTAATTTTTTGATATTAATTGATCACTTGGATTATAAAGGTATTTTATTTTATATGATTTGTGTTAAAATGTGAATATGTCTTGAAATTTTTGAGGTAAGTAAAAAATATTTTTGTGCTGGATATTTATTTTTTTGAAGTGCAGGTATGCAAAATAAGCTAACATTAACAATATTTTTAGTTTTTTAATTTTTTATCATGGCAGAACCGGAGTATACTTCTAGCGAATTTTTGTAAGTTTTAATATGCTTATTAGGGCAATGAAAGGATTCTAACTTCTGTGTTTTAGGCGTCCCGAGAAAGAAAAGAAATCATGGGACGTATTCGAAGATCCCCCGATCAAAATAGTGACGGGGTCAATGGTTGAATCTAACATTGTAGAATTGTTAGTTAAAGTTTTAAAAATTCTATCTTATGTGGTTTCGTTCATAGTCGTTTTAGGTGCAGCAGGCGTATCAAAAGGAACTTTATTGTTCATGACGTCTCAGATTGCATCTAATCAAACCAGACCCTTTTGTAACGAAAAAATAGGTATATTGTTCTCATTTAAATTCGAACTTACTTTCCTGATGTTCACATTTTCCAGAACCAACTGCACAATTTGTTGTGAAACTTTCACGATTAGAAAAAACAGCATGGATGTGGATCATTATCTTCACTTATTTTGTTCCCGAATTAGTCACATTTTTGCGATCGGTCAGGATTTGTTTGTTTAAAACATGGAAACTACCAACTATAATGGATTTTGTTTCTTGCTTTATTACCGAATCACTGCCGACTATTGGAAGCGCAATATTGGTGTTTTGCATTTTGCCAGAAATGGACGTCGTGAAGGGTGTAATGTTGACCAATGCAGTGTGCTTCGTGCCTGCTGTTGTAGGTTTTCTCTCCCGCAATCCAGCCGAAGACGCCAACTATTACAGGATGATGTTGGACATACTGAGCATTGTATCGCAAGCGACGGCTTTTATTGTGTGGCCGTTAATCGAAAACAAACCATTTATGTGGTTAATTCCCCTATCGGTCATTTTAATATCGTTTGGTTGGTGGGAAAACTACGTTTCCGAAAATTCTTCCATAACATTTATCAAAAACTTGGGTAGATCAAAAAAAAGTTTCGATAACAGCCGATACTTTGTTTATATCTTTATCTCAATATGGAAGTGCATTTTATTTTTAATAACCACGATTATCATTGTGTCGATTAACGAAAACCGAGTAGATTTTCTTTTTGAAGATTTTATGAAAGCGTTTGAAGAGCACTACATCGAAATTACCGAGGTAAGTGATTTTTTTCCCTTGGGCACTTTATCTTACAAACAAAATTGTAGATCAAACCAATTTCGACGGATTTTGAAATAAGTGATGCTATCGCAACTATTGGTACACGTTTGGAAATGTCTAGCAACTTAACGCCGTTTTGGGTATTTTTGATCAACATTTTATCCACTTACATTTGCTACGCGTTTGGAAAATTTGCGTGTAAAATATCGATTCAGGGTTTTGGATACGCTTTTCCTGTCAATCTAGCCGTACCTTTTACAATTATAATGTTAATTTTCTTTTGTGGAAAATTCAATGGCGACGAGTGCGCTTTTGCGGGTACAATTCCACCGTATCTCTTCTTTAACATTCCACCGGTGTACTATTTGCAAGACTTCTTATTTAGCGAACATTCTTGGGTTTGGTTATTGTGGTTATTTTCGCAAGCGTGGGTTACTATCCATTTATGGTTTCCACAATGCGAAAAACTGGCTAGAACTGAGAGAATTTTTATGAAACCAATGTTTGACGCGTTTTTAATAGATCAATCCATTGCTTTGAACAGAAGGCGAGATGATTCTCCGGAAAAGTTTATAGATGACGACGACGATGATGATGACTCAGACGACAAAATTGAAGATCGTGAGAACGGTATGAATAAATGAATTTCAGCTTTTTCAATAATTTACGATGTTAATTTTTAGAAGATACCAACAAAACTCCTTTATTACATGACGAGAATCCCGATGCAATAACTCAAATTTACGCTTGTGGTACAATGTGGCATGAAACCAAAATTGAAATGATCGAGTTTTTAAAATCAATTATGAGGCTAGACGAGGATCAAGGTGCCAGACGATTGGTGAGGGAAGAACTGGATATTCCTTTAAAAAATTATTATGAATTAGAGAGTAAGAAACTAAATTGGTTCATTCGATCTCATACCATTAATATTTTCAGCTCACATATTTTTTGATGACGCTTTTGTAAGAATCAACGAGAAAGACAACGATCCAATGGTCAACCAGTATGTAGCAGATTTGGTTTCTGTTGTTGATGATGCCGCATCCGAAGTGCATCAAATTCGAATGCGGATCAAACCACCTAAAAAGTTAATCACTCCATATGGCGGTCAACTTATTTGGACACTCCCTGGCCAAACCAAAATGTATGCACACTTAAAGGATAAAGCAAAAATTCGTTCAAAGAAGAGATGGTCTCAAGTTATGTACATGTATTATTTGCTGGGACACAGGTATAGTAAAAATTGCTTAAGTTTTTAACCGAATATAATTGAACCTTTTTAGATTAATGGAGCGCGAAGATTTAACACCGAAGCGTAAAGATATGATTGCCGAAAATACTTACCTTCTTGCTCTCGACGGTGATATTGATTTTCAACCTGAAGCTGTTCATTTATTGGTGGATTTAATGAAGAAAAACAAGGCATTGGGAGCCGCGTGCGGCAGAATTCATCCTATGGGTTCTGGGCCAATGGTTTGGTACCAGATGTTTGAATATGCAGTTGGACATTGGTTACAAAAAGCCACAGAACACATGATTGGGTGCGTTTTGTGCAGTCCTGGATGTTTCTCTTTATTCAGAGCTAAAGCTCTTATGGATCAAAACGTTATGGCAAGATATACGGCAAGATCAAAGGAAGCTATCCACTTTGTACAATACGATCAGGGTGAGCTAACAAACGAAATGAATCAGATGGTTTGATAGCAAAACAAATTTTTGTTAAATAGGCGAAGATCGTTGGTTGTGTACGCTGCTTCTGCAAAGAGGTTTTCGTGTTGAGTATTCGGCAGCATCAGATGCATTCACTCACTGTCCTGAAGGCTTCAACGAATTTTACAACCAACGCCGTCGATGGATGCCGTCAACAACGGCCAATATTTTTGATTTGCTAATGGACTACAAAAGAACCGTCAAAATTAACGACAGCATTTCAAGACTTTACATTCTCTATCAGGTAGGTTTCACGTAAGAATACTTCAACTCTTAAAGCAAAACTGTTGTAGATCATCTTAATGGTTGGGACAGTTTTGGGTCCAGGAACTATTTTCCTCATGTTGGTTGGTTCGTTTGTGGCAGCATTTCAGATGGACCAATGGTCCAGCTTTGTTTGGAACGCCGTTCCAATTTTATTATTTATGGTCATTTGCATCTTATTTGACTCCAAAATTCAGGTAGAACAAGCAAATTCACTAATGTAATTTCGAATTTTCACAACGAGTTTAATATTTTAGTTACTATTTGCTGGTATTATCAGTGCAATTTATGGTTTGGTTATGATGGCTGTGCTGGTTGGGGTAATGTTGCAGATTTCTCAGGACGGTATTATGGCTCCTTCTTCGTTGTTTTTCTTTTGCGTTGCTGGTGAAATGATTATCGCCGCTATTTTACATCCCAAAGAAATAAATTGTCTTCTTTATGGAATCGTGTACTATGTAACTGTGCCCAGCATGTACATGTTGTTGGTCATATATTCCGTTTTTAATTTAAATGACGTTTCATGGGGAACAAGAGATGTCACCATCGTCAGTAAACCTCAGGAAGTTAAGGAAACGGTACGTTTTTTATATATCTGGGTTAAAATTATTTTTAAGTGTTTACATTTTAGAAAGAAAAAGTAAAAAAAGAAGATGTTAAAGTGAAGGACAAAATTTTTGCTTTATTTGGAAGCGGAAACGATAAAGATAATGCTGGAAGTTTTGAATTTTCCATTGCTGGTCTGGCCAAGTTCATGTTTTGCACTTATCGTAAAAAGACTGACGAAGAATCGCAATTGCTATTAATGAATGAAACTCTAAAAGAAATGGCGGATGAAGTAAAGCAGCTTCGAAGGCGGATCGAAGATCCAGATGGAACAGACAACGATTCCATTCATCATCAGCATCATCCACAAACAACAATGTTGGAAGGTTCTAAAGCCACCGATATTGGACAATATCATGCGACCGATTCTTCTTACGAATCCAAAAGTCAAATTTCTGACGATCTGGAACCCGAACCTAAAAATTGGTTAGATGAAAAATATGTAGGACATGGAGAAATTGACTTTTTATCTAAAAGAGAGAAAATGTTCTGGGAAGGCGTTTTGAATCAATATCTATTTACGTATGAAGATAATGAAGTGGTGGTAAGTTTGTTGTGATAGCAATTTTTAAATAACATGTTCTATTTTTTGTTCTTCTTTTACAGGTAAAACGAAATTTGAAAGATTTGAGAGACAAATCCGTTATGGCATTTTTTATGTTAAACGCTTTATTTGTTTTAATTGTGTTCCTTCTGACTCTGAAGAAAGATTTGCTCCACGTTAATTGGCCTCTGAACGTCAAAGTTAATTTTACTTACAAAGAAGATGTGACCGAAATTCTAATGTACAAGACATATTTGGAACTTGAACCAATCGGATTTGTGTTTTTAATATTTTTTGCATCTTTGTTAGTCGTTCAATTCACAGCAATGTTGTTTCACCGGTTTGGAACTTTGTCACAAATTTTATCTACGACTTATATAAATTGGGATTTTTATAAAACATTAGATAAGAAGAATTTAACAGAAGAGCAAATACTTCAAAACGATCCTGTGAAAGTTGTAAAACAATTGTGCAAGATTAAAGGGGCTGAAGACGGCGATGATTATGAAGAAGAGAAGGAAGAGTTGGCTCCTGGGCGTCGCAAAACCGTTAAAAATCTTGCGGAATCCAAACATAGAGAGCCCAGCGTTACAAATTTATTTGAAGCATTTGATCGACGAACCAGCACGAAATATATCAAGAATAATAGTAAGTTGTTTGACATTTAAACAGTTTTAAATTAATTTACTTTTCCTTAGAAAATAAGCAAGGACGTAAGTCTATGGCAGCGTTTGTGAATAACAGAAGAAGTACGGTTCATAACCGAGGGTTACGGAATGTACATTTTAGCTCACCACCAAAATATCAACCAAGGAATAGTTTTGTTAATGGAGCATATGCAGTAGACGAAGAAGATTAAATGGGAGCTCCGTAAATGCCTATTTATTATTTTATTTTAGATATAAGTTATACTTTATTAAAATTCTGAATTATTTTTGTGTGTTTTATATCATAACTC
The DNA here is from genome assembly GCA_963170105.1 of Cantharis lateralis. Taxonomy (NCBI): domain Eukaryota; kingdom Metazoa; phylum Arthropoda; class Insecta; order Coleoptera; family Cantharidae; genus Cantharis; species Cantharis lateralis. The sequence continues at coordinate 10,236,475 of OY720626.1, forward strand.
AAGAACATTTGGAATTTGGTTAATGGGGTTAACTATTTCATTTTAATAAAGAAGCTCTCGCAGGTTTATTTTATAAATTTAATTACCATACATTAACAATAAGGGATTTGTCCACGAGCGAGATAAACGGGAGTAGTTTGGTTTTTCTGATGAAGAATTTTGATACAATGTAAAAACTTAATAGTAAAATATTTCAAGTGATGTGGTGCAGTTTTATTTTAAAAATGAACAAGTGTGATTTTGTCACAAATTTTTTGAACTGTAAACCGCAATGTAAAATTAATTTTTCTCTTTTGCAAAAATCACACCTAGTTTTTTTGTCGTCTTTCACATAGAAATAAACAAACGAGGGCCTATTAGAGGTATATATTCTTTGCTATTAGCAGGAATGATCCCTCCAATCAGAATGAAGCAAAGAAAGAACCAATGAGAGCAAGGGCGCTAACGAATTATGTTTTCAAATTATTGTTATAAACCAAAAATTAATCTTTGCCTTACTTTCTGTGTAATTATAATAACAAAAATCGTTATTTCGAGTCACAAAAATAAAAATTAGGGCATAAAAAAAGCGGAGATCAGCTGCTGTTGGTTTTTATCTCAACTCAGGATCTTTGAAAAAACTCTGCAACTTCGTATCAATCAGAGGAAGGTTTTTGATTTCTTCAGGCAGCAACATAATCGTGACTTGTTTTTAAATTCGATTTAGATAAAAACTCGTTGCTTACTGCGCATTCAAAAATGGCTACTATTTTGAGACGTATTTTGACGTCTCCTATTGTTTACTTTAGAATTTTTGTTATTTTAAATAATTAAAAAAGGTATTTTAAACTAAAACATTTCTAAGTTGGTAAACAAAATCATCTGCGGTAAACTGTATATAAACTGAAATAAACATTTGATTTAAATATTGTGTGAAGCGAATTAAACAAGTTGTATTATAAGTGTGAATCCCAATAAAAGTATGTAAACAAACCACAAACACCAACATGTAAAAACAAATTCCAACACGCTGCTCTCATTGGTTCTTGATTAGCTTCATTCGTAAGGTTAGCTATTTCTCTCTGTGCAAGAACATGTCACGTGGTGGCGTTTGGTTAATGTTATTAAATCCCTATTCCAGTGTAGACATGGCTTTATGTGTATTTTGACAATTTAAATTTTTTTAGGTTATAATAATATTTCAAAATATTATCAAAACGTAGAGAAGTGAAAGCTTGTCTAATTTGTTATACAATTTAAAAAAATCAATTAAAACTGGTAATTTAAATTTTTAACATAATGGCAAAACGACCAGCACTTACTGAAACTGACGAAGATACCCTCAAGTTGCAGGAAGAATTTTTATTAGAAAAAGGCAAAGATGGATTGTTAAAATCAATTAAGGGTTGGTATTGTGCTACTCTCTCCTGTAATTTTATTAAATGTTTGTTTAACAGAAAATCAAAAAAATGAAGAGGAAATAGAGGACTTTGCATCTCAAGTATTGAATGCATTCGACGCGATTCCAATAGATAATAGTTTGAAAATCTATGAAAGGCGAGAAGGGGGTGAACCGCCACCTAAACTTTTCAAAGTATTTTACTTTCACCATGCTCTTATATATTATTACTTACGTACTTTTTAATTTTAGGAGAAACGACGTAAGGGAACCAGTATTTTTTCCCAAAGGATACAAAAACAAGCAAAACCTAAAGATGAACAAATGGATGTTACGCAATCTGGTTGTTCGCAACAAAAAAGTTCCACAATTATTTCGATGGAATTACCAGAAAGTGAAATGGAACAAATTCATCAAGAAAATGTCAAAGTCATGCAGGAAATGACGGAAGAGGAAATTTTGCAAGAGCGTCAACGTTTGCTGAATATGATGGATCCTGCAATAGCAAATTTTTTAAAAAGTAAACAAAAGGTTCACCAAGAAAGCAGTACTATTGAAATTGATAAACAAAATGAAGCTGCCCGAAACGTAAACATTGATGATTTAGTGACTCCCAATGAGGTCATGAAACATCCGGGAGCTGAAAAGTGGGTCAACTTTGATGAAGTAGAAGTGGGAAAGCTAGCATGGATGAGTAAACTAGATATACCTCAAGTTAAAGAAGGTGTAGAATATAATGCAAGGTAAATTTTTGATCAATTCTAAGAACAAAATCAAAAATTGACTTCAAAATTCTGTGACAAACATTCAAAAAAAATTTTAACATTAACCGATGTTTATTGCTTTTAGGTTTGATTTTAAAGGTTTTATTTTACCTTTTACTCTGCCAGATATAAATGAAAGTAACAGGAGTTTGTATCATCATGAAGACGAACCAGGGAGACCGGGTTACACATTACAGGAATTATTCCAACTGTGTCGGTAAGTTTACGTTTAAGTGTGAACCGCACAAAAATTTAATTCATTATATTTTTAGGTCAAGTGTTAACCAACAGTGTATTGTGGCTTTAAATACTATTGCTAGTATTTTGAGCGTGTATCAGTACGGAATTTACGACGACATTATCGACATTCCACTTGAACAAATTTTTTTTATGTTACGCTTTTCATTAGACGTTAACACACCTGCTATTCTTAATGCAAGTGTCAAAGCAATAAGGAATTTATTTTTCCATATTATTGACGAAACTTGTTTGGATAACCTTTTGGGGTATGGTTTGGGAACCGTACAACCGATTTTGGCAATTGATGAGGAAATTGATGACGATACGATTAACGATCAACAGTTGGCTGAAGCTAATTTGGTGAAGTGTTTAATGAGGACAAACATTTTTAACAGGATGAGATACATTGTAAATACCTTGAAGCCGTCTACAGAAACTATTGTGTATTGCATAGAAATTTTAATTCGATTATCTAGGGATTCTAATTTTGTCGTCCAAAAGATGCTGGAGTGCAGGGACTTGTTGGATGGGATTGTTCAATATTTTACCAGTCCAATTAAAACAAGTGAGTTATTATTTACCCTTCACAGTTTAATTAACAATATTTATATTTTCGAGGTCATAAAATGTCAGATTATGGGCATCCTTTAGTGCAAGCTGTTAAATTATTTAGAATTCTGGCATGCAGGAGTCACAAATTTGCTGTTGAATTAGTGAACAGGTATTATTTCATCGATCAAAGTGTTCTATATTTGAATTGTGTTTTTCTTAATTGCAGACATAAAATAATGGATTCGGTGGTTTCCTATTTAACAAACGAAGACATGGGTTCGAATTTTTCCCGATTAAAATTACAAAATGAAGCAATACATTTGTGGAGCGTTTTATTGCTACAAGATCTTGCTTTAGATTATTTTAGGTAAGAAAATTAATAGTATCAAAAAATTTTGAACCTTTTGCATAGTTTGAATGTATCGTTGACTGAAACTTACACATTTCACATCATTACTTGAAATCTTTTGTAGATTTGTTTCAAAAACAATTAATTTATACATCAGTTTATTACTAATATTTTGAATAAATAAAACGGTTATTGTCTGATTTGTCGCGGTCCAACTAAATGTCTAACAGTTTGTTTAACCCGTAAAGATGAGAATTGTGTATAATAATTGGCAAGCAATTTATACTTAATTATTATTATGATATTTTTTCCCAGGGAATTGGAAGGAACAATTTTGAAAAATCTTCATCATCACATTGATTACACTGCTTTACAAACAACATTTACAAACCAAAGGCACATATCGGCACTGGTTAAACTCATTATTATTGGAATAAATAAAAATTTGTTTGGTGCAAATAAAGAGCAGGTAACAGTAATATTACGGCTTGCGACTGAGAAATGGACTGCACAATTTTGTAGTCTGGATAGTTTTAGTGTAAGTTCTTTTGAATGTTTACTTCTTTGATACCTAATTGTTTCGAGTTTTTTTTAGTGTGGTTTGTTACAAATAAACTCTTCTCTTTTTAAATTATGTGGTCTTGAAGATGACTTTGCTTTGACGTTATTAAAATCTAAAGGATTTCATAATGTAACAAGAAGTATCAGGTAGGACAAATGTTGATTAATTGTAAAAAAATACAATAGATTTGGTGTTTTCTAGGGCTGGATCTAATTTATTGAGCAACTTTAAATGTCACAAATCTAGTCCCAACTTAAAATGCATAGAGGCAGCTGTTTGGAAAGGAAAGGATCACATTATTCCAGTTTTGTGTAGTCAAAGCTGTATTCCATTTTTGTGTGTCTTATCTGAAGTTATCGTAAATTCTTCTTCTAACAAGGTAATGTTCTTTTTATTAAATTTTATCTTTTTAACTACAAATTTGTTTCTTAGGTTAAATTACAATTTTTAAACCACCCTAACGTGGAAAAATACATAAATCATCTTAACGACGCTGGGAGTTTTAATTTAACCGACAATTGGTTTACCAAACTCGAAACCCAACTCATCATCAACATTCTCAAGACATCTGTAGCTGTACAAAACAGTGTTGATACGTCTGTATTTTATGAAATTGCTGTGAAGTGCTTGAGCACTTTTAATTCCCAACAAAACCACGACATTGAGTTTATTTTTCGTCACATAATATTTAGTACTAGATTTTACCCCTGTTCTGCGTTATTAAAAAATTTGGACGTCAACGATGACAACAATTTACTCAAAAAAGCGCTCGTCAATCTAGATGACATTTTTAACGTCTACACAAAAGTTCTGAACATAAAACCAGAAAATGAAGTTGGATTTGCCGTCGACGCAACCGAAGGCAATGTTATACCAGTTGACTGGATTTATAGTCCAATTGTTTTGCTCTATTCGAACAAACAAGATCATAAAGAGAAGTTAAAAGAAGAGGAACAAATTTTTATAATTAAAAACTGTTTGTACTGGATTTATATTTATGAAACTTACTTTCCAAAGTTGGCAAGTTTGATCGATCCGACTGATCGGTTTTGCAGGCTTGCTTGTACATTCTTAGTGAGCGATTTGTTTTTGAATCTTGAAATTCAAGACCTGTTGCTTGCAGGATTAAAAACTTTGTTAGGAAGTATTGATAAAATTAATTTTGATAAGCAGATACAAGGTGAGTTTATTAGAAGTTTTTGAGAACTTTCTGAAAGAATTTTGTTGGTTTTCAGGGTTGAATAATTTTCAAGATTTTTATGTTCAATTGTTAGAGCATTATCAAGCCGACGGTTGTCGTGATATCTTGTTTGGTAATTTCATATTGCTGCCTTTGATGCAAAAACACAGCATAGTCTACAGAGAGACTTTGTGGTCCGAATATATGGGTGTAGTAGAGGTTTTCAATGTCAGCCAAGAACAGGTACGCCGACTAATTTAATTGATTAAATTTATGAATTTAAAATTTATTACTTTAGGTACTGTCTCCAATTGAAATGTATTTGAATCCACATGAAAATAATACAAAATTATTACGATTTTATAAGATTGCGCTTATGAGAAAAATTCATCCAAACTCATTTTTGCATGAGATTGCAAAGCATCACATAAAAGAATACATGATTTCTAAGAGAGTTTGTCCACCATCATTTTTAAATAAAAATAAATCTTAAGGTACGTGAATAATGAAGATGTTGTAAAGAGTTACCTTTTTTTATTAATAAACTTTGTTATTTTTTCGTTTAAGATTTTTTAAACCTATTATACATTGTATGTTATCCGAAATTACTGATATTTTTTCGATTTCTTGAATTCCAAATTAATTTTCATGTAAAACCTATAGGATTCCGAAAATTGCTATTATCCAGAAGCGCACACATCTATACATATTGCTGTGTGTTTTCCCCTCAAATTAAGGGAGTATTATTTGTGTTCTGAATATTCTTGAAAACATTTGTTTTTTATTTATTAGTCTTACACAGATTGGCTCAAAACCGCCGTAATGATGGATTTATAAGAATTTATATAAACTCTTATTTAATTTGTTGTATTTTGGGAAAGGTGAGAAAAAATTAGCCTCCGAATAATTTTGCGAGTAACTGTAAGTAAATTTTCTTGAATTAACAAAACATATTGGAGCCCTATTACAATATCAGTCGTCCTTGTGAGGAAAATATATCAAGTATTTTTCTAAAATTTTTAAAATAATCTAACTTTATATATCTTACAGTAATTATCAAACTTAAAAGTTCTTGTGAAAGCAATTATTGTTTTCAGCACTAAAGTACTTCTAGCTTTGTCGGCGCCAAAATACTACTTGATCACTACAATTTTAAATAATTTTTGTCCCCCTCCCATTGTCATATAAAAGTCCATAAACTTTGTGGTTCCATTTTAGCCTCTTTTGAACCCCTCTCTTCCTTCATGTAGACTACTAACGTATCTTTTTAGTATTACCCCCCCCCCCTTGGATAGAACGTAATTTTTTTCTTAATAATTATCCTGTAAATTGTTTTCATTGTGTCAAATAAAATAGATGAAGAAAACTACGTATGTCGACTCTAGCTCCCCCCTCTACCTTCATTTTTTACTTACCCCCCCCCCCTCTTGATGGAACCACGTAATTTATGGAGGCTCTGTAAATATAGATTTCCCAACTCCGTTAAAATAAAAGTGCGTAAAATTTTAGAACTAAAAAAACAATTTAGATTTTTCCAATGATTCCATTATATACTAAATTCTCTTCCCACCTGAGAGCTCATGGGTATTATAACAACCCGGCAAAAAAAGCCGACTCTGCCCATGCGACTACCCTTACAACAGGTAAGAAAAATAATTTTGTTTAATGAAGCGTTAATTTGAATTACGACGTTTACCGCCAATTCGAAACGAGGTTGGCAACGTTGCACCAGTCAATTTTTAAATGGCCACTGATGTGTCAGTTGGGTTGTTTAAACGGTTACCGATGATCCCCGGTTTTTATTAAAAAGTGTTTAAAAAATATTGGTAGGTACATGTATTTTTAGTTAATATGTCATATATTTGCTGTGCTAATAACTTTTGAGCTTCCGATGTGTTTTTATAGGGTTTCTTATCGCACGATAAATTAGTAAACAGCGTCGTGTTTACATTTTTCAGTTTGAAGCAGGGTGTAATTTAATTATGCTTGCGACTTACTCTTAAATCACATCGAAGTTAAAATTTAATGTACTGTAAAAGTAGACTCTAAATTTACTTTCACCGTAGTGATAGTTAAATCGACATGGTCGATTATTTCAAATAATTAACCACTCCTTTGTTATTGTTATCAACTTTTTATTTTCAGACGCGAACGATGAGTCAAAAAAGCAGCAAACGTAACAGGCAACGTGCAAGTGTTGACGAAATTGACAAACCGTTCAAGACGCCGGCTTCGTCCACTAAAAATAAAGAAGATAACGGTAAACAAGACAGCAGCGACGATGAGTTTATCATAAAAGGTTTCAGTAACGGAAATTCAAACGACCCAGTGCGACAGTACCAAACACGAAGTCGTTCAAGTACTCCACAGACAAAAACATCCGAAAATGCTGGAAAAAAAAGTGAAAGCGATGATGGCGAAATAACCAGTAACGCCGAAAATGTTGAAGAGAACGAACCAGCGGTTCCAAAAGAAAACCTCGCCGATGTGGAAGTTGACAGATACATTTTTTCGGAAGAAATGGAGCCACTGGTGATGGAAAGAGACGAAGAAATTTCCGAACTGAATTTTGACGAGAATGATTTGGATGTAACGGAATCGTTCGAAAAATCTCCGAATCGTTGTACAACGCGTCGGTCTAAAAATGGCGACGTTGCGACTTCAAAATCTCAAGAACAGGAAGATGAAATTAAATCCGATATTTCGTTTGATCGCCTACCCGAAATCGAAACAATTGATATGGACACGCAATCCGAAGAGGTTGTTATAGAGTTGGACGACACCCAATCTTCAGTTTCAACCGACATCAGCACCAAAGCGGTCGTCGGTGACGAAATAATTATTGCCGAAACGCTAACCAAAGAGGAAGAAATCGGCAAAGGTGTGATTAAGAAACCTGATGTTCAGACGCAAGAAAACGTGGACTTTAACGACGATACGCATTCGACAATTTCGACGGATAACATCAGCACCAAAGCGGTGGCCGGTAGCGACGTAACGCGTAACGCAGACATCACATACCAAGACGTTACGTTTGAAGAAAACACGTACACGAGTCCGAATCATTCGATCATCGAATCGTACGGCAGTTTATCGTCACGCCGTACTATTCGGCCGATAAATACGGACTACAGACGATTCGCGCTGAGAAACAATTGCGAAACTAAAGGGGAATACGAAGCAGTCGAACGCATCACGCCGGGAATCAAACGTAAAGATCGAAGTTTATCGCCTTCAGGGAATAAACGTTTCAAGAGGGACGGATCAGGTTTCTTTTCCTATTTAACCAGTCCAATTAGCAACCTGAAGGGCACCTTCGGAAAATCAAGCACGCCAACTTTGATCGCGTTCGAAAAACGGGACGGGGAATTTGACAACAGCGAAGGTCAAATCAAAATAGAACAAAGCGACGATTTAAATCCGAAAAAATGGTGTTCCATCATGTAAATTAAATAACCAGTGCGCTCCATTATATGGAGTTGGAAAAATAAATGATGCGGTGTTTTGATCGTTTTCAAAATTTTTTCCCGTCTGTTATCAAATTGAAAATATTTTATATTTACAAAAAAATTATAATTCGGTACAAATTATAAAATAAGAAAAATTGAAGGAACTTGCTTGGATAATTTTTTAACAATTTCTTTACATTGGGTTGATTTCGTTCTTTTTTTATATTTGGAGAATTTTATCACAATTGAAACCCACGAAAATTTTCTTATTTGTTTCTTTGAACTTGCTTTTTGCATCATAATATTTAGTATTACTTCTCGTAGTTAGTATTATTGTAATCATTGTTTTGTATTTTAAGTCACACAAATAAATATAAGTTGGATCAACTTTTAAATAGTTTTTTAATTGGAGTGCATTGCCTGTTTTTTTTTAGGAAAGTGCGACGACCTGTCCTATTCGACCTTGGCGCTTGGCGAGGATCCCATGTGACGAGATTTAATTAGTACAGTACAATCTAAAACCATGGTTTCTAACATTTTTTTATACCTGATTTACTTATTGGTCGTCCTCAATTAATTTTCTCTGAATTCCAAGCCATATTTTTTAAAAAAAAACAAGATCGCATTTCCTTTACACTTTTACAGTAAGTGTAACTTTGGCGTTGCGAAACTTTCTCAAGATGGTCACCCACATTTTGAAGTTCGCCGTTTTGAAATTCCAGTAAGTGGGTCTTCTGGTCTTGAAAGTAGTACATTTCTGCTGAACGCATTTAAAATAATTGCTTGAAACATTGAAAGGCAAAAAAAATTTTTTTTGGGGTATTAAAAATGTATGAATTAATTTTAAACTGATTTTCGTAAAAAAAAAAAGTTTAGCAGATCGTGGTTTCGATCCACGGACCTCTGGGTTATGGGCCCAGCACGCTTCCGCTGCGCCAATCTGCTATATGAACTAAGAGTGGTTCAATAGTGTGACATTCTCAAGATTGGATATATTATTACAAAAGTAATTTCTTTTTTTTAAATTACATTCAAGTTCTAATTGATAATACTAATATATCAAAGAAATAATTTTGGGCGTAACTATTTTAATTTTAACAGTTCCAGTATTGATTAATTGCGTTAAATTTCCAGAAACTTGAACAGTGGCGTACATACTGTAGGTCTTTGCATTAGTTAAAATGTAGAAGTAGTTTTGTGGATACAAGCACTCGAGCGCTGGGTTAGAATGTTTTAAATAGTTTTTGATTAGTGTTCGATTGAATTTCTGAGGAATTAAAGCAAAATTTGGTATTTTATAGAAGAATTAATATTAAATTGAATCTAAATGAGACCATAATATAACGCCGCGCGCCGCCTAATAATCAAGATTGTTGTATAATATTATTTTAGTGAAAATAATTCATTATTGTATCTTGTATCGATAAAGAAAATAATATAGCGTAATTATTACCAGTGGCGTAACTAGAAGATGATGATAAACAGTAAAATCATAAAAAGAAGATGGTAGGGTTATTCTCAGAGGTGGGATTTGAATTACATAACAATATTATACAAGATACAAAATGTATTTTAAATATAAATTTTCAATATACTATTTTGAAATACAAATTTTTCAAATATTTTGTACTATGTAAAATTTTTAGTGTATTTTTTAAAATACATAATATAATAATTACAAGCTACAAACATTTTTAAATTTTAAAATACACACATGCAATTTTTATTTTAAATTAAACATATTTAAAAATATTTTAACCAATTTTAATTGGTTATAATAATTTAATTTGAAGTATTTGTGTATTTTAAAAAATGCAAGTGTTTGAAATATTGTAAATTTCTTGTATTTTAAATACTAGATATCAAATATATTTGATATTTTATATTTTGAAATACCTATATAATATTTTCAATGTATTTTATATATTTTAAATACTTTCTTACAAATTATTAAAAAAAGGGTATAAATGTCACGGTTGACTTTTAGTATCTTTTTGTAAAAAAATATTAACTTGTAAAGAATTCCTCTTCCTGCAAAAACACTTCCGAGGAAATATGTCACTTTCTTATAATAAGAGGTAAACGGTCACCCTTTTAAAATTGCGTTTTGACGATTATTTATAATCACAGGCGTAGGAAGGTTTTAGTATCGGGGGGGGGTTAAGAAAATAAAATGACTAAAAGTGCATCGCCTCTCCTTATATTAATATTGAGGTTAATATCTTAACTTGGGGGGGGGGGGGGGGGTTTGCACCCCCAAAATCCTCCCCCTGACCAAATTTTTTTGAAATCATCGAGCTACCGGATTGGACCATTTAATATTTAATGGCCCGGTAGGCAGTGTTGTCAGATTAGGTAATTTTTAAAAATAATTTAAGCTAATTTTATTTTGAAAACCAGCAAACAGCAATTTGGGTGAAATATTGATCATTTTAGGTAGCCAAAAGTGTAAAAGAAAAAAAAAGCTTATTAGCACACCGAAAAAGAGTGAAGAGCAACAAAAGAAACATCGACAGTTTGAGTAGGTACGCAAATTGAGTACGCCGAAAAATTTATCTTCGGTCCGTCTCTGATTGTGATTGATATTGGAAATCAAAATATTATTATGTAAATTTTAGCTCATTTTAGCATAATATTTATTTATTTATTTATTTACAAATTATAAATTAGTTGTTCTACTGGAAACAGTAGAACTTTCATTATTTATTATAGAAAATATCATTGAACTTAAATTTTGCCACCACGTGATCAATTAGTTGCGTTTTTAGGCGTTTTCGTGATTGTAATTTGGCGCTATAGGTTTTTAAAATCTGACAATTCTATAATCATGAAACAAAATTTTGATTTTTATCTTGTTGAAATGAGGAGGCCCATATTTTTTTACCACAAAGAAAGTCTTGGTGCGAGTTTACAGGCATTTTAAGATTTAGAAATAAATAATGTTATCCTTAAAACCGTCAGTGAATATTATTAGAAAAATTTCTGTCAATACAGTAATTTTCTTCTAAGTGGAACATCGTACTTAATTTTAAAAAATATAAAAATCATAAAAATTTGCAATTAATATCCGATATTTCGTATTTTTATCAATTCATTATCAAGGTTAAAAATTTTAGAAATAAATATATAAAAAGAAACTATAAAATTATAGTTTATAAAAGTTTTTTAATATAATTTTAAATTTGTTAATATTTTGCTTTTAGATATTTTAATATATTTTAATTTCTATATTGTTTAGCCCTGACAATAAAAATTGAAAGTTGTTTTACTCCAAAAACTCACTTTTTTTTTAATTTAAAAATTTAAAACAGGGGGAAGAAGAAATCTCCACTAGAAATTGGTGGTGGTTGTACTGTTTGTACTATCGCCGTTAGAAAAAATATCTTCAATTTAAATTGGGGTGTCCAAAATGAGGGGGGAGGGTAGAACTACCATATTGCAAGTTTTGTTCACGATACATTTTGGGCATTTGAATTTGGTAATAGGTCTAAATATTTTTTTAACTCCTATTTTAGCTCCTTACCTCTTGATTTTTAACCGTTTTTCACGGTCCAATCTAGAACTAAACGCCATCGACCCTGATTGTAGTCAATTTATTTGGGGGGAGGGGGGAATTGTAATTTTGAATGACTGGTAGAGCCGATTGTGGTACCTTTGGGCATAAATTTGTACACATCAGCATTCTGACAGAAGAGAAGATTACTTTGAATGTGTTTTTTGAGAATTTTGTAACAATTATTTTTATAGAAATAAACCTTTGATTGAAAGGTTTTTTTTACCAAAAGAATCAACAAAATACTTATTAAATGTATGTATTTTTATTATTATTTGTTAATATTCGGTTACAATATTGAACACTGATCTCTCGTGCATTACAAGTCTTTAAACAGTGCTTTTATTATTTTTGTAAAATACTCTTTATTAGGTTGCTTAGTATTTAGCAGATTTTGTATTGCTTGTATATTCAGCAATTTTTTGTTTTTAATCTTTGCACTGAATTTTAACATTCAACTATTTTTCTTTTAAGATTTAACAGTAAACTAAATTAAAAATTGGATATGTCGAATAATAATGAGCTCTGTTCTGTATCCTGCTTGGGTATGATAAGAGGTGTTAAATGGTTTCTCGCCAGTATAAATTTTCTACTTATTACGTATAATCTGCCGGATGTAACCAGTTAACACGTGGGGTTCCAAACTGGATATAGAATAGTTTACTATTCCTTCTATTGCAGTGCCAAAATTTAGCTTTGCTAAATTTACAAGCAATGCAGAATAATATTTTACATGAAAAAATGAGATGGTACAAAAGTTTGTCATCTTGCGTAGGTACATTTATCTGGTTTTTATCTTTTAATTTCTCTTAAACCATGCTTTAGCAAAGAACTCTCACAACGCAGCGATATAGTTAACATGGAGCCGGGAAGCGAACCTTAGATTGTTTGTCTTTGGTTTGCAAGCAATGCCCAAATTGACGACGGTGACGGACCAGTGTAGAACGGTAATCCGAGAAACAGTAGCAAGCATAGTTTTCTATTCCTCACCTTTCCGTTTCTTCCGGAATTGTACGATGCGTTTTAAATTTTGTACTTGTTTGCTATTGGTTCGTGATTGCAGTTTTTCTGTTAGTCTCGTTTCCGTTAAATTTTGAAACCTCCTCTAAGTGAAACAAAATTTTATATGAAATTACTATGTGTAAATTTTGAAAATTGGAGAATCAAGCTTGAAAATAATATAATATTCGAAACTTGCAGAACTTTGTTCTTTATTGCATACATTGTGTTTCAAAATAAACAAACATGTTCAGCTCCATTTTTTGATATAATTTTCAATCTACTTAAAAATATCTTTTCCTGAGAAAAGTGAATAACAATCATTTTCTGATCTTCTAGGACAGTCATGCGCAACCGCATTTCAAAATTTTAAGTGAAGTACATTGATTTTGGGTAATTATGGTACTAAATAGTAGAGTACCATTTTTTTAGTTACAAACCGTCCTTGTTGAAATTTAAGGATTCCTTTCAAGACGAAGCGCGACGGCATGAAGGAGCACAAAAATATACATACAAACATATTCTCGGTTTGCCAAGAATCTTTTAGGCGAACCGGAGGTTGCGCATGCTGTTATAAGATAACTATGTGCAATTTATATTTATTCTTTTGCTAGAAGCATAATCGGCTCGTGGCATGGTGCCACCGTGCCTGGCACAGTAAGAATCAGCTTCAAGAATTTTTTATTTAATTTTCAAAAATAATTTTTTTCATTTTAAAGCCGTTTTAATGTAGTCTAAAAAGGGCAAGGTACTTTGGCACCATGCCTCGTGCCGCACCTGGCTAGAGGTAATTTAAAATAATTGCATTAAAAATCGACCATTATGGCAGATTGATGCTCAACTACAACTACAATAATTAACGATTTATTGGCCGCGACCCAAATATAACTAATTATTATTTCTCGTTCAGTTATGTATAGACTTGGACTATAATTCAATTTTTTAAGTAATCGCCACATAAATGAGTAAAAAACTGAGTATAATCCTAGCGATAGAAAAATAAAATGAAATAATCTATTTTTATTTGTTTGTTATTGTCGGAAATCAGAATCCAATCCACGTTCTTCCACATTAGTGAAGAAGCGCCCGAACTTTGCTAAATGTCTCCTTCATAAAATTAAAAAAAAAAATAGTTTGAGAGAAATGCTGGTATTGCAGGGTGTCAGGGCAATGAACACCGATGTGCTCAAAAACATTGGGATAATTTTGTTAAATCCAATCAGTGTCCTCTTCAATTAGTTGTTTTAACTCGGTCTTTCACACATACCGAGGGATTAGTGCCATTTGCTCCTCGGGCCAGATAGATTAATTTGCATCCTAGACCTCTATTCGGCCAAAATCTTTTTGTTAGGGCATAAAAAGGAAAGCGCTAATACAAAAATCTACTTTTACGAAAACCAGGCCCATTAAAAACAATTTATGTCAAAAAATTTTACTCATTTTTGTAAACGTAACTTTTACAGATATGAATTGAATCCTATCTCTTCAGAACTTTATTAGATATCTTCTCACATCAAAACCGCGCTTAAAATTTAAATGAACTTAATTTAAAAACTACAATAAATTTAGTTTGTCTATTTCTAAATTTTTTAAAAATGATAATGATGAATATTTTGAAATTGATAATTATTTTTACCTAGATCTTAAATTTATTCTAATACAAACTAAAGAATTTTTGGGAAATACTAGGACTTTATATAATATACTATTTATTATATAATATATGCTATGTTCATAAGGCGTTATTTATTGTCTTACGTTTCTCTAATATAAACCCATAAGCTTTGATAATCAAAATCAGTCTAACAAATTAAATTTTTTACAATTTATTTAAACAATTAGGAAAACAAACTAATCACAGATGTATTGTTTGAAAACATCTATTTTGGTAATAATAAGATTTAAATAATACAAATAATTTTCATCGTGATATCAGAAACAAACGTGTGCGCATATTATTACAAAACTTTTGAAAACATTCGCTTTGTCGGAGAACCAAAAATGATCTAAAAATAACCATCTCCAATAGGCAAGAAAATATTTCCAAAATTACAAAACATTTCTAGGTTATAATATGCGCAGAACAACCACGCGCATCAGTGTATGCGCTTTTCAAAAATATATCGTTACGCATTTCTTATATCGCCGATTCAACTAACCAAAATTCAGCCTTAAGATTATAAAAACTTTTTTTTTTTCGATGTAACACGCAAGCACTCTTTTTACAGGTTTAAGAACATTTAAGCCGCTTTTTGAATTTTTTTATTATAAAATAACAATACAAATATTTTTTAGGGAATCGAAAACAGTGGGACGGCTACTAACAATTACTAAAACGTCTAACATTTAAGTCACATCAGGATATCTACGTCAATAATGTTCAACATTTCATAATTGCACTGCTTGTTAATACTTAAACGGTACAAATTGGAAAACAGTTTTCTTTTGTAAATTGAATCATTTGAGCATTTTGCTATACGAGCGTGCATATTTTCTTTTGGTGCTTCAACAACAATTAATAATTCAAAACTTGGATCTATTGTACAACGAGAAGGTACAACATAATTTAGTATTTACTTGGGCACTCTGGAGGATTTAGATCACCAAAAACATTCAATTCGTATAAACTAGCAAACGTAATAAAGAGCAAATACCAAACCATTAAGATAAGGCCATACTTTCGATCCAATTTCCATCCGTTTAAATGCGTAGCTACTACCAAAAATACTACAGTAGATAACAAGGAGAGAGTGGAATATGTCAAACCTAAAACCGAAAATACTCTTCATACTTGCTTTTTTCTTTGTAAAAAAACCTTCTTACCTTTACTAATCACGTTGACGTGAGAACCAGGTTTTATGATGGCAGTTTGTATGAACCAAGGAAGACCTAAACAAATTAATATGTCGAAGACGTTTGATCCTACTGCGTTTGAGACAGCCATATCTCCATATCTAAAAACCAAATTATCACTCAGAGTTATTCATATGAATCCGCAACTTACCCTTCTTTAATAACAGCAATACTTGACAATGCATCGGGTACCGAAACACCAGCAGCTACAAAAGTAAGACCCATCACAGTATCGGGAATATTCAAAGTTGTGCCAATTATGGTGATCATCCAAACCATAAAATAGGAATAAAAGGAAATCCAAATCATCGAAACCAGAAACGTAAAAGGATACCAATTCTTGTATCGCTCTTCCCTACAATTTGGCATTGTCTTTTTGCAAAAAAAATGAATTGGATAAACTATCACCCATGGAATTTGTACCAAATAGCTTGGATCTAAAATAGAAAGCGTTACAAAAATTTAGAAAATCGCATGCAACGTCGTAATTTACTCTCTGGTTTAAGTAACGGATCAATGTGATCGGCTGGATTGTACTCTTTAGGTTTGTAGTAATTTTGTACAGGCGGTGCACCTACGGATTGATTTAACGCGGCGCCGCCGCTCATGCTGCCACCAAAATCTGACAAAAAAAATTAAAGTAGGTAACGGTGAAACATTTACACGGGAAATTAAGGATGGGCGGATTTGTTAGTCCTACATTAAACACCAAATTGTTACTTGCAATTTAATCATCGGCTGCCATCTTACTTAGCTACGTAAGCTGCGATGAAGGCACGGCAGAAAAGCTCTTAGGGGAGACAAGCTGCCATAGCAAGAAGGGTCGCTCCAGGAAGTGCTGGAGGTCTAGCAAAGATGGCCACTTGGACTCCTGAATTAAGGGTGCGTACTGCATGGAATGCAGGACAATGAATCACGCGACTGCTAGTAAGCAGTTCAAACTTGGAAGAAGACCCGCAAGGGTACGAAGGTGGCCATAGAACGAAAAGGATGAGGCGCTATTCCTTCATTAGAACAAGCGCTCACAAGGAAGAACAAAATCCCGAAAGGATCAGTGCAGACGTAAGGAAGACGTACAAAAACTTTTTGCTTAATAGCCTTTTTCGGTACTGGAATGGGGAGCAGACTACGCCCAAAGATGGGGATACAGACACAGCGGAAGTAGGACGCCGCACTGATTGATGTGGCGTCTATCGGCTTACAAAGAGAACATGAGGAATAAATCAAAGAAAGGACGTCAGGTAAACTCTCAGATGTACTGGTAAGGACGTCGCCAGAGCTGGGTATTAAGTGATTTTCGCCAAGATCAATAGCTGCTTGAAAGATGTGTCAACAATAAGCTCACGAAGACGGTGGAGGGTCTATCAAGGAATTAAGTACTAGGCAAACAACATCTGGAGTACTGGAGAGACCTGACTGGACTAAGGCAATCGCGGATCTTCAAGGAGGGGCCGTCCAATTATGAAAGAAAGCAAGAAATACTCAAACTGAGTAGACCACAGTTCAGGAAGACAGGACACTGCAGTCTAAACATTGGGGTTGTAGATGATTCCACATGTAGGATGTGTGCGGAGAAGCAACAGACTCCACAACACATACTATGTGTATGTCCAGCACTAGCGACAATGAGGCTAAGATACCTCAGGGCTCCATACCCGACAGCCGAGGAAATATCCAAAACACCCATCGGAAGTAGACTCAATTTTATTGTGGAAACAAAACCGATGGAGTAAAACTTTGAACTCGAGGAACAATAAGCCGAGAGCTTCAGTGCAGATGAGCCTGGAACCACAACCCGTTCAGCGATGATAATAATAATAATACTAATCTCCCAAAGACGGCGGAGTTGAGAATAATGACGATCATCGATGATTCCAAATATTCATTGCAGTTGACGGCCACATTATTCTTTGGCTTCTTAAGCCGGCGTACGGTTTTGAGATGCTACAGTGATAACTGCTTAGAAGTTTCAGGTAGAACGACGCTGTGAGTGGACCTAACCAGCAGTTCCAGAGTCCTGAAATTACTCAGGTGCTAGAAATGTTCGGCTTTGGACTATAAAATGCAGACTTTGTAAGAGCAAGGCAGGTCATTTTAAGAAGCGTTGGAGGTCCATCGATGTTGGTTACTTGGCCGCCTCTTGCACCAGAGAAGTATTTTGCATGGACTGCACACGTTCAGGACATGCGATTGGCAGCAGAAAATGTAAAGTGAATCCGGTCAAAGGTAAAATTCAAAGACGAGTCAGGAAGCTACATAATACACTGCTTTAGAGAAAAGGTCCAAAGGACGTAAGGATGAAGCGATATTCCTGCTCACTACGACGAGTAAGGCCCGAAAGGGCATGAACAAACAGATTCTGCAAATCAAACCTTTCATTCCGGTTGGAGATGCGAGTAAGGGAGAGAGCGTTACTCCTTGGTAAATCAGCTAACTGTGAACGGATCTGGTGAGTAGCCGGATAGAACTGCATGTTTTACCCGGTCATTTGCGCATTGATTGGTCACCAACTATTGTACACAGCGCGACCGGCAGTGGAGCGAAATTCAAAACAACAAAACAAACGATAAAATAAAAGTCACAGTCGAAAATTAAGGTCCAAGGCAGTGGCGGTTGGTACGAGGATGACGATGGGCTGACGTTGGTTTGAGTTTGGTTTGAGTTAGGTTAGGTCAGGTTTACTTTGATTGGGTTAGTTCAAATTTGGCTCTCTCATTAGTCTAGACCAAATGGAGCCATTTCCTTTTAATGGACCTTACTTTGAAAATACGAACATGTGGCATCTGACTTCACATAAAGCAATATATCAAAATAGGAATAAAATCTAAACTTAAATAATCCAAACAGGCGGTATCATGATCAAAAATCAGAAAATAATGTATTTTCCGGTTTATAAAATATAACTAAAAATTTTCGAACAAATTTCTTTCCTGCACGACATTTTACCGGGAAATGTATTGTCAACTTTAATATATATAGCGCATTAAACGTAAATTTAATACTAAATAAGTTTCTAAAATAAACGTTGAAATTGGATTCTATTGTAAAATAAAAAGGTATGACAGTTTAAGTTGTAGCCATAATTTAAGAAAAAAGCTTTCAAGATTTTGAACCGTTTAAAAATTTTGTAGAGCTAAATCTACATTGATACGTGTTTTACAATAATTCGTAACAAGTTGAAGCTTTCCAGACTTGAAAAGACATTTAAATAAAGGTTCGATTGCTCAATCAAGAGCGCATTTCCTACAAGTAGTTTACAGTGGTCGTCAAACAAGTTTAATGCAATTCACCACATTCTCCAAGTGTTGAATTAAACACGATTTCTCTCTAATGGAAAGATTTGGAAATATAATTTGGATAATTTTGGTTCACTGGAATACCTTGTTCTGCGTTATTGACAGTCTTATCTGGGCTGCTTCCGTACATGGCATGCTTCTTTTCCTCATCTAACGTTTTATAGGTTACCAAGCCGGACTCTTCGTTAAGTGCTATTGTTTTACAAGGAACTGGAAGAGTGTGTGCCCATTTTTCCAACTGAGAATTAAAATGCAGTACCACACAGTACACGAGGTACATAAACAACATGAATAACGATTCTCCCCTGAAATGGAAAAAGAAAGTCTAAAATATTATCGGAATAATATTGACGAGCTTACCAGGTGATGAACTCGTCGTAAATTGTGAAAAGCATAACTAGGATTGCTATTGCATAAAAAAAGCAATCTCTGACTAATGGCCACCAGTTTAAATAGCATACGGTTCCAGCTGATAAAGCACACACAGATATAACGAACATAATGTTGAAAACGGCCGATCCAATTACTCCAGATACTCCTGCAGAAATAATTAATATAATTTAAAACGAAACTTGCTTAATTAACGCTCACCTATATCATCTTTCGCGAAGAAAACTCCAATAACAACGGTTGCCAGTTCGGGTGCCGAACTTCCAGCAGCCATAAACGTTGCTCCAGCTACGTCTGGCGATAATTTTAATTCTGAAACATACAATTAGTAAATTTGTTACATACAATTTTACCGACCGACAACCTTCGCATATTCGATCTAAAGATGCCACAAAGTATTCATCACAAACTATAGCCAATCCCACAAAGGTGTAAACGCACACCAGAATGTGAATTATGATTCCTCCATGTTTTCTCCCCCACGGGCCCATCAACGGTCTGGGAAACTGCAATCAAGGAAATGTCATTTGAATTTAACATCTGCTGACCGAATTAAGTACCTGTTCAATTGCAGGCGGTGTGCAATTCCTCTTTGGTCGTAACGTGGGTCGAGTAATGACATTTGATGGAGTTGTCGATGTCGGCTCTAAAGTTGAAGAAGCTTGAGTAGCTGGAGTTTCAGTCTTTGTTTCAGGTTTAACCTTAAATTCAGGTTCTTTTAATTTGTTTTCCGTACTTTTCGGCGCGTCTTTGGAAAGCACAGTGATTACTGAATAAATTAAAAAAAATACCGTAACTTTTAAAAATTTGTGACGTCGTGTGCGTTTCATGACCTGAAAAACAATAAAGCGAATTAGTCAAAAGTGATTTATTATTTTTGGCGAAAAATAATTTGAGATGTGAAAAAGACGAATTGTTTAAATCGTTGCAGGACGATTTTTACTCTAAATGATAATGAGGTGCGATACTAACTGGGGAGAGCTGAGAAAACACCTTCGCTCGACGTACTTTATGCAATTACGCTACTACCTTTGTGAAAAGTTAATTAAAAAAGAAAAAGCCAACAAAATCTACACAAAAGAACGACCTGCCATTATAAAAAGTGCTTCTTCGGTTGTGAATAAAATTACCGAAAAACGACTTCCACTATCTCAAAAAGAAAAATATAAACAAGTTATAAAGCAAAAGCGCTATCAAAAATATTTCTTTTTATCAAAGAAATTTTTCCTGTTTTCTATTATGATCGAGTTTGTTCCGGTATGTAAGCTTCGTGCAGGATGAAATGTTTTTCTTTTTTTTCTAAAAAGAAGTAGATTAGCAGCAGCTACCATAATTAGCTGTTAGCAACTGACTGGAAGGATTGGGGACCGATAATGGAATAATTAAATATGTAATTTACCAGAACCGGATTCAAAATATTTTCATCGAGTTAAATCAATACTCAACCCGAACATATTTCCCGAGTACATTTGGATTTCTTTAAGGTCACTGAATTTATAGGTTCGCATTTTTTGGAATGCATCCAAGCGTTTTAATTTTTGGATTTTTGCCAAATTTTCTTGTTGCCACCCTCTTATAATGTTACCCTACCAAGATTAAACTAAACTAAGTCAACTCATCGACAATTATTATGTCGATAAACTATATCAGAAGTTATAAACTTTAGGGTAAATTACGTAAATTTTAGTTGGAGTTAATTAATAAGTCATTAATGTTTTCTAAGCTGTGGAATTAAGTTGATTTTAAGAAAATAAAAAGAAATTTCCCTCTATAATTTTCGGAAAAGATTAGGAGGTACATGATCACGTGATCAGTTTAAAACTTTTGGAATTACCCTATTTCAATGCAAAGCCGCGCAGGTAGCACCAGTTTTGAAAATATTTTAGCTTCCAAGATTGGATATATAAAATTTGGGATTTTAACCTAAAATTCAACGCGCGATGGAAAAGCTTTTCAATCGGGCTGGATGTTGAGGCTTAACTCCACTCGTAAACCCTTTTGATAGAAGATTAAAAACTTTTTATAACCCTTGAAATGTTTTAGACAAATTCAGTTATTTCCTGAAATATCCTATTCTTCTATACGCAACTGATGAGATCTAACAATATTGAAATATATTATGGGAGTACGCACCGGAGGGATAGGGGGGGGGAGGGGTTCCAGTTTACTGGTGGGTTGAGATTCATAAAAATTACATTGGAAGAAATTTAAATATTGCATGTCGCGGTCGCTACCATGCATAAAAACAATATCCAGTCAGTCTTTTAATTTCTATTTATTTCATTTGTTTTTCCAAAATTATTTCAATAGGTCATTATTACAATTGTACATTATTATATTTTTAACAGAGTTACAGGGAGCTTGGAGATCCAAAGTTAATCAGTACAAATTCACCAGCATTATCCAGCAACTCTCCAGTGAAAATTTACAAGCAATTGGTCTTGAAGAATAACTACTAAACCAGGTAAGCACATCAGATGGTCATTGTATTATGAACCCAAAAGCTCGGGATTTTCATTAAACCAGATAAAATTATTATGTATGCATGTTTTATGTAATATGTTTGACCACAATTAATTAGAGCAAGTGAAGAGTCCTCCGTAACGAGACAATTAAATATTAATGCTTTATTCTCTCAGTTAATACAGGTTTGACTGACAGAACGTCTGTATCTACTAGCGAATCTTTCTCATCAATTCATCATAGGATATAATAAATTAATTATGAGAAATTTAAATTATGCTGTATTACATATTATATTCTCTGGTCATATTTATTCTTCCTTCCTCAACGCATTCTTAACTTACCTTTCGATTTGTTCATTTTAAGTTAATAAACTAAAAAATATATAAAAGGTATGGAAGAATTGCGAATTAGTGCGGCCTTCAGGCCGCACAACTTAGGAAATCTGTTTATTAGGATCGGTGGAATTTACAACTGGGATTAAATTAAAAACTGAACATAGGTTGAAATTGCAAACCCCTGCTTCGACTGATCCCAACCTTTTTCAATACTCTCCTATAAAAATTACAACATAAAAATGAAATTAAAATTTAAAAGTTTTTTATAAATTTATCAGGTACAGTTACTCAAAGGATCCAGGAAAGCATCCTGTGCAACACATTGAAATTCTATATAAGTAGTAATGTGCAGATATAATATCTAGGCAACCGCTGCCAGGGTCATCTGCTGGTTTTGTTTTAAAGCAATTAATATGTTCCCTACCTTAAGAAGTTAACAGGTTCCTTTTGTTTAAATTCAAAAGTAATTATTAACAGCGATTTCGACATGTTTCGATTTTATTTAGATCATATTCGGGAAAAAGTAACTGAAAATTCAGAATTCACTGCATTCTGTGGTAAAGGTAATTTAAAGTAAAAATCAGTCTATTGAAAATATTTCGAATTCTTTTATTTTTAACTCGATGACATTTTTGATTTCCATCCAGAAATTTTTATATTGATATGTATTTGATAATAAAGTAATTCAAGAGACTCGTCATCGTCTTCGTCAGGAGAAGAGGCTTCTCAGCTCAGAATCAGACACTCTTATCCATCATAGATTCCAGATTATACTACAAATATTAACATGTAACTATTTCGAAAGCTTCCACTAGCTAGATCGCTCAGTCAATTGGAACTCCGCATCCCGCCAATCATCATCCAGGCCAGTAGAATTGGGTCACTATCAACAATATTATCCATCCGAAGGCAAAATCGATTATTGCAAATTGGCTAATCTCTTCATCTTAGTTAATAGCAGAAAACCGCTAAAAGTCGTTCTACGTGGTCTTTCGGGAACCATCTGTCCAGAAGATTTATTACCTTTACATCCATCCAGCAAATTGTGAATATATTTTCGCTATCGTTTTCGTTATGTATAACCGGTATAGAAATCTTTACCATTTGGTAAATATTAAATTGTAAACAATCTCAAGGTGTCAAATCAATAAAAACTGCTCCTCTAAAGGCTGAAGGGTGAATCTAGTCATACTAAAGGTTTACTTTATTAATTTTTGTCAATTAAGTATTTATTTTCAATGCAATCCATTTGTCAGCAGTAGGTATATTTTTTCTAGCTGGTCTAAATCTTTTCCACACGTTTAATTTTGTTTGTTTTGTTATTTTATATTTGTACTTCGCCAGGGTGAGCTGGTGATTTTTGTGGTCTTCCAACAATCGGATGTAAAGCCGTGATGTAATGAAGACGTCTTCTTGATAAACACTCAAGTTTATCTTGTTTGTTTGTTTCTTGTTTGAAATAATACACTTGAAATGTGATGCAAGGAAAATATTTATTTTGGAAGAAATCGTGAAAATTAACTCGCGAGGCACTGCAGATTTCTAAAACGTGTCGATGAAAACGGTCACCCATCTAATATAAACTGAAGGAACCGAGGTTTTTGAGCATTCAAAATAACATCAAAATCATTTTAATTTCTGAAATAAGCAGTCGACATCTCTGGAAATTTCATCTGTTTGTCTATCTAATAAATTTTGGCTCTTTAGAATGTGGGAACTAAGAAACTTGGTTAACAAAGCACACAAAGACCATGTCAAGTTAAATAAAGATTTTTAAAAGATGCTGAAATACCAAACAATGCAGAAATTACTGATTAAATATCAGGACTACTACACAGGCGGCTAAATAAACCGAACATAATATATAATGTGACCTATTTATGAAGAAAAATGTAATAAAGTTTCAAATTTCGAAGCGAACAAATTTAAAGAAAAAATGGACGTGATTTAGAAATGGTTGAGGATAAAAATGTAGGACATTAGGAGCTTTTCAGGAAAATTGCGGGTTACTAATCAGAGAAAGCGTTGTAAATATTTTCGCAATCCCATTAAAATTGTTCACAACTTCTTTAGCAATTTACCAAATGGTTTGCTACATCCTGAACAATTAATTTCGCTGTTTAAAATTACGTGCACTGAATTTTTTAACCAATTCGTTAATTTTAATTGAAACAACAAATTAAAATTATTTAACGTGAATTATCAATATGGCCATCGTTTATTTCCCATGAAGAAAGTGCCGCATCGAAGGGAAACCTTAACATTAACATTTTCGTTACATCTCTTTTTGCGTATACTATGGGAATTTATTTTTAATCAATGAACTATTTAATTTAGATTAACCCGCGCACCCCTTCTTTTAATCCATTCTTCCATTTTCTTTTCAAGCGTAATAATTTGAGAAAATTTTTACTGTTCCTAAAACAACTTCTTTACAATTCTTTCAAGCAAGATCCCTTAAAATCTCGTAAATATTTAAGAACCTGATGTGGGCTCTTTGAATGCTTCAAGTTTTAACTGAATTTTGAAAAACTTGTTAAAAAATGCCGTAGGCGCCTGAATATTTTTATAATATAAGAGAAATCAATATAAAATGTTTACTCGCGCTTAGTAACCTGTAGAAAAACCAAAACGTTATTTTTATTTTATATATTAAAGTAAATAATAAGAGTAGGTAGGTAATTTTTATTTTTCAAAGCCTTCCGGTGAGGCGACGTGGGATCTTGTCGGACTCCCCGGTGATATTTTTGAACATAACTCTTAATGAAAAAGAAATTTCATGCTGAGCTTTTGTAACATCTCTTTTGAATATTTACAGAATATAAATGTTTTAGCCTCTAGAAATTCGTAATAAAATTACTAAAGTTAAAACAACTTTGACTGGTCACCTTTTTTAACATAAATACATACAATTAATTAATAGGACATTAAATATAATAAGTGAGTTTTGAATATAATTTAACAGCAAACATCAGTTTTGTTTCATTGAAGACTCTTCTGAGATCAATTGATGAGTGGATCCGGAAAAAAATAAAGTTAATTTTCAAGTTTTAAGGTTTTGTTAAATAATAGGTGCATTTTCCCAGCCCTCCTCATTTTAAATTTTGGATCCAAAATAATTTTAAATCGTTTGTACCTTGTTTGTACCTTCTTTATTTTCGTTTGTACCCATTTAGTCTTTCAGATATTTTAAAATATCTAAAATAGACATTTCGCCAGCCCCCCATTTCGAATTTTGGATTCAAAATAGTTTAAATCGTTTGTCCTTCGTTTGTACCTTCTATATTTTCGATTGTACCCACTTAATTTGTCAGATATTTTACAATATCTCAAATGATCATTCCACCAACCCCCCATTTTGAATTTTGGATTCAAAATAATTTAAATCGTTTGTACCTTCTATATTTTTGTTTGTACCCACTTAGTTTATCAGATATTTTAAAATATATTAAAATTAAATGTGCGTATTCGAAACGGGGAGGGGGGGGGAGGGGGGGGACTTGCGAAATGTCCATATTTGAGAAATTTTAAAATATCTGAAAAACTAAGTGGGTACAAACGAAAATAAAGAAGGTACAAACAGGTACAAACAAGGTACAAACGATTAAAATTATTTTGAATCCAAAATTTGAAATGGGGGGGGGCTAGCAACATATCCATTTTAGATATTTTAAAATATCTGAAAAATTAAATAGGTACAAACGAAAATAAAGTAGGTTCAAACGGGTACAAACGAGGTACAAACGATTTAAACTATTTTGGATTCAAAATTCGAAATGGGGGAGGAGCTGGCGAAATGCACCTCTAAATAGTGGTTAAAGTGAGTATCTGACAGAAAATTGATGTCATATACCTTTTTTTTTCAAAATTTGAAAATTTAAGAATTCCAGCTACCCTTCACCCGGTACCTTCTAAATTACGGCTCCTACAGTAAAAACCCATATAACAATTTACAAACTAGAGTAAACGTGGAATTACCTACTGAATTCTTAAATTTACCAATTTTGGGAAATTTTGCTGATTTTTGAAAAGTTGTGACTCGGAAACTACTGGAGCTAAAAAATTATTTTTAGTTTGAACTTGTAGTACGCATTTTGTGTACTACTTTGAAACGTATGGCATACATTTTCAGTGTGACGATTACTTCGATCGTTATTTGGCAAAAACTGAAAAAATTCGAGAAATTTTGCCGTTTTTTGAAGATGGTGGCACTCGCGGTAAAAAATGTTGTTGGGAAACTACTGAAAATCAAACAGGGTATCAACCTGTATAACATAATAAAAAAATTAGCTCTATCAGAATTAATGCATCTATAAGGATTTCTCAGCCCGAAAGTAAAAACTGACCAGTATGAATGGATAAATATGATTCAGAAGAAAGAGCAACGAGCAGATTTTAATCCCCCCCCCCCCCCCCCGAAGAAGAAGTAATGTAGTAGCTTATCTCGTAAGGTTGAGAAAAATTTAAAATTAAAATAAAAACTAAATGAAATTTTGAAACGGTAGGATAAGTCGCCGTAATTTAAATAAATAAATTAAAATTTTAAGCATCCGAAGTGCTCTCCCATCCACAAAAATAAAACCTAGCTACGCAATAATGGTGCAACTTTTCCCAATCTATCAGGCAGCTGGAATAAATCAGTCAACTCTCTTTCCGACCGAGAAGGTCAACTCTTATCTCATGCGTGAACTGTTCTAAATTTATTATAGTATTAAAATAAATCTTTTTAAGCTGTTTGCTTAGATGTGTCAGAAGCGGTCAGAAGTTTCAAAAAATGCAAATGCAAAGACAAAATACAAACTAAAATGAAAAACATATATTATGTTAATCGAAATATTATACTATTATACAAAAATTCACGCATGTCTGTCATAATTTTTGTAACGCACCTACGATTGGTTCATTTTAAATTACCAACCTAAAAACATTATAGGTTATGACGGGTCAGTGTGGCTTTGGCAGAACAGCCTGAACAATTGAGTTGCACACTAATCCCGTTATATCTTCCAATCGAGTAGATAATGATTTCCTGGTTGCGTATAAAGAGCCAAGTCGATTTATCATTCATAACCGATCCATAACAGGATCGGTTCCATTATAAACGCTTGAGGAACCCCCATATCCATATTTACCGATCTATCATCCGAGTCAACGAAGACTCCGTTGCCATGTATATCCCGAGACCTCAATAAAATAACATGCTGACCGCAACCAGACAAATACCATTGAAAATTTGTGCATAGATACAAAAATATCAACGAAAGAATTGTAGTGACATAGAGAGGATACTTAACGGTCATAGGAGTGTATGCCCCCGAAGATGGCAAAAAAGAGGAAACTAAAGCTTGCTATGAAACCCTGCAGAAAGTATACAACCAGGTGAATAGTAATAACTTCATAATATTAGCTGGAGATCTTAATGCTCGAGTGGGGAAAACGCCTATACCAAATATTGTTGGAACCCAAAGAGAACCTACAATAAATGACAATGGGCATGAGTTGAAAATGTTTACTACCTATAATAATCTCAAAATCACAAATACCTTCTTCAGGAAGGAAGATGTCAATAAATGTACATGGAAGGCTAGGGGTTTCCGAAGTCTAATCGACTACGTAATAGTTAAATACAGCAGTACACCAGCTAAATATTTTATCCAACAAATGTAACTGCGTAATATTAAAAGCAAAAACAAAGATAATGCCGTTTAAAGCAAAAGATCCGATTAGGTCTAAATGGAACAGGTCTCGCACTTCAAGTACTTGGGTTGTGATGTATCCTACGAATATGATGAAGGCATCGCTAAAAAGCTAATTGCTTCCAGAGAATGTGCGGAACTATCAGACAACCGCTACAAGAAGTTCTACAAGGTTATGGCGGTTCCTACCTTGCTTTATGGAAGCGAGACTTCGACGACAACAACCTGGCAAGAAGCTAAAATAACAGCAGCAGGGATGAAGTTCTTGCGATCAGTAAAAGGCTGTACATTGCTGGACAAGAATAGAAATGAGGATATCAGAGAAGAACTGCAGATCTCTTCGGTGAAAGACATGGTCTATGACTATAAACAACAATGGAAAAAGCATGTGCAAAGGATGGAAGATCAGCGTTTGCGAAAGAGTGCCATGAAGTATGACCCAAGTGGGGAGAGAGACGTTGGACGTTCAAGGAAGAGATGGGCTGATTAGAAATCGGAACAGGCCTAAGGCATCGTGTAGCAGACGACGACGACCACTTCAAAAGCTTTCTCACTAAGGATGTCGTGATCAATACAGTCGAAAGCACGGCTGAGATCACGAAAAACACCAATAGAAACCTTTCTGCAATCTAGAAGCAATAGTCTCTTTTCTTTATAAAAACTTGCTAAGACTGATATGGTAAATCTTTGCCTGGTAAAACCATGTTGGCAATCAGAAACTATTCTGTGATTGTCTTAAGAAACTCATTAGTATAATCTGCATTGCATATTCAAGAATCTTAGGAAAAACCGATAACAGGGAAATAAATAGGTCGATAATTAGACAAAATCATTGGATCGCCTTCCTTCAGAATGGGACAAACTGCCACTGCTTTAAGCCTTGCAGGAAATATGCCATTCCTAAATGATTCATTGATTAAAAATGTCAGAGGGCGTCACACCGCAACCACTTCTGTTCTTTAAACTCTTCCTCTGCAAAAGGAATCAATGCCAGATAATGAGTATTCGTGCTGATATGACTGATTTTAGGTCAGTAAGCTGGATATTATCACGGATCAAGCGTGGTGTATCAATAAAAAAATTCGCAACCTGTTCACTATCGTAAATAACCCCATCATTTTACACAATTTCAACATTACAGATTACAGATTGCCTTCTTTGAGTTCTTGCAAATCCTTGCCAAGGACGATCTCATGAGGGCAAAGATGGGGAAGTCTCCTCTCCAATATCTTCGGAAATGGGTAGAAGTTGACAAATTCACCGTGGAGTTGGCAAAACCGTCAGTTTTCACAAATCACTTTCGTTATTAGAAAACAATAGCATTTTGAAAAACAAAAAAATAGCTCATTTGTATACCGAAGAGGCGTAACAAGGAAAACATAAATGTGACAGTTGGAAAATTGAAGATTTTTGGGTTTGAAAATAAAAACTTAATCATAGCTCAGCCGAACGTAAGTTCAGCAAATTTTAGTAGTCTTAAGACTTAAGCTGCTATTATAAAACTGACTTTTAACACAAGCAAAAAGTTTGTGTGTATTTTGCAAAGTAGAGTACTTTCTCAGAATGTAGAGCATAGGTTCATTTTTTAAGACGTCGAGCGCTGAAGTTAGTTATTTATTTATAATATTAAGCCTATTACATCGGGGTTCTGAAACGTTAGCTTCATTAATTTCAATATAGAATCGCCAACCAAAAAACCCTACTATTGTTGACAAACGAATAAAATAGTATATGGTTTTATAAGGAGCAAAGTGGAACTTTTATTATTGTATTTCAAAAACTGCTATTACTATTGAAAATTGTATATTTAATATATTTTTTGAAATTTCTTTCAAATACAATAATTATTTTGAGCCATACAACTTGTGAATTATCAATTATTATGTGATTAAAACTAGAGATAGTTCTTGCAAAGGAATCTTTGGGTGCTAGTGTCATAGGTACTTTATATTTTAATATATTATAATACGTAGGAATTACACAATGACGAACAAATATGGTTCGTGAAAAATCGAACAAACAACAAACGATTTAGGTTTATTTTAAAAGGCAAAAGATAAGCCATAATGTCTTAATGATTTTGTTGGAGTGTCAGTTTGTCTGAGCTAAGTGCGAACGCTACCAGATCAATACTTATATAAACTATATAATATATAATTCCGTACCTATTTATTAGGTATCCCCCCGATGGAACATCATCGGTTAACATTAATACTTTAATGGCTTTATGTTTGAACAACAAATCGAAAATACTTAAATAATTTAGCTGGGTTAATTGGAAATGTCTCTGATTTTAACCCAAATGCTGCTCGGAACAGAAGCGTATCAATTATTTTTCAATTCAAGTGCACATAATTGATTCGATGAAATAAGTGTAAACAAAACTTGAAACTTGTAATCCTGAAAAGAGCATTTAAAAATAATTTATAAAACATTCGGTTGGATTTTGTTCTTTTTTTGAATTTCATGTTCAATGTTTCACAAGCAATACTACATTGTCCATCGCGATAAACTTTAACGATTTATTTTTAATATTGCTAATTGCATAAGAAAATTAACTATAATCGCTCCAATTTATTGTAACTATTATTACGACTCTAATGATACGATAAGAGCCCTAGCACATCATTTCATATTAGTTTATGTTTAGACTTGATGTTTCTTATTATAGTGATTTATTTTTATACTTTTATGAATATTGAATACGATAAAAAGGTCAGTTAACGCTTCAAAAGACCAAATCAAATTTTATGTGGGTTAACAGTATATTAGATGACAAGGGCGTTATATAGATTATTAATCGCGAGTATGGATTATATGCCACGAGACGTTTAGTCCAGTAGGGCTAACTTTTTTATATGTTGTACGGATTAATCTCCGGATCGATTCCAGTAATTTTGTGACTTTTTTCAGTTTTTGCCAAATAGCGTCCAAAGTCAGCTTCTGACAAAATAATTTATGCAATACCTTTTTAGAGTACATTAAATTTACTACTATTTGAGACTAAAAAGAGTTTTCCAGCTGCAGTATTCTCCAAGTTATAGCTAAGTAACTTTATTTTTTAATTTATGAATTAAATTAAATTAAAATATTACAAAAGCATTTTTTACTACCTCTTAGCATTTTTTTGACCACTGGAGAGCTGGGCTAAGAAAAAAACTTCTCTATACCGATCGATCGTAGACTTCTTTCCAAATCATTGCGATTACATAAATTGTAAGTAATCGATTCAATTCAATGGAACATGTTTTGTCGGTGTTCTGTGATGATTCATTTTATTTTCTAACATTTTTGGCTTTTCCGCCAATTTATAGAATTTAATTTTTGAATAATTTACTATTATTTGATCGATACAAAATGCGGTGTGACATCAGCAACTTGGCATCGGGAATTTTATAGTATTCACGAAAAAAAAATCATTGTATCTATGAATTTGTTCATCAAAGTGATGAACCATTTGTTTCTGTGTGAGTTAAATCTAATTCGATGTAAATCAAACCTAACCTATCTCAACTTACTAGTAGTAGGGGTAAGCAGGAACTGGTTTTTATTGAATTTTTATTAATTTATTGAATTATTCGATTTTGCGGATTAATTCAATAATTCAATCCCAGCTTTCGCGTTGTGTTATTTTCTAGTTCGGTCACACTTCAGGCATGTTTTTAACGAGTTCAGCGCCTGTCAAAGCGATTCGGAGCGCCCGAGGGAGGATCGGGGCGCTCTAAAATCTACTATTTTTGAGTAATTCAAAAAAAAAACTTGACATTTGTTTTGTTAAGTAAAACTGACAGGATCCTTCACCAAAAACTACCGGAGTTTCCGCAGACTCTATATATTTTTTATGTCTATTTTTGGCCTATTAACAACAAAAAAGAAACAATTAACAATATGCCTATTTACTACTTCTATTTCAAAAAAATTTATCGAAATCTGAGACCGTAGATTACTACAGGCTCCCGTTTCACAAAGCGTTTTCACAAAGGTAAATTTCTAAAAAGCTAATTTACGAGAAGAGGCCGTCCATTAATTACGTGAGGATTTGGGGGGAGGGGGGATATTGGAAATCTTACAAGTCCTTACGTGGGGGCGAGGGGATTCAACATATTCCTTACGTAAGTTTCTTAATTTTTTTTTAAGTTTAATTAAAAATCAAATATTTTTTTATAACATAAGGTTGGTAATCCCTAAATATTTAAAAATAAAATTTGTATTTTCAGAAATTTTTATTGAAATATACATAGATATATGGCGTACATATCCACAAACGGCAGAAAATTATCCTTACGTAAGATATGAGAGAGGTGGAACTATCACATTCTTACATAGCCTTACAGGGGGGGGGTCAAAAATTACAAAAATGGTCCTTACGTTATTTTTGAACGCTCAGGAAGTGAAAAATATTTACGCATTTACCTATTGCAATGTAATACTTATTTTATATTTTACTGGGGGGGGGGTAGCGTCTCGTTGCCTTCTCCGTGCTGGACGCCACTGGTTCATGACAAAATTCAATTAGATGAAATGAATTCAGATTTTCAAAATATTTAAAATTCTGAGTTGTAAGTCGGAATTTTAGCAGCATTTTTTGTTTTTTTTTTCGAATTGTGTGTTAGTAGAAGGGCTAAGGAATCCTAGGCCAATTTTGATTAAATAATCATTTAAATGATTATTAATTTCGAGTAAGTTGTTTTCACTAGTTTTGGATTGTTGTAGACGTTTGTAGAAGGAAAAATCGCGGGAAAATCTTGTAAGACGACTTCGCCTGAAATAATATAAACCAAATAATGACAAATTACAGACGGGAAAAAATACGAACAATTGAAAAAAACTGGCTTCAGATGTGAAAGCATGAGGGGCTGTGCGAAAAGAGAAAGGGGAAAAAACAGGCTAGAGCTTGAATATAAGTCTAGCGATCTGTCATAAATAATTCAGTCTTTAATAATAACAAGAAATCATACATAATAATATTAATAAATATCTCCGATTTTGCTTTTTACCTTTGACAGTAACCTTGGCTGTGACTGTGGTGACATATAATGCGGTAAAGACATTTTGGGAAAATTCAAGTATCGTAGTTGCGGTGACGAGGTATCGGGTGACCATGGCAACCAATTTTAAAAAATTCTCTGAATATTTGTAATATAAAGTATTTTGACAAAAATCGTCAAAATTTAGTCAAGTCGTTGGTTTATAATTGTGGGATATTCGGCATGATTATTTCCTGAATAAATAGATCGTTGAACGATTGCTTTACTTATTGCAATTTATATTCTGACGTTTATACAATTGTTGATTAAATTTTGATATTAAAGTAATCGATGAAATTGAAAAATAATCATAAAAAAAAATTTTACTTATATTTAAAAATTAACTGTAAATCAAGGAGGCCTATAATAAATATTCCAGTTAATTTAAGTACTATCAGAACTGAGGTCAATGCAGCTCAGATGTTACCACAGTCACAGCCAAGATTATTACTGTCGCGAGACGCTTAAATTTAAGAAAAGCGGCAAAACAATTTTTTTTCTATTTTTAAAGAATTGCCACCATCAAGAGGCAGATTTTTTAAACAAAAAAAATATAATTAAAGGAATATAATCAAATTTGAATGTACATAATAAATTAGGAATGATTTTTAATAAAACATAATAAATTAAAAA
The DNA here is from genome assembly GCA_963170105.1 of Cantharis lateralis. Taxonomy (NCBI): domain Eukaryota; kingdom Metazoa; phylum Arthropoda; class Insecta; order Coleoptera; family Cantharidae; genus Cantharis; species Cantharis lateralis. The sequence continues at coordinate 10,270,197 of OY720626.1, forward strand.
AAATTGCACCAGGGGTTGGACCTAAGGGAAAACGAACAAATATTTTCTAATAATCAAGAAAAATTAATATTGCGCATTAAAATGTTTACATCGAAGTTAATTATAAATAAGAGAATTTAATTGTGCTTTCAATATGAAACATAATGACTGAAACATTAATAATATATTGAATTCAAAGTACAAGATTTACCTAATAATTTGTAAACATTTCAAAATTTAATATTGAAAGTACTTAGACAATTATAAAGGAACTCTTACAAATTATCAAACGAAAGCCTCCAATTATCAAAGTAATTTGAACAATTATGGTGTAATTTGCTGACTATTCGTTAAAATTGATTGAGTCCCTAAATGTCATAGGCCGACGTTTGCCATGTGACACATGTGTGAAATAACCGTTTTCTTTACTTCACTGAAAACATTTTTTTTATAATTGCAATTGAGATATCCCCAGTATTAAAGCCTAATGGATCCAGCCAAAGTTCCGGGGGGGGGGGGTTCAAATTTGTTCAAATTATTATTTCAGATTAATTATCAAGCTATGTAAATAAAAATTACAGGATTAAATGGTGCAATAAAAATAAATATACAATGAATTGCAAAACATCAATAATGCCGGAAAAACCAGCAGAAAACATCGATTGCAATTAAATTATACGCAGGTACCGGGTACCTGATCGGGGTGATATTATGAAGTTTTTATCTCGTAGCATAAGAGCTAAGGCTGTAAACAAAAATTTATTATTGCTTAGCAACGCATAAGAGGTTTGCATCAAGTGCTCTTGCTTAAAAGCAATAATACCTATGCTATGGTAAGATTCTTAATTATGTTAGGCTTCCTAAGCGGTGGATTGGGTTTCCAATCTCAAATTAAACTTGAAACGTTTAATAAGTAGGGTATTGTTTCACGGTATTAATAATAATTTTTGTTCTTATAGAGCTTCAACAAATAATAATTAAAAACGAGCCATACGCATCTAATCAATATCAAACCTACATAAAATGTCATCTCTATAAAATCTATATTGGTAAAATGGCAGGAATAATGAAAACATTAACCCAAATTCCAAAGTTTCTGGCGTTTTTCCATGCAAGAATGTAAATTTAAAAACCAAAATTTAAGTCCTGGTCATGTCGTCGTTCTTATTATTGATATTGTTACTACTTTTAATAACCATTAGCTGCCGCATCCAGCCACTCAGCGGAAGTTTTATCCTTTTACATTCAGGAGTGAAAAATGAATAAAAATAACGAAATAATAATTTTTTTAAGCTAATCAAAGACGTCAAGATAACTGGACAATAATATTTTGGTTTTAATCTTAAGTATATCTGATGATTATACGGGCTATAGCAAAGATAACGAGCCCCCCCCCTTCCACAATATTACGTTCTTAACAAGCCATGCTCAAAGAGCAGATATATTTGAAGAATTTCTGGAACAAGTGAATGGACAGCACTGATCTGTTGAGTACAAGTTATGATATAATCTTAGATCTGTCGTTTTCGAGGAACTTTTTTTAATAAGTTTAGGAGTCGCAGTGACCTGTTCACTTCAGCCATTCTGGGGGTCCTAAGTAAAGGGATTTTAGTGGATAGGATCCCGATACCGATAAGACTATTGGTTTATCCAGCCTCCAACCGTAAAGGGTTAAAAAAAATTTAGAGAATAATGGAAAATTAAATTGTATGTAAAAATTTACAATACGATAAATAATTCTACAATTCGGCGAGACCTGCGACAATTGAATAATTTCGTAAAATAATTTGTCATACTATTCTTATTGTTGAAAATTAAAAAAAAAAAATTCCAGACAATTAACATATTATACATAAACCACAGAGACCTACGGGTTATTTTCATATCGTTAATGTTCACTGAGCAATAAACCGCTCATATGAAGTGTTATTGTAGCATAATATCATAGAGCTTCAAAAAAACCGCCGCTGTAATAATGAGGAAACGACCCGTATCAGTCCGATAACGATAATATATTCATTAAAACATAAAATTGTCATTAAATAGTTATTTTTATCATTAGGCTGGAAACTGAATTTTTCGAGTACGAGTTTTTTTACTGGCCGAGGCGGATTAGCCGAGGCCAGTATTTACGAGTACTCGGAAAACAGTTTCCTGCCGTATGATAAACGTAATTTTTTACGTCGACTTCTATAATTTGTTACAAAAAGTTAAGTAAATGGCGAGTTACGAATGGATTAACGAGATTCCACGTGCGATCGATCTGAAATTTTGCATATGTGTTCTCATCGAAAATTCATGAGGGGTGCCTATTGAGCGAGGGGGGGGGGCATTTTTTGCTCCGTTTTTCGATATCTAGCGCCGTTCTCGAGTTATTCACAGTTCAAAATATTTCATTTAATAACCTTATTCCTTATTTAATCTCATTAAAAGCATTCCCCTAGCGCGACTGAGGAGGACGGGCCAAGTTCTTTCCTAAATTAACACAAATCCTGGATCCGAGATTGACACCCCCGTGAATTTTCGATGAGAACACGTATGCAAAATTTCAGATCGATCGCACGTGGAATCTTTTAATCCATTCGTGACTCGCCATTTACTTTGCCACAAGTGATTTTTTTGCCACCCTCTCCACAACCCCCCCATTACAAAATAATTACAAAATAATAAGTTTGCTGTATTATATTTACATTAAAAAGTGTCTTTTGTCCTTAAAAATTTGTAATACTTATTTAATTTGATTCTATTTGACGTACAAAATGTAACCAAGAATACCAACATCTTACAAAATAATCACTGTTTTTTTCAAACGCTAGGCGTGAAAACCAGCTTTTCAAGCCGCATTTGAAATGTGCAATTGAACACTTGCCTGATAGAGGCGTAAAATAGTTATTTTTATCATTAGGCTGGAAACTGAATTTTTCGAGTACGAGTTTTTTTACTGGCCGAGGCGGATTAGCCGAGGCCAGTATTTACGAGTACTCGGAAAACAGTTTCCTGCCGCATGATAAACGTAATTTTTTACGTCGACTTCTATAATTTGTTACAAAAAGTTAAGTAAAAAATGGCGAGTTACGAATGGATTAACGAGATTCCACGTGCGATCGATCTGAAATTTTGCATATGTGTTCTCATCGAATATTCACGAGGGGTGTCTGTTGAGCGAGGGGGGGGCATTTTTTGCTCCGTTTTTCGATATCTAGCGCCGTTCTCGAGTTATTCACATTTCAAAATATTTCATTTAATAACCTTATTCCTTATTTAATCTCATTAAAAGCATTCCCCTAGCGCGACTGAGGGGGACGGGCCAAGTTCTTTCCAAAATTAACACAAATCCTGGATCCGAGATTGACACCCCCGTGAATTTTCGATGAGAACACATATTATGCAAAATTTCAGATCTCGCGCGTGGAATCTCTTAATCCATTCGAGACTCGCCATTTACTTTTGCCACCAGTGATATTTTTGCCACGCTCTCCACAACCCCCCCATTACAAAATAATTACAAAATAATAAGTTTTCTGTATTATATTTGCATTAAAAAGTGTCTTTTGTGCTTAAAAATTTGTAATACTTATTTAATTTAATTCTATTTGACGTACAAAATGTAACCAAGAATACCAACATCTTATAAAATAATCACTGTCTTTTTCAAACGCTAGGCGTGAAAACCAGCTTTTCAAGCCGCATTTGAAATGTGCAATTGAACACTTGCCTGATAGAGGCGTAAAAAATAATTTTTCAATGTTGTGTGTTTCTAAAATTCCGACATTTTTATATCAATTATTTTTTATTAGAAAATATTTCCTTTTCTTGTTAAGTCGATTACGATCCGATAGTGCAACTGATGATAGGCTACGTGTACGAAACACGCGGAAGCGCCAATATAATGTCAATAAAACGACTCAAAAATTATGATCAGATTATAGGGAAACAAGAAAAAAATTAATTATATTTAATAAATTGACACTGATAAGCACAATTTAATAATCTTGTTATAAAAATAATAATTTTATCAATAAATTTTACCATAAATAATTTTAAGCTGTCAATTTCACAAATTATTGAGCCAGTGTAAGTTTATGTTAAGTTTATCTTGCGTTCTTATAAAATTAACCAATCAAGAGTAACGATGATGTTGAATTTTAATATAAAATTTCCATAAGTAAACTTAGGTATGTACGTAACTAAAAGCAACCGGAGTATAATCGATATATAATATTAATTTGTTAATAAGATTTTCAAATATTTTTGTTCCTTTGCGCCGTTGGGGAACTAAATAAAAAAAATATAATTACGATATTAGAATCGTCGTTTCAAAACAGTAAAAGGAAATTTTAAGTGTTTTTGACTTATTCTCAATGGCAATCAATTTTCTACCAGCAATCCCGATGATGACATCGAGAGCCTTTTTAAAATAGACAATGATTGTAGCCCACTGAATAAGAAGCATCAGCTTTAAAACTTTTATTCTTTTCACAAAGCTTTCATTCATGTAAATTCACTTTCGTTTTAGGTATTAATTATCTATCGATTTTCCCACTTAACAAAACCTAAATTGATTTGAAATTATTAAATCAATAATTGCAGATTATTAATATTATGTTACGGTAAAGTTATAAAGATAATAACGTAATCTAAAACAATGTTTACCAGTGAGTGATACCTATTTATTTAATAATTATTGTTATACGCATATTTTTGATTTAATAAATAAAATTTCAGTAAAAAAACAGTAGAATCTGTTCAGCAGGGCGGCAAAAATAGTTCCTTTAATTTTGAAATTGAAAATTTTATCTACTTAGATAAAATTGTGCTACACCAGGATAACGACCCTAAACACTGTTCCCAACTTCGTCGTGGGTAACTAGAAAAAAGCTGATGGCACTCTAATGAGCATGGTCTGGCTACTACAATCACCAGATCTTAAAAGTTTTAAAATATAAATTAAGAATATTTACATAAAGTAATTTTGTTTAATTTTAAGTTATTTTCGTTTTGCAAAAGATAATTAACGCGTGGTCTAACGAAAATGTTTCTTTTGGTATTTATCTTGGAAAATGTAAACAAGATTTGATTACTTACAACTCGGGAGCAGGAAAATTTAGTTAATGCTAATCTGGCAGGGTTATTAAATAGTTCTACTCTAATAATGTAAAACCGCCACTAAAATCCGCAAGAAGTGCAGTAAAGAACGTAGTTTTCGTATTATTACAAACATAAATTGTTCTTATTAGCTCGGGAAAAACTTTAGTTCTCTATTTATATTCATCTAAGCTTAAAACGAATTACAATTAAATTAGTTTAAAACCAATTTATTCCTAAATATAATAAAATTGAAATAAATATAAATAATTCTGCTACTAATTACTACGATGTAAAAATAAATATATAACTTAAAATACATATAATATTAACATTTTAAAATTTTTTCGTCACAGCCTATTCCACGAATAAAAACGTAGATCTGAGTTTGATCATTTTTACGGAAACTGATGACCCAGTGCGGCTTTCAGACCGCACAACCTGAGCAATTTTCTTGATGAGACATTATTTTGTCCCACTTTTACAGCACCAAATTTTCATTAAGTTGATATTTGAGGTGTTTAATTTAATCATTTTTATGGATAAGTTGATTGAAAAGTTTCTCTAATTTAAAAGTTAGGCTTCTCTTTATAAGCATTAATATCTGCATTTGATAAATATTGATAGAATAATCAGACTTGTAAATGGCATTATGACACTGCCTTTGATCGAAACTAATTAGTAACTTTACTGAAAATAAATGAGGATTAAAATATTTCTTTCAAGAATTAAGATTGATAACATTTAAAACAATATTATTTATACTAACGAGGTATGTACATACTTGTAAGAATATTTATTATTATTTTACAATATTGTATATTTTTAAAAATATTTTTATGCTCTCAGATATTATATTATACTATTACCTAACTTGTACTAATAGAATGGTTTAAAGATAATAGTAATCAATCAATTTGACATATAACCAACACTCCGATATCTTAGAAATGTCAACCGCTTACACATACATTATATTATTATATTATGCTAGTAGTCAAGTTTGTATATTGTTCGAATTTTTGTATAGTAACAAATGAAACATCCGAAGCAAAAAATCTTTGAAAAGCCAAAGTTTTCTATTTTGCAGTCTGAGCTTGTCAAGTTCGAACTTTCCAATTCTTCTTTCTATCTGATTTTAGAAGTAGAACCTGTTATTCTCAAGACGTCGACTATTTCGAGACGTTCTGCGAGTACTAATGATTCATGCTAGTCGGGTGCTAACCTAACTGGAAAACCCAAAAATCCAGATTAGAATTTGGCAATCCACATTCATAATAGCTTTAGAGTCCCGACTCTTGCTTGTAAAATTTCCAATACTTTTAATGGGGTTTTGCTTTTAGTCTCCTTTTTGTCTGGCCTTCCATCCGAGACATGATTCGGAATTTATTGGTAAAAATTATTACAAAATCTACGATTTTTAGTTTTTTACTCGAATTTTTATAAAACTTGAAAAATTTGCTATTGAATAATTTGATTTGTAAGAATTTACTGGTGAATAAATAAACTGGAGCAGCTTATTTTGTACATCAGCGTAAGCCTATCAAAAACTACGAATTTCAGTTCTTAGCTCCCATTCACATAAAGCTTAAAAACTGTCTAATTTTTTATATTCCCGACGAAGGATGATCAGAACTTTTAATAATTTTTGTAAGCTTGGTTTTTAAATATTTATCATCAAAGACGTATAGATCAAGCCATCTTGCATAGTTTCTTTGTAGCAAAAGGTTCTGAATTTTTAAGCTGATAAATTGTAAGTGCTTTTAGCGAACATCATCCCAATTAAAATTTAACGCTTTCCATTATGAAAGTCCCATGATAGAATGTAAGCATACGAATATAAAAATTTTATCAAGGTGGACGAGTTAAATTAATTGTGAAATTATTTATTAGTAGACAATAAATATGATATACCTAATATTATGTACCTATATACCGTGTAATATTATATAATATGTGTACCTTGCACTGAGGTGAGTGAAATTAAAAATAATAGCGGTGACATTGCGTGGATAAATTAAATTTTATCCGGAACGGAAAGAAAATTTTGGATTCGATTTGATTGAAAACCGAAGTTCCAATTTGCTTTGGAAACATTAATTATAAAACTTTCTTTTGTAATCAAGTCGATTGGTTGAAAATTAAAGGGAAGCGAACGTGAAGAAAATCCAAATCATCTTGAGCCTTTTTCGAAGGCTGCCCAAAAAATAAAAGCAATTAAAACCCCAAGTGCTATGGATTGTCGGTTTTACCTAGTCCGCCTTAGCGAGGTACACGTTTGAAAATAAAATTCAAATCCACTTTTAAAAAACAAAAAAAAGTGTTAATGCGAAAATTGATGGTATTATTAAAATGAAATCGTCTTACCTGAATTTTGCAGGTGAAACGCACTCTTGTACACCACTTGAACACTGTAACCGCCCGTTTAGAACAATCGGGTTTTGCGGAACAACATAGAGAAATTCAGACACATTTTTGACTTTCCGTCTCCGTTACACTGTACATATAGACGTTTAAAAAGAGAAACATTGATAATTGCAAACACGTGAACTAGACGCGCACGACGCTTTTCGTCGATTTTCCCGGCCTGAAAAGCGAGACGCAACGAGAAAATTTGGTTATTGGCGCTTAAAATACGCAGGCTTCATCATCTTAACCGGAAAAGAATCGAATAAGAATAGGAAGAAGTAATCAGCTTCGTGTGTCAACGTATTTCAAAAGGTCATCACATTTTCTTTTTCACAATTTTTATTTCTATACTCATAATTTTGCTTTTTTCGTTTAAGTGACAGATTCATTCTTGCGTGACGGTTGTTGCTGTCATTGATTTTTAATAAAGCAAAATACGTTCAAAGCGTCCTTAGTTTACTTTATGTTTGAGGACCACTTTTAGATTACGAAATGATGAGAAAATTCAAAACTAACCAGCTGGTCACGAACACGACACGACAAATTAGCACAACACATTCAAATGGATCAGCAAATTGCTGCTTTCATTACCTTAAATACAATTTTGCTGTAATTTTTTAAAAAGATATATCGTGGAAGAAAACCTAACATTCTTTGTTTATTTAACAGAAAAACAATTGCAGGAACGCTATAATAATTCAATTGTTTGGTCATACATTTTTTATTCAATTACCTTAACAACGAAACATAATGTAATTGAGTTATTCCCCGCTTTTTCAGAAAAAACAGGTAAAGTAAACAAAACTCACTTTATCGAACTTACCCCAATAAAATTGTTTTCCTCTGTATCCCATACCCAAAATAGGTTGTTAACAAAATAAATCCTGATCAAAACGCATGCGACTGCTGAGTAAAAATCAGCATAAAAGCAAAATTCATCTATTCGCTTGAGTTGCAATAAATCATGAAATAAACAAAATTTGATGTTGGAGGTGGGTGGATTAGAAAGGTTATTACAGAAAGGGAGATTAGAGAGTTTTAGCTTGTCAATCTTCCTGGTTTGACGATTCCCACCATAGCAATAAATCAAACCAGAATCATGGGCTTCTATCAACCCGCTTGACCAGTATGATTAGATATTGTTCTGTAGAAGAGGGAAGTTTTGTTCAGCAGTAAAAGCAAGAACAGCATGCCTTTTTCTGAATAATTGCTATAAACTGCTGGAGAAGATGATCTTGGCGAGACTCCAAAACAAGCTGGAGTTATGTTTTATTGTTTAATTGTCGAAAAAGACGTGGCCGAAACAATCTTCTTAGAGTGCCATCCACTATGCAGTGGCCCAAAGTCTAGATGACTTGCTATATGCTCTTGTTGAATGCGATGAACCCCTCATCCAGAGGGGGTGTACCCGACAGCTGGAAAGAAGTCGTCAAAGACGAAGTCATTAGAAAGAGAAGCAAACTTCTTGGAGAGCCCTCGTCGTACAGATCTTTATACCTGATAAACCACGTCGGCAAAGCGATCGAGCACCTGATCTTGACGTCAGACTACAGGTCAAGATAGGGGAGGGGGGATGGCGACAAACCAAAAAGGTTTCAGAAAGGGAATGTCCACAACCTATGCTCTCCAAGAAATAGTGTCCATTGTCAGACTGGCATTAGGTAGTACATGGAGAACCAGACGGTACGCTCTGAAACGCATTTAAGTCAATCGTCTGGGAGAACATTCTGTTGGATTTGGGGGCTACGACAGCTACAACGAAGTCCTAAGGATGCCCACTCCACCTGGAGTCAAAATCATTGGGTTTTGCTGATCACTTTACGGTCGTAACATAAGCCAGGGCAGAAGAAGAAGTCATGAGTAAAACCAATCAGATAATTAAGTCCATCTGCGGATGGATGAGAACGTAGGGGCTGTCCATCGTCCCTGAAAAAACGGAAACGGTGCTAATGTGCGGAGGCCGAAAACACCAACCCAGCAATATTGAGGTGGAAGGCACTATAGTAACCGCGTCGGAATTCTAGGTGTCCATATAGACAGGAGATTCTCTTTTCGGACCGCATATTCGCCTAGCGGCGGAGTGGGCCCAGAGGGCGGTGACCGGCATTGCCAGGCTACTTCCGAACACAAGGGGGCCTTCAGAGTACAAGCGAAGGGTATTGGCGACTGTAGCAGAGTTTATTTTATCTATGGAGCGCCTATATCGGTGGACGCCGTCAGATAATACCAAACTGCTTCAGAACATCCAGAGGAAGATGGCACTGAGAATAACTAAAGTTGCGCAAAAATTTGATTACTTAGTGGAAGAGAAACTGGGACGTCAGCACGAAAGGCTGATGAACGTACCGGCTAATCGGGAACATTCAAGAATGGCAGGAAAGAGAACACGGCGAAATTGTTCCGCTTTAGAAAAGTGGATGGGGATGGCCGCCCATATTGCGAAAAGATAGACACTCCTCATCATGTATTTTGATTTGTTTGATTTTGTGTTTTATGAAAACAATTGTTTTACTTTTCTGCAGTCGAGAGGTGGCGCTAAAGTAGTTTATACGTAAAATTACAATATTTTGTAGATTTAAAGTAACTAATGCCTAAAATTAAATTCTCCGTTAAATCGGTTTTAGCATAATATCGGTGGCGGCTTGTCATAAAGGGCACAGGGGCACGTGCCCTTCCATCCCAAAACCAAAAGCAAGCCCTAACTTAAAACTTTGTTCGAGGAATACCAGTTTATGACGATAAAGTAATTGAAATGTTTTGTAACAATAAAAATAGAAGGATAGATTTTCATTATAATTAAATTTTCAAAACAATTTGTGCCCTCCCACTGGAAATATTTAGAGCCGTCACTGCAAAATTTGCATAAATATATTTATAGAGCATTAAATATTATATTACATTTATTTTTTTTATAATTTTTTTTTTTTATTATCAATATAATTATTTTATAATAATTCTTTAACAACTCTTGACTTTTTTTGTATTCGAAAATGTGTTGTATAGAATATAATAATATTGTAATTTTGATATCTCTTAAATAATCTCATCATAAAGGTCAAAACTGTAAAGGAATTCAATATTTCAAAAACAATTGAAGTTAAAATTTTTTTTTAAATTAAATTTAAAAAATATGTGACTTCAGTATTGTAAAATATTAAAAATTTTAAAATATTATTACTGTTTATGTAAAATTTTATCATTTTGTTTTGGTGAACATAATATTTTCTGTTTAGGATACATAAGAAACAGCCAATCTAAAACCTTTTAATTTTTGAGGTTTGTGATACTAATTGCTATGACAACCGAAAAAATTTATCAAACCTGTTTCTTTTTTATTAAAAAAATACCTATCACTATTTTTTTTTACTCTTGCACATCTGAAGCGAAAAGTGTCAGAAATAGGGACATGTATCTAATGACTGAACTATTAAGTACTAATTAAATAATCCAAAATTACATATTTGAGAAATGTCCCAGATAACACTCAATATCTACTGGATATCCAGTTCCAGTCCAGATAATGTATGTATATCCAGGACTTTCTCTGGATATCTACTAGATATACGTTGGACAACATCTAGGGAATGTATGGAGAAAACATTTAGTAGACATCTATTTTTTGAATGTCACCACCGGGCTTTGTCTGGATATCCACAAGAAATACTTGGAACAATATCTAATAGATGTAATAGAAAAATATATTGTGGAAATCGGACAGTATATCCACAAGATAAACTTTGCACAACATCCAATAGACGTAGATAGTGGGCATCCAATAGATGGCTAAAGCTTGTACGTATATCCTAGACCATATCTGCATATCTATTAGATATACATTAAACAATATCTAGTGAATGTATGTAGAGGACATTTAGTAGACATCTATTTTTTGTAAGGCACCACCGGGCTTTGTCTGGATATCCGCGAGACATACTTGAGTATGTCTTTATATAAGGGAGATGTACCAGATATGGGACGGCTCCAGATGTGGGACACTCAAATTTTTCAAAATTGCGATTCCAATTGGTCGAATTAAAATTAGTCAAATTTTTTTTATATTGGTAGCAAGTTTTTCTTAAGAACCGGAGTGAATAGTTACAAATTTAGTATGTGATCCAACCATCGAGTGAGAGTGTCATAAAAAAAAGTTTTATTTGATTGTTTGGTAATTGCTGTTGTTACTAGATATTCAACGAAAAAAAGTTACTACAAAATGCATATAAATGCAGGGTTTATCTTAAATTTTACGATGAACTAGTCGACTAAACTAATTTGTGTTCACAAAGTACTTTTTCGGCGTTATGTAAAAAAATTAATATAGAGGGTGTCTTTAAAACCAATCACCAATTTACGATATCAGGTATAAGTACGGTATAAGTACGGTTGTACACCGTACAGCAAGTAGCAGTTACAGAAGGAATAGGTTAGTGATCACACGTTTTTTATTAATTTATGTTTTTAAAATTTGTGTTTTTCGAATCTCTAAAAATATATATCAATATATTATTTATTATGGTTGGTAAGTATTTTCCGTAATTTAATGGTTTAATCTAGATAAATATTTTTTTATTTTAAAGGTTTAGTGATACGAATTCACGATCAACTTTTCGACAACTCTGTATACAACGGAATAATTACGACTGCAACCAATCATATCATTTGTATATTTTAATGTTGGTACAATGTTGAAATGTTATTTTACCATTAAACCCAAAAAGGGAAAACCAGTGATTTTGTATTGAAAAAAAATCGATTAAGAAGAAAATTAATAAAATGGCAAGCTGAACAATAATTGTTTCCTTTTAGGAAGATAACAGCGTTGAATTCATTTTATCACAAAAGCATATTTAATAATAATATGTATAATTTATTTTCTTGAATAATATTTTAAATTGTTAATGTTTTATATCTTCGAATTTGTAAACAAATTAGAAAATATCTATAACTGTTTATTATTTTTTAGGGGCACTGAACATATCTCAAAATATACAAGACCTAAAAGCTGGTGAAACGTTGATAAAAATCTACATTAAAAATGCGACCGAGAGGACGATGCAAAAGAAACTAAAGGAAAATAATTGTTTTAATAATTAATAATTTATTTTTATTATTTATATATTTTTTTTTAATAAAGAATTTGATTTAATTTACAATTAAAATATTATATAAATCGTAAAATCCTCTTTTTTTGAAGGCGGTTAAAAAGTACTTTTACTGATGTTAACATCACTAACGTCCACTAGATACCTTTAATTACATGTCTTCTGGACATATGTAAGTAGATCCATAGGATATCCAACCAATACATCCTCTGGATAGCCAAGTTTGTGACACCTGGACGTCCACTAGATACCTTTAATTGCATGTCTTCTAGACATATGTAAGTACATCCACTGGATAGCCAAGTTTGTGACACCTGGACGTCCACTAGATATATTTAATTGCACATCTTCTGGACATTATGTTAGCACATCCATTAGATGTCCATAGAATAGATCCTCTAGCTAGTGGATATCTAGGAGATGGCTTTGCGTTGTCTGGGATATCTATTGAACGTAAATAAGTACATCCATTAGATATCCACACAATACATACAATGGATAGACAAGTTTGTGACACCTGGATGTCCACTAGTTATCCAGTGTATTTACCAGCCCAACATATGCTATCCTCTGGATAGAGGTTTACCTTATCAAAACATCCAGTGGATATCCAGAAAACCGGTTTGTGTTGTTTGGGGTAGAATGGAACCCAAATTGAAGGTATTTCAAAAGTATGAAAAATCTTACCAGCTATTATAATTGAGACAAACTACCGGTTCACAAAAATGAAATACTTTAATGAGAAACATATAAAAACGATGTTATTATTATTAATCTTACATATTTTGAATCATTAGTACTCACGTCATAAAGATAAATTGCTTTATACAAGATTTTGGTCAATCGTTGACCTACATCTTATTAAGTTAACAAGTTGGCACTAATTAATCCATCCATTGCAATATTTTTACAATACTCGAATTAGGATGTTTCCTTTGACAGACTGCCAACAATAAATATGATAAGTGCATCATTTAGTTTTTAGAATTTACTTGGAAACATTAAGTTGTGTGGTTAACGAAAGATGACCTTTGAAAGTTTTGTTACCAAAATAGTCATTATAACAGCGATAAATTTTTATTTTTCCTGTTGATCAAGGTTGCTAATGAATTTGCAAAAAAATATAGCTACCTATCAAAGATAAAACTATTTTTGCTGGTTTCCTTCCTGTTCTGAATAGTTAATTTAATTAGTTTTAATGTTAATGTAAGAAAAATTAAGTAAAAACTGCTGATTTTTTAAATCATTTACAGTCGATTTTAGTGAGCTAAAGTGACCATCCCTTAAGCAATGAAGTACTGAACGCTACCATTAGATGCAATATTTTGAGTGAATTACATTACATTGGTATCTTTCGTTAGTTACAATGGAAAGACTGAAATTTTACAGTTTGAAGACCCCTGGTTTATTGTTGTATTAATTTGCAAAATGTAAGCAAAGCTCTGACGTTTAACCTAACCTACAAATTTGAATTTTGTATGTTAAACACTTTTCCTTACAGTTACAATTTGATTAAAAATTAGGATCATGTTGGAGCCGAAGAAGGAACCGGAGGAGTATTGTACTAATCACTATGACTTTATTTGTGATTCATCAAATTTTGGTAAGCAATTTCAGTTAAACCATTAAATTAATTAATTAATTGAAATGTACTTAGCGTGCTCGATAAGACATGGTAAGGCTTAATTGTCAAATGTATGAAAGACCGATCACCTGATTTTGTCACAAGTTCGTTGAATTCAACAAGTACGCATCCGTACTTGAATTTTTACTAACCGTAGTGCATTTCGTAGTACACAAGAGGGAATGCATTGTATTATTACAATAATGAAGAATAAATTGGTAAGATGTAATGTTTTCTTGTTTTCTTTACATATTTTTTTTTTAATTTTCTCTATAGGAGAGAATTATAACAGTAGATTGTACTAATTAACTTTATTTCATAACATTATAAGCCAGGATTCAAGTTACTTATCTCCCTTGTTGTATAATATACTATTTTACTTTGAAGCAATTTTTTGTTTCAATTTCATTGTTCTTATAGTTCTAATCGTAACATATTTCGTAATTATATAGATATTCTACAGTAGTAATTAAGGATGCAATATTTATCTTATCACAAAATGTTTTATTATAACATAAAAATACCGATTCATCATTTTCCCACTTCTACAGTTTATTTTTACTTGAAGGACTTGCCAATGACCCTGAAATAAAGAAGGAAGTCGAAAATTTCGAGGTACGCGAAGCTACAATAAAAGACAAAATGGATTTCATCAATTCGGATATAAAATTAATAGGTAAGTAGATGTGCATTAAATTGTTTAAAATTACTAATTTTGTGTTCTTGTTAAAGATAAAAAAGCCCATTTGGTTGTGATATTTGTTACTCTAAGTTTGCATCAGCTGAACATTTTAAGAAGCACTTAAAAGTTCATACTGAAGAAAAACCGTTCACCTGTGAAGTTTGTCAAGCAAAGTTCACAAGGAGAGAAAATTTGAAAACCCACATGGTGATTCATACCACATTATGCTTTTGCATACCGGCGTAAAGATTCTTTAGAAAGTTACCTGTTGCGCCACATCGAAATCCTTTTTTTTTTCTTGTAAAATTTTACCGGAAAGGCGATTTGAACACACGCATGAAGACGCACATTTACTTGTTCCAAAACGTTCACAAGTAAAAGTAGATTCCAAAGGAACTTGCTCTTCGTCTTGTTTCAACTAAAAATCACTTGAATCGACATCAACTTAGTCACAATGGAGAAAAATCGTTTTGTTGTGATATTTGTGGATCATTGTTTCTACAAAAGTCTTATTTGAAGAATCACACGATTATCCATATGGGAGAGAAACGATTTCATGTGGACACTGTAACGCCAAGTTTGCATGAAAGAATGACGCGACGTAAGGACACACGCTTCGATTCATCTTGGACTAAGACCTTTCAGTTGTGAGCTTTGTCAAGCCACTTCAAAAAGAATTTAAAGCCACACATGCTAATTCACACGGGAGTAAAAGTCACCCATACAGGTGAGAAGCCTCTCAGTTGTGAAATGTGCGATTTTAAGTGTTCTCAAAGAAATACTACTCTGAGAAAACATCTATTAATCCATTATGGTGAAAAACAATTTAGTTGTGAAAGTCAAACTAAATTTGCTCAAGAAGCTGGTTTGAAAAGCCACACAAAATCAGAGCATTCGGTTGTAAAGTTTGCTCTTCTACCTTTATACGCAAAAGCGACTTGAACAGACACAATGTCGCTCATAGCGTAAATGAATTTAATTGCAAAGTTTGTCAAGCCAGCTTTTCACTTCAGAGTGAATTAAACAACACGTGCTGGTTCACAACCAAGACCCAAGTTTGCAATGATTTTGTATATACCTAGCAGGTAATTGTATAGAATAGACTATAGAGCGTTTCATTTGTAAATTGTTCAAAATAAATTAAGAACGACTCTTTTTACTTGATTTTGTAGTTTAGTTTTGGCATCCATGGCAAAATTACAACAGCGATGTGTTCTAAATAAAGAAAAAATAAAGAAAACAGATCTGCCTGTATTGTAATCGTTCGGTAGACCTGTTTTCTTTATTTATTTGTTCATTAACTATAAATGCTTTTTTATGTCCAAATTTCAGCACCATACGTTATCTATACTATGTTTCTAATCGTCGTTCATTCTTATGGCCAAATAACATTGGTATTTGCCACCTTAATCGCACGAATTGTTTCGTCCAAAAAAGTTCAGATTAATCGTACCACTGCATACAGAACTTCATTGACATACATTTATAAAGGTTGCATTATTTTACATCAAATATTTAGTGAGAGAATGTTGGTAGTAGATGACATTCCGACTAGAATTAGTTTTGGTTTCTTCTTTGATGTTCGACAAAGATCATCAATCTTATCATCGTTCCTGTAATTTTTCCTCATCATTTGCTAATTGTGAAGTAAATGAACCTCTGCAGTTTAGCTCGTGGTCTAGTCATGTACTATTAGTTAAGAAGCTTGACGGTAGTTTTTGTTTTTGCGTCGACTTCCGTAAAGTTAATCAAATTTCTGAGCGCGACGCTTACCCGCTGCCCTATATTTCGTCGATTTTGGACTGCTTACGCAAAGCTAAATATATTTTTAATATACCTTTCATCACACGATTAACCGACGATTGTAAAAATTGACTTTTAGCTGAATATCTAGGCTAAGTTGCAGTTTATATGAATGATCGGGATCTGGCTGAAATTTTTTGAATTAAATTTTAGCTTTCTGATTTTCATTTGACTCTTTCTGAATGTCTTTGAGGATTTCTGAATATCAATTGAGAATTAATCTGAATTACAATTGACGTTTTCTGAATGACAGTTGACATTTTCTGAATTACTGCTGGAATAGGTGTAGATCAAAATGCATTTTAAAATATTAACCAAAATTTATAATTGTTGGGGAGAAGCGCTACTATTGAGCCCCAGGCGCTGGGAAACCTGAATACGATCCTGCATGCAGAATACATTACAATTTAATTTGAGTCCACAGTCGCCAGCCCTCCCCAAAATATTAAAGCTATTTGCACCTATGCGCACGATTAAAATTTTTATCTTTGTTTTGTACAAAATTATAAGTCTGACGTCACTAAATATGTTTTGACCAAAATTTATAGGTAAGTCACATGGTCATAATTTATTTTCATCAATATTTTGATAAAAATAGTCTTCTATAAATGACATATTATCAATAATGTTATGATTTAACGATAACGTAATAATATACATTTTTATAAATTGTTAAGACATTCTTGATAATTAAATTAAACTGAAATACGTAGAAAATTTTTATTTATAAAACAATGAAAGAACATTACTTTAAAAATTTTGACAGGGCAGGACTAAGAATGTTTGAAAACGTAAAAAAAACTTTTTTTACATTGTGAAACAAGATAAAAATTAAAAAATAAATAAAACTTTAGTAATGCGCGTAAGTCCCTATTTCACGATTATTTTCGATCTTCAGTCGCATATAACTAGAAAAAAATAATATGAAATAAAAAATTATATTCAAAACAATTGAACAGTTAAATATGAATATAATTTCTTGTTTTACGTTATTTTTATTTATATTTTTTCCTAGTTATATGCGACTGAATAATTCTCATCAAATTTTACTTTTTAACTTGTTTCGGTTATTGTAAGTTCTTAAAAATGAGCTTAGCAAAGAGGGCAAGTATTGTGTAGTTCTGCCCATTTTTCCAAGCAATGGCAGAATATATGCTTACATGCATTAAGAGTACCTGCTTCCCCTACAATTCCTTCTAAACAGATGCTACAGCTTTCTATATCTTCTAAAATTTTACTGATTGGAATGTGATCTGTTAAGATTTTAGTTATTAATTGTACATTGGGAACATTGATGATTTTGCGGAGGGGGGGGGGTCGTATTGGTAGCTTGTCGGACTGGCACCCAAAGGTAGACAACGTCTTCTTTTCGTTTATTAACGTTTCCTTAATTTTGAGCCCTTCCAGGAAGGTTAGCGTAGGACCCTTATGTGTTGAATAAAATTTTTTATCATCTTATTATTTTTTTATTAGATTATATGCAATTCAATACAAATAATTTAATGAGCCACCAGACGCCAAACATTTTCTATCAGAAAATCACGATAATTCAATATAGTACCAATTTGATGCATGTACTGTAAATAATATCGATAGGTACCAATCTAAATAAGTTACATTCATTTTAAACAAAACATGTAAACGGGGATATTGTGGATTAATGATTATTAATTCGGAAATAGAATGAAACAGATGGCAAAACTGTTATCATATTATCTGAATATCGCAATTCACAAAAATTGCTAATTATTGTCTAAATAATTTAATATCATGGTTATCTTAATCAAATTATCATAAAATAACATTCCAACGTTGTAATCATCAACGCAGTAAGAAAAGCATGTCGCTTAATCAAAAAACAAAAGTGGATAAAGATGTTACGGATAAGTAAGTTAGTATAATACAATAAAAGGTGTTAAAGTCAAAATTACAATTTTTAATTAGGAAGACGTTCCTGCAAGTGTATAAAAAATGGGATAGGACAATTGCGCCCGCTTTTGGATTACTAGCTTTTTTCACTTTAATTGGAATTGTTATTTATAACATTATTTATACTGAATCCACGCATTGTGAAACTGAAAAAAATGATACACGTATGTCCATGGAAAATTTCGTGTCAAAGTGTTTTGAATCCAAGTGCAAGGTAAATTGCTCTGATATTGACGACGATGGTAAAGGATTAATTGAACGCCACATTAATGATGCGATGCGTAAAAACGTAAGTCATTTGCTTTTATTGTCATCGAAATTCCATATTTAATTACAAGTCCAAAATTCCTGGACTTATCCAATGGTAACTATGAGTAGTCTTTCGGGCTTTAAAATATATTTGAACAAACTGAAACAAAAACTTATTTTTCAGGCTGAGAAATGTACAAACATAGATGTTTTAAAACTTTACTCGTGCAATTTCCAAGATAAAACGTTAAAAACTGGATGGCTAGAAAATGTTTCTCATGACGTTATAGAAATGACCATTTTTGGAGGCAATCTAGAAGAAATCGATGAGAATGCGTTGACCAGTAGTGTTCCACCATTCTATTATCTTGAACGGCTACATCTAGTTGAATTGAATAATATGCGAAATTTAAAAAAGAAATACTTCCTTGGAATGAAGGTGCTTCAATATTTTGAGTTTCAATCGTACAAACTGAGACGACTGAACGTTGAAGAAAACGCTCTGGAAGGACTTGAATCTTTAATGGGGATTTCATATTCTCAAGTTATACTTGACGATGACGCATTGAGCAATTCATTTGGTTGTACAGGAGCCAGCTTAACTAAACTCCAAATAGTGAGTTTACAGCACGGGAGTGTAGACAAATTAACCGATTGCTCTTTTAGTAACATTTCTAATATCAAATCAATCTATCTCAAAAATGTTAAATTAAAATCTATAGATAAGAATACGTTTGCAAGGAATCCAAATATACAGATATTAGATTTAAGTGCTAATAAACTAAAGACCTTGGAAAATGGTACCTTTAATAAAATAAATAGAGATGTAGGAGCAGTTGATGTATATTTGGGGAACAACGCTTGGCATTGCAACTGCTCATTGCAATGGTTGAAATATGATTTTTTACGGGAATCTTATATTAATACAAGCTTTCCACCTTTGTGCGACGATTTGAACAAATTTACAGACGTCGAGTTCTGTTCAACTGCTTCTTCGAGCTCTCTTGGACTTCCCTCAACCACGGTTCCTACACCCAGGCAATTAGAAATTAATTGTTCGGTTCACGATGAGTCACCAATTTCCATAAGCGAAGAAGTTATTGATATTTACTCTGTAAGTATTGAAATAGATAACAATTGTGTACATTTGGAGTTCCGAGAATATAATGCAGAACCGCTTAAGGTCCAACTTTTCAGTAATATATCATTGAAAGATTATTATTTGGTTTGGTTCGATTCAAATAACAAAGACGACTGCGGATGTGAAACACAAATACAAAATTCAACAGTTTTAAATAATTTGAAACAAGACACAACTTACACTTTCAACGTTATAAAAACATGCGATGAGAATGTATCTCCATCATGCACGTTTGGATTAAAAACCACCCCCGAATGGAATAAAAGAACTTGGATATCCAATAAGTATCGGACAATCGTAATTGCAGCCTCCAGTACTTCTATCGTTGTAATAATCACGCTGACCATATTCGGCACATTTTTCTTCATCCGAAATTTCCCAGCAGTAATTTCGGGAAACAAAAGTGTGATCGTGGTTAAACCAAAAAAGACCACAGAGGATTTTGAGCCTCCGAAAGAATTTGAAAAGCCTGTGTACTTTGATCCGTACCTCAAATCAATCAGTCATGGTTATCTCACTCCAAAATTTCACAAATATGACAAGGTCAGATATAGACCACCTATAAGAAGAAGTATTTCGGAATGGAGTTTAACGAATACCTCGGCTGCCTATGATGATCCAAAACAAATTTACGACACGAGGAGTTTACATTCGAGATGGCAGGAACGGAACGCTATTTTGAGAAATCGTTTCAACGATTTTCGGCCACCCCTCCCACCACCCAATGGTGTAAACCAGACACAGCCTGCAACCGATTTTGATGAGGAGAGTTTGTACAATTCAGTGTAATTAAATTAAATTTTTGCAGGTATTTGTTGTATTATAAAATACAAACGGAATATTCATAACTGAATTTCTAAATGTGTGGTTTCATCATGAAACCACCAGTACTGAAAGGGTTAAACACTTTTTGTAAGTACATTTTTTGTTTCTGTAAATAATAATTGTTAATTTAATTAAAATATTTTATTTATTAATTGTTGGTTTAATATGAATATATTATATCTATAATTAATTTACTAATTTATATATTAGTTGACCTTTTATTTGAGATATTTATATAGGTCTATTGACACAATTTAATTGTCCGACGTTTCTGGCCGTTATATTGTCTCATTTTCAAAGCAAATTACAATAAAATTAATATAAAATTAAAATTTTAATTGATAATAATACCAAAGATAATGTCATTATATTATAAGAATTATAAAATTATATTATATTGTTTTAATATTTTTTATATTTAAAAAATATTTTTTTGAAAATATGAAATTTTTATGTTCCTATGTATTATTTAATGCATTTAAAAATTCAAATTCTTTGATTTTTAAAATTTAAAATTTCTCCGCGGATAATAAATAATAAATAAATAATTATTTTACAACAAAATTGTCCACACAAAAAAGATAGAGAATTTAATTTTCTATAAATTTGGTTAATACCATTTTTAGCAAGAAATGCAAAATAGGCCTGTAAATCGACAAAATCCAAAATCCAAAATTTCGGGCACACGCCATATCAAATTTTGGTCTAAAACTCCGATTTCATATGCTACTCTATCATTGGAACCTAACTGCGTCAAAAAATTTCATACTTCATTTTTTCCATATAAAATTTCTAGATTGATCGGGCTATTAGTATCCCACGCAAAATAGTGAAAATTGGTGCATTAATTCTGGTAGAGCTAATTTTTTTATGTTATAAGGGTTGAAAATTTTGGAAAATTTTGTTGTTTTTGTAAGAGCTGTAACTCGGGAACTGCTAGAGCTAGAAAACTCTTCTTGGTCTTAAATAGTAGTAAATTTTATGTACCTTAAAAAAATATTTGATAAATTTACTGTGTGACGGTTACTTTGACCGCTACTTGGCAAAAACTATAAAAACCTGGAAAAAAAACTAGTTTTTTAAGATGTCGGCAAAAATTTTTGTTGGGAAACTAGTGGAAATCGATCCGGGCATATCAACCTGTACAACATACAAAAAAGTTAGCTCTACCGGAATTAATGCTTCTATTTATTTGGGTATTTTAACTCAAATTTGACTGGACTATAGCTATTTTAACTCAAAAATATATTTTTTTAAATTATCTTAATTTATATAAAAAAGGTTTTGAAAAATATTTATATTTGGATTCTGGATTCTGGATTGGATGTGGAGGGCAAACCATGCTCCATCGTTTCGTCTGCTTCGTTACATCCTCGACAATTTGAGCTGTCAACCAGTCCCATTGTATGTAGATATAAAATACTTAATCGACAGAAATATTTGTATAATTTGTTAGTCAGACAAAACAAACAAATTTTGTTTATTGGTGTTAAAGAATTCGAGAAATTTTTGTTTTGTCTGGCAATGTTTTTGTCAGGCAAAATAAAACAATGTTTATTGTTGGTTTCAAAAATTTGCAGTTATTTTATTTTAACATTAGCTGTATTCTTTTTACCTATTTTATTTCCATCTCAGTTACACAACTGAGACGAAGTGAGCTGAGCCGAACAGAGATTAACTGAGACAAAGTGAGAAAAACATAAGGTGAAAAGAACAACAAAAATACACTACCAACCATATTAAATTAATTTTTACTTTGCATGTCAACATAGAAAAGCCGAAATAGAAATTTATTGAAACCGGTAATTAAAATTAGGTAATATAAGTAATATACAATAATTAAAACCATTTTTATAATTTGTTTATAAAATTTAAATATCAACTACATAAGAGTCACAATTTAACCTAAAAATTAACGAAAACCACAATGAAAAATGACGTCAACCTTTTTAAATCGACCAATTAGGGCTATTTTCCAATTTATCTCAGTTGTAACACTTTGAAACAGCAAGATCAGTTGGGTTAGGGAGGGAGGCAATTTTCTCAGTTAAAACTCAGTTCGGCACGGCACAGTACTTCCATCACAACGGTAAAAAGAACACCCATTTAACTGAGTACCTGAGTATCTCAGTACAATCTCACTTAAAATAGGTAAAAAGAATACAGCTATTATCATATAGCTGAATGTCATCATACTCAACATAGTTGACCGATGACTCTAAGCAGCTGCGCTCGCTAAACGCACCCATTGCTTACACAGAAACAGTCTTGAAGGACACTACGGCAATAAAAGGATCCTACTCTTCTAGATATCCTGCACACAGAATCCTTCAAGAGAATCAGGTAACCCTCAACAAAACCATCAATCAGTACATAGGAAAGCTCTGTATACAAGGGGGTCCTAATCCTCTGGATGCTTGATACAGCGGCACCCGAAATAAGGGGCGCCATCATTTTAAAACAGCTTCTCCACCCAGGCAAAATCAATGTATGGCATGAAATCCTCATCGCAAGAGTGAAAAGCTGATGAAAACGCATATTTAAAGAAAAATTTATGTTTTGATTTCTCTTTGGATTTTCAGGTGATACCAAGTTATTACGGATGGACGGAGCTAAGAGCTAGTTATAAACAGAAGTTCAAAGTTCGGATTAGATTTAATCCAGAGTTTTACTGTGATTGGATAAACACTGAGTTAAATCTGCTTTAATTCTTACCTGAGCTTTATACAACTGACTCTAAGTTTATGAAGTAAGCCAATCGAATAGCTGATTGCAAGTTTTTGGCAGTTTTTGCACGTATTTTTGAATAAACCTGAAAATTTCATTTTTATATTTGTAATTTACGCTCTCAACTACCATCATAATATTTTTTTTTAATTTTATTTATGCCCTAAATAGCGTGCTATTCCCAACAAAGCGTTAATAGGAAATTGGTAATTGAATTACTTTCACCGAGTGCTCTGTACAGCGCTATTCCTTGAGTTATTTTTATTCTTCTTTGATCCATATAATTATCTTTCTTATCTATTATAATATTTTGGTAACCTATCTTGACTCTTTTTCTATTATTTCTGTCTTTTCTCTTAATTTTTCTGATTTCTCTTTGAATAACTCTCTCTTCTCTAATCAGGCATTGACATGTGTACATTTTTAACCTTTTAACTTATATTTTACTACTGACTTTTTTTAAAAAACACAGGGTATTTACCCCTGACCGTTTTTTCAAAAACACAGGGTATTTACCCCTAACTGTTTTTTCAAAAACACAGGGTATATATATGAAGTTACTATGTACAATCTGTGTTTATATGTTTGTGCCACCATATCTCCCGAACGGTTACAGGTAGCGACGTACATCTTTGACAGCATGTTTGTAAAGACTAGGGGAGTGTTCCTGGCTGGTCAAATACAATTTCACCCACGAGAAGAAATTATATCTCAGAAAACCATCCCTACATCCCCCTAACCCCAAAATTTATGCACTCGCCCCTGCACAATTCTCTGTATTAAAAAGACTCTATTCACCACCATTATGGCTGTTAAATTCATATCATTCGCTCTACCACATTTTGACAAAATATACTCCAAAAAGAGTGAAATAAAATAAAAATTTTAAATTTTAAAAACCCCCTGACTGTAAAAAATTCTAAAAATAAAAATTAATAATAAAAGCACCTTACTTTAAAAACTACTGTTCCCTTCAAAAAGAAAATAATAATTTTTTCTTCTTCACTTAACATAAAGTCAACTCGAAAAATTAACTTACCCCCTCCCCCCCACTACAAAATTTAAACATTAATGTTTAAGTCAGGGGAAACGGAGAATTTTTGATATGGAATGTATAAACAGATTTCGTAAGTGGAACAAATCTCCATTTCCCCTGACTTAAAAATTAATGTTTAAATTTTGTAGTGGGGGGGGGGGGGGGTAAGTTAATTTTTCGAGTTAAGTGTCTGAGACTTTATGTTGAGTGAAGAAGATAAAATTATTTTTTTCTTTTTGAAGGGAACAGTAATTTTTTAAGGTAAGGTGCTTTTATTATTAATTTTTATTTTTAGAATTTTCGAACAAAACCGATTGAACAGATTGAAAAGAAAGATTTTATTAGAACAAAAACTTAAAAATATTACAACTCTTTGCATCTCCATCATGGTCTGATATAAGAAAGAAAGCAGAACTCTTCAATTGATAATGTATTCAAAATTGTTTCAATAGATGGCGTTACTGGTAAAATGTACCTAATGAAGTTAATGGGACCGCTATACTTAAACGAAAAAAAAAACGCAAAAAAAATCAAGATCATACTTCACAGGATCATTTCTGTAGTATACGTATTAGTAGTTATCAGTGTTAACAGTGAACGCAATTGTAAGTGGCAAAATGGAAGAAAACGAGGAAAACTCGGATGGAACTAAGAAGTCCTTAGTAATGGAAATAGAGGAGTACCTAGCAGACGATCCCATGAAAACCGAAGTTGCAAAAAAGGAATTATTCAAATGCTTGACTAAGCGAACGAGCAGCGAAACCGAACTCAGTGAACCATTACCGAAACGTGTATATAGATCAGAACCGCAAACCACGTTAGCTGACAAAACGAAGGAATTATTTAAATGTTTGTCAAAACAAATCAGTGAGAACGATTTCAGAAAACCATCACCAAAACATGTGCGTAGACCAAGAACTCAGCCACTAACAAAGCCGGTAAGTCTAACAAATAAATTTAATATTCTACAAGAAAGCGCTACCAAAGTGAGCAATTTCACGAAAGGCCCAGAAAATTATTCAAACGAAAATAATGTAATTACCGATCCACAACCCGCTACAAAAAAGAAATTTACGCCACCACCAATAGTCATAACGGACAAGGTAGAAAGTCACAAGGAATTTCGACTACTTATTAACAATTTCGTAAAGAAAGGTTTCCATGTTAGATACAATAACAGAGCCGTGTACGTGTACATTTATGACTTCGATGAATGGGCAATGTTCAAAAGCCATCTAGCCAACAATGAATCACAATTTCACTCATACACCCCGAAGAACGCCAAGTCCCATGCGTTTGTACTCAGAGGTCTCAGCTACGACACAACCTCCGAAGAAATAATGGAAGAAATGGAAAATAAAACGACAATACAGGTCCAGAAATGCTACAGGATGAATGGAACCAAATATCCAGCTTTCCTAGTAATAACCAACAACGAAGTCACCGAAAAAGTATTAAACGCAACAGTCAGAGGCCTACTGGACGTTAGGGTAAGATGGGAAAGGCATGTTAATAACAAGAGAGTAATTCAGTGCCACCGCTGTCAAGAATGGTGTCACGCCACCGAAAATTGTTACAAAAAGCCGAAATGTCTCAAATGTGCAGGAGATCACTTAACCATCAAATGCGAAAAATCCGAACAAATACCAGCAAAATGCGCAAACTGCAACGGCGAACACCCTGCAAATTATACAGGATGCCCAACATATATGAACATCCTATCACGAATTGAAGAGAATAACAAAAGCAATCACCAAAATTCTAAATCCTATAACCACAATGCAGCAGATTTCCCAGGAATAAGGCCAAAATACATCCCCGCACCAATCCCTGAAGTAAATGCTTGGAAATATCCTCAATACTCAAATCCATCAAAGCAGCCAATAACAAGACAGCAAAACCAAGCAAGAACAACACCGACAGAACCAAATCAAAACCATACACAAACAACAACAAACCAACCAATAGCGCAACAATCTAGCCAAATATTCAACCAGAATCTAACTGAACAAAACAATAACGAAGACTTCAATTTCTCAGAATTTGTAAAAGTAGCCGACGACATAAAATCACACACAAACCTAAACGAACTGTTACGAGCGATGAAAGATTTCAACACAATGTTAAAAGCATCTCAATCACAACAAGCCAAACTAACCGGATCGCTTCAGTTTTTTCAGAACATGCAAAAATACAAATTCTAAATTGAAAATAGTAACGTGGAACGCAAATGGTATCAAGGGCAAAATGGACGAAGTTAAAACTTTTCTAAGCTCGAAAAAAGTCGACATACTCTTGCTAAACGAAACGAAGCTAAAAAGTAAGAGCAGTTTAAAATTCTCAGGATACGTTGTTTATCGAAAGGATCGAGCAAACGATGTTGGAGCCGGTGGAGTGGCAATAATAATTAAACAAGGAATACCACATTCTCCCATAAAAATGGACGATACTAGCATCGAAGCTATTGGAATTAAATTACAGGATGACAAATATATAATTGCAACTTACAACAAACCGGACCAACCAATTAGAAGAACGGATTTGGACAACATATTTAACATAGGAAATAAAGTTCTAGTTGCTGGGGACCTAAACTGCAGACACTCGAGTTGGAACTGCAGAACAAACAATACAAATGGAACATACCTACACGACTACTCATCCCAAAATCACATAAAAATCCTATATTCAGATTCACCAACTCATCATCCCCCAAACGGAAATACCCCTTCCACAATAGACATTCTTCTCAATAAATCTCTCACTGGCATAACTCATCCTGTTTCGCTACCCGAACTATCCTCCGATCACAATCCGATCGAGTTCTTCCTCAATACCGAAATAAAGCAAATTCATGCACGGAAAATCACTACTTTCAAAAATACCGACTGGAATAAATTTAGACAAGATCTGAACCGGCTCATTCAAATAAATCAAACCATAACAACCGAAGAAAAACTAGACGAAGAAATAAAATTATTAACTGCGAACATCACCAAAGCCAAAGAACAAAATAGCAAGAAAATCACCATCGATCCTAGCAAATACCCCATCCCAGAATCCATCGCTCAGTTAATAAAGGAAAGAAATGATTACCGTAAAAAGTGGCAACGCAGCGCAAATCCAGTCTTTGCTCAACAGATGAACCAACTCAACTACGAAGTAAAACGCCAACTAGCCCAACACCAAAACAAGAAATGGACCGATTTGTTAACTTCAGCAAAGCCTAACGACAATTCCCTCTGGAAGCTAACCAAGTCTCTTCGCAAGAAATACAAACCCATACCGGCTCTCACGAACAGCAATAACGAAACAATAACGACAAATAAAGATAAAGCAGAACTATTAGCTAAATCGTTTCAACACATACACGAATCAAACAACATCCAAAACACAAATCAACAACAGCAAATAACCGAAAGCGTTCGCAATTACCTCAATCAGCCGATCCCGCATAACAACAAACAGCTCGCAAACCTCCTAACATCTCCATCCGAAATCAAGATTCTTATTAAAAAATTAAAGAACAAAAAGGCACCCGGCCCTGACCAAATCGAAAACATCCTCATCAAGAATTTATCCAAAAAGGCAATAGTCCAATTATGTTACATAATTAACGCGATCTTCAAAATACAATATTTCCCAACCGACTGGAAAATAGCAACCATCATCCCTATTCCAAAACCCAATAAAAACCCCAACAATCCCAAAAGTTACCGTCCAATAAGCCTCATATGCAACTTGGCAAAACTAACCGAAACTATAATACGAAATCGATTAGAAAAAGAAGAAATCAAGCTAAAAATTGAAAATCCATACCAATTCGGCTTCAAAAAAGGACACAATACCACACTGCAAATTACAAGAATAGCCAACGATATAATTACCAATTTTAACAAAGACAACACAACTGTAATGGCACTGCTTGACATCCAGAAAGCATTCGACAAAGTATGGATCGAAGGTCTCACGTACAAATTAATGACATATAACTTCTCCCCGCTCCTGGTGAAATTACTGAACTCGTACCTGAACAATAGAACGCTCGCTGTCAATGTCGATAATGCCAAATCATCCGCCAAACCAATCGAAGCTGGAGTTCCCCAGGGCTCCGTTCTAGCCCCGAAGCTATTCCAACTATATATCAACGACCTACCGCTCTTCCAAAAAACCAAAGTAGCCCTTTACGTTGACGATACGGCTATCTATGCACATTCGTTTAGTGCCGAAGTGGCCAACAAACAAATCCAGATCCACATGCACATGTTAGAAGAATATTACAAGAAATGGAAAATCTCGATAAATTCGGAAAAGACGGAACATATAGTTTTTGCAAGAAAGAGAAAATATACAAAAATATTTGCTCCTCTACGAGTTAACCAACACAAAATATCCTCAAGCGATAAAGTCAAATATCTGGGGGTAACATTAGATTCGCGATTAAACTTCAAATCACACATCCAACAACGAAAACGAATTGCGTACGGCAACATGGGTTCGATAATGCCCCTACTCAAGAGTGAACAAATGTCGCAAGCCAACAAAATGCTCCTATACAAGTCAATTATTAGACCCACCATAACCTACGCCTCACCAGTATGGTGTAGCATATCGAACAAAAGCATGAAACCACTCCAAATACTACAGAACAAATGCCTAAGATTAATAACCGGATCGAAAAGGAATACAAGAATTGAGACCCTACACGAAGCAACCAACACTGAATACCTACGCGACCATATAGACCGTACCAGCCAAACATTCTATTCAACCACAATCAAAAAAAGCAAACTTACAGAAAAAATTACCGAAACAAATCACAGTACTGCTCCATTCAGAATCAAACATAAAATGCTTTACCAAGATCTACCAATATTCAGAGCATAACCTGCTTACCGCAACTAGACTCTTCATATATGCCAATATAATTAATTTTTAAATCAGGTTTTTACAACATGTTTTCCTGAAATGTACCCAAAATAATCAGAAAACCACAATCACAAGATCAAAGATCGAGAAGTCCATTCCAATTGTTAAAAGTTCTATAAGAACAAGACACTAATATAAAGAGGTAAACGTTAAAGTAGGAACTCTTAAGAAAAATGCGAAAATTAAAAATCGAAACAGTTTGACCATATTAATGTAATAACCTATTTGATGTAAAATATTTATAAGTTTAAATAAATAATTGTAAATGTAAAAATGTAGTATATCTTCACATACTCAGTATTCAAATATTGAGTAGTAGCAACCACGATGAGGAGTTGGAACTCTGCATTCTGAGCGTGAGGCGGATCGAAGATGCTACAGTTTTCTGAGCACTTGAAATCAACGATGATCGTTCGTTTTTAGTCTATCTAAAAGCGTTGAATGCGGAGTAGTCCGAGTGGTTTTTTATATTAAATAAACATAATATTATTAGTAAAAATTGAGAAGCGGCCAGTGGAATAAGATTATACTTTTAGTCACCTTAAACACCAGGTTTCCCTTATCGATACTTCTGAAACAAATCCATAATATATTCTCTGGATTTCTTTTTAAAGTTTTGTCCTCTCTCTCCAAAAAAACAACCCCAATTAAAATTTATGTAATGAGGGAATCAATAGTAGACTATATTTTAGGATGTTGCATTGGTTCTGACTCAGCTTAACCCTCCCCTCCTCTTCCGAACTGCGACGGTCCTCCGCCTGGTTGATTGCTCAACTTACCTGGGCTAGCCATAGAAAATTTCAGTTGTCTTTTCCGGGGCACTTTCAGCTGGGGGGGGAGGGGGGTGATGGCATGATGCAGAAGAACACAGTATGTTTAAAATTCCAATTTTGCAAATACATTGCATTTCACTTCCCTTTGCCAAATTTTGGCAATCACTTTATATTCGTAAACCTCACTATAATAAATAGTATTCACAGGTAACTATTTATTTACATACGTTTGATGATTGCTAATTATATTTGTAGGGTTCAAAAGAGTGTTTAATTTATCTTTGAACACTAGACCGCAGTAAAAAAATATTAAGTTTTTAGAAAAATTACTCCGCCTTCCGCAGCCGGTCGAGCTCACCACACCACCATGGTGTTGCGTGCTTCCCCGAGGCAGCTACCGTCAATGGACACGAAGCCTCAAAAGCTTTTGTGAGGGATTTTTGCAGTACATTGGCACATGCCTCGATCACCTCAGTATTGTCTAGGTTGACCTTTGTGGTAATTTCCCTCGGCATGTCAGTATCCACAGCACTGGAAAGAACGTCCAAAAAGACTTGCCTGTCCAGCTTCCTAGGATTTATGAACCGCCTGGCATATCCATTTATGATCTGAAATATATGAAAAATATTTATATCTTTTTAAATTCTAATTTTTTCTTTTAGCTATATAAAATATACTTTTTGAGATTATAAAATCTCGAAATTAAAAAAGTATCTATCCTTTATTTGAATTTAATATTTAATTTTTTGCTATTTTTAGAAATTCAAAATTAAAATTTTGGGGTCTGTCGATGCAATAATACTTCGAATTTCGTCGATATTTTCGCATTGGGTGGTTGGCAATGGTCCATATAACAAATAAAAAATAAAATTTACGGTAGTTTTTCGAAAATAACAGAATTCGAAAATCATAATTTCAAAGGTGATGGATCCGAAATATACCGTTGTTGCTTTTGTCAAAATGGCCCGTAACGCTCGAGCGAAGCGGGATCATTAAATTATTTTGAAATGGGGGGGACTAGCGAAATGCCCATTTTAAATATTTTAGAATATCTGAAAAACTAAATGGGTACAAACGAAAATGAAGAAGGTACAAACGGATAAAAACGAGGTACAAACCATTAAAACTATTTTGATTTTTAATTATAAAATTTAAATTATTTTAGATCTAAAATTCGAAATGGGGGGGAGCTGCCGAAATGTCAATTTTAAATATTTTAAAATATTTTAAAAACTAAATGGGTATCAAAAAACTAATGCAAGGAGAGAGTGGAGTGACTGGACCTCTCCAGACAGTTGCTTCATATAGTACTGCTGGAGAAGGAACTCGATATGGCACGAAAAAGGAAATATAAAGTTTGGACAAAGAAAAAAAAAGTAACAAAAGAAAAAGTAAAAAACGAACGACAACAATAAGAGACGTGAGATCATATAGAGGTGTCAACGCTGATACGGATCATTTCCTGGTGGTCGCAGAAATTAAACAGAAAACAGAGATAGAGAACATAAAACACGAGGACAGGAAACTAATAGCAATTGAAAAACTCAAATTCAAGCAAAGAGGAAAAAATATGAGGATAGAGTGACAAAAGAATTGGAAAGTGAGGAAGATAGTAATAACATAAATGTAAAATGGAGCAGTATAACAGAAAGCCTCAAAACAAGTGCCAAAGAAGTACTAGGGTACAAAAAGAAAGGAATATGGAAAGCATGGTTTGACGAGGAATGCGAAGAAATGAACGAATCCAAAAAAGAAACAAGAATTAAATGGCTAAGAACCAACGAACAGGAACACTATACAATGAATACAAAAGAACACTAGTAGAAGCTCATAAACTCTATAATCGTAAAAAGAATGAATGGATTGACGAGAAAATGAGAGAGATAGAGACAAGTGGTGTAAATTACGATACAAGGACCTTCTTTAAACAAATTAAAAATACAAAAAAGACATACATGATAAAAGACAGAGGAATGAAACATGAAGAAGGAGTACTCAAAAATGGAAATGTAGAGGTTAAGAAAATATGGGAGAATCACTTCAAAAAACTTCTGAATACGATACACAGAAATAAGAGAACAAGAGCAGACCGAAGGTACACCAATAAAAGATGAAATAGACGAACCAACGAATGAAGAAATTATGGAAACAATTAAAAAGTTAAAAAACCGAAAAGCACCTAGCTCCGACGAAATGATCAAGAATGGAGGGGAAAAGGTGCAGACAAAAATATGAAAACTGATAGGACTGATATGGAAGGAAGAAACCATGCCAGATAAATGGAAGGAAGGTATCATCGTGACGATAAGAAAAAGGAAGCGCACGCGAATGCAACAATTATCGAGACATTACACTCCTGAATACTGAGACCCGACAAGGGTCTCAATCGATAGAGTGATGGAGGACTTGGAGAGGATGTGCGTAGAAGAATGGAGGCAAAAAGTCATGGAGCGAGCAACCTGGAGAAACGATTTAAACTACAGTGGATTCAAAGTGGAGGGGGGGGGAAGAATTCACCTAAATATTTAGATATTAAAATTGAAAACATTATTGGCAAAGAATAGGATTATTCCAAACCGATCGTAAAATATAATAAAGTATAAAAATTGAGGAAAGTGTATATTATTTTCAATTAATAAATTTCCAACATTTTTAAATTTAACAAAATTATTTTGAAAACTTTAAAATTTTTGATTATTTCTATTTTTCGAATTTCAAAATTCATATATTTATCTTTTCTATGTTCATGATTTTAATCTTTTTTTAACTCTAAAATATATTATGAAATTTTTATACGCTTATTGTTTTTGAATTCCAAAATTGAACTTTAAAATTAAAATTTATCTTTGGCTCACGAACAATATTTTTAGGAATGTTTTGAGTATAATTTTGATAAATAATCTTTTTGGTCGTGAAACAGGTTGAATTCCAAAAATCAAATTTTTCGAATACTTATCAAAATTCAAATTTCTCTATTACCTTTTTGGCCACATAAAAGTTATTATTTCAATATTACATTTTTGAAAACTATTTTATAAAAATACCTATAAAAAATATTATTTTGAGATTCGTTCCGTTGTTTTCCATCATGACCACAACAATCTAACCCAACAAATTTTATTTAAATTTAATGTTAAACTTGATTTATCTGTCAACAACTGAAACAAACTTAACTATCTGGCGAATAACTGCTCAGTTTGTCATTCAAGATAAATTGAACTGCTACATATAACATATTATATAGGTATAATATTTGGTATTGTTAAAATTTATTAAAGTTTTCTGAAGCCTCACTGAAATTTTTTAAAAACTGCCAATTTTTTATAATAAAATTACACATTTTCGGTTAAAGCTAGCTATCCATTTATAATTATTTGTCCAATATCTATTAATTATAAACGTTCAGATATTTAGAACAAAGTATTGGCAAGTTATTTATATTTTTGGCATTCCCATTCTTAAGATATTATAGGAAATCGACTAACCAAAAATTTTAATTAAGTTTTCTAATAGAAACCTACTTACGATAGATTAAAATATTTTTAGGTAGACACCACAAAAAATATAACGGTTTCGCTATTTCGGTGTAAAAAAGTTTGGGACGGAAAATTTTTAAGTTTTGAAAAATATTACGTAAATGCTGCCTTTAGAGATATTAAATAAAGGTTCTACAAACAAACGCTTCCTGTTCGCTAATTTACTTGTAGGTATTTTATAGTGGATTTCAATTTAATCTTATTTGTTAGGTACTTGGGCATTTGCCAGGGGCAGTAAACTGGTATAAAATCGAACAGACAACACGTAATTCAAGGACACAAATTTATGAAATTAAATCTTAAAAATCTATTGCATTGTTAGTAAATTTTCCCACAGAGTTGGGTCAGAAATTATTTTGATTTTAAAAAACCATATTTTGCAACCCTTAAAATTTTGACGAAGCGAAGAGCTGTTGTGCGCAGTAAAATTTTTACAAAATATTCTCACCATTGTGATGAGTTCAATAATATCTTCCTTGATATTATTTTGTTTTATAATAATAATATAAATAAAAATAATAGTCTCATTGATAAGAAGAGGCCAGCTGTCCCCTGCGAGTCTAAAACAATTTAGCAAAATTATAGTCGATTTCTAAACACCGAGTTTAATTTTAAACTTTCATTAATCAGACAGATTAGAAAAAATTAAAAACACATATTTTAGTCAAATTTGCAATTCTAAAAGCTTTGAAAGCTGTGACGTTTGCGATGAAGCGTCAATGATATATTAGATTCCCACGAAAACTGTCCAATATTATGCCAGGTAATTTCGTATATCATAATTTGGTGATGGCGTTCATATTATTTACAATAATTTTCATAAATAAATTAAATGATTGGGTATATAAAAGTAACTCTTATGCAGAAAAAAATTTTCATAAAAATTGGCAAACATTTTTTCCTTGGTTTTATGTAGGTAAAGTTATGCTCATTCTGATTTATTTAAAATTCACAGTTATTCAAATATTCCGAGATATTCTCATAGTTTTTTTTTTAATAACTCTATATGAAGTTATTTCAGTATGGCTTTTCTCAAGAAAACCACCATAAGGATTTCCTTTCTAGTAGCCCAGACCGTTCAAAACTAACCAGATATTTTAAAGTACGGTCCTGCCTGCATTAGCGGTTTGCGTTAGTAATTACCTAAGCAATGGAATTATTTAAAAATTAAAATTGCCAAACAGCTGCTATTTTCTATTTTGAGAATACAAAATGTTTTACATATCGAAATACTTCGGCAGTTTTATGTGACTTGGTGAACTTCGAAGACTTCTTCAAACTTCCAATACCCATCTCCAAAATGGTAACGATTTTGAAATTTTAATCCAGCAAAATAATCGTAATGTATTTTTCAGGCAGAAGAATTACCCAAAGAACAAATTGCATGTAAGTAAATTAGTGTTTTTTTATTCAAAATTATAACGTGATTGAATTTTAGTGCTCAAGAAAGCATTCGACACCTTCGATGTTGAAAAAAAGGGCAGCATCGGCACCGTGATGATTGGTACAATTTTGAACATGTTGGGAATCCAAATTACCGACCAAATGCTCAACGATATCATCAATGAAGTCGATGAGGATGGTAACAAATTAAAAAAATTAATTGGGTTTGTTTTGACTTATTTTGGGTGTTGACAGGATCTGGAGAATTAGAATTTGAAGAGTTTTGCACTTTGGCTTCTCGATTTATGGTTGAAGAAGATGCCGAAGCTTTACAACAAGAATTGAAAGAAGCTTTCAGACTGTACGACAAGGAAGGTAAAACATTAATTTTGGAGTTGTTTTGATAACTAATTGTTTTTGGATCGTAACAGGAAATGGCTACATTTCAACAGATGTATTAAAAGAAATTATCAAAGAATTGGACGACAAAATTAGTCCTGAAGATTTAGACGGAATGATCAAAGAAATCGATTCCGACGGTTCCGGTACTGTAGACTTTGATGGTGAGTTTTATTATATTTTAGAAACGCGCAATAACATTTTTACGTAATCATTTTGCGAACGCACAATAATCTATTTAAATTTTTTCAAAACCCAGATTTGAGAAATTATGACTGATATTTTAAATATTATTTTTAAATTGCAAATTAGTTAAAAAACTTAAGACTTCTTTTTATTTTAACTCTTACGTTAACTTACGTTAAGTTTAACTCAACGTAACTTTTTCAATTCAGAATGCTTTCGCAATAACAAATTAAGAAACTTTACCCCGTACATTTTATTAGTTGATTTTATGGCAAATGAGAAAACATTGCTAATTAACGTCGTTAATTCAAACTAAATGTTTTAATAAAAATCAAAATTTGGATTTTGGAAAAATTGGATAAATATGGATTTAACGATCTTTGGCAAAATATAATAATATTCAATGTATCAGATTTTATGAGTGAACATGATATTATCGAAGTGTTCGCCAATTTTCAACAGGTGTTATTTGTTGAAAAGGTTGACATGTCCTATTTCCAGATATTGAGGTTAAATTTACTATGATCATCTGAAGTATTCGTGTAATAGTAAAATTAAATAATATTTATCGTTGTTTGCGGGTTGAAAAAATGAGACGGACACAGAAGACCTACAGATTAACGAGGGTTCCTCACCACGGGAAAAGACGAATTTTATATTGTTAATCCCGAAAGCATTTAAGCCATTTATAACTTGAATTTCTTGAAAATTAACAAAATTTCTTGAAAATCACTGGAATTTTTCTAAAATGCCTAAAATTCCGAGTTTAAACCACTTTTATTTGAGAACAAGTGAACATTTAGGACCGATCCCACCAGACAAAAACAAAACGAGTTTAAGCTAAACTTGTTTAATTACCTAGGCAACACATGTCAAATTTTCCATCTTAAACTTGTTTTGTTTTTGTCCGATAAAACAAGAGCGTAGTGGGCAAAACATTGTTTTACATATTATGATACGTAACGGAAATGAAACCCATGCAACAGTGGCGTACGTGTAATAATCTGAATTGTACTAACTTAAAATAAATGGTTTAACGTATAATCCTAACCACGCCCCCTACAAATATTTTGGAATCTACTAAAAACCGAACCTATAAACATAATATTATAATCTCGAAATATATAAATCGGAAAATATGGGGGGGGGGGGGTGTAATAACAGATATTAAATTTTCAAATTTTTATGTAAGAAATGCCACTTGCTCGATATGGGCGGTAGTTAACTGCATTCTGAAGTAGAAAAATACATTGGCGTACGTAGTTTTTTCAACCCAAAACAGCTACTCTCTTACTGAGTTGAATTAAAATTGAAAACTCCAAAAGTAGAATATAATATAAATATATATTGCTATGATCTATCCCTAAATTACAGGGTAATTTCATTTTCCAACTTTTAAATTCACATTTAAAAATTATTTTAAATCAATAAATTGCAAATTTTATTGGTATCAATTTTGATTTAGCAGACAATTTTTTGCCACTGGGTTTTTACTGTTTTAATGTAAACATAACAAAACGTTTCTGTTGGCAAACCAATTGAATTCAATATATCTTTTTTTCCAGAATTCATGGAAGTGATGACTGGTGGAGACGATTAACTCATCTCAACCGTAAATAAATTTAAATAAATCCAAGTGTTGTCTATTATATGTTAATATTATTTATAAATATAAAATTTTTGTTGTACGAATTACACAATAAAATTATCGGATCATAATTTTCGAGTTTCTTTCATTATTTATGATAACTACAAACGGAATAATTGCAATTTTAAATATAGAAAAACAAAGATGCAATCTTAAATTACGTCTCAGCTGGTCGTAAATGTTAATGTGTCATCTATAAACTGCTGCCCTCAAAAGAAACAAAAAATATTCTTACTCCAGTTTGCAAAGTCCCCTCCTGAATTTTCATTTAGATAAATTTTCACAAGAGTTCATCACTTGGATTAATATTCGCTTGTGTTACGTGCTAGTGGCTTACACGAAGAATTACAATGAACAGATACATAAAAAAAGTAAGTTATTCTTAAACTTCTTAATTTTGGAAGAATCCGTTTACAATTCATTTGAGTTTTGCAACTTTCAGGATGAACTGGAGAAGGAGCAACTCCAAGGTACGCAATTTAGCTTGGGCAATATTTTTTATTGCTTCTGATTTTTTAATGATTGTAGTGCTGAAATCAACCTTTGAGGCGTTCGATGTGGATAAGAAAGGTTATATCGAGACGAACATGGTTGGAACAATCCTGGACATGCTAGGAACGCAGCTTGTAGGAGATGAATTAGAGGTTTTTATTCAATTTTTTAACCTGACTATAACGTTAAGGTTCTAAAGGTGGATGCGGATTTTCAGTCGGTAATTAACGAAATAGATGAAGATGGTAATGGAGAAGTAAGTTTTGATGAATTTGCTACTTTGGTTGCACGATTCGTGCACGAAGAGGAGCAGGACACAGCTGCAATTCAACTTGAATTGAAAGGTGCTTTTAGATTTTACGATAAAGAAGGTAGGAAAGTTTTTGGCTTCATTTCGAGAGCTCTAGCTTTTGCATATGTTTTGGTACATTTCCAGGAAATGGTTTTATTACCATTGATGTGCTCAAAGAAATTTTGAAAGAACTCGACGATAAGCTCAGCGATGATGAACTCGACAGCATGATTGAAGAAATCGACACCGATGGGTCGGGAACCGTCGATTGGGACGGTATTATTTTCATTTTAATAATTTTGTTTACAAATCAAACCACCAAATTTTGGTTTTAGAATTCAAAGAAGTTATGATTGGCTAGAGAAGAATTTTATCTTATGTTTTTCTATTTTAATACCAAATGACCAAATTTTAGTTCGGATTTTCGATGTACGCATTTAGATTCAATAAAAAGAAATTATTGAAAAATTTTTAATGTTATTTTCTGGGTTGGGTAGTACATATTTTCTTTTTCTTCCGAAGGCATTTTGTTTTTTGTTGATCTTTTGTTCTTTTAAAAATAATTTAACATCAACGGAATTTTTGTTTTTTTTTGAAATATAGTTTATTGCCATTTAATTAAAAACAAATCAAGGTTACAAGATAGTATTCAAGGTGTAAACAAGCAAGTTATCCCCTTCCTAGTGATGCATCGATGTTATAAAAAGACTTTGATTGACGCTCTATAGATAAATGTGTCAATCAGTTTGATTTTTGTCTTGTTAAGTGGAAGCCAAACAAAATTAAAAAATGGTACGTGAAATGTGGCGACGACACTTGCAAGGTAAATTTCTTAGTATTAATTTGTAATTTTAGGATAAACTTGAACTGGACGATGAAACGAAACAAAAGTTAGAGGAATTAGCAGCCAAATTAGATCTCAATAAGGATCAAGTAGTCTGTAAGTATCTTCGTTTGGCTTAACTATTGTTAATTTCTCCGTTTAGTATTAAGGCAAACTTTCGAATCGTTCGATTTGGAGAAGAAAGGTTTCATCGATATTGAAATGATTGGGCAAATATTGGATATGTTAGGTCATCAGTTAACATCCGACGAATTGCAGGTACGCACTTATCAATTCCGGTATGGCTAAATAATTCAATTAATGTTGTTATTTAATTACAGGCCATAGTGTCAGAAATTGATGAAGACGGAAATGGTGAACTGAGCTTCGAGGAGTTTGCTCATTTAGCTGCACGTTTCTTGGTGGAAGAGGAAGAAGATACCGAAGCAATCCTCAAAGAACTTAAAGATGCATTTCGATTATACGACAAAGAGGGTACATAAAGCTTGATTTTTTAAAAAGTTACTTTTTTTAAATGACAAAATTTTAGGTTTGGGCTTCATAACAACCGATCTATTAAGAGAAATATTGAAAGAATTGGATGAAAAAATTACGAAAGACGATCTTGAACAAATGATAGAAGAAATCGATACAGATGGTTCGGGAACAGTTGATTGGGAAGGTAGGGAAATTTATACAGTTTAACATTTTATCAAACATTTTTTGTTTTAGAATTTAAAGCCATGATGATTGGTTAAAATGTCTAATAATGGGATGTAAATACGGCCTAATTATAGCGTGGTAATTAAATGACATTGATAGTGCAATTTGTTTAATTATAACCTGAGTGCGTGCCAACGTTAAAGTGCAAAGAGGTCCTTTTTTTATCTGTTACAATATTAGAATAAACTAATGTACTTCTAATTCAGCAATTATCCTGTTTTGTAATTTTAAAATTATGATGAAATAAAAATGGGGTTTGAAAATTATTTGCCGTATTATTTGCGTACCATCCGAAGCACGGAGACGATCGTGGGGAAGTTGGACTCCATCCGGATTCGAAACGAGTTCCTAGCGTTAGCAGTTCTCCGCAAAAAAAATGTTATAATTATTTATATTTATGAATAAATTTACAATTTGCATTTTAAAATTAAAATTAGGCGGGCAAATAATTTTAAAGATTTGGAAGTCACGATTTTGTTTCGATAACGTAACCATAACGAAGTCTCATGCTCAATAGGTGCAGTATTCGGGTCCGGGAAGTTTGATAAATTTGTTATTTAATATCCACCACCCAAGGAGATCGGATGTTATTTTGTAACTTAATTTAAATTAATTAATATTTGTTAACTTAAATTAAGCTCATCCCCTAGTTTTTAAAATTGTAATAAAATGTATTTTTAATTCGCCCCCTAAAATGCACCTACTTTATTGTTTCCCAAAATATTGAGCTGGTTTTCCATCTGGGGATTGCACACCAAATCTTATCAGGATTTCCTTTGTGTTCGGGTGTACCTACAGAAAGTTTGCTTTTAATTTATAAAGCAAAATTTTCTTTAGTTTCTAATTTTATTTTTAAGTAAAAAAATACAAATTTACAGTTATTTACAACCACAGTCTGTTTTTCCTTGGTACTCCAAAATAGGATAGCTCGCTTTTTGGACGTTAAAATCCGCTGTGCAGAATAAATTAATCCATTTTTTCCATCTCCCACAGTATGATAAAATCCATAACTGAGGGAGGAAGTGAAGCGCCAGAATCGACTTGAAACATTTGGGAATGTGAGTGTTGCTTCAGGAAGGTAATTATTTGTTTAGCTGTAATGCCATTTCTTACAGCTTGACGAATCGAATTTCGCGTTAATTTGCCTACCACTAAATTGGGTAACCTTGAAAATATATGTGTAAACAGACCCAGCAGGGATATTTGTAGTTCTGAATTAGAATATGCGTACACCATGAAGTTCGTTTCCACAATGATGTAACCTTTATCGACATTTTCTTTCAATATTGATTTTCCATTTTGACGGGAATTGGTTATATTTAAAGCTAATCTGGTGGGATAAAAACGACCAGTTTTGCGCTGTTTTTGATAGATCAAACCAATTTCGCGTAAATGTTGCAGAAAAATCAGCAATCCTGCACTCATGCCTTCGGTACTGTAATCCTTTCCGGGTGTACTAAAACTAAGTTGAAATAAAAAGGTATGACATTCGGTCAAATCAAGTCCACGTTCTTCGGCTGTATCCAAGTATTGTAACATAAAGTACCAAACTTGTGCTGGTCTTTCCAATAAAACAAACTGAAAACCTTGAGGTGTTATCAAATGACTATTGTTGTCATCGCTCTTCTTCATCAAACCTGCGTGCAGTAATACGCCGACAGAATCGAGCGATATTCTTACTTGTTTCTGGGACCCAACCATATATTGCAAAATGCATTCCCACCTTTCAATTGAGTAAGCATCAAGAAAATCAATATCACGTGCTTTATCTTCAGGAACCAAACATGGTGACATACTCCACGATTTTCCTCCACCGTATAGTGCAATTTTCAAATTCCTTTGGAATATTGGATGTAAAATCCAACCTAATATACCATCCGGTAGTGGAGCCTCTAGCCAAACACACAAATCACTCAAAATTTTGCAAGTCTTCAAATGTTCTGCTGAAAAGGCTTGCTGACACCAAGAAGCCACTGCTTTCTGACTGATCGGTTGCTCGACAAACAGTAACATGAGCACATACTGGCAAGCCAATTTGGATAATTCTCTAAATACGGTTAAACAAATAATCGGATGATTGTAAAATTTTTCGAGTACTGCCTTCGAATGAGTAGTCAAGTATTTGCACAAATTTTTATATTGTAAATTTGAAGTTTTCAACTGAGAACGATAATTTAATTTAGTAATATCTGCCATTTTTATTAATTGTAAATAATAATAATAAATTTTGTATATATAGTGATTAGACAGTCGGGTAAGCAGATAGTTTTAATCGGATTGAAAAAATAACACTCAAATTATGGTCAGGGGCGTAGCGAGTGTTGTTTGAAATAAAGTGCGCTATCATAGGTACGCCACTGATTATGGTATTAAAATTACAATACTATTTAGAACGTATTAAAATTAGAAATCCTGCTGCAAAGCGACGGCGAGTGGATCGTGAGAGAAAATCACATACTTCAAGAATTAATTATAGTATACCTGAAAGCCTGCTTATCTGGATTCTGAATTTTAGGTAGGAGAGTACTTCTGTAAAGGCCATCGCTGTAGACCTTAGCTAACTATTTTTTAAATGCAGGTACTCCCGAGCTACTTGACATCGCCTTTATCAAGGATTTTCAGCAATTTCAAGGCGCAAGCCGGTCCTACCTGCCCGAAAATGTTCTGGAGGTCTTGAAAATCGAGAAGATGGCTAAAGCCTTCCAGAATTCCAAGACCTATGGCACCTCCAACCATCACCCATTTGGACGGCACCCAAACCAAGAGTGACGCAGAAAAGGCCGAAATTCTCGCTATCAACCTCGAAGCCTAGTGCAGCCCCAATGCTGACCGCCTTAACCAGGAGTACCTCTACAAGCTCTATAAATTTTTTTATTATCTTATTTATTCCATTCGAGCGCGTAATAGCTATTGTAAACTTCGCAAACCCGAATACCACATTTATAATTGAGCTATGAGACTCTTACCTTGTAATCTATTCATTCAAAGAAAATTGAAAATTGCATAAAATCTTAATTATATATAATTTCAATACAAAATTATCAATTTTAATTATCAATATAAATTTTTGTTCGTGTTTTATCACAGCTATCGGCCCAAATTTTAAATTTTCGTTCCCTTGAGCGCAATTTACATATATTTTGGCAATCTCACCGCTTTTACCTTATTTTTAATGTTTTTTTCTCTTTATCCATATCCAAAATTTTGACCTTTTCCATTTGCAATCACTCCAGCTTCCATTTAAATCCAAAAATAATTAAACTCAATTTCAAAATATCACTTTTATTTCTTACAAAATTAAAATATAAAATTAAATATATTTGTTGCTCCACTATTTTAGATTTTGCTCAAACTTTGTGAAAATCATTGAATTCGAAGAGAATTGTGCCATTTTTCGGGTACTGATTGCGTAGATAACTTTAATAAAAAAAATTTAAAACATAAAAATGGAACCCTATAGCAGATTCTCACAAAGTTTAAGAAAAATCTAAAATAAGCTGGCTTTACCGAGTAGATGATATTCCATATTATGGAATAACTCTATTCACGAACAAACCATAAAAGTTACCTTTCAAAACTCCCCGTGACACATCTCTGTCAGCCTTCCTACTGGTCTATCAAAGAGTTGTACCAGACCTAATTGCTGAAGGAGCCACTGTGATAAGCTTGAGACCGGCCTGTTACATTTAAAGGAACTTTTAAAATTTCGTTACCAGATACTTAACAGGCATTTCCCATGCTGAAAATGTTATATAAAGTTATGCAAATACATATTTATATAGTATATAATATAATAATATGAAATCCTAGAATATACTAACTACATTCTTAAAAATAATTACATTATAGTTATAATAGGAATAAAATATAATTAAAATTTTTTTATGCGTGGAAATCGCGCTAAAAATTTAATAATATTTTGAACAAACTATAAAAGTTACCTTTCGAACCCCCTGTGA
Organism: Cantharis lateralis; assembly: GCA_963170105.1. Lineage (NCBI taxonomy): Eukaryota > Metazoa > Arthropoda > Insecta > Coleoptera > Cantharidae > Cantharis > Cantharis lateralis. Next base: position 10,313,931 of record OY720626.1, read on the forward strand.
CACATCTCTATCATCATTCCTACAGATTTTTCAAATAGTTGCACCGAGCAGTATACAGGGGCCTAATTGCTTGAAGGGCCACTGTGATAAGCTTGAGACCGGCCTGTTACATTTAAAGGAACCTAGAAAATTTTCGTTACCACATCATACTAAACAGGCATTTCCCAGGCTGAAAATGTTATATCGGGTTATGTAAATAGAAGATTAATAATATGATATAAATAATATAGTAGTACCAGTGTATATTATAAAATATTGTGAACAGTAGAAGTTACCTTTCAAACCCCCTGTGACACATCTCTGTCATCATTCCTATAGGCTTATCAGCCAGGCCGTATATAGGGGCCACCGCAATGAGCTTGAGACCGGCCTGTTACATTTAATGGAACCTATAAAATTCTTGTTACCAGATACTTAACAGGCATTTCCCAGGCTGAAAACATTATTTGAGTAATTTACAAAACAGGTACCTAATTCAAATCTAAAAACTGTTAAACTGAAATGTTAAAAATATTAAGGCATTGCATTCCATGATGTAAAATTGTCTAATTTGGGCTGATTTACCTAAAACAATGTAAACATGTAAAACTGTAAATATGAGAAACAAAAATATTTTGTTCAAAGCTGTTACTAAATGGAACTCTGTTTAAGTTTTGTGTTTAGGTGATCTTGACAAGCCATTCTAATTCTTTCAGAAGTAACTGGTGCATATAGGTCAAAATGGCATGAAACGCCTGCATCCATCCTCGCAGATTTAATTGCAACACGAATCGCAAACAAAACTGAACTTGCTAAAAATAACGGTGGCTCTCCAATGGCCTAAAAATTTGTTTAGAGAAATAATGCAATTGAACAAATCGTAATCTTTACTTTTGAAGAATACACCGCTCTTGGATTGGGTGCTCCTTTAAGCAAAGAAACGTTAAATTCGACAGGTATATTACCAATACTCGGTATTTTATAAGTTCCAGGGCCTTTAGTTAAAACGGAGCCATCGGCAGCAAATAACATTTCTTCCAACATAAAGAATCCATATCCTTGCATGAATGCTCCTTCAATTTGTCCAATATCAATGGCCGGATTTAAACTCTCACCTAAATATTCTGTTTAGAAACTATCTGGATGAACATTTGGAGGTCACTTACCAACATCCATGACTATGTCTGTTCGTAATACTTGATGATCTCCTGTAAGGCAATCGATTTCAAATAATGAAAGGCTTGTCCTGAATTTGTTTCCCAATCGTATGTTGGAAACGGAGTTTTGTGAAATCCTGTAGTTGATAAACTAACACGATCCATATACGCTTCCAAAACCCAGTCTTCCCATTTACCATTGGGATTCAACTTCATATATGGTGCAAGACGTTCCATGATGATTTCTCACGCATTCTGCAATAAGAAATACATTTTTAAAATTGGATTGATAATAATGAAAAAAACTTTTCGAGGTACCTTTACAGCCATTCCGTTCAAATCTGAAGATATGCTGGCAGCAGTAGCCGAAGTATTTGGAACTTTATCGGTTGATGTTTCGCTGATTAATATTAAACTGGTTGGTATTTTCAAAACGCGACTTGCTATTTGTACCATTTTTGTATGTAGTCCTTGACCCATTTCTGTACCACCATGGGTTAAAAGCACCGAACCGTCGGTGTAAACGTGAACTAGAGCTCCAGCTTAATTTTTTGATAAAGTGTGGAAGGAGATTCCATATTTGGTCGGAACCAAACTGATTCCGCGTTTTTTCCATCTGTTTTCTCTAAAAAATGACAACAATGAAATTTAATAAGAAGAAGAATTTGGAGTTTTTTTCACCTATTGTATTGATCTACTTCTTTCTTTCTATTTATGATGCACGACGACTATGATCTGATTATATGGAGTAATGTCTTCTTCTTTATATAAATTTGTACGACTGACTTCTGCCACATCTATATTTAAATATTCTGCAACGGATCTTACCATAAACTCTGCGGCTAACATTGATTGAGGTGCGCCAAAACCCCTGAAAGCCATATTAGAAGGCAGATTTGTTTTACAAATGTAACCTTCCGCCCGAACTGCAGGAATGTTATATACATTTTCAAAATGAAATAATGCACGTTCCAAAATTTAATACCCAGACCAATAATTAACTTTCTTCCAATAAGTGAGAAAAATCATACATGAGGAGTAACGTCGATGGAATATCCAGCATTGGCATGCATGCAAATGTAACATCCTAAAATTTTTCCGTTGTTATCGAAGGCAACCTTATATTTAATTTGAAAAGGATGCCTTCCTCCCGTAATTTGAATGTCTTCGTCCCTATTCAACATACATCTAACAGGTCGCTTCATATAAGATGCAGCCAAAGCAACGGGTGCTGCAACAAATAATACCTGGTGTTCTTTTCCACCAAAACCACCTCCTATGCGCTTTACACGTACCACAATTTTGTTTTGGGATACATTTAATACGCGAGAAACTACTTTCTGCAAAATTGAACTAAATAAATTTTTTTATTCGCTCAACAACTCACTTACGTTTACTACGGACGGGTATTGGGTTGAACAAAATAGTTCCATTTCACCGTCTTCATTTTTAGGCACTGCTACTGTACAATGCGTTTCCATATAAAAATGCTCTTGGCCACCGTTTCTACAGCTTCCTTCCACAACATGAGGGGCGTTTCGGAAAATTTCGTCCACGTCGTTTTTTTCCAGAATCTTTGGCTTTTCATATCCTTCAAAATAGGACTCATACTTTATGGCGTCTTCTATGCTAAGTATTACCGGTTGTAAATCTTGCTCTTGAGCAAGAACCATTTTTTGAACCATTTTTGCTGCTTTTTGAGCAATTGCTTGATTTTCAGCAACCACTGCCCCTGTTATTTGCCCATGAGCAGTTACAATGTTCGTATTAAAAACAACTTCTTCTTTGGTTTTGCCTATTTGATTCCTACCGTCTGTTAAATCTTTAGCTGATAAAAATAAATGGACCTCTTCCATTTCAAAAGCCAAAGACGTATCGACAGATAAAATTTTGGCATGGGCTCTCGTGCTTAATACAAAAGCTAGGTAAAGTTCGTTAGAATATTTGGGTATATCATCGCAAAAAACTGCTTCTCCAGTGGCATGTTTAATGGCCGATCTGTGAACGATTGGTCGTCCAACTGCATCAACTATATCTTGATTGGGCAAGATATCATAATATTGAGAACTTTTCATAGTTTTCTGTTACAGTAGTGATGAGATTGCACTTTTATCTCTTTCGCTTATATAAATTTCAGGTTTTATCCATTGAAATTGATCCAAAATAGTTAAATACGCTTTGAAAAAGAAACTTAGAGTTAAGGACCTTCGATACTCAATCATGCCTCCAGGGGCGTTTGGCGGAAGAGGCAAGTCTTCTAGTAAAGCGTTGTAGGCCACTTCTAAAGTTTTTGCGTTCCATTTGCTTCCGAGCAATTTTCGACGAGTTATTTCTGCTAGCACGGTTGTGGGTGCCATTCCGCCAAATGCCAAATTAATATCTTTGATGATAATACTTCTTGATTCGAATGTAACGTTAATGGAAGAATTGACTATGGCTATATCGTCGTCTCTTCTTCTCGATTGTTTATAAGCATACACGTATTGATCTTTTGATGTGTGAAAAATTGTAACGGAAACTAATACTTCATCATCACGCACTCTTGGTTTACGGTAGCCCATGAAAAAATCATCGTTCATTACAATTCTCTTCACTCCACTATTTTTACTTTGTAACTCTAATTCAACTTTAGTGGAAATAAAAATTGGATTTAGATCAGAAATTGGACTTCCAGTTATTATGTTGCCTCCCACTGTCGCAACACTTCGAATTTGTTTACTGGCAAAAAATTGTAACATGTTATTGATAGCTGTGTAGGTTCTAGTTTTGTAGTCCGGTTCAATTTTAATTTGTTCGTTTAATACTCGTTCCATGTTTTGTAGAGTAACCGACGCTCCAATTTTAATTCCATCGCTTAGAACTTCCACATTGGTTAATTCTGGAATTGCAGTTGATTGTATCAGCACGTCGTATTTGAAATTTTTAAACTTCACTTCGATACCTATTTCGGTATTACCACCGATTATTTTTGCTTTGGGGAATTTTTCTTTGAGGTACAACAGGATATCTAAGCTTGTTGGTCGGTACCAAGTTACGTTGGTACCTTTAAAAGTTAAGTTTTGGTTATCTAATGTGTCGTAAAGTTTTAGTTCTGGAGGAAATATGGGCTCTTGCGTATTGTCACACGGAACAAATTTGTTTACGTCATAAAGCGTTTCAGTTTCGATTTTACTGCTGCATCCATTTTGTAATTTTTTGCAACACTTATCTCCCATACCACAAACTCCGTTTGTAAGTCTACTTGAAGTATTTTGCAAGATTTCCCAATCTTCGGTGAAGGTTTTGTAACCCTCAATTATTGGTCTGTATCCTGTACATCTGCAAAGGTTTCCCTGTAGTGCAATTTCCAGTTCTTTCATGGAAGGTTTTGGCATGGTTCGTAGTAAGGTATACATTGACATAACCATTCCAGGTGTGCAAAATCCACATTGGGTTCCATGGGATTTTGCAATTCTTTCTTGAACTGGATGAAGTTTATTTTGGGTTGATCCGATTCCTTCCACGGTGGTGACTGCAAGACCATGCATGGAGCATACTGGAGCCAAACATGCATTTATTGGGTAGTAACTGATTTTAAGTTAAGAATGTTTTGAAAGACCGGACGTTGAACTTGAAGTTCAACCATAGATAATTAACAATAATTAAAAATAAAAGATAAAGAAAAAATTTGTCTCGTGCTACAAACTTGTTTATCAAAATTTAAAAACTGTAGTAGAAGATTTATTACAATTTCTAAAAAAGGATACGTTACTGTTTGAAGATTACGATTGTATCGTGAAATCATCACCGTGCAAGCTCCACAGCCTCCTTCGCCACATCCCAGTTTGGTACCACATAATAATACTTATCAACGGTTAAGAAATATTTCGCAAATTTTTTTTTTCAAGTTTTTTATTACTTCATATTTTTAAGAAGGGGTGAATGGCGTCCACGGCTTTGCTGGTACATTCGCACATTTTCTATCACCACTTTGCATAAATGTGGCTGAATTTCATTGCTCCAGCGCTCATTTCCTCTTTCAAAGCGTTGTTGGTGGTCGTGGGCTTGTTGGTATGTACCTTAGACTTGAAAAATCTCAAAGAAGGAAGTCCAACGGTCATGGAAAATTTTAACAACAGAGTGCGAGAGCAAAGGTGTGAAAGCCATTCACCCGATATGCTATTCCATACAGAACCTTACATTGTTTACTTTATGAATCAATAAAAAATTTATAATTTTTAATTTACCATAGTTAAATTAAAGAATTTTAAAATGGTTAAATTGAGTCAGCCCATGTAATTTAGAAAAATTAAATTTTCGAATTAAGAAAAACAATAGAAATAAATGTTTACCCATGATCAGACTGGATTTAAAACTTTTTATATTTATCGTAATTTTTTTGAGAATTTCTTTAGAGATTTTGAAAAAAACATCACGAAATACAACTTTTTTTGCATTAAACTACAAATAAACGATGAACGCAATAATTTAGATCTAAATCATATTTTTTTATTAAAAGAGCATTAAAAATCAATTATATTTCATAAAACGGATGGTCAAATCTCGAAAACATAAAATTTTGAAAAAACCATTTAGTTAAAAAATGTCGGTAGATTTTGAAGCGCAGGTTAAATAAAAGGATACATTTATTTCGTAAATATTCGAGTAAGGTCCATTCTGGATTTACGTTCTTTTCAATAACCTACATATTTTGAAACTAATAATTTGTGTCTACAATAGTCAACCAACTTACCTTCTTTCCATTTACAAAAAAAATTAAATCCGTATCTTGAATATTTACCATTTTGCTAAATAAGCGCGCGCTTCCTCGAAACAAACTACAATAACTCGAAGCTCACTTTGATAATTTCAAATTGTGATCAAATTAGTTTATCACTGCTTAAATACTTTGAAATATAAGATTGTAACTAGCTGACACTGGGTTATCAATAGAAACTAATAATAGTATGTACAATGGACATAAAGAGAATAAATCAAAATCTAAGTTGATCTTTTAATTATTTCATTTAAATTGTTGAATTTAAAATAAAAAAAAAACACTTACAAAAAATATAACTCATTCTTTAAAAATCGAAGTTAATAACTTTACCAGGCAATGGCTCACGAGAATATTTTGTAAGAAACCGAATTTTTAATATTTGAAACTCACTGCCCCCCGATGTCAGCAGCTATTTTTTGTTTTGATATGGTTTTCTTTGTTTATATTGTTTAATATTTTAATTTTGTATTGTTTTATCTTGATGTGTTACTTTAAGTTGATTGCACTTGTCTTTGTTTTGTATTGTAATAAAAATAATAATAAAATAATAAAGTAATTTAAAAAAATTCCGAATAATATCTGATATCGACGGCGACGGTTATCTAATTTAGAAGTTTGAAAAACATCCATTTTTTTTACTTCCATGTTGATTTTGTTTTTCAGATAGCCTGAAGAATACGGAATAATAATAATTTAAGAATTTTCAAGACACGGGCTATACAGCAACATATTATTATACAATGGTGCACATCAAATTTGTTTATCGCTCAAATGAAACTTGAGATTTTCGACTTAGAAAATTTCTTTTCGTGTTTTTTGACTTTCGGGATGAGTGACCCGAACAGTGACCATCAACTTTTTTTTTTATCTTATATGAAAAATGTCTAATTACAAGTCACCGTTTTGGAAACACTGCGTATCAATTTAAATTTTTTAAATATTTTTATTAATTTAAAAACAAACCTTCATTTAAGGTGCATTTTGCTAGCCCCCCCCCCCCCCATTGCGAATTTTAGATCCAAAATAGTTTAAATTGTTTGTACCCTCTTTATTTTCGTTTTTACCCATTTAGTTTTTCAGATATTTCGGAATATCTAAAATAGGCATTTCGCCAGCCCCTCCCCCATTTCAAATTTTGGAGTCACAATTGTTTTAATTCTTTGTATCTCGTTTGTACCTGTTTGTATTTTCTTCATTTTCACCCCAAAAAATGTCCGACAGAGGCATTTCAAGATTTTGAAATAAATTATGGTATTTTCGAAAATTCGGCGGCTAAATGCGGCTTTTTCTGAAAAAATTTAAAATGGTTTTTCTCAAAATCACACATTTTTTTTAAAAGATTTAATATGTCCCCTAAATTTCAATATCGATTTATTTTTATTTAGCTGCATTTTCACGATGATAAATCCCATAATTATTAAACCGACACATAAAGTAAGTATTCCCGTTAAACATTAAATTTTTAGAAAATAAATTACGATTTTTGAAAATAACGAATTTCAATTGTTTCAGAAAATCAATTAAAATTAGAAAAGCAATAAGAAAGGTACACACGGGTACAGAGGATTCAAATTATTTTGGATTCAAAATTCAAAATGGGGAGGGGCTGGCGAAATGCTTATGTGAGATATCTCAAAATATCTGAAAAACTAAATGGGTACAAACGCAAATAAATAAAGTTCAAACAGGTGCAAGCGATTTAAACTATTTGGGATCCAAAATTCAACATGGGGGGGGGGGTTTCTTGCGAAATACATCTCTTTCTTTAACTTTAGCGTAAAGGATAATAAATTAGCTCAATTGTAAAACATTATTTTTTTTAAACAATTCAGTAAGTTTGTCTAATTCAGTTTTGTGTTATCTATATTTGAATATATTAATTCAATTAATAATAAATTTAATGACATTTAAACGACCTTAAATTAAATTCACGCTACATTTAAAATAAGGACCGAAATAAAAATTCCAATAGACCAGCAACTGAATCAACGTAATTGAAGATCCATAAATATTTTTTTCGTAATGTTAATAAACTAAAAATTGTTAACTAGTGAGAATATTTTTAAATTATTTAAAAATTATACAAGTTAATTGTTAATAATTTTGTCACATTTTATTTTTTTTGTTTTCCAATAAAATAGGATACTGCGCTCTCGGCCAGTAATATACCCAGTATTAAAAATTTTATCCACAATAGTGTAGCTTCCAACGCATAGATGGCGGTCTTTTCGCCTCGGTTTTAGACTTTGCTCGGCTTTTGATAAAAATTTACGACCTGTCAACAATATTTTTATGGTGTTTCCATAGCTAGATAGTTTCCTATCATAATTTTGATTAAAACAATGATGGAAATTTTGACCGTGGGACAAGAGCTTTACAGGATTATCAATCAACCTTTCAGACGGACACTCAATTTTATTAGTGTTTGTTCCATGATAGCATAAAATCTGCATTATATCGTGAGAAAAAGAAAGCCTTTCCAAAAAAACTTGGAGTAAAAAAATTGTCACAATAGCATATTGTTTTTATAACTAGGTATATAACATAAATTGAATAATTTTGAAAATTTGTGAGTTTTAAAAAAAATTAAACAATTATTTCAAAACTTTTAATTACAAAACGTCACATACATTCAACACAATAAACTAAAAAAAATCTTATGGTTTCCATAAGCGAACCAAGCCATCTTCGCTGTAAGTGCAAAGCAAATTTTGATGAGGATGATGAGAGATACCAATCACATCTTTTTCGTGTATATTTAATGTCCTTTCCAATTTACCAGAACTTGTTGAGAAACAATACAAAACCATATCTTCACCAATACAGTAAATCCAGTCGCCTCTCGGTGACGTAGTCGAACACACAAAATCTCCTCCTTCTCTTTTACCACTAGAAAATGACCTTACAATTTGGCCTTGCAAATTTATAATAACAGCCGTATTGCTACGATTGCAAACAAGAAAATGTTCAGGATTTTTAGGAAAGTTATGAATGTTATTGACCGTCACATCACCAGCCTCCAGCGCTTTGAAAGTGTTCATACATTCCGTCGTTTTAATGCTCCAAACTTTTACCGTGCCATCAGAAGAGGCGCTTAAAATGTTATGGCCATCTTGCGTAAAAATCACTTCGTTGACAAAAGACGAATGTCCTCGAAATTCCTTCAGAACCTTACCGGATTTTAGCCCATGTATTTTTATGGTGTGATCAAAAGATGCACTAAGAACTTGACTATTATCACGTGAAAATTGCAAACAGGTGATTCCTTTGGAGTGAGCTTTTTCGATCTTTCTCAAACACTGACCTGAAGTGATCCTCCAGATTTTGATGCGACCATGCTGCGAACCGCTAACCAACATTTCACTGTCTCGCGAAAATGCCATGCATAAAACTGCGTGCTCCATCATCATGAAGTTTTCTTGCGCTTGATATTTTAAATCCTTACGAACTTTACCAGTAGTAAAATTCCATACCTCTATAATTCCGTCTACACTTCCGGTGATTAAATATTGACCGTCAGGTGAAAAACGCGCACATTCAACGTGTGATTTTTGTCCAAATTTAATTTGTTTTACCATTTGAGTGGGAAATTGTTCGTCTTCTTGTTCCCTGATCGCTGCTTTGCCACGGAACAAATCGATCGTTGTTCCTGGAGGCAGCAGCCCCTGATGTTGTTGCCACTTTAAAGCTTGTCCAAGTAAAGCCAATAAGCGTGACGAAGGCACCACTGAAACTTCACCCGAGAGTGCATGCGATATTGCAGCCCTTCGTTTTTCTTTGCTGCTACCGTCAGGATAGGCTTCGCGAGGGTCAAAATAGGATCGTGCCAGTAAATTTTCCAAATGAATATAACGCTCTGGTTCGTTTTGCTTCAACATTATCATAGGATCGGTTTGTCTTAACAGGGAACGTGCAGCACCAAGTTCTCTTAGTTCGATTAATTCCAACACGATTTGTTCATATAAGTCTATAAGTTTTTTATCTGGTAATTTTAATGATTGAATTGTTTTCAGCACGGTATCCCAATTTCCATTGTTCACATCCGAACAAAAACCATCCACACTGTCGACTGTGTTTAAAGAGACACCCGTTTCGTCTTGAAGTGTTTGTAGAGTTCTCGTAAGATTGGATTCTTTCAAATATTGCTGAATTAGGCGAATAACGTCTGCAGATTCAATTTCGATAGACATTTTTATAAAATTTTTATTTGAAAACTATGCTGTTTATAGGTTAACTATACTGTTTGACAGTTTGTTTGGTTTGCGCTTGGTACACGTGAACGGTCAACAGAGGTAGCTTATGTTATATTGTAATTTAAGCATTGATATAGTATACTAGGGATACGCTAGCTTGCACTTTAAAACTCCGAAAACATAACACAATTTGAATACTGGTTACTACATTGAAAAAATTAATATAAAGAGACACAGGAGCTTCAAAAGTACTGTACAGGGAGGAAGAAAAGGCGCGTTGGAAGATTACACTAAACCCACCGTTAACCACCAACCAAAAATTCAACCAATGGAAGTAGTTTACTTTTTATTGCCATAACCAATTACAGACGTTGTATGGCAGACTTACGTCAAAGTAGCGGAAAGGACTACTTATTATTATATAAACCCTAGTGAACAACACTAAGTTTTATTTTTCATAATTTTCATGATCGCATACCCAACTAGCACCAAAGTACCGGCAACTGAGACGGGAACCTTGCACGAGTGACTATTACGTAACCGTCACTAAATCTACGACTTTGATGTATAAATTACTTAATAGGAATAATTTCAAGTCGCTGCTACGTAGTCGTCACCAATTGTGGTTACTTTGAAGTTACAATACTTCGAAGTAGCCTTACAGGTAATGGGGACGTCGTAGCTACCTGTATGACAACCTTGAAGTTTTCAAAACTTGCCGGTAGGAAATGGTAGTAACGGTGACTAGCTAAGATTACCAAAAAGCGACTTCAAAGTTCTGACCTCTTTTAAGTAGCATTGGTAGTCGCCGAGACATTCTGGGAACCTTTACTAATCCTTTAAAGTCGTGAGAACTTGTGAGTAATATTTATTAGTGTATAACATTATAACATAGCCGCTACCTATGCAAGCATACTACATGGTGAATTAAATTCTTTTATTTAAAATTGAAAAAATTAATTGTACAGTTATATTGATAGCTGTATTTTGTTTGCGCAATAAAGCTTACTCCACCACGTGGAGCCATGGCGTGGGCTACTTTAAAGTTCCATATTTGCAGAGCGGGGACCACCCTGTTACTAGCGTCCAGGTAGTCACCACTTTAAAGTCACATTTTTGGCTCATCACGACTTTAAAGTAATTTTTCTGGTAACACGCCATTTTTTGATGACGCCATTATTGGAAATATGAACCTTACACCAGAATAACAAAAAATACTAATTTAACATAATTTTTGCATCAAATATAGTAAATTAATGCATAAAAATTAGTTTTAAATAGCAAAGAATAATAAAAAAATTGTTAGCATCTACGCCGGTGTCAGATTCTGAAAATCACAATTGGCTTAAATAAAATATTTTAATAAAAATAAAGAAAATATCAATGGCGCATGGTCAAATTTCGACGTACCATTAATATGTTTCTCAATAAACTTGCATTCGTTTTCATTTAATACTCTAGCCATCGAAATATGCTGTAAGTTTATATTACCCTAATAATATAATAATTTAAAAACTTTGTAAATATTCCATCATGTTTCTTAGTTACATAAATAGATAAAGCTTTAAATAGATAAAGCACGTAACCGGAACCCTGAAGAATTCGAGTAGGTAGTATAGGTCCGTGAACGTTGTAGTGACCATCCCGGGTCGAGGTCGGGACGTAACGTTAACGTTATGAGAACGTAGCGGTATAAGTCGCCGGCACCACCCCGGAACGTTTTTGTTACCACAAAAATGTTCCCCATTTTGGTAGCGGGCACGTAATAAGAACGTACCTATAACGTGCCCGCCTCCAGTAGTGGCGACTTCGCGGTTCCCTTTAATAGTAGCCGCTACGTTCCGGGGAGTATTTGTGCTAGTTGGGTACTTTTACATAATTTTCATTTAACTTCCAAATTTGATTCGAAAAGTTAATATTTTGAGCCCGAAGAGGGATTGAAACTGTTTTACAATCCATAAAAAATTTCCCTGTAATATTTGCGACCTTTTTGGCCGAGGCCAAGTGTACAGTCGTTTGGGATCCTTTAAATGGACACTAAAACGATCTCATTCAAACGGTGCGTTTAAGAAAAAATTGTATATTTTTACCTTACAGTACATTTTGAATATCCCAAAAACTAAACTCCATAGAAAGCTTCCGATATACTAACTCGTGCACGCATTCTGATAGTAAGTTAAGAACAATGGAGTTAGCACAACACCAGAATAGACCGAGTTTGATGTAACTCCGGTTCCTTTCAATTTCTCGGCAAAGCCGCGAGCTGTTATTAAATTACATAGCTTTGTGTTACAGTAGCCCATTAATTTGTCTGAAAATCTACCAGCTGCTGTTGGTGGAGAGTTTAACTCTTCTGCTTTTAAATTCAAAAATGAGCATAGATTGAGCTGACAAATATGATCAGATGCGTTTATCAAATCTAAAAATTAAAAGTATGTGAGGATAGTTAGATCTTATGATAACTAGAGAATTGAAAATTGATATTACCCTCGAGGTCGCCTGGTCAGACAGTAAATTTTACACTTTATGTTAGGTAGGCACCATTTTAATGTTATTTTAGTGAATTTAACATAATTGTGAATAATTTTTATAACACTTAATTTTTTTCTTTTCCCGATAAAATAGTATACTCTCCCCTAATCGAATTTTTTTTGAATCTATGACAGCAGTATACTATTAAAGACTTCAAACCCTTGGGTTTGCACGTATGCCATTTTAATTTTGCACAATGAAAAATTAAAAGAAAATGGTGTTTACCAGTAAGTAAGTGAGTTAATAAAAAGTCCCAATGTGCCTGCATTGTTTATCAAAATATCCAATCGTTTTTCATTTTTGATTATATCTTTTGCTAAGTTTCTTACGGAACTTAAACAAGCTAATTCGAATTGCTTTGCTACTATATTTTTATTGTTAGTTTTATTTATAATATTTTTTTTTGATTCCTCGCAATTGATTTTGTTGGCAATTATTACATGACATCCACGTCCTGCCAATAATTGTAAGGCGGTTATTATAAATTTTACGTAAGATAAAAAAAATAGAAAATAATGAAAATGCTTTCAAAATAATATACTTACTTATAATTTAAATTAATAATACAATTTTTATTATGATTGAGTCCGTGGACAATAAATGATTCTTAATTTTTTGATTGATTCTTAATTTTTTGATTTTATATTTTAATAATTTATTTTTTTAAATTTTAGTTTTGTTAAGTAAGCTGGGGTAACTGGAACCAGGGGGTAACTGGGCCATATAGGCAATATCCTCAGAAAGAGATAGTAATTTCGACATCTGTCGATTGGTAACACTGAGATGAAGGGTTCTTCTACCCAAAACTTACCCAAAACAACAAATATAACCATATTTTTTATGCTGTTCATGACGCGAAGTGTGTTTGGAATATTTCGATTTTTTTTCCGCATTACAACGTCGTGTATCCTCTCATACGGATGAACCTTGGATAATTTTGATAAGTGTATTTGACTTTTTCTCTTTTGTTACACAATTACTGAGCAATTACGCAAATGCAACTGAACTATTCTATTACTTAGTAGTGAAAAAATTTTAGTTGGCAATAATAATATTACCAACTATGCTTCATTTACTTTGTTACTATCGACCACGTGCTTTATCGAACAAATTTTAATTAAAATTTCGTAATTATAGTCGAAGTGAGTACTTTACCTCTCGCAATTGCAAAAAACAGTATATGCCAAAACAGGATCACTTTATTCCCTTGGTGCATAATGTACTATTACTAGATTTATTGAAAAAGGCAAAATAAACAAATAATTGGAATTTTTCCACACATTTTCTATATCATTTAAGTTTATTTTAATTATTTATTATTAATCGATGTTAACGGAATAACTCTTCATCTACTAGTTTTAATCTTCTTCCAACTCAGATCAGATCAGATTACCGGCTTCAAACCCACAGATATTTTTAAAAATGTATTACAAAACTACTTTAAAACAATAATTTTATTGTAATTAGATAAAATCTCACAGGAATTAGCCAAGGACTAAATATTATAAAAATTATGGAAGACCGACGAGTTACATTTTAGTAAATCAAATAACTTTGCACGAGCAGTGTCTCTTATAGCAAAATGAATGCAGTTCACGTTTTCATCTATTTAATTTTATATTCAGTTATTTTTGATGTGGGAACTTCGAATGATGAATTTTATAAAAAAGTGAGTACAAAAGATATAAAACATTTAGATGAAAAACGTGACTAAAAAAATTAAAAATAATTTTTTTCAATATTTTTCCTAAAACCAATTTTAAATTTTTGATTTCATAGGTATTTATTAATTTCGCAAAACAAATCAAGGGATTTTAATATCCCAGGAAAATCATAATAGATTTACATAAATCTGTATTATTATATTTCGTATGTACATGTACATTTACACTAAAAACATGTAATATTGTATTCCGTAAATAAGTTTACAATTGAAAGCTCAATAAATAATTCATTAATTTATAGTTTATTTAACTTTGTTTATTTTGAATTTAGTATTTTATAATATATCAAAAGTTACTCATCTTACATTTATGTAAATAAGTATACATAACTGCCGCAAGTAAACTTACTTTGCAACATGTAAATATATAATGGAAATGTAAAATTACAATTGTAATATGTACAATTACAGTTTATATAAAATTATATAAAATATGTTACAATTACAACATGTAAAATCACATTGCAATTATTATGTAAATTAATATTTAGTTGTAGGGTTGTAGTAACTTTACAATGATATTATGCTATTGTACATTTCTAAAATATGTAATTGTACATTTTCATTATGTAATTTTACATTTTAATAATGAAATTGAACATTTTAAATATGCGATATTATAATTTTAATATGTAATTGTACATTTTTACATTATTCATTTATACATTTTTACATTATTTTACATTATCGTTTGGCGTGACCAAACGCTAAGTATGTATTATAGAAAACCAAATATTATGTTACAAGAATCAAAGCATTTCGTTGGTAAATATCTTGACAATAAAATTATATTAAGTAACTATTAACATATCAGAATGGTGGGCACACGAAATACTTGCTAAATAACAAACATTCACTGTTACTATTTAAATATGATTTGATAAACTTGAAAATTATTAACTAGTGAGAAAATTATAAAATATTTAAAATAATACTAGTTAAATTAACGTAATAAAACAATAATGTATTTTCTGACGAAGCAGATGAAAAATCTGCGAAATATTAAAAACATTATTGTTTTATTTCGTTAATTTAACTAGTATTATTTTAAATATTTTATAAATATGATTTGGTTACTGTAAGCAAATGAAGTTAATAAATTATTATTTATTAGTATATGTCTTAAAAATCCATTTAATAACAGCTACCAAATCATTACGTTGCATGAATAAAGTGTTAACAACTATAAAGGAAAAAGAAAGTTTGGTTGAATTTAATTTTTTGTTGTAAGAAAATATTTTGCACTATAATACAATATTTAATTACAGTTAACTAAGCATTTGTGATCATATAAAAATAATTTAATTGTTTCAATTTTTTCTTACATTATTTTAAACTAAGCATATATTGAAAAGAAGATAGGTATAGTTGTCCAATCGCCAATTGTCGAATTCAAATCTTCAAAAACTCTTTTAAAATTGGACGTTAAAAGGATATGTAGATTTGAATTTTACTACGTTCCTAATTATCAGCTCAACTTGGAAGTCAGAACTCATTGTTTTGACCAACCATAGCGATTGGACCACTTTTATAGCCTATATGGGTTATAGGAATCCGTATTTATAAATAAAATTGCACTATTTATAAGATATGAATTTATAGGTAGATACCGTTTTTCCATGTTTTACTTACAATGTAGTAAAACACAAAACAATAAGATTCTTATAAACAAAATTAATTATACATTTTGATAACTTAAAAACAAAAAGATAACTAAAAATATAAACTAAAATTATACAAATCAATTAAAAATTCATTGTGCTTATACATTCTGGTCCACAGTTGGTAAAATATATTTGGTATCTTTTAAGTCCAATTTCAACTTTAATAATATGGAATGTTTTACTGATATTTTCCAAGTTACAGGCCTGAATATAATTATATCCAAACACCAACAACCTTTAGAATAAAATATAAGTATCTCATTGTTATCAAGGGTTAAATTAATCATCTGTAAATTAGATTAAGTAAATGTTAGTTTTAGTAATAGTTTTAATCAATTAGTATTCATTTAGATTTGTTTCTGTGAACTACTGTCTTAATTGGGAATAAAATTCATTTTTAAAAAGACTATTTTCATTCCGATTAATTTAACTGGCGCTGCGAACAGGATACCCAAGCGATTCTATTGAAGTGTCGTAGATTTTTTAAAATCCTAATTGAGTATCCACGAACCTACAAACAATTAGTGAAAATTCCACTTTGCCATACTACCATACCAAGAAGATCCGCCAATTGGACAAACAGGACGCAAGGAAAATTCACCGATTAACCACAAGGCATCCATCATCAGGAATGCTGATAATAACACTTATTTTGTAAGTACCTATTTTTCCTTATCATAAATTTTATTATAAAATACATGTACCAAGTTTTATGTCTAATAATACTAAGCGCGATAGATCTCCATTAAAGAGAATTCCTAGTTCAAATAGTTTTGATTCGATTAAAGTAAATTTGCCTAAAACAATCAATAACACGATGGCTCAACCAACCTTAGCAGAAATTAACATTGCTAAAGAAATGATTCCTAAATATGACGGAGGTAACAGGAATTTATCATATTTTCTATTACAATGCGAAAAATTCAAAACAATGTTCCGAAATAATACTCCGGGCCAAGAAAATTGCTTAGCAAATACGCTTCTCTTTGAAATTTGTTGTTCCCGACTTGAGGGTGCAGCAAGAGACGTTTTAGTGACTTCAAACTGTACGACGTTAAGTCAGGTAAAAGAAGTTTTGTTGAACCGTTTTGGGGATCCGCGAAATGAAACGTAGCCACTTGTTTTCAAGCTCATAATGAATCTTACGAAGATTATTACGAAAATATTAAATTTAAAACGCAACAATTAATTGAACACATTACGGTGAGGGAACAAAGCGAAGATATAAAAAATTTTAAACTCGAAATGTACTCGAAAAACGCATTAAGCACTTTTAAAGCGGGACTGTTAGAACCTTATCGTACTCATATCAGCAACCAAGTAGCTCATTCTATCGAAGATTGTTTGCTATTGCTCAGGAATTACGATAACCAAAAACAGCAGATTGAATTTCTTAATTTTATGCGAAATAAAACACCAGGTAAACGTAACGCTTTACCGAACAAACCTTTTAACAAAAACATATCGCAATTTAACAATCAGAACTTCAACAGAGGTAATTTTCAATCACTAGGCCAAAATCCAAATTTTTATCCAAATTTTAATGCAAATTTTAATTCTAATAACCAAAGACCTAATTTTAATAATTCAAATTTTAACTCAAAACCTCATTTTAATCTCAACAATTCTAACTTTGGTCAAAGATATAATAATCAAAATTACGGAAATCAACATCAGCAGGGGCCGTCTCGATTCGAAACCGCGCGTAACGCGACGCAAAATTCTCAAAATTTTAATAGAAAACCAGAACCGTATACCCCTACGCCAATGTCAATCTCGACACGAAATACATTTAATCGTTCGAATAATTTTAGATCATTTAATCGTCCCAATAACTTTAATAATAATAACCACTTTAAAAATACGAGACCTGCCGACTTTATTTCAGAAGAATTGCATAACGTAGAATATCCAGAAACCCCACAACAAGAAAACTATGATGAAAATGAAAATTTTCACATAGAAGCCTCGGAATACCAACAATCAACTTAAATTCGATCAGTAGCATGCCAAAACTACCATTTTTAGTAATCCCAACTTTAAATCTTAAAATACTAATTGATAGCGGTGCATCGAACTCAATCATGAACCCGGGACCCGCCTATCAAAACTTTAAAAATCATTTTTTCAAAAAGGCATTCACAGTTAAAAGTTTAGATAGAACTATTTCAAACAATCAAAATGTAGGTTATCCAATATTAACGGAATACGGGGTAACCAATATTATTAAATTTCACATAGTAAAATGGCACGATAGATTTGACGGTTTAATTGCGAGCGACGATCTGATGAAATTAGGCGCGGTTATTAATTACAGAACGCGAATGTTAGAAATACAAAATTTTAAAATCCCATTTTTTATGGAACTGAACCCTCAAAATTTTAAAGCATTCAAACAAACCGTAAATAATATTATAAGAATACCGGTAAATATCGAAGAGGGGGAAGTAATTGTTCCCGAGTTCAAAATTAACGGATACCATATCCCAGAATCAATCGCGGTCGCGAAAAAGGGGTTTTGCAACATACCGGTAGAGGAAAATAAAAACATAGAAATTAATTTTACTGAACAAATGGACGTTGATCCAATAATAAATGTCGAAGAGTCGAAACCGATGACGAGCGAAGGAAGGTTAATTATTTCAGAAGCGATACGCACAGAACACCTCAACGAGGAGGAAAAGAAGAAAATTATTCAACTGTGCAACAATTTTAAAGGGGTGTTCTACAACGAGAACTGCGATTTGAGTTTCACCAACGCAGTGAAACACAAGATCAGAACCACGGATTCTGAACCCGTTTTTACAAAATCCTTTAGGTATCCATACCACCTGAAGGAAGAAATTCAGAACCAAATTCAAAAACTGTTGGACAACAAAATAATTAGACCCAGCATCTCGCCATACAGCTCACCTGTTTGGATAGTTCCAAAAAAGCTGGATGCAAGCGGGAAAAAGAAATGGAGACTGGTAATAGATTACAGACGGCTAAATGATAAGACTATTGAGGATAAATACCCAATTCCTAGAATTGAGGAGATTCTGGATAATCTAGGTAAATGCGAGTATTTCTCCACTCTAGATCTAGCTCAGGGTTTTCACCAGGTTGAGTTAGATCCCGAATCTATCGAAAAAACCGCGTTTTCAGTCGACAACGGGCATTGGGAGTACGTAAGAATGCCCTTCGGTCTAAAAAACGCTCCGAGCACATTTCAGAGAGTCATGGATAATATATTACGCGAATATTTATGTAAATTTTGTTTTGTGTACATGGATGATATTGTAATATTTTCGAAATCTCTTCATGAACACTTAGTGCACATCAATTTAATTTTTAAAGCTTTAAATGATTATAACTTAAAAATTCAATTAGACAAATCGGAATTCCTACGCAAGGAAGTGGCTTTCCTCGGTCACGTCATAACGCCTGAAGGTATTAAACCAAACGAGTCAAAAATCGAAGCGATACAAAAATACCCTTTACCCGGTAACGTGAAAGAAATAAGATCATTTCTCGGACTAATAGGTTATTACAGAAGGTTCATAAGAAATTTCGCGAAAATCGTACAGCCATTCACAAAATGTTTAAGAAAGGGAGCAAAAATAGACACTAAAGATTTCGAATACCTACAAGCATTCTTTAAATGTAAAGAATTAATAACAAACGCTCCAATACTAGCATACCCCGATTTTCAAAAAACATTTCACGTAACAACGGACGCATCAAACGTAGCCATAGGGGGGGTACTGTCACAAGACAATAAACCATTAGCATTCTACTCGAGAACGCTAAATAGCGCAGAAAAAAACTATTCCACAATTGAACGCGAATTATTGGGAATAGTAGAAACCA
Source organism: Cantharis lateralis (assembly GCA_963170105.1). Classification (NCBI taxonomy): domain Eukaryota; kingdom Metazoa; phylum Arthropoda; class Insecta; order Coleoptera; family Cantharidae; genus Cantharis; species Cantharis lateralis. The sequence goes on from OY720626.1 coordinate 10,333,790, forward strand.
CTAAACATTTCAGACCATATCTTTACGGAAAAAAATTTATCATAGAAACAGATCACAAACCGTTAGTCTGGCTGTTTTCGCACAAAGATCCTAATTCGCGCTTGACAAAATGGCGGTTACGCTTAGAAGAATTTGATTACACCATAAATTATAAAAAAGGAAAAGAAAACTTAGTAGCAGATGCGCTATCAAGAATAGAAATAAACGTAAACGAGCTGACAGAAGAAGATTTAGATTATTTGTCAACATTGCCAAACGTCGAGGACGACTTAGATCTAGGCGCGGAGGACCTAGACGACATCCTTAATGAAGAAATCGAAAATGATGAAGCCACACAACACACGGCAAAAGAAAATCCTATCTTCACAATGCCAATATCGGAAAAACCGTTAAACCTCTTTACGTATCGTATCATTCTTCAAAGCGGAGATCAATGCAAAACAAAAGTAACAAAACCATTTGAGAAATATAATTATCACTTTACAATCAGACACGGAAATGAACTAGAAAACTTTGTAACGATTTTAAAAGAATTCATAAACCCTAAAAACGTATACGGCATATTTTTCCAAGATCAAGAACTAGAGTCAAAATTTTTAACAATAACGAAACAACTATTCAATAATAACGTAAAATTTATAAAATGTAACTTGCTTGCAAAAGATGTAACAGACCCCAACGAACAATATGAAGTAATTACGAATTATCATAAACTTAATCATAACGGAATTACCGAATCTTATAATAATCTTAAATTAAAATATTACTGGCCCGATATGAAACTAAAAATTAATAAAGTCATTAATGAATGCGAAACTTGCTTAACGAGTAAGTACGAAAGAAATCCATACAAAGTTCCTTTCTCTGGACCACTATTGGCAAAAAGACCATTCGATGTCATACACATCGACATATTCGGGTTTGAAGGTAATAAATTTTTAACAATAATAGATTTATTCTCGAGATATACACAAGCTTATTTTATGACGGATTTATCGGGTACAACAATGCTAAATAAAATAAGGCATTATTTTGCACATCACGGTTACCCGAAAAAAATAGTATGCGACGAGGGCAAAGAATTCAAAAACAAGACCTTCGAAGAATATTGTTCACTATTCAAAATAGATTTGCACTTTACCACTAACTATAACAGTAGCTCAAATTCGCCAATTGAAAGAGTACATTCTACGCTACTCGAAAAATTACGAATCATTAAATGTCAAAATAATAAAGAAAGTCCCTCAAACCAAATGATAGCCGCGGTATTGACATACAACCAATCCATTCATTCTGCAACAGGTTACACGCCATTTACCTTACTTTACGGACCTTACGAAAATCTAAACGCGCATGAGATAGATCTAGAAAAAACAATTTTTGAAACGTACAATGAACATAGGAAAACCGAATTACTTCCCTTTTACGAACAACTGTATAAAAAACAACTAGACAGGGGTACCCGCAATCTAGAAGTTAGGAATAGAGGTAAAGAAACGGAAATCGATATTAACGAACCTACGGTTTATTTTGCGCATCAAAGGATCAGGAAAACCGATCCATGTTTTGACAAAGTAAATGTCACGGCTATTACGCAAAATAAGGTAGAAGGAATTAGGGATAAATCAAAAAGAAAAACCAATATAAATGTAAGGAAAATAAAACGAATTAAAAAAGGATTTACATTGCAGGATCATGGGACTGACGTGCCAGAACCAAGCACTTCAAATAGAGAAGATTGACTTAAATGGATATTTTCCAGAAGATCTAGGCCCTGCAAAAATCTTAGATCACTATCATAAGTTTTATTTTTATGTTAATATAAGCGATATAAATGTAAGTTATAATAAGTTATTAAACGGTGCGGTAATATTAGAAAGTAAAAACAGTAACCCTCAGACGCGACGCCTAATAAAACTTCTGAAAGAAAATTGCATACTAATTGAAGATCAACTTCAAAAATTTAGATACAGACCAAAACGCGGACTTATAAATGCTCTTGGAACCGCAATAAAGTTTATTACAGGTAATCCAGATAGTAACGATTTAGCAAAGATCGACAAAGATTTACAAGCGCTTTATAATAATCAAGATGAAATCATTAATCAAATCAACAAGTTCACGTCCTTTGCTAATCACATAACGAATCGATATTCAAGAGACCTTAAAACGATCCAAGAAAATTTAAATTCATCATTTAACGCGATAAATAATATAAGCAATTCTTTCGACGAAGTATTAATTGTTCAATATCATAATATTATTAGCCTTAAACTATTAAGTACACTCCAAACTATTGAGAGAACCATTACTTTAGCATTTGCGGAAACGACAAATTTGGAAATAATCACTCATAAAGAATTAGTTGAAATTATTAATCATTTGAAGGTAATTTATAAACAATCAGAATTAATTGAACTAGATAATATTCACGCATTCAAAATATTAGAATTTTCAAAATTTCGAATCGTCTCTACAAAAGACATTATTACATGTATTTTATATATCCCGATTCTCGATCCATTTTTATTCCAATACACAAAAATTTATCCAATACCCGATCCACAAAATAAAGTGATGATTCCGCCTTACAATTACCACCTGCAAAGTGCACAAGGAGAATATTGGACAGATGAAAAGTGCAAGACAATTGAAGATCATACAGTGTGCGTCGAAAAACCGCGAATACATAAGTGCGAAATTACAAAAGTGATAAACTGTACATTCGCGATTGTGAAAAACGATTATAAACTTTATACGCAACTTAACACAGGAAAAATTCTAGCTTCTAGCAGGAACAGTTCGCGAGTTACGGAAGAGTGCAAAGACAAAATTGACAATTTCGAATTCGTGAATAGTGTTTTAATTTCGTCACAACAAAATTGCGAAATTATTATAAATGGACAAACGTTCGTGAACGTGTATAGCAATTTTACATTCAAAAACCCGTTGGTGATTGACAATTACAATGTGGAAGCAAGTGTAAATCTACAGCTGAAGCACGTGGATGATTTCCGCGAGTTAAAAGAAGACACGAAAAGTTTAGAAAATAAAATTTTCCTACACCCTGTACTGCACGTGACTCATTTGTCATTTACATTAATTTTAATTATTTTATGTATCATTAGTATAATATGTTTTATCTTTAGAAGTAAGATTAGATTGTTAATAAATAAGTATAGGAAAAACACTGATGAAATTCAACAATTACAAGATCAACCAAGACAACAAAACGAGGACGTTTTATCCTAAGGGGGGACGAATTATATCCAAACACCAACAACCTTTAGAATAAAATATAAGTATCTCATTGTTATCAAGGGTTAAATTAATCATCTGTAAATTAGATTAAGTAAATGTTAGTTTTAGTAATAGTTTTAATCAATTAGTATTCATTTAGATTTGTTTCTGTGAACTACTGTCTTAATTGGGAATAAAATTCATTTTTAAAAAGACTATTTTCATTCCGATTAATTTAACTATATGTATATTTACACCAAGACAAATACGTTTTTGACAATCAAGAAAAAAATTGTTATTATCATTTTTTATCACATACATACATATGATAATATAAGTTATTACACCAAAAATAGGCTAATCAAAAATGTTACTTTTTACAAGAATATAAAAATTTGGTTAATATAGTGTATTATTAATCTTTAACCATGACATGCCGATTCTGGTGAATTGTTTAAGTCGCTGTCAATCAGATAAAAAAATAAAAAAATAAAAAAATGTACAAAAACAAAATTGAAAACGATGAAATATGCAACTTAAAATGTCGAAAAAGTTTCGCTGTAAAATCGATTTTAATATGACAAAAAAACAGCTTCAAAATGTTCAATTTACATTGGTAGCACAGGAGTGAATAGGAGAAATTAACGTTAAATTGCCACCGATTCTTAAAACTGACAAAAAAATTAAAGGTAGCGCTATGGAGAATTTCAGAATCAGAGTTTATAATATAATTGATGTTTCCGATCCTGTCGGTATGGCAAATGATTCTATGTTTACGTAAAATATGTAACAATGTAATGGCACCAACGATATCATTGGGTCAAATTGCAATTTTGAAAACTTACATAAAAGGATATTTAGACGAATTTGTATAACCTTATTTCCGAATGTAAATATAAAACCGAAGCACCATTACATTTATCATTATCCTGCCTTAATATTAAATTTTGGACCACTACGTCATTTACGGACTTTACGTTTTGAAAGTAAACATAGATATTTCAAAAACATTATTAAGCATATATATATAATTTCAAAAATGTTTAGTTCTCGTTTTCGGAAAAAAATCAACTTCTACAAGTTGTTGAACATTCCGATATTGTGGATTTCATGATGTAGCAAAAATATTTCCAAAGGACGATCTAATTTGCGTCAATTTTACACAAAATCCATTAGGTCCTCTTCATACTCACATCTCATCTCAGCCAAATGGAAATAATGATGTTATAGTGGGCGCCAGTTGATACAAATAAAACTAAGAAGTAATGAAGATCCGATTTATTGTTAAAACAAAGATAGAAAAAAAAATAGTTGAGGTCGAAATGTTTAATTACTTCACTAAATTAAGAGTAAAACATAAAACACACACATAATAAGCAAGTAAAACTAGCACGTAATTGAGGACTATGTACTAGGAAACAAAAAAAATAAAAAAATTGTAAATTTGAAGAACTGACATCTACCTGAAGGGTAAACTAAGTCGAAAAAAATACAGTTGAGTATCCTTGAAGAGGATAACTCAACAAAAGGAAGTTATGCTCCAGCAAAGATTTATCACACATCAAATTTTAATACTCGGGATTATTGACTCAAAATAGAGCCTGGCACACAGCATCATCAATAAATAAGTTATATATTATATCTCTATCCGACTTACCCTGAAGCAGTACCACCAATTTCGCAGCTCTGCAAGTATATTTCCTCCGTCAGAATCTTTCGAAATCAACAACATTACTTCAATATTCAATTGGTCTACCATCCAGAAATGAAAGTCTACAAATTAGAGAACACAAAATACTCATTAAAAAATCAACATGCCTGCCAGTTTCAAGACTCATCAAACGAGTAAGTGTGACTACAAATCAATTTATTTTCACGGAAGCACCTTCTAATCCAATCAGCTTGAAGTTGAGGTGTGACATCCCAAAATATAAAGATGGTAACAATAGGAAAATCTGCAAAGTTTGGCTCTCCAACTTAAAAGGACTTTTGACCCATCCGGTATAAACACTTCACAAGGAAACATCCTCTTGTGAACAAAAAAACAACCATCAAGAATCGAAATCAAAAAGGGTAAAATAAACCATTCTTTGCACCAATGTAATATTAAAAATTTCATCAACCCCAAATATTCCCACAGGCGATGGATTAAAATATCGTCATCGTAAAGCGGTAACCATATGGTGAATAAGATATTAATAATTATAACGAACTACCAGTAACCTGGGTGCCGTTATCCGGCAAAATTAAATTAAATTAAGACAAATGGAAACTAAAAATGGACAAACAACAAGATTACACGTCCATTCCTTGCAAAATTTCCGTGTAATGGCGCTTATCAAAACCACACATATTTTCAAGAACTAAAGCGATCCAGCGGCGTAGCTTGAAAAAGAAATTAAACGATCAAAACAAAATTTTGACTCGTTACAGTCGGCGAGCAAGATTTCTCGGAAACAACTGAATCGATCAGTTTCAAATGTGTACACAAGCTCAATAAATATATTTTTTTGAGATTGATCAAAGGATATTTCTCGCAGATAAATAATTTTCATTTTATTAATAATTTACGGCCAAAATTTTTATCAAAAATCAATTTTTTTTTGAAACGCCGCCATTCTGTTAAATAGTAGTGTATCGTTTATTTCTACGATTGACCTCTATATAAAACCTTCTATTAACGAAAGCTTTTTTGATTTCTCATTTTGGATGATCCAATCCAGAGATATCTTGCTCACTGCCAGACGCTTTTTTTAGGAGAGCTCTTGGAGATTGGCTATAGTAGCTTTAATAATAGTTATTTTTACAAATAAAAAATATCACAATAAAGTTAAAAGTTACTACAATATATATGTATATTCATTTTCACGTAAATAAATTGTTGTCTTTCCAGGAAAAATTCTTAAAAAATCGCTTTTTTTCGGCCTCCTGACTGCGTATAACCTCTTAAAGGGATACTGTTTCTATTGTCCATCCATTCATTTTTATCAATTAAGTCTATATTGGGGAAATTCCAATTTTTAGGTGTTCAAAAATAAAAATCGGTGAATGGGGGGAGGGAGCCCATCTCATACTGCTAGTTAAAAGGAAATTAAATTGTAAATCATGTAATTAAGCCCTTCTCAAAAAGAAGTTCTGGTTACGCTACTGTGGAAGGGGGTGAAAACTTTCAAAATAATCCTTACGTAACAGATTGCTCGATCTTGAAAGTAAAATTACACAATTAAATGTTTCTCGATAATGTGAAATGCTATTGATTTGTACTTGTTTTTAGTTTTTGCAAACCGACTATAAAATAACTTATGAGAGAGAAGTTGTGACGTATGCTAATAAAAGTTATTTGGAAACGTCTATGTCGACGTTTAAATATAATCGTACTCACTTTGCGACAAATTCAACTACATTGTTCCACATAGATTTCGGATATGATTTAGAGGTGAGTAATTGTCATAATAAATAATGCACAATTACATATTCGTAGACTACGAATATCTTTTATTTTCTCACTATAAATTACCTACTATAAATTGCCAGTATGCAACATTAATTAAAAATGATTAATTATTATTAATTTTTAGATTATTGTGCAAGCATATAAATTTCTCAGTAACGAATATCGAATTTTTCCAATGCGGTTCGAATATAACTTTTGCAAAGGTTTGAAGTTTGACTTGGGAGGAGTACAGTCATGTGCAAAAAAATGCGGATTTATAAATTGTCCAATGAAAAAGGTAAGTGGTAGAATTAATTTTAATCGCGGTTGTAAATTTGTTTTACAACTTACACTAATGGAATATGGAAATACATAATATTATGTTCAAGAGGGAAATGTAAAACTAACTATAAAATTTATATTCTAAACTTACTAAAGTTATTATATATCTATATTTTTAGAATATTCAGTATTCCATATGTAATTGTATATTGGATGAGTCTAAATTTCCACCGTTCATACCAAGTGGCAAATTTAAACTTGTGTTAGAGGGAAAATATCAAGATGAGCTTGTTGTTCAAACAGAAGTATATCTAAGTGTTGACAGACCAATTCTACCGAGAAAACGTTTTGGATAATCTTAAAATATTTTAATTAATATAATGTTGATTCTGTTCCATATAGCTGAGCTGATCCAACTTAACTAAATTCTTAATCATTGTAATATTTACTAATATGCAGTATTACAATCTGAATAATTAAATCAATATTAAAATTATTTAACAGATTGCTATTGTTCTTTTGATCAAAATAGGAAAGTAAAGTACTGATCTTAAAGCCCTTAACACGAGATCTTATACTTCTATGAGATCTTTTAACTCAGCAGTCTCCAACCTTTTGCTTACTTACAATTATTTCATAGAAGTGTTGAAAATCATAAGTTGACACAATTTAAAGAAACCTTTTAAAATTTTTCAGTTTCAGAACTTTCTTGCCTGTATGAAAAACACAGCAATAATTGTTGTAGAAGCGGTTAGAATTTTTTTTCACATTTTTATCAGTGAAATTAAAACAAAACTTTTAAACGATCTCTAAAAAATTTAAAAGATGGACTATGACCTAAATGTTATAAACAGTTATAACTTAGGAAATAACGAAGAAATTTTCAAAAGTTTCCAATACGTTGGCCGCATTAACTCCTTTGAATCTCCAGACTTATACGTCGAATGAAGAAGAACTTGGCACAGCGAACACTGGATTTTTTAATTAAAATTTTACTAATTCCATTAACAAAGATTATTAAATGGTTGTGAGCTTTTTTTTATTGAATCTTAAGAAAAGTTCTAGCTAGATACTTGACGGTCTCTAGCTTTTCGTTTTTGCAGGTTGAAAATATAGAAAAAAACAGCATTATATAGAAAATGCTTTTGTATGTTAATCTGAAATGAAATCCATTATGGGTTAAAAACTAAACAATCACAGCTTCCGTTTTGTTGTATACCAAAAGAAGATTATGATTTTAGATAATTATACAAAAGATTAAAACAACGTAATTAAGCTCTGGCTATATTATACATAAATTAACTGCGGATTTTTAAATATACTTCCATTTATAATTAATTTAATGTCTGCAAAAAAGAACTAAAGTTATAATTATGATAACATTATCTTTTTATTTTTCGAGTTTTCCAAACAATTAATGCAGAAAATAATTTTAAACTACGTCATGAAGATTTTCTTGTATCTGAAAATGTTCAGCCACGCTTGAACTACCTATAGTGAAAATTTTATTCTGATATACAGCTGATATTATATACAGTTTTATATTATTTAAAAAATGAGTAATTGTAAACTCTTTTACAATTTAATTTTAACAATTTTAAAAATTGTAAAAACTGTTGATGCTATCAGTTGCATGCTGATGACTGTGCTAATATTGATATTTGTTTTTTGATAATTAATAAATCTTCTATTTCCAGTATTATTAAGTATTTCGATTAGTTTTACGTTTTGATTATTTCTATCGGATTTTCCCTTACAAACTGCCCACCTTTGTAAAAACCAAATCTAATTGGCCAGAAGCTACCCTTATTGTAGAGTACGGACTTTTACGCATAAAAAATCGTGAAAAAGCTCTACGAGCTGCACTCGATTACAATAATTTCTAACTTTTAAAACATAATCTACTTGAGATATAGCTCAACGTTCATTGATTCATTAAAATTTTTTTGCAATTGCGGGGCTAAAGTACTCACTTTAGACCCCGATTTGCGGGTGTAAAGTGGTACTTTTTTGCCCTAGGGCAAAAAAAAAGTTACTGCCGGGTAAAAAAGAAGTTACTGCCGGGCAAAAAGAAGTCACCAGATTTTATTATCAATTTAATTCTCATTTTTTTGTAACATTTATATTTATGTTTACTTGACCGTAATTTGTGATTCCAATATTAGTGCAACCTACAGTGAAAAAAATAGGTAAATAAATAAAAAGAACTTACTTAGCTACCAAAAAATTCTCACGAGGCGCCCTTTTAAAAATTTGACCACGTGGTCAGAGGTTACGACGCGCGATTTTTTCGGAACATATCCTTCGTTTTCCGCTTCATAAAAGCGGATAACTTGAGGAAATTGCCGATGTCAATCTTATTTTCTAATTTGGTGACCGCCTTGATCATAGAATACTGCGACCACATGGTCAACGACTTCAACGTTTTAGCCTTTTGACACGTCTTATTCCTTCAAAGGCACAAATGTAACTGAACCATTCTAGTACATTTTAGTGAAAAAATTTTTAGTAAAAAAATTCTAGTTGGCAATAATAATATAACCAACTATGCTTCATTTACTTTGGTACTATCAACCACGTGCTTTATTGAACAAATTTTAATTAAAATTTCGTAATTATTGTCGAAGTAAGTACCTTACCTCCCGCAATTGCAAAAAACAGTATATGCACCTCGGGAATAAAGTGAATTTTTTGGCCTGAGGGTAATTTTTTCCCTCGGCTACGCCTCGTGCAAACAAACCTTTACCCTCAGGCCAAAAAAGGATCACTTTATTCCCTTGGTGCATAATGCACTATTTTCAAATTAGTTGGAATATTTTTCTGGTCCTTTCTAAGCTTGGTGAAGCTGTGTCTAAAAATTTCTTAAAAATAATCTACACGCAAAAAAAAATGTTGTTATATCATGACAAATCATAGTATATAATACAAACGCACGCTAAACTTATCAACGTATAGAGAATTTACTAAATTGAGAACAACCTTCGATTTGTTACAGAAATTATATTCTTCAAGTGGAATTTAAAGTAGAGTATAATAGCAGTGAATTTTGGAATTTCGTAAATAGTAAAAAGAATGGAGACTATGGTTTTCCCGTCTCCATGCGATTGGGTGAGGAGACTGCCGATGACGGTGCCGGTATTGCAAATATGTTTGCTAGATACTTTTCCTCCGCCTTTTCTTCTTCAGATGACGACCCATGCCGAACGGTACAGAGTGATACCAACTTCCATCTGCACTCGTATCGGGTGAATGAGCTGCAGGTCTTCGATAAGCTGAGACAGTTAGATCTTGGTAAGGGGCCCGGTCCGGATGGCTTACCCTCCATATTTTTGAGGAATTGCGCTGTATCGCTAGCGTTTCCTCTCTGGCTTCTTTTTAATGAATCCCTAGCTTCGGGAATTTTTCCTGCTAAATGAAAGGCGTCTTATATTGTGCCAATATTTAAATCGGGGTCTAGAGCATCCATCGAGAATTACCGCCCGATTGCTGTTCTGTCGCATATTCCTAAGATCTTCGAAAGTATGGTTAACGACTACCAGCAGACCCTCTACCACCACTAATCTGCTGGTATTTCAGGACAGCATTATCCGTTCGTTCCACTCCGGCTTGGTAGTGGATGCGATCTACACAGATTGTCAAAGGCTTTTGATCGAGTCGACCACAACATACTGCTGGCAAAATTATCAAGAATTGGATTGTGCGGGACCTTGTGGCTCTGGATTCAATCGTACCTGAAGGAACGATCCTTAATAGTTAAAATTAAAAATTTTCATTCTGTGTCTTTCTTAGCCACCTCCGGAGTCCCCCAGGGTTCTCACATCGGTCCTTTACTGTTCAATGTCTTTATAGACGACATAATTTTTTGTTTTTTATACGCTCAAGTCTTGTTGTATGCAGACGACATGAAGATCTTCATTGAACTTTTGAACAGCGAATCGACATCTAGATTACAATCGGATCTTGATCGAATGGTGGTTTGGTGCAGCATTAACAAACTCGGTCTTAACATCAAGAAATGTAAACACATTCGTTTCCAGCGCCATCAGTGTGACGCTCCCGGTAGCTACATGATTAAGGACACTCTGCTGGAATCTGTTTTTAGCATTAAGGATTTGGGCGTCATATTTGACGCAAGACTAATTTTCAAAGAGCATATCGCGGCATCGTGCGGTGCGGCCTTAAAAGCCCTCGGTTTTATTAAGAGAAATACTGGCGATTTCTGCGATCTTATTGCATTAAAAAGCTTATACGTCTCTTATGTTAGATCTCGACTGGAATACGCCTCATGTGTTTGGTCGCCTTACTACAAATCCGAAATCGATAGATTGGAGAGGGTGCAGAAAATATTTCTTAGGTATATTGCCTTTAAGTTGGGTGTCTCACACCGCGAGGTCGGGTACGATAACTTTTTGCAGGAACTTGGCCACTCTACACTGACTCAAAAAAGAAAGTTAACCGATGATAGGTTCATGTTTGGACTAGGTTCCTCCAAGAGCACTAAGAAGTTCATCGACTTTTTATATTGAGCCCTCTTCAAGGCTGTACTTGATATACGCGGCAGTCAACAGAATGGCTCGTAATGCCAACGAATTTGATTCTTTGTTTTTTTTCACATGACCAATATAGAATCTTAATTTTTTGTGTATATATTGTTAAACTTAATCAAAATTTTGCTTTCGAGGTTAGGATTTGGGTGAGCTTTTTCTCAGCGTGAGTTTTTTTTAATCATTTTCCTGAAATAGGTAGTCGCTCATAAAATTATTCGTATACACTTAAAAATACATCCATAGTAATCTTACAAAACGGCTTCATCGGCCGTATGTGGGTATGTATCCTACCAATAATTTTAGTAGTTTCTCGGAGATTTTTTATGAAAAACAAGTCTTAACACCAATTTTTGTTCTTCAATAATTACACAGGTCTGCGAGAAAACAATTTTCTCAAATATAATCAGTGAGTTTTATAGTATTTTTGGTGCTGATTAAGGGAAAATTATATAAAAAATTCCATCACGTACAGTTTTGTTACTATTAGCATGTCTAGTTTTGTCAAATTTGTAATAACAGAAGGTATTTTGCATTATATGTGTTATAATGTATTACTTTATTATAATAATAAAATTTGTAGGTAATATTGAAGTACTGGCATTGTTGGTATTGCCATTACTTCTTGGAACTGCTGTAGTAAAAGCAAAAAAGTCTGGAAATCACTGGAGGCCGTCAAAAACCGAAGTACAAAAAGGTTTTTTGCTACATTTGCAGGTAATTTTATGACTGTCTGTATAAATAGAACTTGTCTTACGAAGTAATATAAATTTTAGACAGCGGACGAATTAGAACCAGAATTGGAGCAACGGATAAGAAAATTACAGCGTTTTCAATTGCAAAATCAACCCTATCCAACGATAATTGGACCATTGGATACACTAATCTCATGTGTGGTCCAAATAAATAGCGTCAGATATACAGTACCATCGGCATTGAAAGCCATTGACTTATGCTTTAAGAGTTATCATTCTTTGAATGCAAAGTATCCGGTTGAATGCGAACACGTATGGTTATTCTTACAAAAGTACGTGTACAAAATTGACGTGCTTTGGACAAAAATTTCGTAAGCGTAAATAAATTAATTTCAAATTTGCAGTCTGTTTAAAATGAAGTGCTTCAAATGTAAAATGCCTGCTGTACACTCTCGCCGAGACAGGGCGAGGCAGGGCGAGAGCGAGAGTGTAGATGGGAGCGCTCGCTCCGCCTCGCTGGTCTCGGTGTTCCTCGCTAGCTCTCCATCCAAAGTCGGTTTTTTAGGTCCGAGTCAAAGGGTCTCGCTTGACTAGCGAATGTGTTCCTGTACACTCTCGCATTTCTCAGTCTAGTTTATGCCTTACGATAGGGAAGACGTGTTTTGTATTAAAGTAAAAACGTCTTTTGCATGAAAATGGCATGGAATAACGAATGCGAACTAAATTTCTTGGAAGTGTATCAAATGGTTCCTGTTTTGTGGAATCCTGCTCACAGGTTCCACACGGTCCATCTCCCATGAGTTCATAATTATAACTGAACTCGGCGAGAGTGTACATGGTCGTACTCGGGCACAGGCCTCTCGCCGAGACATTCGGGCGAGAATGTACAGCCGGCATTATAATATTCCAAATGTAGTACAATTTGTTGTTGAAACTACAAGTTTGTTCTTAAAAGATTGCTATATTCCCAGTATACAACAAAATATTGTAAATCACTTAGAAACTAATGATTGTAATATTGATGTCAAAACTCTGAATGAAATTAAATCTATTTTACAGTCCACTCCCGATCCTTTTGCAGATCTGAACACAGAATATAAAAGATTTCAACATGCTCAAAAACAAATTTTTTTTATTCTTCCAGAAAATTATATAATTGGCCAAAGATTAAAGCCTATGCATAAGAATAGGTAAATTCATCTCTCTTCGCAAAATATTGAAGTCTATTTTTGAAATGGATGGATTTCTTGATATTGTTAATGAACATATTCATTTATTAAAGTCAGAAACTTTTATACTATCAAATGTAATTCAAGGAGAGATGTGGAAGAATAAAATTCACCACAGCGAAAAGCAAATTTTTTCTCTTTTTCTGTACTTTGATGATTTATGAATCTGGAAATGCATTAGGGTCACATTCCGGAAGTAATAAATTAGATGCAGTGTATATATCGGTACCTTTTATTCCTCAACAATATTTGTCACGACTTAATCATTTATTCTTGGCTTTACTGTTTCATTCCAATGATAGGAAAGAATTTGGAAATAAAGCGGTTTTCAATATTTTCACGTTATTTTGGTCTTATGGTAGGAGATCTATAGTTCCGGAAGGTAATGAGGTGTGGCAACTTTATTTAAAATTAAACAAAATAATAGAAATGCTTACTTCACCAAATATAAGTATTGACCACATTGTTCTTTTAGATAATCAGATTACCGAACACCATGCTATGTATAAGGAATTATTACAAGAAACACCAAAATTTCACCATAATATGTTACATTATGGTAGAATTATAAAATTAGTTGGGCCATTAGTACATTGTTGGTCAATGAGATTTGAATCCAAACATAGAGAGGCTAAAATGAATACTGTGAAAAATATTATTCATACCGTGGCAACAAAACATCAACTTAAATTGAGCCATTTCCTTCAAAGTAATTTTTATTTTAACGCTAAAAAGTTTATATTTGGCCCCATTTCGGAAGTGAACTGGGATCAATTCCCATTAAGTAAACCTGTAAAAGATAATTTCATGTGTACCAAATGGGTTCAAATTAATGGTATCGAATATAAACGTGGTACAGTGTTGCTAATTGAAAATGATGAACTAGCTCTGCCAAATTTTGGGAGAATAGCAGCGGCGGCTCGTGTACTAAAATATTGGGTAGGCCAGCAATTTTTGAATAGCTCCGAGGGGGGGGGCTTTTTTTGGCATGGTTTTTTTGAATAAGTTTTTTTGTACCTATAGTAATTAAAATGATAAAACAAAAAGTTTTTATAAAATTCAGTATTATTATTATTATTTTGTAAAGAAGTTTAATTCTTCTATCTTTACTCTTCGCAAATCTGTCGATTATGTCATCATAAAATGAATCTTTTTTCATTAAGTCATTGAGGATATCTTTTTGTATCGACAGCAGTGCAAGTGAAGATAGTCGATCTTGGGACATCGTATTTCTTAAATAAGTTTTCAACGCTTTAAACACGAGAAGGTTCTTACTCGCAAAAAAACTCAGACACTCCTATGTTACCAATAAAATTTGAACATTTTGAAGTAATTTTTGTCATATTAAAATCGATTTTACCGCAAAAATTTTTATCCATGTTTTGTTGGAAATTTTATTTTTTGTATTTTACAGAGTGCTGTTTAAGTCGCTGTCAGTCAGAAACAGTGCATAAAAATAAAAATTGTATTTGAACAAAATTGAAGGCAATGAAATTTCAACAAAAAATATCTAAAAAGTTTTGCTGTAAAATCGATTTCAATATGACAAAAAACGGCTTCTTTAGCGATTAACTGCAAGGCACGGGCCTATATAGTAATTGTATGGTGGCATGTGAATCATACGGTGGGTCGCCGGTGCTCTGTGCTATGCTATTATATCGGTTCGGCCAGTGCCTATACTTGCAAATAAAAAATACGGCGAGGTGATTTTTACATTTTTAGCAGTATTATTGAAATTATTTAGAATGGAAATAATAAAAACTTAAACTGTATAAATAATAGTAGTAAAATATATAATAATAAATAATTTACTAAATACGACTGGAGACTTAATCGGATGCACTGCGGGTTGCGGACTCTACATACAAGCCCGGGCCTACCATAACAGCATAGTACCTGTGTGAATCACATATTATATGGTGCACCGTGCTGAATACATTGGCGGCTATGTAAGTCGGTTCGGCCGGTGCCTGTCGTGCCTATACTACTTGCAAACTGCAAATAAAAATACAGCGTTGTGATAGTTTAGCGGTATTATTGCAATTATTTTGAATGGAAATAATAAAATATATTATGTAAAATAAAATATTTTAAACTGAAAAAAATTATTTGATGTGTTCAAATTTAAGGTAGGCCCGGCCTAACCTGCCTGTTCTGAAAAACCGCTACTGGAGAATAGATGAAATTTTAATTAATGAAAATGTTATAACATTATTATTTTGTTATTTAGAAAGTTCTTGCTTTAACGAACATTATTGTTCTTACGAAGTAAGATTTGAAAAAAATAAAAATAAAATGCTATTGTTTGATGAATT
Organism: Cantharis lateralis; assembly: GCA_963170105.1. NCBI lineage: Eukaryota > Metazoa > Arthropoda > Insecta > Coleoptera > Cantharidae > Cantharis > Cantharis lateralis. The sequence continues at coordinate 10,349,528 of OY720626.1, forward strand.
GCCCAATAAAACTCCCTGTATGCTGATTCAGAAAGATGTTATATTTTATGTACAAACTAGAACATGTGAAATTTAAGTTTGAAGTAAATAAACTAAATATTATAATTAATAATATGTTATTCTACACTTTAAGTAAACTAGAGATATTTAATTTATTTTTTCTAGTTATAAATTAGTTTTTTGATAATATTATTTGCTTATATTATTATTGCTTTTTTCATTTATTTTATTTTTAATTTTTAAATATTTTATAGTTTTTTTTAATAATAGATACTTATTTACTTATATAATATAGATTTACTAGATTTAATATTTTATTTTAATATCAATAAACAATTCTTATTTTGAAAATGTATTTTTTTACTTCAATTTCAATCCAGTCACTTTAAAACTGAAGTAATTTATTATCTTGTTATTAAAATTCTTATTAGTAACCTACCTTATTATCTAAATAAATTATTAATAATAAGAAACTTCACAACAATTTAATTTAATACATATACAAAAGTAAATGAAAAATTTGTAATTTTACTATGCAGCAGTAATAATAAATTTTGTACTGTAAAAATGTGCGTTAACACTGTCAAGCAGTTATAATTAGTTGAAAAACAAAATATGATTCGTTAGTGTTTTGCTACTAAGGATAACTGCTTATCAGTCAAAATGCACGTTTTGGGGTACACAATTTTTTTACATGATATTAATAACAAAGTATTTGTTAATTCAACATAATAAGAATTAGTAAAACATACTACTACCATTGTTGTTAATGCTACACAATAATTGTAGTAGTTCTAATTAATTTATAATGTAAACCTAGCAGCAGCAATACGTAGAAGTAGCTGCAATTTTGTGATACAATTAACTTCACAAATTGCTGACATTACTTAACAATGTTGTGTAAGTAACAATAGCATGAAGAGTGAATCCTACTGAATATTTGCAATATTTACTACACACCTAACGTAGAGTTAACTACACCTAAGTGTTAAATCAACTTCACAAATAATAGTACTATGTACTTAAGCACAAGTTATAATAACAAGAAACTAGTAAGTATTTTATATCACAATGCTGTAAAAACTTTAACAACAATTTATTGTAGTAAGCTGTACTACAGCAGTTTTAAGCAATTGTAAAATTGATACTGAATATTAGCAATATTTACTACACAGTAAACGTCGAGTTAACTACACCTAAGTGTTAAAGCAACATTACCTTTTGTACTATGTACTTAAGCACAAGTTCTAATAACAACAAAATATTAAGTACTTTATATCACAATGCTGTGAAAAATTAACAACAATTGTTGTAAGCTGTACTACAGTATTTTTACTACAATTAGCATGTAAATTTTACTTATCTTTGGTGTTGTCACTATATTTACAACTCATTGTAGTAAATTTTACTGCAATTGTAGTTACATTAACAACTTTTTTTTCCGTGTTGAGTCCGTGGACAATAAATGATTCTTAATTTTTTGATTGATTCTTAATTTTTTGATTTTATATTTTAATAATTTAGTTTTTTAAATTTAAGTTTTGTTACATAAAAATTAAAGTTTTGAAAAAATTCTTACGTCTTATCATTTGGGGTAGGGAGTGCACTATTTTCTTATTTTTGTTTACACAGGGGGGTGAGAGTTTATATGTGAGATACGGAGAAGACAAAGGTAGAGCACCCCCAAAAAATCACATAAAATTCCCTGACGAAAATAACAAAAGTTCGGGCCAATTGTCCTCTGGCCCCAGACACTTGACAAAAACATACCCTGGTCAAGCTAGCACCCCCACCTATTCAAAATAAAAAAAATTTTATACTATAATTATGGACTAATTTTGGACAGCATTCGCGAATTAGTAAGGCTTTTATACGTTTTGTTATCAATTATTGATCCCCTGTCTTTCATTTCTACGAAAAATATTTTTCCTTTTTTTCCATGGTCGGGCTATATGAAAGATGAGTGACTTAATAGCGTGAGTAATAGATACTTTATAATTACTGGTAGTACGGGAGATATAATGGTTCTTGCTTCAAATCGGGGAATCCCGGCCATAACCAATATTTATAATATTAATTTTATATTATCTATGACTGGAATAAATGTATTATTCTCAGAATTAAAAAGTTGACGTGAGATTTTCATTAATACTCCCCCCCCACCCCATTGGTGAGATTTAGTGAGATTTTGCCGGACCCTCCCCCCAATTTGACTTCACGTAATTAATGGACGCCCCCTAATTGTATTCAGAATAAGAAGTTATTTTTTTAATAAAAACATTATGTTGTTAGTATATTTGCAATGTTAAATAATTAAAATAATTTCGCCCTACGAAGTTTTATCATTTATCCATAATTCTGTGGCAAATTGACAAAAGAGAATAAGTCTCATTTTGTAAATGTTCAGGTGAGGTAAAAGAAGTTCAGATTATATTCTTGTAACATAGCATTTTAAATTTTTGTCGTGGTACGTCTGTGTACAAAAGGAGGGGGGTATTTAAACATTAAGTCTAAAGTTTTATTTTATTTATATTATAATTACTTGATGCCGAGGGGCATCAAGTACAATTTTTAAGCCCCTGAATTTTGATTTGTATTTTGAACAATCAATAAAATAGAAAAAGTGAATTTAAGTGAACAGATGATTGGGTTTAATATTTGATATTTTAAATTAAAAATTGGAAACATAAGAACTAGAAGCTATAGGTGTTGATTAAAAGATAAGATAAAGATAGACAAAAAGTGGAATTTTGATCGATGATTTGGAATGAATTTAATGGTGGTCAAATTTTTACACAATATTTGAAATAAATCTAAAGGAACGACGGAGTTTAAATGATAAGAAGACAGCTGCATGTCGGCATAAAATTCTATTTAACGTTCGATTTTTAAAAGATTAAAACTAGCCGGGCAAAATTATAATGGGAGAATTGTTTTTGCGGTAAAAAAACAAATAATAAAATTTGAAATCGGTAAAATCACGTCAATACATACAGTAACCTAAAGAACTTTTAATGTGCCCAAATATTTAAACTGCTTATTACAAGAATTTTTAGTATTAAACTGAACTTCTTTGAGCTCCCCTGAAAATTTACAAAATCAGACTTATTCCCTTTTGTCAATTTGTCACAGATTTGTCCATAATCATAGCATACTTAATTAAAAAAAAGTCATTTTTTCGAGGTGGGGGTGCTAGCTTAACGTCAACTCAGCACCCCCACCAAAGATTTATCTTTTATCGCGAAACCGTTGTTGTCCAAAATTCGCGAATGCTGTCCAAAATTAGTCCATAATTTATTAGTCCATAAGTATGGTATAAAATTTTTTTTATTTTGAAGAGGTGGGGGTGCTAGCTTGACCAGGGTCAAAAACATTCCTGAATACAATCTAAGCCGAATTTTGGAGTAAAATTCAGCTATAATTAAGGAAATGCAATTAAAAATAAAACGTTAAAATTAATATCGATTGTTTCCTAAATTAATCATTATTTGAAGTTCACTAATAGTTTATTCACTTCATTTTAGTATATTATTTACTATAAAAACTTGTGGGCCATATTGGGTGCTAGCTGTGTCATACTTCCAATTATTTCAAAAATGCTAGATATGAATTTCTCTAATACGATGTATTTTGTGAGCTTCTCAGTTAATTAAACGTAATTACTGCAATAAATGTGATTATTAATTTTTTTTGAATATATTGTCGCATAAATTCGCAATAGTTTTTCTTATAATCGTGAAATAGTGAAGCCACTTTTTCTATTATTGTAATTAGATAAAATCTCACAGGAATTAGCCAAGGACTGTATATTATAAAAATTATGGAAGACCGACGCGTTACATTTTAGTAAATCAAATAACTTTGCACGAGCAGTGTCTCTTATAGCAAAATGAATGCAGTTCACATTTCCATCTATTTAATTTTATATTCAGTTATTTTTGATGTGGGAACTTCGAATGATGAATTTTATAAAAAAGTGAGTACAAAGATATAGAACATTTAGATGAAAAACGTGACTAAAAAAATTAAAAATTATTTTTTTCAATATTTTTCCTAAAACCAATTTTAAATTTTCAATTTTTGATTTCATAGGTATTTATTAATTTCGCAAAACAAATAGTAGAACAATATGATTATATAATTAATATTGAAATTTTGGTAAAAAAAATATAATAATAAAATAAAATTATTGATAAAGAATCTCTCGCTTTTCAGGGAGCTTTCTTGTTCTGGTTTGTATTTTGTTCTCTCAAATTTTATAAGGTACACTGAAAAAACGGATTCATCATATTGATGAAAAATTCATCATTTTTACACCCATGCACAAAATTCATCAAATTGATTAACAAAATTCATCACAATAGGATTTTTTCATCAATACTATGAATTTTTCATCAATATCATTCATTTTTTTCTTGGGTTGAAAAATGATGAACGTTTCATCAATTATTTTTTTCAGTATACACTGTAAAAAATTTTTACTGGAAATTTCCATGAAAAATCAAGGGATTTTAATATCCCAGGAAAATCATAATAGATTTACATGAATCTGTATTATTATATTTCGTATGTACATTTACACAAAAAACATGTAATATTGTATTCCGTAAATAAGTATACATAACTGCCGCAAGTAAACTTACTATACATTTTCATTATGTAATTTTACATTTTAATAATGAAATTGAACATTTTAAGTAAGCGATATTACAATTTTAATATGTAATTATACATTTTTACATTATTTATAATATTACTCTTAGCTTTTGTAGTTTTCTTCACATTTTTCGTTCCTTCGAAAGGGTTTATCTTCATCAAGTAAATTTGAATAAACTCCAGTGTATTAGCACTGATTTTCGGATACACCACATTTAGATTATAATATAACGCAAAAAGTATTTTAACAGCTTATATCACAAATAATTTTTTTTAATATAGTACTACCAAACTTCAAAAGTTTTTCATATTTTGATAGAAAATTTTTTTCTAAACAGTCGATAGATTTACCCACCAACTGCTTAAAATGAAAAAATAAGCCTTCTTTTTTGAGCAACACAGGCCATTCCGCTTTTAATTCATGAATTGTAGGTTCATTTTTGTTAATAAAAAATATTTGCTGAGCAAAAGTTTCTTCCATTATTTTTGAAATTAAGTCATCAAATACAAAGATTTCTGATTGTCGATTAACAGTATTCATTAAGAAAATTTTCTTTTCTCTTCAATTGTTTCGGGTGGCAAATTTTCAATTTCTGGTTGCCAATTCGCACATCCTGCTTTAAACCTTTGCTTGGTTGCGTTGCTTTGGAGCATTTTATTAACAATTTACGGCCAAAATTTTTATCAAAAATCCCGAGATATCCTGCTCACCGCAAGACGCTTTTTTTAGGAGAGCTCTTGGAGATTGGCTATAGTAGCTTTAATAATAGTTATTTTTACAAATAAAAAATATCACAATAAAGTTAAAAGTTACCACAATATGTATATTAATTTTTACGTAAATAAATTGATATGTCTTTCCAGGAAAAATTCTTGAAAAATCGCTTCTTTTCTACCTCCTGACTGCGTATAACCCTTTAAAGGGATACTGTTTCAATTTTCCATCCATTCATTTTTATCAATTAGGTCTATATTGGGGGAATTTCAATTTTTAGGTGTTTCTAAAATAAAAATCGGTGAATGGGGGGAGGGAGCTTATCTCATACTGCTAGTTAAAAGGAAATTAAATTGTAAATCTTGTAATTCAACCCTTCTCAAAATGAAGTTCTGGTTACGCTACTGTGGAAGGGGGTGAAAACTTTCCAAATAATCCTTACGTATCAGATTGCTCGATCTTGAAAGTAAAATTACACAATTAAATGTTTCTCGATAATGTGAAATGCTATTGATTTGTACTTGTTTTTAGTTTTTGCAAACCGACTATAAAATAACTTATGAGAGAGAAGTTGTGACGTATGCTAATAAAAGTTATTTGGAATTGTCTATGTCAACGTTTAAATATAATCGTACTCACTTTGCGACAAATTCAACTGCATTGTTCAATATAGATTTCGGATATGATTTAGAGGTGAGTAAGTGTGATAAATATAATGCACAATTACATATTCGTAGACTGCGAATATCTTTTATTTTCTAACTATAAATTACCATAAATTTTCAGTATGCAACATTAATTAAAAATGATTAATTATTATTAATTTTTAGATTATTGTGCAAGCATATAAATTTCTCAGTAACGAATATCGAATTTTTCCAATGCGGTTCGAATATAACTTTTGCAAAGGTTTGAAGTTTGAGTTGGCAGGAGTACGGTTATGTGCAGAAAAATGCGGATTTATAAATTGTCCAATGAAAAAGGTAAGTGGTAGAATTAATTTTAATCACGGTTGTAAATTTGTTTACCACTTACACTATTGGAAATACATAATATTATGTTCAAGAGGGAAATGTAAAACTAACTATAAAATTTACATTCTAAACTTACTAAAGTTATTATATAACTATATTTTTAGAATATTCAGTATTCCATATGTAATTGTATATTGGATGAGTCTAAATTTCCACCGTTCGTACCAAATGGCAAATTTAAACTTGTGTTAGAGGCAAAATATCAAGATGAACTTGTTGCTCAAACAGAAGCATATCTAAGTATAGACAGACCAATTCTACCGAGAAATCGTGTTGGATAATCTTAAAATATTTTAATTTATATAATGTTGATTCCGTTCCATAGCTGAGTTGACCCAACTTAACTAAATTATTAATCAGTGTAATATTTACTAATGTGCGGTATTACAATCTGAATAATTAAATCAATAATAAAATTATTTAGCAGATTGTTATTGTTCTTTTGATCAAAATAGGAAAGTAAAGTACTGATCTTAAAGCCCTTAACACGAGATCTTACTTCTATGAGATCTTTTAACTCAGCAGTCTCCAACCTTTTGCTTACTTACAATTATTTCATAGAAGTGTTGAAAATCATAAGTTGACACAATTTAAGGGAACCTTTTAAAATTTTTCAATTTCAGAACTTTCTTGCCTGTATGAAAAACACAGCAATAATTGTTGTAGAAGCGGTTAGAATTTTTATTCACATTTTTATCAGTGAAATTAAAACAAAACTTTTAAACGATGTCTAAAAAATTTAAAACAAGACCTATGACCTAAATGTTGAAAACAGTTACAACTTAAGAAATAACGAACACACCAAAGAGATTTCCAAAAGTTTCCAAAACGTTGGCCGCACTAACTCCTTTGAATCTCCAGACTTATTCGTCGAATGAAGAAGAACTTGGCACAGCTAACACTGGATTTTTCAAAACTTAAATTTTTCAAATTTACGATCTCAAGCTTTTCGTTTTCGCAGGTTGAAAATATAGAAAAAACAGCATTATATAGAAAATGTTTGTGTATGTTAATCTGAAATGAAATCCAGTATGGGTTAAAAACTAAACAATCACAGCTTCCGTTTTGTTGTATGCCAAAAGAAGATTATGATTTTAGATAATTATACAAAAGATTAAAACGACGTAATTAAGCCCTGGCTATATTTTTAAATAAACTTCCATTTATAATTAGTTTAATGTCCGCAAAAAAGAACTAAATTTATAATTATGATAACAGTTGCCTTCAAATTTTAACATTATTTTTTTATTTTTCGAGTTTTCCAAACAATTAATGCAGAAAATAATTTTATACTACATCATGAAGATCTTTTTGTATCTAATAATGTTCAGCCACACTTTAACTATTGTGAAAATTTTATTCTGATATACAGCCGATATTATATACAGCTTTATAGTATTATTAAAAAAATGAGGAATTGTTAACTCTTTTAACAATTTTAAAAATTGTAAAAACTGTTGATGCTACCGGTTGCATGCTGACTGTGCTAATATTGATATTTGTTTTTTTGATAATTAATAAATCATCTATTTCCAGTATTATTAAGTATTTAGTATATGGGAAAAATTTTAAAGGAATTTTACTTTTTATAACATTTTTTTTTTTTTATTATAGAATTAAATATTTATTCAGATTTCTAATTAAATTGTTTGAAATGAAAATTTAATTACACATTTTTGTGGTGGTGACGGGTTTTCGACTGTTTCGAAATCTGATTGCGATTGACGGCCCTCCTCTGCGTGACGGTGTCTCTGTTGAAGAGTCTATCGTTGAAATTGAAAATTCTACAGAATGGAGAAAATTTGAAAGTAAAAATAAGAAGAGAAGAAGTCACGGAATACCTAATGGTGAGTAAGGTGTGGTCATTGGCAATGACCTGCAGTTCGGGGTCCAAGCTGCATGTATCCTGTCACCTGATGTTAAGGAGAATATGTTGGTTTCTATGCTGAAAAAGATTTCCTGAGGTAGAATGTGATGCCATCGTATCAAGATTTCCTCAACATTCTTCATCCTTTACAGTTACCGATAACCTGCAGAATTTGGAGAAAATCGTGGATCCGATTGTTTGGCCTACTGGCACGCTGGTAAAACGTTATTTCCATGTGAAGCCGAATACTCAGCGGGATTTTCCCCTGGAAAATGTGTTAAATTTTTGGGAATAAATATTGATGATGAATTGAACTAAAGGAGTTACTGTGTTTCTCTTATTGGTTACCTTAACTCGGTGTGTTATCAGGTGCGTAGCTTGAGAGGTGTTATTGACGTCGATGCACTGTTACTATTTTAATACGGGCAGATTTTTTCGAGAATATCCTACGATATTTGATTTTGGGGTTCTTTAACGATGGCTGGGGATGTTTTTATTGTACAGAAGAGAATTATTAGATGTATAGTAGGCGCCCGTAGTCGTGACTCATGTAAACCACTGTTAGTGGGCTTGAGGGTGCTTTCCTTTCTCAGTGTGTACCTTTTGACGTATACCTTTCATATGCTTGAAAAGGAAAAATGTGACCTGGGCAACTATCGACTAATAAGCTTATTGTCACAATTATACAAAGCTATTTGTCAGAATAAATAAGCAACAGAATATATGTACCACATGCGATCACCTCCAAACCCTACGCTTATTACTGGAAAAATGTAAAGAATATAATATGCCCAGACAATTACAGACTTACGTCAAAGTAGCTGAAAGGAAACAAAGTATAAGAATCTCAGTAAAAATATAAAACTTTTTATATTCATTAAATTACCTATTTATTTGTAAAAAAAAAATACTTTATATTGGCCCCAATGAACAACGGTAAGTTATATTTTATTTGAGAGGGTTCAAAGGGGCTTGCTTACTATTTTCATAATTTTTCATGATCGCATAATTTTACATAATTTTCACTTAATTTCCAAATTTGATTTGAAATGTTGATATTTTGAGCCCGAAGGGGGGTTGAAACTATTTTACAGTCCATAAAAAATTTTCCTGTAATATTTGCGACCTCTTTAGCAGTGGCCAAGTGTACAGTCGTTTGAGCTCCTTCAAATGGACTCTAAAACGATCTCATTCAAACGGCGCGTTTTAGAAAAAATTGTATATTTTTACCTTACAATACATTTTGAATATCTCAGAAATGAAAATCCATAGAAAGCTTGTTATATAACTTGGGCACGAATTCTGATTGTATGTTAACAATAATGGAGTCAGCACCGCACCAGGGTAGACCGAGTTTGATGTAACTCCGGTTCCTTTTAATTTCTCGGCAAACCCTTGAGCTGTTATTAAATTACATAACTTTGTGTTACAGTAGCCCATTAATTTGGCAGAAAATATACCGGCTTCAGTTGGTGGAGAATTTAACTCTTCTGCTTTCAAATTCGAAAAATGAGCATAGATTGAGCTGACAAATATAATCCTGCTAGGCGAAGATGCTTTTAACAAATCTAAAAAATAAAATAATTTTTCATTTCTTTCGTTTCCCGATAACATAGTATACTCTCCACTAATCGAAAATTAAATTTTTTTTATAAATTTTGCACAATCAAAAATTAAAAGAAAAAGGTGTTTACCCGTAAGTAAGTGAGTTAATAAAAAAGATCCAAAATGATTAGTTTGCATTTCTAAATGTAAACCATCAGATGTATAACTGGAATCAAGTCCCAATGTGCCTGCATTGTTTATCAAAATATCCAATCGTTTTTCATTTTTTATTATATCTTGTGCTAAGTTTCTTACGGAACTTAAACAAGCCAAATCGAATTGTTTCGCTACAATATTTTTATTGTTAGTTTTATTTATAATATTTTCTCTCGATTCATCGCAATTGTTTTTGTCGGCAATTATTACTCGACATCCACGTCCTGCCAATTGCAAGGCCGTTTCATACCCAATACCTGAAAAAAATTGGCAATTTTAAAATTACTCCTAAAATTAAAAAAATGTTTTTTAGAAAACTTAAGACGAATGTCCCTAGTTTTAGCACAATGAAATAGTCAGAATATAGGTCAATGCCAGAATTTGGGACATTATCGCAATGTTTTCTAACCAGAATTTCCACCGGTGATTAACGCAGTTTTTCCAATTAAACAAACTGAACTTTCACATATTCCAAGTGTTAGTTTCGTAATTATTCTTAATGCTATCAATATTAATGTTATTGTTATAACCACTTCGACTAGCATCTCTTAAAGTTTAAGAAATTTAGAACAATAACTTAAATAACTTTTATTCCAACCTATGAGTGCAAATTTTAAGTAATAAAAATTTGAAATTGAAATTTAACGGTGTCCTCGAAAAATTTATTTTTATAATAAAGTTGTAATACAAAAGTGTTGTATAATAAAGACCGTGTATGGATTAGCTTGAAAGAACAAATTGTCAAGTTGCACACGAATGTAGTTGTACCACAAACAATGTTGCACACCAATAGAGTTGCAAACCAATCAAGCTGCTACCAATCGAGCTCCACTGTAGTGTCAGATTCTTATCAACTGAAACCTTCCGGATTCTGTGGTTGGAAATCAGCGTAAAACATTTCTCTGACGATATTCTTTGGTTTTATGAAGACATTTAGTATTTTCTCAGTGTCCTTCCTGATGGCATTCCTCTCAAACATTCATCTTTCGCCAGTAATGCATCTCATATCTCCCGCATAGATAATATACCATTAGATAATTATACAAAATTACGTTAAAACAACGTAGTTAAGCCCTGGCTATATTATACATAAATAAACTGCGGAATTTTAAAAAAACTTCCATTTATCATTATTTTAATGTCCACAAAAAAAACAAAATTTATAATTATGATAACAGTTACCTTCAAATTTTAACATTATATTTTTATTTTTCGAGTTTCCCAAACAATTAATGCAAAAAATAATTTTAAACTGTATCATGAATATTTTATTGTATCTAAAAATGTTCAGCCACACTTGAACTATTGTGAAAATTTTATTCTGATATACAGCCGATAAGTATTATTATAAAGTATTTCGATTAGTTTTACGTTTTGATTATTTCTATCGGATCTTCCCTTACAAAATGCTCACCTTTGTAAAAACCAAATCCAGTTAGCCAGATGCTACCTTTATAAATATGTAGAGTACGGACTTTTAACTTAAAAATAATAACTAATAATAAAATTTTTGCAATAGCGGGGGTAAAGTACTCACTTTAGACCCTGATTTGCGGGTGTAAAGTGGTACTTTTTTGCCCTAGGGCAAAAAAGAAGTTACTGCCGGGTAAAAAAGAAGTTACTGCCGGGCAAAAAAGAAGTCACCAGATTTTATTATCAATTTAATTCTCATTTTTTCGTAACATTTATATTTATGTTAACTTGACCGAAATTTGTGATTCCAATATTAGTGCAACCTACAGTGAAATAAATTGGTAAATAAATAAAATGCACTTACTTTAGCTACCAAAAAATTCTCACGAGGCGCCTCTTTTAAAAATTTTACCACGTGGTCAGAGGTTACGACGCACGATTTTTTCGGAACATATCCTTCGTTTTTCCGCTTCATAAAAGCGGATAACTTGTGGAAATTGCCGATGTCAATCTCATTTTCTAATTTGGTGACCGCCTTGATCATAGAATACTGCGACCACATGGTCAACGACTTCAACTTTTTAGCCTTTTGACACGTCTTATTCCTTCAAAGGCACAAATGTAACTGAACCATTCTAGTACCTTTTAGTGAAAAAATTTTTAGTGAAAAAATTCTAGTTGGCAATAATAATATAACCAACTATGCATCATTTACTTTGGTACTATCAACCACGTGCTTTATTGAACAAATTTTAATTAAAATTTCGTAATTATTGTCGAAGTAAGTACTTTACTTCCCGCAATTGCAAAAAACAGTATATGCACCTCGGGAATAAAGTGAATTTTTTGGCCTGAGGGTAATTTTTGCCCTCGGCTACGCCTCGTGCAAACAATCCTTTACCCTCAGGCCAAAAAAGGATCACTTTATTCCCTTGGTGCATAATGTACTATTATTTGAAAAGTAACACAATAAAATATATAATAAATTACTTTACGTCATTTCTAAAAAATGCAAATATATTATTAAATGTTTTTCTAAATTTTCCATTATAAATATATCATTCCACGTCAAAACACTGAAAAAAACACACTAAAAACTAAAATGCCGAAATCTAAATAACGAAAAGAAAAATATTCAAAGTCAAAATCGCCGAAAACAAAAGCACCGAAAGAAAGAAAATATTTTCCTGGTCCTTTCTAAGCTAAAAATAATCTATGCATAAAACTATACAAATATCTTCTTCCCATAAAATTTTTTTAATATTGTAAAATTTTAATTATTTTAATTTTGCTGTCAAAAAATACAATGTATGTATACTACAAACAAAATGTTTGTCAACTTAATAAATATTATATGAAAAGTTTTAGAGACCTTAGGGTCTTAAGCTTATAACGTAGATCAGAAGAGAATTGAAAAGCGACTGGTGATATTTGAATATTTCTAAAACACGTGGATTTTTAACAAAGCAAATTAGAAAACGTTTTTTCGCTTTTACATGTGATACAAGCTGAGCTTCCGTTTTGTTGTATGTTGTATATATATTTATACAACATAAATTAAAATAACTTAATTATTATTATATAACGTATATTTTATATAATATAAATATTAATAGTTAATTATGTGTATGTTTACAAAAACTTTCATTTACATTTATTTTAATGTTCGTTAAAAAATAAATTTAATTTGTTAGAAGTTACCTTCAAATTCGAACTTGATTTTTATATTATTCTTCCTGTCTATGAATCAATTAATGCTGCAAATAATTTTAAAATTTCTATAACTATATTATAATATCTTTGAGAACGGATTTCTACCCTTCCGTTCCTAAATATATGCTGAAAATTATTAATGGCCAGTTTCTGTATTTATGTTATGTAAAGGTGGACCAATTTCGATAGTTCGTATGGGAACTCGGTAACTATAAGAGATATGAAAAAATGGATGGCGCATCCTTGGTCCTCTTTTTAGAGAAAATCTCAATGGCTAAAACCAGAATTCGCTATCTTTTTTTGTTTTCGAGTTATAGCCAAAAGTTCGAATTTTCGATTCTCGGTTGTTTTTCAAATTATCAAAAAAATGTTAACACTTTCACAATAAATAAAAAACAATAAATTACTAAAATGCTCCAATCCCAATAATGCATCTTGAACATGAGACTCTTTTTAGTTTCATTTTTAAAATTAATATTTGCAAAACAAAAATTTATATGACTTTGATTTCACTCTTTTAATTTTATATTTTTTATTTATTGAATTTCATAATGTTTTTATTCTTAATATAATAAACATATAAACCAGGATATTTTCTTAATACAAGTCGATAATTCTCCTAGCTTCACGACGACCACTTTCCAATGCTCCGTGCACTGTAGAGAAGTGAATTGGATTTGTAGATTCTCCAGCAAACAGCACCTTGGTACCACCCAAAGGTTTGGACAAAATAAATTCTGGAGATTCGTCATATTGTCGAGCATTTACTGTTTGGAAAGAGTATGCACCCCGAAAGTGTGGATCTGCGTACCAGCCGTGCCTAAAAATATCCAAATAAAACTTTTTTTTTAAATATAGTGGAATTCACCTTGTGATAGCATCAGGATTAGTAATATTATCATAAAATTTGTCGAAAAATTTGTGCATTACGAACATGAGACCCTCTATTAGCACATCGTCAGCCATAAGTTCAATTTTTGGTATCGATGTTCCTGTTAACCAGGCCATTAACACGTTTGGATTGTCCTTTATAGTTAAAACTGTATTGAAATTGAGCATCCAAGAGTTATCAATCTGAAAACAATTAATTACTTTTCTCAACTCCACGTCTTCTTTCTTATAAACTAACTTACCTCTGATGAATTTAAAAACAGTTTCTTATCTTCCTCATTCCACAATAAAGGAAAATGTTTCAAAGTCTCCGAATTGTTATCTTCCCACCATCTGTTTGGAAAATGGAGGAACACTTTTCCAACTGCAGCAAAACCAAGATCTTCAATCGCAATTATTTTTTCTTGCGGTAACCGTGGCGAAAATAAAGTTTCATGATTATGTTTTAGAACACCCAAAGAAACTGTTACGATGACGTGCTCGGCTTGATAAACACTGCCATCACTACATGTTACTTTGATTTGCTTTTCATCATTCCAATTTATTTCTGTAACTTCTTTGTTCAGTAAAATTTTGTCGTCAATTGGTAGTTGCTCTTCAGGGTTAGGATACTTCTTGGTTAAAATGTCTAGGATGGTTTTATAGCCTTTATTTTTCCAATTCAAATTAGAAAATCCCTCGCTGATTTCAAAATCGTTTTCGGCGGAGGGGTCAAATGGCGAAAAGGAACCTTGTATTGCATTAATAAAGTCCAGATGTAATTGTAAAGTTTCTGTCGCCAATTCTAATTTTGCTGGGTTGTGTTTGTATAAATCCTGTATAACTTCGATGTACCTTTAGCAGTAAAAAAATTACCAATACAATTTTTTCTTTCTTTTATGTACTATACTTACTTTTTCGAGACATATTCTCCAATGGAAATGTTTCCCGAAGCCGTTGCGGAAATGTTAAGGAATATTTCGTCCAGTTCGGCCATAAATGCTTGGTCGAGAGGTTTTCCTGTAGAATAGTAGAACTCCCAATCTGCTTCATCGAATCCTAATAAGTCGTATTTGTTGGCCAGTTCAAAAACCACATTATTTTCTTCTCCGTGGCACCATTGAGCACCCAATTCAACCACATTGCCTTTAAATTGAACTGTATGAACTCTACCTCCAATTCGGCTATTTGCTTCTAATATGGTGAAATTGGTAATGTTATTTTCTAACAACTTTGCTGCAGCTGCAATTCCCGAAACTCCAGCACCAACGATGATAACACTAGGAGATTCACTGCAAATAGATATTGTTATTAACAAAGAAATAATTATTAACCAACATTTAAAACAATTATTTTTTAATGTGTTCATTATGTAATAATTTGATATCGCAAACGATATCGACGCGTTGGTCGTTTCAAAGTTATTGATAATTTTGATAAGAGTTATTAATTACTATTAGATTTGATATTTGAATTGCCACTGATATTTTCTTGATTTTCGATTCGACTTATTGTTAATATCTTGAGATAATTGTTTTTCTCCGTTTGAGACAAGTAGGTGATACTTGATAATTGTTTTAATTTTGATTATTTACAGGTCGGATTGGTATTAAGTAATACAAATTCGTTATGTGAAATAAAGTTATTCTGTTATAGCAAATAATTTTGTTTTAATTGCAAATTTTTCTATAAAAATTCCTACTATTATAGGCTCTCGTGAAACTGTGGAATAGCTGGTAGAGTAAGAAAATGGTGGGCACTGAAACTGGATTTGCTATAATGGGTCAGATCTTATCTCTTGAATATGTGCACCTATTGATGGTTTTCCACATCCAATATAGAATCTAGAATCGCTATCTGGTCTGTCAAGATACATTTTATTTTGGGTGAACTAAAATTAAGTTTAACCCTCTGATTTTTTTGATCGGAACACTCGGAAAACAAATTGGTCACCATATAGAAAACCCACTTGTTGAAACAGGAATAAATTTGCAAGTAAAACAAAATTATTTGCTATAACAGTAAATGATAATATATTATTTATATACGAAGTTGCAGAGTTTTTTCAAAGACTCAGTGTTGAGATGAAAACCAACAGCAGCTGATATCCACTTTTTTTTATTCCGAGACTCGAAATAACGTTTATTATTATTATTACACAGAAAGTAAAGTTAAATCGGCAAAGATTGGTTTCTGGTTTACAAAAGTAATTTGAAAACAATCCCTAGCGCGCATTGCTCTCATTGGTTCTTGCTCAGCTTCACTTTGATTGGAGGAATCATTCCTGCTATTTGGCCTTCGTCACAGTTTCAACCAATTCTATACAACCTGAAGCTGCAAGGAATACGTTCAAAATTGACACACGGATTTTGAGTATATCTTCTTCTTAGCCTGTATTCATCCATTCCTCAATGTGGGACCTTTCAAAGGAAAGGGAAAAATAAGCCTTTAGACCCCACGGCTGCTTAAATCGGGTTACGAAATGCCTATAACCCTGTTTCAACTAATTGATGGAGGCAATTATCAACCCAAGGAGACTACCGGCTTATCGTGCCCTCTGAAGCACGGAGTCATCTGAAATTTTTTTGACTTTTCCCAGATTCGAACCGGGTACCTTAGTGTCAGCAGTTGTTCGGCTAACTTACTAAGCTATTGACCGTCGACCTTTTGAGTATATAACAGTGACTTTTTACTGCCGTCTTGTCAACTGGATTATATCTAACCGGATTATCCTTGGTTAAGTTAATTGTTTAAGAATAAATCCTAATCTGTACATGGCACGATAACCCTGTCCATTTAGCCATTAAGCTAATTTTAGCCAGAACATACGATTTCAAAATCAAAATAGTTATAAAAAGTACCTTACCATTGCACAGCCGCTAGCCTCCCAAAATTTCTGGCTCACCGGACATTTACCTCTTACCAACCTCACTAGCAGCGTCGCCAGACTTCGGAAGACATAACCTATCTAAGTCGAAGTTCTCTGCTTGCAACTGATATTATTATGGTCCTTGGCGATTAAATATGTTTGAGATATCTGTTTCTTCCTTGTTTTTTAATTTAATTATCCAGAGGTGGGCGGAAGAATAAACCAGACAATTTTTAGATGAGCCTAAGCTCATTTGGTTCACTGATGCCTCTCGGTTTAATCTGGGCTTGGTTACATTATATTTTACTTATACGAACAATAATTGTTATTATCAACCAGTCTGTCTAGATATTTATCTAGACTTGAAAGCATTAAAACAAAAGTTATTGGATAACAAAGGCAGTGGATTGGTGTAATCTCTGGTGGAGTTTGGAGAGTAAAAATGCTTGGTTCCAACCTGTTCAACGAGCTGTCGATTTATGAAATGGTTCTATGTTTAAGAATTGTACATTTTTGAATATTACGATAAATATTGTCATGGAGTTTTTCTAGTCAAGATTATTTCCATTTATTTTAATGTTTTTAAACTTTTAATGCCTTGTGCGGTCCTGTGTGTATAATATTTTTATAAATTTTGGTGTTGGTAGTTTTGAAAAGGAACTTGAGCAACCAAACCAAACCAATAACAAGGCTTTTTCACCTACCCTGCTTGCGGTGAGTGGATCATAAAATGGTCTGCAAAGTTTAAAAAGTGTAAAAAGTATTTTTTTATTGAGATTATAGGATTTTATGTGTTGTATTGAATGGAACATGAGAAAATATATAAAATTTGGATGCTGGATGAAGTAAATACTAAAGAATAAAATTGGTAAGAAGATTGTAAATTTATTTTTCGAAAGTTTTAAGGAAGGCACATTGGAATCATGCGGATAAACGTGAAATCGAGGACACGAGCTATAAAATTATAAAGGATGCGTGTTAATAGGGGTAATTTATTTGAATAAAAAATTATTGTGCCCCACTAGCACGACAATATATTGTCCCGTTTTTTTTTATTTGAAAATTTAATTTTATTTAAAAATTGTAATTTTAATTTATAAATTTCGCGTTGATCATTCGGAAAGAGTAGTACTTGTTCTCATGAAAATGTAAAATGTTGCTTATGCCAGCCCTGTTCTGGACCTATGACGGTCTGCGAACTTAAATTGAAAATTGAATGCGAAATAAAATTAAAATCATTTAGATTTGTGGTAAAAAAAATTAAAACGCTGCTGGATAAACGGAATTTGAATTTGGATTGGGGAAAATTAAATAATATTTGGATATGGGTAAGAAATTAAATAATTAAAATTAAGGATGCGTGTTCACTAGGGGTGTTTAATTTGAAAAATTAATTATTACTACCGACTGGCACGACAATATATATAAAATGAAAAAATCACTTCGCTAAATTACCATGCTATACCATGCTATAAAACTTGACGCTATACTGCGTATAGATAATGAAAAAATTAGCAATAATTTTACATTTTAGCAAATTTTGCAAAACAATAAAAATTCTATATGTTACTAGCTGGATACCCGGCTTCGCCCTTTCTTTCTTCTTCTACTTTTTCTTTCTACTTGAAGTTACTTAAACTTATTTTAAACAAATGTTAAGCAACATTTCTCGTTTTCCAGTATTTTATATTGACGGATATTGCAAGAAAGTCATATACAATGTGTGCTTCGGAAATACTTTTAGCTCATTGCCCCGCATGATTAAAATAATGCGATACTATTGCACGTCTACCTCACAAAACTCCCACTTTACAAATAATATTATCACTTTGCTGTAATGAGATTTCGTACCTATCTATTGTCATAGATTTTTCGTAATTTAGAACCATTTTTATTTTATTTCATGTTTGTGTAAATTTTGTAAATACCCTGTGTTTGTTAAAGTTTGTTATATGTAGAAAATTTTTATATTGATAATTTTAAATTGGACTTGCGCGAAAAGAAAGGTAAAAGTTGCATTCTTTTTGTGTCTTTAATTTTTTCTCTAAAATAATTAGGGAAGCAGGAATTTGCATAAATAAGTTTTTACGTGTTATTTCCTTATGTTCGGCTATTCGATTCAGCACCCGGTTTTAAGTCGCGTATGACATGCAGTGACATTTGACGTAAAAAAAAGACGAAAAAGGTAATCAGAAAAGAGATTGATTTAACCCAGATATGCCAATTGTTTCGCGCGACCCGTGTGAGCCTCATCCACATAAGCTTACGGGGCGAGTGAAAGTTCTTTAGCAGTAAATGTTATTTGTGCATTTAATTTTTTTCATGGTGTCAAAATAAAATTTATAAAACTCTTCCCCTCTCATATTTTTATATTGACTGTATTTAAATATCTATAAAATACAATACTAAAAAGGCAGCATGTTAAGGTCTTTTGTTTTAATAAATAATTTGGTTAAAACAAAACACTACCACACGATTATTGACACGTAAAACATTTACACCAATTGTTTTAAAAAAAATTAAATTAATACATTATATTATGTAGTTACTAAGATTTGAAAATTTAATGACTATAGGCAAATATTCGCTTACTGAAAAACAATTGGTGTAAATGATTTAAATGTCAATAATGCTTTGGTAGTGTTTTGATTTAAGCAAATTATGTATTAGAAACAATAGAATAAGGTATGATCTACTTTACTTTAATTTTTGTCAGAATTTAGAATTTAGATTGTTTTTTACTAAAAATATTAATTTTTGGGTCTTCTATAATTTTATAATATTTTTGTTGTTGTTATATATCATGTTATATATCGTTGAAAAGAGGATAAAAAAAGCTATTTAAAAATATCATTTTCAACTATGGTTTCCATTTAAAAAAACACAACTTGATGTTATAACTCTGAAACTGAGATAGATATTTAAAATATTTTTAGCCCATTTTATTGATCTTAAAAAAGTGCCCGAAGAAGGTGTTAACATTGTTTTGAGAAATTGAAAAACAACCGAAATATTGACATTTATTGAAAAGTCGAAAATTCGAACTTTTGGTTATAACTCGAAAACAAAAAAAGGTATCGAATTCTGATTTTGGCCATTGAGGTGTTCTCGAAAAAAGAGATCGAGGATGCGCCATCTATTTTTTCATATCTTTTATAGTTACCGAGTTTCCCATAAGAATGATCGAAATTGGCCCACCCAGTACATATATTTTTTAATAGGTACATATTTAATTAATTTGGATATGGGAAATTCCAACCGTGATTTTTATAAAAAATTGAGTAGGTAGAAGAACTTAAATAACCAGAAGATATATAAGCTCGGATGGAGAGCTTTCGGAGGATTAAAATATATCTTGAAATCCAAAATACCAATGTCATTTAGGCGACGTGTATACGATCAATGCATAGTTCCTGTTTTAACATACGGCTCAAAGACCTGGAGTTTGATAAAGTCCAATGCGAGGAAAAGCTACGCAAAGAGCAATGGAAAGACAAATGCTAAATATAACCCTAAAAGATCATAAGAGAAATGACTGGATAAGGCAACAGACAGGACTAAAAGATATGGTGGAAAGGGTATCCCAGCTTAAATGTAATTGAGCAGGACACATGGCCAGAATAAAGGATGATAGGTGTACAAGGAGGATGCTGCAATGGAGACCAAGATCTGCAAAAAGAAACACCGGACACCCAAGAACGCGATGGAGGGACGAAATAAAGAAGACAGTATAGGCGAATGGTTGTACGTGGCACAAGAGAGAGAGAGAGAGAGAGATATGGAGAATTATGGGGAAGACTTTTATCCAGCAGTGGAAAGAAACAGGCGAATAGTGAATGCATAATTATGCAATAATTAGGAACAATAAAATCACGGCCGTTCGGCATTACTTCTTCGGAACCATCAAACTTTCTGTCAAAACGACGATACTGCGCATTTAAAAAAAAAATAATTAAATTAAATTTAATGATAATTTTATAATAAAATACATAGCAATACATTGCGATGTATTGGGCCGAGAAATTAAAAACAATAAATTACTAAAATCATCCAATCCCAATAATGCATCTTAAATATGAGACTCTTTTGATTTCACTCTTTTAATTTTTAATTTTTTATTTATTGACTTTCATAATGTTTCTATTCTTAATATAATAAACATATAAACCAGGATATTTTCTTAATACAAGTCGATAATTCTCATAGCTTCACGACGACCACTTTCCAATGCTCCGTGCACTGTAGAGAAGTGAATTGGATTTGTAGATTCTCCAGCAAACAGCACCTTGATACCACCCAAAGGTTTGGACAAAATAAATTCTGGAGATTCGTCATATTGTCGAGCATTTACTGTTTGGAAAGAGTATGCACCTCGAAAGTGTGGATCTGCATACCAGCCGTGCCTAAAAATATCCAAATAAAACCTTTTTTTTTTTAAATATAGTGGAATTCACCTTGTGATAGCATCAGGATTAGTAATATTGTCATAAAATTGATCGAAAAATTTGTGCATTACGAACATGAGACCCTCTATTAGCACATCGTCAGCCATAAGTTCAATTTTTGGTATCGATGTTCCTGTCAACCAGGCCATTAACACGTTTGGATTGTCCTTTATAGTAAAAACCGTATTGAAATTGAGCATCCAAGAGTTATCAATCTGAAAACAATTAATTTTTTTTCTCAACTCCACGTCTTCTTTCTTATAAACTAACTTACCTCTGATGAATTTAAAAACAGTTTCTTATCTTCTTCATTCCACAATAAGGGAAAAATTTTCAAAGTCTCCGAATTGTTATCTTCCCACCATCTGTTCGGAAAATGGAGGAACACTTTTCCAACTGCAGCGAAACCAAGATCTTCAATAGCAATTATTTTTTCTTGCGGTAACCGTGGCGAAAATAAAGTTTCATGATTATGTTTTAGAACACCCAAAGAAACTGTTACGATGACGTGGTCGGCTTGATAAACACTGCCATCACTACATGTTACTTTCATTTGCTTTTCATCATTCCAATTTATTTCTGTAACTTCTTTGTTCAGTAAAATCTTGTCGTCAATTGGCAGTTGCTCTTCTGGGTTGGGATACTTCTTTGTCAAAATGTCTAGGATGGTTTTATAGCCTTTATTTTTCCAATTCAAATGAAAAAATCCTTCGCTGATTTCAAAATCGTTTTCGGCGGAGGGGTCAAATGGCGAAAAGGAACCTTGTATGGCATTAATATAGTCCAGATGTAATTGTAAAGCTTCTGTCGCCAATTCCAATTTTGCTGGGCTGTGCTTGTATAAATCCTGTATAACTTCGATGTACCTGTAGCAGTAAAAAAATTACCAATACAATTATTTTCTTACTTTTATGTATTATACTTACTTTTCCGAGACATATTCTCCAATGGAAATGTTTCCCGAAGCCGTTTCGGAAATGTTAAGGAATATTTCGTGCAGTTCGGCCATAAATAGTTGGTCGAGAGGTTTTCCTGTAGAATAGTAGAATTCCCAATCTGCTTCATCGAATCCTAATAAGTCGTGCTTGTTGGCCAGTTCAAAAACTACATTATTTTCTTCTCCGTGGCACCATTGAGCACCCAATTCAACTACATTGCCTTTAAATGGAACTGTATGAACTCTACCTCCAATTCGGCCATTTGCTTCTAATATGGTAAAATTAGTAATGTTATTTTCTAACAACTTTGCTGCAGCTGCAATTCCCGAAACTCCAGCACCAACGATGATAACACTAGGAGATTCATTGCAAATAGAATTTGTTATGAACAAAGAAATAATTATTAACCAACATTTAAAATAATTATTTTTTAATGTGTTCATTATGTAATAAAATTTGATATCGCAAACGACGCGTTGGTCGTCTCAAAGTTATTGATAATTTTGATAAGAGTTATTAATTACTATTAGATTTGATATTTGAATTGCCATTGATATTATCTTGATTTTCGATTCGACTTATTTTTAATATCTTGAGATATTTGTTTTTCCGTTTGAGACAAGTAGGTGATACTTGATAGTTGTTTTAATTTATCTTTTTCACAGTTCGGATTGGTAAGTAATACAAATTCGTTGTGTGAAATAGTATTATTCGGTTATGACAAGAAAACGATGTTCTATTTAAACGGCTCTGATCGTTTTCTATGATGGCCAATTCGTTTTCCGAGTGTTCTGATCAAAAAAACAGAGGGTTAAACTCAAGTTTAGCTCATCTAAAATAAAATGTATCTTGACAGACCAGATAGCGATTCTAGATTGAATATGGAAATACATCAATAGGTCCAGGTATTCAAGAGATAAGATCTGACCCATTATAGCAAATCCAGTTTCAGTGCCCACCATTTTCTTACTTTACCAGCTATTCCAGGAACCATGCACCACAGTTTCAATCAATTCTAAACAACCTGAAGTATCAATTGACACACTGATTTTGAGTATCTTCTTCTTAGTCTGTATTCCACCACTCCTCAATGTTAAACCTCCTTGAAGAGAAAGGGAGAAATAAGCATTTAAATCCCACGGCTACTTAAATCGGATTTCGAAATGCCTGTAACCTTGTTTTTACTAATTGATGGTGTCATTATCAACCCAGGGAGACTGCCGGTTTAACTTGATTTTTAAATGTAATTTTTTATAGAAAGTACAATTTCAAAATCAAAACAGTTATAAAAGAAACGTTACATTGCGCAGCCTCTAGTCCTCCAAAATCTCTGGCTCCTCGGACATTTACCTCTTACCAGCCTCACTAGAAGCGTCGCCAGTCTTCGGTGAACCATTATAGACATAACCTACCTAAGAAATTCTTTGCTGGCCACTGACATTATATGGTTCTTGGTGATTAAATATGTATATCTTTTTCTTCCTTGTTTTTTTAATTTAATTATCCAGGGGTGGGCCGAAGAGTGAGCCAGACAAATTTTAGATGGGTCTGAGTTCACTTGGTTCACTGATGCCTCTCGGTTTAATCTGGCCTTGGAGAGTAAAAATGCTTGGTTCCAACCTGTTCAACGAGCTGTCGATTTATGAAATGGTTCTATGTTTAAGAATTGTACATTTTTGAATATTACGATAAATATTGTCATGGAGTTTTTCTAGTCAAGATTATTTCCATTTATTTCAATGTTTTTAAATTTATAAATGCCTTGTGCGGTCCTGTGTGTATAATATTTTTTGTAAATTTTGGTGTTGGTAGTTGTGAAAAGGAAGTTGCGCAACCAAACCACTAACGAGGCTTTTTCACCTACCCTGCTTGCGGTGAGTGGATCATAAAATGGTCTGCAAAGTTTAAAAATTGTAAAAGTATTTTTTTTATTGTGATTATAGGATTTTATTTGTTGTATGGGAAAAATATAAAATTTGGATGCTGGATGAAGTAAATACTAAAGAATAAAACTGGTAAGAAAATTGTAAATTTATTTTTCGAAAGTTTTAAGGAAGGCACATTGGAATCGTGCGGATAAACGTGAAATAATAGAGGTATTTTATTTGAGAAAATAATTATTGTGCCCCACTAGCACGACAATATATTATCCTGTTTTTTTTATTTGAAAATTTAATTTTATTTAAAATTTTGTATTTTAAAAATTGTAATTTAATTAGTAAATTTTCACGTTGATAATTCGGAAAGAGTAGTAGTACTTGTTCTCATGAAAATGTAAAATGTTGCTTATGCCAGTTCTGCTCAGGTAGGGTGGACCTATGTTAATGGTCTGTGAATTTAAATTGAAAATTGAATGCGAAATAAAATTAAAATAATTTGGATTTGTGGTATAAAAAAAAATTAAAACACTGGATGAATTGTGGAAAATTAAATAATATTGGATGTGAGAAATTCAATAATAAAAATTAAGGATGCGTGTTCGCTAGAGGTGTTTAATTTGAAAAATTAATTATCGACTGGCATAAAACTTGACGCTATACTGCATATAGATGTTTAAAAAATTAGCAATATATGCAAATTTTGCAAAACAATAAAAATTCTTTGTTATATTAATTAATTGTATGATGGATTGCAGATATTCCAGGAGTTAATAAGTTTAAGATTAATAATTATTATTATATAGATAATTTATTATTAGTTATTAATTTATTATTAAAGAGAATAGTTGTAATAATAATAATGATTAATGCTTATTGTGATAATTTTAGAAATTAATTTTCACAGCTCATTGACTAAACTAATGTTTACATAAACAATAGAGTATTACTTATAGAAATAAATTAATTAATAAAGTAATAAATATATTGCAAGTTTTTTAGATTATATGTAATTTTCACTAAGTATCTACGACACTGCTGTCCGAATTATTTATTTTTAAATTTCCCATCAATTTTTAACACGAGTGGTTTTGTTAAAAATTTTTGAAAAAAGTTAAAAAGGGCGGTCACAGTTTTAGATATTTTAGTATTTAATTTAAGCGCCACTCTTGACACTCACCTCACTTCAAGATTTGAGTCGGGGCCCGTCAATGTTCTACGTTTTCGAATATAGCACATATTATAAAAAATAAAATTTGCGGAATATCCAGTAGTTTTTCCAAAATTAACAAAAATAAATTTGTAAAATATTGGATTATATTGCACATTACCATTGGTCACTGACAACAGGCAGGAGGTAGAGCCTATGCGATCGCTGAGAAAATTTGTATTATAAAAAGGTTTTTGTGAAAACAATTGACTTGGGGATGGCTGTGACTTTCAAACGCCACCCTCCGTACCACCTTGCTGCGCTCGGTCGACTCAAGCTGCGGATTCCAACCACGGATATAATCATTTAAAACTTGCACGAGCGCGACGCAACTCGAAAATGACAAAATTCGAATGGTGGGATCCGAGATTTGCCAATGTCAGGGGTAGTGAGAAATATCTATAAAAAAATACTAAGGGCAACATGTTAAGGTACACTATTAAACATAGGAATTACAATTCGTATTAATAATATGATGCTTTTAAACAAAAAGGCTCTCCGCCGGTAAATTTACTACATTAAGATCACGACTGTTTCATCCCTGTTATTGTTCGTTGTTACCGAAGCCCTTTGCGTTCGGTCCCACTCTTATTTCCCCTTTGTTGAGTTCTTCTTATTGAAATAAATTTCAAACAGAATATGTTGCTTAAGAATTTACACTTAAAAAAAAAGTTCTACTTTTCCCGACTGTACAACTCCAAAGGTATTGGCTCTACATAAAGCCAAATTAAAGAGAATTTTATCAACTTAAATTTTTTTTACAACTAGTTAGATCAAATAATATTAATACATAAATATTGTTGAATAAAAATGTATAATAATTACAAATGTATATAACGACTAGACTGGGCTATTGAGAGTGAACACGAAAGTGACGGTATTCGTGTCTTAAAAATTTATGTAATGAACAATCGAAAAAAACCATTCAATACACATTATTGTATATTAACGGTGTTATAATTTAACAATCCGATAGATCATAAAACAAATCAAATCCGGTAATATATTTCTTAATAACAAATAACAATGAAAACCCTTAAGCGATGTACCCATATATATATTTCTCTTGTTGAATGCCTACCTTGTTTGCATCACTCTGTACTCATTTGCCGTAGATAATTGCACACCATTGACATGCAAAGCAGAAAAAATTATAAAATTAAAATAAGAACATACACAATATGATTTAATTTCTGCAGGAAACAATATTCGCATTGTTTGAATGCAACCTCAATCTTGATTATTTTTTGGCCAGCTTAAATAGTTTCCCATATCAGATAGCTAGCGGGAATGCTTCTAGTTCACTCCTGGACAGGAAGTCCAACTTTGCACTTATTTATTTCTGAGAAAGGATTCAGCATTTAGACCCACGACTGCTGAAACCGAATTGAGGAATGCCTGTTACTCTGTTTTTAATAGTTGATGATGGCAATCTTTAACCCAGAGGGAACCCCGGCTTAACGTGCCCTCCGAAGCACGGAGACGGTTATCTGAAAGTTTTCGACTCTTCCCAGAATTGAACCGGATACCTTAGAGTCAGCAGTTGTTGGGCTAACTTACTGAGCTAATGACCGTCTCTTGGAGGGAAAGATGGGAGCTAACCTGGATAAAACACTGTAATATTGATATTCCGATAGATGGATATAGCTAATTGGAAACTATTGGAATATAAGCATCAGTTATTTGTTGAGTTTTCACAAAATAACCACTTGGAAAGTTGAACTAAATAAATATTTTGATTTGCTCTTCGATTGAACTCAAGTGAACAAGAATGCCTAATACAAATAATATCTAGTCATAAATCAAAAAATGAAGTTGATGTGTCACCAAGTAATCTAAAGATTCAAACTTATTATTATGATTGTTTTGTGAGTAAAAGTGATCTCTACCATACTTCGACAGCCCGATTAATTATATTTAATCGATTAATCTAATTTATCTATTAGTGCTCTAATAGAAAGTTATTTATGGGTTTCTGTTATTATAATCGATTTAAAAACTTTACATAATTTCCTGACGAATAAAAGCAACAGATATATAATATTTTTAAGTTTTGTCTTTGTTTTATACACAACATAAAATTTGTTCAGAAATATTAGCAAACTTTGGATAATGCAATTTGGTAATGCCTATTGTCCTTGTGCAGTGAATGTGACAAAATATTATAGAGAACGGTTTACACCTACCTCGCCCCAAGCTCACTTAGACAGACTACACCTTTCACCAGACCGGATTCAAGATCAAAGCATTGTTGTTTAGATCCTGACATGATAATCACAGTAATACCGAATTGTTCTTATATTTTTATTTATCGCAAACGATGAGACTCTATTTTAAATATTTTCCAATTGTTTTTTTTTGGTCCTCTTTTGATAAAGAGTTTTTATACTTCAGTCTGAGATTTAAATTTTTTCTTAAATTTCCAACTGAAGTCAATGATAATTAAATTGTTAATATCATATGTCCATATCTGCGTCTAAGCTATAAGAGAGACGAGGGGAGAGATAGGAAAAAATGAAAGATAGACACTTAACGGAAAAATCTAGAAAACTCTCTTAGCAGTTTCAGCAAAAAAAAGAAGAAAGATTGAATTTCCGAATATGAATACTGAGGTTAAAGTCAGTAAAAGAAGAAGAAACACAGAATGAAAATAGCAACATAGAATATAATTTTCATTTGTTGTATCTTTTTCAAATACTCTTAATCTTAACCTGTCAAAAATGGAAAATTAAAGTCTTTTGAGCGCTTAAATAATGATTTTCGATTAAAATTCTAATATTTTCACGTTCTGTTTAGTTTTGTTAAATGTTATATTTTACAACACATAATACATAATGCCAAATACTTTACTTGAAATTCTAATTTTTAAGGTACATTTCTGTTATTGCATGTTATCTATTTTAATTATTCATTTTACTATATAAATTTAGTAAATAAACCCAAATTGTACGCTCGAAAAATTATTACCTTTTTATAAATAAATCATTTAAATTTAGTTCTTACTACAACCATGTATTAATTAATTAGCCTAGTAAATTCATTAATATATCTGTTTTTGTTGGTTTTCCTAACTCTATCTGCGTATTTTTTTATATTTTATATTCATAAATAAATATTGGTAAGCGTTTATTTTAATTTAAATCTCTGTATAGTACGTTTCATTAATTTGTAACACCAATCAAGAGCATTAATTTAACCCAATTTCTAATTTCATCCTCACTTTATAAAATTAAAATTTTAATTACATTTTACATAATTAATATTTACATAATATCTATCTTGCCATCTATAATTTTTATACGTATAGCTATTTGTTTCATCTAGTATGTATTATTCAACACCCATCGTTGGGCACTTTTTAAATTCAATGGGTTCTGACGATGATTCAACGTAATTTTCAAACTTTGAAACCCATAACTTAAGATATCGCAATCCTACAACATTTAAACTGCTAGCCTACTACCGTGCTGGTAATTTTATACAAACCATAAATAAACAATAAAATTGATTTGATTTGATATGTATTGAAAGATAAAAGAAAAAGAGAAAGAACAAACAGAAGACTAGGAATTAAACCTAAAACAATTAATTAATTTCACAAACAATTTTTGTTATATATTTTGCTGTTTTTATTAAGTTTTCTAAAACAAAATGTTTGTTTTTCATATCATACTAAAATTAATAATATGTATTTAGTATTTAAAATACAAAATATAGTATTTATTAAATAGATTTAATTAAATTCAAAAAAATAATTAAATTTTAACCAATGAAAATCAAGTAATTATTTAAAATTTTAATTGGTTATTTATTTATATGCATTTTATATGTATTTGAAATAGAAGTATTTTGCAAAATACATTTGCAATTAATTTTTATAAATTTATTGTAAATTTTCTAAATATTAATAATTTTCTTAAATTTTCTTAATAAATTTATTTTTCCAAATTTTCATCAAGGGAACGTTAACTATAAAATCTATAAACCTTCTTCGTTCCCACAATACCAAATTAATTTACTTTTGTTCTAAAATTGCCACTTAAAACTTTTTTTCTTATATAACTTCTTTATTTATTAATTTAATTTAATCATTTACTTTGTATTTCATTTGTTAAATTCTTTTTACACCTTAAAAATTTCTCACTACCAACCCCTTTTCTACCGCTAGCCGGCACCAGGTTAATCAACCAGCGGGAAATATGAAAATATCACAAATTTTTAAAATAAAAAATTCTCAAATAAACAAATTTATAATTTTGCCAAAAACCTAAATTAAACAATATTTAAAAGTTTGAAACATGGCAATATATTGGATTATAAAGCAGAACATGAAAGCCTCACTGACACCGCTCTACATGGCGTTGAGCCAGTAACAGTTACCATGGCAATTTGTCCAAGATCCCAAATCCCCAATATTTTGATTTGAACGACAAACCAGTCCATGAAATTGTCAATCCTTTTTTCTTTCATTTGAGAAAAAAAGAAGATTTCAAGAAGAAACAATTCAGGAAACATATTCTAAATGAAATTTACAGATCTGAACAATAATAATTATTGTAATATTAAATATAATTTTGCTATGCAGTTTTTCCGGAAGTCATACCGGTAATTCCACCTCGGCAGTTGAGCGATCGAAGTTTATCAATGTATAATTTACAAAAAGAAATTTGTGGTGATCTTTAATTACATTCGGGCTTGACTTGCAGTCAAATTCAATTATAACAGTTTCATGCAAGACAAAGCCAGAAATGATCTAAATCCAATCATATTTTTCACTTTTTACTTAGACAAAACAAAAATTTTACGGTATCATAAATTAAAATTTTATTTGTGTAATAAATTTGCGTTCCGCTATAAAACAAACTAATAAATTAGAGTTATTATATAATCATTATTTAAAAAATTAATTAATTAGGAATTGGTAGGCGGTAGGTAAGTAGTCGACAATTTGCGGAAATGTGATGTAAAAACCGTACCTTAACATAATTTTACGAAATGGTTTTTATAAATTTTATTATTAATTAACAATACTGGTCAAATACACACCTTTATATTTTTATTCCAAGATCATCATTCGATAAGTCTAAACGCTTGCTAAATATGTATAAGTTTTACTCAAAACTGCAATCTTTTGCAATAGTAAAACTTGGGCGAAGCACCGCAACTTTGGTGGGTAATTAATTTTTGTTTCAAATTTTCACACCAACAGTTTTATGGAACTACGTTTTTCATCTTCAGAGGCAATCAAGATAATTAATAATAAAAGCCAAATAAGTTATGTTCCGAAGAAAAATATTTGGTTACATAAGATTTCTTGCTTCATTAATTTGACAAATACGGAAAACGGAACACGACCAAATTAAATTACCTACTCGATAATTGCATCCACAATATTTGCACTAATTGTAAATACAATGGGTATCTACAATTGTGAAAGGAGAACGCCACTTATTCGGGGTCATAATATTGTTATATTTGTTGTTAGTTATGGATAACAATGTATTCGTAGAGTACCCACTACATATTTTGAATCCTTTCCGTTTGCTCAAGGCCGTTGAGCTGCAAATTATTGTAAAATTGTGACTGTAATAGAAAAAAACACAATAATGATAAAATAATTGGAGTCTTTATAAGGAAAAAACGCCTCCTTATTATTTTGAATTACCACTATAAAGCAGATTAGTATCGGTACTGCTACACTTTTAGACCTTAAAGTGTTGTGATATTGCTTAATGGTGTTCATAATTGTTATTACCTATATTTTGCATAATTTGTCACGACTTTTATTCAAATTACTTACATTATTCGTATACACAAAACTATACCAGACACCATTTTTGATTATGGTCTACATCTAAGTTATTGTTTTTTTCTCGTGGTCTTCCTTTGGATGTTCCACATCTTCCTTGTTACCATCAATCTTCAGACCAAAGGTTTGGCACATTTCAGCTGCCGATTTTCCGGTCATCAAGAGCGCAACTTTTTTGTGGCAGTATTCTAATAGTTTCGGTATATTAAGGTAAGAGGCAGCTTGAATTAATTTAAATAATTCCAACTGGCTCACTTCCAAGTATTTCTTATCCCATTCGGGAAAATCATTTATATTCCTATCGACGTCTTCATAATCATCGGGTACAAGTGGATCATCTTTGTGGTAAACTGCCCAGTTCACAATTAACCGCATTGTATCAGAATTGATTTGCTTCAATGGAAGAACTTCGTCGCAAGTTCCCAAAAGTTCATTCATTTTTGTTATTAAGAGTGAGCATTTCATTATTTCGTAATCGATTTCCATGGATATACCGTCGGATGTTAAAAACGTTAGTTTAGACATTTTGAAAAGTATCTTATGTTGTTTTAAAAATATTCTTGGTTTGAGGTAGACATATAAATTTATTTATATATTAAATTTCCAGTTTTCAAAGGTTGGTAATACTTACAGAAAAAAAAGGATAATGATTAATGAACAAACGAATCAAACGGCATTCAAGTTAAGGGTGCAAAAAATATAAGTCTTCTTAGCTAAGAATTCATTTTAAAAATATTTTATAATCAGATTGCTAGAATTTTCGTTTACCATCAGAGGTTGCCGGTTCAACGAATTTAAATAAGGCTCAGTTTTTCAGTTACCAGTTAAATTGGGTTAACCAATGATATTGCGTAAAAAAGAACTTTAACTCAAATTTTTTGGTTTAACCTGCAACTGAAAAACTAGTCCTTAAAGGGGAAAGTAGTAAGGGCCTTTTAGTAATTTTGTGGGAAATCCATTTTAATTATACAAAATATACAGTTACATTGCTAGCTGTTAATATCAGCATACAAGATTAATACCTACCAAATTACCTTGCATAATTCCACCTCTTTATTGTTTCAAATTTTAAATGCGAAATCTTTCAAAGCGTTGCATATCATTTAATCAAATAAAATTAAAAGCTTTCTTTAACTTAAGCAATTAATCTGCTAAACCGGCTCATTTTACATTTTATAATATGAAAAGCCACTTGGGTGGTATCATACCAATGATTTAACTGACGTTTCAAAAAAATGCTATCTTTGCATTTATCTGCTATCATACAATAATATTAAGTAATTAAGAAAATTACATGATCGAATTAAATAATATATCTACTATGTTATATTAATATTTTTTAAATTCAATATTATTACTACTATTACTGCTCGGTGTATCAGGGGCGGCCTCACCATATAGAAGAGCTGCCCCTCTATTACAGCAAACTATGAGCCGGCACTGCCAAAATATTTCACTAACCCGGTGTTTCAAAATTGAAAAGTGCAATTATTAAATTTTTCATGGTTACTGCATGGTTGAGCATAAATGCACTTCAACTCAAAAAGCAGTTTAATTCAACTCCATACTTTCATGCTTTTTATAGGGTTGACACCACAATCGATGAAATCAGCGAAAAGTTTAATTATTTGTTCAGTTACACTCGAATAAGTCTATAAATGATGTAAAATAATATTACTTTCATACCTTCGAGTTATTGGAATTCGCAAATTTGTGTAATTTTCTATAACTGGAGAATGCCGTCCAATTTAAAATTGCGTTAGAAAGCGGAAGAAAACATTTGTCACAAAATTAATATTTTTCTCTTCCGCATCATAATATGTGCAAATGACAATATTATTATTGACCTGCAATGTTATAATTACGAAAGAAGAGGCTATGTTGCAGGAGAGCCTGTGTTTAGGATTCCGATGGGAAAAATATTATTTCAAATGCATAATACTGAAAAAGTAATATATAAGCGCATCGGTAATTAATTTTTATGATTTATTGTTGATTGTTAACGAAACAGAAAATTTAATTTTATTATTAGCTTTATAATAAATAATTATGTTGTTATTATTGAAACAATGAAGTCTTCGTAATTAATGCTCTAAAAATATTATAATCGACCGAATTCGTCTTAATTAAGTATATGTATTAAACTTGACCTTAATTATTTATTATAACCCATTCTATTTGATTGTAATTTCACTTAATTAATTTTAAGAACTTTTGAAGCAACTAAATGAATGATTGGCAACTGAAAGTTATTGCTATCTTATATGTTGATCAAAATTTAGATACATATACGAGATTACTACTCTACGCTTTGATTTTTCAATGCTGCATTCAATTATTATAGCGAATTTACTTAAATTGAATTAGGTAGGTAGAAAACATTGTTTTGTATTATGTTACAATTGAAATCCATTTAAAATAGGTAAAGCCACTTTCAAGCTGTTTCTTGGAAGTCAAGGTGTGCCGAAACCTACAGAATTTATACTTATTACTTTAGATTTTTTGTAGATTGTTAAAAATTTTAAAACTATTTATTTAATTAGACCTGGCTCTTATGGTGAGTTTATGCAAACTTTTAATTTAATTTAAGGAATCTGAGGATTCCATTGGTGGATTTAAGCAAAGACCCGCCCACCTACCAATGAGATTGGTTTATACTTAAATCAATAATACAATAAGTCACAGGTAAGTCAAAGTAACTAATATGTGTAAAGACCTATATTGAGAATCTTAGATTACCTCCATTTCAATTAATTAACACTCTTTTTAATTATTTAATTTTTATTACTTTGATCATTACAATTATAATTGAATTTGCAGTGCAGTTGTTAGGAAAAGACCATAATATACTAAATTATTTAAAATTCAGTTAATTAATCTAGTTTAAAATATTTAGCAATACATTTTTGGTTGTTTAGCAGATATTTACTTTTATCCAGAAGATTTATAGCCAATTTGTGATTTAAGTGAAAGTAAGGCAATTTCTTCTTCAAAGGATACGTGAATTTATTTTTAATTCAAAAAAACGTCGATCGCTTTACATTCTTTGCATAAACTAGAAGTTATAAAATTTGATAAACTTGCTCGGTCTACTCGTGCGGATCGAGTGATTCTAACAATAATCTAAGAAAGCTCAGACACCGAAAAAATCGTTTTTAATATTTTGAAGGTTCCCAATTCATTAGTTTTCAGCCATTAATAAATTTTTTAATAGTAAAACCGTCATTTTCAATGAACCTACGTTCATTATGCTATTTATCTAAATTGCAATCAATTAATTTATTTGTAGATATTAACCGTTACTGTACCTTTCAAAAATTAATCAGCTCATAGGTATTACACCAAAATTATTACAAAATAAATTCGACTTTTTTATTTCACTATGCAAGTATGAATTTTAAGTGTGAAGGTCTTAAGATTTAATTATTTTCGTTACATATTACCGAACCTGCCAGTTTTAGAAAAACTGCCCTATCGAAGTTTTGTTTTATTTTTATCACACATATTAGAAAGTTGCCTTTATCCATTTTAATTAACGGTAATAAAATTAATAAAAGGGAAATTTAAGGAAATCAATAGGTCAGAATAAAAATTGCAATCTGACCAAATATATATTGAACGCTAAAATTGATCCAATTTTTTTGCAAGTCACATAATGTTTTTTAATATAGAAAGTCAGCTAATAAAGTTATTGATAATAAAATAAATTTACCTTTAATTTAATAACCAAGTGTAAAAACTAACGAGAGCGGAGAAAATAATCGTTCGAAGTTTTTATGCAATAGACATTTCGATTGCTTGGTGCAAAGTTAGTTTTTATTTTAAATTTTTGCAATCTTTCTACGCTTTGGAATATTAGAGACCAATTTCTTTGTGTTTGTAGCGGTCTGTAAGACTGCTTCACCTGTGCTCAAAAATGTATTGTAGTTTAGTTTCCAGTGTCGGCTTGATTGATCTTTTGCAATTTTTTGAAAAATTACACCTCAGTTTGAGTAGTTCTGGCAAGTGTTGAGTAATTTTTGTTTATTAATCCCAGTAATGGACAAGGTTAAGTGCAGACTCAATAAAGTAATCAAGTCTAGGAACGACAATGCAATAAAGAATTCTCTATAGATCCGTTTAGTAATGTGTGTTATACATTCATGTAAAAATTTATGAGCTTTGCAATACATAATTACTATATCCAATTTTCAATTGATTAAAAATGTTCACATACATACCTATAATGCTATTAATACCTACATTATTACGTCATCGGCGTATTAGTAACTTAAAATATTGTAACAAGCTATAATTAAAATTAAATAACTGTAATCGAAAAAGAAGATCGTGATGGAATGCAAATTCAATCATATGGATTGAAATTAAAAGCATCTGGTGTTGCTTGCATAGTTTTCACAAAAGAGGTCGCTGCATATAATTCATTTAACTAATAGAAAAACTAATTAGACACAATTTTCCAACCCATTTTTCTTATGGTGACAATTTTTCTTTTCTATAGAGAAATGGTAAAGTAGCTAATACTTTCGTTTTGTTTGAGTGTAGGTAGCCCTTGATATTATCATACGCTAGCCGTTACATAAAATAGGTTGACTATATCAATAAATACAGATAATAATAATTAATTAACATTTAAGAACCTCCTACATATTCAGTTTTAATTTTCTTGAAAAAGTTCTATTTGCAAAAACTTCAATACAGAAAACGAGGCAACTTTTTGTGTCGTTACCCACCGTTACGTAACGGCCGATATTTAACGGCACCGTTTTCTTGGAAACTAAAGCTTTAAAATTATAAATTTTGAATAATTGAAATAAATGCAATTGCAAGTTACTCAATGAACAAATAATTTATTTTAATTGCATTAATTACTGATATAATCAATACTTGGCAATTATTATGTTTATTAATCGCATACATTGCGATGAAAACGCCGTTTAATGCTCTAATCTGCGAGAATTATGCCCGTATTCACAAACGTCCGTAACCGAATTTAACGGTGCGTTAAAGATTACGGAGCGTTAAATAGTGATATTTGGTATTCACAAATGACCGTAATGTAAAATCTTACGTTAAATCAACCGTAATAATAACGACAGATTTTTGGGTCGTAATGAACATTACAGAGCGTTAAACTGACATATTGAATTGTTATTCGTATGAAATATTCAAAACTAGTATTTGTGTAATAAAGGAAAAGTGTTAAAAATCAAACTATCATTTGAAATGGATACATCGAGTTCTGATTCTGATATAGAATTTGTAGAAGAAATTTTAAGAGCAATGCCACGTGAGCGAATTATAAGGGACAGGCGAAATCCTTTTGAGTTTTTAGACGACTACGAATTTAAAATCAGATATCGATTTTCTAAAAATACTGTTCGTGAATTAGTTCTTATAATTGGTCCACAATTGGAAAAACAAAAAATTTATTAAAATATTATCCCATGCCTTTGCCTTTTCTTTGCTGGTAACACACAGTCTGTTCTTTTATTTTTGACTACCAGAAGAATTGGTTCTACGCAATCTAGCAATAGAGCAATTTCCCTGTCCGTAAAATTTTTTCCTTTTTCGCGTTTAGTCATAATTAATAATTTTTCACTGCAACTTTATTAAATATGACAGCCAAAGATATACAAATTTACTAAACGAACTGCCTACTTTCTTAAATTACATCTCTACGTAACTTATTACGCTTGATTTCGTAATTGACCGTTAAAAATCTACCGTAATGTTTGTGAATAGCATGTTTCATTTTACGAACCTAAAAATTAAACGCTCCGTTTTGTAATCCTTCGTTATATATTTGTTTGTGAATACGGGCATTAATATTTTGCATTCATAATTTTGAAATAATCAAGAAAAGTAAAAGCTAAATTAGATAAATACATAAACAACAATACAGGTTATGCTAATAAATGGATTATTACGGGGTTGACATAGAATATTTTCAATTTGATCTTATAATCATAAAAGATTTACCAATTGCTATATTATTATGGAATGATAAAAATAATACCTTTACATAATATTATGGTTATTGGTAGTATATAGTGCATTATTACATGAATATTACACATTTTGTATTAAAATTATAATTGGATAATTATACATAATATAATTTAATCATTTACACATAATAGCAGAGTTTACAACCTCTTCGAAGTAGGTAGTTGAGAAATTATTTCTTTTTGCACTTTCTTGTTGATATAGGTTTTACGCATAAGCATTGTTTTGCTTTAAAAATTTACATTATTTATTACAAAAATATATAACAATACATTTGCCCGCTAACCAAATTATTACCAGTCCGGGCCTGACATGAAACATGAACGAGATAATGAGCGCATTTTTTGTGCGGTGCAAAATGGAATCAAAAATTTGTTTTTACAAATTAATGTCTTTCTAAATATTATATTTCTTTTTTCAACGCTCGAGGATAATTTTACCACATAGTTAATTAATTGAAACGCATACATATTTGTCGATTTAATTGTTACAATAGCCAATTAAAATAAATTAGTTTTTTTTAACATTGGAAATTTTTTAAAGAATTTTAAGCACCAAAAGTTGTTTTTAACGAAATCGGTGCATACCTTGCATTGCCACATAAATAAGTTTTGAAATTTCAATAAATTTAAATGTGGCCGAATTGCAAAAATTGAGGTAATTGTAGTGATTTGAAGATTAAGATTTATTTGAAGATCATACCCATATAATTTTGTGCTATAATTTTTTTAAATGGCTTCTAGGACTGAACTTCTACCGATTGATTTATTTATATATTACAAATACAATAAAATCTTGAATGAATTTTGCATATATTGCAGAAGACTGAATTTTATTCTTTTGAAATAATGGGATGGGTTCGATTCTGATGACGACTAAACAATTGTAATCAATAGAAAATAATGTTTTCCCATATGACTTTCACGTAGCTTTCACCCATAGCACTTGCAAGCTGGATTTTTCTTAAATTACCTGAAATTCCAATTTTCGACAACAGAATAATTTATGAACCCTTTTAAAGGACCTACATGTTTAACCAACCTGAAACTGTTGGTAAGATTCATGGTTAAAACCATAAATACAGAATAACGTATGCATTTCTGCAACTCAACTTGAATTGATATATTTATGATATGCATGAAAGTAAATTATTAAAACTTAATTAAGTTTTACATTACAAAAATGTAAATTTTTTGAAAAGTTATTACAAAAAAATATGTATTAGTGCAACAGTAGCTTGAGATTAAAAACTTTCAATCTAGAATAAGATCTTATCGATATTTTAAATTTTAATTGACTTACTTTGCTATTTTCTAGCTCCCGATCTCATTAAATCTCGACTTCAAAATTATGTAAATTCTGGCAGTCTGGTATCTCCGATGCCAAGTCAAAACATGTGTAAACAACAACAAGCAATTAAATCCTAATTAGAATCGAAGATAACATCTAGCGAATTAAAGCCTATAATTAACCAATAACACTTGTCGAATTGTTGTCAAATTCGCCCAGTCACTTCAGAAAGAAAGTGAAATATTGCAATATAACTGAAAATTTTATAAAGGAACTTTGATTTCGTAATAGCTTTTTTGGTCGACCACGGATCGATCATAATCCGCAGGTGATAGCTTTTATTAAAAATGTGATTAGTGAAAACTGGGCTAATTGCACCACAATACATGAATAGATTTGAAAAGATTACCGGTGTATGGAATTTTACTTGAGAACTGTCACTTTTTATCTGCATGATCGACTAGTACAAATTTTATTTTAAGTTTTACTCGTTGAGAAATTTTTAAGCAAGACCTTGTTGGTTTTCATATCCTATGCTGAAATCCTCTGGAAGAAAAAATATGTACTTTTTGCCTGACGTTTCGTTTTACAAGAAACTAAAACTGATATTTAAACCATTTCTTAATTTAAAAATTTTGTTTCCAGCTTTCAGTAAAATAATGTTGTGAAAGTACTAGTCGCTTTCATGTAGGTAGTTAAGGCAAAATTCTTCTAGATGTTTGACAAAAGTCTTACTAATATGTAAGAAATACCACATATGAACAGCTGATGTGGTGGTTATCTTAACCGCTGTAGTTATTAATTGGGCTGGAAGTACCTAATTTGCATCTGAAAGCCAAGTTTTCACTTATAATTATTGAGCATTATAATTTTGTGGGGTAAAAGTAATATAAATTGTCCAATTAGCCTTAACAAAATTCAAGAAAAATGTCTTTTATCGGCGACCTGCAGTGGGTAATTTAAAATTTGTTCTTTTGTTGAAGAGGTAATTAAGCTGCAAATTGGTGAAATTACGTATTTTATTTATATCGAATAAAAGTGCAATAATTGTATATAAATAGCAGCCTATAATTAATTGATTTATTGGAATTTCTTTGCATTCATTTCAATCATACATTGTATGAGAAGCATAAATCGCAAGATTTGTTGACTACATAATTTTGTCGTTATATATCGACGCTAGGAACTCAGTTTCTATTGGTTATAAATATTTGAAATACAATCTATTCATATACTCAGCATTTTCAGTGGCATAAAAAGCATTAGCGGTTAAGCTTTGGTGGTCACAAATCGACAGGTATACCATAGACTAAATCAGAATAAATATCAATCTGAACGATTCATAAATAGTAAATATTATCTTCAGCCAAGTGTATCCATTGCTAAACATCGACATCTTCCAGTAATTATCTAGTTTGATGAGAAATACCTCATATTTCCAAATTGCCTTAAAATTCCTCTCAATTGAGATCAAATACATAAAATTCCACAAAAATCCTTTAAAAGCACTTCAAAAACTCTCTTATGTTTTCTGGGCCCTAAAAACAGCCTTTGTTCTTCAAATTGTGTTTAATTTCGATAAGAGATTAAAGAGGATTCAGATGACTCTAGAGCGTTAGCAGACCCACTAACGAGTTGTTAGGCTTGTATCCCAAAAGTCACCCTATTGGTAGAATAAAACTCATCTGCTTCCTCGTCATCATTTTCCACATCTATTTTTCCGTTTTCATATTTTACTTACAATATTAATGCATTCGATCTAACAGTTTACAGTCACGAACATTTACTGTTCATGAATTTCACCTAACTCAATGCAACAATTTTTCATCTATAACCTAATCTAGCTATGCTTCATCTAATCCACCCGGATTCGAATCCAACCTAACGTAAATAAAAATAACAATTTAAATTTACACGGCACCCACAATCACAGAAGTAGCTATAACTTTTACATGAGGGGGGGGGGTTGACACTGTACTTTATACAAAGGTAAACTAGTCAGTGACTTCGTTAACGCCATAAAAAGTCAGAGCTGTAAACCCCAATAAAATAAATACCTACCATAAAAAGTGGATATTTGGCTAATATTTGCGTTGTTGCTTAGCTTAGGGGGGGGGGGGTGAACCCTCCAAACTCCTCCCTTATATACGTCTGTGCCCACAATAATACACTTGCATGTTTGCCTCAAAAAGACTAACACAATGATGATCAAGGGTAATTTCAAAAATAGGCACCCCATCATTAAAAACCGAGGTACAAACGCTTTGAAAGATTTCGCATTTAAAGAATGCGAATTCTACACGGTCCTTCGCAGAACATTACTCGAAGAAGAAGAAGAACTCCCAGGATATGTCGAAAATGAAACAAAATACGGGGCTTTGAAGAGCTACGCGAACGAAGTGTTCGAAAGACGAAAAACAAGAACACAAACATAATGAACCTTACCTCTGTGTCTCCCAAAATTTTGTAAATTGTTGTAAATCTCGTAATAAATTTTGAAATAACGATAAACTATTAATGAAATATTAATGAATTATAAATTACATAAACCATAAAACTGTCTTTGAAATAAAACCGTCTTGAAATAAAATAAAATAAAGTAAAATAAATGAAATGAAATAAAATAAAATGAAATAAAATAAATAAATGAATAAAGAGAATAAAGAGAATAAACAAATAAAGAGAACAAAAGATAACATAATAAACAAATGACAGAATAAACAACAGAATCTTAGAAAGATACAAAATAATACACAATAACAATAAAAATTTAACAACGCCCTGTATAAAAATAAGATAAAATAAAATAAAATACAATCACATTAACAACAAGACTTCAAAATAAAACATCAGCAACACCCTGCATCAAAAATTTACTATAATAACAATTAATAGTGCAAGAAATGCATAATTACAAATAACAACAAGACTTTAACAATGCCCTGTATAATAATATAACATAAAGAAATTGAAGAATTTGAAGAATTTGAAGAGAACCTAACAACAACCAGAAATGAAGAAACAAATACCAAAACAAAAAGATATCAGCAACACCCTGTATCCACAGTATAACTATGACAATAATAAGAACAAAATAGAATAAAATAAAATAAAATAATGCAAGAAATACATACCTACCAAGAAAGTTAACCATAGAATTATAAGAAATATAAGGCTAACAAAAGAAAAGCCCAAGATTCCCGTGATATCCATGGAATTCCTATGATATCTAAGGAATCTAAATGATTTCCCAGGTTTTACAATAATTTCAAAGGAATTCCGGAGATTTCCAAAGAATTCCAATGATTTCCAAGAAATTCCTGTGATTTCCGAAGAATTCCATTGATTTCTAAAAATTTCAGATTTGTTCTAAGAATTTCACAGATTTCAAATGAAATCCAATGATTTCTAAGGGATTCCAATAATTTACAAAAAACTCCAAGAAATTTAATTCAAATTCTAGAGATTTTCATATATTTCTTAGAATTCCAACGATTTCTCAGAAATTCCAGTAATTTCTTAAAAATGTAATCAAAAAATTCAAATTTGAAAGATTTCTAAACATTCCAACGATTTCTAAAGAATTCCATAGATTTCCAGCGAATTCCAACGAATTCTAGTGCTTTACAAGAAATTCCAGATATTTACAAGGAACTCTTACGATTTCCTACAAATTCTATTGATTTCCAAGAA
Organism: Cantharis lateralis; assembly: GCA_963170105.1. Taxonomy (NCBI): domain Eukaryota; kingdom Metazoa; phylum Arthropoda; class Insecta; order Coleoptera; family Cantharidae; genus Cantharis; species Cantharis lateralis. Next base: position 10,391,697 of record OY720626.1, read on the forward strand.
ATTACAATGATTTCCAAGAATTCCAATGATTTCAAAAGAATTCCAAAGATTTACAGGGAATTCCAAAGGATTCCAATGCTCTACAAGAAATTCCAGCAATGTTCAAAACTTCCAATGATTTCCTACAAAGTCAGGTGATCTCCAAGCAATCCCAATGATTTCCAGGAATTCCAATTATTTCAAAAGAATTCCTATGACTTCCAACCAATTCCAGTGTGTTTCCAAGGAATTCCAAAGATTTCCAAAGAACTGTTATTTAAGAGAATTTCAAAAATTCCAATGATTTCCAAAGAGTTCTAGTGATTTCCGAAGAATCAAGAAATCTTCCAATTCCAATTCCCGTGATATCCACGGAATTCCCGTGATATCTACGTAATTCAAATGATTTCCCAGGTTTTCCAATAATTTCAAAGGAATTCCGGTTATTTCCAAAGAATTCCAATGATTTCCAAGAAATTCCAGTGATTTATGAAAAATTCCATTGATTTCTAAAAATTTCAGATTTTTCATAGATTTCAAAGAATTTCACCGATTTCAAATGAAATCTAATGATTTCTAAGGGATTCCGAGGAATTTATTTCTAATTCTAGAGATTTTCATATATTTCTTAGAATTCCAACGATTTCTCAAAATTTCCAGTAATTTCTTAAAATATGAATCAAAAAATTCAAATTTGAAAGATTTCTAAAGAATTCCATAGATTTTCGGCGAATTCCAAAGAATTCCAGTGCTTTAAAACAAATTCCAGATATTTCCAAAGAATTCCTATGATTTCCTACAAATTCTAGTGATTTCCAAGCAATCCCAATGATTTCCAAGAATTCCAATGATTTTTAAAGAATTCCAAAGATTTCCAGGGAATTTCAAAGAATTCCAATGCTTTACAAGAAATTCAAGCAATGTTAAAAAACTTCCAATGATTTCCTACAAAGTCAAGTGATCTTCAAGCAATTCTAATGATATCCAGGAATTCCAATTATTTCAAAAGAATTCCTATGACTTCCAACCAATTCCAGTGTTTCCAAGAAATTCCAATGATTTTCAGGAATTCTAGAGAATTTCGAAGATTTCCAGGGAATTCGAAAGAATTCCAGTGCTTTATAATAAATTACACAATTTCCAAAGAATTCCAGTGGTTTACAAAAAATTACAGTTTCCAAAGAATTCCAATGATTTCAAAAAAATTCTAAAGAATTCCAGTGCTTTACAAAAAATTACATGGATTTCCAAAGAATTCCAGTGATTACCAAGGAATTCCAAAGATTTTAGGTAATCTAATGATGTTAAAAGAATTATAAAGATTTCTAGGGAATTCCAAAGAATTCTAGTGCTTTACAAAAAATTTCAAGGATTTTCAAAGAAACCCAACGTTAAGGCAATATTTAAGGAAGAGTAAAGCAAATGAAAGTTAGAAGAAGTGAAAAAAATAATTGAAAGAATGAAAGAAAACAATAAATTTGAGTTGAAAAAATTCATGAAATTAAAATTGAACTTATTTGTGTAAAATTGAAGAAGAAACCAGAAGAATAAAATACTATAAGCTTACAGCAGAATCAGCAAAATTTTAGTACAAATTTGGATAAATCATGAAAAGAGAAAATTTAAAACTAGAAAAAGAAACATTGAAATTTCTAAAAATATGTAGAAATCAAAAATTAGTCGATTCTTTTTGTGTATCTCGAAATTTTTGGTGGGTAATTTTGAGATGTAAAGTTGCCTTTAATTTTATACTTGATTAATTTCGTTTAAGAATCAGCAGTATCAAGTTTTTGGGAAAATACCTTGGTAACGAGGGTAATTTTGTATTTTAAATTAAAAATAAATTTATAAAATTGATTTAGAAAATAGTTTTATGTAATTTACTATTTAATTTTTGATGGATGAAATTGATAAATTATAAAATGCAAAAAATTGGAGAAAATTAATAATTTTGAATTTAAGAGTAGTATAATTTTACAAGGACGAATAAAATATATGAATTGATAAGAAAACGCTCGACAATATTGGTATCAATTTGAATTTGTTTGACATTCAAATTTTGATTCTAGAAGTTTTCATTGGATTTAAGGAAAAATATTTAATATCTATTAATATTAAATTTAACATTCAATATATTTTAAATGTGATATCTGATATATTCTAAAAATTTAAATTTAAATTTATATAATATACTACAATACCTGATATCAAAAGCGTTGTCATTAATATATAATATCATTTATTGTTATTGGTAGAATAATATATTAATAATATTATAATATTGCTTATCAACATTGTCTGCAAATTCCCAGCTGATTGGCGCAATATTGTTTATATAGTATTAAAAAATAATTTATTAATAAATTTTAAAAAAATTAATTGTTTTTAACAATTATTTAAATCCAGCGGTGAATCGTACTGTGCTGTAATTGGGGGCAAAGTTAATGTAATTGTTAGATGTCTATTTAAAATTATGTAATTTTACATTAATTTCCCGAAAAGGATGAGGAAAAGCTTACTTTACAGTACTACATGTTTTCATCTAGGTACTGAAATAAATAATATTATGATTCACTAAAGGGGTTCCCAAGGCAGCACTTCTACTTGAAAATCTTCTTTAAAAAAATAGTTTATAAACTTTCGTTGAGGAGCGTTAATTACCACCAGAAAGAATTTAAATAATTCAGTAGCTCACGATGTATGCATTTCAAAGGTCAAGTTGATGCATAAATTTCGCTATGCTGTAATAATAAATTAATTTATATTATTTTCAGATTGCAATTACGGTTATTTTACAATTAAGAAACCTAATACCAAAACTAATACGATATTACTGGAGTTCAGTTTATGTGAATTACCAGTATTGACTCGTTCGTGAGAATTAAACACCAGTAGCCGAAGAATGCGATTGCATTTTAGATTAAAAGTTATAAAACGAGAAAAACCACTATTTTTTTTAAATGCACCTGATACAGATTCCAATAATAAAGCATTGTTAAGCAAGAAGATTTATTGTATTTTTCCGAAAACGTTTTCATGGGCCGGCGCACCGCCGTACGCGTGAAAGCAAAGTGAACCAGTATTATAATTTGTTCGTAATTTAAAAAATAAAAAATGATATTAACACCCAGACAAGTTAATTACTTAATTTTTATTTAAACAAAAAAATTTAGTAAAATGTAAATTTTGTGATGTAACTACTAGGTACCTACTACAACAAAATGTAAATTTATGTGATTGGTAATTTTTCATGCAATTTTCTCGATAAGCTCATTTACTAACGCACATTCACCGAGCCTTTCGAAATGGGATCGATTTTTTCTGCATCGTGACTGCGTAACTCTAACATAATTTTCTTGGGTACACGACATTGTAGGTAACCTCAGGGACGTTGTGAAATCTATCTATACCTACATTCAAATAAGTGATCAGAAGTTATTTGTTCACATTATGAAACAATTACAACGCGATATTTGTTAAAAAAGAGCCGATCGTGATTTACGTGAGTTTTGCATTTCGATTAACCGTACTCGTAATTGGATCGAGTTGAAACGATTTCTGATTAATGACGACTGGATCCAATTTTACGTTAAATTTCCTCACCTTTAACCTATTATGCTGACTCACACGTTAAAGCTTTTGAACCATTTTTGTAAAACTGATAATTTTGTGTTCTATAAGAATTCAAGTCACTTATGCAATACATACATAAAAACAATTACTTACCATTTCTGGGTTAGCTATACGACACTATTTACAAGTGTTACAGGTTTGTAAATCATTTTACAGATTAAAATTCAAAATTAAATTAGGTGATTAAAGTAAAATGCTTGCGTAAGATATTTTATTAAATTAATTAACCGTCTATGGCCTGTTACATGATTATTTACATATTTTGATTATGGTATCCTTCAGTAGCAAGCGATTAATTTTTGATTAATGATATATTGGATCTCCCACATTAAAGGAAACGTTTTCGTTACATTGACACTGACATAAGATACGATATTTGCATATTATTGGTGCCCCAAATTAAATTGCCTCAAAAGTGCATTTGAATTGTAAATAATTTTGGATTGCAATGGCCTGATTTCCAATTGTTACTACAACTATTTAATATAGAAAAAAAACAAGTATACTCGTAGAATAATATATTACCTAATTATTCTCTTCCTTCTTCTTCCATGTACTTGATTCGGTTTCCCTGACCTAATATTATTATTCTGCATTTCAAGAAGATTTACTGGAATTATGAGGTATACCATTGCTCTTACGTGATTTGTTTCTTTCTATTCAAAAATCCTTTTTATTTAAAGGGTGACTAGCTTTTAAACAGTTTCCAGAGTCGGGTAGCCGTAAGATCATTTTGCTCAGGTGCACAGGAATAGATTCTCCGACTTTGACTATTGCAATTTTTTAATAGCAATACAACCTCTGGAATTCTTCCATCTTCTTAACAACTATTCAGCGGAACAACGATGGACCCATTTCTTCAAATTTTTGTTGTAGTTAAGTAATAAATATCACTAAAAATTTGTATACATTTGATTGAAATTTCGTTGGAAATGATTGAAATTTCTCATCGTTGGAATTCTATAAATATTGCAATAACTTTTTCGAACTTACTAATTTTTATTGGAAATCACTGGAATTTCTTAGAAATTACTAAATTTCTTGTAGGTTCTTAAAAGTCTCTGGATTTCTTTAAAAATCATCGAATTCATGATAATCCCTAGAATTCCAGTGATTTTTGGAAAATCATAGAAATTCAGGTAATATCGCAAGAGTATACTCTTGAACATCGCTGGAATTCGTTGGAAATCACCTGAATTATTTAGAAATCCTTGAAATTCTTTGGAAACTCTAAACTTTTCAAATCTCTAGAATTCGTTTGAAAATTCTTAGAAATTCTATGGAAATCGCCAGAATTCTTTTAAAAATCCTTGGAATTTTTTTAGAGATTTGAAAATTACCTGAATTTAGCTGAAATCACTCGAATTTTTTTAAATTCGTTGGTATTTCTTGAAAATCTTTAGAATTTTTTGAAAATCACTAAAATTCATTGGAAATCAGTGGAATCCTTCAGAATTATTTGGATAAGTTTGAAATTATTTGGAAATCTTTAGAATTCCAGAGAAACTTTTTCAATTTCGTGAATATCATTGCAATTCCTTCAAAATCCGTGAAAACTCTTGAAATTACACTTTATTGGAATTTATGTGAAAATTAATGGAATTCTTTGAAAATTCGATTCCCCTATAAAAATGTTTACCCGTTGTGTATTAGAACCTATTACAACTATGACCCGGAGTAAGAACTTTATTTCTGACCATCTCCCTTTGGAAAGAAATTTAAGTCATCAAGATGTAATCCGCCTAATAAATCATTTTATCGCTCTTTGAAATAAACTGTAATACACAAGAGGTAAATGTCCCAAAAAATCGTGTACACAATACCATGGTTGAAATTTCCTGGAAATCTCTGGAATTCTGTAGAAATCAATGAAAATTGCTGAAATTTCTCGAAAATCTTTGGAATAGGTTGGAAATTATTGAAATTCTTAGAAATCATAGGAATTTTTTAGAAATCACTAGCTTTCTTTAGAAATCATTGATATTCTTGGAAATCTCTTGAATTAGAATTCTTTGGAAATCAGTAGAATTTTTTAAACATTTCAGGAATTCTTGTAAATCAGAATTCTTTTGAAATTCCTGAAATTCTTAGGAAATTACTAGAATTTCTGAGAAATCGTTGGAATTTTTGGATACCTATGAAAATCTTTAGAATTGGATGGAAATCAGCAAAACTCTTTGAAATTCCCTGAAAATCACAAACATTTTTGGAAATCATTGGAATTCCTTGGTAATCATTGGATATCTTTTGAAATTTTTGGAATTCATAGGAAAGCACTGGAATATTTTAGAAATCATTAGAATTCCTAGGAAATCACTGGAATTCTTTGGAACTACCTGGAAATTTCTGGAATTCTTTAGAAATTATTGGAATTCTTAGGAAATTACTGGAATTTTTGGGAAATTTTAAGGATTACGTGGAAATCACTGGAATTCTTAAAAATTTCTTGATAATCATTGGTATTTTTTGTAAATCATTGGAATCTTTTGGAAATCATTGGACACTACCTTTGATATTTCTGGAATTTCTTAAAATCATTGAAATTTCTTGAAAATCATTGAAAATCTCTAAAAATCATTGGAATTCTTTAGAAATCATTGGCATTCTTTAGAAATCATTTGAATTCTTTGAAAATAATCGCAATTCCTAGGAAAATACTGAAAACCTTGGAAATCATTGGAATTCCTAGGTAATCATTGCAATTCCTTGAAAATCAATGGAATTCCTCGGAAATCGCCAGAACTCTTTGGAAATCATTGGAATAGTTGAAAATCTATTAAATTGCAATTCTTTAGAAATCACTGAAATGTCTGACAAATCGTTGAAATTCTTTAAAATTCTCTGGACTTTTGGATTTTGAGTACACAAATTTACCTGAATATTTACCCCCTGATTGTTAATATACGTAGATACTTTTCCAAAATTGACTTGAAATTTATAGTTATTATATTAATATTGGTAATTAGTAAAGACCGGATTTTAAGCATTTTTGCTTATTATCAATTTTAAAAGCAGCTCTTTGAAATTTGAGATCTGGACGAATTACATAAAAAGATGTATTTTAGCGTCAAGTTTTTCATGCTTTTTTTGCTTTTTTTGCGATTTTTCGCTTATTTTCTACTTTTGTGCTTATTTTGAACTTATTTTCGAGTTTAAATTTAACTTTGACTTAAAATTAATTTTTTTGGCCTTCAGCAGCAATGTTTGGCTTTTTTGCTTTTACTCATATGCTTATTATTTTATATTAGTGCTTATTTAGGACTTATTTTATTCTTGATAACTACTTATAGGGTATATTTATATGTTTGTTCTTCTAGCTGCGATGTTATGAGCTAGCTGTGAAGCGCTAAAAGCCGCGATACTAGCGAAGCAGAGAAAAGCAAAACGTTGAAATATTATGTGACTACTTTATGTTGAAGCAGGGCGCAAGGCAATATTAATTCATAAAACAGCAATTACAGCTAAGAAATTTCTCCGCTCTTATCACTTATCATAGCGCCAACATAAACGTACCCTAAAATATGATTTTTCTACCTGCTCTATTTTAACTGCATTAAATAGATTTTATTAAACTGATTTCAGTCAGCTTTTCCGTTTTGTTTATCTAGCATTGCCAGATACACCTTTTTTGCATTAAACTAAAAATAAACGGTGAACGCAATAATTTGGATCAAAATCATATATATTTTTTTAAAGAACATTGAAAATCAAAAACAATGTACATCTCTCGCAATGTTATAAACATTTTAATTAAAATAAAAAAAAAATTTTCTTGACTAAAAAATCAAGAACGAGTATTGCAACGGTCTCAGACACATATTTTGAGAAAAATTGAAAGGGGTCACCTAAAAAAGTGTCCGATTAAATAATAGGTACAAAAGTGCTTGGTTTATTTCTTTCGAATTATTCCGTCTAAGCTGCCATGCTTTGCTTTTTTTGTTTTAATTATTAACTTTTTCATAACTTTTTTTGACATAATTCGAACTTATTTTTGCAAAATAGCGTGCTTTTTTAAGCACTTATTTTTCAAAAAGTCGTGCTTATTTATCCGGTCTCTAGTAATTAGTATTGTAAGATTATTATTTGAATATGAATTAGTTAAAATTGTACCAAAAATTAACACAGAACAGATGGCTGTTAAACTAACCAATATTGCAGCAAAGTAGTAAGGCTGAGCTGAAACCAGGTCACTTTTCAAATTTAAAGTCCAAATTTAATTAATAAAATTCGTATTAGGTAGAATAGCTACATTAGGTTAGATGAAAAATTGTTACATTGGCTTAGGTGAAATTCACAAACAGTAAAAAATGTTCGTGATAGTAAACTGTTAGATCGAATGAATTAATATTGCAAGTAAAATATGAAAACGGTAAGAAAGAAATGGAAAACGATGATGAGGAAACAAATGAGTTTTATTCTACCAATAAGGTGACTTTTGGGATCCAAGCCCGAAAACTCGTTAGTTAGGCTGCTAACGCTCACAAGTCATCCAAATGCTCCTTAATCAAGATTGAACACAAATTGAAGAGCAAAGCTGTTTTTAGGTCTAATAAAGCATAAAGGGAGTTTTAGAGGTATTTTTAAAGGATTTAGAGGTATTTTTGTGGAATTTTATGTATTTCATCTCAATTGAAAGGTGTAAATACTACATAACAGTCAATGCACATGGTTTAAATTCACTGGAATTTTTTAAATATCATTGTAAATCACTAGCATTCTTTAGAAGTGGAACTAGAATTTTTTGACATTTCTGAAATTCTTTAGGAACTCCTTTGGAATTCGTTGAAAATCCTTGGAAATCATTAGAAAATCTTCGAAAATCATTGGAATTCTTTGGAAATCGGTGGAATAAGTTGAAAATTTCTTGAATTAGAATCCTTTGGAAACACTGGAGTTTTTTTTAGAAATTTCTGGAATTCCTTAGAAACATCTGAAATTCTTTGAATTTTTTTGGAATTCTTGTAAATTATTGGAATTCCTTGGGAATCACTAGAATTCCTGCAAATCTTTAAAATTTCTTGTAAATCTGTGGAATTCCGAGTTTTTGGTAATACCCTTCCATGGTTCGGAGCTGACATTAAGAACTGGGTTTCCTGTCAGCTTGAATTACCTGATTGGGTAGAATTCCAGACATTTTATGTACGGCACTGGACTGGCACCAAGGAATTCCAAAGATGTCGAAACGAATGTAAATGGGTCTTTTACGATTTTTTTTCTTACCTTTATCGATAAAACGATATAATTTCTTTTGTCCGTCTGTCATGTTATAAGGGTAACAGAATATAGCATGTTCTGTATCCTATTCGAGAAAAAATAAAAATATCTAGGAAAAAATTGCAATATTTCTGCGGGGAATCGAACCTGACTCCTTCCAATCCACTTACGAACTGGTTACTATCGCATCAGTTAAAATAGATAAACTAATTAAAATATCGTAACTGAAAACTTTTAAACACCATTTTCTCAGAAACGGTTGCTCATGGCAATGTTTGCTTAATTTTAGAGCTCTTTTAACCTACGAATGCATATGTTCCGATCCTAAAGTTACATTTGAAGGGTTCTTCTCGTCAGATGCGTTTGAAGTAGCTATTGATTTTGCAGCTTTCTGTTGTTTTATTATTACGCAAAAGACGAATTAGTCGTCCAAAATTAATAACAACTGTTGTCTTTTGTTATTTGTTGTTATTTGGCTTGCTTGGCTTATCTTGTATTCAAATTTTACTTTTATTTATTTTATATAGAATTTTATTTAAAACTTATATTAGTTATTCAAACGACGGTAAACTACTTGTCTTGTCGCCTTCCGATTCTCATTCTCTTGGTATGTTCGTTGCTGTCTGCAATTTTCCTCCATCTCTACCATTGGATTTATGGGTATTTTCAATATATTGGACTATTGAACTATATGAGGGTAATCCATCAGTTGAGTTACTCAGAGGTTTTTTTGGTTAAATTTAGATTGTCGTTGTTGCTGGTTAGCATGGGCTCTCTCTGCAAGAATCAGCATTAAGTACGTTAGCTAAATTTAAGTCAACACCGGCCGATTGGTCGCGTCGAATACACTGCTGTGATCTAAAGTCCAAGAGAGATCTGTGGGACTTAGGGAAGGCTACGGGAAAAACCCTATTAATTGAATTTCCCTTATATGCTATCTACATATCTCAATCGAAGAAAATGGTTAGGGTTTTATGCCGATGACTAGACTTATCTGGTTTAGAGATGCCTATAAGCGGTTTTGCAGAAGTGGTCTGTTCTGGACTTGTTTTTTGAACGTATTAACTGCCATCAAGTTTTATAATTTGCAATAACTAATTGTGTAAGTGTAGTACTGTTATTTGTTATGGTTAGATCCGCTTTTATCGTTTTTTTTTTATATAATGCATAAGACTCGTGTCCTAATCAGCTGGTAATTACAATAATTCTTTGTTTATAAACAAGTAATTTAATTAAAACGGATCGCTTGAGCAGAAAAATCACAAATCTACAAACTAAATCAAACAAACCTACAGGTGTAAATAACTGTGTATGAAACAGGATATTACATATGCATGTACAAAGAACGACACACAATTTCAATTGTAATTCATAGTAGTTCTGATTTATTTCTTGTACGTACCTAGAAAATAATTATTAATGGTCAGATTTAGATAAAAACTCAAACTTGATTAATTCTTTCGAGTGAGGTGAATAACTTGGGGGTGTTCTGAAAAGATGAAACAAACTTTCATTCGATTTTTCAACACTTTCGGCAGTCAAAGGGTATATAATTACCGGCATTCTTAATTGCATGTTTATGTGTCGAACTTGTTTTAAATTTTCAAAAAGAAACTTTGAATGACGGATTACCTCCAGAACCTCGTTAATCCCTAAAAATAAAAACTGACACAATTACAGCCAATTAAACGCTATTAATGAACTTGAGTTTCTAAACTGAGAATTAATTAACATTTTAATTTTTATTGGAATGCATAAAATACCTTGCTAGAAATTATGAATGAAAATATCAGTATTATTTTTATTATATTAATTCAATTAGTTGCATTTTCTGTCTGAAAGTTCAGTGGTTTGCAAGTTCAAGAAATTGCAAATAAGCGATTCACCTCAATTAATTGATCACGATCAATGTATTCTTTAGTCATTGAACTTGGATAAGATCAAGATGATCAAGTGTCGAGGACGAACATTTATTTTGTTATGCAAGACTGATTCTCCTATATGCACTATTAGCCTCGGGCGGTGTTTTATAGAGAAGCTCTCTTTGAAATTTGTAATAAAAGATACCAAAACATAACTGTGCTTTTAATTTATTTTAATATTTATTACGTATGACAGCTCGCTGCACCATAATAACGCTTTGATTAATGTAATTAAACCTAAATTACCCAGGATTCGATAAATACATAATTATTATTTTGTTGTTACCCTCTTCCTTGGTGGAATACCGGAAAATTTTAAACTTAAAGCCGGATTCGCACGGCCTATTACCTCTCACCCTGATGTCCCCATAAATCATAAAAATATTAAAAATACCAATTATTAGTGGGCATAAATATTATTTAGTATCGATTTTATTAATTTGTTACGTTTTTTTGCTAGCCCAACTATGTTGAAGTAATAGTAACAACCTTCATATTGAAACAAGGGTTATCGTGAATGTATGGGAGCAATTAAATTAAACCTTAAACGTATAATTAAATTAGCATCACGTATTTGGAATTTACGATAAAACTTTTAATTTTTTTTTTTCATTAGCAACATTTCGTGAACTTAAAATAATTAATCCAATTTAAATTAAATGTCCGTAACAGCGTATATCATTTATGTAATAGTCGAAGAATAAAATTGAACCTTTCATGTTAGAATGTTTATTTATTGCAATAATAATAATTGTATGCCTGTTAAATCACGCAGGGTTGGACTCAATAAAGCCAGCCGTACATGGCGAACGTATTGCCCCTCCAGTTTTCACGGAAGGGTTTAAAACAGCGAAAGTGCAACAAAGCTTTTTAAACCCGACCCTGAAAACGAGCAATTAAAAAGTAATTAATTGCATTATTTTACTCGTATGCACTTTTTATAAAGTTTACTGAATTAATTATCTAATTGCAAATATCAATTTCACACAGAAATATTATTAAACTTTCAACAAATAGTAAGTGCTTTCTATTATAGCATTTAATTTATTGTCGGTTTACATTGAGACTTTATTACTGATTCATCAGAAATTATCATAAATTTGTAATTTCCATGCAGCAAAATATTGTCAACTTTAAAAATGGCTCAGTATGTTATTTCAGTGAAAGTAATTTAGAAAATTTCGAAAAAAGTGCATGTGCAATGAAAATTTGCATTTTGATTATTTCAGTTTCCTCAATAAAAACTTACACATAATAGAAATAAAATTTTAGATAATATCATATTAATTTTAATAAAAGTAGAACAAACATTTTTGTTGCCGTCCGGCTTACTTTAATTAAAATTTTAGTGCCGCTCGTAGCCGGCAGTAAAGAACATGACAGCAACCTCAGTTGAAAGCCGGTACCTCCAGTTGGAATAATAGACAAAAGAAAATTATTAGACTTAAAACGAACAAACGCATTTCTATTCTGTATTATTAAAACTTAATTTATTGTTAATTTAAAAATTTAAAATATTGTCGATATTATATAATAAAATTCGTTATTATGTTGTGTGGTGTGAAATAAATTATTATTAAACATACTAACATTAGCAACAAGTCGATATGCATTTAATGCATTACATTTTTTATAAATAAATTTTAAATAAAATTTTCGTCCCGGAAAAAATCCAATTTATGGCTCTTAGGACACCAAATTCCTCAATATTGTTACAATTTATATCCGCGATATTTGTTAATATTTCATAATTTAATTAATATAAAATTTCAACAATAATACGATTTCGCACTATAAATTGCGTAGATGATATTGAAAAATGTATGTTCCCAAATAAGTGGAACAATCGGGCGCGTCAAGATTTTTCTAGTGGTACTTGCGTACTCTGTTCCAATTCATGATCCCACAAGTGCAATTAACATAAATTGTTAAATAATAATAATTGTGATTAGTTTAATTAAAGTTACACGAGTGTGTAAGTCTTGTGAAAATAGAAATTTATTATAATTGATTTGAAATAAAATATTTTTGGGATGAATTACCACAATTTAATTGTTTTCATATTTAACACGCGTCGTATAATAATTAAAACATCCACTTATTGTTGTATCTACAATTGTGCAATTCGATAATTTCACTTCAGAAAGTTTTTTTTTAAATTTCGTGCTGCTGACGTCATTTGTCGCTATCTTATTAATTATAAATTAAATTATGGTAATGCAAGGTTTCCGAATTTGTGCTTTACAATTAAGCCAATTAATTAGTAAGGATTAACATAAAGGAACTAATAAATTTGAGGTTAAATACAAGTGCAAGCACACATTAGGTATTATCCGTTATATAATATTTATGAAATTTTATATTATTTTTTGCAAATTGCACGTTATGCTCTAATATATTGTAATTGGTATTAGTTGATCCACTTTCAATTTTTGCAATAAATGTTTGCTTCTGTCATTCAGTTATTCGTTTATGTCCAGGCAATGTCATATAGTTATAAATTATTAATGTTTCTATTTAATTAATTTGTCAGAAAAATAGATACTTTCTTTCAGTTCAAATAAGTGTTATATATTTATTAATAATTGAAAAGAACTATTTATAAAAAAAAATTTATAAAACTTACAATATATTTTTGAATATTTCAAAACCTGTAAATTTTGTAAATGTAGATTCAAAAATAGGATTTTGAATTAATGAATGTAAATCAAAATTTACATTGATTATTAGTTAATGCCGGTTCAGAAGGAATAATGGCACCAAATTAAATTTTGATCTTGTTTATCGAGTAAATCAGGTTTTCACGCATTTCTTTAACTTTTACTAATAATATCAATAAAAATTAAATAAGGAGTAGGTATATATTATATTTTCGTAGACATTTTATTTTAGCAATTTTTAGATTCAGTAATTTTATCTGAAAAATTAAGAAAAAAACGTTTTTAATTTAAAAATATATATCGGCTAAAAAGCCGATATAATATAATAATAATATATAATTATGATATAATTTATAATTAATATATCAATAACTATTTAAATTTTCTATAAAACTCTTCGTGTTCACACAATTAAAAAATTGAATTTTAAAACTGTGTAAAAGCATTGTATACTCCCTTATGCGATTACTTTTATACAAAATATATTGTATCGCCAGTAAAACTATTGGTAATGTAATATTAATTTTTAATATTTGTGCAATACTTATTAGCAATATTGGGATCAATATCTAGATGTGAACAATATTGGCGCAATATTTATTTGCAATGTTAGAACAATTGTTTTTTAATATTGCGCCAATATCAAGATTTGAATATTTTCCATCCTTGGTGTAATATTGATTTCCAATATTTGAAACAATATTTAAAAAAATAATAACATTTAGGAATTTTTATATTATATATTACACATATTAAAACCAATATATTTTTTCCTACTTCTACAAAGATATCTTGTTACATATTACATTATTTGTTAGTTTGGGATTATTGGCCGAAAAAGTAGAAGCAATATTGGCGCGATATTTCACCAAGCTTCAATTAGTATTGGTTCAATATTGATTGAATTCCTGTATTGCCTGGTTATATTCCTGTGTTGAAAAATAATATTGCGCCAAGTTTTATTAATATTTATTAGTGAAGGTCAACTCAGATAATATTCATTATCAATATTGGCGCACTATATCAAGCATTAACCGATATTGGAAAACGATATAAAGATTTACAGACGACATTGGTTATAAACCGAGAGCAGATTTATATGTTTTATTTAATGTACCATAAAAAACTTAATTTGTATATATCTAAACGTTTATTACTGAAAGAAACTAAAATACCTATAAAGTTTTATTCTGTATACTATAACTTAATATTGTCAGTTCTTACATTGACATAAAATCATTATCGATATATCGCACATGAAAATGGCATATTATAGTTTCTAAAAAACTGTATTTTGCTTCGTTTTCCGTCATGTTTCGTCTGTTTCCATAATATTTACGGCAGTCTAGGCAGGGGCAGACGGGACAACCGGGACACCGGGCAAATAAGACTTTGAGACTTTTGAAAAGTCATCTAACAAGTTTTCACTGGGCTAATATTGAAATGGATAAAGGAGGACTAAACTTTGAAATTGAGGATGTGTTTTTATCAATGGATGCAACAATCATGTCAATGGAAAAACGATATGAAAATAATTTAAACTTGTGCTCGGACATATCAATTTTTAACCCCATAAATTTTAATGAAATTTAAAAAAATGTTATACCTGATCAGAACAAAAAAGTGCTGAAATTCAATGACAATGCGTTACCTTTTCAAATTTTAGAGAAGTTAATTCATTGGTTACTGTCGATCTTCTACACTTTTTTCCTTCAAATTTACGATAGAAAACCAATAAATATTCTGAAGCAGCAAAATTTAAGCTTTCTTATGAGGTGAAGATGAAAAAAATCGCAAATCATTGCACTGCATGTGGTTACAGAGGAAACATTTGATCTCGGATTTCAGCATTCGAATTTCGTCCTTTTCGAGTTGCGTCACGCTCAGGGAAATTTTCATAATACAGTGATTGTCAAATGCGGCCGGAGTCGACAGAGCGTAGCGAGGTCGTACGAAGCGTGGCGTTTGGAAGTCACAGCCACCCCCATGTCGGATCCAGATCAAATACAGTCCTTAGGAAAATTACTCTGTTTTTTAACTACGCAGTTATTTTTACAAAAACCCAATTCTCAATATTTTCTATTCCCCTATTCTCCCTATTCTCAAGCAATAAGCTATCCTAGCTGTCAAACGTTTGAATTTTAAAGGTAACCAAGCCTAATTGGTCATAATTTGCGTAATATTATACCAAGCTTCTGTCAATATGGTGCAATATTGGTTAGCTCTATTGGCGCAATATTAAAAATAATATTCCACCAATATTAGATCAAGATCGCCTGTCAATATTGACACAATATTCCACCAAGCTTCAGCCAATACTGGTGAAATTTTGATTACTTATATTATATTATCAATATTGTCGCAATACTCAAACTTCAAACAAAGATGCAATATTGTATTCCTATATTGCCGCAGTATTGAAAAAAAATATTACAGCGATATTGCAACATTTGCCATGTATTTTTTTTAACTTTCAATTTTTATAAATAAAGCAACTTATCTTTTCCTTTGATTTATTTTTCCAAAATGCAAAATTTTCTAATCTCGACCTTCCAGAATTTCTCTTCCACCTCACTTCATATCTCTTTTTCCCATGCCAACTTTTTCTCCTCGCGCAAATTACAAAATTTCAGTAAAATAAAAATACGAAATTCTACCTTTACAACAAAGAAAAACGATTTTCTACAAACAAAATAATTAAAATTATTAACACAAAAAAAATCACAACATTATAACCCCCTGTTTTGAACATCTTAAGCCCGCCTCACACGATGCTTGTTTTGCTGATGGATTGCTTGATGGGAGCCGTGATGGCTACAGTGCTGGCTGTGCTGATGAAAAATGACGTCACTGACCAATTTTACCAATTTTTATTTTCTACTTGAATTCAAAATTTTTCAATTTATTGTTTAGTTTCTGATTAAAATTATTTCCAGATTTTACGTTTTCTTTGTATTCCTTCACATTTTCAGTTATTTCTATAATCATTTTTTTTATATTTTTCTGTATTTCAGCTTCTTCCATTAAATTATTTATCATTTGATCAGTAATGTTTACTTTGATATTCAACTGATTTTTTTTATAAGTGTTTCCAACCTGAACGAAATTGCTATCTTTTTTTTTCATACACACCTCAATTTCCCTTAATTTATTTGATTCTCTCTTTTCAAAATCCATATTTTTATTTATTGTTTCTTGAACCCTCATTTGAATTTCTTTAAACTGATTTTAATTCAAGTACATTTCTATGTCGTTTTATTTTTATTTTTGCATTTGCTTCTTCTATTCCGAAGGTAAGCAATCCTTTGCCTTTAATAGTTTGGTTTAGGGTTAATTCCGCTCCCTCTACCTTAATTATTCGGTTATCTAATTTAACCCCCAAATCTGACATGTTTTTGGTTAAAAATTTTCCATTTTTTGTTAAATTTTTGTTATCTTGTTATTCTGTTTTCCATTATGTTTTTTAACATTTTCAATATAGTTGCCATACTTTTATCGATCTCCATTTTTTCTTCTTCTTCATCGGAAAGTTTTCTATTTTCTTCTTCATTTTTAGTTTTTTTGGAATCTCCAAGTCTGTAGTACCCCTTCTTGTACTTTGGTTTGTAATTCCTATTCCAAAATTATCCCCCGAACTAGCTTCCTCTATATTTCTACCCCTTGTATCACTCTCTTCGTCACTCATTTTAATTTCGATCTTAATCTCAGGTTTAGCAGCCAGTTCAAAATATTTAGAGTTACGTAAATTATTTTTCACACTTACAAAAAAATTAAGCCCCACATTGGGCGCCAAATTGCCATGTATTTTTTTAACTTTCAATTAAATTTATAAATAAAACAACCTATCTCTTCTTTTGATTTATTTTTCTTCAAAATACAAAATATTCTAATCTCGACCTTCCAAAACTTCTCTTCCACTTCACTTCGTATCTGTCCTTCCCATACCAACTTTTTCTTCCCTCGCAAATTACAAAATTGAAATAAAATAAAAGTATAAAATTCTACCTTTACCAACAAAAAAAAACTATGTTCTACAAACAAAATAATTAAAATTATTAACACAAAAACATCACAACAATATATACCTTTATAATATCGTCACGTGGATCTGAACCCAGCTGCAATAAATGGCTAAAGATGAGGAGGCAATATACCAAGCTTCAACCAAGCTGGGCAGACAATTTAGCTCATCAATATTAGCGTAATATTGCTCCAATATTTGTGAAATATTGTGTACTTGATGGAAGGGTACAAATAGTAGTTTTATAAAACTATTTTATATAAATAAAATATTGTTAAGAAAATTAGGTCTATTTAAACAATTCAATTGTTCGACGTTTCGGGTGGTATACTGACCCATTTTTAAGGCAATACAGTAATGAATGTACAACGAATATAAATTTAATATTAATATAAATGTTAAATTTCGTAAAATAAATTTGACAATTGTCAATTTTTGAATTTATTTTACAAAACTTAAAATTTGACAATTGTCAAATTTTATTTCGAAACTTGAAATTAATATATTATATTAAATTTATATTCGTTTTATATTATTGCATTGCGTTGTAAATGGGTCAATAAACGATCCAAAACATCGGACAATTGAATTGTTTAAATAGACCTAACTATCTTAACAATATAATTACTTATTTTAACAAAAACTCATGTATATTTGATTAAGACTGCGTGATCGGGTAAAATGCCCATCAGAACCTTTACAAATTTGTAAATAGTATTTCATATAGGCCGTATGTTTGCAAAATCAAAAATAAGTTTTAGTATCGCCAACTCAATAACATAGTCAGGGATTAATATATTAATCGAGAAAGCAGTGTGGAAATGTAATGTTAAAGACATCGGAATTTAAGATTTTTGAACTATGAATGCCTGCTCTAATTTTATTTTTTAATTGTGGTTCCATACGACATACTAAGTTTTAATTATGTATAGTTTTTATATTTAATTATCGAGTCTCCGACAAAAGTAAAATTAAATCGGAGGTTGGTAGCACTATACTATTAGGCTGGTGATGAATACCAGGTTAGTTGCCTGTCACTCATAAAAAGCAACCTACTATTATAATATGCATGGACAGTTTGAATTCGTTTTTATAATTGGTAAGGATTTATTGGTTATGTAAATACCTGCATAATGTCCCAAGAAGTTTCGTGAAGTCTGTTATTTCAACCTAGGTTTTCCTTATCCAATTGGGCTAATCGGTCTATAGCTCAGGGGCGGTATTGATTCAATAGCACTTAAGAACCGAGCAAGGTGGAATTCGGCAGGAAAATCCGCTGAACAAGTGAAGGGAAATGGGAGGAAATCCCACGAAATGTTTTTCCTCACGTTTTCACCCTTGTGAGGAGAAGTAAGTTACCATAACATGACTTTGCATATTTTGTTACAGAAACAGTGTAGACACGCCAGTGTTGACTGCCCTTTCTAATATTGTTAATCGTTTCAAATTAGTTCGCTTAGAAACACAATTATTGCATTGTCACTAAATTCATGATTGTTACTTGATTTTATTAGTGTTAAACAGCATTTAAGAGAGTGAATGTTACATAACGAAAAAAAAGAACATAACAATTCCGCTCGGGTGCTCCATAACAATGTTTGTAGTAGGAATGCGCATATATAGGTAGTAGTAGTAGATTTTATCGGCATTACTGACCGATAATTTTCCTGCCTGTGGTTAAGATTTTTAGCCGCACGACTTAAGTTTATGTATTCATAGTACACAGCAGCGAGCTTGATGTACTTTTTACTTATACATATTCATGTGAAACGCAATCGTGTACTATATTTTAATCATAATAATCTACTGCTGCATTATCATAATTAACACAGGTTATTGAGATATCTGCAGAATTTAATCAAATATTAGTTGTTTATAACACCAGGTATTGAGTAACCCGTGTTTTATGCCATTAATATTCAAATTATTACAAAGAATTTAAATAGTCGTTCTATCTGGCAAGCAACATTCTTTAAACTTTTATCTAGTATCTAAATGTGACGAAAAATGTTGCTTTGCGTGTAGGAACAACGTGATGTGATGTAAGTCCATTCGGGGATTCCCAAATCCCAAGATAGCTCAGTCCAATATTTCTCTATATCTGAAAACAGTAAATGATTTATAGGTTTTTAAAATAAATATATTATTTATAACAATATTATCAGTGGGTATTAATTATTGCTAATAAATAATATTATGTGAATATATAAATAAATTATTATATTCGAAAAATACAAGTGTTTATTTTTATCATTACACTTCCAAACTTTGTGCTACTCCCATGCAATCTATCCAAGATATATTATTTTTGTACAATACATATCCTAAGCCTAACACATCAAGCAGCTCAGCTCATGACCGGTTTTAGGATTACCCAATCATACAGACTAAACGACCTTGTAGTTTAGTTCTTACTTCTCCTGGGGGTCTAATCGGGAATTACAGATTAGTAGTCGGCGGATTCAAGCGCCAGACCGTAACTATCTTGTGGGATATTATTTATGTTGAATGAACTTCTAGTAAAAATATACGAACAATGCGTGCGTAACGAATAGCGATGCCTGTGTAATGGATGAAAAAGATTTATATATGTTTTTCATAAAAGGAAGGAAGTTCTTAGGTCTACCTACATCTGAAAGGCGTGAAAAAATTCAAGTTTTATCCAAGTGTATAATGTAATGCAATGTATTATACAATCTAACAATTTCGGTAAGCGTGGGTATATTTAAATTGTCTAATAAGTGTTGACAACAATTTTTTATTGTTTTGCTATATTTCATTGTACAGTGATGTAAACAGAGGAAATTGACATGGGTATGTAATAAACAAGGGAATTAAAAACAATAACGACTTCTGTAGTTACACTAACGAGATTGATATTCAGTTTCTTTTAATTGTTACAAAGAACTTGATTTCGCAAGAAATGTACTTGTCGTGTTTTTGTAAGAAATTTTGTCATGCATTTCGGTCGGGCGAGTTTCGAATCTCGCACGAGAAATTTAAATCAAATTAGTCTGCACATACCATCTTATATAATAAGTGAAGTAGAAAATGAGTTTTTTATGTTTGATTGAGCGTATCAGCAGTCATTTTAATTTTCCTCTTATAAAAAAGCTACCAGTGCATTTGAATAGTTGAATAGTTAGTTATACAGTAGGAACACGTCTTATTCTAATCGGATCTACATAAAAATTCTAACTTTACAGAACATGTTTTGTTTGTTAGTATCTGGAATAAAACTTTCTATCTAACTTTCTGTTAATTAACAGCGGACGGAAAAACTTAGTAAAATTTTTAATGTATGTAAACAAGTAATTTTTCAAATCGCTGCCGCAATAAATTACTTAAGTATTTCATGCTCAAAATAATTTATGCACGTGTTACCGCACAGGATGTTTCAATTTATTTTTGTCAGTTATTAAAGTGAAATTCGGAAAAGAACCATTTAATGTAAAATCTCTTGGGAAAAAGAACTGATAGCGGTTAATCGGGCAAGAACTAACGAAGTTCCTGTAAAAAGCTCTTTCATTTTATAGATCCTAAGATTGTATTTATCCAAATTTAAAAACCGTGGAGCACTGAATTAAAGAAATAACTGTTGATATTAGTAATTGACTAAATTGCAGTGTTAATAGGCTGATAAATTGTAATTTACTTTTAACTACTATACTTTTTCTAGCGGAACAATTACTAAACTATAAATTAGGATATAACAAATATAATCAAAACCTACGGAAATATAATTAAAAATAGTATAAATAATAAAAATCTGTAAGACAATTAGCGAATTTTATCAAGAGAAACGAACCAAGTTATGATAGCCATCGTGTGTTTATATTTCTATGATTTTGAAAGGCTAGGTGTGAGACCTGTGGGAAAAAGCAGAAAATATAAAAAGAAAGTCTCGGAAAGCAAGGAAATCGTCATGTTATATAAAGTCATTAATAATCCTCCGGTTAGGCTATTCCATCAATAAATTAAATAGTGAACTTCCTAAGTGGTAAGCTAAAATTTCAAATTGAGTTTAAGTTTGTCATTAAAAAATTAGTAATTTATTCCATTTATTTTTTTAATTAACGATTCCCCAAAGCCCTTGTTGTTTCCGTATACGTTCTTGTCCCCTCTTGCATTGAACATTAAGATTTGTGGTTTTTCTCCTGTTTAGACGCTGTGAGATTTTCAGTAGGTACCTACATTTTTGGTTAAATGGTTTTGTTCGTGCGTTTGATAATAAGCATTTTATATTTTTGGCTGTGAAGCACTGCGGGGTATCTCATACCCCCCAGACCGCCCGGTGTTCTTGAGCAAATTATAATCGATCTAGATACATATTATATGTTTTGAAAACGACTTTATTAATTAGAAGACTTTCACTCGTTTTTTTTTAAACAAAAAATGTATTTATAGGCTACGTCAGTACACACCAAGAGAATTTAGGGTAAGAATACCTCCCAGTAACCCCAAAGACGGCTTAATAAGTTTGTGCGTCCTGTGCTAAAAGAATTTGACCCCTCAATTACATTAGACTTCCACAGATTTCCTTAATTAAAATTCTTTTAATGTTTCTTATCCATAATATGGTTCGTCTCATAGAAATTTTTATTTATTGATAACTTCGTTTTGTTGGGCTATCCTCTGAATTGCACTGAATTACACTTTTTAACATCACTGAATCAATCTTTAAGTGGATGTCAGTTCTTTAAATTTGCATTTTTTATTTTGTTTTCTAGGAGATACGTAGTTCTCAATTACGTGATAGCTTTACTTGATCATAATGTGTACGTTTTATTCTTGATTATTGAATTAATTAAACGTGTCGACCTCAACCTTTTTTTTTTAATACAATAAATAGATTCTTCACTCCTATCTAGTTTTATTTATATTGACTGGCGTCTACTTTAACATTGAAATTTTTCATTTAGATGAGATCAGATCTGAGTGTTATATGGATCTTAGTGAGAATAATTCACGAAGTTTTCCAAAACCACGCTCTCGAGAACTGCGTTTTAAGCGACAGAACTAGCTAACGCTTAAGTTTATCTTACGGTTAAGTAAGTGGCAGATGTAGCAAAACTTGAGCACTTTACTATACAATTAGCTCTATTGTACGTACACAAAGCAATTTTCCACACTATTCCACATAAACAAAATCATGTTTCTTAATAAATTAATTGATTATTTAATATTAAATTGCGCAGATACCTATAAAAATATTAAACTGGGTACTTTTGCATGGAAATACCTCGAAAATTAAATATTTTTTTAAAACCCTTTAGTTTAATATCAGAAGAAACACCTTAAGTTTTCTATAATAGATTCAAACCGAAACCGAGAAAAATTTGTCAATAAAAATCGCAAAATATCTCAAAATCTGAAATTAACCGTTTCATATACATCCTACACCCAAAATAGGTCATATTAAAATTAAAGTAGTTAAAATTTTGCGTAAAAGTATAAAAAAAAATATTGTTGTAGTATTCCAAACCAAGAAACATCTATATTTCTTCTA
The DNA here is from genome assembly GCA_963170105.1 of Cantharis lateralis. NCBI lineage: Eukaryota > Metazoa > Arthropoda > Insecta > Coleoptera > Cantharidae > Cantharis > Cantharis lateralis. Next base: position 10,414,635 of record OY720626.1, read on the forward strand.
TAAATGTAATAAATGCAATTGAAAGCTCAAATAAATATTTCATTCATTTATAGTTTATTTAACTTTGTTTATTTTGAATTTATTAATATATATTTCTTCTAGTGTAGGGGTTCAATAAGATGATCTATTCAGACCTGCAAGTTTTAGCTTATCGATCAATAAACTAGTCAAGTTTTGCCATCAGAATTTAATGTTTGGTATCTAAATAAATTTCAAGTGCTGGAGGAGGGAAAAATGAGAAACCAGATTCCAAGATCGGCAATGAAAAACCCCTTCTCGCGTGTAACCGGGCATCCTGGATTCACTCTAGTATTACTTCCGGATACTACAGGTATCGCGCAGTCAAGATATTCATATGGCAGATTAGACCTCTTCCGCCCTTTCGGGACTATACTCTTCATTACGTTGTTCTTCTCTTTCATCTGTTTCTTTCGAAATCATTATCTTGACGACCATTCCATCCAGTTCTTGCCACCTCTCCTTTGACATGAGAATTTCCCCGATCAATCTCGAGGGGGAATCAATCAATCTCTCCGTCCCATGACTTTTTCTGCACTCGTCCCATTTGCCGCATTCAAATATCGGCGATGTCGCTTGCCGGGCAGTAGCTGCACTTTGGGTTAGCCCTTTTCCCGATCCGGAAGAGCTAGATGTTGAAGCACTCGTGATCCTCCAGTGTCTAGGTCAGGTGGTAGCCTATATCGGCATGTTTTTCCCATCTGGCGTGCCACCGCTGTATCAACCTCTCTGGCTCTTCTTTCTTCCAGTTTGGTCGTGCTGACCCTCATAGTTGTTGCTTTTCTCTTCAACCAACATATCTATCGGTAGCATTCCCGCCAGCACTAGTAGTGCCTCCGTAGAATATGTTCTGTAAGAGGAACACACCTTTATAGTCATCTTTTTCTGGACACTCTCGTATAATTTTCTATAACTCGCCAACTTTTATTGCCTTTCTCCACAGCGACGCCCCATAGAGAAGGATGGAGTTCATGACCGACGCTAATATTTGTCTCTTGGTTGATCCGGCGCCGCCCACGTTTGTCATAAATCGGCCAGGGCAATTGCCATCTGATCGCCTACCTTGACGGGTTCTCCAGGTGTTCTTTAAAGCATATGTTTTTGTTGAAGGCTATACCCAGAATACGAATGATTTTCCGTGTAGGATTTCGCAACCATCGATTTGAATTGGACAATCGTCGATTTTGGCATAAAGCTCTTCGATAATAATTGCCGTGACAACCAGGGTAAAATCACCCGTCATACATGAAATCCCATTGGGTCGGCACCAGTACCAAACCCTGCAGCACTCCGCTGATCACCTCCTGCTCACGACATAAGAGGTTTTTGTCGATTTGGATTCTTCTGTTTGTGAGGTAGCTCTTCAACATGTGATATTGATCATCTCTTTATCTCGTGTACAATGTGAATCCTCGCCATGTTTCGTATTCTGGTGAGGGAGTTGTTCGTGTATCGACTCTTCCTGAAGCCAAATTGTTCTTCTGCGAGTCCGCGGGTTTCTCCTATTCCTTGATTTAGCCTTTGCAGAAGCAATGGTTTAAGCAACTTGCCGACGTTGTCCAGAAGACAAATAGATCTATACGACGCTGGGTTTTCCAATGGCTTGTCTTTTCCAGGACTATCTCTGAGCGCTTGCCTATTATCGGACCAAGCGAATTCCCCGTAGACCTGCTTGCCACCGCTACTTCGAGCTCATTCATAGGCTGTCTTCGGGTGAATTGAAAAGAGTGAGCTGATAATGCGTTCGATTCGAGTTGGTGTCAACCCCAAAATGTCATTATTTGTTTAGTGACTAGCCTATTATAGTTTGCATCGACCTCCCGAAGGACCTCCAGCCAACACGAGGGCCTAATAGCAGGAATAATCCCTCCAATCAAAATGAAGCTGAGCAAGAACCAATGAGAGCAAAGCGCGCTAGGGTTTGTTTTCAAATTACTGTTGTAAACCAGAAACCAATCTTTGCCGATTTAACCTAACTTTCTGTGTAATAATAATAATTGTAATTTCGAGTCTCGAAATAAAAAAAGTGGAGATCAGCTGCTGTTGGTTTTCATTTCAACTCAAGTCTTTGAAAAAACTCTGCAACTTCGTATTAATCAAGGCTTTTAATTTCTTCAGGCAGCAACATAACCGTGACTTGCTTTTAAATGTTGCCGAAAATTACTAAGGGTAGAATTAAATTCTTTCCCACAAAAACTGACAAATTCTTCTTGGGAACATATTCGCTTTCGGATAAAATAAACCAAATAGGGTAAACAATTTAATTATTAAAATCAACATAATATGCAATTATGTAAACAAAACACAAAACAACATGTAAAAAAATTCCAATACGCTTTGCTCTTATTGGTTCTAGATTAACTTCATTCTGATTGGAGGGATCATTCCTGCTATTAGGCCCTCGTCCAGCCAACACCTTCTCTTGCTCTTCTTTATCGCCAGGTGGAGCTCTCTTCTGGAATTTTCAAGTTTGCAGTTGTTCGGAAACTGTCCTTTTTTGTCAAATAAAAATTGTATAAATCAATAAATGATCATTATGATTTTTCAGGCCCCTGGAGTAGCTATGCGAAGGCTTTCGTCGCTGAGATCGGTCATCGTCTTCTAATCTATGTGTCGGGGGACAGACGCGTAAAGATTTTTCTTAATTCAAAGACGCAGTTTGTGCATTCAACGAGGAAATTCCGCTTCAGTGCTGAACATTCTTATCTTAATACCTTAATTCTTTCTTCTAAATGTTGTTAGTATATTATTATTTATTTAATCATTGAAATATCATTGTGTGAGTTTATGATTTATGATTTTTCTTATTTGGAATTTCCATATGTATAAGCAAATTTAGTTTAACCCATCAGTTGTCATCCCAGCTTACATATTATCGATGGTGTCTACAATAACAATTATTTAGTTCCCTTAATTGGTGCAAATTTTATCGATAAGTATTGCAAACAGGATTTATTACAATCTTGTCACGCCAAAGAAATAAAATTGTTTCAATATTGTGATCCTTTTGTGGGTGTGTATGAAGGTTCAATAAATTAAAATTACATAAATCATTGTGTCGGTGAAACTGTTCAATCGACACATTTTCTTACTTGAATAATTCTGAAGCGTGATTTCCTTTAAAAAAAAAAATTTTTTTCGACCTGTATATTTTTTTAGCTTTTAAACCTACGCGACATTAATTCAAATTGAGATTTTCCATGTAGGTAAAAAAAATACAAAATTATTAAACAACTTTACATCCGGACAGTGTAACATACTTTCAACATTTAACATACAATTTTACCCAAGTTTACTACCGTTTTGACTTTTATTACCAAAATAATTTGTATACTGGTGACAATAATTAACATTTTTTCTTAAATTAATAGCAATAACATTTCTGATAAATTTTCACCACATTCGAGTCTTAGATATGTCGGAATGAAGTAAACTTCGCTATTTATTTGGATTAAGAGATGAAACTGTCAGCATTTAATAACAAATTAATATTTGCACTTCTAGTTTATTACTTAATTTAATCCCGATGTCTAAAGAAATCCATTTAAAATATGCAAATATTATGCTCATAGGGAAATAAATAATATCAATTGCGGTTACTTTGCAACAAAACAGAATGCTGCCACCTTTCACTTAAAATACTGCAAAGGCCATAAAATCTTTTTATGGTTTTTGCAGCGTTTCAGGTGTGAGGACGCGACGTACGGTATTATACAATTTATTTGTGGTTACGACGGCTTTAAAAGGGCTTCACGACTAAAAGGTAACTTAATTAGAAGTTCACGACTGCTCCTTCCAGTTACAACTGTAGAACAATACCTTGATAGTATGATACCGATCTGTGGTATATTGACCAGGAATTGGAATAGAAAAAGGCAAAGCCGAAACCAGAAGAGAGCTGAGGATAAGAAACCACTCTAAAAAAGACGTTCACCAAAATTATCATTGAAAATGGGACTCCATTCGAATTTCCTTCAACTGCTTTGATATTTATAAATTTCTGAAACTTGCTATAAATAAATATCCGGGGTGTGGTTATCTATTGTGCAAGTTTAAAGGTTAAAAACAAGAATAAATTCAAAGATAGTGAATCACCAATTTGGTATGAATGATTAAGCACGAATAATAATTTATCAATTGTAAATCTTCCATTTTGTTATCCGTGATAACGAATTTATTATGTAAAACAACGCAAACGCCAGTATCATTACAGATTACATCCAAGATTATTTTTTTAACAAGGTTTCTGCAGAAATGGTTTAATAAATCTTCCAATCGTTAGCTATGTTCGATTATAATAATTAAATATAGGAATTAATTGTAAACGTTTTTTTTGTTACATATCATGACAAGGTCGAAAAATGCGGTGAAAAACGTTTTAATTAACAATCGGTAATGGTGTTACTTTTAACCTTCTCCAATAGCATTTACACCAAGAATTTAAAAGTGAGCAAATAGCTTTTAATTAAATTTACGTGGTTTTCTTCTTTCAGGCTGCGCAACTCTCGGTTTAGCTTTAGCTATTTGCCAGTATACATATTACATATATATTGTCATGTAATCTTCTCTTCTCTTGGGGGGTTTTTGCACAAATTCATTAATTTATGTTCAATAATGAAATTTATTGCAGCCGTATAAAAACCAAGTGCCTAATAAATATTGCACAAGGGACACTATTGCGGAGACTAAAATTTAAAGCAGTTAGTCACGCATTGGATTAAAATTTATTAAGTTATAAAAATACAATAATAATTTGGCTATTAATCATTTTTAGTTTACAGAAAAGTAATTACCAAATAAATTCGTATTGTAATCAATAGAGTCAAGTTGCTTTCCACGGTTATTAGTTTCTTTTGTGTAAAAATCGTTCAAAATTAACCATGTATGAAAGATATTATTAATTTTTATCCAAAAATTAATTAAACATGTACTATGTACACGAGCTTATTAAAAGAAATTTTAAGTAACCTTCTAAAAGAAAGTAGTTAGCTTTGTATACTTACCAAGCGAAATGGGTTTTTAAATTTGGTGCAATTGTGCGTATCCACTGGCTTTTCGGTTGTCAATTATTATACTACACGTAAAATTCTTGTCTGTTCTGATTTATACTTTCACTATATGCAATGCTTTATTTAAATTTTATATCCAAAATAGTGAAAAAGCCTAATTTGTTACCTGGTTATTATATTACCCACAATGTAATATTAATGTGTAATTGATTACTGGAAAATAAAATAACTTTTAATTGCAGTTCCGGATTTACATAACCTTTTTAAGAGGTTATTTAAACCGTTTTTAATTAATGAAAAGTACTTGATCATATTAATTGTTATTCCCGCGAGGCGCATTATTTAGGACAATGTGGCAGGGCGTACAGTTCACGATTTAAAATCACGATAAAGTTCTTACAAATCGGAAAACACCTGACACCATGTGTGAACCAAGTGTTTTCTATAAAACCACACGTGTTCTTATGCAAATTAATACAATAACGGCTGATTATTCTCAGTTGTAAATTAACCACTAATTTTACGTCTCACAAATAGAAATTTACGTGCAAAAAAATTATCATCGCAAAGTAACCGCGAAAGTTGCATATTCCTCATTAAAACATCATCAATTAACATGTAGCACCTGCTGTAACATTTCATTATCTATTTCAGCGATGCATTAAAAAACCATATTTTCAAAAATTTAAATAAAAAAAATAATTGCTCGAATGCGAACACGTAAGACCAAGCTAAAAACTTCTGAAATTCAACCAGCGATCACACCAAACCCCTTCGTAATGCATAAATGCGGTCTTTTAAATGACATTATTCTTCTTCATTGTTCTTCTTATTTTTTAATTGCGTTTTTTGCATAATTTTTTAAGCTTTCTCCGCAAAACGTGAGAAAATATCACAAACATGAATAATTTACGACATTGAATGACATTTTTACCTGATTAAAAAATATTCGAAAACTACTATTTCTTGAACTAAATAATTTCCATGTTTACCTTCCAGTGTTCATTTTCGAATTTTTTAATTTAGTTTGAAGTTAATTATGGTATTTGATTTTTCATTTAAAATAATAATTAACCCTGTCATATAAAAACAGACTTCTTGTCTCAATTATACAATTACGCACATAACTTTGTCACTTTGATTTCTGTAACCTACATCTGAGTGTAATAATTACATATAATCCCATCCGGAGCTCCAAGCTATCTCTTTCCGCACTAAAAATGGTTTCCCAATCAATCACATACCAGGAGGTCACCTGATCTGCAGAGCGGTATCACAATGAAAAGAATTTTTCAAAAATCTACATCAAATCAAATTGAAAGGTGTCCAGCTCTCGATGCTGTGTTGTAAAAGACATAAATCAAGAAAACGTAATAAATATTGATTTATTAAATTAAAACTGATTACTTTTACTGCTGGTGATGGGAAGCACTAAAGTTAAACAATTGACTTCACAAAAAATGATAAAAAGTTAAGTTTACGAAAACAAGTCTTAATTAATTTAATAATAATTAATCGTTTATTAATTAAACGATTAAAACCAAATCGGTGCTAATAAATTGTAGTTGATTATGGTGTTGAATGGTAATTTTTTTTTAGGAAGACTTTTATGTAACGCACCATTAATAAAGTGGAATCTACCAGAAAAAAATTAATGGAAAATATAAACTTTCTTAATTTAACTAAATATTAAATTTAAGTAGGTAAATCAAACGGTTCTAATTTGCCCTTGACTTTTTATTATTTTTTAATGCTTGATATACATATTTGGAACAAATACATTTAATTATATTATCTTCTGTAATCGTATTTATTTGTTAATATTTTATAGTTAATTTAGTTGATCTATTAGTAAAGCACATGTTCAAAATGCTAAGATATGAAGGCGGAGATTTAAATAATAATCATTAAAACCTGAAAAAAAAGTATTCTAATATAGTAGATACTACCTTCAAATTCAAATTAAAAATTTTTCGCAGAAGAATATTTCCAAAATTCACATAATATTTGCACCCCACCATCGATCCCTACCCTACATTCAATCTCAAAAAATTGTAACACGAGCCGAAGTCGAGGGTCAAAAACGACCACTTATTTGTGTTCAATCTTTGAACTTACTACTAGCATTCCTTAATAGTTCTCTGCGTGTGTTAATGTCTATTTTGCCTATTGAATTAAATAAACGGTATCCAGTTATGCAAGAGAATTATGACATAGTTTTCTATGCATAATTTATTATAAATGACTGTAATAGTACTCACAATTACGTTCGTGTTTAAAGTTTCAGTAGTATAAGTTAATACAATGATAAAATTCGATCGTAGTTTATCGCAAGAGTTGGCAAAAATAATAAGAATAATTAATTATGTATTTAAAATTTAATAACGATTTGTTATTCAGGTTTGAAACACTGGCGCTCCCTCGTTCTTTCCATACTACCCGCCACTGTTGGAACAATATTTAAATTCAATATTAGTATGTATACATAATGTATAGTATGTATATTCCCAATCTCATATTGATTGTATATATTGGAACAATACTTTATCATACTTAAAAAAATTATTTTTAAATACAATAAATTCGTAATCCAAATTTTACCAATTTTCCCGTCTCAGTAACGTAATTTTTTCAAAATAATTCTAATCCAATCTTGTCATATAGCGGTAAATTATTATTTATTATTAACTGTTACAATTCACATAATATAACGTTTGGTTAAGTTTTTGTTAAATTTTATAATTAAATATTATGATTTGTTATTATAATTTGTTACGCCATTCAACTCTGATAATTAAAAATAAATAAATAAAATTCTTTCAACTCGAACGCTGGTGCTGAAAATCTTATAACTTGAAGAAAAAGTTAGTTTTCAGTATTACATAGGTAGAATATATTACTAAAATAAAAACTTACAATATTGAAACGGATCGGTGATTATTATTAATAAATTTAAATCTAATTATCGTGTTAATTAAATGTAATTTTAAAATATAGTAATAAATATTGAGATTATCGATATAATAATTGAGATTTTAATTGATTGGCGAATTACGTTAATTATCATTATTATGATAAACCTCGAATGAATTAAATGGAGCCTTAATACCATTACCATACTAATTAAATAGAATTTTATGATAATGATAGATATTTATTTTCGTCCATTTCAAATTATCTCAATGGTATTCTTTTTTGGGAATTTGGACCTTTGGGTTATAAATGAAACTACTGTGTAATTGTCGACGTTTCGCTTATCTTTCTTGTAAGCTTCCTCAGGACTGCAAATTTATTTAATTTTCAAAGTTGACAATAATTGATAAAAAATTATCTCACCTCAATACACTGTGATATTACATCGGTGGAAAAATCAAACTTTGCTTGTCCGGGTTGTGTACATAAGCACCAAAGCAATGGCATGCGACTCAAGCATATAAACGAACACTCTAACATTAAATAGGACGCAGTCAAAATATATAAAAAATACAAAAAATCCAAGTAAAATAAAATAGTAAAACATAAAATTGTAAAATACACGCTATAACAAATTGCAACAAATATACCAATTACAATCTTTGTGTTATCTGACTAAGGTGCGAGCTATGAAGGACGTTATTATTGATACTTAATCGACATTTATTTAATTGTTCATTTTAATAAGTCACTGTAGATAACACTGAGATTCTGTGTATCCTCTCTGAAATTTACATTGTCTTTTGTTGTTAGGATGTGATACATTTCACTGATGTTTCTTTTTAGATAATTACTCTCTTGGTCAAGAATTTTTGTGTTTTCAAAGTCAAATGAATGACTGAAGTTTTGATGGTGTTGTACTAGTGCAGATATTGGTGGTTGATCTTTGCTCTTACTATCTTTTCTGTGGTCTGACTTCTTACAATCGTTTTTGTGTTGATATAATCTATCTTTTAAGTATTGTTTTGTCTGACCTACGTATGCACACACGCAATCTCTGCATGGGATTCTGTATACCAGTTCAGACTTGTTTTCTATTGTCACTCTAGATTTCAAGTGTGTCAGTAAGTCTCTATGGTCTTTCAGGTTATATGGGGCTAGCGCGCAAAAAGGCTCTAAGACTTTCTTTAACCTCTCAGTCAAACCCTTTATGTATGGAAACTTACAATATTGTTTTTTTTTATTAATGACAACAAGATAAAAATACAACAGTTATTGAGAGAAAATGGATATCCTGCATGGTTTGTAAGGGCAACACAGGAAAGACAGACATTACAAGACAGTAAAGAAAAGTTAAAAGAAAAAGAAACGGAAATTGAACAAAAACAAAAAAAAAAAAAAAAAAAAAAAAAAAAAAAAAACAATATTGTAAGTTTCCATACATAAAGGGTTTGACTGAGAGGTTAAAGAAAGTCTTAGAGCCTTTTTGCGCGCTAGCCCCATATAACCTGAAAGACCATAGAGACTTACTGACACACTTGAAATCTAGAGTGACAATAGAAAACAAGTCTGAACTGGTATACAGAATCCCATGCAGAGATTGCGTGTGTGCATACGTAGGTCAGACAAAACAATACTTAAAAGATAGATTATATCAACACAAAAACGATTGTAAGAAGTCAGACCACAGAAAAGATAGTAAGAGCAAAGATCAACCACCAATATCTGCACTAGTACAACACCATCAAAACTTCAGTCATTCATTTGACTTTGAAAACACAAAAATTCTTGACCAAGAGAGTAATTATCTAAAAAGAAACATCAGTGAAATGTATCACATCCTAACAACAAAAGACAATGTAAATTTCAGAGAGGATACACAGAATCTCAGTGTTATCTACAGTGACTTATTAAAATGAACAATTAAATAAATGTCGATTAAGTATCAATAATAACGTCCTTCATAGCTCGCACCTTAGTCAGATAACACAAAGATTGTAATTGGTATATTTGTTGCAATTTGTTATAGCGTGTATTTTACAATTTTATGTTTTACTATTTTATTTTACTTGGATTTTTTGTATTTTTTATATATTTTGACTGCGTCCTATTTAATGTTAGAGTGTTCGTTTATATGCTTGAGTCGCATGCCATTGCTTTGGTGCTTATGTACACAACCCGGACAAGCAAAGTTTGATTTTTCCACCGATGTAATATCACAGTGTATTGAGGTGAGATAATTTTTTATCAATTATTGTCAACTTTGAAAATTAAATAAATTTGCAGTCCTGAGGAAGCTTACAAGAAAGATAAGCGAAACGTCGACAATTACACAGTAGTTTCATTTATAACCCAAAGGTCCAAATTCCCAAAAAAGAATACCATTGAGATTTTATGATAATTATATTTAAAGTCTACGGCATCTTTTCCGCCAGGGTATCACCAAGTCTTGATATGGTTTTAATATTTAATGAAGTAACAGGCAATAGCTGTCAACATTACATGATTGATTATTATTTAAATAATGTACTAACATATCTACATATATCCAATATGTATATGTATTATTAATATATCGATATAATTATTATTTGTATCTATAGCCTTCCATATCCATAGTTTACCAACTATTATAAAATTTGTTTTGGCTTTTCAGACCTTTCTATTTCAATAGCAATAAATTAAGCTGAAACTGATATTAAATACTAAATTTCCGACAACGAAAGAAATTGACGGCGACGGTGAGTGGCGACGGCGAAATGTTGTAATAGACCGCTACCACATATCCAAAATTTATCCAAATTGGTAAAGGACAACAAGGATACCTGCTTTCTTCGTAATGTAAGAGTACTTAATAATATTATAAGTATTAATATTGTTGCTAATTTTAAATGTTTTATAAAATTATAACTCTAAATAAAAAACTTGATTTAATTTTAATTTAGGATATTTTTATCAGCTTTTGTTTTTAAAGTTGTACTTTCAGTAAAATAAAAAAACAGTTAAAATTATATTCTTCTTTTTTTATCCGGAGGCTAGGAAGTAGATTTTCTGAAAATATTTTGATTCTCGATGGAAATAAAAATACAACAATCTCATATATGATCTACAATACAAAATGAAATAAGTAAGTGATTCCACCTTTATATTTCTGAAGTTTGCTAAAAACATCTTTTGTGTGGTCTGACATCATTGGAGAGGAAGAGTTGGTGTACCATTTAGTTCAACACAGAATAAGATATATTTTGTAATTATCGGCAGTACTGTGGGTAAACGTTTTGGTTTACATTTATTTTTTTTACAAAATATTTTACATTTTTATTACAAATTTAATTACAAAATATATCTTATTCTGTGTTGAACTAAATGGTACACCAACTCTTTCTCTCCAATGATGTCAGACCACACAAAAGATGTTTTTAGCAAACTTCAGAAATATAAAGGTGGAATCATTTCTTCAATATTGTCGTTCACAGACGGCAGTTACAAAAAACATAACTGATATATCCAAGTCTACAGATAGTAAACCAAAAATTAGCTAAAAAAACACGGTGATTTTAACGACTTACTTTTACACTTTTGACCTGTCCACCGAGCAATAGCCTGGGCAATCCAGTAATAATAATATATTAGTGAACAGCTATCCTGCCACCAGCGCTGTAGTCAAATCTTCCTAAAGAAAAGGGGGGAGGCGAAATTTTAATGCTGAAATCATTATCTCCACAATATGCCCATTCATTAAATAAAATTTATAAACTGTGAGCATAAATTCTGAATCTTTGAAATAAGAAAGGGTTGAAATATTACAACTTTATTTCCCATTTTTTCCAATCGTGTTATCTGTCTCTTTCATGTAATTTTCTCTTACTTATTCATTATTTAGCTTTTTAGTCGCCCATCCTTTCACCTTTCGATTTTTTATTGTGTTTTCCATTAGCTTTTTCTGTGTTTTGACTACCACCAGAAGATGGTGTGTATCTGCGTTTGCTCCTCTGTAAGAATGCCTCGTTGTATTTTCATATGAGCACGTGATCGATTTGATCTCCAAGTTTGCATGCCACACCTGGTGTCATCCTCAAATGACACTTTATGTTTTGTCTTGTGTTGAAACTTGGTATTTCCTACAAACTGGTTCATTGTCATGGCAAGGTTGCATATTCTACTTCCATTATCATTTGTTTCTTCATGAATAGTGTGTTTCTCACCGACATCTCTTAGGTAGTCTTCCTTCTCTACTTGGGTATTGCCATCAGCATGTCGATGCTTAGGTATCATTTCTATTATTCCTTCTAAGGATTCGTAAAACACTTCTTTTTCATTTTCTTTCTTTTCGGTCGGTGCATATACGTTTATAATCGATAGATTTGATGGTTTCGCTTTTGTTATTAAATATCTAAGGCTTCCACTTAATAATTTCAAGTGTAATATGCCTGCTTCCATCTTTTTTTCAACAAAAATTCCGTTTTTTCCTTCAGGTTTCCAGAATCGCTGCAATACTACATTGATATTATGAGATTTCTGGTCGGGGGTGGGGGGGCTGGTAGTATATATTATTGTAGTGTTTTCTAAGTAACAAGCATCTTTTTTTATATAATATTTTAATATCCAATTCAAATTTATTTGACTTATCCGAACGTAATCCAATTCAAATTCCAAATTAATATTCAAATCCTTTTCAATTCCATCTATTGTTAGTTTCAGCTTCCGTATACAATATCTAATTTCAAGTTTCATTTTATCCAATTTTGATTTATAATAGCATCCAATTTAATAAAACGCATCTTTTTTTTTCTTACTCTGGGAGTGGGGAAATCTTCAAAAAGACAACCCCCATATGTTGTTGGGTGGTAGTGTAGGATTCTTATCCACTAAATCCCCACTCCTTTGGACGTGACCCGGTTTTGGTGAAGCATTTGTTCGGGTCCATCCCTGTCATCTAAACCAACGGTTACTATCGTCGCTTGTCGTTGGAGCCACCGTTCGTCATCTCTTGTATTGTTGTCCAGCTATTCTCGCTGCTCAGCATCGTCCGGATTGTCTGGCTCTCTTGTCTCTTTCCACTGCTCACACTCGAAGAGCGTATGGTGAGGGGTATCCTCTGCCTCGGCGCAGTAGAAACAATCACTATCTTTCTTTTTTCCATATTTGAACAAATAGTTGCTAAAACAGCCGTCACCACTTAGAACTTGCGCCATGTGGAAGCATACTTCCCCGTGTGGTTTGGTCACCCAAACCTCAACATCCTGTATAAGGTCGAGCGTCCACTGGCCCCTGCCTGGCCGCTCCCAAGTTGTCTGCCACTCTTGAAAGAGTGTCAGGAGCGCCTCTATCCTCTTAGCTCTTTCCGATGTTCGCCATCTCTCTTTCGCCAGCGACTCGGCGAAACCTGTGGTTATCGGCGGCACCCCGGCAATAACCAGTGCCGCCTTCTCTGAAACCGTGCGGTACAATCTCGCGACTCGTATGGCTAGCAAACGCTGTTGTCTTGCTAAGTTGTGCCTATAGCTTTCCACCTTCATAGCTTGGTGCCATATTGGGGCCGCGTATAGCATTATCGAATCTGCTACTACCACTAGCAATCTTGCTTGCCTAAATTTAGGGACTTGTCCAGCGCCACGCCTAAATATTTAATGGCGTTTGTGGATTTAATTCGAACTCCCTCCAGCCGAAAGGTAACATCCGCTTTCCTCCTCCCGGACAGGATGGCCGCTTTCGTCTTTTTCGACACCAGAGCAGGTTTGGTCCAAGGACCGATGCCTGCGGAACTCCACTGGTGATCTCTAGAGTTTCGCGGACAGCTGCTTCCGCAACTAATAGCTCTCTGTCGCACAAATAGTCTGCTATTATCTCCCTAAGGTATGGAGAGATTCCCTTCCCCTCGAGCTCATCTAAATGGTGCGCCACGTACCCTCTCTAGTCTCGTTTGCTAGATAATAAAACACATCTTATTTTCCTCTACTTCACTTTATATTATGAAAACTCAATTACTTAAAATGTTTTTAACAATTTTCAAAACTTTGCAGACCTACAGATCTACTCACCGCAAGCCGGGCTGGTGAAAAAGCATCGTTCTCAGTTTGGTTTCGCACAAGTTCCTTCTACCAACACCAACATTTACAAAATTTTAACGCACACAGGGCATTTACAATATAACAAACATTAAAATAAACAACTTTGAATAGGAAAAATCCAGGACAATGCATTGGCCAAACCAGTAGAATAGAATTGTAGAGAATGTAAGCGACAACAAGTCAGTAATCAGGAACCTAATGACCGGAGTTGTTAAAAACACTTAAATATAATAATAAAACAAAATAAATAAATAAAACTGCCAAACCTAACTTTTGTTTTAGCATTTAGCAGAAACCTATTTCTTACTCACCCTTGACCCTAAGAGTCCGTCTCTCGGTATTACTTAGGAGCCAGGGCAGTGTTCTGAACGCTGTGAAACATCCTTTCACGATCTGACTGCTTCGTCCTGGCAGGTGTTTTTCTGCCGCCATTTGTAGATGGTCCGTCCGGATTTCTTTTACTCTGTTGTGTCTGACGTGCGCTATGGTGTTTAGGAGTGAGTTGGGAGTTAATTCCCAACTCAGCGGTTGTTCCGGCCTGATCCCATTTCCAACAGTTGAAGAAGGCATGTTCAACCTTGTCTTCCGCTTTGGATTAGCCTCATGTGGGTGAAGATCATTTGCCAAACCTATGGAAATATGCGTTAATGCAACTGTGGCCGGTGAACGCTTGTGTTAGATGGAAGTTCACCTCACCGTTCCCGTTGGTGATCCACGTTCCCGGTGTATGAGCTGCTGTGTCCACAGTCCATGCACTACAATTGAATCTCCCAGGTGGATTGGAGATCTTTTCATATAGATGCCCATGAAAAGCACCTTTCTTCTACCTTCTCTTTACGGAATCAGCGCTAATCCTTTTTACCTTACCCAGTGGACGATGGCGTTGATAACCATGTTGGTCTTGGCTTCAACTGCTGTTACACCGCGGTCATAGAAGACCGCATGACCTTCCAAGTATCTTCCCCACGAGCTATGAAGATGAAACATGATCAATAAGAGGAAGAAGTAAAAACAACTCTAATATTATGATATATCCAATAAAAATAAAAATTATATATAATATAACGTATTTATCGAATGTTCCCTTTACTTTTCGACCTCACTGCATACGTATTTCTCATATGGCCATTAAAAATATAATTGGGATCATAAAATATTTTAAAAAATTAATTAAATTAATTACATATTTAGAAAAAATTTAATATAACCTAAACATTGTTCTGCAGGTTCTCAATATTGTTAGACGTTCTTCATCAATAAATTAATCAAATGTGAAGAAAAAGTAATGAACAACGACCTATTTTTTATAGAAAATAATTAATAATTTATAACACAATTAATTTATATTGTTTTTGAAGTTGCTCAAGCGTTGTCCGCAAATTTATACTTGGTACAGCAAAGTTGGAGTAAAAATGTCGCAATTAAATCCTAATGGCGAAAAAAATACAGTTCAGCCTAGTTTGAGAATGTCATTAAAATAGCATTCTTACATCCATTTCGAGCAAGCAAATAAGTAAATTTTTAATTATTAGTAGGTAATTAGCTTCCAATAACAGCAAAACTCCAATCCAGCGTATAGATTTTAATGATCTAGAGCTCGATAATTTTAGGTGGTGCCATAAACACGCATTTTCTAAATTTCTTTACTTTTTTTCGCTTACGAAGAAAATTAATGTGTGCAGCGATTTTAAACGACATAATGCGTTTAAAAAGGTGGTCATTAAGACAGAAAAGGAACGGCTTTGCAGATTCCAATCGTTAAAATAAAAAAACCTCTTCGAGTATTTTAAGTATCGATTCACGTTCCTCGTTGTCGAGGATGACCAAAATTTAAGAAGTTTTTTTAAAATTCGACTTTACAGACCTGACAATACTCTAGTGTTACTTTCCTTTCGGTTTAAATTAATTAATCTAGAATGGTAAATCGTACCAAGTTAATGACATGTGTAGGCATACGACACAATTTACTCTTGCATTCACTTTTTACTTTTGTATTTTTATATTATAGAATGCAATTTTAATTTATTTTAACCTGAGAAAAGTTCTACATTCAGATCGCTCAAACTAAAATTAAAAATGATTGTGTACGCTGAACATAGAAGAGTCGCGATTTTCTCTAGTTCCATTTTGCATGAAAATTGCATTCATTCTGCATTCACATCAACATTACCTTTGTAGCCGATCCCTGTTTCATTAACAAGAAAATTATTAAGTTTTTATTGGTACTTTTTATTGTAAAAAGTTCATGAAAAAAAATCAATCTACATTGGATTTTTTTAAACCCCAATTGAATTTTTAATGAAGCTATAAATAACCTTTTTTTAAATGCATTTATGCAACACTTTTCGTAGTTGATAAATTAATCAGTGTTTTTAAATATTTAAATAATGCTTCCAGTTTTGTAAATTAAATTGTCCCCTAGAGAGCCGACTCGACTTAACTCTTTTGATACATAATCAAGTCTTGCACGCTATGCAATTTTAAATTATTTAACAACTTTTTAAATTACTTTATGCATTTTTTGCGCATTGTATTTATCATAAGTAGCTGAGAAATATTTCAATATACGATTGTAATTAGATAATATCTTAAGGCGAATTTAAATATTTTTCCTACTAAATAAAGTTTATGTAAATCGGTTTGAAATGATACAATAATTATCGACTGGTTAAATGCTCAGGTGTGAATAAATTACCAATTGCAATAGAACTTGCTCGGAGATCAAGTCGTGAACAATACATAATATTGATAAATGTTTTCGAAAGATCACAAATTAACAAACAAATAAAAAAGTATTTCGGTATGCGTATGGTAGCAACTCATTGTTGATGTTGATGGGGAACAACTTTCAAACTTGGCAAGCAATAAATAATCAAATAACCGCAAAATTAGTTATACATGCACCGAAAAGAGATAAATCTCTGCAATTGTGTCAGCATGAAAATAAACACCTGAAAACATGACATACAGTTGGAAAATTGTACAAAAAAACATTATATGCATTACATCATGCAAATACTATGTTCACATCTCAGGAATCAGCTTGAACGTCCCCCTACATTCAAATTTTCCATATATTTAAATTTTACATAAACATATAAATTTGTTTTGCATTTTCCCTATTTCTTATTTTTAGCATGACCTGTTATCATGATTTTCATTTGTTTTACCGTCACATATTATTTCTTTATTTTCCAGCAACCGAATCATAGAATTTTCTTGGCTTTTCTTTCTTCGTTCTGGTCTGTCATAAATTTCATTCCATTTTTTGTATTTATTTCCCACCTTTTAATGAATATCTTATGATATTTCTTTCCTATCCTTGAGATTCTTTTATTTCTTTAAATTGTTTTCTTCATTTTCTTTGTTTTGTTGATCTTCTATTGTTTTTATCATTATTGATGCGATCTTTTCTTGTATAGTTGCCATTTTAAAATTGTTAGATTTAAATTTATCTTGATTTTTCCATTAATACTCAGGCAGACTACAAATTTATTTCAGAGTAAATTTTGTCGGTTCAATTTTTAATCGAGCCCCACGTTGCATGCGCCAAATTGGACTATATATTTTCAGTCTCAACAAATTTTCTAAATCTAAATATTTATAGATACTTTTCTTGGTTGTTAAATTTTTAAAAAATTTTAGAACTAATATAATTAATTTTTTATTTTGAGTTTTAATTTCATTTAGTATAAACCGAACTAAAGAAAGTAAGAGTAGCCCTGAAAGTAGATCAAATAGGTAATGGTCGAATAAAAATTGTAACATAGGAGTATTTTCAAATTATGCAAATTTTATTCTACGAAGTTCATCCAAAAAATCTAAATAAAAAAATGTTAGGCAAAACACGTAAATTAAATCGTTGGATACCGGAGGGTCTAGTGATTGCCAGTGGCGTGCCCACGTGGGACCCAGGAGGCTCGATCCCCCTCCCACCCCTGTCATTTTGTAATTTATTTAATAAATTTGTAAAAAAACATTTTGTAAAATCAGATTTCGACAATTTTTTTTGAAAAAGTGGTAATACATAGGCTATATAATATTATAGTATACATTAAAAAATATAGAATCTGCGGAAAACCCGGCAGATTTTCTAAAATTTTCATAAAGATTTTCTTTTCATTTAATTAACATTGTCATCTAGTGATTGGCTACACACGGCAGATTCGAGGAGCCTGTGAGTTAAACTTAACAAAAGTTAAGTTTTTTTCGAATTACTCAAAAATGGTAGATTTTAAAGCGCTCCGATCCGAGATTTGCCTTGGTTGCGCCTGCCAAAACTGACTTTACACCAACCCTCACTCGGGCGCTCCAAGCTGTTTCGACAGGCGCTGAGCTCACCAAAAACATATCTGAAATATGACCGAACTCGAAAATAACAAAACTCGAAAGCTGGGATCTTAGTTTTTATGTTAAATTCGGCCATAATTTACCGAATACCATGTAAAATAAATTTATTAAACCACGGGAACATGTTGATTCTAGCCCCCCCCCCCAATGGCCCAGGATGCGACAAAAGACTGGACCTCGCCTCGCCTCGCCTTATCGCCGACGATAAGCTTTACAGGCATCTTTATCCTCACAGGCAACTTCTATCCTTCTGCCGCTGGGTCCGCCATGTATTTGGACCCATTCTGCACGACATGATTAGCATTGTCAGCGACCTTTGCGATGGGGTTCATGTAACCCCATCACATCTCAGCCAAACTGTCGACAGTCTTGATACGGCTCTAATCGGATCTAAAGTCGGCAGTTCCCCGGCGGACGGTTGTGTGCTAATTCCTCAACCCGATG
Source organism: Cantharis lateralis (assembly GCA_963170105.1). Taxonomy (NCBI): domain Eukaryota; kingdom Metazoa; phylum Arthropoda; class Insecta; order Coleoptera; family Cantharidae; genus Cantharis; species Cantharis lateralis. The sequence continues at coordinate 10,433,440 of OY720626.1, forward strand.
TCAAACCAGACGGTTCTCGCCAGTCATTTTTAAGGAAGTGTGGGCTCAGCCCGATATTCCACAAAAGTAATTTCATGATTTTGATTCTGATAATAATATTATAAGTTGTGAAGTGGTTCGAGCCCGCCATAAGTCACGATCTAGCGCTTATATTTAGCGCAGTGGATTCATATTAACCGAAATTCGGAAAAATTTCGGAAATAAGTGGTAGCAGCGGTTTTCGAGGTCGGATCAAATCGAGAACTACCATTCGCAGAGGGAAATGATCGGAAAGCGAGAACAACCGAAAAAGGACAACAAAACCACCAGATTAGAATGTTTAATAAGGTTTTCTTTCCTATTTTGAAAGGAAAAGCCGTAAAAAACTACTAGTAACCAGAGAAATTATTTATGAAAATTTTGGAAAAACTATCGGATTTTCCTCAGATTTTATATTTTCTATTAGTTTGGGGATAGGCTTTCGAGTTTTTCCAACTCTTTCTTCCTTTTTTTTCTTCTTCTTTTTTCCGAATCTGACCAAGACCATCTGTTTCATCCCCAGACGATCAAGTATTCAGGAATGTAACACAAAACTATTCAGAGGAATATTGTAGAGAAATTGTGGTGTACAAGATCTCGAAATTGCAAGGGAATTAACTGCAAGCATTGAAAATAAAAAGTGGAATTGATATACAAAATTTTGGCCTATGGTTTACTTTTTGAAATTTCTAAACAATTTATGATTTATTCGATCGCTGAGAAGTAGAAAATGAATATCTGTACCAAAATTTGCCTAATTGAAATTAATTATTGTTTGTAACAGATCCGAAAAATTCATATTATTTGTTTATTGTTCCTTTGGAATTGAGAGAAACAATAAATGTGATATACATAAACAACATGATTGTTAATCTTATAATTTTTTACTTTCCATTCTGAAAGTTTCTTCTCGATGAATGGTAACTTTTTGAGGTCTTTAACTTTTAATAATAAAAAATTACATGTTTTACCTATAATACAATTTTTCAGAATAAAAACGTATCAACAAATTCTGACAATCTTATTACACGTTTAGTGAATCATCAAGAAAATGAAAGTTATAAAGTTTTATAAATTTCATCAACAGCTACAGGAAAAATCCAAATTTTTCTGAAACAAAGTCTTGGATAATTTGTTATTAATTAATTTTGAATAACAATTTTTTTACTTCAAAGTATTACACTTCAGGTTTTATTTTTGTTTCTTTCAGAGCGGTCAGACCACAGACTTAGCAAGCAATTGGAGTTACATTCACAAGAATTTAAAGACACATTGATCACTTCTTCTTTTAAAATAAAAACTGTTTTATTATGAAGTCATTAACAAAATAATACAAAACTTTTTTCACTAATTTACAGTTTAAGCTAACAAATTACACGTCATAATATATAATTCAGTGACCTGTGTAAGCAAGCGTATAATTTCACACAATTATAATTTATAATTTGCTACTTACCATTTTAAACGAAACGAAAAGAAGTATTTATTAAAAATATATCTGAATAATTTTGATCATCCTGATGTATTTCAAGAATTCAAACCTGTGCAATTCGGGGATTCACGCCGCTGTTTTTATTTTATTAATTTTCTTTTTGTTTGTCACATTTTTAAAATTAAAAGTTCTATAACCTGACGGTAGTTCAAAAAATGTAATTAATGTTTCAGCTGTTTTTATTAGTTGTAAAACTTCCTTTGTATGTAAAAATAAAATTTTCTGTTTATGCTTTAAGTGTTTAAATCATAACATTTTATTTTGTATTTGCAAAAATATGAATATCGCGTGGAATTTTTCTTATTTCAACACTTTATTTATTAAGCGAGTCGGAAAACATGTCTTTACAACCGAGATAACTTGTAATTTACGATGCCCGATATCCCCGTATAGTTTGTTAAGGAAAATTTATTTATTAATAATATTTTGTTAATTTTTACAAATTATTGCAGCAATAATTTCCGACTCATTTAGTTCTGACGCATGGAATATTACGATCTGCAAATATTTGCGATTTACATGTAAATAAGATTTTAATTAGGCTAAATAATTGAATAAATTGTGGACATTTCAAAAGTAATTGGCGTTTTAAATTATCATAATTTTGTTAATTTTTTTATGTAGTTTAAGGACGGAGAAATACAGCAGGGAGTCGGCACTTTGATATTCTTACGGGTGAATTTTAGCTTTTTTTGCAATTTTAAATTTTATTATATAAAAACCACTATTCGAGGTAAACTTGAGCAGTCAATGTCATAAAATTATCTACGAAGCCTATATATTTTTTTAAGTATAAAATAGTATAATTATACAACTGCAGAAAACTCATGATTGATAATTTCTTTCACGTCTTGTAATTATTACAATATGAATTAATATACAAAATTACATATTTCAAAAATTTCAAATACAGCAATCAAACAAGTCGTAAACTAAGGAGCATAAAAATTGCAATGAAATCGAAATTTTTAACTGAGTTTATGATGTAATTAGCAAGACAATTTAATTTATACGAACCAATTTTACGAAATCTAACATTGACGTTTTGTCAATAATTAGTTTTTCTCTCTTTATTTTTAACTGTTAAAATTTACAACATACATCCGGACCATTCTAAAAGTTTCTCATGCAGTTTATTAATTTATATTTTCAAATTTCTATATTGAAATTTTATTGTACTTATTAGTTTTATGGTCACTTACGCGTGAGAAATATTTTTTTCTTCGGAAAGGACTTTTCAAATTTATTTTAATTTTCCTATTCTTTAAATTGGTTAAGATTTAATCGCGTTTTATGTATTCACTTGCGTTATTATATTATTTATAATATTTCATTATTTAGAAATCAGGTAAGCTAAGTTAAAGATTGTGTACAGACCTTAGGAGAAAATCGAAATAAAAACCCCTGCTCTTCCCTGATTAATTTGATTAACTCCTGTTTTGTTTTTAATTTAAATAGTTTGCTAATTATTTTTAGCTAGAAGGCATGTAATCTATGAATAAGTATTTAAACTAATTCCGAAGATTCATTAGAAAACCGTAAAAATAATAAAAAAACCATTAGTATGCATTCACAATGAACATAAGCATAAGAAATACATATACATAAGACATAAGGAATTTAAATACTAATAAAACTAAATAGAGCATTGGTTATTGTTGAAATCAAGCTGCCATGACGTAGAATGGTTTTTAGTGAATAAGAAACTAATTTTTATATTCATTGTGAATCGCTGTAAGTCGCTGTTTTGCCTGTTTCGCAGTCAAATTCTTTCTTACCTCTCAGAAGTGCAACAATGTAAAGTTTAAAAATAAAGCAGGATATTTGTTTACACTTTTATTCATTTACTGCATAGCTCTATCATGTAAAATAAGTAATTAATAGGCAATAAATAAGTGATCTATTCAATTAAATTTAATTAAATGTATAATTTAAATATATATTATATAAATTACTAATTTTTTATCAAAAGTACGTGCAATAAATATTGGTTCTGGTTCAGCAGTTAATATAAAACAATAAATTAAAACCGATTGTACGACATAAAGCACTTACTCTGAGCGAGATTCTGTGAAATAATAAAAATAATTCAAATTTTATTGTTTAATTTTTCTTTTTATCTACTACCGTTGTGAAAATCTAATTTTTAACCTGCATTTGCGTTATAAAATTACCCATTTAATGTTGAAAGTGATATACCGGTTTGTAAGGTAATGTACCGGTGTTGAAAGTGGACAACCTAAATGAACTTATTCTAGGTATAAAAATGAAAATAATTCAAATTTTACTACTTCATTAATCTGATCGTGTATAAATTTTAATATATTTATTTAACATACCTTTTAACATACTGAATATTTTATATTATTAGGAATATTTACAAAAATTTAAATTTCGCAGATTCGAAAAAAAGGCTGTGATGACATTAAAAAATTAAATAATAAATTTCCTACGGCGAAATGGTGTCGGCGAGGTCCTAGACCAGTGGTCGCCAACTTTTTGAATCTCGTAAACTTTAAATTCACTAAATTCCGAAGTCTGCGGACCTCTAACAAATTTTTTTTAAAAGCGCAATAACCTACATAATATTTCTTGAAACTTTTTATAAGTTCATATTATTTATAAATAAATATAAATTATTAACTTGTGAAATATATTTTTAAATTAATTAAGGTAACGTTTAGTTCATAATAAAAAAAAAAATTGAAAAATCTGAAATTTTAAATATTTATGTAATTTGAATTCCGAATAATAATAATTGCAATAAATAAATCAAATCCTTTACTCTATGCTGAGTCTAAATTCCTTTGAATTGGAATTCAGATTCTCTGAATTTCAAAATCCAAATTTTTTTTAGCTTTTTTAGATCTATAAAAAATTAATTTTGAGATTAAAAAACATTTTGAAAAATATGAGTGTTTTTCATTTTTATATTTTTTATTTCAAAATTTAAATATTTTGAATTCCAAAATTTTCATTTATATTTAGCTAAAATCGTTCTATAAAAAATGTTTACTTTGAGATTAAATGATTATCTAAACTTCTAAATTAAAAGAAATATTTTGAAATAATCGGAAATGTTCCATATTTTTAAATTTTCAAAAGCTTTCGGCAACGCCAGTTTGCTGAACTTCTGTTTTAGGAAATAAAAGCCGCCGGCGACTTTGTACCACTGTGCGTAGTCATTGCTTTACTAATTGATATTCAAAATCCGGACTAGAACGATGTTTTTCGTAGACCAGGGGCCGAAATTGGCAGCCCCTCGATTCATTTTTTAAAAATTTCATCTTAATGATTCCGATGAATTATATTTTGAAATTAAATAATCATGAAACGCTACACGAAGGAACAACGCTTACTTGATCAGAATTCTTAATATGATAACTGAGTTTTTGGAATCTCAAAAAATTGTAGGTCTAATTTTTTTCACATTTCTGTTTACAATTTTAATTTTGTAAACATACGGCTAAAAATGTTATGAAATTTATTTAAAGGGGATGAAGAGTTAGAGAGAGTCTCAGACCGGGGCGTCTGGGAGTATGGAATACCTTCAGTTCTCTAGTTCCTCTCCAGATACAAAACTGGTCTAATAGTCAGAAATTCGTCGTTTTATTTTTATTTGCTAGTACTTAAGTCTTCAACTTAGTACTAGCGATAATAAAACAATACTGGTTCTCTTGTTTCAGCTCGGTCACTGCTGTGGTATAAGTTATAAAATGCTTTATATTTCACAATATTTGATAATAATAGATATTATTTTTGTACCCACGATGATTTAAGTTAGTTTCAACTGCAAAAGAAAGTTTGATTAAATAACTTCATTAAGCAGTGTAATAGTTTATTGTTTCAAATTGAAAGTAAACGGTGTATTTATTATTTGCTCGTAACATGAGTGTGGATTTCAATGAACAAACTACAAAAGACGTTACGTCGCCGTCATTGATGCAAAACTCGATAAACTCATCAGACTGACACAAAATAACTGACCCTTGCACCTGAAAGCGTGTTTGCACATCTCGTGCGACGAGCCGCGTGCGAGCCTTAACGTTTTTCTGTAATTAAAATTTTTTGTACTTAAAGCAATTTGTGCTTAATGAATATTTATCGCATTATAATTTGATTTTGTATTACAAGTACATAAGATTAAATTGCAAAGCAAATTAAAGCTAATTTACAAGGCGGAGGTAGAATGGATAAATTAGAAAATAATTCTCCGGATTTTGCCGCATGAATATTAAAATTATAAAAAGTACAAGCAGTACCATTAAATTTTTATTTAATAATTGTGTAAAAATTATACAGGACCAATTACATGCGACTTTCACCAAAAATGTGAAATAAAGCTTTTCTTCTCAACTCGCAGTCAAATCACACTATGCTGATTTTTTACGTGAGTTTGTAATAATTTCTTTCCCTTACACTTATAATCGCAGATTATACACGAAAAATTCTTTTTGGTCGAATGAACCCTCATGTGAACATGCAAACTTGCTTGGTGTATAAACTTCATATCACAAACCTCGCACACAAACGGTCTTTCTCCAGTGTGAATTCTTAAATGATTCTTCAAGTGAGCTCTCTCTTTAAATTTGAAACCGCAAGTTTCGCATATGTATGGTTTTTCACCGCTGTGAGTTTTTAAATGTTTTACCAAAGTTGTGTTTCTGGAAAAATTAGCCCCACAAAACTGACACACAAACGGTTTTTCTCCTGTATGCGTCCTCGTATGGTTTTTCAACGTCGATTTTAGCGCAAAACTGCGATTACAAATATGGCACTTAAATGGTTTCTCGCCGGTATGAATTCTTAAATGTAAACGTAATGTCGTTTTAAGCGTAGTCTTAAAATTACAAACATCACAGACGAAAGGCTTATCACCTGTATGGACATCTAAATGTCTGCTTAAATGCGACAACTGCGAGTATTTCATATCACAAAACTTGCACTCGTAGGGTTTCTCTCCGGAATGCATTTTTAAGTGATTATCCAAGTATCTTTTTTGGCTAAACGTTTTATCACAAATACTGCAACCAAAGGGTTTTTCGCCAGTGTGAGTTCTTACGTGATTACGTAAAGTTGGTTTTTGTGTAAATTTCATATCACATAGTTCGCATGCAAAAGGTCTTTTTTCCTTGTGAGTTTTCAAATGTTGCGTCAGGATTACTTTGGATGCTAATTGTAAACCACAAATGTCACAAAGTGTACTTTGTTGGGATTTTTCCATATTTTCCTGTTTAATATAGAAAAGCTTACTTCGGATAAGACATCGATGCACTACTTTGTTAGGTTATGCTTGAAGAACTTGTAAAATAACTTTAGAAAAATATATCCATTTAATTGTATTCTTCGCAAAAAGTCTTAGTTTAAACAATATTGATTAGACTTTTACAATCCATCACAGAATTTAATGTTTTAGTTCATAAATTTATTGATGTTACACTCATGTCAAGTTAGAACACATGTGAGATACACGAGCGACTACAGGCAGATACATGTGACATAACATAACCAAGCGCGTCTACCTGTTTTGCTATAATTTAAATCACAACGTGGAAATTTATACTGCAATATTCTTACACGAAAACGTCTTATTTTGAATTCAAAAATTCAAATTTATTCATGACGTCATCGGCGATATGTTCCAAATATTTAACATCAATTACCTCCATCTCGAACATTTTACAACAAATGATTTTGATTTTAACAAAAATTTTAATTACAAATTCCTTATCTTAATGTTAATAAGTTAATTTAATTTTTATTATAATTTATTTATTTATGTAAAAAATGCAAGTTATTTTTTGGCGTTCCGTTGTTTTTTTAATCTGAATATAGAATGTCGGAACACAACGAGGAAGTCGAACGGCCTTTTTGGAGCCGCCATAAACTTATGTGTATGAATGATTTAAAACTACTTTCTAGTTTTTTAGATTAGAAACAAACTGTGCAATTAGAGATAGGTTACAGATATCAGAGATATTACAAAATAATATATATGTACAATGCATTTATGAATTACTGGTTAATACCTACCGTCACTTTTGTATCGTTTCAATATTTTGGTTTCAAATTTAACTCTTGGAAATTTTTTAAAATTTAAATAGTATTTATATTATAAAATATTATTAATATTGTGCCAATAATATATTAAAAGGGCTTTCCACGCCAAATCGACCACTTGCCCCCCCCCCTTGATTCTGGGGACCCCCTTGACCCCTTTCAAATTTTTTCAAAATTTTGTATGTTTTTCAGATCGATGAAAAACGCGTTCTTGATTTTTTTCAAATGTTTTTGAAATATGCTAGTAACTTTGCGAAAGATGCACTAATTTGATCTTTTTTTTTTAGTTTTGATTTTGAACGCTCTTTCAATAAAAACATGATTTTGATTCAAACTATTGTGCAAAAAAAGTTGTTTTTCGAGATGTAGGCCACCTTCGACTTTTTTGAAAAAATTCTCAAAAGAAGTTTAATAAATATAAAATGTTTTAAATCTAGTCGCATCGTGGACAATCATTTATTTCTATTTTAATTTTTATTTTTTTAATTCAAAAATTTAAATTGTTCTAAATCTCCTATAAATCTCATGTAAACAGAACAAAGTCAATATTGCTACAATATTGAGTACCAATATTAATATTGAGTAGATACGAAAAATATATTTCAACAATAACTGTAATTTTTTTTTATTTTGGTGATTCATACAATAAAACTTCAATTTGTTTAATTTTCATATTCAACTGAAAAACCCTATTTTTCTAACAATATAGATTTTAATTTTCAATATATAAACAACGAAATGTCTAAAATAGTTAAATAATTTTAAAATAAAATTTGATTAGTAGTATAACCAGTGGCGTATCTAAAAATCTTATGGTGGGCAAACAGGATTATTTTTAGGTTTTCGTTAATCCATTCATGATCGTCAGCGGTAAAATATTGCAATTGGCCGACAGTGCTAACGGTAAGTAATTTAAACTTGTTTAAAACATCAAGTTAAACATTATTTTAATGATGAAGAGCTTCAGGGATACAATCCGAATTATCCGTGGCAATTGCCCCCTTGCCCACCCCTAAATAAGCCGCTGGGTATAAATAAGCCGATCTAAGCTCACTTTTTTTACGCAACTTAAGAATATGTAATGGAGAATGGAGAAAGTCTTGAAAACAACTAAGGACTGCATTAAAAGTTCCACACATAGTCAAACAAAATGAGACTGCGTGCGTTAAATCTCATGTTAGGTGAGACCTCTTGAGATAGGTACAGCTGCACTCTTACACTGAAAATAATTATTTGATGAAAAATTCATAATTTTTAGGTCGATGAAAACAATTCATCATTTGATGAAAAATTCATAGTATTCACGAAAAAAATCATTGTATTTATGAATTTGTTCATCAGTATGATTAATCTTGTTCATCGGTGCAAATCGATGAATTTTTCATCAGAATGATTAACCATTTTTTTTAGTTTACCACTTTAAGACAATATGTAAGCTATTACCCACACAAAAAATGAAGGAGACCAATGCTTTACAAATTTTTTTTTTTATATTGTTCATTATAATTGGAATAAATATATTTTTTTTTTCAGTAGAATAATTTGGAGAAAATCTTTAATCACTCGGTATCCCAGGATTTTAATTTAAAAATTAATTAATTTATTTAAGAACACTCTGTATATGCGAAATGACCAATTTGTATAATATTATAAAATATTAGGGGTTGTTCATAAATTATGTTATGCATAGAAGAGAGAGAGGGTTCAGCCTTACGTGACGATTTATGACAATAGTTGGAGGGGGTTTTTAAAATTGTGGCGTCATGTCAACATTTTTAGAATTTTAAAATTGTTATAATTAATAAAAAATTTACAGTTGACTCCTGTATTTTAATATATATTTTTGTATGTTATTCTTTTTCTTATGTTTTCTTTATTTTTTTTTAATTACGTAAAGACGATTTTTGTAATTTTTGACCCCCCCCCCACGTAAGGATTATTTAAAAAAAATTGAATTTTCATACAAAATCAACACAGAATGTTTTATTACAATCGAATTTAAAGTTTCCATTTTTTACATAAAAGACGGTGATTTGCTCGTTCTGTTGACGGTACGTGTAACGAATTAAGATCTTGGTCTTTGCAAATCCGAAATTTTCGAGTTCGAACGGCTTCGGGAATTTTTTTAATATTTGGCGTGAACTCCAAGATCCCATTTTTCCAGATTTGTAATTTTTGAGAACTTGTGGCTTTAGGGATGCTTTTAGAATTTTACATATTAGATTTTGAGATTCCATTCTTTCTAAATCTAAAATTTTTGAGATAGATCGTACCCCAGGGATGTTTGAGATTTAGAGATTCGTGTTTTTCGAAATCTGGAGGCCTTCAGTGAGCCCAAAAACCAATTCGCCTCATCTTTTGTTATTTATTTAAGTCTGTCGTTTGAGCAAATATTTTAATTATTTTGGTTTCTTTAATAAAAAAAAAAATTTTTAATCCAAAATTTTACATTATTATATGTTAGATAACTCCGTATATTTCAAACCGACTGTTTTGTAAAAAAGTCAAGCCCATTTTTTAATTGCAAATTTAACGTGCTACAAATTTGGTCTAGTAGATTTGTTTGAAAAACCAATTTATTTCATACAAAAACCGAAAATATTAGCCAAACTCAAAAATAAATGAAAAAACAGAAATAATTTCAATGAAATTATCACAATTTTGAAAAATATGCGTAGGTTATTAAGTGTAACCGGTGCATACCGTCGAGGAAAGTAATAAAATAATATAGCGATAAATGAGAAAGTTCTTTCTTTAATCAAGAATCCAATTACCTAATTAAATTTAAAAATGTACACATTCTCAATAATAATAATTATTATTTTAAGTAAATCGACTTACTTAATTGCATATAAGTAAAACAACATTGGATAAGACGACTTACTAAACAGTTTCACTCAATTAAGTGATTCGACTGAACAACATTTGGCACTTAAAAAATGATCCCCGATGCGAAGGAAAATCGGAGAAAAAAATTTGATTGATTAATAATCGTTGCCGTAATTATCTTGTTAGGGTTAACAACCTCGATCAATAAAGACTTAGCCCAGATATAAGACGATTGCTTTTGTAATCTGAACCAGTTCTATCAATCGATTATGCAAAATTATTAATTCCTTAGAAACAAGAATTTTGTAGGACATGAAAAGTTCTATGGACCACTGCCATTGGTTATTGGCATTATTTCATTTCCTATTAAGTTAAGTAATGTGCAAGAAAACGGGCGTTAATGTTTACATGTGCGTGTCTTTTTATTTATTGGATAATATATGTATCATCCGCACTATGTATCCATAACAGTTGTATCTAGTAATTCTTCCGTATGTTTATTACCTCACGTAAAAGACGAGAATGTAAATATTCTCCATTCAAACAGGAATAAAATTTAAATTATTATAAAATTAAAAATTTTGAATTTATTTTTGTTTGCAAATAATGGAAGTGCATGTCGAAATATGCACCATAACAAATTCTCGGACTGAAATTACTATCATTAAGCATTAAACTAACTAGCATACACATAATACACCTTTAATTTTATGAACCAACATCATATTACTCGTATAAATAATTAATTCAATGCAAACACCGTTATAACATTTTATTATAAAAAAAATTTTCAAAATAGGTAAATATGTAATGATCGTTTTAATTATCCAGGTTTGTATATGGAATTTATGAAAGTGCGGAAACTCCATAAATTATACTGATGAGTTAATTAATTTATGTAAGCCACTTTTATTCGATCAGAAAAATCAACAACAAACATTAGAAAAAATTAGTATTGTAAACTACATTTGGTTTGTATGTCGTCCAGGATTTCTTGAAGTTCCTCGTCTGAAAATTTTCCTGATAGCGATGGAATAAGGCTTATTGCTTCCTCTGCGGTTTGTGGACATAAATTTGCCAAAGAAGCCAATTCAAACTTGTGTAACTCTTGTCGTTCCAACAATTTCCGCACGGAAAACATCGTTTCCTTATTTTTGAATTTTCGAAATTTTTCGGTATATGCTAATGTTTTGGTAAACACTTCGGAAGCCTCTTGCTCTTCTTCGGCAGCCTCGCTCTGTTCTTTTCGCTTTTGTAATAACAAAAAAACTTCGGACATAAGCAAAGTTTCGCCGTTTTCACACTCCTTAGGGAAGGACAATTGCTTGGCATCCTCTTCGGTATCATCTGGTTTCTTACTGGGTGCCATTATTTTTGCTTTGTGATTTATATGGAAGGTAATATTATAAGTCGTCCCATTGAAACTGATTTTCTTTATATATAGTACTAAAAAGATTCAGACGCATTACCAACTTAAAGGAATTATAATATTAGTTCTGCTGATATCGAACTTCCAACGCCATTGGACGTCTGACCCCACATTGAGAGATAGGGATATTTGCGTTATGCAACCAACTGTGGAAACAAAACAATTGCCTTGCTGGGAAAGAGAAAAAAGATAATCAATCTATTTATTTATATTGTAATATACAGGGGTTGTCAAATAAAATAATTGAATTTTACTGAATTACCAATCCAGTTTACAACTTTTTAATTCGTTAATTTTGAACTTATACAGATTCCATACAAATAAATGGAACCATAACTTTCGTCTATGCGGTTTTGTACTCCAGGTGTGCAACGTACGCCTCGCCAGTTACCTCCTTTTGTCGTAATTTAAATAAAGTTTTAACAATCTCTCACCGTTAATTTCAACAAATTCAAATTAATCAATCAAACTCAATTTTAAAACACTCTGTTATTTTCGCAATTAATCAAAAATATGCCAGACGGTCAAATTTCACGCCTGATTGAGTTGGTGGTTGGCCAATAAGAACAACTGCCTGCACTCTAGGTCCATGGGAAAATTATGAAACCGCCCCTATCATTCGAAAAAGGAAACACGACAATATATTATACTCTACATTGTTGGAAATTTAACGGTGAAAACTTTTTTCTTGAAATATTCACTTCCTTGGCCAAACTTGAAAAATTATAAATGTGCAACAATGCATTAAGAAATAAATTTGATGGTATAAATATTATTATCGGGAGCAAGGCAACTGAAATTTAATCGATTCTTAATGAGGGAGAGTGAGGATAAAAGAAAATTGCATTTAATTTAAAATTATTAAATATGAAAATAAAATACTTAACTTTTATATCGAAATTGAAATCGAAGGAAAGGTGACTGGCACAGCGATGGTAAGACACGTGCTCGATGTTGAACATTTGGTTTGCTTCAGTGACAAATGAAATTTTTATATGCAAATTTTAGCAAATTTATAGCAAAGCAAACTATATTGTGTACAATATTAACCCCATTTGAAAGAGTAAATCGTAACAATATATTGTAATGCTCGGGGTTATTTTTTATTTTATTATTTTTAACATTAAAGTGCTTTGTTTTCACAAACTTAATCAAAATCGCAATTAATGTCAAAAATTATACTACCGATAATTTTAAGATTTCTCATCATCAGGCACACAATAACCTGCGATAACCATATCTAAGTATCCAGACAACCTAAGCATCCCTAGCTTCATATTGGCATTCTTGTAAGAGATGTTGGTTTTATATATTGTTCTAAAGCATCTAAATTTCAGTTGCAATATACTTTTCTTCAAATGTAATTTGGGTAAAAGTTTTATTCAATCTTATGTCACATAATTTATAATTTAACATAACATAAAGGAAATCAGCTAATAAGTAGTCATTACGTGACCAATCATTAAGTTCATCATTCAGCCGACACTGTAACATATAGTATGTAGGTATACTTAAATTTTTACATCATAATCCATAATCGACTAAAACCACAGTCAATCTAACATGTAATTACTGATTCTGAAAATATACTACAAAAAATAAGGAATTCTTGATGTAGCAATCACAACGTTAAACTCCTACACAAACTCATTTTCATAAATGCCCTCAATTCCGATCACACAACCCAATCATCCTCCAATTAGGAGACGACAGTCCCAACATCCGCCCAACTCCCAAATACAAAATGTCCTTGTCCTTTTACCCCCCCCCCTTCCAAAACGTGTATGATCTGAAAAGATATGTGGGCATCTTCAAAAATAAGATGATCGATGCCATGAAACAAGCCACTACCAAAGCACCCATCCACGACTCAAAGATCTCAACCGCCACAAATTTTGGTCAAGAAAGCGATCCCAACGCACCTGCAACTTTCAAAACTAGCTGATATACAACTTCTTTGCCAATGAGGTTAAACGCCACGACTCCAATCATAAGCAGACTAGCTGGAGAATCTAACCTTCAAAAACCCTTCAACTTATCAGCTAGTCAAATCTCTTCGACAAAAGAATTCTACCATCCCCCACCCCTCGACCATCCCAACGGCCCCACTTTTAGTAATGAAGAAAAAGCGGATGCCCACCCCCCGAAGCCTTAATCCCAATCTAGCCAATTTCGTATCAGAGTATTTTTTTTAATGAAGAAGTTTAACGGCCCCGGCCACGACAGCATTTCGACATCACCAACGCCTTCCTCTCGCTCCAGCAGTTTCCAAGCCGATGGAAAGTACCTGACGTCATCATGTTACTAAAACCCCAACAAAACCTCCAAAACCCAGCTTGCTACTGTCCCATCAGCTTACTCGGCTTCTTCGGCAAATTCCCGATTAAACATTGCACTAGCAGGAATTCAACTAATCCCATATGAGTAATTTAGTGTCCTCTACCTCCAAAACAAGCCACGGGAGCATTCTTTCTCGACATTGCCAAGGTCTTCGACAAAATTTGACAAACAGAAGCCCTGGTATACCTTATCAGTTATCACCTTACACCTCAGCAACCGATGTCACGATTTAAAGTCAAAATTGACGGCTTCTGGTCAAGCGAAAAGACCATGACGGCAGGTACCCTGCAAGGATCCATCCCAGCCCCCTCCTTGTTCAATATCTATATCCACTTCTTCAGTAGCTCCTTTCGTGCCCAACCCATCATTAACCGACTTTAATTAGCCCTAGCGCAACCTACTTCTCAAGGACGAACAACCCATCCTACTCCAATCCTGACACAAGTCAGTTCTAAAAACAGAAAGACTCTCAACGACCTCCCTCACCATGTTCGGCAGAGAAATTCCCCGGACAGACACCTCCAATTGCCTGGGAGTAATCCTGGAGAAAGGACTTCGATTGAGCCTCCACATAAAAGTCGCAAATCTAAAAGCAAGAGGGGCAATGACCGACTAATATTATATAAAGCCATAATTCGTCCCACCACGATGTATGATTCTACGGTCTGGGACTACAACAACAAGACCCATATGGCGCAACTCCAATCGACTCAGAACATCACTATCAGAAGAGTTACGAAGGCCCCATGGTTCGTAAAAAAAGCTGAAAGTAATTCAATTGCTTTTGAGTATTACTACTATTGAATTACTACTTTGATTGAATTACTTTTTAAAGTAACGTCAAGTATTTGGTATTTGAATTAGTTCAATAAAGTATTTCAGTATTTGATAGTTGGATTTTAAATCTTTCTTCAGTAATTGAATTACTTTTCCAGTAATTGAATTACTTTTTCGGTAATTGAATTACTTTTTCGAGAATTGAATTACATTTTTGGTAACTAAATTACTTTTTCCGTATTGAATTACTTTTTCGGTAATTGAATTACTTTTTCGGGAATTGAATTACTTTTTCGTTGTTGCATTACTTTTTCATTTTAATCCTAATCAACCGTTTTTTGATACTACTAAAAAAAATTGTTTTGATTTTTTTTGTACGATGTTACGGCTGAACAAACTGAATTGATATTTTTTGTTAAATTACGCAAACTTTTGTTTAATATTTTTGGTCAAACAAAAATTTGCTTACCTTTAAAAAATTATTCAACCAAACTGATTTTTCTGATATAAAAAATGGTTGAAAGAGTAGTAGTAGATTGAGCAGAAGCACTGTAGCCAAAGCCATATTTAGAAGGAGGCTTTAGAGGTTATAACCCCCCTCCCAAAATTATTTACCAATTAATACAGTTATAATACTTGCAATCGTAAAAAAATTAGAAAAATCAAAAAAAATTAACACTAAAACAAAAACATTAAACTTTAACATTACCCACCTCACCCTGAAAATTTAGTCTAAATACGACCCTGAGTGTAGCAGTACTATACATGGGCGTCTAAATGGGGAAAGACAATTAACTTCTAATTTTAACCAATAAAAATCAAGACATTTTTAAAAATTTTCTATTTCTTTTTACTCATTAATTAAAAATTTCCTTTTTGATATACTTGGAGTAATTGAATTATTTGCAGTAATTGAATTACTTTGGGTAATTGAATTACTTTGGGTAATTGAATCTCAGTAAAGTAATTTAGTAATTGTTATGTCAATTACTTTTAAGAATATTTAGTATTTGGTATTTCAAGCACTTTCAACATTGACAAAGTAATTGGTAATTTGTAATTGAATTACTTTCACCGAGTGCTTTGTACAGCTCTGTTCGTAACAAATGCTCAGTTGCAGGAAGACTCCAATATGGAGTCTATTTCTCAGCAGTGTGGCGGATAAATTCTACGACAGCCTGGAATCCTCCGACAAACCAATAATCCGAGAGATTGGCAATTACCATCTCGAGGATTTATAATAATATTCTCTAATATTCGATCATTGCCATTGGATGAAGTTTCCACCCCCCTCTCTTGCAGAAGATAGAAGCCAAGGCGACAACCAACCTTGTGGTCTTACTTTTGTAAATGTTAACCATATTCATATTTTCAAAAAATAATGATAAGAACGTCAAAGGTGCAACTGACACGGTGACAAGGTCGACGCGAACCAACCTACCAAGATTGGTAGGTGCAATCAAATTGCAAAAACAATTTCTCAAATAATATATTATATCAACGTGTTTCAATTTATAAGCCCGCTCAGGGCTGTACACTTCTTGAAAATTTTGTATTATTAAGAAAAACTAAATATAAAATTTGGTTTAACATAGCAACTGATGGTCGGCGGCGGTGCTGGAAAAAAGGAACTATTGCAGGCTGCTCTTTATAAGCAGCTTTAGTGTTTCTGCACAAAAAATTAAATGAAAAAGAAAATTCGAATTTTTGAACGCCCGCCGTAAGCTATGAAATTGTCGCCTAACGAGGGAATCCCCCAATTTTCTGTCACTGAGGGAAAATTTGGGATACCAGATTTAACTAATCGGTATTGCGGAAAGCCTAAAGTTTAGCCGATCCGTACTGGCCATCTGCAATCAGTAAATTAACCAAACTGCTAGTACAGAAACTAATTATCAAATTAATGAATAGGAGTAACACCTGTAAACTTCAAGTTGCGTAAGTCACGGCTACTACGGTGGCTTTGAAATAAATCGGTTATTTGATGATGCTGTTATGGATAGCTAAACTGGCAGTCAACTTATTACAATTCACATCTAATTATGTAATGAATGAATGAATAAAGAAAGCTATTAGAATAATATGATGATCTTGCTATTAAAATCTGAGAAAAGTTACAACAATACAATACCAATATAAATAAATAGATATCGGCGTCAAAATAGGTTGGCTGCAGTTGGTGCAGTGATGCATGCCCAATCGTGTGTTACAACCGCCAATTATTGTTATTTCACGTCTAAGATAATCGTATAAAACGCACGAATGTAGGTTGCTTTGCATTTCCGCAAATTTACACGTGCCGGTTCTAACAAACAAGCCCGCACTAGGCTATTACTTTTCTTAATTGCTGTATGAAAGGTGCATTAAAAATGAGAGTGGTTCCTAGTCCGAATTTGCTCGCCGAAAAAAATAAAACCAATACATGGCAATTTTTCCTCTATAAGCTTGAGTAGGCACTCGGTAGTGTTTGAAGATGAAGATGAAAATGAAGTACATATAGTAAAAGTCGAAACCGGTCATGGTGTATTTTTTTATTATAATTCAATTATTTGTTTTTATTGTTAACTTTCGATATTAGCACACATACCTACTACCCAGCTTTTTCCGTTACAGTTTTTATATTCATAACAATCGAACTATCTAATACATGTAGGTATTGAGGAAAATGTGTAAGAAATAAGTACGTGAGATGTTGGAATACTTTTATATTCACTTTCTGTTCCGATTCTTTACGCTTAATTGTTCAACTCTTACAATTTTAGCAGCATCTCGTGTTTATCATATTTCTTGAAAGACTTTTCTTCGCTACATCAACCTGTCTATTAAATCAAGCGTTGAAGATTGACATAAGAAAAGGGAAAGCAACCGTTAACATTCGAGTATTGAATTTAAAATACGCTGCGCTGGGTAAAAATTATGTTTTATTACTTTGTTTTATCATAAACAGAACATAAATAACACGGAAACACGTTAAAAGTAATATAATTATTAAAAATTATAAATTATATTCAAGGGCGGGGGATTTACCGAAAAAAAAAGAAAATAAACAAACTGCTTCCTGATTTTCACACTAATTTTCTGGTTTCTATGCCAATTTTGGATCCAAAACACTTTGATTGCGCCTATTTGCGTATAAAAAGTATTTTATTTTTTTGGTAACAGTTTTTTTTTCGATATATTCAAAAAAAACATGTGGTTGACATGCAACATAGATTAAATAGATTTTCAGTTTATGTAAATTTAAAGTGAATAAATGCATTTTTTAATTTTTTTTTAATTTTAGAAACCATCCTAGCTAATAGAAAATCTTCACTTTGTGTAATTTAATAAATAAAATTAATTATTTCCTTTGCGGGAAATATTTATGTATAATAGAAACCTAGTTAAAATTCAGAAAACTGCCTTAATCAGTTGATAATAAATTACCACACGATTTTGAAAAAAAGGTTAAATTGTAAACTAGGGAATGTGATTAGGGAGGAATTAAGCGAAAACTTGTGTCTCAATGAGTAGATGCGACGCAGACAAATTTGAATACCACAATAATAAAAGTATCCTGATTATTCCTCGGCTACAACACTGGAGATTTTATAAAATTCAACGGCGTTATGAAGAAGGAGGACTATAAAGATTTATTTATTTAGATTTAAAAAAAAACTATAATAAAAAGAATAATATAGATCGTGATTTTGTACTACAACAGGATAACGATCCTAAGCGCAGTTCCCGGCTTTGCCCTGAATACCTAAAAAAAAAAAAAAGGGGGCATACCATCGGTATTCCATATCTCCCAGACCTTCCTGTTTACCAACAAAAGAGAGTAACAGACAGTGGGCAAGATAATTAAAACTTGAACTTGAAAAGGCAGAGATGGCTTTCTGGCAGTGTCGAAGGGCAAGATGGTCTTAATCAGCATTGTTTATCGAGTAGGTTTTTCAAGATATTGGCCAACTGTGGTGTATATCCAAATGAGGTTATCAGTGTAGGAAGATGGCAATTGGGAAGGATTCATCCTTTTACGCAACTACTGTCAACCAGCAGTAGTTTATTAGAAAGATTATAGCAACGATTAGAAATTGTAATCCCTAGACACTGAAAATTGTAATTAAACCATATAAGGTGTATTATATGAACATTCCTTCGTAGTTTAGATGAATGAAAGAAATTTTTTCACTCTGGTAGTTGAAGATGAGCAACGACGAGTGGGGCAATTAAATCTGCTTAGATCTCAATTCATCGTTTCTTCTGGTTTTTCTGGTTATCAATAATCTAACTTGTAAAAAAAATGATTTCATATGGCACACCCGGTATTAATCAAATATGTAAACTTCAAAGAAACTTTTTGTTTGCCAAACAGTTCAAAATCCTATATTTTTTTAATTAAAGTAATTAAACTTAATAATAAATATTGTTAAGCAATCTCAAAACATCGTAAATGTCAGAAATAAATCAAAACGGTGTAAACAAATCTAACATTAAAGTGTTTGAACTGCTTATTTAAATTTAATTTTAATTAATTAAAATACAAATTTTACCAGTACCGGATTTGCGAAAAATTTACAATTTATTGATTCAGCTTGATCTTGGATGAGCTTGAAATCAATCGACAGAATTTGGTAATTAGGTCACGGGAATTATCGGAAAATCCACTTTACGCAATAAGAAAGTAACTTTTTTAACATACAAAAAAAGTGGATTTTTTTATTACGATAACGATCTGCGCAATGTTCAATCATGACAAAGCACAAAATCACTTTCCTGTGGGTGATTAAGTTACATCAAAAAATATCGATATGGTCACTCTTCACAATCGGATCTCAAATTGCGAAACAAAAAAATTCTGTGTCTTGGATGATCATGACACATTTATGAAATGTACCCAATTCTAAGATGAGACACGGTTCAAGTTCTTCACTAATTGATAGGATGTGATGTTATTTCTAACTTACTTAATCGAAGAAATCAATATTATGAGTAAGCAAGCATTCCTCTAGCTTCTGTTTTTGGAAACTCAAGAAGCTCAAGTAATGTTTTACTTATTTTTGAAAATAATCAGAGAGAATTTTGGTCCAAATTCTAGAAGTTAAAACTGCTGTGATGATTAATAGCTGCATTTAGCCGGAATTAATAACCGGATAATAACCGTCAACCTTCGTTAACGGAGAAGTTCCATAAATAAAATTTTAGAAAATAAAATTTTATGTACCATTAATTCCAATTTCTTTTCGAATTGACCTCATCAAAAATACAATCAAAGAATAAGTTAAGGGTGAGGCAAGTAGCACACTTCTGACAATTGTAAAGTTGCTGGATTGGCACAGTCGGCAAGAAAAATAGAAGGCAAATTTAAAAATTATTGGTAAACCAGAAATAATAAAATTTAAAAATTACCTGGTTAAATTAACATTAAAATAGAAATTTTTGGTCTCGTAAGCTTTTATTGTTTATTTGACCAGTTAATTTTTAAATTTTATTCCGATATTAATTTGGATAGTTTCGCTGGTTAGTAATTTATATAAATAAATTATTAAGATAATATAAACAAGCTTTCAATTGTCTGTTACGGAGGTTTGATCTTGAGGGTTGATTCCTTTCCGAATGCCTGTGGGGATGAAGTACCAGATTAAATTTAATTTAATTTACGGATAAACCAATTTGATCTTACAACGAATAAGAGCCTCTTCCAGACATTGAAACACCTCTTCTGTTATAGGCTAATCCCTCTACCGAATAATTATGGAAGCTTCCCTGGAATTATGCAATACCTGAAGATTAGCTTCTCGAATTTAAAATGGCATTGAACTACCGGCCTTCAAAGCAAGTGCTCGTGATTGATTTGTCATTGCCTTCTTTTTCTTTGTATGCCTCTCAACAGAAGCGTCGTGACCATTTTCAAATGCTTTCTTTGCAAATACCTCGGTGTTTCGCCATTGCTTTCCGTGGGAAGACGGTCTGATTAAAATTTTTCCTCCACCTGGAATCGAACCGGGTGTCTCGTCTATTCTCCTATTGACCGCATTGCCTTCATTACTTCACAGATTCCGACTTCTTATGTATTTGACACCGAAACGCGTCAGCCTAAGACCAAATAAATTCAATTGCGGAAAATGCAGTTGCTTTTGGACAGGGCGTCGTTGTTCCATCGCCTTCCTTGTACCAGCCGGCACTGCATAATTTGTATAATCAAGTCCCAACGAGTAATTATTTTGGTAGAAGTCATGAATCATATTATACTAATTAATATTGAAGGCAACCAAACAGCAAATTATTTCGAAGCTTTCGTGCAAAAAATTTGAAACCGCAACAGTTTTAGCTTCCGTAAACTCATGAGCTCATAGTTAAACGATCCAATTGATCTTTTTGGATAAATTAAGTTTTCAACCTTCCCAGTTAGATAAAGAAAAGATTAAAATTTACTGCTCTATTGCCGGTTTTCTATTTTGTCATCATCAGGAGGAACTTTTCTGCAAGCCTTGGGATTTTTGAAATTTGAAAACATACTTTATGAAACATGAATATTCATATTAAAAATTTATGCAGACTGTATATTATAATAAATTCTGAAAAGTAAAATTATTAAAGGTCAGGTGTTTAATGCCACAAACCTTGTATGTTCCAAACTAATGCAATAAAATGCATAGGAACCAAAATCAATAGAATCCAATCACCTGCAACATCCGGATACTCACGAAAGGTCCAGTCTTTCCATTTGAAGTCCCGAAGGTAAATTTTTGATATTTTGAAGATCCAATTGCAGTTAATTTATCCTTGAAAGCTTCCAGAATTGGATATAGCTGTATAGGATTGGAGTTCTGGAAGGACCCGCGACCTTGACGGCGTATAAATCCGGATGACTATCGTATATGCATGAACACCCTCACCAAATTGTACCTTCCACCAATCGTAAGTCACGAGGTGGAGCACAAGGTTTTATAAGCATCGGAGAACGATTTATTCAGCGGTACCGTGGTAAAAATATAGGGCAGTGCAAAGAAGTGATTGTGCGAGTACGTTAGTGAACAAGCAGTGGTACTACCATGGACCTCTTCAAACGGTGTTTCTTTGTGGCCGCGGCTACGTGCCTTCTTTTTATGGAATTTTCAATTGCTGTTCGTGTAGGTCCCAAAAAGAAGAAAGGTGAGTCGAGATGTTGAAGATAAAAAGTTTGTGTGATAATTGAAATGTGTGCTGGAAAAAAGTTTATTAGTGTCTCAAAAAAAGCAAGTGCTTAGATAAATACGGTTAATTTTATTGAATTCGAGTTAATTGTGCGTTTAATCAGCACTATGTCAGTGTGTCGAACGACATACAGGTACTTAAGATAGTCTAGAATTCTAGAATCCTGTTTAGACCTGTATTATAAGCAAATAACCTTCCAATTGTAGAATGAAAACATAACAGTTCAAAGACCTGCATACATAACCGAATTGAAAAAATTATCGAAACTCAGAGAATCCGTTTTGGAACTGCAGCCATAACAGTGATTGCAAAAAATCAAATTTGCCAATTAATTAGTTAATATCTTCACGTATTTGATATTTACAATTTGTGATTTACAACTTCCTTTTATTGATTTATTAAGTGTATTGTATTCCCCGGCAAGGTTAAATAATTGTTGGTTTGAATTTCAATTAGCTAAATTTCTTGCCCCACGTGGGAGCCGAATCAGTCAAACTAAAATCCAGCTGTAATGTTTCACTCGGTAGACAAACGCAAAATTAAATATATCAAAAGGTTTTCGTATTTAGAGCATAATTTTTTTTTATTTCCAACTTTCACATCTAAATTTATATGGTAATTTTTCTTCCAGTCGCATTCGTTACAATTGGTTAATTTGTTTATGTCGTTTAAAGCAAAACATTTTTATCCATTAATTTTTGAAGAAAGTGCAGATAAAATATTGCATTTTTTAGCAATTCTTTCAATGGCATTAGGATGTACAAAGGAATTCCATTATAATTGCAAATTTCTAATTATTAGAAAATTCGAAAAAATTTCGAGCACAAGGTTAATTAATTGATTAATTGTAAGATAATTTTGTTTTACCTTAAATAATTCCGATGATAAACTTCAAACTTACTTTTCTTCTCGCTCCCCATAAAATTAACTGAAATTCCAAGTTTAGGTGTTAGCTCTCTTCAAAAAATTCAAACAGGGTTTTAACAGAGAATAAAAGTCCAAAATACTTCAAGTTATTCCTCGAGAAGTTAAAGTGAACTTAGACATCGCATAAATTAAGGATAAATGTTGTAAATATGAAAGGGAAATGCATAATTAAGTAATTTTGTCGACTTTCTCGGTACCAAATTTGCCTGCGTAGTCGTGTAATGAAATTATGGAGTAATGCTAAAAGCATCGTAAACGGTTTTAACCATTAAAAATCAATTCACTTTCTTTGGTGTTGTTAACACAACCGCCCCTACCAATAAAATAATTAAAATTAAAATTAGTTCAAGAAAGTAACCGCTTATTTGTGCATATTAATTTAATTGTATGTAATAGGTAACTCATCGATTTTTAATTATAAAATTCCTTTTGTGCAAATTTTCGATCAATTCCGTTGCATAATTTTAAACAAAAACTTATAATTAAGTGATTAATAAATAAGAAACTTTGATCGAAGGAAAATATTCTTTCGACATTCCGAATGGAATTTTGTTATTTTATTTTAATTATACCGAAGAATTGGTCTTTTGCTCTGGAAAATTTCTAATAAAAACCTGCGTCACGCAAGTCAAAAGTAATAGTTTATTTTGAATAAAAATATATCTCGTCTATTAATCACACATCAGTTTTCTTCTTATATGAGACGATTAAATTAAAAAATTTAATAAGACAATCGCAATAATGAAATGCAGTGTGAACTGTTTACATTTTTAATAATATGTAAGTTTTTCGCACAGTGCGTAAATTATTAAGGTAAAATTTATTATTTTGTAATTTATTATTACGTAATATCTAGTACAGTAGTGGATTTCCGTGTACTCAAAAATTTATTTTCTTCGTTGCATAAAATAAAATTATATAAAATTTTTTAACAATAAGTAATTAAAATTTTTTTATTTTATTACTTAATGCGGCGAGTTTGCAAAGACTTACATTTTGCAATTTTATTTTTAAAACTAATTTAATTAAAGCGTCAACTGCCAATTTTTTATACGCAGTTAAATTAAATTCACTTAAGAGGTCGTGGAGATAACATATTTCCTAAGAACAACCGTAAATTTGTGTTCATGTTCAACAATTCGGTATTAAAATTTTGGTATATTTCTGGTAAATTAACTGTAATTTTCAAAAATTATAACAGATCTCTCGACGAAACCTGTTACAAACGTAAAATAATTATTTTACATCCTAATCCGTTACATTGCTTACGCTTACAGGTTATTAAATAAAAAGTTGTAAAAGGCGAATAGGTCAGAGAGACGTACGAGGGTCGATCAAGTAGAACAGCAATTTTCCATTGCGGTTTTATTGGGTGTATCGAGCATTAACTTTTAGATATCGAAAGTGAACCTGAAACCTTCATGACCTACGCTAGTAGGTACTTACAATCTAATTTTATCACACTTGTCACTTAAAGCGGTCACCGTTACGTTTAGTCGATTTAAGGCGAATACATTAACAATCAAACACGACGGTCATTCTCACAACGACCTTCAATTAATAAAAATGTTACTGCGAAAAGTAAGCGTAAACGTTCTAATAAATGCAACATAATCTTAATTAGCACAGACAGTTGATTTTATAATTTTAAAAAGTTTCTATTTTAGATTTGAACCTCAGATATCCAGACCGTATTCTATAATTGACGCTGTAAATCCCCCCCCCCAAAACTGATAGTTCTTTCGGGTAACAAATGATTCTATTTTGTTTTTTGAAAATTCTTATAAATTTTCATTTTCACTGTTCGTGCTAATTATTTATATTTATTTACACATTTATTGTTAATTTTTTATTTTATTGCAAGTCAAAATATTACAAATTGCACTTATCAATGATTAATTTTGAAATATCCGATCTATGGCATTGAATTTTTGAATACAGAAAATAGAAAATTTTTCTAGAATTTTTTAATTAATTTAATATATTAAATACAAATTGCTCTTACTTGCGTTAGTGATGGTAAAGAATGGCCTTCACGTAGAATCCAAGCCACGACACAAATAGTTTTTACTAAACCAGTTTACTTTAAAACTAAACCAAAATTTCAAAAATTTGGTTTAACCCAAACTTCTTGGTTTAACCTGCAACTGAACAACTGAGCCTAAATTGAAATATATTTGAAACAAACCAAAAACATTTCATATTGATTGAAATCTAAATACAATATTATAGATAAATATTATAATACTAGATTGCCCAAGTTGTGCGGCCTGAAGGCCGCACTGACTAATCATTTTCCTATAATCCTTAATTTTTTTATAATTATTAATATAATAATAATTAATGATAACTTTAATCGGAATCTCGTCAATTCATTACATCTGGACAGTGGCGTATTTAAAAAATGCCTATAAGGAGGGGGGGCAAACAAGAAAATTTTTGGATTCTCGTTAATCCATTCATGCGCGTCTATGGTAATGAAAAAACTGACAAATTTTTGAGGTACAGAAATTTTTATAAATCCTATTGTAATTGGCGAATCGTGCTATCGGTAAATAATTTATACTTATTAAAATTTGAAATCCCCACGGACTCGTGGTAAACATTATTTTTATCACGGAAGACCATTTTACCACTCTCAGGGGGGGGGGGGCAATTGGCCCCTTGACCACTGCATCTGGGATTCAGAATAAACCCTTGCATTAAAATTATCAAGATCAAATGCCTCAAAAACTTGACGCTGGAACACAGACAATATAGAAATTTCATAATAATTATAAAACAGATATTTTCGATACAAGTTAGAAAAACTAACATTTTTCCATTCAAGGCAAGGTTTTACGATCGAGGCTTTCGACCGAGATCGTAAACCCAAGATTTATGTTTCTGAAGTTTTCCTTTTTTCCCGCATACTTTACTTTTCCGCCCTAGTGCGGAAATGAAGATTGTTGAGTACAATGAAGATTGTTTTTCAAACCGGGGGGTCTGGGGGGTATGGAATACCCTCCAGTTCACACAGCACTGGATCCACCTAAAATTCTAATGGCCATACACTGTTGACCTGCCGATCGCCTGAATCTTTCAACGGGTAGATACAGTGGAACTCGATTATCCCGATTGTGACTGACCCATGAAATGCAGATCAGTCAATGAAAAATTTAGAAATACAGCTTTCAGCATTACATTTTAATGAATATTTACGGTAAAACCATCGAATTTCTTAATTAAACGTCCAGGCTAACCTGAATTTTATCGCTAAAATTCACCGTTGCATTCAAAAATTATGCATTACTTTGTGCATTACTTGTTATATTAACTGCATTTTTAAATTAAACTGTACAAGTGTAAGTACCGTGTCGTTTATAGCCGGTTTCTTCTTAAATGACGTAATTAAATTAATCTAATCCATATGGTAAATACAGTCTGAATACTATCTACGATTAGAATTAGCATAAAGAAGACTATGGAATTATTTAAATAATAACAAATTATAACAAATAAAATTAATAACTTATAGTATAATATACTACCGTTTTCGCAGCGTTTTCAATGTGAGGATTCGGTAAATTCTAGGTAGTTTTGATTACGCATAAACTTATTGATCTTTTCGTATACTCGATTACACAAGTTGTGCGGCCTTAAGCCGCACTGATTCATCTTCAAAAGAAAAATACTGTTCATTAAAAATTTAAATGTTTATAAAAGGTTCGAAGAATTCTATACTCTAAAGTCCAAAACAAATGACTGAAAAATTAATTTTCTTTTAATTAAACATTCATTTCCGGCCAAAAGGCAAACTTTTATTCTACAAAGCAGAATTATGAGTTTTATGAAGCAGCATCTGACCTGAAAATTGTGTATGTGTGAAAATAATATTTTATGATTAATTGTTATATATTTTTATTATAAATCTTACATAATTTTAATTTTTTTATTAAAGTTGCATTACGTATTCAATCGCAATGCAACTGCCCGCACCAAATTGCTCCTTTTTAAAAAATAGAGGACAGTCTCACTTTACACTTAATAAAAATAAAAAAATATGTGAAGCAATAAGAGCTCGCACATTTGATAATGTCTTAATTGCTTCGCATATAAAATGTAATACCTAAAATTTTTTATGTTTACTGTAGGGTGCAGTATTACATTACCGTCTCGGTGCATTGTTGTGCATTGCCCCAACTTACATAACACTATAATATGACAACATAATTTTCTCAAGTGACAAATAACAGTTTGATTTCAAAATAGTATCCTCCAGAAGGATAATTTAAAAAAATTAATCTATTTCTTTGTTTTTACACACTCGAGAACAGAACGTGCGCAAGTTAACATAATAAAATTATTTTTTAATTAGATAATTGCTAATCTGACAGGTATTACATTCCTTGTCATTTATCATTTTCTGGGCTGGGCTCTTGAACAAAATCAACACCGAGAAAAAGTGTTGCAGATTGATTATCTAACTTTCTTTTAAAGCTTGCAAATTAAATCAAAATTCTAGACAACATGCAGATTTAAGAGAAAATTACAAATTTTCACTTTAATGATATCCTTTTTCTATAATATTACGTTTCAATTATTGTAATGATTTATTTCGCCAAACCGTACAATTAAAATTTTTATCGATGCATTCATTAATTATTTATTTTAATTGCAAAATATTAGAAGGCACGTTTTGCAAATTAAATAATAGGCATATATTAGCTAAATTATTTGAATTTTACTTTCATTTCTCTGTCTGCGATAATCGTTATGCAAATGCAGTTGTATCAATTTTTTTTTATTGAATTCGCAGCCACCCCGTGGATTTGTCTGTCCATTATTTTTGGTCTGCTATAATTAATTTAAATATAATATTTGTCAAAGTTTCGTTTCGAATATTAATCTGTTAGATTTCTATTTATTTTCGTCGTGAGTCGATAACCCGATGTTCCAATGAAACTTGTTTAGACCAAACAAGGTGCAGGAAAATCTTGTCCAATTAGGAGGATTCTCCACACCGCGCCCCTAGAAATTGTGCTAGTTTTTGCCGCTACGTAACTAAAATCCGAATTTATATAATTATCCTACAACAAAATTTTCGAATGTTTTAACGTTACGCACTTTACGTAACAAATTACGGTAATTTAACCTTAGGTTGCGGTATAATATAAAACCAAGAAACGGAAATAAGCGCCACGAATAAAATTATAACAATGCCATTGCAATGACCTTAGCAATCTAGAAATTCATTTTTTCATGCCTAAAGAAAGTTAGGAAAATGGTTTTATAAACAAATTAACTGTGAACAAATTTTTGAATGAGCAATCTTCATCTCCTTATAAGCAGTCTATAAAGCTCTGATTTTTCTAGCATTCGTCAATTACTCTTCCGTTAATCAATTCCAAACTGAAATTAACCCAAAGCGCTCATTATTTCCTATCCAAAGCTAGAAATTTAATTTGCAATTTAATACAAAATTAAACATGAAATTCTCTGAAGATTTCAAATTACAGGCTTGGAAATAGTAACCTCATGCATGCCTAGTTGCATATTACGTGTAAATTGCCCGTTTGCACCTTCTTAGCCGATTTATCATCTCCTTGACTACTTTCTCCGCCATTAGGCGTTATCAATACGAACAATTAGATTACTTACATTAATAAGCAACTTTCACGTTAATCGATATTCTAATGAAATTTTTCTTCCATTTAATTTATGGCTTTGTTTTTATATTTCAAACGTATAAATATAGCTTTTACCACATATTCACTCCAGTGGCAATCAATTTTGCTTTTATTAAAAGGATTTACGTGTGAGGTCAACCGTCTACTGGAATTCAACGTTAATTTACTATTTCAATTTTCTTCGCCTTTCGCCTTCGCTCATTAACAATCGTAGCAGGAAGATTTTCTCCAAATCTTCCTATACTAAAACAGTTGCAGTTTTTAAAACAATAGTCAGATTGGATCAAATCTAATTTTGGATGGAAGGATTTCAATGGGTAGGTTGGCCGGATACACTATTAGTAGAATAGGTAAAGATATAAAGAAAGGCTTTCTTGAGATAAAGTTCTGAATCCAAAATAACAATGGAGTAACTTTCTTAGAACAAGAAATTTAATTATTTACAACATGTAAACTGCAGAAAAACGAAAGTAACAACAAGGATAGTGTTTTTCGGACCGAAATCCTTCTTACATCATCATTTTATAAGAGTATGGAAGCATTGGTACTTCCTTCTTCTTTGTTGCTACTACGAATCCATCCTCGGAATATTCCGTAGGAAACCTTCAGGGAAATCGTACAAGAAGGTATGTTTTGATGAGAAGTCATTAATAGCAGTCAGAACATAGAATTCGCTTCATCATCGAATTTGATTTGTCGTAGAGCGAATGACTCGGTAAACCAGGTCTTTATGATTGAAAGTATTAAAGCAGAAAATTGTTATAGCGCAGATAAGAGATAACTCGCTATAGTTGGCCCACCCAATTTTACAGAATTGATAGAACATCAAAGTTCAAAACGAACGAAGCAGCCATTGGTTTCCAAAAAGAAATTTTTTTGTCATAATTTAAAATTGAGAGTTCTACATGCTAAAAGCAAAGTTGTTACGAAAGTTCAAAATAGCATTTTATTACCACCAGTTGTTGTTATCTCGACTTACTAGGTTTTTCTATTGTATGCTAGAATTTCTCAGGCCTTATAATTATAAAATATAAAAAAACTGTAAAAATTAATATATAAAATAGCAAATTCAAATTCTGGCACTTCGGATACTCTCCTGTGATCTAAATTCTAAAATCCAGTGGCGGCTGGTGTGTAGAGGCTCAAAACAAAATTGTCGAGATAATTTAAATTAGTGAAATAAAATTCTGGAAATTGAACTTTTTCTCTTGTTTTTCAGTTAAAAAAACTTTTTTTGCTAAGAAAAGTGCTGAAAATACCAATACAAATTACTCTGTTACCTTTTTTTTCATTTTTCTTGAAATTCTTTTATGCATTAAAAACAATACTATAATTTGGATTACAATGTAACAAAAGACAGGGTATAGTAAGATAAATCATTATTGATTTTGCCCAATTTTGAAAATAAAAATTTCTCATATTTTATTTTTTAAGCGATAAAACTCAGAAAAATACAAAAAAATCCTGCATTATATAACATAATTGTTGTGTTTTTGTAGGAAATTTTTTCGTAACTACAATAAATACATTTCTACATGATACAATAAAAAATTAACGCAATGTTAAAAGATCTGATCCTTACACGCTATTTGACGATTGTGTTTGTTTTTTTTTGAATAATTGGGTTAAAATAATAATTGAAATTCAGCAAATCATCTGTATTGTTTTCAAAAATACACTATGAGGGTGCGGCACTTGCGCCGCAGCGGTGGTAATGTTAACTCAATATATAGACTTCTCTATATGTTTTAAACTTTTAAAGGTGCATACTATTATTATTGTTTATGAACTGTTAGGTTGTCATTTCCAATCAAAAAAATTTAAAAGGTGCATTGCAGCCTTGTCCGAAATAAGTTATTCAATTTAATTTAGAGCCGCTCTCATAAGGTCATTTCTGTATGCTTCATTAATTTTACAACAAGTATTGTTACACATTCCGCAGACAAGAAACCAGAAAGCTTTTATTTGATTCTAACGGAAATCCTCTGAATTTCCATAACGAATTTATAATAACTATTAATGCTGAATGTAAATCAACAAAAGACAGCTAATACCAACTTAACCTACATAATATTACCGAACCAAGAAAGACCTAATATATAAAATATAGTGCAAATAATATTGCATATTTTTTTATTTTTAATATGTGCAATTATTTTCACATTATTGTTTTTTTACGAGCTGGAGTGCAATATGGCTAATGGATGTTTATCATTTTTATTTACTTTAACGCAATAATATTTGGCATGTTGGATAAATTAAGGTCACATCGTTAAAAAAAATTGAAATTATCATTAAAAGTTGCATGATGCTTGGCGTTCATTTATAAACTGGATGCAATCGATCCGTTTGGTTTCGATCCTCTCGACTGGGCAGAATTGATTGGGATGTGAAACATGTCGATTTCCAATGAAGAATTGAATTAAATTAAATTTGTTCATTAGGCACATCTGGTCGTCGTTTTAATTCATCAAAAGCGAAAGTGTCAAAAAAAACAAAATTTCAACGTCTTCCTCACGAGAGAACCAAATTTCACTTCCATATTGCACCGGACACATAGGCGCCGGAATATAGGGGCAAAGCAGGGCACTTGCCCCCCCCTAGAAACTTAAATTCTTTGTTTCTATCTAGCTAGCGCTCGTAAAATATTAGAATTTTTCTTTAAAATCATAAAGCCTAACAGAATTGAATACTTTGCCCCCCTCTATATTTGACTCTTCCGGCGCCACTGACCGGACATAATTGAAGTTCGTCGTATTTTTAATTATTTTGACTGTACTTTCACTAATTTTATGGTCTCGACAAATGCGACATAAATATTCATCTTAATTTTTAACTCATAATTTCTAAAAAGCGAAATAAAATTTGCACTTGACGACAAAAAATGATAAATTTCCTGGTGTTCCGGTTTGGGTATCGAAATTGGGAGATTTCGTGCAAAATTGAGTAGTTTAACCTTGTAGAAAATCAAACAATGAAAGACATTTTTGGCGCCCAACTTGTGGGCTAATTAGGTAATTCAGTTTCCAGCAACAATTGCAATATTGTAGTGATTAAATTAAGCAAGGTTTAACATTGAAATGCGAGCGATTAATAGTAGCAGCCTTCTCCACGCTAATTTAACGAAAATTAATAAACCTTTTTCTTTGGAACGACTTCTAATTAAACTTTTATAAAATGTAACTGTTTTGCAATAAAATAAAATAATTTTCTGAAAAACCTAATAGGTTTAGCTCTCGAGCGTTTTCTATCTCACTAAACCACGTAATTACCCTCCCATAATAATTAGAACGTAAATATTTAGCACCACGCAGATATTGTAGTATAAAATTTGCATATTTTGAAAAAACTTTCGATTTCGATTTTAATTGCAGTTTAATTAGTATGCTAATTTTGGCTAATCTGATTTTATTGCCAAGTCCGTGTTCTAAATTTCGTGAACTTTTTTATGATCGGAAAGCGTGGTTTCGCCTTTTACCTCAATGTATAGTACCATAATAGCAGTTAATGTATTTAAAATTAGCAATTACCGAATGACTTGAAAAAATTGACAGGTGTTCGTTCCTTAAAGGACATTCGATAACACGCATGCCAATCGCTCCGAATTTTATAACACTTGAAATCTGCAGATTAGCTTAAGGCGAGGTCGTAATTGCAACGTGAAAAACACTTACATTACTTAGCAAAGTAAGGGTGGGACGATATCCGTATTAATATTAATATCGGAGAAGTGAATGTGTGCGTTATTTGCGCTTGTGCGTTTAATTGCCATTCGAATGTGTAACAAGCAATCGGTAAAATCCCTGAGCTTTCACGTAACCTTTAACCCCGACCTTGTAAAACCGTGACTGATTGTTTGCTACAAATCTAATTACGATTTTCATTGTTGAAAATTAATAAACCACTAATTTAATACAATACTCTTTATTTACAATTTAAGATTTTGCTGATACAATAATAATTTAAATTAGAAATTTTTTTCATTGTGTAAACTGCATATTAATAATAATATGTTGGTATACAGGTATTATATTATAGTTAAGTACCCAAATTTTTTAGTATGGAAATTACAATGGTATTTTCCAAGTGTCAAGTTCATTGCGATGATAATTACTACCTACTATTTTTTCTACAAGTTTTCTGTAATACATCAAAGTCAAATCGAGGCGAGGGGGCGAATCACAAGGAAAGTTTTTGTGCACTAGATTTCTTTTTATGTTTTCTCCAAATTTACATCTTCGGCAAGAAGATAACACCCGAGTATATTAATATAATATCAATATTGCCCAGGTTGTGCGGCCTGAAGGCCGCACTGACTAGTCATTCTCTCGTAATCTCTAATTTTTCTTAGATTGGTAAAGTAAAATGAACCAATCAGAGATTTTAGAGAACCTACATAAAATTATTGATATAAATAATTATTATTGTTTTAAAAATCCATAAACTCCAATATAGTGAATAAAATCAATTCTCTTGCTTTCGGGAATAAAATAGTCACTTTACTCCCTAAGTACACAATATAATATTTTTTATAAGACAAATAAGAAGTTAGCTACCTTCAAGATTTAATCCACAGTTCTTAAGAGCGTAGGTTTGAGAAAAGTCATTTTGACGTTAAATGAACATGAATGAACAGAATTATATTGATTAAATCCAACAATTTTGATTATAATTATTTATTTACAAAGTCAAGAAAATTTTGAAATATCGGTCATTGGTTACCCTTGACAACCGGACTGAAAGTTTTTATAAAATCGAATTAAAAAATTGTTTTAAGAAACGGCGCCCTATTTAATTCTCTCCGTATCGTCTGCCCCTGCACTATTACATAACAAAATTGTTGAAACGAAAAATTCCATTATAAAACAAAATTAAAACAAAACAATTGACGAAATCCATTGGTTTGCTGATACAACGTCAAGATTTTCAGTTAAAGTAATATTGGCTATTGGCGTAACCAAGGAGAGAATTATGAAAATTTAAACCTTGCTCCCCTCTCCCCCCCCCCTCTCAAGATTAGAACAAGTTAAATTTGTGAAAACCTTTTCGGGGCGGAAAGTCCTCCTAACCCCCCCACCCCGCGAAAATTTAATTGGCCTAATCAACCAATAGCAAAAGCTTAACAATAGTAAAACAAATGAATAACGCTGGAAAATGTACATTTTAAATGTTACGCCTGGTAAGAATCTAATAAGATATTCGATTTATAATACTTAAGTTGGTTACTGTCGATCTTTTAAGAGCTTTTCCTTTAAAAGTACGATAGAAAACCATTAAATATTCTGAAATAGCAAATTTTAAGCTTATGAATTGAGGATAAATAAAATCGGCCCAACGGTTACTTCACAATTTAATTTTGAAAATCAACTTTTTGATGTAAATTTTACAAGTTTATCTTCATGATAGCTTTAAAAAGCCATTCTATTGCCGGTACGTGTACTCTACTTGGATCATAGCAACCGAATTCAAGTGGGGAACGAAAAGCCCCACAGACCGACGACGTGAGAAACCGCGTCAGCGTAAAATTTTTGATTTCTTAACTTCAATGCAAATAAAATGCCATCACCAGATGAAAAATATTAAGGTACCTCCGGCACCAAATGCCAAGGGGTAAATATCTAGGTAAATTTGTGTACACAAGACTCCGAATTCCAAAGACTTCCAATGAATTCCAAAGATTCCCAAGGAATTCCAGATGACTTCCAGATATATTCAAGGAATTCTAATTTCAGAGATTTATAAAAATTCTGATGATTCCCTGAGAATTCTAGAGATTTTCAAAGAATTACACTGATTTTCAAGAAAATCCAATGACTTTCAAGGAATTCCAATGATTTTCAAAGAATTCCAGTAATTTCCAAGGATCTCTAAATATTTCCAAGGAATTCTAATCTGAGAGATTTCTAAAAATTCTCATGATTTCTTAAGAATCTCTATGGATTTTCAGTAAACTTCAGTGATTTTCAAGGAATTCCAATGATTTTTAAGGAATTCCAATGATTTTCAAAGAATTCCAGTAATTTCCAAGGAATTATAGATATTTCCAAGGAATTCTAATTTGAGAAATTTCTAAGAATTCTAATGATTTATTAAGAATTCTAGTGATTTTCAAAAAATCCAAGGAATTCTAATTTGAGGGATTTCTAAAAATTCAAATGATTTATTAAGAATTCTAGTGATTTTCAATAAATTCCAGTAATTTTTAAAGAATTCTAGAATTATATTTCCAAGGAATTTCAAAGATTTCCAAAGAACTCTAATTTGAAAGATTTCCAAAAATGTCAATGATTTCGTAAGAATTTTAGAGATTTACAAGAATTCCACCGATTCCAAAGAATTCCAATGATATCCAACAAGTCCAATGATTTCAAAAAAATTCCGGGAAATTCCAAAGAATTCCAGTGATTTCCAAGAAATTCCAGAGAATCCCAACCATGTGTACACAAATTTTTAGGGATATTTACCCCTTGCCAAATGCTTCGCATTGTCACTCCGCTACGCTACGCTAGGTGGGGAAAGAGCGTGTTCATTCAAGTGCATGCCGTTGCAGTGATAACATCGTTCTAGTTCCTGCATTTGCGATCCGGCGTTTGTAACAACTTACACAGGGGTCCGACGACGGGCGGCTCCGTGCGGTTTTCACAACCCCTGACATTGGAAAATCTCGGATTCCAGCATTCGAATTTCGTCATTTTTTATCATCAAAAATCCCGTTTTAATTCTCAATTATAACAAATTTAAAAATTCTCATAAAATTAGACTTCTGGACATCCGCTAAGCTAGACGATAAAGCCATATCTCCACCGCTAGTTGTCGTCAGGTTCGCCAACTCGCGGGAATTGCAAACAGATGACCAATACCTACCACCGAGTGCAAAAATTTCGACGAAATTCGAACTCATATAAAAACATTGACTGACTTCTTTAAGTTTTCTGACAAGATGATAAGACAATAATAATTACCTTAGTACAGTGCGGCCTTTAGGCCGCACAACCTTGGCAATGCAGTATTTAAATTAAACAAATAACTGCAACACCAAAAAATTTACATTTGAATAACTTTAACTGAAAAAAACAAAAGATATCTCGCAACATAACAGGACAGTGACGGAACAATATTAATTGATTTAAATCTAATACTGTAAAAATGCCAGAAAATTTACTTTTAGCCGATTATTTGGCCGAAAATCAGTTTGCTATATGAAATTTGGATTTTGTTTTGGGAGGGCGGTACCCTACCGTCCATCCTGTAATAGCCGTCACACTTAGCCTTTTGTTTTAATGTTTTTTGTTTTATTTTCGTGAAATCAGGTTTACTTTAAACCATTGAATTGATATCTGGCGAGACGACAGGATAGTGTGGAACAACATTCATTAATTTAGAACAGTGGGTGCGGCCTATATGCCGCACAATCTACTGATATGAGTGTTCAAATTAACGAAACGATAGGATTAGACAAATAACAGCTTATAGAAAAAAATTAAACTGTTTAACTGGTTTGACGTAGTACGTGGTATAATTAACGTTGTCCACGGGTAATACAAATATTATACATAATATTATTACTACAACTTTCAGAATAGAGACATTTGAAAAAGCAATGCATATGCTCTTAGCATTTTTTAAAGTATATTAATGATAGCGTAAATTTTAGAATTAGCTATGTTTAAGAGGCATAAAAACTGTAACTACCGTCATTTTTTTGTTAGTGGGTACCATTTTTCTGCTCTACAAATCCAGACTGTTAAAACGAAAGCGTGAATAAACCGAAATGCTTCCGATTGTGTCGATGAATCAAATTGAGAAGAAAGTGTGTACAAGTGTAGGGTTTTTTTTTAATTAAATTTTTTTTTAGTCGTCTAGCATCTACAATTGAATTGTTTCCAGAAGACCTATTATACGGACCGTTAATTTTCTTCTATCCGTTACCATTAGGAATATTAATCAGTTTAATTTAAATTTGTTTATAAAATTACCTCTGAGGTTTATAACCGTCACCTACTGAGTGTTAGTTAATTGTTTATTGCAGAAATAGGTGAAAATATATGGCGTATAATTTACTTGGTTGTAATCACGACTTGTAACAGAATACTATCTAATCATGTCCCATTGTTCAATTTTGTGCAAGAATTATGTTGGATATTGTTATGAGTTGTTGTTTTATATTATTATGTAAACATATACCAGAAAATATCACTTCAATTGACATTTTAAAGCGTCCAAAGAAGAGAAAATCGAATTAATACAGGTGGGTTAGCGTAGCATCTCGCAACTTGCTCGGAGATGAACCAACATTTTGAAACGTCCTCAATTTAATTGTTACTTCTAAAGGTTTAATTTTTGCAATTCAAAAAAAGTCACACGCCACACCTTTTTCGAATTAATTATTTTCATATAGGATATCAAAAGTGCACATCACCTTTTCGTGAGCACACGTGGGCGTGCAAACCGCACAAACGAAAGTTTTTTAAGGTTTTCAACAACAATGGTTCGCAAAATTGGTCTAACGTTTTGTTAAGGAGAGAATCAGTTAAAAATTTTACTTTTTTGTCACAGGTGACTTAACGTACGAAAGTGAAATTCAAAAAAATTTAACAAAAGCACAAAATTAAATGGTTTCTCGCCGATTCGATTTTTTTGAGTTTGTTAGCTTTTGACATTTAACATGTTACGACATAGCTATGGGAATGTTGTTATGAGGTTAATAATTCAGGTTTTATATAAACAATTTATAGATTATTGAACTATAACAGTTAATACATACAAAATTAAGTTAAATGTATGCGCGATCTTGCCGGGACAAGGATGCCCACATATTTAAGAATGATATTGTTCAAGTTCAAGTTTACACATTACAATTTTTACAAGTTTCGCCACACGAATTATTAATTCGTGCATAATTTTAATTCATAATTGGATAATCGTAAATTTGTATTAATTAGCCTTGTCTAGATAATTTAACCATCGCGCCCGGAGCTTTTGACTTTTCGTAATTATTCCACCACAACCGATTAATTTTTCGTTATGTAACGTTCAACGTAAAATTACGCTAAACTTCGTAGCGTTGTGGTTTTAATTTTGCTAATTTAAAAATTTGCTAATTGATTGTTACGTGAAATTTAGAACGGAACTCCAATTTAAGTTAAGTAATTACTTGAGCCCTAGGGTGGTCTTTTTCTAAGTTTTCAATTTTTTTCCATGTACAAGGTAATCCCAAAAAAACTGAAAAAAGAAATCAAAGTTGGTACTTTCGCGATAATAAAAATTTAAAATTGTAATTTTAGGCAGATGTTACCTGGAGTAAAAGCTTACAATCGATAATTTTTTATTGTTACGGCAGCTGTTGAAAAGCGTAAAAGAAGTCTTAAACCCTCACGTTCGAAAATTACTGTACATTTTTGAAAGTTTCTAATTGTTGACCGCATTTTTTAATTATTTAAATTATTTATTCTTATAAAACTATTATTGATCTAAATACTTGGGCATTTAATTAGGGAAATACCTACATAGTGCGTCAACACAAACACGCTCTATTGAAATAGAAAGCACCAATTTTTATAATATATATTTATGTACCAAGTGTGTCGATATTTTGAAACATCATTTGGGGCGGGGGCGAAAAATTTATTTTTATACTGGAGTTCCACACGTTCCTGCATGCTTTAATCTTTATGGTATCAAGTCAATAGGAATACTGAA
The DNA here is from genome assembly GCA_963170105.1 of Cantharis lateralis. Lineage (NCBI taxonomy): Eukaryota > Metazoa > Arthropoda > Insecta > Coleoptera > Cantharidae > Cantharis > Cantharis lateralis. The sequence continues at coordinate 10,471,859 of OY720626.1, forward strand.
CTTTTCGTGCAAATGTACCACTCGAACGTGTAGCCGTTGGGCAATATTGCGATAATAACCTATATGTAAGAAGGTATACATCTACCTGTCAAGGTCTTGTCTACTACAACTTAATATTGCACATTTACTCATATGTCTGTAATTAAATATTACTGCACATCGAGAATGAAACCATTTTGTTAATTGAGTAAAGAAAAATTAAATGGTATTGCGAGATTAATTACGAGCATTTTCTGTTTAATCAACGACTATTTACTAATTATTTAAACAGCCCAGCAGCTATTTACAATCATTATTTTTGCAACCTATCATTAAATCAAAAAATATATATTGCAGGTTACGTCCCGGACACTTATAGGACGCATTGATTGACCATTTCAATAGCTGTGTCGGTTTCCACTATTTGAGCTTGTATTACTAAAACACATTTGCATAATATTTTAATAGTTAAACTATTCTTGCATAATTTGTGCATTGTATTACTACTGCATTGTAATTTACATTGAATGGTGTTTCAATTTCATGATATCAAGTATTTCTGAGTTATTTTTTCCTCTCAAATCTGTATTATGTAGATTGTATCATCAAGCAACAAAGCTGTGTTCAGTGTGCAATAAATTCCATACCATAAGCTCGATTGTATTTTGTATTTCTTATAATGTGATTATGTTATTAATAAAACTATGTCTGCCCGGAATTACGAAACTAAGAATAATTTCTATTCTAATTTGTTCTTTCTGAAGCGAGATTTTCTGCTTCCATTTCTTCCACGCACAGTTTGATTGCCTTATCCTAAGTAAATCGGCTACCACCGAGTACTCTCACTTAATTGCACTACAACAAGGAATTGACTTACTTTCTCTATCTAGACGTTAACTGAATAATTTGGCAATTTGGGTGTTCCTTCTTCCGAGCAATTGGAGTTACGCTTACTACGGTCGAGAAACTCTGCTGGTTGTAGTGTCGAGGAACGCACAACGGCTTCTTTTCCACTTGAAAGCAAATATTCCAGCAATCAAATGAAAGTATGTAGGTTAATTTAACAAAAAATATTTTAATTATTTTTTTGAACCTGAAATTTACCTTTCAGGAAGTCATTTTAAATTTCAAGCAATCAGTCGATTAAATCTCATTCCTTTAACTTTGAAATCATTGTTGCAATTGTTGAAGTAAAGGATAATTATTTTCTTTTAATATTTTTAGTGACTTTTAATTTCTGGGAGGTTTTCAACCCCACACAGCCTCCCCTTAGTTACGCTACTGCTAAGTAGTTAAACTATAAGGAAAACGTGCTACTTTTGCAGTGACGAAGCCGTGTAAGCTCTCCTCCCAGCTTGTAATTTAGGCCTTAATATGCGGTCACCCATCCAAGCACAACCGGTAACCAACTTTCAAGAAATATAAATATTAGATACTAAAAATTTCAAAACACATTGAAGGACTTGAAACTGTCTTAAAATTTATTCGGAAATGCAGAAACTTAATTATCCGTAACTAATAAAGTGCAAATTTGCTAAAAATGTTAAAATATTATCGCGCTTCGTTCGGTATAGCATGCAACGGAATTAATTGCAATAAAATTGGATTATTAAATTTATTTATTTACTATTTTACACTAAGCATAATTAGGTTAGATAAGATTAAATTACTGTAATTTTATAATATTTGCAAAAATTAATGTAGGTGTCTTGCGCAATAACACTTAGGGATTATTTTCTCTGATGAATGTGGATGCTTCGATTAAAAATGTATACCGGGACAAATCTAGAAGATTTTACAGATTTAATTTGAATGTTTCTCAATTATTCCGATCGTACGGTAAGGAAGGTGAAACTTACTGCACGCACCTTGTATTGCAGAACTTCTGTTACTAATGAGAGCCTTGTTAAATAACTCGAAGAACTTGAAATGATGTAAAAAAAATGAATTAGAAATAATTGTATCGTGCAAGCATGAAGGTGTTGAAAATTTATTTATTTGCTATCAGGCTTTTGCAGCAATTCTTTTGACTTGTTCTGTTTTACATAAATTAATGTAACTTTATTAAATGTTCATTGTCTTGTAGAAGGTGTAATTTGAATAAGTTTGTATGTCTGAATCTGTCGAAACAATGTATGTATTAATATTGCATAAATGCATTCATAATATATTCCCAGCCTTCTGAAAATTGAGATATACCAAAGAATTATAGAGCAATTAGATTCTTGCCTTTATTATTTTACCTGTAATTTAAGAAAATTAGATACTCAAACGATGTAATTACCAACACTAAGCGGATTCGAACCGCCTCTTCGTTTGAAAGGTTTCATACTTTTATCTGGCGAAAAATTATCGTCCGAGCAATATCCGACTTTTCTGGGCGATAATAGTCCGTCTATAGAATAATACCTTATAGAATAAATTGAAAGTTAATTTATTAATGACTATTCTAATTATTATAAAATTTATTAACCATGAAACGCAGCAACGCCCTCGATACAATTTACAATGACTGATTTTAGTTTTTTAATTAATTCTTTACATTATCGACTTTTACTAGTTAGAAAATATTGGTTATGTAAATTTTTACACCTAATTTCATGTAATTGCAATTTAATTTATGCACTTAAAAATTAAACCCATTATTATCGATACCATGTTGCTAAACCTGGCTATATTACATTTCAGTAATTTTATTGTTTCACAAATCTTTCGCAGATTGACTTTGAAAGTTTGCAATTGTTGCCGAATTTAATCGTTTTGTAATTCTTTTAATTGTAATTAAAATATATTATTCGATAATAGTTTCCTTGAAGAAATGATAATCACCAAACTGATCTCTCCATATAAAATTGTCATTTTTCTGCTTTTTTTTTGTTTTTTATCGTTGGTTGGGATGTGTTACGAATATTAAGTTTTTTTTTAATTCTTAATCATTTATATTGTACCTACGATCAATGTGTGTCTGAGATAAAAATAATAACCAGACATCAACAAGAGTATAATTAATGAAATCGACACCTGCAATTAGATCGAAGTGTGAGAAAGTAGTAGTATATAGTAGTTATATTTGATGAAATGAACTGCCTGGACGGTAGAGACTAAAAATTTTATTTCGCGGTTAATTCCGCTTTGTATACAAAGTTTTAGGTCATCGGCAAAAGCTGCATCTCTTGTTTCTTTTCCTTTGCTCTACTTATCGTGGGTGTTGTTTTTGACTCTTTTTGCCAGCACGAAGAAAACTTTCAATTCGGGAAGTAAACTTTTGTAATTGTATCGGATTTTTGGTATTAACACCGGACGTCGTTAAACTCAAATGCAACAAAAACGATAAAATCAATTTATTCGCTCTCGTAAGGTTTAAATTAGGTAACATATCGTGTGCAGTTCGTGGTAATAAAACAGCTAACTTTTTATAGAAAATCAGTTACGATAATAATTAACCCATTCACAATCACAACATAATACCGCAACATGTCCACGCTTTGTACAATAAATACACCAAAGGCTTGAAATAGCCATTTATAGAAGTAAATGCTCCATTATATCATAATAAAAATGTTTTATATTATAATAAGTAATTAATTTTGGTTATTGTTACAAAAGTTTCTTTTAAAATAAATTTGTTGACTTTCTAATACATTAAATGCATTAAATGGGGCCTGCTTAAAAGTTTTGCGGTGAAGTAAAAAAATTGCGGTAAGATCACGAAATATTTTTAAAAATTCAATAAACTAATGAAATGAAGTAAACGATGAGAAAGGAAAACTCTGTAATTTTGCAATAATTTTTGATATATAGTATAAATTGTGAGAAAAGAAAGAGTTGTGAATTTAAAATTGTGATAAAATTAATTGAAATAATAAATTGTCCATCAGAGTCCAAAACTTGAATTATTTTCTCTATGCATAACTAACGACAGTTTCACTTTCAAATTTGCGGTTTTGGAATATTGCTGATCCGCTAATAGCTTTGCTGTCTTATAAGCTAAATGAAGTCTGGTAGAAAGCAGAACCGAACTCGATTTATTAGGTACCCTTAATCCTTACATCGCGTGGGTTCTCTGATAACCCAATTAATTAAGAAACTAATTTATTTTAATTGGTTTATTGTTTAATTGATCGGCACAATCTGAATTCCTTTTTCTAATATCCTAAGGTTGTTGCAATTAAAACAACTTTTTGAAAAAAAAAGTCAGAGTAATAATTGTGGAAAATAAGAGCGTATGCATGAACGTTAGCGACAGAACCAGATTATGTAGCAGCAAAAAATTAATTGCAAGATTACTTTTAGTTTTACTATTACTACAAAAAAATTAATTATGAAATCTATCATTTATAAATAATGCATAAACTTGTATTTTTATCATTAACGTCCTAGCAGTAGAAAGTTAATGTTATCGCTTAGTAATTACGTCTGGTGACTCATTTTTACTAATTTATTTCGTAATATCAACTTGATTTTTTGAATTTGTCCGATTTCAAAAGTATCCTAAAAAAAAATCTTCATTGTTACTAACTTCGTGGTGTGAGTTTCCCATTCTTTTGTTTTGAAAGGCGCCAGTATAACTCACGCCCTCTGGAAAACAAAACAAAAGAATCCCATTTATTCTCTTTTGTTTTTTGTCTTTTTTTGATTTTTGATATTTTGTCATCTTCCTCAATCACAGATTGATAGCGATCGGTGGAAATGCGGGATACGCAATGCTTGACCAGAGCTGCATGGCCAAGACTACCTAAAGAACTAAGCGGGTGCCTACTAGAACTAATTACATGCACTTCCGCGCACGACTAACGTCACAAACGTGACGTCAATTAGTTTGCACAGCGTGCGACAGCGACTACAAATCCGATAGGGATTTCTTCAAAGGCTACCCTAGTCCAGAGGGCTGGAACTACCCACAAGAACTCCTTATTTTTTCCGCAATCGGCTCCTCGTGCGGGGAGCTTGTCTGGGGATCTCCCGGTCTGGGATTCAGAGATTCCAAAATATTCAAAATGTCAAATTTAACCTAACTATGTATTAAATTTGGTATTTTCAACGTTACGATATCTGAGTAGCAAACTACCGGTATTGGAGCCCTGGGCTTCTTGTCTGCTTCCAAGCCCATGCATGCTGACTTAATAATTCAAAAAATTATTCGGTTAAACCTACATAACTTATTATTCAATCGGAAGTTGCAAAGAAACCGCTATATAATTTTCTTCTAAAGAGGACCTTCAGATAAATTTTCGTTCTCTCCTCTTCGTTATGGCGCATTGTTGCACTTTTTCCCTGCCTTAATTAACACGTTATATTATACTTAATAATGATTAATGTTCACGTTTAACAAACCTTTTTTATTATTATAATTATTATTATGCACCATGTCATGTTCCCAGTGGGTAATTTTTGCATGTGATTAATGCAGATGGTTGGTTAAAAGGATTTATATTGCGTATGTTTAATTGGTCGAATCTTAAATTAACCGGCGAAGTACTATTAATAAATTAAAATGTGCAATATATACTTTGGACACAGGTTTGAGAAAGGAAAGTAACTACGTAATTTCAAATAGACCCATTCATAATTTGTTACGACGCTTTTTTGCGATTCAATTGCATAAGGGCTCTGTTCCTAACAATCTGATTGATTACTAATGTTTTCCTTCTATTTCAGTGTCTGACCAGTCGATGTCAGCGTCGTGGTGGCAAGAAGACTCGATAAATCCATCAAGTATACCAGATTCGTCAGATTTCTTTTCGTCTTCCCACGGTTTAGTACAAACTCATCCTAGTCTTAATTTAGCACCCAGCATTATAGGAAGCTCGCGAGGTCCTGGAAAACTTCAACAAGGAAAGGGTTTGACGGGTTCCAAGCATTTAGATTATAGAACGTCCGCAACAGCAGAATTAAGGAGGAATCCAAGTCTGTCTGCACCAGATGAGTGTGCAAGAGCATGCAGAGAAGGGGAACCCCCCAGGACATGTTACTACCACTTCACGTTGGAATACTACACTGTTCTTGGAGCGTAAGTTTTTTTGAATTATTACAAGACTTCGCAGTCATCGTGTCGACCTTGTCGTCTCAAAAAAATAGTATTACTTCAATGCCAGCTTCCCAAAGCGGATCCCTTTTTATGAAATTTTGCAATCGGTAATCTTTGTGGTTTCCAAACATCGAAATCTTAATAACATTTCCGATCCAATGATCACTGATTACAGTGTACCAATTCGATGTATCTACTTATTTGATGTTTTTTTATTACGCGACGAAGAAAAAATTAAGTGCTGGACTTTTTATCGGTTCAAAAAATTGATTATATGATATTTGCACACCACTCCTTTTTGTTAGTCACCGAAGTGAGTTATCTGTGACAAAAACAACTAATAAGTATAGAAAATAATTTTTGCCTTAATTTGTATCGCATGTAAGAATTTAAATATTATATCCTATACTCTACCTACTCACGTCGTTTATTACGCAGTGGGGCATTAAGTTACATTCGATGTTGAAATAGAAAGTTATTTAAATAAAGTAAACGACACTAGCACATTCTAGGGCTTTTTTTCCTTATATCCATCGATATACAGGGAGTTCCTCTAGGTGCATTCCAAAATAACCGAGAATAATTTTTCAGAGCTTGTCAAGTTTGCACGCCAAATGCAACCAACACCGTATGGTCTTCGTGTCAATGTATCTTAGCTGACGGTGTCGAACGAGGAGTCCTATCCGCCAATCGTATGATCCCAGGTCCTAGTATACAAGTGTGCGAAGGCGATAAAGTAGTTGTTGATGTCGAAAACCATATGGAAGGTATGGAAGTGACCATCCATTGGCACGGAGTATGGCAACGTGGCACCCAATACTACGACGGTGTACCTTTCGTAACTCAATGTCCAATCCAACAAGGAAACACGTTCAGATATCAATGGGCTGCTGGAAACGCAGGCACTCACTTTTGGCACGCTCACACCGGTCTGCAGAAAATGGACGGTCTTTACGGAAGTATCGTCATCCGACAGGCTCCATCGAGAGATCCAAACAGTCATTTATACGACTACGATTTAACCACCCACGTAATGTTACTCAGCGATTGGTTACACGAGGATGCTGCCGAACGATTCCCCGGAAGATTAGCCGTTAACGTAGGTCAAGATCCCGAAAGTATGTTAATCAACGGAAAGGGTCAATTCAGAGACCCCAATACGGGATTCATGACCAACACGCCACTGGAAGTTTTTACCATCACACCAGGAAGACGATACAGATTCAGAATGATAAATTCGTTTGCATCCGTTTGTCCAGCACAACTCACCATCCAAGGACACGATTTAACGCTTATCGCTACGGATGGAGAACCAGTACATCCCGTTCAAGTCAACACGGTCATTTCGTTTTCAGGTGAGTTAACTTTTTGATTCGTCCCCATTTGGCAATATTCCAAAATGTATTTTAGGAGAAAGATACGATTTTGTTATTAACGCAAATCAACCCGTTGGAGCGTATTGGATCCAGCTTAGAGGTCTTGGAGAATGTGGTATCAGAAGAGCTCAACAGTTGGCCATTTTGAGGTACGCTCGAGGTCCATACCAGCCAAGTTCCGCAGCGCCTACGTACGATTTTGGTTTACCTCAAGGAGTGGTAAGTTTTTATCTTTGTAAATAAAAATTAGCAGTTCATTTAGATTTTGTAATCAAAATTTTGTACAGGCAGCAAGGTTATGTAAATATTTTGGCATAACTGTAAATAATCATGATTTTGTATATACCTCCTGTAATCTTACCAGATTTAGTTACATATTTGTGGTTTAGTTGGAAAAAAAATGATAGATTAGTTTCTTTAAGCGGAAGTGGTGTAGGAATTTAGATTAGATATTATATTGAATTGTACAAACTGTACAAAAATAAGCTTAGATTCACAAAAGATCAGATTTGCCATAATTGTGGCTGGTAAGTTTCACAGTGACATTTTCCAAACTTGTACAAACGTTAAAAAATTTAATAAATTACTGGAATAGGTTCTTAATCCATTGGATGCAAGATGTAACGAAGTAAGAAACGACGCAATTTGCGTCAGTCAGTTAAAATGCGCTAGAGACATCGACCAAGGTATTTTGCAAGAGAAACCCGATGTAAAAATTTTCCTTCCTTTCCGATTCCACGTTTACACACCTGACGATCTCTTTATGCCAAACACGTACAACAGGCATTTAGGTAAGACTCGTAATGAAAATTGATGGATTGGCTTCAATCTGAGTGTTTCAGTGGCTCCTAACGGTGATCATGTAATCAGTTTGATCGATGAAATTTCCTACTTGGCTCCACCGGTACCATTAATTTCCCAATACGACGATATCGATCCTGAACAATTCTGTAATGGAGACAACAGACCGGAAAATTGTGGTCCAAATTGCATGTGCACACACAAAATCGACATTCCACTAAATGCTGTTGTAGAAGTTGTACTAGTTGATGAGGGTAAGTTTCGCGTCAATCGACTGTTGTTGTATGATAACCATTTTTATTTTTCTTGACCTTGACCTTCAAACTGTCAAATCTTAGTTTTTCAAAAACATATAAAAGACGGTAAAAGCGTGGAAGCGCTGCCTCGAAGTCTCGAAGCGAAACTCATCCGTAGCTTGGTAGTTTTCTAAAATCATCCGAGAAATACAATTCATCCATGAAGGTGGTTATGCTTCATCCTTCAACGCTTGTGAAATATTTCAATCGGTGTAAATATATTGCTCGACTAGTTGTTGAGTTAGTCAATCACGAAAAGTTAACACATTTGCTTTTTTTTAATTTTATGAAATCTTAATAGTAGCTTTTTTACATAAGATTTGTCATTCAATGAAATCTGTTTCTTCATGTTAGCAGCCTCTGAAGGATAAGTCAAAAGAGTTGGCGTAACTAAGGATTTTTAAATATTCATAGTATTCAGGCTTCTCTTCTTCGTACCTTTCTTGACATGCAACAACATAGTATTTTCCAATTTGTGCAAAACCAAGAGTAAAACAACTTTTATTTTTTAGTTCAACAACCAAACTTAAGTCATCCCTTCCATTTGCACGGTAACGCTTTCAACGTGATTGGTATCGGCCGCTCTCCAGACCAAAACGTCAAAAAAATCAATCTAAAACACGCTTTGGATCTCGACAGACAAGGTTTGCTCCACAGACAATTTAACCTACCACCTGGCAAAGACACGGTAGCTGTGCCAAACAACGGCTACGTAGTACTCAGATTTAGAGCAAACAATCCAGGTTTTTGGTTGTTCCATTGCCACTTCTTATTCCACATAGTGATAGGTATGAATTTGGTCCTCCAAGTGGGAACTCACGCCGACTTGCCGCCAGTGCCTCCAAACTTCCCAACTTGCGGGGACCATCTCCCGGATATCGATTTAAATTTTAATAAACTTTATTAATTTTCTAATAATTAGTATTTACAAAAGTATTTAATTTTTTCGGACTCTTTCTTGCCATTTTTCCAAATTTAGTTTCTACTTTTTTATGTTTGTTTTTGTATTTTTTGTTTTATTTTTTGTAATTTATGATACTCCACTCGGTGGTTGTTTGTCAAAACGCCATAATTATGTACGGTAAGTATAAGTTTTCTTGAATATCTTTCTAGTATACACCTTTTTCACTTATTCAAAGTTGTATCGATTATCATGGTGCTAGTATACTGATTTTTGAATTTGCATGTCTGTCTGTCTGTATATAGAGCCTACATTTGAAAACGCATCACTCCTTGTAAATAACCGTAAAATGCATAGATTTTAGTGTACATAAAATAATTTTATAAGATAAAATTTTTTATTTATGCTGTATATACGGCGTACCTACTTGTAAAAATGTCGACCTTCGTATTATATCATTTCATTCGTAGATTCTTAAGATCATTGTTACATTATTTCTATTCTTGTATGTTGTGACTTTCATTTTCTAAATTTTACTATTATAAATAATGTAGTATTTATGTGTTACCAAATGCGATATATAATCCAATCTACTACTAGTGACTGCCACCATAACAACTGTTATATTATCCTAGTCGTTTGCAGTCCTTTAATAACAATCAAACGAAACATTTTGCTGTTATGTTTTTATAGATTTATATTATTGTGTATTATATTAATAAAAATTACAAATTAAATAAAAATATTTAAATAATTGTACATAAACTTTCTGAACGACCTCCGTAACTATTATTTTGTTAAGTTTACAGAATTGCACACATCCGAGCAAGTTGCGTCTGCACTTTGCTTATTGTAAAAAGTACTACCTACTATTTAAGTAATTTTTAAGTAGCCAAATGGTCGCGTAGGTACTAACAAAGGTATTGTATGTATATAATAGAATAAATTATGTAAATATAGCAGTATCTGATCTATATGTAGCCGCATTGTAAATAACATAAAATAGTGTAGTGTCCGGTAGGTATCAAATTTATAAGAAAAAAGTCCCAAAACTAACAATTTTTGCTATAGGTACTCAATCCTTTAGATGCAATATGTAACAAACCAAGAGAAGATGCGGTGTGCGTGAGTCAATTGAGAAATGCCAAAAAGATTGACGAAGCTATATTGCGGGAGCGACCAGACGTAAAAATCTTCTTGCCGTTCCGATTTTTATTCTACAGACCCGAAGAACTCTTTGCACCAAACTCCTACAACAGATTTTTAGGTAAGCAGCTTTCTCATTTTGTAAGATCTCCAAAAAAAATTATGCGGTGAGCGAGAATCGCGAATTCACTCTGCAGGTAACCGAAAATAAAGTGATAGGTACTTGGAATTAAATATCATATATAGGTAATAAATTCTATTTGATTTAACTCTCGTCCTGGTAAAATAGTTAGTTAATGTTCTATTTTTAAATTTTTACGTGAAAATGGGAATCCCATTTCCAAAAGTAAACCCTGGCTACGTGACCGTTAAACTGTAATAATGATTTTTAATGTACCAATCCAGTTAAACTCCATTTAAACAATATTGGTTATATTAACCCATAGTGGTCTAGACCAGTGGTCGGCAACCCACTGGTCCGCGGATCACTGTTATTTTTCAGAAATGGCCCCCTATAAATTGGTGAAATGATCGCTCTTGCCTGCGGGATACGCAATGCTCTGCAGCATTGGCTACTGAGTATTTTGCAAATAAAGAGAAAGGGTGAACTGGAGGGTATTCCATACCCCCCAGGCCCACCGGTTTACACCCACTGTTTTGTGTCTTGTCTGCCGGTAAACCTGGGGTCTGAGAGTTGGAATGCCCTCCAGTGCATTTCTTGCTCTTTCTTCAAGTAACAAAACTGGGGAGTTATTTAGTACCACATGTATATCCAGGGGGGGGGGCTCATATCTATTGACGTCACAGTGTATCCAAGCAAAACGTGTTTTATGATAAAATGGGCAATTTACGCAATGGTCCCTTATACATAATTTTTGGTGCGCCACTGAACAATTGTAATTGCCAAACCTATTGTTTGGATAGCGGATCAGAAAGATCTCCGTTATATTGTGGCGACAATTCGTTTGGAAAAAACATTTTTATGGTCTAACAATATACCTTCTTCAATAAGTGGTTTACTACTTCAAAAGTGCCGGTTTGAAATTCTTTTTTTCCAAAAGTTTTGAATATTTGCAAAATTTAAATAATTTACAAGGCCGCTCATTTAAAAATAATAAGATGAACATTTTGTACAGAGCTTTGTCGTTCTTACATTTCAGGTAGAAAAATATATTTTGTACAAAGAATAACCGGCTGCAGCTTCATTGTAACCAAAATACAAAAGTACCCACCATTGCGACCTGAGGTTGATTTTTAAAATTTTACGATAGCTAATTAAGCCATAAAATTTTACTTTGTCGAAAGACTGTCTGAAAAATTGCTTCGGATTTTAATATTAATTTTTAACTGGTTCCAAAAGTTCCTTCAAAGATACAATATCATTATTTTCAACCTGACATTAAAAAAGCTCCTTTCAACTTTTAACAATAGAAAATTCGAACAGCAAAGTCTTAAATTTAGTACCCAAAATCCTCTTACACCTGTAATTAGTAAACGAAATTTTAAAATGCTTTGTTCAATTTCAGTTGCGCCAGGAGGAGACCACGTGATCAGTTTGGTAGATGAAATCTCTTACGTGGCGGCACCTTCACCCCCAATATCTCAATTGGATGAAATTCCACCGGAGCAATTTTGCAACGGTGATAACATGCCACCAAACTGCGGCCAAAATTGCATGTGCACCCACACAATTGACATCCCATTAAATGCAATCGTCGAAGTCGTATTAGTCGACGAAGGTTTGCAATCAAAAATTTTCTGAATCCTATAAAAAAATAATTAATGAAACATTTCAGTTCAATCTCCAAACTTAAGTCATCCATTCCACTTGCATGGTTACGCTTTCAACGTTATTGGAATAGGAAGATCGCCCGATCAAAATGTAAAAAAGATCAATTTGAAACACGCTTTGGATTTAGACAGAAGAGGGTTGTTGCACCGACAGTTTAATTTACCACCCTCGAAAGACACAATTGCAGTGCCAAATAACGGTTACGTTATATTTAGATTTAGAGCCGACAACCCAGGTAAGTTTTCAGAAAACTTCAAAAGTTAATCCCATATTACTAGGCTAAAAACGACCCTGAGTGTTTGGTTGTCACGAAATTGTAATTTAAATTTTTCGTTCAAGGTTGGTGGTTGTTCCATTGTCATTTTCTTTTCCACATTGCAATTGGAATGAACTTGATAATCCACGTTGGAACGCAAAGCGACTTACCACCGGTGCCACCACGTTTTCCCAGATGCGGAAACCATTTGCCTCCCATATCGGGTATAAATGGACACTGGTGATAGTGATAAAAAAAGTGCTGAAAAAAGTGCATTACAAACTTGAAAATTTTAAAATCCAAAGGTTTATTCGATTTATTATTTATTTTACGCTGTATAAAATAGGTGCAAATGTAAAGCCAATTTTGCCAATCAAACTGAAAATGTATCAATGCCATTTTTCCAAGTGTTACCTAAAAAATAGAAATTTCGATGTTTTGTCTCTCTGCAGTGGAAGCCATTAAGTTTGATCGGCCATTAAGTTTATGTAATCGGAGAGTGTTTTTGATTCAAAACTCAAAATTTGCCGTTACATCACTGTATTTAGCTTGCACTTTACATTCAATTGTTAATTAATATTTAAGTGCCAGATATATTTTTTTAAATAATTTAAACAAAATTGATAGTAATCAAGCTCAATTTTTTGTATGTAATTAGATAATTTGTAATTTTTTGGTGTTTTGTTGAATTGATTACCAATAATTGTCAGTCTTAAATTATTAGTCTGGATCGTACTAAACTTCTATAAATTTCTTTAAATAGAACAAAAATGTGTTTAGGGTCGGAATGAGAGTGCTTCACCTATGCCAGCTCTGAACAGCCTGGAATATAAACTATTTTGAATTTTTTAACTATAAAATTTAAATAGTCAGTGTCTTATTAATAAAATACACGGAAGCAATAATTTTCTAGTCATCGTAATTTGTTTATGGAAATGAATAGAAGATAGCAGATGGATAGACTAGTTTTTAGAAAATTAATTTTTTTAAACGCTGATGACTTTTGTAGTTTGAAAAGATGTTTTAGTGTAAGACATTACCAATATATAGTAGTTAATTTAAGAAACACTTTGTAATCGTTAATAAATAATTTATGTTTTATTATATTTTTTATTTCAAACTAATAGTTGCGTATAAAAAGAAGCCTACAATCTTTTTTTTTCTCATAAATTTGGAGACAAATTAATATGAAATATAAAACAAGAATACTATTTTGGTACTATCAGACAGATAAACACAGTTTTATTTAAATATTTCTATATTATTTTCTAATAAATAATTATTACAAAAATATAAATTTATTTTTAATATCTACAATGTCAAAAAATTCTCGTTATTTGCGCAAGTAATCAGTTCCACACCCCTCCCATTCGAATTTGTTGATTCCTGTAATAAAAAAAATAATTAGAACTGCGAAAACATTTTGCAAATTTTAAAAATACCAGGCTTCCAAAAATGATTTTAAACTTACCGAGTGTTTCCTTTTGAAGAAGATAATCAACCCTTTGAAGTGACAAATCAGTGACGATGACCAAGCAATTATTAATGTGATGTGAATCAAATAACACTGTCACACTAAAATTACCTGGTTATGGCACCAAAAACAAACTTTCCGGCGACTTACAGCAAGTACAATTAGTACTACAGAAAACTAAAGCACGGTAGTACAGATCGTACCAGCTGCAAGATTTTTGCTTTGCATGTGTGGTAACATCAGAAGAAAACACTTACTAGAAGTACAATACGTACTACTGCAAAATATGCATCCAGGAGTACAAATCGTACAACTATAAGATTTTCTCTTGCCATCTTACTTGGTGCTGCCGAAATACTTCCGAAAACTGTAAATTTTTTAGATGAAATAATTCCAAACTTTCACGAGTGTTTCATCTAGTCACAATTTCAGCCATCGTGACCATCATGAAACACTCGGAAAAGACTGGAAGAAAACGATAATGTGATGATAATGGAGAAATATTTTACATTTGGCAGAAAAGCCATCGGAGTTGCAAAATACCCGACAGCTTATCTACCAAAGTAAAGTACTTCCCCTGTGTATAAATGGGTGCAACGAATCAAAATGGTAGATTAGTTCAGCATCATCGTGAGTGTTTAATCTAGTCACAGTTTCATTAATCAATGAAACTAAATCAAACACCCACGACGATGCTGAATTTGGAAAAAAACAAAAAATTTTGAAATTATTTTGACAATCTTTAAGAAGCAATTGTCAATGTGATGTGAACTGAAACTACACTATCACGCCAAAAATTACTTAATAAAAATAATGTAAGAAAAAAAATTACGAAAAAGGCCACCGACCTACCAAAGAAGGCCGACCGGCGTCAGTGCAAACCTTTCCGAAATTACTACCAACTGTGATACGATTACAAAACAACGCATCCAGCCAATAGTAATTTTGCAAAAATTTGTACTTTGTTACAAAGCAATAAGATTTTTAAAAAACCGTGGTTGTGCAAATTGATAATACAACAATGTGTTATAATTTTCAAAATTAAATTTTGTACTTACCGCCAAAGTGCTTTTTATCCAAAAAGTTTTATCACTAAACCGATGTGCGAACTTGTAAGCGTCCTATACACAAACGACCGTAAATATATTTATGCCCTTTTATGCAGCTTAGATATTTTAAGGAGGGGTATTTTCACCCACCAATAAATAGGAATGGTCAGTAACACAACAAAACAAAATTACCGTTAAGCACGAGCAGGTATTCGATATTTCAATAAAAGAATGCAAACAATCGCAATGGAATTTCAAATGTTTCACAAATCTCAACAATTCAAATTATTTAAATGCAAATATTCAAATTCAAATGTTTGTTTCTAATTGTTGAATCTCATAGACGGAAATGAAATTTTAAATATTCAAATTTAAATTTTTGTTTCTAATTTTTCGAATTTACAAAATACCTAATCGACATAAATATTTGTAAAATTTGTTAGCCAGACAAAACAAACAAATTTTGTTTATTGGTTTTAAGGAATTCGAGAAATTTTTGTTTTGTCTGGCAATTTTTTGTCAGGCAAAATAAAACAATTTTTATTGTTGGTTTCAAAAATTTGCAGTTATTTTATTTTAACATTATCATACCTCATGGCAGCCATCCACTGCAAAAGAGTAATGCGCAGAAATAGCTGACGTGAGTGGAACAGTCAGTGCCGGATTAGCCATACAGCAGATGTGGCAAATGCTGCGGACCCCACGCTTAGAGTAGATTCGATTTTAATTTTCTATAGTGTTGAAGACAAGTTACTGCTCAATAGATACATTTTTGTACCGTTTTGTGACATTGCTTACACAGAAACAGTCTTGAGGGACACTACGGCAATAAAAGCATACCACTCTTCTAGATATCCTGCACAGAGAATCCTTCAAGAAAATCAGACAACCCTCGACAAAACCATCACTCAGTAGGAAAAATCCTGCATACAAGGGGATGCTAACCTTTTGGATGCCTTGGTACAGCGGCACCCGAAATATGGGGCGCCATTTTATGCCCGTAAAAACGTTAGGAAATTGATAATTGAATTACTTTCACAGAGTGCTTTGTACAGCACTATTCCTTGAGTTAATTTTATTCTTCTTTGATCCATATAATAATCTTTCTTATCTATTATGATATTTTGGTAACCTATCTTGACTCTTTTTCTATTATTTCTGTCTTTTCTCTTAATTTTTCTGATTTCTCTTTGAATAACTCTCTCTTCTCTAATCAGGTCTTTATCTATGTACATTTTGGAACCTTTTAACTTATTTTTTTACCTCTGACTGTTTTTTCAAAAACACAGGGTATATGAAGTTACTATGTACAATCTGTGTTTATATATATGTTTGTGTCACCATATCTCCCGAACGGTTACAGGTAGCGACGTAAATTTTTGACAGCATGTTTGTAAAGACCAGGGGAGTGTTCGTGGCTGGTCAAATACAATTTTCACCCATGAGAAGAAATTCTATCTCAGAAAACTATCTCTACACCCCCCCCCCAACCCCAAAATTTAAGCACTCGCCCCCGCACAATCCTCTGTATTAAAAAGACTCTATTCACCACCATTATGGCTATTAAATTCATATCATTCTCGCTACCACATCGGCTGACTGGATCACGGAGCGGTTTAAAACATATATTACTTTCTCTATACATTTTGACAAAGTATACTCCAAAAAGAGTGAAATAAAATAAATATTTTAAATTTTAAAATCCCCTGATTGTAAAAAAATTCAAAAATTAAAAATTAATAATAAAAGCACCTTTCTTTAAAAACTACTGTTCCCTTAAAAAGATAAAAATAATTTTTTCTTCTTCACTCAACATAAAGTCTCAGACTCTTAACTCGAAAAATTAACTTATCCCCCCCCCACTACAAAATTTGAACATTAATTTTTAAGTCAGGGGAAACGGAGAATTTTTGATATGGAATGTATAAACAGATTTCGTAAGTGGAACAAATCTCCATTAACCCTGGCTTAAAAATTAATGTTTAAATTTTGTAGTGGGGGGGGGGGGATAATTAATTTTTCGAGTTAAGTGTCTGAGACTTTATGTCGAGTGAAGAAGATAAAATTATTTTTTTCTTTTTGAAGGGAACAGTAGTTTTTAAAGTATAAGGTGCTTTTATTATTAGAATTTTTTTATTACGTTCATAATTTATTGTTCTGCCATCTTGGCAGATTTGAACAAAACCAATTAAACAGATTGAAAAGAAAGATTTTTGTAGAACAAAAACTTTAAAATATTACAACTCTTTGCATCTCCATCATGGTCTGATATAAGAAAGAAAGCAGAACTCTTCAATTTATAACGTATTAAAAATTGTTTCAATAGATGGCGTTACTGGTAAAAAGTACCTAATGAAGTTAATGAGACCGCTATACTTAAACGAAAAAAAACACCAAAAAAATCAAGATCATACTTCACAGGATCATTTCTGTAGTATATCTTCACATACTCAGTATTCAAATATTGAGTAGTAGCAACCACGATGAGGAGTTGGAACTCTGCATTCTGAGCGTGAGGCGGATCGAAAATGCTACAGTTTTCTGAGCACTTGAGATCAACGATGATCGTTCGTTTTTAGTCTATCTAAAAGCGTTGAATGCGGAGTAGTCTGAGTGGTTTTTTTATATTAAATAAACATAATATTATTAGTGAAAATTGAGAAGCGGCCAGTGGAATAAGGTTATACTTTTAGTCACCTCAAATATTATCGATACTTCTGAAACAAATCCATAGCATATTCTCTGGATTTATTTTTAAAGTTTTGTCCTCTCTCTCCAAAAAAGCAACCCCAATTAAAATTTATGGAATGAGGGAATCAATAGTAGACTATATTTTAGGATGTTGCATTGGTTGTGACTTAGCTTAACCCTTCCTCTCCTCCTCCGAACTACAAATTTATATTTTGTGTTAAATATATTCCAAAATAAAAGTAATAAAATAATATTTCCTATATAAAAATTTGCCAAGTAGTACGTCGTGAATGAACCACCCCCCACACATCAGTGACGACGCCAGCATTAGTTCTATGCCGGGGCGAAGTAAAATTAGCAAGTTGGTACGGGGGCGGAGAATAAATAATCTTTTAAAAATGCTGATTAAACGCTACTCAAAAGTTTGCTAAACGGAATGGGAATCGCAAGTCCAATATCATTAGCAGTCGTGTTCTCATGTTGCAAAATTTAGATTTTGCAGTTTTCAGTTTTAATGAACGGGATACTCCATACCACATTGTAACCTAATAAATAATATGCAATAGTAGCCAGTGAATCTTGACGATTTTGTTAATTTTTTTAAATATAAAGAATTAGTTTTCCAATTTAAAAAATTTAATTTATTATCGTGAGCGCTTGAAAATTCTCTAATTTTTTTAGTGAATTCTTACCGGGGCGAACGCTTTTTCAACCGGGGCGATTGCCCCGTCTGCCACCCCCGTAGCGTCGTCACTGCCACACATGCGCCTCCTGAAGTCCGGCGGAATCCCGGATTGGCCTCTTCCGGTTTCTTCACTCATAGAGGATATCCTCCCAACAACTTGATATACGGGGCCCTTATGACTATGATATGACAGAGGACTGTTTTATTAAGAATATGCGAACTGGTAATATCGATTATCGGTTGGTGATCTTGGAGTAATATGGGATAACCATTTGTCGTTCGCTGCTCATGTTAATAAGATCATCTGCACATGTTATTTTAAACTCAAGACACTCTACAGATTCAAAAACCTCTTAGCACCTTCTCCGGTGAAATGGCAAAATTGAAAGCCTGGTTCTATGCAGGCCCCTCTTTTCCATTGGGCACTATAATAGGCACCCCTAGTTCCTGTCAGATCACAAACAGATATTGCCGATAAATGTATTTATTTTGCAAAAATCAAATGATAATATATTACTGACTATAAATATTATAATACTTAGATACTTTTCAATTTTTCCCCTGCGAGAAGTTGCGAAACTCTTTCGAGTTTTTCTTACCTACTCCTTTTGCCTGTTATTATTAAAATAGTCATCATATTCATAGGATCTCCATTATCCTAAAATGCCCAGGGCGTCCAATCGGTTTAAGACTGCCCTGGTTCTATGGCATGTTCTTCACTGAAGAACAACCTTCATGTATTGCAAAATGTTTGCCTATGACTTTGGCTACAGGGACCATGCTACTCCAGATTATTCTGGGCAAAGAATAATGAAACTGGATACTTGTTTTAAACTATTCTTTGCAGTCCTGCTGTTTAACATATTTTTCTATCTATTCCTCAACACCACAGCTCCAAATTCAGTTATCCTGCTATGAGCTAGGGTCTAGGTGAAAAACAGCTTTGCTGACCCTTCACCCTCTTAAGTAATATTTATAAAAATATAATTGTTGTATAATATTATGATGAATGTCCAAAATTCCACATTAGTAGCTGAGCATAGCCAGAGCCGGATTAAGGGAACTGCAGCTCCGGGCCTCAAAAAATTGAACCAACAAAAGTTAAATCTGAAAAAAAAATACTGGACTCTCAAAGCGAGAAAAATATGATTTTAAAATGTTAATGTGTGTACAGTACACCTGGATTTCATAAAAAAAAAGTATAATAAACTAAGTACAATAATTATTTTCCTTTCAATAATTTTACATTTGATCTAACCGCGGATGACCTTGAAAAATCAAAACTTTTCGCCTGGCAGCGCATTTTGTTTAAACAGTCAGGGCCTGGGGGCCTCCAAAAATATTAGCCCCGGGCCTCACATATCCTTAATCCGGTTCTGAGTATAGCATTTGATATCTTTATTCTGGAGCAACATTCTACCTTTATAACATGTATACTATATCATAGGAAATACAAAATTTAATTTTTTTACACCGGTGTTTCGAATTAACCGTTTAAAACCTTTACATGCAAATATCTCAAAACTTCAATTTTTGGACAATATTATCAATCTTGCAGTGGACCTTCATATGTTTTATTTATATTAATTAATAAACTTATCTAATCTTATCTCATTTTCTAAAAAATAACCAAAATATTTAAAAATATACAGGTATTTAGTAGAACCTTGATTTAAAACGCTACAATACGTTGGTTTACGGCTCGTAGCATCGAAACACCTTGTTAATCCACTGGCAAGGTATTTCAAAATATGAGTTTACCGACAGATTTTCGACCAGATTCGGATGGAAGAATTAAGGTAGATTGAAATTAGAACATTTAAGAAATCTCTAATTATGTTATACTTTAAGGGAGTGTGCATTGTTAAACCTATAATGTATGGTAGCAAAGCTCGATATTTTGGTAAAAAGCGAGAAGAAGATGGTCACACACATCAATGGACGGTTTATGTTAAACCCATTTACAACGAAGACATGTCGGCGTACATAAAGAAGGTTCATTTCAAGTTACACGAAAGTTACAGTAACCAAAACCGTATCGTAGTTAAACCGCCATATGAAATTACTGAAACTGGCTGTGACGAATTTGACATTGTAATTAAAATACATTTTCACGATCCGAACGAACGACCTGTAAATATTATGAATCTTTGTTATTATGTTATTTTACAGTTTCATTCCTTAGGTTACGTTGTATCACAATTTGAATTTATTTGATATTGTCAGAACAGGCGGTACCCGTAGGATGGATCCAAGTAAGGAAATAGTGTCGGAATTTTACGAAAGAATTGTTTTTCAAGATCCTACCCAGTTGATGCATCATCTGTTGATAAATACGAAACAGCTCACTTCGAGTAATTGGGATGATTATGATTGGGATCACGACACAAATTGTTAGTTTCGTACTCTTTTTTAGGCAACTTGCTACTTGACTAATATTGATTCTTTTAGTTGAAGAAAAAAAGAGAGAAACGTTAAAATTGATGAAAGATGCTAAACAAAAGGTTAGAATGGAAGTTCTACTATATAATAATCGTTTGAAGTTGGCAAGAAAAACTCTAGCGCAGTTTAAAGAGGAAAACGCAAAAGTTCAACAGAATTAGTTCATTTCGTGAGCAATTTTAAGTATTTTTTATCATAATTTATTTACAATCTAATGAAATCGACAGAAAAATGTCGAAACATTTATGCCTCTTTTATATTAATTTGTTAAATTTATAAATAAATTTTGTAATTTTAGTGTTGGTAGTATTGGGGAAGAGCGAACTTGCGACCAACAAAATGTAGAGCGTGGCTTTTTCACCAGCCCTGCTGGAGGTGAGTGGACCTATAAAGCGATCTGTAAATTTTTGAAAATTGTTAAAATTATTTTATTATACAAATTAAAAATAAAATTGTGATTTAAAATTGAGTTTTATTGATTGAATTTATAATGAGTTAAAGAAAGTTGAAATGGATTTCAAAACTTTGATAAGATTTAGTTAAGAAGAAAAGAAAAACCTGGCAAAGTATAGGCAGGAGACTTATAGGCCGATATGATGTTATTTCTGAGGAATCCTTGCCAGGCTTTACTATCATGATAATCTGCGCAATCTTCCAAGTCGATGGGAAATGTCCAGTTCTTCTTATTGACTTGAAGATGTATGTAAGTAGCTTATATTCTTTTTGCGATCGTTTCTCTAGGATTTTACCGGATATTTCGTGGGGCTGAGGTTCCTGGATATAACATCTTTTATCTCGGCTGTCTTAAATTTTTTAATGAAAGGATCCATTTGATATAGGGTATCGTGTAGCTGCTGGATGGGTTCTTCTTCTGCCAGCGACACTTAAGTTGAAAATGGTTAAAAAACTTTTGGAAGATGCTCAGCCAATACATTTGCTTTTGCTTCATCGTTTTTAGCCTTTTTTCTAGTTTCTAGGTTTTTATTCCTTGATTTTTGTGTTGTTATTTTAGTTCTTTTACATCTCGATTAAAATTAGCTTTATCATCCGGGGCTCTAGTACGTTGCCAGCGCTTCCTCAGTTTTCTCTTTTTATTTATTTTTGTTTTTATATACTCAGGATAATATTCATTGGTGCTTCTCAGCTGGAATGTAGGAGTAGCTTCCCATGCAGCTCGCTGTGTTGATTTACTTAGCTGTTCGACGGCATCATTGATCACTTTGTCCGATTTTAGTGGTATATTCAGATTTATCAGGTCATCTAGAATGTTCCTGAACTCATCTCAGTCTGTTTTTGTTATTTAAAGATGACGATACTTTTTTGTTATGGATTTGTGGGTTCAGAGTAACCAAAAACGAGGTATGGTCGAACGACAAATCTAGGCATGTCTCTATCTTTAGGTAGTTATAAGATATATGCAGACTTAATTGAAACGTCATATTGCTATCTGGGTTAGATGTCTAGCTCATGATTTATGATGAATGTTTTGAGTTCATGGCCATGGTTGACCGATCCATAGTCACTAGGATGTCCATCATCCGATCCATTCTGTCCATCATTTTAATAATAATCAATTCCAAGATGTTGATATATGATTGATTGATTGCTGTTGTGAAACAGGGGTATTTTGGTTTTGTTGATGACTATTTTCTGTATATTGATGGTTTTGCCCCGCCATCTGACAATAGGAAATACCAGGTTGGCGGCCCAAGTAGCATTTCTAGCTACAAAACAGCTGCGAAGTTTTGTAGCTGGTTATTAGCTGACTACAAATTAGCTATTTATTGATATTTTACCAGCGGTATATTAGTATAAAAAATAGCTGTTGATTAGCTAGGTAATAGCTCTTAAATAACTGCTACCATTTGTAGCCGCTTATAATACCTGCTAATGACGCATGAATAATAGCTTAATAATAGCTTCTTGGTAGCAAATTTTAAAATCAGCTAATTCGGAGTTACATAGGTTTAAAAATTGCTGCTTTTGAACAACTCACCTTCGTTTGCATTCGGCTTGATGTCGAATATAAACGAGAAATTATAATAATACACCGTTAAGCTAACTAATTCCGTAGCTGATTTGTCGTTACAATAAAAATTTATTAATTTCCATACATAATTATTCCTTAAATGTAAACAGTGCTTAACTACAAATTTTAGTAAGAAAATGATCTATTTGATTAAATGATTCGACCGCGGTGGCATACGGTGACCCATAGGCGCCGGATAGGGGGGGCAAAGCAGGGCACTTGCCCCCCTTAGAAAATTAAATTTTTTGTTTTTACCTAGCTAGCGCTCGTAAAATATTAAGAATTTTCCTTTAAAGTCATAAAGCCTAACAAAAATTAATACTTTGCCCCCCTCTATATTTAACTCTTCCGGGGCCACTGGGTGCCCCGTATTAAAAGATAGTTTAATTCAGGGGCGCATTAAGGTACCTCAGTCCCGCTAGGAACACAAATGTAACCGTTTACAAAATTAACCAATGATTTCTATTGGCTTATTAATAATGATAAATATTTCCTATTGGTTAGTTAAATTTAACGGCTTCATAAAATTTTTATAAAACTTATATGGTAATCTGAATTAGTTTCATTGGCATCGACGTCGACATCGCCCAAATTTTGGCCATTGGTTTCAGCGTTATTACAGCCAGCATTGGCTTATTATTCCTTAAATTTAAACAGTGCTTAACTACAAATTTTAGTAAGAAAATGATTTATTTGATTAAATGATTCGACCGCGGTGGCATACGGTGCACCGTATTAAAAGATAGTTTAATTCAGGGGC
Organism: Cantharis lateralis; assembly: GCA_963170105.1. Taxonomy (NCBI): domain Eukaryota; kingdom Metazoa; phylum Arthropoda; class Insecta; order Coleoptera; family Cantharidae; genus Cantharis; species Cantharis lateralis. The sequence continues at coordinate 10,495,564 of OY720626.1, forward strand.
GCATTAAGGTACCTCAGTCCCGCTAGGAACACAAATGTAACCGTTTACAAAATTAACCAATGATTTCTATTGGCTTATTAATAATGATAAATATTTCCTATTGGTTAGTTAAATTTAACGGCTTCATAAAATTTTTATAAAACTTATATGGTAATCCGAATTAGTTTCATTGGCATCGAAGTCGACATCGCCCAAATTTTGGCCATTGGTTTCAGCGTTATTACAGCCAACATTGTCGATTGCCTCCAAGTTGACATTACCACGTGTTGATTTTAGTTCCAATTTTTTATGTATGATTCTCGTATTAACGCGTCTTTTATACGTACCGCTTCTTTTGAATCTTCTCATCATATCGAGCAAATCAATATCATTCGTAAGATTATATTTACAGATACCAATACTTCTTATACGATAGTTCTCCATTGTTTTGCGAGTAATTTACAATTTAAATAATTGTTACATATTATATACCACACGTAAGTACCATATAATAATACCTGCATTTTAACATTATAAAAATATAGCAGTCATATAGCCTAGGGGGTTAAGTGGAAGCTTCGTAATGCGAGGGTACGGCGTTCGAATCCCAGTCCAGCCAGGTAAGTAAAAAAAAGAAGTTTACAAAATTGTATTTAATATTAAAAATTTACAGATTTACCATCTAGGAATTTCGAGTGTCATATAACCAGTAAAGAAGAATAAGTGAAAAAAATTTAATAATAATATAATAATTTGTAGATTATGAATTATAAATAAAAATCGAAACCACGGTATAATCAAGAATTTCAATTGTGAGAAATTATATATTTTTTTTAATTTTGTTGAAAATGAAATTATTATATCAATATATTATATAGGGTAGATAAAATAAACAATTTTTGATTTTTTTAAATAAAAAATTTTTTTTTAATTTTAAATAAATTACGGCTGCTATACAACTAGCAAAATTTAAGCAATTCTAGTCAGTCATTTACACGCTACCGTAGCTGACTTTTAGTAAGCTATTCCTGAGTGTCGCAGGCAGCTACCAAACAGCTGCATAGCGTGCTACTACCATTAAAAATTGCTGGCTTTCTGCTCAAAAATAGTGGGCCAATTTAGCAATATTGCAGCACCTTTGCTGCATTGTAGGCGCTAATCGGCTGGCTACTGTAGCTGCTGCAGCTGCACAACAGAGCATTTAGCTAGCAATTTGCTTTTTTGTAGCATCAAAATGCTACTTGGGGGGTTTGGTTGGTTGTGTTACCTCAGGATGTCTACCTCGTAGTGCGGAAATAATCTTTTTCGTTAAAGATCTTTGTAGACATAACGGCCTTTATAGTTGGCGGGGTTCTTTTCTCCGCGCAGTTAACACACTTTACGTTCTCACTTATTCTCCTCGGGGACATTCTCGTGTAAGATGGACACCTGCACATTTCACGCAGCGTAGGCTACGTTGGCAGTATTTCTGTGTATGTCCGTAGCGCTGACACGTCAGACATTGGGGAATTTCTCTTTTGGGATGTGGTGGCTCAATTTTTACAATAGTGTTCAATCAGGAGCGGATCCAAGAATGCGGGGACTGTTCTTTATTGATTGCTGCTTCCTTGCCTTCATCAGTTGCAATTTTTTCTGCATCCTCTTCCGTGTTTTGGAGGCTGGAAAAGCTGTCGGGTCTATCTTGAATTCTTGAGAGGTTGTTTTTGTTTTCCACTTTTTTCCAACCATCCATTTGGTGTTGATTTTAATACATACTTGATGGTTTCGATTGAGGAGATATGGATTGCCGTTGATCCACGTAATATGGTTGTGAACCCTGCAGTTTGCCAGATTGTGATCCCCCTGTATTGGCATCCACTACATTTGTGCTTGACTTGTCTGCGGTTTTTGTATCTGTGGCAGATAAACGTACGACGAGCTCGGATTCAAAAAATATCAATACAAATAAATTTGAAATTAGTTGAATGGTATAAGGACAAACCAATTAGTATTTCCTGAACTTGCTTGTATCATTTTTATGTGGATATTTAAAACAAATTAACAAACTAATATTCAAAATTTTGAAAATATTCCAGTCAAATAAGCATTCAACCTCGCAATGAGAGGGAATAAGCTGTAAATTGGTATAAACCTTTGTTTTGGCATTCTAAATACCGGTAGAAAAGTCTCATATAATCTCGTGTTCGCGTCCCAAGATATTGAAAGTCAAATGTCACGAAAATCGTTTTTTGCAATTATCTCGTTTCCTAGGTGAAATACGTTATTTAAGTTCATTATATAACTTGGAGATAATAAAATTACCTACAAGTTTCATACCAAGCATTTTTTTGTATCATTAGCCTTTCTCGAGATACAGCGCGGAGAGTAGCAAGCGCGCATCCGTTAGAATTAAAATATGCCGAGAAGAACCCGTACGCTAAGGAGCATTTTTAACTTTTCCAGTAATACAAGCTGATAGCCCCGCCCCTTCAACATAAGTTCACATAATTATAGTTTTTTTTAATCTTCAAACGTATTAATAACAAATGTCAACAAAAGTGGTAACATATCCCTTAAGAAATACATGAGCAAAATCGCAAATGACCAATAAGTTACTTTTCATAGACTCTTATAAAACCACGGACTGACTGGTTAAAATTTGTCTGAAGAAACTTGACACTCAACTTAATAATCTCTTCATTATTAATTTTCTATTATTTTATTGAGAAAATTTATGGAGTGAAATTGTGATTGTGAGAAAGGGATTTTCTCCATAGAAATAATATATTATTTGCATTATAACAATAATTATTATTTATAAATTAAGTAAAAATATATTATGTATCTATTATAAGTGAAGAATATTATGTGAAAACGTTGAATAGAATGTTACAATAGTAATTTTCTTTTCATTCTTTTATGATAAATGGCAACTGTAAATGATGAAGCTCAAGTTACAAAATAGTATACTTAAGATTCCTCTAGTTCGTCGTCGTCTTCTTCGTCTGGCTGCTTAAATTTAATTTCTATGAAAAGTAACAAAGCAAATGGATATAAAATTTTGTTCCGAGGCAGTAAATTTGAGAGTCCATGTACTAAATAGAACTGGAACGAGCACTGTCACGGAACGAGTCACGGTACAAACTATGGTATGACAGAGAGGCAATGGTTGATCATCTACAAATATTTGGCTCGGAGGTGTTCGTACACATCCCAAAAGAAAGGCGACGAAAGCTTCATCCAAAAACAGTAAAATGTATATTCGGTGGTTATGATAATCATCCAAAAAGATATCGAGTATGGAATCCAGAGACGAAGAAGATTGATGTTGCAAAAATCCGTGCCGGTAATAGATATTGGAAATGAAGAAGAGGAAACGGAAGTGTCACAAAAGCCAGAACGGCGTGAGGATCGTGGTGCTATTTGCGATCTTGATAACAGAAACCTTATTAGCCGACGTCTGCGAAATCGAGACACCATTAAGGCTGCACCGCGCTTGTCCTATCTTGCATCAGCAGATCAAGAACATATGAGCAGGCGAAGAGTTCGAATGAGCACAAGCAGTGGAAGAAAGCAATGGATGAAGAGTACGAATCACTCGTGAAAAATCATACATGGATTTTGGTTGAATTACCAGCAAATCAAAAGGTGATTGATAAATCGTTGAGTTTACAAGGTGAAGAATAACCCAGATGGAAGCGCGATTGGTAGTGCGAGGTTTTACGCAGGAGTATGGTATCGATTATCAGGAGACATTCAGTCCTGTGGTTAAGTTCACTCAATCAGGGCAATCCTGGCATTAGCAGCTTCAAAGTATATGAAGTTGAAGCAATTCGACGTGAAGACGGGTTTTTCTAAATGGTGATTTGGAGGAAGACATTTTCATGAAGCAGCCAATTGGATACGAGGATGACAGTAAACGAATGTGCAAACTATCCAAATGTCTATATGGTTTAAAGCAGGCATCACGATACTGGAACAAGAAATTCACTTCGTTTATGAACTAGTTTGGTTTGGTCACCGGTAATCGAGCATTTGGAAAAGGAGTTTGAAATTAAGATTTTCGAATTGAAATGTTTTCTGGGATTCGAAATTGAACAACGCCCAGATGGATCGATTCACATGCATCAACAAGCTTATGTAGAAAATGTACTAAGACGTTTCCATATGGAAGATTCTAATGCTGTGGCAACACCGTCAGAAAGTTCACAAAATCTTGGTGATTTTGAGGCGGAAGAAAAAACGAGTTTTCCGTATCGTGAGGCAGTTGGAAGTCTAATGTATTTAGCGGTGGCAACGAGACAGATATCAATTTTGCAGTTGGAAATGTCAGTCGATATTTGGAAAAACTAGCAGTGGCTCTTGTCAATGCAGTGAAGCGCATTTTAAAGTATATTTTTGGAACGAAGAATATTGGAGCTCGTTTTGAAGGTGGAAATGACTTACAGGAATATTAAACTGTACTGGTAGTTACGCCACTGTGAATAACATCACCTGTCAAAATGAATTCTAACCTAAAATTTTTTAAATTTCAAAACAGTTTCAAAATATGAGTTTACCGACAGATTTTGGCCCAGATTCGGGTGGAAGAATTAAGGTAGATTGAAATTACAACATTTAAGAAATCTCTAATTATGTTATACTTTAAGGGAGTGTGCATTGTTAAACCTATAATGTATGGTAACAAAGCTCGATATTTTGGTAAAAAGCGAGAAGAAGATGGTCACACACATCAATGGACGGTTTATGTTAAACCAATTTACAACGAAGACATGTCGGCGTACATAAAGAAGGTTCATTTCAAGTTACACGAAAGTTACAGTAACCAAAACCATATCGTAGTTAAACCGCCATATGAAATTACTGAAACTGGCTGTGACGAATTTGAAATTGTAATTAAAATACATTTTCACGATCCGAACGAACGACCTGTAAATATTATGATCATTTATTGTCATGTTATTTCACAGTATCATTCCTTAGGTTACGTTGTATCACAATTTGAATTTATTTGATATTGTCAGAACAGGCGGTACCCGTAGTATGGATCCAAGTAAGGAAATAGTGTCGGAACATTACGAAAGAATTGTTTTTCAAGATCCTACCCGGTTGATGCATCATCTGTTGACAAATGCGAAACAGCTCACTTCGAGTAATTGGGATGATCATGATTGGGATCACGACACAAATTGTTAGTTTCGTACTCTTTTTTAGACAACTTGCTACTTGACTAATATTGATTCTTTTAGTTGAAGAAAAAAAGAGAGAAACGTTAAAATTGATGAAAGATGCTAAACAAAAGGTTAGAATGGAAGTTCTACTATATAATAATCGTTTGAAGTTGGCAAGAAAAACTCTAGCGCAGTTTAAAGAGGAAAACGCAAAAGTTCAACAGAATTAGTTCATTTCGTGAGCAATTTTAAGTATTTTTTATCATAATTTATTTACAATCTAATGAAATCGACAGAAAAATGTCGAAACATTTATGCCTCTTTTATATTAATTTGTTAACTGCGAAGTCACAGGTAAAATAGCCTTACTTTTACAAAATTTATAAATAAATTTTGTAATTTTGGTGTTTGTAGTATTGGGGAAGTGCAAACTTGCAAACAACAAAATGTAGAGCGTGGCTTTTTCACCGGCCCTGCTCGAGGTAAGTGGACCTACAAAGTCTGCAAAGTTTTAAAGATTGTTAAAATTATTTTATTATTCTAATTAAAAAAAATCGGATGTGGCCATCACATAACTTTCCGAATTATCAAAATTAAAGTCCAATTTACCTTGGCTAACAAAAATCAAAATACAAAATTTCATCATCGCGAAAAACATTCCAATGTTTTGTTAAAGTAGTTAAAAATAATAAAAACAATTGAATTTTTCTCGAAAACAAAAGACAATACTTTGTTTTGGTTTTTGCCTTGAGTTTTTCATAAAAAAAATATTAAGAACGCATCATCAATTTTTCTGTACCAATTTACCTTTTCTAGTTTAAATAAAATTTGATAAATTAGAATAAATTTTAGAAAATATTTTTTTTTTAAGTTTTAATTTCAGAAAAAAAATTTCAGAACAAAAGTTGTAGGAAATGTAATAGCGATAATTTTTTGTCATAATAAACTTTTACCTATTTCATTGCGTTTAGAAGTTATGATGGATTTTGTCTTATCGCTTCAGGTAAACCCCCCGTTTCCCCCATTAGATTTTATTCATTTTCAATAGGCTTCGTGAGACAACAGATTAAAACTTAAATTTAAAATTTGGAGTCATTTCGTTCTTTCGTTTGGATGCTATCGTGTTCACAGACATACACACACACACAGACATTTTTCAAAAAACGTAAAAATGGTTTAAGAATACCTCGAAACATAAAAATTTGAAAAAAAAATGGGGGGTCAAATTTTTTTTTCAATTTCTGATTACAATACTTTCCTTACTAAGGAATTCGGAAAGTAATAAAATTGTGATTTAAAATTGAGTTTTATTGATTGAATGTATGAGTTAAAGAAAGTTGGATTGGATTTCAAAAATTTGATAAGATTTAATTAAGAAGAAATGTTGAACAAACTGAAGCTGAATTGATTTGGAGAGGATGATAAGGTTTGGATAAAAAATAATAATTAAGAAAAAAACTCCGTGCTGACTCCTGAATTCAAACTGATAACCAGCTATTAGATTTTTTTTTCAATTATAGGTTTATGTCGTGTTATAAGTACTTTCTCAAACACCTTGCAAAGATAGGCAGGAGACTTATAGGCCGATGCCCGATAGGATGTTATTTCTGAGGAATCCTTGCCAGGCTTTTGTATCATGATGTTTTTTCACTTCCTAGCCATCACTTCATGTATTTCTGACTTATTAGTCGTCACAATATTAATTTGTCAAAACAAATTTACAAACAATTGCACAAATGTATCTTCTAAATACCTTGCTGTTACGCCACTGGCAAGGTAATTCTCAATTATTTTGTGTTAATCTCTATTGTAATGTAAACAATAGAAACCCAGCAATTCTGAAATTTGCAAAAAAAAAGTACTACAACGCAGAAAATAATAAAAAGCTTCCTAAATAAAATTAATTAGAAAACTTTTAATGTTCTTATTAAACTATCCTGGTAGTTACGCCACTGTGATAATATCACCTGTCAAAATAAATTCTAACCTAAAATACTTTTATTTCAAAATATGAGTTTACCGACAGATTTTGGCCCAGATTCGGGTGGAAGAATTAAGGTAGATTGAAATTACAACATTTAAGAAATCTCTAATTATGTTATACTTTAAGGGAGTGTGCATTGTTAAACCAATAGTGTATGGCAACATTGCTCGATATTTTGGTAAAAAGCGAGAAGAAGATGGACACACACATCAATGGACGGTTTATGTTAAACCGTTTTACAACGAAGACATGTCGGCGTACGTAAAAAAGGTTCATTTTAAGTTACACGAAAGTTACAGTAACCAAAACCGTATCGTAGTTAAACCGCCATATGAAATTACTGAAACTGGATGGGGCGAATTTGAAATTGTAATTAAAATACATTTTCACGATCCGAACGAACGACCTGTAAATATTATGATCATTTGTTGTCATGTTATTTCACAGTTTCATTCCTTAGGTTACGATGTATCACATTTTGAAACTATTTCATTCTGCCGGCACAGCTGAATTAGGCGGTAGTATGGATCAAAGTAAGGGAATAGTGTCGGAATTTTACGACGAAATTGTTTTTCAAGATCCTACCCAGTTGATGCATCATCTGTTGACAAATACAAAACAGCTCACTTCGAGTAATTGGGATCACCACACAAATTGTTAGTTTCATACTCATTGTTAGCCAACTTGCTACTTGACTAATATTGATTTTTTTAGTTGAAGAAAAAAAGAGGGAAACGTTAAAATCGATTAAAGATGCTAAACAAAAGGTTAGAATGGAAGTTCTAGTATATAAAAATCGTTTGAAGTTGGCAAGAGAAACTATAGCGCAGTTTAAGGAGGAAATCGCAAAAGTTCAAGAGAATCAGTTCATTTCGTGAGCTATTTTAAGTCTAAACATTTTTTATCATAATTTATTTACAATTTAATAATAAAATTGAAAGAAATCTGCAGAAAACTGTGGACACACTTATTCACAAGTCACAGATAAAATAGCCTTACTTCTATTCCATACATACCAAGTACATTTTTTAATTCAGCAGTCGCCAACCTTTTACATCTCACGGACCACTAAACTTATACTTTCGAAGCCCATGAACCACTAATTACTCTCCTGTTTTCTTTGATTGAAATTGTAAATTTATAAATGAATTTTGGTGTTGGTAGTTTTGGGAAGTGCAAACTTGCATGCAACAAAATGTAGAATAAGGTTTTTTCACCGGCCCTGCTCGAGGTGAGTATTTTCTATAAAGCGGTCTGCAATGTTTTGAAAATTGTTAAAATTATTTTATTATTGAAATGAAAAGTGAAATTGAGTTTTTTTAATTGATTGAATTTATGAGTTAAAGAAAGTTGAATTGGATTTCAAAAATTTGATAAGATTTAGTTAAGAAAAGTTAAACAAATGGAAATGGAATTAATAAGAAAAACTAAGAAGCGTAAAACACAGGGTACATTTGGAATGGTGCGGATGAACGCGCAATTAACGCCACGAGTTTCAAATTTAAAAAAGGATGCGTGTTACTAGAGATAATTAATATGGAAGGTAATAATTACTGCCGATTAGCACGACAATATGTTACAAATAAAAAGGCGACTTACCTGGATGCTCGTGCAGAACTTCTATTCTTCTAGGTGTAGAGTTTATCACCTTATTCTAACAAGTATAACTGCTTGTTTTGGTTATAAATTGATTTTATTCATTTAACTGCTCTATCTGAAGTTGTATGTGATTTTGCTGTCCATCCATTGCCATCGATGTATTCGCTTTTGGATAATTTATTACTTAACGACTTTTTTATGTTTGTATTTAACTAGTAATTAAATATAAATTAATTTCTAGTCTTGCAGAAGCTAGCAAAATGTCGCCGTCGCCCGATTAAACTTTTATTTAATTTCAACCTGATTTACCTTTTGGTTTTGTTCCTGTCGAGTTTTGGTGTGCGATTGAAATATATAACATATTTTCTACTTTGTTTAACCCTTTAACTTACGGCTGTCGTCAATAAGCAATCTGATATATTAACTCGTACTCGGTTACGGGTGTTACTTATTGACAATTATTTTTTTTTTATTATTATTATAAGGTATTTTTGTGTTATTATTTTTGCATTCAGACGGACGGTTTTGTGAATATATACCCGTAGTTAAAGGGTCAAAATACCTAAAGCCGTTGTCACTAATAGCGAGCTTGCGTACCTACCCCAAACATTAAAAACACATCGTTTCTAGTTTTTGGACTTTGTGGGTGGCTCGAGAACTTTTCATAGGGAAAAGCAATGCAAGCTTACAACTTGGACAAGTAGTCCAAAACCACCAACAAAAATTTAACTTACGCTTAAAATGGTTTTATAAAATCCGAACTTCGCGGACGTTCGCCAACCAACTAAGCGAAGAAATTAATAAAAATGTGTGTTAAAATGTAAAATTTATTTGACTAAAGTAGGTCTACATATAACTTACATAATTTTTGCGTCGCCTTAACGCAGTTTTGCAATCATAATAACTTAGAAATCATTTTGTTTAAAAAACACATCATCTGTATTATTTGTCATAAATCGATTCATCAGAAAAACGAAATGAAATTTTAATCCTTACAACTGTCAGTTAACGAAAATTAAATTAAGCGGGTTAGTTACAATGTAAATGTCACGACACAAACTATTTTGAAAAACCTCGAACTTACATTAACTCATTTAGGTATTATGATAAATTTTTTAGATTACGATCAGTTAGTTCTCGAAAGTCACTTAATACCTTCCGCTGCGCCGATGGCGAGGCGAACGACTGCGTCCTCTAGAGCGCGATCTTCTCCTCGGCGAATGAGATCTCGATCGTCGACCACCTGGGGGAGCCAAACTAGGAGTTCCGCCTGCTCCTCGTTTTCTTCGCGAATACAAATATCTTCGTAACTCGCGCGAAATGGGTTTCAAGTGCATAAAATTACAGAAACCTGAGCGTGTGCATTCACCCATTTCGTACTGGCGACAGCAGGCTTCACGAAAATCGGTTACTGGACTCAATTCGGCGTAAACTGGACGGCCACCAAACCAACGATTATTTAAATCACTTACGGCACGTTCGGCGTCTTCTTCTCTTCTGAACTGAAAATGAATATTTTCCTTAGCTTCGGTCGAAACAGAAAAATGCAAGTAAAAAAAATTAATGAGTTTCCTACCTACTCAACCTTTAAAAACAGTGTTCTTTCAAGAGGTCACCAATCTGTTTATGTAATAACTAGAAGTGCTAGGACTCATTTTACCTGAACGTAAGAGATCACAAATGAAAGCAACCAGCAATACACGTGGAAGTGTGTGAGGAATACATCTATCTCACCATTACCCACGTATAATGCTTTCAGGCTGAGAACTCTTAGGAAAATTGAAGATAATAAAATAATTCAAAAAAATAAATAACATCGAAACGCGATAAGTTATTTGGTCAAATTTTTTTGATCTTAATGCAACTTGATTGATGAACATAAGTTCAATGCAAATAACTAATTTTTTTTTGACTTGCCCGACTGTACCAGAAAATGCCAAGCTTTTTAATTTTTAAAATGTTTTCTAAAAGTATAATCAAGTCAATTATATGAGAAAATGTACTTATTGAGTCGCTGCAACAAAGAAGAAACTAAAAGACCCGAAAACTATATGAATGGCCAACAGAAGAACAGAATGTTTTGATGAATGGATGGGCCGTTTTTTTTTATAAAAAAAATTGCTTAAAACGAGAGATCTGTTATAATCTAGGTACCTTTTTTAATAAGAAATATTTTTAAGAGAAATACTTAAAAAATATTTCATTTAAAGACATATCTGTACGTAATAAAAACTGTAATTCTAATCTAAACAAGAATCAATGTTTTATCAAATTCATGACAATCGTAAATACAAAAATATGTATACGCACACCAAACCTTCTTTGAATTGAATCGTCATAGAACGTAACAGATGACGGGTTTCGATGTTATCTATGATTAATTAGTGGCACTCGTCTTTACAGATCAGTACCAGTGCAAGAAAAGATTGACAACTATAAAAACGGCGTCATCATGATGAACGTTAGAAGTTATTATTAGTAGAAGATGTTATTCAAAGTGGTATAGCTATTTTTAAATAGATCATAATACAACCTCATGCCTAATTTATATATATATTGCGGTTATTTTTGACGTCTTAATTTGATTTCATTCAATCGTAAAAAAAAAAATATGAGAACTTACACTGACTACAAATTACATTAATAAAAAATTTTGATTCTGATAATTCTATAGGTATTGATGATTTTGTGTTTTTACAAATAGTGCAGTTCAATTTCGACACTAGGCTGTAAAAATATTTTAAAGTCGACGTTAATGTTTCCTTTCGTAAAGAAAGTTAACTTAAATTTTGTGATATTTTATTTTAAAATGTCCTCCTTTGCAATTTTTGATTTTAGAATAGATTGTCCTCCTTTTTCATTTTTTCATCTGGTAACCCTAACCTAATCGAATAAATTTATGTTATGGTAAATGTTAATAACAGAAAAATGTACATATTTACCGGCAAATGTGCATAGGTTCCACTGAAGTTGGTAAGAGTGCGTTGAATCTTTTAAAGGAAGGCGTTATTCTTATAATTACCGGTAAATGTACACTTTGGAATCTACAGCTTGGTAGAAATGAGTAGGTTAGTGATTTTTCAATTGTATGAACATGATCTCTAAATAATAAGTCATAATTTTAAGCGAAATTATGCATACATAATAATTATGCACAAGATGTCACTCGATTTAACGTCTCGTGATATTACCTTCACTCGCGATTAATGACTTAGCTAAGTAGCTATTGATCAAAGTAAACAAATTTTAAAAAAAGCTTACTGTTAAAACAGATATTAATGTAAAATAATATAAACGAGACGCCATGTTAATAAAATAGTATTAATAGAAATGATTCATAACAAACAAAATTTGATTCAACAACTAAAATTCTAATTGAAATTACTGCAAAACTATCCACATATGATCAAGGTTGGTATTACATGCCCATTAGATTTCATTGAGACCGAAGCTATGAATCCAACAAATATCCGGTATCTTTAAAATCTAATGGCATATCATACTAATCTTGATCGTCTGTGGGTAGTTTGCAGTAGGATTTAATGAGCGTTGCAAAGAAATGTATGATAGTAAGAAAGAACGTGTATTTGTAAGCATACGATTGGGTGAATAAGAATATGCTACGGAATGTTCTGAGAAAATAATGGCGTGCATACATAGCTACTGAATGCAATTACTGTTGTGTATGATGAAAGTTATGAAGCTGAGAGCTAATGGCTTGATATTGAATAAAGTGCTTGACCGGGATGTGTCAAGTCCCCATAGTAGTTATTTAAAGCCCTTGTCCGAAGGTCAATATTGTGATGATAATATTTATAAACACCGTTTTGACTGTGGGACAGGTCGTTTTGATAAAAATTTACAACCTATCGACGACATTTTTATGGTGTTTCCATAGTGAAATCAGACCTATCATAACTTTGATTAAAATAACGATGTAAATTTTGACCGTGGGACAAGGACTTCATGTATTTATACCAAAATAGCATTGACGTAACCAAGAACGGGGTTATAGAAACTGAAGCTGTCCGCCATCCCAAACTAGAAGTAACTAAATTTTATAACTATTGTCTAATTGGAAAATCATGAAAATTTGACAATCTAGCATATGCCGAGGTTAATATTCGGATTAGAAAAATCAATTAAGTATTGATAAAACAATAAACTACCCAACATGTCGAACAATTAAAACATTGAATTTCAAACACAGAATCGACACAAAAAATCCAAATAAGTGTATGGATAAGTATGTGTATTATATTTGATAGATAAGGTTGTTTTCTGTTATTTTTAAAATTTTTAAAAAATAGTTCAAAAAATAAATTCTTAAGGGTGGTTTTTTTAAATATAAATTATATAAAATATAAATTAATAACTTGTGAAATATAATATTATCAAATTAATAAATTAAAGATAAACAAGTTAGTAAACAATGATAAAACCAATTAAGTTTTTAATATTTCGCAGGCTTTTCTAATAATAAATAATTTACTATGCAGACAAAAAGCCTGCGAAATATTAAAAACTTAATTGGTTTTATCATTGTTTACTTAACTTGTTCATCTTTAATTAATTTGATAAAAATAAAAAAATCTCAATAAAAAATTGGTAAGATTAATATGAAACAATAAAATTGTCCGACGTTTCGGGTCGTTTTATTGACCCATTTTCAAGGCAAATTACAATAAAATGAACATAAAATTAAAATCAATATTTTTAAATTTCTTGTAAAAGTTTGACAATGATTAATGACAATTGACATAGTATTGAGTATTGAGTATCAATAAAACGACCCGAAACAATTATATTGTTTCAATAGGCCTATAAATTTTAAGAATTCTTTATTCAGATTAATAAAAAAGATCAACTATATTAATTAACAAATTACTTATTAACCCAATTTAGATAACATGTTGAAAAAATAATTCAAAAAATAAAACTTCCAAGAGAGTTAATTTTAGGAGACGAATTGAAAATAAATTACTCAAAAAATTTAAAGATGCCCTTAACTTTAGCTAACATGTATTGGAAACATCGCATCCTCAAGTATTTGAATTTTTAAAGTAATTTATTTTTAAACCCCTAAAACCCACCCCCTTTGGATATTTAACTTTTATAAGAATTTTTTCAATATAATTATTTTAAGTCAAATTAAATGCATCTCCAAATTTTTTAATTTTTACAGCAATTTATTTTCAATTTGCCTCCTAAAACCCACCCCTAGTCAGCATTTAATTTTTTTAACAATTTTTCCAATGTATATTAACGCAAATTAAGCTCATCCCCAAATTTTTAAATTTTTAGTACAATTTATTTTAATTTTTCATCCCCTAAAATACACCCCCTTTAAGATTTATTTTTTCAATAGCTATTTATTGAAATTGAACATATCCCCGGAGTACTAATTTTTTTTTAGTAAACTATTTAAACCCTTCAACTCAGCCCATTCGAAAATATGACTTTTTATATATTTTTCTCATAATTGTTTACCTCTGACTCACTTGCCAAAAGAATTTCAAAAGTTTGAGATTTTTTGCCACTACGTTAGTGGTATGTAGTAATTTTTCAACCTAGCAAGACCTAAATCCGAGAATTATGAATCGTTCATGTATAAAAGTTAAATCGGAAAGATTTTTAATTGTGTAAATTAATAATTTTTAAAAGAAAAGAGAAACCTGTTACAAAAAAATAGTTTCAAACACCTTGAATTTTAAATATGCAATACTTTTTATTTTTACAGAATGTTCTGTGAATTTTTAGTTCAGCGTAACTATTTTCAGCACACAAGGTTGCTTCCATCCGAAATTATTCGGATTTAAAAGTTTCCCATGAGTGAAGCAGAATACAAAAGCTAGTAAATTACTAAATTGAATTATAACACTATACCTACTTGCTGTAATGTCTCAATATACTTTTACCAACATCGCTTGGTATATGTGCGGATATTCTTAATTATATTGGGTAAAATATATTGCATTTAGATTAGTTACGATAATTTACATTGACCATAAGTGCACATTTACCGGTATACATACATTTTCCGTAACATTTACACCGAACATCCTTACAGCCAAGGACTTGTACTTTCTACCTGCAAAATTAGATTTTTAAAAACTTTTTCAAAATAAATTATAAAAATTTTAAAACTGAAAGGTGTACCAACTAGCCCCAATTTCCCTATTGTGTTTAATTAACATTTTCCCATATCTAAACTTCCACTGTCAGGTTTGTTCTACTTACACTATCACAAGTATTTAAAATGGAAAAATATATATTTGTCCATTATGTGGTGTTTTTATTATACATTGAAAAAATAACAAGAAATATATAAGAGTTAGCCACAAAGAGTGAACTTTTTATAATATCAAGAACAACTAACTGGGGCGTCCAACGTACGATTTAAACTGCTTCAAATTGAACGGAAAATTTTAAAAATAATAAAATATTGTAAAACTACTCCAAGTGGTAGTTTAGTAGACACAAATCACTACAGATTTAAAAAATGATTTCTATAAGTGAATTCGTACGTTGAACGGCCCTGATCCTTGTAACGTTAGCCGACTTACCTTTATGTAAACATTTCCTACCAAGTGATCACCTAAATTATCACACACGTTCATTTCTTCTATTTCACCGTACTTGTCTTCACATTCTACAAAAACATCTTCAAAAAAGTTATCATAATGTTCCTGCATTTCTTCATCCGATACATTAGCAACCAAGTGACTACCGTCAGCCGATTTTGCAGAGTTTTGTGGATTGACGTATAAATTTTGTAGTAGACATGTTTGTGAAAATGTTGGCTTGTTGTGGATACGTGAACAACGGTCGCCGTGTCGACAAGCACCGATTTTAAAATAAAAAGAACAATTTACCCTAAAAATAAAAAATCGTAACCTCACTTTTCGGAACAAGCACAAATAAGGCACTCACTTGTCCTTTTCTGTACCAAAAATCGAAGCCAAATATTCGGCCATCGCTGGTTAATACTTTATACAAGAATTGTATACAAATTTAAACTTTATTTCACTATTGATTAATCAAAACGGCATACAAAAGCGGCACATCAAAGCGTCACCGCTAATTGTCAAAATTTCGACAAACTTCAAAAAAATCGAATACACCAATGTTGTACAGGGTAATTCAAATAGCTGTCCTTACGCAAATTAATAGATTTTTATAATAAAAGTAATTTTTACAAAAAATTAAAAATTATAAAAAACCTTCCTTTTTTTCATTTTTTTTCTTGGTTACTTTCGGCGATAATGTATTGAATATGAATATCCGTATCGCCATTGTTGCCTTCCTTAAAATGTACTAGTTTATCTTGTAGTTTTACCTCTTCTCGCTTTTTATTTTTGGATTGCACAGAATCGACCATTATTTTAACTTTCTTTACCGAATTCTCTGCTTGTTTATTTTCACTATCTTCCTGGTTGGATGCTGGAAGAGAAACTAAAAATGAAGGAGAAAAAACGTCTAATTTTTTTTCTTGCTGTGTTTTGATGTCGGTATGTTTAATTTGAACATCATCTGGTTTAGACGCTGAAAGAGAAACTAGAAGAGAAGGAGGGTAAACGTCTAATTTTTTTTCCACCATTTTTCCTTGCTCCTTTTCAGTAACGGTATGAGTAATTGGAACATCGGTAACATAATTTTTGGCCTTCTTAAAGCTCTCTTCCTGGTTGGATCCCGAGAGTGAAACTGGACATGTAGGTGAAAAAACGCCAAGTTTATTTTCCTCTACAATTCCTTGCCCATTTTTGGGAACGTTATGTTTAATTGGAACATCCGTAACATCATTTTTGCCCTTCTTAAAACTCTTTATTTTGTTTAAATCTTCACGGATTTTATTCGATTCTTTCTCTACTCGATGACTTCCGCTTTCTTCCAGATCGATTACTGGAAGGGAAACTAAACATGAAGGAGAGAATACGTCCAGTTTTTTTTCCTCTGAAATGGTATTTTTATTTAGTACATCTGTAACTTTAAGCAAGTCTTGCAATTCCTCCATAACTGAAATCTATTTGAACAATTCGTTGTAGAATATTTCTAGAACAATCTAAAATATTCAAATACCTACTTTTGCCTCCACAGGCTTGCGGTGCTTTAACTAATCAATGTTACTTGACGATTAACTGCATGATAATTTTTTTTACGTTTTAAAATATTTTCCGATCTTTTGAACTGTCATGATAAGTCACTTGATTTTTTGTTTCTTCAATATGCGTGAATTACGGAATTATTATAAAATAAAAGATAATATAAGAATTAACTGACTATTACCGAACTGTTGCGTTGTTCCCTATTTTTTCCGATCTCATACCGATTATGCATTATCCTCCTTACCTCTTGATTACCAAATGAGCATCGCATGGAAAACTTGGTCCTGATTGGTTGGATAGTTCAGGAATAAATCGAGGAACAAAATCTGGCGACTGACCGACACAGAAATTTGTTTTTTATTTTTTGCAAATTTTTACGATTCTGAACGCGGTGATCTCAAAAATTTCAAAAAAAAATTGAAATATTTTTTCGATTACCACACCTCCAATTTTTTTGGTTGATAGGAGGTAAAAAAATTGAAAACGTTGAAATTTTAATATATTCAGGTATATTTTTTGAAATTCGAAATTCAAATATTTTTAGCTAATTTAGCTCTATAAAAATTTTTTTTGTAATTATAAGATTTAGGTATCTAAATTTCTAATTAAAAATTTCTAAAAAAAATTTTGAATTTTGAAATTCAAAAAATATAACTAAATATGATTTTTGAATATTACAATAAATTATGAATTATAAATAACATTAACAGAATTAACTTATTAACATATTATCATATGTATAAATATTATATATACATAAAAATTTTAAAGATTTCAATTTCTTAATTATTTTTTCAAATTATGTTTGAAAAAGTCTTACTTTGTGATATTCAAAAGTGGGTGGAAAAGTGCTACTTTTTCGCCCTAGTGCGGAAAGGTGCTACTTTTCGCCCTAGTGCGGAAAAGTGTTTCGTGAAAAATAGTTCTTCGGTTTACGATCTCGGCCGAAGACCTCGATCATAAAACTTCGAAAATCTTAGTTTTTCTACCTAGTATCGAAAATATCTATTTATTATCATAAAATTTAGAAAAAAATTGAATCTTGAAAAATAAAATATATAAAATTTTATCTCAAAAAGAAATTTAAGGGAACTAAAAAATTATTTTGATTTTTAAATTCAAAAAATAATTCATTCATAATATCAGTGCATTATGCAATATTGGTTTCATTGTAAAGATAATTTCATTTATAATGAATTATTGTCGATTGTATTCTATTATAATTATTATTCTTATAGCAACATTTTCGATTACCTATCGAAATATCTATAACTCCAAATATCAGTTATAAAAATGTTAGGAACGTTTTTAGTTGTAATATTTGTATTTTTAATAGCATGCAAAATTATTTCAAAATTAACACTGGGCAGGTGTACCAGCCCCGTTTGTTTAATAGGAAAAACAGCGTTAATTACTGGTGGAAATTCTGGTAAATATGTGCATACATTTAAATATTACTTAACATAGCAATAGATATATAATATATTGCCGAACAATAAAATCGCCATAGCTCCGTTATTTATCAAACGATTTTAATAAATTATACGTAATTTGATAGATAATTTATTCATTAACAAATTCACTTTTTTTTTTATTGAATCTAAGTATTATTACAATCTGTTAATTAATTAACAATAAGTAATTTAGTATGACGTGGATATATATTGACATGAGAGAGTTTTGCCCAGTGGCTGACTCACTTAAAACAGACAATACCGTTGCGCAACGGGTAGGTTGTGAAATGAAATATTACTGTAAGACTAAGTCCAAAGGATCTCGTCGTCTAAGTCTTCTAACTTGCTGTGGGTTTAGTAAACTTGCAGCTTCTGGGTTTGGATGAGCTTGGAGTCTACATTGGTATTGCTCACTATGACTTCTTATAACCTCTTGGATTGTTGGAATTTTCAGTTGTTCATGAATTACCTTGTTGGGGTAATATGAGGGCACGTTGGCAATTATTTTTAGAACCTTATTTTGGTAGGTTTGTAGTTTACTTATGTTTGTGGCACTTGCGGCACCCCATAGCTGTATCCCGTAGGTCCAGACAGGCTTTAAGATTGTTTTGTATATCAGGATTTTGTTTTCAGTCGATAGTTCGGAGTTTCTTCCCAATAACCAGTACATTTTGGATAATTTTAAATTTAATTGTTTTCTTTTTGTTTTTATGTGTTGGTTCCAAGTAAGTCTGCGATCTAGATGTACACCCAAATATTTTACCGAATCGGCTTGGGGTACCACTTCATTGTTAATTGTTACCGCTGGGGAAGCCTCTCTTCTCAATGTAAAAGTTATATGGACTGACTTGTTTTGATTTATCCCTATTCTCCATAGTTTAAACCACTTGCAGATTTTGTTCAAGTGAGTTTGTAGGAACTGCACGGCCATTCTAATCTTCGTGCTGGAGGCCATCACAGCGGTATCATCGGCAAATGTTGCTAGAGTGGTAAAAAATTATTTTGATTTTTAAATTCAAAAAATAATTCATTCATAATATCAGTGCATTATGCAATATTGGTTTCATTGTAAAGATAATTTCATTTATAATGAATTATTGTCGATTGTATTCTATTATAATTATTATTCTTATAGCAACATTTTCGATTACCTATCGAAATATCTATAACTCCAAATATCAGTTATAAAAATGTTAGGAACGTTTTTAGTTGTAATATTTGTATTTTTAATAGCATGCAAAATTATTTCAAAATTAACACTGGGCAGGTGTACCAGCCCCGTTTGTTTAATAGGAAAAACAGCGTTAATTACTGGTGGAAATTCTGGTAAATATGTGCATACATTTAAATATTACTTAACATAGCAATAGATATATAATATATTGCCGAACAATAAAATCGCCATAGCTCCGTTATTTATCAAACGATTTTAATAAATTATACGTAATTTGATAGATAATTTATTCATTAACAAATTCACTACTATTACTTTTTTACATAAAATACATAGTTTTTGAGTAAAATTATAAATTATAAAATACGAGCAAAAATTTTAAAATTTATTAATGTATTTTAATATTAAAAAATTTTATTTTATTAAATTTGTAACAAGGATCTAGTTAAGTTTCAAAATAAATCAATTTTAGGAATTGGATATGAAACGGCTTTACAATTGGCAGGACGAGGATGTCGTGTGATTATTGCCGACAAAGATAACTGTGATAAATCAAAAGAAAACATCATAAAAGAAACCAATAACAAAAATATTGTCGCAATAGAATTCGATTTAGCTTCTTTGAGTTCGGTAAGAAAATTAGCGCAAGACATAATCCAGACGGAAGAACGTTTGGATATTTTAATTAACAACGCTGGAACTTTAGAGTTTGATTCTACTTACTCGGAAGATGGATTACAATCACAAATGCAAGTTAATCATTTTGGATCATTTTTATTAACACATTTGGTCGTTGGTAATTTATATTATCGTACAAGAACAAAGCTACGTATTAAAATATTAAAATTTTATAGATTTGCTGAAAAAATCTGCACCCAGTCGAATAATTTTCGTTAGCTCTATTGCTGCCTTTCTTCACAATTTAACAACAGAATATTTAAATGCCCCACCGAGTCAATCAAAAATTTTTGAAATAGTATACTGCAATTCCAAATTATGCAACGTAATTACAGCCAGAGGATTTGCAAAGAAATTAAAAGAAAGCGGAGTTACTTCCAATTCACTTTATCCAGGTCTGGTCTACACTCCGATGTTTTTTAAATACGCTGACCTAATATCTTCAAAGGTTAGCATAAATTATGCGATCGAGTATTTAAAAATGCAGTGGTTTAAATTCGTTGCTAAAGTAAGAAATAATTATCCATTAAAATAAACTAGGGCTCACGTTTTGCAAATTTTTTAGAATCCTTTTGAAGGAGCTCAAACGACCGTACATTTAGCTGTAGCTAAAGAAGTTGAAAATGTTACAGGAAAATATTTTATCGATTGTCAAACATTTTACACTCCACCTAAAGCCAAAGACGTGGATTTCGCAAATCAAATTTGGAATTTAAGTGAACAATATGTAAAACTATCTGAGAACGAGAAATTATAAAAAAGCTTTAAATTCATGATTTATCAACAAGTTTAAAATTCAATTTTAACATTTCATGTAAAGAAAGCCTTAGAAAAATCGCGTGTCTTTTATTTTTGGGCTTTCTTTTTTTTCATCAATTTGTAACCGAAAACAAACAGTTAAATAAAATTTATATTTTTGCATGGAAACTTGATTATACTTTAATTCAAAAATTTATAACTATTTTCAACAGTGAACATTCAGAAATAATTTAGCAACTTAATAATACATAATTTTAAAATTACAACAAATAACTTGCAATAATCTCAATTACATTAGGTAGGTACATAAACAAATATTACATAACTTACATCAACATTAACAATGTGAAAATATAAAAGATTAAGAACTATCGTCATCGTCTTCATCTTCTCCTACGAAATTAGCTGCATTATCTCTAGTAATGCACTTGACATGACTGCAATTATTTCCATGTACTACCCCATAAAACTTTTTGGCATATTTTAACAATTGCGGTCTGAAGGTAGTGGTTATAAACTGATTCTCATCGGACAGTTCATGAATCAATTTAGCAAGAGCTTTTCTGTAATTCTTATCCAAAGCTTGGTCAATTTCGTCAAACAAGTAGAAAGGAGCTGGATTAAATTTTTGAATTGCAAAAATTAACCCTAATGCAACCAGCGACTTTTGCCCACCAGAAAGTTGCATCATTTCCTTCATTCCAAGTTCCATTTCCGTGAAAGAGACTCTTATGGCAACGCCGACAAAATTATCCATATTTACGGCTTCGGGTAAACATTCATATCCCTCCTCTACATCCGTACTTAGCATCACCATTTTGGCTTTTCCAGCTGGAACTAAATTTTTAAATACTTCCGTAAAGTTCTTGGATACTTGCATGAAAGCATTGAACAAGGCTTGAGATTTGAAATCATTTAGCACAACCAATAGCTCCTGACTTTTCTGTAAGCACACATCTGCTTCATGTTTCTTCCGCAATAAATTTTCCAACTCGATAGTATAACCTTCGGCCTGCATGACAGCTTTTTTATTGACGTGGCAGTATTTCTTAAGAAGTTTAGTAACATTGCCCATTTCTTTCAACAACTAAAAATTAAATGAAGTTACAAAAGTAACATAATTTCACGAGGAGTAAGATAAAACAAACTTACAGATGAAAGCGATAAACGCGAGTATTGCTTGTACATGTCATCTGAGGGCACACCACCAACTTCGTCAATTTTTAGGGTCAATTCTGCAATTTTCTGATCAAGTAAAATTTGTTTCGATACAAAGGTCTCCAAAATTTTAGCGTGTTCGTCGATTTCTATTAGAACATCCTTTTTACACCAGATCAGCCTTGTCAACTCTTTCCGCTCTTCGTCTTGTTGTTGTAACACCTTGTTGATGCGACAATCCATTGCTGTCAAATCCTCAGCAGCAAACTTTACCTTTTCATTACTTTCTTTCAATTCAGTATACAGAGCGCTAAGTTTATTCTTACGCTCTTCAAATGAAATTTCTTTTAAGAAGTTAAGAACTTCTATGCGTTTCTTGAACAAATTGTTAACGCAAAAGTTATACAGTTTGTTTTTCTCTTTTCCTAGCTCGATGATATCATCGACATCTTTTTTAGACTCTTTACGCAAATTTTGTATTTCCTGATTTAAGGAATTTAATTTGGCTTGATCAGACTCGGATAATTGAGATAACAAATCCTAGAACAAAGAACACTTAGAGTTTATTTTACCTACACCAACCAAGTAAGAAATATATGAGTGCTGTTATACATAGTTAAATTTTAAGTTTATAGTTGTAGTTTAAAAAGGTTAAAAATAATTAATAGTTTTGAATGAACAATAGCAATAAAAATTAAGAGTGTGGTATGCGTAATCGGGTAGAGGCTGGTTTTAAAAGAGACGGGGAAAAACGGGAAAAAACAAAAACTTATCATAAAAAGAAACGATAGTAAGAATATGGGGTAGACGGCGTAAAGAAGTGTGTGTTAAAAAGTTGAAAGATCAAATTGGAAAAATTTAGTGAAAACGGTAACGGGAAGTGACTTAGGACAAATAGGTGTAAAAGACAAATAAAGCGACGCGCGTAATTATAAGTGAAAGACAGTATAAAATTAAATATAGTGAAGGAATATTTGAGATTAAAATTTTAAGGTAGGATTATTTTTTTATTCAAATTCATACGCAACGAAAAATACTGCGGAATTTAAATTAGAACTTGCATGCCAAAATTTTCAAGAAGTTCTAACAAGTGCCAGATTCCCTCTAAAAACTTTGGTTGGATCCGCCCTTGGCCTTATGCTGAAACTCTTGTTAGGAGTAGGAATTACTAAAAAAACTGTGGTGTATTTAAAATAAGCAAAACTTACCTGCTCCAATTCCAAACCCAGTGATTGCTTTGTAGCTAATAAACTTTCCAAATCTGATTGTGATTTGGCCAATGATTTCTCTTTCGAAGCCCGAAGTTCTTGAACACCAATCAACTCGTTTTTCAACAATAATATCTCGGCATCCAGTCGATCAATACTTACCCTGTAATTACAAAATGAAACAAAATAATAATTCAAAACCTTGTTTACTCACTGAGTTTTGATGATTTTGGTTTTATGTATTTGAACTTCAGATTGAATGTTGTTAATTTTGGTATCTATCTTTTCCAGTTCGCTTTTCACATTTGTGAACTTTTGTGTAGTTTCTTTAATTTGCTCAGTTAATTTTCGACGAACGCTGTGAATCTCTAAACGTAACTTGGAAGTGTCGATGTAGCCACCACTGAGGGTTCCCGAATAGGAAACCTTATCACCTTCCATAGTCACACATTCTAAACTAGTGGACCTTGCCATTGCAATGGCTACATCAAAATCGCGACAAATCAAAGTTCTTCTAAACAAAAAGCGAAAAACTCGATCAAACTTAGCTTCGTACGATAACTTCTCTACCATAGGAATTGCGTCCTAGAATTGAAGTTTTGATTACAAGACAAACGCAAACACATTGAAACATACCTTATTATTAGGATAAGTAACGTCTTTAAAGTGTAAACGATTCATAGGCAAAAAGTTTACTTCGCCATTTAGTTTCATGCGATTTATCTCATTTAAAATCTTTGTTGCCACCTGATCCGAATCAACAATATGGTATAACAATCTGTTACCAGCAATAACTTCTACTGCAGTGTGCAACTTTTTATCACATTCAAAGTTATCCATTACTATTCCGTGGTAAGCTTTTACGATATCGGAATCGCCGCGTTCCGTCAAAACTCTGAGAACCTTCTGAATACTTTCGTAACCATTTACCAAAGGTCTGCCTACTTTACTGCATAAGTTCAGATTTGCTATGGTTAATTCTTCCGTCAGATGTGACAAGTGCTGCTGCTCGATATTTTCTTTACGCCATATTTCACTACAAACAAAAGTATGTTTCAAGTTATGTTATAAATCATTTTAGCTGTAAGAAAAGTCAGATCAAGGATTAAATTGTTTCTTCGTTCAGGCTGGCGCCGCCTGACCCGCAGTATCTTACAAACTATCACGGCTATCAGATATAAGCGCATTTGATTTGACCCGAATTAGTTTACTAATTAATATTTTCCGACAATAAAAATTATTATAACATACCTATTTTAATAATAAATTGACACTTACTTTCGCATACACTGACGTTGCTCCAAGTTTTTATCAAAATCCCGGCACCGATTTTTATAATCTTCGATATAAGCCCGATCTTGCTCCTTTGTTCGTTCACATTCTTCACTTTGTTTGACAAGCTTATTTTCTTTCTCTATGTCTACTTTAATACCTTTGCTCAAACAATCTTCATGTTCGCGTTTAACCGTTATTTGTTTATTTATCAACCTATTTAGATATAAAAAAAATTACCGAAAAAGTAACTTGAAAAAAATAACCCGTACTCAAGTTCTTTACGAATCCAAATGTCGCGTTCTTCTTTATCCGAAAATTGATTACCGCGATTTTGTTTCCCGTACAATTCTTTACATTGCTGTTCTTTCAACATTATCTCGCGACTTTTTTTATCTCTTTTCTCGTTCACTTTTTCAAACCGACAATTAACCTGATAAATGAAAATTAAAGAAACGCGATTGATTTAACAACACAAATAAATTTAATAACCGAAAAAACCTACCTCTTCTAACTTTTCCTCCGATTCTTGAATTTGATTTGCCAGATTAGCCAACTCTTCTTCCGCTTTCGCCTTTGCTTTGACGTCGTTTTCTAGTTCGGCCTTCAAGTCCTCAACGGTGAGATTTAATTTTACCTTTGCTTTGATCAAACGCCGATAGTGGTGGTTGATACCATCTTTCTCTTCTTCCAAGGAGGCGATCGTCATTTTTGTCTCTTTCACTATGCGAAAATAACGATCAATTTCTGCCTGTGTGTTTTGAAGTTTCTGTCCTAGCGGAACTTGCTGATTACCCTCTCCGTTACGCAACACTTCCAACTGAAAGTAGAATTTTTAAAACCAGATCGAGAAGTTTAAACGAAATGCTTACATCTGCCAATTTCTGGTTTGTTTGATTTAGTTCGGTTTCGTAAATTAGCAATTGTAAGGTACGTCGTAGTTTGTCATGCTTTTCAAATTGACGGAAGTCTTCCTGCTCTTGCTCTAAGATCTCGAGACGTTCTTTGTAGTCCTTTAATATACCGTCGATTTTAACCAGTTTATCCTGCGTGATATTTAATTTCTCTAAACACTTGGAATATTTTTTTGTATACAATTCCAAGCCAGCAACTTTTTTAAGCAATGCCAGACGATGATTATCGTGCGATGTCGCTAAGTGGTTGACCTACAATTAATTAATTTATATTTTCAGTAAAAATTTCTTTACGGTATACCGAAAAGATTCAAAAGTGATTTACAGGTTTAATCGGATGGATCGGTCGAGAATCGCATGATTTAGTAACTATATCGAACCTATTGGAGGAGTAGGCCAGCAACACTATAGTTCAGAATCCAAGTCAAAATTATAAGTCTCTGACTTGCACAAATAAGATTAAAGAATGGCGATTTGAATGCCCAAATTGAAGGCGACACTTAAGTGAGTCGACTGCTAAGCCGAGAAGCCTGGTTCGATTCCGGGCGGAGTAAGAAATTCTGGCCGTTTTCCCTCGGAAGGCAATGTCAAACCAGCAAGGTACTTTGCCAAGAAAGCCGCTTCTCAATCATTGAGAAAACGATCACCACGGGCTTATCAGGGCAAAAAAAGGACTCAAGAGGATAATTAATAATACTTATGAAGTAATAATATCGTTTTCACGACAAACACTCT
Source organism: Cantharis lateralis (assembly GCA_963170105.1). Lineage (NCBI taxonomy): Eukaryota > Metazoa > Arthropoda > Insecta > Coleoptera > Cantharidae > Cantharis > Cantharis lateralis. Next base: position 10,521,733 of record OY720626.1, read on the forward strand.
CGAGTGAGACTCGAACTTAAGCTGGCCACTCGGGAAATTTATGCTCGCACCGTACGGTTAACACAGACAGTTATTATGTCTTATCGCTTCAAGTAAACCCCGTTCCCTATATGCAATTTCATTCATCTTCAATAGGATATCTTCAATAGGCTGTTATTACAGAGATCACGAAACATAAAAATTCGTAAAAAAATGGGATCTAATTTTTCAGATAACAAAATATTTTCCTTAACTAAGAAGTTCGGAAAGTAAAAATAATCAAATCATAATAAACCAAGTTTCCTTCTGAGTTATTTCCATGCAAAACTACTGCTATTTCTAGATAATCCGTTACTTGCAGATTACTATTTGACTTACGTGTTAGAAGTTTGTGTTTATCGGGTAATAAGAAAATATAATAGTACCTTTCCCTGCTGCACTATGTAGTAAGGATTACGAATGGTGAAACCAGCAGCTTGCAAGGCATCCATAACCTGTACGCGCGGAATAATTTTCTTATTTAAAGTGTACTCGTCCTTATTCTCGCTGAATTCACGTCTAACAGACACCTCATCTTCTGCAAGCTAATTAAAACTTTATTATTTATTATGTAACAAATTGAAGTTAACTTACTGATATCCGTCTATCTGAATTATCGAAAATTATTTCGACAAAACCAGACTCGGCGCGAAATCCCTGACCATCGTGAAGCCAGCTTCGACGTTGTTTGGTCTTTAAGTGAGTGAACTCATCGCTGAGCACAAACTGAATGGCTAAAATTCAACAGTAAAGTTATAAAGACGAACAAATTGCATTAAGTAAATTTACCGTAAAATAAGTTGGATTTGCCTGCTCCATTGGGTCCAACAATAACATTGTGTCCCTGATCAAATGGTTCAAGTACGGTACGTTCTCCGTAACTTTTAAAATTTTCAATGATTACCTAATATAATTAATTATAATTAACCACATAACGGCTATAATTATTAATATTGTACCTGTTTTATATGCATGTTGAATCAACACAATAATAAACTGCAACAATTTAAGCAAACTGCACTCGCGCGTCTCCCGCGTATTTGTGCGAACGGCGGTTACTTGATCCGCGACCGTTAATAATGTTGCCGCGTATCCTCTATGATTTGAATTTGCGTACTTGAGTATTCGAGTTGCTAAGCTAATGAGAAAATTTATTTATTTCGATTAATCTAATTTATGATTTTAACGAAGAGTACTAGGTAATTATTATAAATTCAACAATTTATGGATAATTAAAGCACAAATATACAGGGTATAGAATTGAAAATATTATTTTTTACTATGTAGTATTATTTGCAAAATGTATGCAATTTTTTAATTTTTGTATCCAAAAATTGGGGTTTTTGAAATGCCATATCTCGTAAAATACTCAAGTCGATATCTTTTTACATATATATTTTTTTAACAAAAAAGAGTTAAAAATCATCGATTTTGACAGCGGACACATCGGGCTCCATTTTTGTGGTAATTTATTATAAGGAATTTTGTTTGGCGTGCCGCTACTGTTGCAAGACCCCCTGATGAGACGCTCATGATTTATCTTATGTTTAACAACTTTACAGAATTTGAGGTTAGGTGTAGTTTTGAAAGTTGTAGAGCATTCCAAAAAGATTCCAAGCCATCTTAAGCAAAATGAGCACTGCTCGTGTAGCAAATCTACCTTTGGGTGAAGAAACCGAGTCTTATAGGTGTCGATGCGACACTCACATCAAATTTGTAAAATATCAGTACATCTGGACTATAAACAATTTTAGTTTGTGTTCCAATGGTATTGGTAAAGAGTTGATATCATCTGTATTTCCGCAAGAGACGGAAAGTAAAATACAATGGTGTATGAAAGTGTATCCCGATGGAGTAAATAAGGACTGTAAAGGTCATATATCGGTATTTATATTTGTAGTTACGTGTGATCCCGGTGGAGTTCAAGCTAACTATAAGTTGAAAGTATTAGATGAAAATCATAGAGAAATGTTAAAATTTGAGGGATCTCATCGTTTTCTGAAAGAACTCGATTGGGGTTACAAAAGAATGATTCCACAAGACAAAGTGAAAAATGACAAATTTATTATATCTTGTGAAATTAGCGCTAAAGACAATATTGTAAATATTTGCCACCGATCTTTAACGACTACAACACAACAGTGTAGCTTGTCCAACGATTTTCAGATTGTGTTTGAAAATCAAGAATTTAGTGATGTTGTTCTTGTGGCTGGCACAAAAAGGTTTCAAGCCCATAAGGTTATTTTAGGAGCTCGAAGTCCAGTATTTAGAGCCATGTTTCTGCACCAAATGAAAGAAAACGTAGAAAATCAAGTGGAAATATTGGACGTTGACCACAATGTACTAAAGGAAATACTGCGTTTCATTTATACCGGTCAAGTTAACAACCTGAAAAGCATTGCAATTCCTTTGTTATCTGCGGCCGATAAATATTCGTTACCAAGTTTAAAAGAGATGTGCGAAGAAGAACTGAGTAATAATATATCGCTTGAAAATGCTGCCGAGGTTTTAACACTTGCTGATTTACACAATGCTAGCGACTTGAAAATTCAAACAAAAAAATACATTACTGCTTATGCCAAAGAGATAACTAAAACTTCTGGATGGGAGTTGATGATTCGAACACATCCTCATCTTGTCACAGAGATTTTTTGTGATCTTGCAAGTCATCATATTCCAGACTAACAAGAAAAAGCAACTTTCTGTATTTTATTACTTTTATAAATTTTTTTAATTAAATTCATGCATATTTCTTGTACATTTTTTTTAAACTGCGGGTGTTGATTTTGCTATGTAGTTATGGCAAACGCCGGAGGGAGACTTTGAGGAAATCTGAGTAAAATTGAAATCTTAATCACACAATTCCCTTGAGTTCTCTTTTAGCTAGCTCCAAACTTGCAATAAGTTCATCCACCTGTTTTATATTCATTTCAAAATTAATAGTTTTCCGATCAACGTCACTGTCGTTCTTAAAACAATGCAAATCGAACTGTAACATGGGCTCTCTCAGGGTAGCCAATTTTGAACTTCCCATTATCCACTTTAACTTCCAATCAATATTTTCGACCAACAACTTTCCACCTTCGCTCAAACTAGCTTTCGTTAGAAATTGTAAAATTTCCTCCTTTCTTATCTCGTAACAATCTTGAATACACTGCCGAGTTCTTTCGTTTAAAGTTTCAATTTGAGAAGTATTAAAAGCGCCTTCGTTGTAAACATTTTCGCGGTACAGATTTTGAATAAAAGCTGTAGCAGTTTGATAGTCTTGCTTCGTCCAGTCGATATCTGCACATACGTTATCAAAGTTGATATGGTTACAGCCCACCAAATCGTCGACGCAATTATGAAGAAACTAAAACATTTCAATTTTTATTTCTAAAATGCTCGTCCAATTAATTTTACCTGCAGTAACGTTTGACTATTCGAAATTTTCAGAAGAATTTGTGCCATTTTTATTTATTTACGACTAACATAACCACACTTTAACTTTAATCTTTTAAAATTATAGTGCTGCACCGCGGTGGAACAAAATTGAACTAAAAGTTATATAAACCAGTGTTTCACAAGTTTAGTGCCGCCCATCGTAGATTAGTAAAAATGTTCACTTTCCGGGTGACACCTCATAAATAAACAAAACAAACTTAGAAAATGTACACTTCCTTCATAACAATAGGTGCAACTTGGTGTAATATTTGGGGGGGGGGGGGAACAAAAGAAACCAGTTAAGCGGGCATAGGGCTATTTACCCACAGGCAAGGAGTCGATGAGCATATTATGCAGATAAATAAATGTTGACAGGATTCCTTCCAAATATGCATTTGACATTCTGTCGAACGCAACAAGAACTGACATGTCTGAACACGGATGGTTCCAAAAGGACATCCGAAGCAAAACAATACAGACAGACAAATCGTGGTGGAGGTAACCAATGAAGCATGTGCTTTAAAATTGCCCACCGCTAGCGATAAGTAATTTGCCAAACTTGGCTTCGTAATTTCAAATAGACAAACAAACAAACAAAGAACCTTAACTTCAATTTGATTTCCTCTTACATTTTTAATTCGTCATCAGTTCGGAACTGAACTTACTATCAAAGTTATTATATTTCGTGTTTTCTCCAGCAGAAGGAAGTATGATTTTGTAGAAGACATAATAAGAGACAAATTAGGAAACATCCTAAATATAATATTTATTTATATTGGACACATTCACACATACATCAGATAGATATGAATTTCACAGCCGTCTTGATACATCACAATCGTGGTGGTATATCAAAAAAGCGTAAACAAACTATTTTATAGAGTGGGATGAGAGGATATTTAATGCGGGTATAGGAAACTAAATGTCATATGTAAAAAAATAATAGGCTAACTAACATATTAAAATTTAGATACACCAAAAAACAATTTCTTTTCGTTGTAATAAATGTACAAATTTTAAATTTTGTAACTTGCCTATATATACCTATTATACAATTTCGTGTGTTAACATCAAAATTCGTTTCGTTCTTGGATCCTTGCATATCAGGATGAAAAAACCAATCGAGTTGAGCGTTAGCTGCCTAATATAATAATCGAGATAAAGAGGATACATTTAACACACTTACATTCTAAAGAAATAACTAATATGAGACAGCCGTAATATTCTACACAACTTTTCTTTACTTATTCTTTTTTATAAACGAATCTCTATACAAAATTGAAAATCACCAGCTGTCGTTAAGAAAACTATTATAATATTCATATTTTTATACAAAAGTACAACCCTGTACGCAAACATTCACATTTCACTTAAATTAAAAAAATTGTCCCGTTGTACCTTTGCAATACTAAATTAATATCGGGGGAAAAGCGTTAAAGCAAAATAATGTGACCAAATAAATTTTAAAAGAGAGAAGAGTGAAAAACCAATGTGATGATATAATCAAACATAATAATTATAAAGGTGTACATGAGATTATTTGTGAAGCTTTTTCTAAGATTACTAAAAACTACCGTAATATTACTTTACAAATTGTATACGTTTTTTCATGTTTTTGTATTAAAAATGGGTCGGATCAACAATAAGTATAAAAAGTGTCCAAAAAACTTCACTGCTACTGACGGTTCCTTGAGATATTTTAAATGTACCGAGTATTAAAACCGACGATAATTATTGGAGCGGCTCTATTAATTGAAGACAGGCAGTGTCGAGTGAGAGGATATGGTTGCATATTTGGTCGGAACTTTCACTGCCCGGAGGAATGATCCTTAAATATTTTTTTAACACTTTTAAAAAAAGTCCATATTTATATTATATAAAAATTTAATATTAAATGACGAATTTATTCCTCTGCTTTGGCTGCAACTGGCTCCTGGAATTTAAAAATACAAGTTAATTTTTTCTTTTTAAAAAAGTTTGAGGGTCGCCAACACTTCAAGGTAGGCGATTACATGGTTATATTTATTTAAAAACGCAAGATGGCGTAGGTGAAATACAAAAAATACAATCGGATACACGCAATCGCAATAAATATTGAAATAAAAAATAAGAAGAATAATTATTTAAGGTATTAAAACAGTCCGACAGGTACAGTAAACTTATAAAATCTTGAAGGGAGATGTGATATCAACTGTGACCTTACAATCGCAGACCTAGTTCTCTATGTAATAACACAAACTGGCAAAGTTTTGTGTAAACAGAACAAAATGTTATTTTTTTAATTCTTTACTAATATTTTGGTATAAAAATTAAAAAAACTGTAGTTATACGATAATTAAAAAAAAGAAAAGACGTAGAATCTACAAGGTCATTTTGAAGTCAATAGCCAGGTCATGTCATAAAATTTTTAAAAATGCAAAAATTTCCTAAATACGGAAACTTTAATATAATTTATTACAAGTTCAATCAAAACATATAAAATTGGAAAAACAAGGATTTTAATATATAAGAATTATATTTTTAATATAACAGTAATATAACTGTTTACGACTTAAATATTAAGATGTATTTATAGACTCATAATATTTTTACTTTTATTTGAAAATATTGCTTGCCCTTTGAACAGCACAAATAACGCATCTAAATTTCAAACTAATCTGTATAGACGTTTTTAAAATGAACATAAAAACTTGCCCGTTTTGAATTTTTACTTTATTTTTTAAACAAAAACACCATTAGATATACATAGGAGGAGAATTAATCCCGCTTACCACATTTTCGCCTTTATCACCAATTTGGTGCCTTTCTTCGGTTTCGCTTTCCGTTTTTGATACTTCAGCTGGTTGAACAATCTGAAAATATACAGCCTATAGATTAAGTAGCATGAAACATGGAAAAACATTATTGTTATGGTCACACAATTTGGGTTTTCTTTTTAAGTAAAAATAAAACAACACAAAAACACAAAACTTGCCAACACAAAATTTTATGTTAAGACGAATTATTAACCAAAATAGTTATCGTTAGTAAAGGCAAGTATGTTAATTAAACAATCGGAAAAAATTGGAAACGAGACCGCACAAATTTTTGTTAACATAAAGAAAGCGTATGGAAAAGGAGGGTTTGTGTGCGATGCGCGACTAAAAAAGACAAAAATAAAAGGGATTGTTAATACAAGGCACGTTCCATTACGATTGCACTATTCACCTGTTTGATTGGTCGTTCAACAGATTGAAGCGTAACCTCGGCGGCTTCAGGTGAAGGTGGCAGGCCGTTGGTGTTTCCATTTGTTACTATTGCTTCGCCATTTGTGCATGGAAGAGGGATATCTGCAACGGTTTCATTTTTCGGAGGAATAGGATCAGATATGCATGAAGGTTCCGTCGTTGAAATTTCGACCGTTGTAATGGGTTCGGGTACGCAGTCGACAGGTGGAAGAGACATGGGTTCTGGAAGACTCTCGGATACGGGTTCGGGCAGCGATGGTAAAGATTCCGTCGAGATATCGGGTAAAGAATCGGCGTTTATTACTTGATCTGTTCCGTTTACGATTGGTTCTGTAGGAAGAGATGTGGGTTCGGGTAAGCTTTCTTCCAAAAGTGGGGGTGGAGGTGGTAAACTTTCTGCGTCTTCGCAGACGACGACTTCGTTTGAAATTTCGGGAACTTCCTGAGCTGGTATTTGTTCTAATGGGAGACTAACTGGAGCTTCTTCAGATTTTGGCGAAGATGCAATAGGACATGACGAAGTTTCTTTAACAGGCGAGACTGCTGATACTATAGGCGCAACTACAGCTTCCAAAACGGTTTCAACTGCAGCGGCGACAGTTTCAGCTACAGATTCTACAACGGGTTCAACGACGGATTTGATTGGAGATTCAATAACGGGCTCTACCTTCGATTCGACAGCAGACGATTCAATTTTTGACTCTATAGGTTGAACTGCAGGTTCGACAACCGATTCAACAGGAGATTTAGGAGCGTCAACGGCTTCCGAGATTGGTGTAGATTGAGCAACGGGCGACGAAGGTGTGTCGGCTTTAACGGGTGACTGTTCTAAGAGGGTGACTGGAGATGGAGCAGAAACGCTCTCGATAATTGCTGCCGGCAGTTCGGGAATGCTCTCTGTAACGGGAGAGGAAACTGCAGCTGCGGAAATAGTTTCCACGGCAGAATCTGATGGGGGTTGGGAGATAGTTTCTACGACTGGAGCTGAGATTGGAGATTGGGGTTCCTTGGAAAGCACGTCAGCCATGGTGGATTCAGCAAATACCGTCACCTGAGAAGGAGGGTTTGAGGATGGTAAAGGAGGAGGAACTTCTTCACTACGCACCTCTTTGGGCTCATCGATCACAGGCTCTACGGGTTTAGATTCCTCAACAGGTTTTACTTCTTCTACTTTAGGTTCCTCTACTGGTGGAACTTCTTCCTTTACGGGAGCCGGTGTTTCTACGGGTTTTTCGGGTTCGGCCACAACTTTTGGCGCTTCTTCAACTTTTGTTTCTTCTGCAGGTTTGGCGGGTTCCGAAACTTCGGCTGGTTTCACTTCTTCGGCTTTCGCTTCGCCATTCGTTACAGGAGACGATTCTTCTACTTTAGCTTCTTCCGCTTTTTGGGCCTCTGCGGCTGGTACTTCGGCATTTTCCTATAAAAAAAAATTCGATAATATTAAAAGTATTCAAAAGATAAATTAGTGTTTATTTTTCCGTTACGTTCGGTGAAATTGCTCACTAATTTAAAAAATATTGAATCAACATAAAAATCAAGCGGTTAAAATTTCTCATGCCGGTTAAAGAGTGCTACAATAAATTAAAGCAAATTGAACGACAATAAGAGCACAAATTGTCACAAGTACTATTCATCAATTGGTGGCCCTACCAGGATGACTTCTTTATGGAACGGTCGGTGAATAAAATACCGAATTAATGAAACGAATTTTTAAAAGAATGTTCGTGTGCCTTTAAACAGTAGAAAAAATAAAATAAACGAGAGTGTGACTAAGCGAGAGTTAATTAAACAAACCGGCCAGGAATTCGAACAAAAAAGAAATCAACGCCGGGAGCGACGAGTACCCTTCCTAATAAAAGTGTGGGAATATTTAAAAATTGTGACTGTTGGTTAAAAATAAAAAAAAAATTAAATTAAAATTTTACTACCATTTAAGTGTGAAAACTTGCATAGTTAAACGGCGACGTAGTCGTTTATAAATTTTCTTTCATGTCGAGCTAAAATTAAATTATTTTTCAAGTGCATAAAAATTTATTACCGGGGTTATTAATCTAACTTGGCCAAATTCCAAAATTTCTCCGCTTCTCGATATAAAAAAAAATAAACGCATCCGATTAAGCTGAACTTCGATACCGAAAATTCTAAAATTAACTGTCTAATTAGATAGTACGCAAAAAATTAAAAGCAAAATTGAACTTTTCGAAGTTACAACATCCACAAACATGCGAATTTTTGAAAAATGAAATACCCTTCGATCATCATTCACTATTTCTGGAACCCCATTGAGCAATTTTGCACAAAAATCTAAAATCGCCGAAAATCCGGAACAAATAAACACCACAAACCAATTTGAGTAAAACCACTTAGGACTGCCGAAATTTACCTGGCGATCCATTTTTCCCGAACGAAAATCAAATTAATTATTTGCAGAAAAAATATTTGCAAACTGGTCACGTTTTTCTTTCAGGCTCTCAGTAAACACTGAGAGTGATTTGCAACTCGGGTTGTATTTATAGGTACATCTTATTCAGTCTTCAGATATGCACACAGAGTAACGTGGGGGACACACGTAGTCGTACCCTTGCCTGGTTTCAGAGTAGGAAAAGCAAAAAAAACTGAAAAAAAATTGCAATCGATAAGCGGAACGACCCACGAGCGTAACTCAGTTTTCCAACTAAACATTGCAAATTTTCGCACGATGACAACAAATTAAACCAAAATGTAAAAATAAAATCTTGCTAAATAGAGAAAACCGCGAGTTGGCGTTTGGATGTTTTCAAAAATTATTTCCCAATAGGAATTTTAACAAAACAAGGAAAATTTAGCGCAGCTAATTTATTTTTGATGACATCTAAAACCTGCAAATTTAAAAACATTCACTACGTCCTTCCCAGATATTTTTATCCACGGGATTAATTTAAAAATCGTAAACTGGAAAAAGAATTTTGGCACACCAATATGGAAGTTAATTCGCTAAAAATTCTCGTTTGAAAAACATGTAATGTTATTACAAGATCAAAAGTACCCACAAAGAATATTATTGCAAATTGAGAAGGGCGTATTGGAAATTGAGCGGGGTTCAATCATGTGTGTATTTAGATAAATCGAAGCCCGAATGCATAACTTATCGTATTTCAATATATCGCTTATACTAAAAAATTACAGGTGACTTTGACGGTTTCGTGTAGAAGAATTTAATTTAGACATCCAAGGTTAAAATTATTTTTACTTTAGGCGTCTCCGGTGCAAGAGATGTTAAGTCGCACATTCCTCAATGTACTTGTATTTTGTCTCAAAATAAACTCAGACTATTTTTTATAAAAGAACATCTTTGTAGGGAATTGTCAAAATATCGTTTAAATCAAACTCGATAATTTCCGGAGACGCGTAAATTTTTTTTTCAAGTTTATGAGCCAGAATTTCACGAGTGGAATATGTTGTCAGTTGCGTTTAAAAATAAAAACAAACCTTTAATCAAAAATTTTTTCTGGATATTTATTTGGGTGATAAATTACGAACACTACGAGGAAAATTCAAACCAATTATTAAGGGTTATCTAAGCTCAGAAGAAATATGGTCTTCAAAAATGTCCAAAATCATCATCACGGAGTTATTTGAAATTTAATTTTAGTTTTCCTCGGGCAACAAATCACAATGCATTTGATATTATACAATTAAATTAAGTAATTTTGGTATTACCCGCATCCAGATGCTATTATGTTAAATACCACGGGCTGAATATATAGAGTACGATCAGTGGCAGCGATAAAGCAAATTTAATTTTAGGCGATCAAAGCAGATATGTTTTTTTCTCCAATTTCTTTTTAATTAAATTTCTGTTGGGTGAATGCCGTTAATAGGCTCGACCAGTACCAATACAACATTTTACAAGTTCCTGGCTCGGGCTTCAACTTAAAGTGCCACTTGATGCTATTGATGCATAAATAACTATTTCCTCTATGTGTCCTCCCCCGCGCCAAAAACCTTGTTAGCAATAATAATATTTATTTTCTATGCTGCAAATTTAACAATAATATAAAATTCTCCGATAGTTAATTTATTGTCAATTCCGTAAAATCGGTATCCCCAAGCTTAGCGAACGAGTCATTATTTACATAAATTTCATAAACTAAATGACTAACAACAATCAACCCATGAAGGCTAAAATGCGCAAAAACTAATTAAATGCAAATTAAAACAAAAAAAATCTTGTTGATCATTATTGCAGATGCGGATGCAGTTTTTAAATAATTGCCAAACCCAAAATAAAAAAAACAAGAGCAAGCTGTAAAACAAGATTAAAGTTAGCGGCAGAAAGTTGTAGAGGAAAATCTCTCTGTTAAAACGTGGAGAGAGGTGCGAAGAATGCGGCATCAAGGAGTTACCACTTTGCTTTGAGTATGAAATTTCGTGTGAAATTTCCACGCTCGAGCAAATTACAAAGAGGGACAAAATTAATTCTACTTGTTACGATCTAGGAAAACTTATGCAAAGTAGATTCGATCGATGTGGCAGAACAAAGCGTACACAAATTCGAAATGTTCTCAAAGAACGGTCCAAAAACAATATTTTTGTTAATAAAAAATAAACACGCAGTTGGCTGCTACCAAGTCGTCATTAATAATGCGCAGCAAGAAACGGTTATAACTTATAATTAATTCGAAAATTTGAAGCGATACCACAAAAATAATAGAATCTGTGCTTCTTTCGCCGAGATGAGAGCTGGTGCGTAGATAAATCTGTGTACCGAAACCCTCGCTCTTAAACGATCATAAATTTCGGAATAAATAACTTGATTGGACCATCAACTTGAGGTACCTACTCAAAAACACATAAAAAATTATTACACAAGCGTGCTATTTATCATGTACGTATGCACATTTGGCAAAACTTCACAGTTATAAATGCGTACATAATTTTCATCGAGAAATTTTCAAGTGAATAATGCGTAGGGTTAACGAGAGAGCAAGTGTTTTCAAGTTGATATTTATTAATAGTTGCAAATATTTACACAATTTTAATAACGCAATTCCAGACAGAACAGTGAACACAAAAAAATGTAATCAAGCTTCGGTTTAAAAAAAACGGAAGCTCTTATATATCTGAATAAGCATTTTCGTCTATACGCGAGCCAACCCCAAGTGGCGTACATTCATTCCTCCCTCAACTAAAAGTTACTTATCAGCCAAAACAGGGGTAAAAATATAAATCGATACTTCATTGCCCCCATCGTTTACAAAGAGAACGTGAAGGCAGGTCAGGTTTTCCAATTTTATATTATTCTTGCAAGGCTGATTTGTCTGGACGCCCACCAAAAACAACAAAAATGCGTAGTTTAGGATAAGAATTATTCGTAATTACGCTCCGGTCACGGTGCCGCCCTCAGTCTGCGACTACATACAAACATCAGAAAAATTGAAGCAGAAAACGTCGGTCTGGTTACGGTTGAGCGAGTTCCACGCATAATCACCAAAAACATAAAAATATTTATAGAAAGCCACCATTTTAATTAAGGAGTTTATAAATACCCCTTAATTCATCAGCCGCATTATTCGAAAACTGTCAAAATTATAAATTAAAACCGTTCAATTTCTCAAAGCTAATTACCGCTATATTGTTGTCTAGCGTGCATCCATCAAATTTTTAATCGAGAGAAAGTTAATTCCAAGGAACTGAGCGTGTGTGGTCCCCTTTACGACATTACAACTTGTCTTGTGGGCAATTTAACAACTAAAAAATGATAAAATCGTGCTTCGTGATTTTCTAACTCAAAGTGATAACACCTATGCACAAGACAATAAATAAAACTGTTATAATTATAATCTGTCAAACGCGCTAGCGTAAAAAAATATGTTGTTGAACAATAAAAAACCGGGCATTGTTGTTTTCGTCGACAAAAAAATTATAATACACATGCACGGTCCTAAATAAACTGTTATGAAATTTATATTATACAAAAACCATTACAAAATTAGCATAACAAGCGTTTGAATATTTAACCGTCTTTCGAGATGATGAAGAATAACCAAAAATGACAGAGTCGGCTTTTTAATGTACGCACTTGCCAGAAGATTAGGTGGAGATGACGATGACAGCGGATCGAACTTTATTGGTAGTTGTGGGTACATCAAGAAATTGGGTGCAAAATTGACAGAGCAATATTTTGAAAAAAATTCGAAAAAAATATATTTTAATAAAAACATATTTGTTACGGTACTGGATTTGCGAAGAGATGTATTAAGCACAAATCGACAACATTATTTATCAAAAAAAAACCGCGAAGTCACTCCGAGACTCCAACAAAGTCTCAAAATTTCCCGAATTTTGACAAGTGAAACACATTATTCAAGAACCCAAGTATAATTTAATGTATAACAGAAGCGAACTTGGTCTAAAAAATTGCTCCTAGTAAGTTAACGAACTGAAACGGTTACAAATTCCAATCGTCTATTCATCCATCTATCTACCTTTGCAAAATCTGTGGGCGAATGCCGGTTGGTCAAGTGGGAGTGCCCCTCACATGTGAACGGGTGAGTCACATTTTATCAAAAGGAAGTGCAGGACAACGAAAGATTCTTTCGTTTTTTAAAACTCATCCATTTATACAATGCGTCATCAAATTAAAATATTCGCGACGAATAGGGTTGGTGCTGGTGCTTCTGACTAGCCAAGTTAGAACAAATAATTCTGCAATAAAACAATTTCCATCATCGTCCATTCACACATTTTGAAGTAACGGAAGTCGCTAATTCTGAATCATTGATTAAATATTTGTGTTCCTAGTTCACGCGTGTTAATGGCATGTTTGATTTTCAACTTTTTTTTTGAAAAAAAATGTGAAGAATTTTATTCTTGTTTGTTCTAAACCTTGAACTGTTGATAAGTGTAAAATAAACCAGAGATTAATATGTTGGATGTTTACTGAAACTGATCCCGCTTTGTGTATATTAAATTAATAAATGACTCGAAATGAAATATCGAATTCAAAAAAAATTTCTTACAATTATGTCAAGCTCGTTCGAGCAGATACACCGCTAATTGGACAATATTTCTTAATCGTATGCCGTAAGCTTTGCACAAACGTGCTAGTTAATTGATATTCAACACATTTTTTATATGGCCAATTAATTCACACCAAGTTTTTAATAATCTGCAAATCTATCGGTTTTTATGAATTAGTAAAATATGAAAAGCTACCAAGAATCTCAGCGGGCAAATCAACTTCTTCACACTTCCAATACATTCATAAATTCATAATTCTATTAAGGTGGCCACACATGGTCATGCTTGGCACGACATGCCCGTTACATGATGAATATGAACTTTTTAAATATACTTTAAGCAATCTTTGATATTCGATAGAGGTGACAAGCTAAGTATGACTAATATATAATTAGACAGTATTATAACCCCCCCCCCCGCCCGGGGATGTACAGTACATTGCTTGCGGATCGATACGGAATTGAATAAATTACATGCGATTCGAAATGCTTTTATTACAATAAATGATAGCTTTTAAGCTACTTTTTGTATATTTCGACTGAAATAAATTATGTGTACATCAGAAATATACTATAAAATATATTTGTCATCAAAACAGAGTTTTATTATTTTTTTATGATCGATAGTTAAAATGAATTTATGGCCCACTAAATATTGCGAAAATGTTTTGATCGAAAAGAAATTTAGATAACATATCAACAAATGTATCAGTGATTGTCCTGCTAATGCTGAATGATGCCGCCATCTATCGGTGCGTTTGATATATTTGCACTAATACAATTTACATTTACATCTAAAAGTATCTATAGCTTGTAAAATTAAGAAAATGATAATTTTATGCTACTATAATCCGTTTTTTATGGATAAGTTTGATTGTATACGTTTGAAACTTATTAAACAATAACAAAATGTATTTCACAACTCCTAGCATATCTCGACATCTCCCCCGTACTTCCTAATTCGTGTACACCAAATCTCCCTTGTGATTTAGCCCTCGAAGAGGTTCTAATAAGTTGCCCTAAAATTTGCCAATTGCCACTAGTAAATTTTTGATCAAAAATCCACGCATTTGGTAAAATCCTATTCGTCAGGACAATAATACAACTATCAAGTTCTGTAAACAATTGAACACGAAGTCTGACCAATCCAAATATAATATTTTCTAAATTTTGTTACTAAGGTAAAGCGATAAATATAAACAATTTATTGATCATAAATATTTGGTGGACAACCAATACAAAAATACATACAAAACAGATAAGGGAAGGGGAGAATGAAAAATAATCTAAAATGTCTTGCAAAAAATATCATAAAAATCATCAGAAGTTGCTGACGTTGAAAAATAATGCGTAATTTGCAACCCAAAAATACGCAACTCAAATGCATAATTTTTTTATAGCTAGTTTTTTGTGGAGACCGATAATGTACAAGTTTACATGTATAATATCTAAAATGAGTAGTTTTATGATCCATTTAATGTCGTATTCATTAGTTTACTGTCTATGGTAGGCTAATAAATCACATAAATTCGCATAGTTTTGAAACCTAAACAAATCGTGATAAAAAATATTCGTTGGAAAAATTATTTTTTGGCAATTCTATTTCTGGTTCTCTTAGTCTTAGCCCCGCACTGCTTATGACAGTAACTAGCTATATTCGTCTGGTATCAGCTGGGTAAACCCCATGAGTTCTTAAGGCAGTCTCCTCGAGAGCACAACTTAGTAGCATCAAACATGCATAACATAAACTTGTAGTCTAGGAAAAAAGAACTGAAACCTTGAAATTCTAGAAACCACCTGGTTCTGTATTCTTTAGAATGAATTCAGTTTAGTTTGGTCTTTTGTACACTTAACACGTATTTTGTAAGAAGAAATAACAATAATATTGATTACATTTTTTCTGTGGTTTCTGTGCTAGAATTAATAAGTTGCATAAAAGAAACGTTTGACATCATGTCTCAATAAGCAGAATTAGTAGTGACATCCAACGACAATCCGATCACATCGGTGCATTAGGAAGCAGCATCCAATCAAATTTGAATATTTGGGAGGTACTTCAATTCAATTTGACGACTCACTAGCTGCATGCACACTACTACAATTTAATATGATAAAATTTCGTCACGTCTTGAAGATAATGTGAGCGGTTAGCCACAAAATATGTCTTTTAAATTGTAAAACCGTACATAACTGTGGTTGTTCAGTTTTTGAAAATTGTAGGTTTTCTCAGAAGAAAAATACTTTATCCACCTACGAACTTTTATTGTGCTGGAAGTAAACAAAACATGAAAATAATATGTGGGAGTATCTAAAATTATCAGGATTCGAGATTTTCTATTGGCGGACTGGCAGACATGGACCTCGAAATTACGTCCATGAAAATATTTCGAATTACGAAAAATAACATTTTCTCGTGAGAAAATGCAGCAGGCTTTGTTTTCGTTTGTACGGATCGACTAACGATAACGATCACGTGAGTTGGCCCGTCAATTTAAAGAATTTGTAAAAATTAGACAGGATAGCAAGATCAACACTACCTGCCTGAGGTTCCCCAATTCAAAGGGAATAAGGAGGTTTGCTTCTTAGAAAGTCAAGTAATAGTAATTACTTTTCCACTTCACCGTAGAGAGAGAAGGGGGGAATTATATATCCTGCGAAGGATCATTTCCGTTTGATGTTCTCATGTAGGATTTATTCAGGGAAAATAAGCAACAGTTCGAAGTTGTGTGATTATCGCAATGACTTCTGTCATGAATGCAGAAAAGGCTTTTTTATTTAATCCTCTCGAGCCGATCATAAAAATTACTTGGGGTATCTATCCATGTATCTCATTCTGACTGAGGTGTAAATTCATGAAAAATATAGTAAGGCAATAAAGTGATGACCGCGAAAACTTAATAATGGTAATAAAACGGTAATTTACCTATAAAATGAGGCAACTCCCTTATTTACTATCAATTTTCCACAAACACCCCCCAAGTAGCCGTAATAAAAACCACACGTAGAATACACACGCCAAATTTCGTAAAACAAATTGTAACGGTCGCATATAACGCGAACAGCCTAATTTTGGAGCAAGAATATTTTTTGTTTACTTGTATAAAATTCGGCCAAATCGCCTCGATACGTTACGAAGATGTCGCAGTAACTTTTTAATAAATGCCCTTTTCCTTGGAGAAACTTAATATTGCAAGACGCAATAAATGTCCAACCTCAATAAAAACAGAAACTTAACCTGGAAGATGAAAAAGTAATGGATAGAAAGAAGCACCAGCATCATCCGAAAAAACGATTAATTTAATAATAAAAATAATCAAATGAGAATTCCGCCCTGGAATGATAATTACATCCAGTTTTTCTGAATCGGTGTTAAAATAATTTCGCCCGAGGCGCTGCCGTTCCGGCGTTATATAAGCAGCATTCTTCTCATTATGGAACCTCTAGATGTGTAATTATGTAAGTCATTTTCGAGACGCTCGGATCTTGGTAAACGCATAATTAGTAGCCCGTGTTGCTACAAAATTTGTACATCATCTTACGCACACCGTCTAGAAAACATTCAACATTGTACTTTGTGAGAAATTGGGTTAGTAACAATTTCGCTTGAGCAATCCTCGCTGTTAATTAACATAAAAATTCATTTGTTTTCCCATTTGGAAGGTTTATGATTGAGTGTGCTATGCGAATAAGTGCTCACAAAGGGCTTGGTGAAGCGAATTGATGTGATTTTGAAAAATCAATCGGTCTTTTTCCAACAGCCAAAAATCGTATGATCGATGAAGCGAGGCAAAACTTATTGCAATATTGTCGCGAGAAAAATACGGTCAATTATTCATCGTCATTTTGAAATTATCGATTTGATTGACTGCGTTATGTGTAACCAACGGAAGCCGAATGTGTAGGTGAAAGCTAGTGGAAGGATTGCAATAAAGCTTTTAGCGTGAAAGATAACGTCTTAAGAGGGTTGCCAATAGCGTGAATAACATGGTTTAAAGCGGGGAAGCCGCAAGGTATTACGTGCCATGCTCGCGTTACCTTTATTAAATGAAGTGACAAGGCAACGAGATTAACCGATTATACTAAGGGCTGGCTGAAAAGATAATCGCAATCCCATCAAAACCCTTCAAACGCTGATTCATCTTAATTGCAGATATTTCAACAAAAAAAATAAAAAACAATCATTGGACGCTTAAAGCTTCTTCGCATTTGGGTGAATTACCCTCGAGATTTGTATAGAAAACAGAAAACAAAATGGAAACAAAACCCATCTCGTTTAACTTATTAGAACCTTTCAGTGATATAAAACAAGGAATTTCCCACTTCGCCATTTTGTGTCGGATATAAAAAATGATGCCGCATTAAAACAAAGAATAGCAAACATATCTCGCGCCCTTTGAGAGCCCGTACCCTTAAACGTATAAATAATGAAAGCGAAAGCAGAAGAAAAATATGCTCCCTACACAAACAACATAAATTAATTGCCCTTGTGTAAATAAATATTCATTCATATCTTTTCGAAATCGCTCTCTAAAATAATATTAATATTATCAAATTCAACTTAATTAGATAGAGCACGCATACTTTCGGGGGTGGTTTTTGGAACTTCACGGATGCCGTATCCATAGCGACCGCCGTTTGCGTCTCCCTATCGATCCCGATTTTCCGTTGCATACTGAATAGAACGACTTCGTGTCCAAACGCACCCTCAGGGTTCACTTGCAATAATAATTGTTCTCGATATGTCCGAAATGCAATAATTGTCTTGTGTACAAACGTAAGAAAAACCTGAATATCTAAAAGTGTCGACGGAACTATAAAACTCCCCCGTCCCGAAATTGAAACTATAAAAGCCCTTCCTCCGTCCCTCAACAAGTAGCACTAAAAAAAGAAGTCATCACAAAATTTAAATCCATTAGTAATAGCAATGTGACTCTATTCGGCAAGTTTCAACCCCCTAACGCGAGTGTTCGACAACCACCTAAGGGTACATAAAACGAACGAGGGATAATCGAGTTAAAATTGATTATTCAGCCTGTTTAGAATTATTTTGATCAACACCACACAAAGAAGTATCGATTATATTGGAACACGAAAAAAATCTTGACGAAAACTTTTTCCATTATACACCCCAAAGAATTTTGCCCTGCCGACACAATCTGTTCGGGGTATTATAAAAACTATTTTCTAATTCACTAGACGCGACGAACAATAAAAATTACAAGATTTTTTACGGTAAACCGGAAATTACATTTATATCACGTCATCGAGCAGGAAACGTGGCCATCTTATAAACTGTCTTCAAAACGAGCATTACAATCCCACGACCAATAAGTTTAATATGCAAGAGGAAGCAGTTGGATTCAATCGAAAATTGCTTTTTTCCAAAATAACCCCAGTAGAGTTCGAGGGAAAAAATTTGAAAAACACTTACTTCTTCGGCAACTTCTTTAACATCTCCATTTTTTTCCGCATCCTTATTGGGTTTCGATTTATCTTTTCTCGAGAACGAGATTGACCTAAACGACCACTTCTTCTTTTTCTTATCTTTATTTTTCTTATTTTCGCACGTCTCTTCTACCTTTTCCGTCGACTCGGCAGTTTTTTCTTCCGCTACGGTTTCGTTTTCGTTTACGTGATCGCCGTTCGTTAAGACTACTTCGGATGCTTTTACTTCTGGTTCTTCCACTTCGCCATTCTCCTTGACCGTTTCGGGTTCCGTTTCCGTTTCGTCTTTATCCTAAAAGGTAAAAAGATATTAGTAAAATAAATTAAAGGTCTACGAATTCGTTAATGTTACAATGCATTTTAGAGCAGCGAAGATACGATAGAGTTTCGACCTTGAAATCGGCCTGTAACCTAGCCTAACCCTCCAAACAATGAACGAGACCCCTCTATAAATTCAATTCTGTGTTCCGAGAACCATGTTGGTTAGTAATAATAATAATTAGGGAACAAAATTTATATTATTAAGTTTAGAACAAATTTATACGTTGTTACAAGGTAAATTTTTGAAAAATTTGAAAACGTGAGAAACAAATTCAAAAAATTAACATTTCTTATGATGGATGGGTGTTCTTGATAGGTACATCGTACGGTATTCTTTACACAGGCAAACCACCAACCGAGAAAACAAATTAGAACTGACAAATAAAAGTCATTCTCTTCGACGATTGTAACGGACGTTAATGATAAATTGAAAATGTTATGATGTCTATTGTACCGAAATGTGGGTCTAAGAAGTTGTTGTGTCAGAAGGATGCGTGAGACTACGAGATAATAACGCTTCGTTTTTGACACCTTACAAGGAAATCCACATCCCCCCTCCGAGGCAAATTCGAAGACATAGTTTGATACGACTGGTTGAGTAATATGATTTAATACCCGCGAGCCCTAGTATGACAAAAGACGATCAAATATATTGAACACTCGGGGTGCGCCCCCGATCGCCCGGTGTTACAGAGATCAGACACGGAGTTTTGTATGTAATTTATATTTATCATTTTAAGTAAAAATTCTGTATTTCCTGTATGAATCGCTTATTAAAAACTATGAAGTCTGAGAATTTCCTTTGAGAAGACGTTTTCGTCTGGAAGAACTCGGTACGTGAGAGAAGCTTTATTTTCTGAATGAAGCCGAGTTGCGGTAAAAATGTTAGAGAACAAGGCAATTTGTAAAATTAAATCCAATTTACAAAAAACTTTCGAAAAACACAAAAATTTGTAATGGTCTCTCCTTCCTGTCGTTTAAAAGCATCAGGTTTCGAAGTGAACATTTTTTAACTTTTAAACGGGTTGTGGTGCAAGCATATACGAGATCAATAAACTCGATCACCCTAAAAACCGAACTGGACGAGACTTAGCACCTTATAAATAATGAACCGGACGAAAGGGTTGGGCAAAAATTAATAGTACGAAAGGTGTGACAAGACCCAAAAGAATAGCTTGCATTATCGATGACGATGATAGATAATAAAATATTTAGCGACATTTTCGACTACTCGAATTCGTGAATAGCTAATTATCTCCTTAAAAACTCTCACTCAGACAGACTACAATAATAATAATAATTACCATTAAGTAAACAGCGTAAATTACAAGCTTCATTCAAATTCCCAAGTGTGCGAGTTTCGCAGTTAATTATTTGAAATTTGAAAATAAAAACATTAAACAACCATAAATTTTGGTAACAAGAGCGTATTATTCTCGTAAAAAAAATCAGGGAGCAGCATTTCTACCAAATAACGGTCATAAAAAACAAACATCTTAAAATACAGCTGTTGCAACCAACCCACATCAAGGTCGAAAGCGTGATGCCCTTATCCCACTACTACAATCATTTCAACCACATTCCACCCTCGCCGCACCGGGTCATCCTATTGAAAAAAATCGAACCAAAGAAAGAGCAGCAGCATCTGCAATCTTAAAAAGCAAACATTTTAAAATGGAAATGAAATTCAGTAAACAAATTTGCAAATAAAATTTCTTCCAATTTGTAGAATATAAAACGAAAACGAAATTACAAATCGAAAAACCTGTTTTGGTCGTCCTTCGAGTGATTTACCTAGTTATCCAAATTTGGAAGTAAAATTTTCACCAAGTACTGTTAAAAGAAACACTAAACATGCACAAGAATTACTAACGATAGACCGACAGCGACGAGGCGAACCCTTTTATCGCGCAATTTTTGTTAAGCCGGCACGTAAAACGGTTAGGCCAAAGAATTTTATATTGGTTTAAATTTTAACTTTTTACTTACGGCAAATTCGATTTCTGTATGAATGCCACCATTAGTTGTGACTTTGGCTTCGATATCGGCTATTTTTTCTAGTTTAACTTCACCCTCGACTGCATTCTCACATTCACCCTTCTTAGGGGTTGTCGTTATGTCCACGGACCTTCTCGACTGTTTTGCGCCCATTGCTTATATAATAATAAATACAAAATCTAAAACAAAAGGAATAATTAGTGATAAAATTAATTAAAGTAAGTTAAATTAACCTAAAGGCGAACGCAATGCAAATTACTTTCACTTTTATGCACGACGACTATCGGAAAATGAATCACGGCAAGTGTGATACGCTCGAGCAATGACTCACGCCTTATTTATCCTAATTATCACACAAATTCGAAGAAAAGTTAAAGGAAATTAATAAAAATTACCCGATTAAATTTAAAAGCTGTCAGAGTAACGTCAAAAAGTTGGTGCAAGTGACAGAAGCTGTTCGTATCCACGGCCTGTCATCTTTTGTTTATATAAACAATTTAAGAGGCAATTTCACCAAAATGTGAAAATGGCCACTTGTTTGTGTCATAAAATTGTTTGTTTACTCAACAACGTCGTTACATGCTACGGTTTTACGGCTTCTGAATTCAACAAAAACAAAACTCTATTGACCGAAACAGAACTTGAAAAGTTTACCGCTAAAATTTGAAAAAAAAACAAATAATGAGGCTAAGTGTTATTTGATACACAAATGTTTCTGCAAGTTCAAGGAAAACATTCTAAAAATAATATATCAAAATAATGTAAGGTTTCAATTTTCTATTTGGATTACGAAGAACACAAACATGTAATTGAGTAATATAAGTGCACGGTGATTTATTTATTCGATAAATAAATTCTACAAATTCATTTATATTTTAAAACGAATTAAAAAATTTAAATTAATTCGCGATTAGTAATGACCGATAAAAGTTTCTTGGAATGCAATAACATTTTTTTAAATATTGATGACGCCTGATAATACAGTGCAATAGTAGAAAACAAGGTTAAAAAGAACTATAAAAATTAAACCGAAGACCACCATCGATAGGAAGGGAAGGTTACACCCCCCATAATTAAAATAATCCGAGTTTGGTATAAAAATATTTTTGAAAAAAGTTACCTCGTTAAAATATCCCAAACCGAAAACAAAAAATTAACAAAAAACTTTTTACACGAACACCATGCAGAACTAGTTTAAGGAACACGACGAAATAGTTGCACGCAACCAACCACCCAAACTGTTGACAATGAGAATAGTAAAAGACCCACTAACAATATCGGCTACACTTACAATAGTCAGCCATAAACCGGCTAAGGTAGAGGGGAACGAACTACACATATTTAAGCCACTATAATGTAGGTACGTAAGCACCGTTCAAGGCCTTTCATTTCAATATGACAAGAACTACAAGACAATGAAAATTGAATCCATGTTACTTACAAGACAAGGGACCATCAATTGGATAATTAAAGGATGGTATAATCAAACGAGTGTCCATAGAGACAAGTTTTGTGGAAAAGTTTCGAATTAATGCTCCCATCTTCAGATAGCATCCCCCGAGAACGAATTAAATGAATAACATTCGGTAGCTTAATCGTGTCACGATAAATCACTAAGCCAGTAGTACGAAGCTGAAGAATGTTAAGTAAATCCAGATTAAGGCAGGCCAACTTTTTATTGAAAAGAGAGAATGCGGCAATCTTGTTACCTGTAACTTGCCAACACAAAATTCTTTAAAATTCCTGAGTAAAACTGACAAAAATCGGAAATACTAAAAGCATGTTGTAAAAATTTTAAAATTTCTTCCGTTTTCGATAAGAACCAACTTAATGTTACTATTTGCAGGTGAAGATGAGAAGACACACCTGTCAAACAAGGTAATCCATATATAACAAATCAGACTTAAACAGGTTTGCCATCCTGTGCAGAGTTAAAAATCTTATCACCTGCCAGTTTCTCTTCTTTTATAGAGGAAATCTCTAATTGCTTATCCAAGCGATAACCATAAATTTAAAATTGCATACAAAAATAAAGGTTTTCCTCCATATTAGGAGGGCGATATGGCCGAACGCCTACAAAATACAAAATGTTGGCGGATGTTTCCGTGTCACTTGAATGATTTAAATTTATTTCCTGACAGATATTAGATATGAATTTTGTCAATAAGCAGCCATTGTTTATAAAATTAACCCAAGTAATTTATTTGGGGGAAACACGAATAACAGTTACGTGTCCATTATCATCGGGGAAAAATTACTACGTAGTACAATATTCATCGAGATTCATTGGTGCATACGTTCTAGTGCCCCTTCTGTAGTTTTATTGTCTAATAATACGCGGCATCGACCTAAAAAACCAGGGTCATCAATAACTGTCTTCTATACAATGCGAGCTAATCCAAATCTTCTTCTTAAATTAGGATTTATCCTGTTATATTAAACTGTGCCAAGTGCATCCAGCAGTTATACAGCTCACGCAACATAACTTGGCCCTGGAAATGGGCAAATAAAATATGTAACAGACCAATCTAAAACCAAGGGAAGGTGAGAGTGGTTTATACCATTCGTCTGCTACTTTACTGCACACGCAAACACCTAATAGTAATTAATAACGGCCAAAGGTGGAAATCGTAACATATTTTCAATATTACCAAATCGCCGTGATTTAGTATAATTCTGTATGGAGCCCGTCAGAGCGCCATCGTTCAACGTCCAACAAAATTATGTCAAATTAAAATCTGACAAAATAAAGAAGGATAAATTGTTTCATTTAAATTAGAATGAAAACTGGCAAGTGATTTTGGATTTGCTTCTGGTGAATCCATGTAATAAAGGAAATACAAACTATCGGGTTATTTTTCCGCAGGCATCCTTTACACATATCATAGAAAACGATAACGATATACAGAGGAAATACCGGCGAATCCATTGTAATTCTACATTGAATATGCAGAATTTTCCTTCCTTGATTGGTATTAACCAAAATATTGGATAATAATATTAATAATTGAGAAGGTCCACGAAAAGGAAGAAGATAAGGCCGGGAAATGATACAAACCGACATGAAGATAAATTACAGATACATACTCTATTTTAACTTCCCATATCGTAATGTTTTAAAAATATCCCAATTGATTAGTATTTTATCTCCAATATTTTATTTTCGACGATGATAAATTTTTTAAAAATAAAACCTGCTGTAATAATAACAATCGCCATCTCGCTAACCGAAGCAACCCTAACTCTCGTTGACTAATTTGAAATTCTGCTAATATCAACAAATTAATAAAATTTAATTTTGAAGTTATTTGACCTTAGCACAACATAATTGGCATATCTAAATCATGAATCAGAAGAAAAGTTATGTATTCGGCTAAATTTTTATTATAGGTAAAGTTAATCATCAATAACGTCCAGAATTACTGGGCGGGAGTTTCGAATCAAAAAATTAAGTAAATTTTGCGGCGCACGATTAATTAAAACGCAGAAATAGTTTAACAACGGTGTTATCACTCCTGTCTGGTTGAACTAAAAAGAGCGATAAGCTATAAATAGCTGCAAGTTTGTATTTTATAAAAGTGATAAACGAGAAAAATATCCATGATTAATACAAATTCCTACGACGCATTTGTAGTAAGACAAATAATTTGCAAAGCAAACAAACAAAATTAAATGTCCCTAATTAATGACAAACGATGACAGCACAATACGAATTTTTAATCTACGTAATTTTTAAGCTGGTTTTAAAAGAAGTTGTCGCCAACGCAATTATTAAACCACAATGCAGCCAAAGAACCCTGAATGATAGTCATCATATTTTAACAAGTCCAAATTATCCAAATCCGTATCCTTCGGGAACCGAATGCGTTTGGAACGTGACAAGAACGAAAGACGTCCGCGTCACAATCCTCATCACAGAATTGGATATCGAAACAGAGATGAGGAACTGCAACAAAAATTGTTGTTCGAACAACTCGTTGATAATTTCGGACGGAGGCAAAGTGAATAAAAAATTATGTGGAAGATTCGGGTCCTTTCACGCACCCCTCACGTTTTCGCTAAGCAATACCGACATCAAAATTTCCTTCAAAACGAGAAAAAACAGAAATGGTATCGGTTTTCGACTGATTTTACACAAACGGAATAAAAGAGTGTGCGAAAAATTTCATTTATCATGTTTGGACGAAAACGGCTGTTATAATTCCGACGATATTTGCGATTCAAATTTCAAGTGCTCTGACCATTCAGATGAAATCAACTGTGTTAATTATCAACATGGGAAAGCCAATTGTAATTCATATTCCAATTATCATTTTGAGCCATTACGCGAACGGTGCGATGGAATAAAGCAGTGTCCGGACGGTGAGGATGAAATCGGTTGTGACCAACTATGCAAATATAGAATTCCGTGCAAAAATGGTAGAGGTTGTTATTTGGAAAATGAAATTTGTGATAGGAAATCACAGTGCGAAGATAACTCGGACGAACTTAATTGTACTGAAAAGTTATGTGGCGGACAGGCGTACTTCCTGTGTAAAAATTATAAATGTGTAAATGTTACGTTGGTGAACAACGGATGGGACGATTGCGGCGATTACAGCGACGAGGTAGCACACAGAAGAAACATTAACTTTCTTAATTTGACGTTGTGCATCACAGTCTTTTTGACATTTTTCTTTTTTGTACTGGTTTTTCGATGGTACGGCGGTAGACGTGACATACGTCTCTTTATGAACAACATGCCGCAGTTTCCTCTGCCATCGTTTCGTGCACCTGACGATGAAAATCGTGTGGACTGTACTATTCAATATTCAGAATCGGATTTTCTTAATGGAGGAGCAATTTATGAGGCTTATGTACGTTCACGACGCAGACCGAGAATATTAAGCAGCAGATATATTAACGTAATTGGGTACGGACAACGGATACAACGGGAAGACTTAAGAAATCACGACCCGACTTGCGGAGCTTTGGCGTTAATTTCATTGGGAATCAATTGCATGGAAGATATTACAGAATTATGCAAGAATTGTCAGAATACACGAAATGAAAATACAAATTTCGATTGGGCCGAAGTTGTAGTGAAATAAACGCCACAGTTACTCGAGTAAAATAAACGATGAAACTTGAGAGTAATATTTGCAAGAGGACGAAAGCAAATATAACTCGCTGGATAAAGCGAAACTAAATGATAGGGCCAGGTCTTACTGTCGGATTTTGAAGATAAAAGCGAGGGTTTACTAAAACGAAGTTGAAAGGATTTAACTACCTTGAATCTGTGTTCTCATACAAATTGTGGGTATTTGTATCATTTTGATCTAGGTTTGAAGAGAATAAAACATTTGATAATATTAAGAGAATTGTCGAAGCGCTACCTAGCGGACCAAGTCCGAAACAATCACGCATGTACTGTTTGGTTGATCCACCCTCGTAACTACATTTACCGCTTCCTTTATTAATAATAAACCTTTTTTTTTATTAAAGGAAGTAATTTGCTTCTACATCAAATTTTAATTGCAGACTTTCTACGTGTCAACGTTTTATATTTGCTCGTACATGTAAAAATATTTGCAGAAAAAGTTACGAAAGGTCATTTACTGATGTTAATATAAAAATATTTATTATTCGTTTTATCTGTTTACCAGTCACGATCAATAAACAATAAAATGTATAAAAGCAAAAAATTACACAATTTGAATAATTTTCGATCCGGCATTTAAACCACCTGCTAAATTTACAAACAAAAATTGGCACGTAAATCACACATTGATGAAAAGCAATACGCAATATAACATTTTTCTAAACAAAAACTTCTTGTAATCACGGGAAGCAAAGAGGTCACAGGCTCCGAAAAGTAATCAATGACTCTGATGATATTGACATTTTTTATTATCGATATTTCTACATTAGAATAATAAACCAACATATTAATTGAATGTTATAATTAATGGGTCGAAACAAAAAACAGTTTATCGAAAGTGATTAAAATGTTGATGGAGTGCTTTCGAAACTTTTTTTTAATCAATAGCATAAGACCCTTTTCGGATGATCTATTGTCAGTCACGCTACCTCGTTCGACCATGATGCATGTACTATATAACACCCAGGTAAATGGCAGATCATCTGAATGTGACGGAAGAATTTCCCAAGTAGAAGAGAAATGGTCTATAAATAAAGTTGTCGTCTACCCCAAAAATTGAATTTCCTCCTAAATTACTCCTATTTAAACGACAATTTGCACTAAGAGAGCATTTTAATTATGAAAATGTAAAATTACATAAATTTACTTGGTTACACGACGTGTAAATTATATCTTGGTCGTAAACAAGCAACAAGTAAAAAATGTATGCATTCGATCACGAATGACCTCAAAAAAATGCTAATTTTGAGTCAACTCCAAGTACATAGACGGCATATTGTTTTAATATTGCTTAAATCAATTCTACACACCGAGCACCAGGTAAATTTATTCCAAAAGTCTCTGAAAACCCGTCCAAAACTGGCGCCCTGTCTGAAAAGCGATATGGTATGGCGAAGGCTGTCGGTGCCATTCCTCCTGATAACAATTGACATGGATTCAAGAAAATATGGTCAAAATGCCGATTATCCATAGATTTCATCTTCAAAAGTAGCAATCTCCGTATAAATCAAATCTGAGAGTTTTATATCGTGCAGCTAGCTAGTCGGTATGAAATTTATAATTTCCTCTCTCATCAGTGTCCATGACCGTCAACGGGTATCGTTGACGTTCTAAAATAGCGCGAGCACATTGACAGTGAAACAAAATAACAAATTGTCTCTAATGACCTTGATTCTGCAATAGAGCATTTTTAAAGATATTAGGAAGACGAGACATTCGTTAGCAATCGGTAGTCGAGCGGTTAGCGCTTTGGACCCCATTTTTAGTTTTTTTTCATCGCAAACAATATTTTTACTTGAAAAGTTGATTTTAGAACTTCCGCACAAAAGTTCTCCTGGTCAATTCTCCATTATTTCGATTGACAGAATTATTATCTTGAAATGTAGCGAGGATATCAACTTCGCAAGTTTTGAGAATTCCATTTTCGACGATGATTTCTTTTTACTTTTTACTGTCGTTAGTGCATTTAAACTCATTTGGATGGTTTCTTTCAAAAGTTTTCCATTATTTTCACACATTCGTACGATTTTATTAAAAAGAAGTTCGTTTTTGAATTTTCTATTCAACGAGGTCGTCTTAGACTGGAACACCCTAGTTACCAAATTATAATATACAATTAGGTATTTTTTGCTAATAGCTCTTGAATGACTCGTATTTTCAATTAATCAATGGAATCTATCAATAGTAATTTCATATAGTTAGTCATGCAATGATTATTTTGAAGATATTTTATAGGTGACTAACTATTTTGTGAGGAATTTGAATAGATGCAGGGGTTAATCCCACTGAATTATGTAATCTGTGAGGTAAGTTGCATTTTACAATAAATCGAATCAAAAGAAACCTATACGGTGCTTTCGAAAATTTTTGTCGATTTTTAAATTCCAGTAGAATTTGCAGAAATAAAAAAATCTAATAAACAATAAATTCTAGAATAATTAGAATTATTTTACTGTTACATTTAATCGAATCAAGTTTGGAGGTACAGTGAAACTTCTCTAACTCGAATCTCAAGGGAATGGCAAGTTCATACTAGTTAGGGAAACTTCGAGTTGCAGATGGAAACCAGTTTTAATAAATAAATGAAAATTCGTTTTATAAAAGTTTCGATATGCCTACTTATTATAATAGTACAGTCATTTGGTAGTTTTACCTGGAAAGTTTTCCGGGAGTTTTGAAAATAAGTAATTTTATAGATTTCGATGTGCTCTTTCCGAATTTCAACTTTGCCACCTCGTATCTTTGCCGCTCGCGCCGCCATATTGGAAAAATGGCGCCTAAAAGCAGTTTTTTAACTATATTTCCTTTCCGGCTCATTTCACGATAAAAACACTTATATACAAAATGAAACTAGAGGAAATTTCCTACTATTTATGTACTAACCTTTTTCGCGTAACATCAATAGTTTTGGCGTACGAGCGCAACAAAGTGTTGTTCAACACTCGTCTTGGCCAAAAAACTATTAGACGCTTTAATGCCTATAAATCTGTAATAATGTTCTTCTTCTTCTTCTTCTTCTTCTTCTTCTTCTTCACTTTCACTGTCACGGTGCCCATCTCTTCCTAGGTCGGCAGACATTTCTTTTTCCCTCCGGTTTGTATCTTCTTACTTGTGTCGGTATTCTTTCTTATCTCATTCTGTCTAAATGCTGTGACCATTTGATCTTGTTTTCCTTCAGTTTATCTTTTATACTGAAGATTCCTAGTTCTTCTCTAATCTCAACATTCTTTATTCTATCTTCTCGCGTACATCCCTTAACCGCTCTCAAAAATCTCATTTCCGCCGCTTGGATCTGGCTTTCCTGTCTTGTGTTTGTTACCCAACATTCACTCCCATACATTAGTACTGGCACCGCCATGGTCTTATAGAATTTCAGCCGAGTTTCTTTTCTCGTTTTGTTCTTGAGGCACCTATTTATTGTTCCACAAATCTGTCCGAATCTTCCGATTTTGTTTTCAATATCCTTGTCATATCCATAGGATATATCGCAGCCTAAGTAGTTGAAGTGGCTTACTTGTTCGATCGTCTTATTATTGACTACGATTTTTGCTCTTGTTGGCTCGTTTCCTATAAACGCCATAACTTTAGTTTTGTTTGTGGATATTTTCATATTATATGATTTGCAGATCTCGTTAAGTGTATATATTGCCTTTTGTAAATCATTCTCGGTTTCAAAGATAATTGCCATATCGTCTGCGTATAGAAGTGAGTTGATTATCGCGTTCCTACTGATCTGTATTCCAGCCGAAATTTCCTGTTTCCACTCGTTGATGATGTCGTCGACATAGATATTAAAAAGCGTCGGCGATAAGCTGCAGCCTTGTCTGAGCCCTTTATTTGTTGGAATTTCTTCTGTCATTTTTCCGTTTATATCTAAAACTATAGTCGTATCAGTGTAGAGCGATTTGATAGCTGTTATTATATGATACGGGTAACCTTTTTTTATCATTATATTCCATAATTTTTCCCTATTAACATTGTCGAAAGCCTTTTCGAAATCTATGAAAGAAATGAAGGTCGGACGGTTGAACTCACGATGCTTCTCTATGATCTGACAGATAGCGAAAACGGCATCTGAGGTGGAACTGCCCTTTCTAAATCCCATTTTTTCTTCTCTTAGTATTTGTTCGGCTATTGGTCTTAGCCTGTTATTTAGTATTTTTGCATACAGCTTATATGTGTTTTCTAACAAGCTGATTCCTCTATAATTCTCGAATTTGCTTCTCTCGCCCTTCTTAAACAGAGATATCACCTTTGCTTTTCTCCAACTTTCAGGTATGCTTTTATTTTTCCAACACATATTGTAAAGGTGTAGAAGTCGTAATTTTAAAAGCAGTCCACCATACTTCAGCAGATCCGAGTTTATGCCATCCAATCCAGTGGCTTTCCGGTTTTTTGTTGCTCTTAAAGCTTCATTCTGTTCTTCCATGTAGATATCATCCAATCCCTTCACCCCCACTTCTGTAGACCAAACTTCTTGTGTTCTTATATTATCGTCAAACCATAAATTTAGGGTGATTTCAAATGCAATAGAGGTGTGCTGACATTTGATGTAATAATGCCAAAGTTTTCATTAATGAAAAAAAAAATAAAGTAAATAAAATTTAATTTTGGATTTTAGGGGATTTTTGGGTGTTTTGGAAACGCAGGTTGGGTAAATTGGGGGTTTTAAGGTCTTCAGTAGGGGAAAGCGCATAATTACGATTGGCAACACTGGTCATCAGTACACGTCTATCATTTTACAGTGTCGTTGGGCGAGTAGATCGCAATTGTGGTTGAGAAGTCGTGACATCGATCTGTTTCACCAAAAGTTTATCCTTGTTGTCCTTTCTTTTAATACTTGACTTACTAAAAGTCTCCAATCCTTTTTTTTCACTTCAATCCTACACTTTCTTGGAATGGATTAGTACAAATAAACAGTTTACTTCTTTAGAAACCATGACTCTATAAATGCAAACGACACTGTAAAACGATAGTCGTGCCCTGATGACCAGTGTTGCCAATCGTAAATATGTGCTTTCCCCTACTGAAGACCTTAAAATCCCCAATTTACCCAACTTGCCTTTCCAAAACCCCCAAAAAATCCCCTAAAATCCAAAATTAAATTTTATTTACTTTATTTTTTTTTTCATTTATGAAAACTTTGGCATTATTACATCAAATGTCAGCACACCTCTATTGCATTTGAAATCACCCTAAATAGTATCAATAACATTATTACAGATATATAGGCATTAAAGTGTCTAATAGTTTTTTGGCCAAAACGCGTGTTGAACTACACTTTGTTGCGCTCGTACGCCAAAACTATTGATGTTACGCGAAAAAGGTTAGTACATAAATAGTAGGACATTTTCTCTAGTTTCATTTTGTATATAAGTGTTTTTGTCGTGAAATGAGCCGGAAAGGAAATATAGTTAAAAAACTGCTTTTAGGCGCCATTTTTCCAATATGGCGGCGCGAGCGGCAAAGATACGAGGTGGCAAAGTTGAAATTCGGAAAGAGCACATCGAAATCTATAAAATTACTTATTTTCAAAACTCCCGGAAAACTTTCCAGGTAACCTCTATTTTTAGTACCAAATGACTGTACTATAAAGCAGTATTTTATTAATTCTTTCCAAACTATTTCCACATCAAAAACAAATAATGGCTTGTGCTGAGCGCCAAGCGAAATTAATAAAACTACAGTTGGGAAAGCTGCTTTAAACTGTTGAACTGTTTAAATTCAAAAATGAAGTACAACTAAAGAAATTTGCTACGCCCAGAAAGCCAAGGTTAGTACTAAAAAGAAGGTTTAGAGCCAGTAATTCAATGTCAGTTTAGATTTTGCAATCGCAAAAGTTATGAAACGTGAGTTTAAACTTCGTTTACTTAATCACGAC
The DNA here is from genome assembly GCA_963170105.1 of Cantharis lateralis. Taxonomy (NCBI): domain Eukaryota; kingdom Metazoa; phylum Arthropoda; class Insecta; order Coleoptera; family Cantharidae; genus Cantharis; species Cantharis lateralis. The sequence goes on from OY720626.1 coordinate 10,554,187, forward strand.
GGATTTCAACTGACACTGAAATACTTGCAGACTCCCAAGAAATAATAATTTACCGTATTTTCAACACTGATTCGAATCACGCTGGATGCAAATTTTATTTTTATTTATTTATGTGGGTAGGAACCTCTTTATTAAATTTAATAAATTCTAAAAATAATTCAAAAGAGCTAACACAGCTGCAGCGGACCCGAGAACCACGTTTACTGACAGCACTGTTACAGAATTTTCTTTAGTTGGATTGTTTATGGATTAAAAATTGGTCGGCATGCTGGAAGAAATTTCCACATTTTTGGGAATATTCCAACATAATTATGCCATCTTAGTAATTTCCTTAATATTATTTTGCGAGATGCTTTTGACAAGTACAAGAAGCACTCCGAAAAATTAAATTAAAACCACAAAAGTTTTAAGGAAATGAATGGAACTCAAGAAAGGAAAATATAACAATTAAAAGTTACTACATCCTGAATTTTATTTTGCCTTACAACGTCAATTTTAAAGGCGCAACAAATAATTTCCGTAATTTCCTAATTAAAACTCTTATTTTAGTTGAACATAATAAAAAATATTCCCCCTAGAATTATTTTAATTTAATTAAACTAAAAAAATTATAATTAACTTATTAGGTCTTCATTATCAAAATTATAAACCATGTAAACGGATACTCAATTAATAATTGCCACCGTAAAGTTAATTACTAGGAGTGAAACACGAAATAATTTTTAATTGCCACAATATAGCAAATATTGACCGGGGATTTGAAGGTCACTCAAACAGTGTATGGCATACTTTATCATTTTTTTTTCCAAGATCATTCAATCCACATTATCAACACACAGCTTATTTAAAAATAAATTAGCAATTTACATTCCACACTCAACTGCTTGTAATAAAAAACATTTTGTAAGCATGTAAATACTACTAATTTACAAATTAAATTTGTTTGAAGTGAATCATCAAGAGTAATTAAATCGCAGAAATAATTTTAATTTAAGCGCGTAAACAGAAAATTTTGAAAATTATGTGGAAAATCTTTGAAAACAAAGAGTATGTAGGATCCAATTTTAATCGTATGAGTTATTCCAGTTTATTTTTAAACGAGAAAAAACTCAACCTGCTAACAAACTCAAGTTCAACATTCTTTGCATAAAAACAACAAAGTTAAAATGATACCACCAGTGTCACTTGAGCAAAATAAATAAGCAACAATATAGAATATTGTATTAACTTTTGGCGACTTGGAACGAAAAAACTGAAATTTGGTGTGAATTACCCTAGTGGGTTCGCCTTCCTGGCACTTGGTGGGGTCAACTTCAAATTTGCTAGTTAAAAATAAAATGGCTGCAATAATCATCGTTAATACCTCACATGCCCAACACATGTGAAGTTACTCCGGGAGTCAAGTGATCATGAAAATGTTGGTTTGTTGCAGTTCGACGAACTAAGAAACGACAAGAACAATTTATTACACAGTTAGATGATACTTAAAAATGTTGAAAACTAATGCACGGAAATTATATTTTCATAAAACAAGAATTTTAAAAGCATTGTAAACAATATGTTTGTTGCAAATATTTAACATTCAAATTAACTAAGCGCTCAGCTCACTCGCTCCCCCCCCCCCCGCGCGCACCCTTGCGTGGACTAATGTTATAACAATTTGTAGGGTGTTGTAGTTGGCATACACATACGGAATAATAATAGAAATACACAAAGGAAACATCATTATTTATCTATACGCAGACAATTTCCGGCTACAATGTTCAGTATTTTTACCAACATCTTTATTATTCATTCGGTTTACGCACCAGTACACGAAGCTACTAAAATGATTAAATAAAAGTTTCTATGAGAACCTAACAGCCAATAAAAATTAGCATTTCAAAATTGCAAATAGAATAATTTATTATTAAAAATTTACCCATCCCCATTAAAACGGGCCAAGGACGATTGATACCAAACGCTTCTGACTATCCTAGTTGAATATTAAACCAATAAAAAGCAATGTGATGGTCTTGACCTCTGCGTAGTCGTGCAGCTAACACCTTTCCAAATTTGCCGGAACCAGCTATTCGATACGGAAGTGTATGGGTAGCATACCGATTGATTGCCAGTGGCTGGTAATAGCAGTAAGCTTAATCGTCGGCGATTGGCTGTACAGTTTTTCCCGTTCGCATCTTGCTGCTTTCTTCAATCCTAAGAGCTCACAGAACCAATCAGGTGGCCAGAGTGAAAAAACTGAGAAAGGAAGTGAATCTCAATTGAGGTACCTGCATTGCCTACCTAGCGTTTAAAAGTCGCAATACGAAGCCAAGTGCAAGCAGATGCAAAATCGAAGGTCAGGGCTGACCATTTGATAAAAACAGAACTCGTCTTGTCGGGAGACCACGGGGGGGGACACTAATCAAAAAACAGGCTGTCGAGTCGTTCTTTCATATTCAAACGAAACACCGTGCGATTCTTCAAGTTATTTAATCGCACTTGGTGATTACTGCAATTTTGTCCCAAAATGTAACAATTTCTTTCCAAGCAAGGTAATTTTCTGCATGTGATGCACAAAATTAAATCGTGTTCGTGTTTATCTACCATAACAATGAAAATTAATGATGTTTTTAGTCTTATCGAAATAAGGAACTAACAACAAACTGGTTAGTATCAACTCTTGTAGTGCAAAAGAGGGTGTGATAAATTCTCATATTGTAGTTAGCTAATTAATCCCAGCATCTGAGGAAATGAAGCGTAATCTCGTCTAAACGCTCCGAAAGAACAAGTTATGGTTTTAATTAATTGTGGAATTTTTGTTCTAATACTCCAAGTGCATTAGCAGGTTTGCAAATGTAGGCTACAGATGTAAGAGGACGAAAAAAAGATTGGAGTTCGAATTAATGGTTATAATTGATCTGCTTTGAGGTTGCAAGGAGTGGTCGTATAATTTTGCAATAATTTCTGTACAAAATAAAATAAGTTGCATGATAAAGAAACTTGGTTATTTTATTTTAATAATTTCATTGTGAATGGTCGGGAACGACCTTTTAAATTAGAGTTTGTTGTAATTTTATTAAGGAAAAGAGTCAACATGAACAAGAGTCTGACCCACGTTCTCGTTTGTAATTCTCATTAAAAAATTAAATCTCAACCTAATTAACCTGTTACTTTTAGATTGGGTAACTTTTTTTAATATAAATTGTACTGTTAATGGTTCAAATTAAATACAAAGAAACAAATCGGTTAAAAGGTTATCAGAAATGATCAGTAATTACATGTTAGGTTACCTTTCCAACTAATAATTACTATGAACTTCAAGTTCGAACGAACGTGGAACAGAATAAGAAACTGGTGTGCATGTTAAAGCATAAAAATAACAGGACAACTAACTTTCCTAAACAAAAGAAGATAAAAACAAATGCCTCGGGTTATGGCCGCTTCATCACGACACAGATAAAATTTAGCTGATAAAATCATCGTTGCACTTGTAATTAATCGAAAACAATTATTATATTGAAACAAAGTTGCAATTTCGTTAATGTATTATCCAAATGCAAAGTCATTTATATGAGGTTCAAGGTCTCGATGAAGAAACCTTGTAACTAAAACGAGTTAGGAACTTCAAAATATCCGACAAATTATCGGCCCTGTTGACTTACAAACTTCATCAACAGTTGGATTATTGGATATTTCCCTCCCATTTAATCAATTTTAATCGAGATGGTTAAATTTATTCTTTTGAATAATTCAAAGCGTGAAACGATTAAACTGTTGACAAAAGATTCCAATTTAGGACCTCTACGGGTTAAGCTTCCGCCAACATCTGTAAAACTTAAACTTAAAAAAAGTTAAATAAAAATAACTGGATTAATTTTTTTGTAAATGAATCAAATTAAATAGCGTTTCTTTACGTATCGTATTTCATTTCTACACGTATTGATATTTATTTTCAGATATAAATGTGTACACAACAAACATTCTTGAAGCAAAAGCCAACATTAAACATTATCAAAATATTTGAGAGAGACGAGTTGATATATAAATTTGTGTACAAATATTTGGACAATATATCAAAAGTTAAAAAATGTTGAATTATATCAATTATTGTTATCGAAATGGTTTAAAAATGTAAAATTTTGTCCTCATTCCAGAGGCTCTTGGGCTGCCAGAAGAATTTCAGGAGTTCCTTGAAAGAAAAACTTCGGTGTCATTGCAGAATATCAATTTCACTTACAACCGCAGTAACAAGACACCAGAAAAGACGTTAGCCATATTTTCAACTCCGTAAGTATGTTTACAAAGCTACTGCTCGTAATTAATAAAGTAAACAAATCACTAAATTAGTCGACAGTTCTTCTGAATAAAAAATAATCCCAGCGATTCGTCCTCAGTATCGAACGTTTCCGTCTCGATGAAAAAAACATTTAAAGAAAACGTTGAGATAACAAAGACGATTACATATTATTTTTATTTAAAATACGCAAATACGTAAAAGTTATCAAACTATAGCCAAGTTTTCCATTTTTGGTTCCACAACAATATCAATTATAACAAAAGTTTATCTTGTCTTGGTAGACGAACAAACATTTAAACAATCGAAGATTATTGACACAAACGATAATGCTTTCAATTTATTGCTTATCCAAAATAATAAAATAATTCCAATAATTTTTGAAAATTTTAAATGGACTTGACCAGTTTACTTATCAAATTAAATGCCAAATTAACCTTGAATTGTACAGACCCTTCCTGTGGCGCCTGTTTAATAGTATATTAGATATCAAGGATCCAAGAGGTCGTTAATCGATTATATACGGATCTCACGAGACGTTAGATAGATAGGGGCCGTTCATGTATTGCGTAAGACGTTTAGGGGGAGGGGGTAACCGATATCTCATTTTTTCTTATTCGGGAGTAGATAATAGATACCGAAAATTCTTTTTGACCCGATTCGATCTGGTTTCTCATTGGGTAATAATTAAACTTACGTAAGATTAGTAAGGGGGGGGTATAAATTTTCTTATTAGGGGGTGGGGAGGGATCTAAAGGTAAGAAAAAACGTCTTACGTTTAAGGCGACAGTCCCACAGCAGCCACCGTCAACCACCGACTAAAAATTCAACCAATGGTAATAGTTTATTTATTATTTGCTCCAATTGAATTAGCTGAATTTTAATAGATGGTAGTGGGTGGCTGCAGTGGGACTGCGGCCTAATACATTAACGGCCCCATTTTGAAATTTAATCAAAAATAAAATGGAATTTCAATTAATGTATGAAATTTTTCATATTTTTTAAATTTTATACTCCTTCATGAAGTATACCTATCCCCATTCTATCATAATTTGGATGATGACCCCCCCCCCAACGGGTAACTATAACAACGCTTTGGAGAAGGATATCAGTTATATTGGACGGATTTCATCTACTCGCCAGTTCCAGGCTTCGCCATAAAAATATAGTGGATCAAGTAAATCTCCCTTACTTCCCGTGTAATATAATACACTATTGACGAGTTTTTATAATCGGAAACCAAACTTTGGCTTACAATGAAACAAGTTCAACTTCATATGTTGGAAATCCATAATGTACCTGCGAAATCGATTAACCGTCGTCGCCGTGCCGTCAGAGACGTAACCATAACCTCGCTTTGGATGCGGCATCGCATCGAGAGAGGCTCATTGGTCGGCATCACGCACTCCGTTAGTACCATTAAAATCTCCCGAATGAAACATTCAAGCGCTATGACATTTACAGAACGTTCCGCAACCGATTTCTAGGTCAAAGCAACTATAACAAGTCATAAGATTTTGAATTTAAATCTTGGATCTGAAAGATCAATGGAGTAAAATAAAAGGAAGCTAGGAATCCTTGTTCTTTGCAGTGCAAATTAGACAAAGCAAGCAAGGTCGAACGATTGAAATGAATGCTCCCAAAATGCATTGAATTTATTGGCTTTGCCGAACCGATATTATGTCCTCAATTCTCTTCTTCAAAGTAACATACGCCCACAAAACCACAGCTGTCCCACCAGGGACATTGCACACAATGTTTATTAGTCGGCAGTTTTTCGTTCCAAATACATCAATGAATATTCTAGATGTTAACACACCTATGGACAACCTTAAGTCAATATGTCTCCATGGCAAATAAAATTCCGGCTATTTTTATAATATTAAACCGTCCCAATCCCAATATTGAAAAACAATTTATAGGCAAAATTCCTACGCCAACACAAGTTTATTGGTAGGTAGAAATATTAAAATTAGAATGTTAACCCTCTGCAAAAAAATGTACACCCTAATATTTTATAATTCAGAATTTATTCAAATAGATTTAAGCGATTTGGTCACTGGGTGACCTTCAAGCAAAATTTTGTTTGAATAATAAAAATATTGGAGTGTCAGCAAGAGCTACCCGATGTTTATCAGATCTTTTTAAATGGCAATATCAACAGATTTAAGAATGCTACATCGCAAAGCTTCCATCACCAAGCGACATTGAGTAAAAGGTATTTCCGGTGCGCACAGACAATGTTTGATTATGCCTACATTTTTGTATGTTCAAGAACTTAGTGTCCACCAATAAGACCCATTGTATTTTTCAATGCCGCCAATCAAGCTAAATTTAGATAACATGATTCCACTTCATTGTATGCTAATTTTTAATAAAATACTTTAAACCCGAGCTTGGACTGCTCCAATCGAGAAAACTGCATTCAAGTGGAGAAAATGTTGCGCAACAGATCGAAACAAAACTTCAATTAACACGTGGAGGATTGGGAAGTCATAATTCGCGTTGTCAACGGAAGAATCCAGAAAACTCCAAATATTTCCGATGGTGGAAGTTTTCGCTTCCGTTTCTTTCCGATCTAGTGAGCGGCATGCTCACAACAGTATACGGTCGATGCTCACCAAAATTTTATGCAAGTGCGTAAAATATCGCCACATCCTCCTACAACAATGGCTAACGGGATCATAAAAAACTAATATTAAGGTTCTAAAAATTTCTACTCCAAAAAATTTTATTTAAATATCTTCACAGTACAATAATAGCAGTACGTTGACATTTAATTGCGATTGACATGGTGCATAGATTACAAATAGTCGGCCAACAAAATATAGAATGGAAGGAGCGATCGCCGTAACGGAACTCCAAGAATTTATAATTTAAGAACTTGCTTTCATTTTCATTCATAATTAAGCAAAATGATAAGAACGGTTGTTTACTTGCTAATGATTGCAATAATTTATTAAACATTCGAAATAGCAGCCGGTTGCGTAATGGTAAACGGAAACAACTACCTCATTAGCATAATGCGCCTTGTCTCGCCCAGTAAATGGAAGTTGACATAATAAATTTTTAGGATATGGATAGAATTTGCAAAACATCGGGATATCGATACGCGGATGTGCATGAGAAAACAGAAATTTATGCACCGACGAAAAAATATTCATGTGGTCAATACAGATAACTCTCGACCCCTGTCGAAATTTATTATCTTTGCACGGAAAACCATGAACAGCGTTTGGAGCACATGAAAAGTTCACGTGGTTATGGACGAGATGAAAATGATGGGCGAAGGAGTCATATCGAGATAATAGAATTTATTAAAATTATAAACTACTTTGTGAGCAACAGTCTGGCTTGGCCACTTTCCAAAAGAATTCAAAATTAGAAAATGTTCTGCTTTTTGTCTTAATTGCAATCGACAGTGCGTACAACCTTGACTTCCACTAGTGCAATCAGGGCCGGATTACGTTTATTCGGCGCCCTAGGCTAATATAAATTTGGCGCCTATTTAAGGGGTCTGACCACCCTGGAGTTTTTCGAAAATCGATTTTTTTAAATTGTTTCTTATAATTAACTTTTCAACCTTTACCTACAATTTAAACCGTCGCTAGTGTCAAAATTTTCTGAATTGCCGAAGTTACAGGTATTTTTAGACAAATACTAACAAGCTTCGCGAAACACGAAAATGGTCACCAAACTTGTACATCTTTTTTTAAATAGGCTCAAGATGCTAACACAGCTTCAGAAGACAAAATATATGGATCAGAAATCACTGATTGACGGTAGCTAAACAATGACCGAACTGTCACTTAAATAACTGCACTCTTACTATTTTTGCATTTATATCGAAACTACCAGTTTTGGTGCAGTCAAGGTGGTCAGACCCCTTATTAAAGGGGGCATACGCAGTTATGAGGGCGAAAAAGGAAGCTTTTTCTCGATTTTTTTTTAAGAAACGGTTGAATATACTTATATAAATATTGACAAATATTATTAATTGTAGAAGTTTTTAACTATTACTCCTCGAGTTTTCAAAAACAAGTGATTTCCCGTGGACATGATAAGTCGAGACAGGATCATCAGAAATCAAAAAACGTAAAAGATTTGGTTAGTAAATTACTTTTATCTCGGGAGTGGACAAAATTTGTAAAAAATTGAATTTTGAATTTTTTAGAGAACTTCAAAGTCATAAACACGATTTTTGTTAAAAAAATCCACTGTTTTTTCTTTTAAACCAATTCCAATCATCGAAAAACAAAATCTTATCTTAAAGAAGTGTGTAAAATTGTAGAAAGATCGGTTCATTAATTTTTGAGATATCATGTCCACCAACTTTGAAAATGCAGTTTTGAGAAAAACACGTTGAAAGTTTTCAATAAGGATAAAAATCTTGATAAAATAATTTTATTTTATACTTATAATCTCTTTAATAAAGCAAAATTTAAAAAAATCGATCATTTGAAAATGCTGACTGCGTATGCTCCCTTAAAACATAAAATACGTGCTATGCAAAGCAGAAAGAAAATAATTTTTTTGAAAATTTCCATGTGTTAATAATAAAAAAATAAAAATTAAACCCTTAAATTTAATAATGGTTTTGCCACTTGTAATTTTAGAGTCTAGCGCCTTTTCTGCAAAAGGCGCCTAAGGCTTTAGCCTAGTCAGCCTAGTGCATAATATGGGCCTGAGTGCAATTAGCAGCAAGTCGTCCGAATAAACTTCCTAGTGCCTAGTCCATTCGCAACTTGAAAATGATAGATGAAAGGTTAAAGAAATTTTGCGGTTGTTTAATCGAAGCCAATTGTGCGTACCGAGGCGTGCTTGACCTTTCTTGACGATTTGATCGAAAACTTCAAACTCCAGCATTCAAATTTCTGGGTTTTTGCACCCCATTTCCAACAATTTCAAGACAACTCCGCCTGTCCAGATTTAGGGGAACTACAGCTTAACGTGGATTCCGAACCACGGGAAGTTTTTAAAATGTTAAAAAATTTACCTAGGGTCAGCAGGTTGACTTCGGCGCTCCACGATTCGCTTACAAAAATTTCTTTTTGAAAAACTAGGCTGCACCTAAAATCTAATTTCAAGGGCAAGAAATTTATATCGTCCGCATTGAGTGTACGTGACCTTGATTTGGTTGGTGGGGTGAAATTCCAAGTTTGATAACAATTAAAGCGGCGTTTTACCCTGTACGTACGGGTCAATTTAAACCAATTAAAACTTGGCCACTGGACTAACAAACAATGCGGCTGTGGGAAACAAAGAGATTTAAAAATTAATCATTCCACAAAAATGGTGATTCAGTGCTAAGAACATAAAAGAAAGCTAAATTATCAATAATTATCAAGGGTAATGTACACTAAGAGGAGATTACTTGTAATCACATTATTCAGCCATTAAATATTCATTATTATTTGTAATTGCATGAATGACAATAATAAGTTGAGTAATCCAGTCATGTTACAAGAATTTGCAGTTGGCAAAATGTGGAATAATTTTGCTTCATTTAATTTTTTGAAACTCCCCCGTACTTTTTTCCAAAAGACGGCAAACAATGTTACTGCAGGTAGAAAAACTTGAAAGTGCAAATAATTCAATGTACCTAGATAAATTCTGTAAAAATCAAACGGTTCTTTTGGTTACCTGACAAAGAGAGTAAGCCATGATTTTAAATAATATTTTACTTTTACGTTTAAAATCAAAAAGCTAAATAAAATTGCTGGCGCTTTGAGAATAATTAATGGAAGATATTTTAGGGCGAAATTTGTATTTTTAAGCATGGCAGACATGTGGGGACCAACACCCTACTACTTACACATCAAAGGCCAGCTGTCTCTTTGCAAGGGCAGACGACAACTTAAACAACGACCCCCATTTTGCCATATGCTCAAGAAATCGACTCAACACCCACTAAATTTACCGATACATTAAAAAACAAAAACAAAAAACTCTTGAAAAATCAACCGGATAAGATTCCCGTATGTCCTTTCCAAAAGTAATCCGCGATTGGTAAAACAGAAAAAAGTTATTAAATCAATTAATCACGCTGAAAAATTTCATCGGTTCAATCAAAATTTCGTGTTTAAAATTTGGTGTTCATGTAAATACAAATGTCGCCTACCGGTTTTTTTGAAATAGCGTACAAACATGAAGTCGCTCGGATCTCGAATAATACGCATCGAATGACTTAAAAAACTGACATAAATACATAACACACACATAAAATTGTAAGTTTAATTGATAGATTGTGGTCATCCTTACCTAAATGGAAGTTATTCCAGTTAAATACACAAGAGAAAACAAAGTTGGCACACACGACAGCACAAAACGACTGAGAAGTTTGCGCTAATACCCAACGGAAAACAATGGCGACAACAAATCCCCCACTATAATATCAAACAACCAATACTTAAATTTGGTTGGTCCATTTGATTTTAGACGCGCTCTTGTCGCCAACCGCACAAATATCCCTATAAATTTAACGGGGTGTGGTAAAAAGTGTAATTTGAATTTTTCAAATATTAATCTTTTATTGCCATTGATATTAGCAGTTACGATAACACAAAGTTATTATTTGCAAAAACTTAAATAAATTTCTTTAGGAAATACGTAAAATTTAATACATTTTTTTACTGCAAATTTGAAAATTAAACTCAGCATTAAAAATTAATTGCGAGAAAATAATTAAAGAGGTTTGTTTCCTTTATTGCGTCGTTCTTTATAAAAATAGAGCATCCTAAAAGTTTGTCCTGCTGTGTATATCGAATGTAAATCTAACCGCGCCAATTTTAAACAGATCGATAAATAAAGTCAAACTTTCACGTAAATTTTAATCAATTTAATTTTTTTAATTATCTGTGCCACTTTGATAAGTGCATATTTTGGGCTACGTTATCTGTACTCCAGTCTGCATTGCAGATAGACGGTTAGACGTCACAGACATGGTATGATTACGAGATAAATTTCTAACCTCTTAAATCTAGTTATCTGTGGTAAATTATTTAATGAGGAAGTATGGAACTGATTGAATATTTGAAGCAACCGCAACTTGTTGCCAATATCCAGAACTTTTTCGGTATCAAACTTCCGAGTGTTGGTGCAAAAAATGGGGTGTCGAAAGTAAATGATTCGAAGAAGGAATATGAAATTACAAATAAATTTTGGTATTATTTGTTTATATTTGGTACGGCGTTAGGCGACGAGGTATTTTATTCCTGTTTTATTCCGTTTTGGTTTTGGAATGTTGATGGTGCAGTCGGAAGAAGGGTGGTTTTGGTTTGGATGATTGTTATGTACATTGGTAAGTTTGAAATCTGTTCAAGCGTAGTCTTTTATAATTTGAATTTCTGGGTTACAGGGCAGGCTTTTAAAGATATTATAAGATGGGATCGACCGGGGGCACCAGTGGTTAAGTTACAAACCAAGTGGGCTTTGGAGTATGGAATGCCATCTACCCATGCCATGGTTGGTGTTTCGATACCATTTTCTGTGTTTTTATATACCATGGGTCGATATCAGTATTGCACTTGTATTGGTTTAGCGGTGGCTATCATTTGGTGCTCTATAATTTGTGTTAGTCGCCTCTACTTAGGAATGCACACAATTTTAGTGAGTTTTTCTTGTGACATTTCCATTGAATTTAAGAAAACTTAATTTTAGGACATAATTGCCGGATTATTGTTGGCTGTAATTTTAATGGTTCCTGTCGTTCCTCTAGTCGATAGAATGGATAATTATTTATTAACAAATTCTTTATCGCCGTTAATTGTTCTCGTTGTTTCTATTTTAATGATAGTTTATTATCCAAATAGCGGGAAGTGGACACCTACCAGGTAAATTTTATTATCTTGACACTACTTAATCTTTGGAACGTCTAGACTCGAAAATGACTTTCAAAATATTGCCTTTTGCGGTTTGATCATGAAAAACTTGAAGTATTACGATTGAAAAATTATTTAATGGCACTCGAAGGGGATTTTATATTTAAAACTACTTTTCAATGCTGCGGTTTGATGAAAATAATATTTTATTTCTAGATGAAATTTATTAAAATTTCCGTGGACCATACGCCGAGTGATTTAATGCCAATGTCTGTAACTGAAAAAGAATTTGGAAACCTTATTTCAAAATTCTGCAGTTTATAAGAAGTACAAACGATGAATCTTTGGGTGTTCGGCTCAAAAGTGGTGAATTTTTAAGTAAGAAGTTTTATGTTTTTTTAAAATCTGGCCAAATTGCCTGTTCAAATGTAAGTTTTATTTCATTTGACCAAAGAGGGGAGGGTTCAAAACTTAGGAATTACGTATATAATTCTTATTTAAGAACACTGTTGTTATCGCTCATTAATCAATTAATTCGATAGGGTTTTTTAGGATTATAGGCGACATTTGACAACAAGTTTACAGTTCGAGCATTGTCCTTGCTTCTCGTTAGGACTCAAGTTCAGTTGTGATTAACAACCAAAGCAAATCAAAAATGCCCACCACATTGTAGTCATAATTAATATTTATTTGTGGTTTAAAAAGAAAAGTTTAAAGATTTTCAAAATTTTATGTAAACATCAGGTGTTTTACCAAAGTGTTAGTTTATAGTAAATAGTAGGTACCTACACCAAATCCGATAAGTGTTGCCCGATTTGTTTTGTGCCCTACTTCACAAAAAATTCAAGCGGGTTTATGTATGAACCTACGACGAATTTGAAAATTAAAATGTATCTGCTCTAAAACTGACAAAATTGATTTTTAATTATTTGAAGTTTATTTTGAAAGTTATTTTGGTGTCGAGAAAGACGTACAAAAACTGTATGCATGATTTCAATTTTATTGGGTAATTATTTTTGAAGGCAGAAAGGGAAACAAGTATATTCAAGTTTATTAAATTATTGTTTTGTTGCAGGGGTGACACTACCATGATTGTATCAGTATGTGTGGGCCTTCATTTTGGGTCATGGTTGAACTACCAAACCGGGATAATGACTGTATCCGAATTACATCCACCTTACACAATATTATGGCCTTCTGTAGTAAAGCTAGGCTACTTGTTTTTAAGAACTCTCATAGGTTTCTCGGGTGTACTAATAACTCGCATATTAGCATCAAAAGTATCGTACAATTTTTTGTGCACTTTGTTGCGCGAAAACGTTGACAGTATAAGAAAAGCGGAAAATTCGTTACATAATAAACACAAAAATTTCGTAGAATTGGGTTGTAAGTATTTAACTTGCGCCCTTATCGGTTTTAACATGGTTTATTTGTTGCCTCATTTGTTTAGGGCATTACGAATCGAAAGACCAACGTTTTACACTGAAATATAAACTTTTATGTGATAATTTATTTAAAAACAAATTTTATAAAAATATTAAAGTTTCCGATTTTTGCAAGTATTAATGAAATTTTTGTGTCAAACTTATGCATAAAGTTCAAACAGCGTAAGTCTACAGCATTTTTTTAATTTAAATTTTGGGGTACCAACTCGGATTTCTCTTTCAATTCAATGTTTTATTTTAATATCTGTGATCTCTTATTTATGTTTCTACGGGTCAATTTAAAATTTTGGAGCCTCAAACTTGTTGTAGACTTGTGTAACTAGTTGCATACCGATTAACACTGCCACGTTGACGGTGATAAGTTTTTAACCCTTTGTTAGATGATTTTATATTTAAATAATGAAAAAATATGCTTACTATTTGTAATAAACATCACATTTTAACATAGCTTTAATATTTACCATACAAATATTGTTATCGATTGATTTCGTACAAATTTTAAAAATAAATTTGAATTATCATATCAAACTCATAATTATTATAATATAAAAATGAAGTAGTAAGTGATGTTATGAGTGATAGTAGGATTAAGATTTTATAGTCACATGTATCAGGTAAACGATTGTCAAATTTTGGGTGCAATATTTATATTTAATCCCGACAATCTACTCTTCATATTTAATACAAGAGAAAATAATTTACTTGTTATAAAAGTATTGTTGCTTTTTATTTAATTTTAAAAGTTTTACTGCATTAGATATATAAACAAACTCGCATAATAACTTGGACATCTAATAAAATTGCAATAATTTTCATGTAAGGAAACACAGTGTCAAGTTACCATTTATTCAAAACCACAAGTCCTATTTCACTTAAGAATATCTTTCATAAAACGTTTGCTCCCTCAGTCTACCTAAAATCGATGGAATAAACTGTAACTACCAATCATTGGTTGATTTATAGATTATAAGTTATTAAACGCTAGCTCGATGCTGTTGTTTTCTTTTTAAATAATTGAATTAACAGTTTTATTATTAGGTGCCTGAGTTATATGTACATAATCGATACTTTTCTACCTTTTGGTGTTATTATACAAGCACAATGGTAAGAAATTTTGCTCACAAATAACATTTGTTAACCGCATGCGATTGTTATCAGCTTATTGCTTAGAAACGATCACTCCTGTTTCAAAAATGACTAAAGTTAATTTGCAGAAAATTAAATTTCCTGTGAAATTCGTTGTAATGGTGAAGGAATTTTTAACAACGATTATCAAAAATGGGGTGAAAATCTCATCGTTGTTTTTTTAATTTGCAATCGACATACTGTGTAGCTTATAAGTTGACCGAATTTCAATACTCTTAAAATTCGTAGTATTTTATAGAATTGAAAAATAAGCACAAATATAATTTAATGTACTCGTTACATAATGTATTATTTATAGCATTGATAAACATGCATAAAAGTCAAAAAATTCCTTAAAAATCGGTAAAATTGGCATAATTATTGTTATCTGTGTACCATGAACCAAATAACCACATGAGTGGTTACCACTGAATTATATACAAATTTAAACATTACTATATTTTTAGGAGAGACATTAACATTATTTATGTTCTAAACTTGTTTGATTCCGCACATCTTGCTTGGCTTCTGCAGAAGTAGATTCCGAATTAATATTTAGTAAATACAGTGTGCTCATAATAGTAAGGTACCCACACGAATTTGTTATAACGTAATAATTGAAGAAAATATTAAAAATATCTCTCAAACTATTTAACAACATTTAGATTGTCGGAGATACCTTTTCTCATTCCATTTAAAATGGAATGGATTTCAGTGGTATAGTAGATGAAATTTTGTTAAAAATATTTAGTTTGGGTTCTAATTATATCGGTAATTTAAAAAGAATTACATAATATGATTTTATAAAGTACCTTACTTTTATGATCGAGGCTGCACTTTTGCCAAATACATAGGTGGGTCGTTTCGATTGGTTCGCTATAAGTGGAAGTTCATTATAGCCAGATACCACCGTATTTATAATAATAGCACCATGTTGGTTGTTTGAAATCTTAATTGGATTCAATATTACACATAAAACAATAAAGAGCTTATTAATTGCACTAAGACTGCTACTTTTAACCACAAAAGGCAAGCTTGCTTGGCTAATTGCATGCAGTGAAAATCAATTTTGCTACTAAAAGTTATTACATTTTGCTCAAAGTAGGTACTTCGTTACAGTAAGTGACTCTTTGAGAAGCCCAATGGCGCAATCACAGCGTTAGTTGTTATTGTAACACCTTTTTAGACTTGATATTTAAAATTTAGATTATAAAGATGATCTGTTGTAAAATATGTTTGAGCTTGATCGAATAGATTAGGTTTACACGTGTGATGTAACACCAATTTGTTATTAATAAATTAAATAATAAGCCTGTTAATTAATTTATTTCAGAACAGCTTTGGTGTCCTTAAAAATTATGATTTCGGTAATTTTATTTTTCCGAACTCAGACTGAGACTTCAACGGAAGCAAAATCAAGTTTGAATTTTTGACAAAATGAAAAAACGGTCAGTAATAAATTTAAAACGAATGAAAATATAGTCAACGTAATGGCTGGAATTGAAATATATACAATTTTTCTCACATAATATAATATAGTGAAGGGAAGAGCAATCTGAAATTTTCTTCAAAGTAATGTTGGAATGTTTCAATATTTGTTTATTTATATCAATAAACGGATATACCCTTGTACATAAAAAAAAAACAATACAAATATATGCAATGGCAATAAAAGATAAGATAGGGCAATACAACGAAAAATTATATAACAATCATAATATATGATATAAAATCAGAACTAAAACATTTATTTGCTTGTCACTCAATGACTATACTCTGCCGGTAAGCAAGAGATTATATAAACATTAAACACTTAACATAAAAGCAAAATAAATGGAAAACTTGAGTTGAAGATTCAAGATTCAACTCCATAAAACCTTCGTTGCTTTACAGCTGAAGACGGTAAAAGAAACTCATTCAAAAACTAACTGATTATATCTAAATTAAATTGCAACAGGCAGTTGTGATAACAAATATGAAATACGTCAGAAAATATTTCTGCTAAGTACATCCGAGATGCAATGGTCCCACGTCAGACGCCAGTCTTATATTTCCTAGATTCACTTGTTTGCACGTTGGACTATAATTTCTAGGTATTTTGTGTTCTTACTCTCACTGCCAAAGCACAAATACGTAGTTACAAATTTTATTGAAATTAATCTATAAATAACATCCGATTCCAATTATTTTAGAATTTATTTCTAATAAAAATCAATTTTGCTCTACTCGAATTTTTGAAAAAATTACTGAATTTGATGGACGATCAGCTATAGGTTTCCTTTGTTAATCTCTTCTGTTCCTTAGAGTTAAAACGATATTTGATTTTAAATGTTAAAATAATAGCTTTTTATTATAAAACGGATAATCTACAAATTTTAAAAATACATTAAAATTATAACAAAACAAAATCATTATCCTTCAATTTTAAGGCGCATCGTCACTGTTAATATCTGAAACAAAAAGTAAAATTTTAGTCGTAAAATTTGAATAAAAATAAAAAGTTACCAACCTTGGAAAGTTTACTAAATGTGGACGAAATATCGTCCTGATTAATACTGTACGGAATGAATATATCTAAAAAGTAATGGTTTTTTGTGGTTTCTAATATAATTCGATCTTCTCCCACGTCCAAAACAATTTCGCTTGAGTCTAAAATATTGGGTAATTTAAATTCGCCAATTAAATATTCCGGATTTCCAATTTTTTTAAAGAGTCTGTAATTCGGCGTTACAGTTTCGTTATTGTCGTAAGTAACGCTCGAAAGTGTTTCGATTTTTGGCTTGGTATTTGCTTCAGAAGTTCCTTTTAGTTCTTCAATTGGGGATTTGTTTGAAACTTCGGATATTCCCATTTTTTCGGCAATTTCGCGTTGTTTAACTCTGTGTAACTGTAATTCACCGTAAGCCTTTCGGTTTCTTAGGATTATACGATCTTCCGTTAATAATAATTGATATTTATCGCTAATTCCTTCAAAAGCAATAGCAACAAAGAAACTCTTGAACAATGGGTTGTTTTCTATTTTTGTGAAGAATTTTGGGTTTATAGCTACGTCCACTTTTTTCGCCTCGTTTCCCTTTTTGTCGGTTTCCGTTTGTATTTCGCCAATGCTCATGGGTACCCTGAAGGTGGTTACTTCGTCGGATTTTAACAATTCAACTAACTCTTCATCGCTGATTTCTTGTGGTGCCGGAATCGCATCCGTTTGGCATATATTGACGAAAATTTTTATGTCGGTTCCAATTTCTTTCGTTTTGATGCAAAAACCTGCAACGAAAAGTTATTATTTTTTGGATTACAAATTTATTTTACAGAAATGATTCGAGACGCGCACGATTGGATAAAAAGGCGAGTGAGTTTTCACAAATATAAATAGAAAACGGAACCTCGTCTGTTTCCGGATATTTAATTTTATGTAAGTATTTCCTCTTTTTTCCTTCCGCCTTCAGAAAAAAATTGCAATCGTCAATTTATTACTAATGAAAATTAATAAAAAAAAAATTAATTGAGCGTAAAAAACCTTCGAAGCATGCAAATTGTCAAATTTGTATAACATTGCGTAATGGAGCAATTTTCACAAGTACTTTATCAAAATTAAATAAATTGTTATAAAAATAAATTATGTGTATACTTTAGTTACGCGAGAACTACAAATGTAATTAAGGTTAAAAATAATCATCATTAGTTCAGGACCGGACTAACCTTTGGATTTACCAATTTTTGTAGCATTTCACGTTTCGAATGGTAAAGAAGAAGCGGTAAAATATAATAAATATAAAAAACAAAATTAATTTATAATAATTACAAAATAATTAATATTTAATTATATATGATTATTGATTAATAATCACAAAAAATGTAAAGCCAAGCCTGTAAATTACTTTATTACTTTTATCACTCGAGTTGTACTTTGCCATCGAAGGTTACGCTTATTATTTAAACATTTTAAATATTTTTATGAATTAAAATTATATTTTGGAACGATTACAGTATGATTTTAAAGTAATGTTAGTTTGTATCTATTTTTAAAATTACACAAAAAAGAAGCGAGTACAAACCAATTGACCAATCAGGAAATATTATTATTACTGTTTTGTAGACTTCGGACATTTAATAGAAATGAATTTAAAATCAGTGTAGAACAATAAAAAATATTATGGTTCATTGAACTCGGTTGTATTGATACTTTCTAGATGTGGCTATTTATTGCCACGAATCGCTATCAATTTACTCAAAATATTGGCCGATTGTTCTAACTCAAAGTGGAGCGTAAACAAATACTTAAATATATCAAATAATAAGAAGCCTCGAATCTTAAAAGGGCTTGATTAACTTAAAATGGCTTTCTTTTCCCGTTCCTCAACGAGTTTTAGTACAAGAAAAGCTTTCTCATGGTAACCAGTAAGCGTAGAAAAAATATACGAGACTGAATAATTCATAGGAGTAATATTTAATTATCAGATTGAAAAAAGTAACTGATTACCTATTTCTATCGTGATAAAAAGAAGCCTAAAAGTTGTTTCAGTTGCGATTTACCAGAGGGAGATCCTCGTCTCCATACCAGAAGGTTCAAGTCCTTCACAGTCAAAACAACCAACCAAAACCCAAAAAAAAACAACCCTGAAGCGGCTCCAACTCAAAAATTACGGATCTAGAAAGACGGGTTGAGGTTGAACCATGAGTTTAATCGCTTCATTTTAATGTTATCTTTCAAAATCCACAACAATTTTTATTGTATCTATAAAATTAATAAGTAGAAATACTTTGCTTGTATATATTTTCAATCGGTTTCGCCTTATAGCATCATCAGGTTTATAAGTTAAAATGTATAATAATCAATAATCTTTTAAAAATTATAATAGTTTTAAAATAATAAAATCAAAGAGACATGACAAATTTAGGAAATTCTGATGCTCAATCTAATTAGTGACGCGCACGAATAGATTAGAACACTTGTTTTTATACAGTTCTGATTCATCAAAAATTCCATTTTAGAAATTTTAAAATTCTGAATAATCAAGTGGATTGGGTGAAAGCGGAAAGCGAATTCATTCGTTCGCTACTCACGTTAAAAACTGTTTTAATATTTGCGGTTCGATTCCCAATAGCGAACCAATCTTAAATGAAACCATTCTCAAAACCTTCACAACAAATAGACAATGTAAAAGAAATTCAAGTTTAATTACTGAAAATAGATGGAATTATTTGGCACACTTGGTGGGGATACAATCAATTCATAA
This sequence comes from Cantharis lateralis, assembly GCA_963170105.1. Taxonomy (NCBI): domain Eukaryota; kingdom Metazoa; phylum Arthropoda; class Insecta; order Coleoptera; family Cantharidae; genus Cantharis; species Cantharis lateralis. The sequence continues at coordinate 10,574,090 of OY720626.1, forward strand.
GTTCAATTGTTAGTTGATGTGATAAGATAATTTAATTGAAGTGCTGATTCGATATCGAAAGTGCCTCAAACTGGAATGATTACGAATTATTATCATCAGTGACATAGCATAAATATGATGTTGGTGTGTAATATCGTAGTAAAGTGTACACAATTTTACTAAATCTAATCAATGTATTTAGTGTGCGAGCAGTGTCATAATTCATCCAGTATAAAAAAAGTTCGATAAAACACAAAACGTGTAAATAATACTATAAAATTCATTACTGTGTTCAGTCAATCCGCGTGAAATTATTAAAAAATGCGAGCAGTTGTACACTGATAGTTGAAAACTGAAGAATTTTAAGTGAGGTGAGCCAACTTTTTTCTACAATGTTGTAAAAGCTCCGTTTGACCTTAAAATATCTTGGTATTAATTCGATTTTTTTATTGGTAGTCCGCTGTCCGACTAGAATAACCGGTTTGATTATTTCAGAAAAAAATTAGCAAAATCGCTGATGAGTAAAGGATCGTAGTAAATCACAATTACCTTGAAAACCCGTGTAAATAATTATTAAGTTGCAGGTGAACCCACAAATGTCGGTTTAATATCATTAAAAAAAAAATTGTGCACCCACAGAAATATACTCTTCATGTTCCAAAAAAAATTTACTTTGTAATTACCCAACCTTGAATTTAATTCAGGTAAATTTATCAAGTCCGGTGTAATCGTATTTATAATATAAAATATTTCTTCGAGCCATTTAAAGCACCCAACATAGCAACAACTCAAATTTTCTAACTCACGTTTTGAATTTGTTGTTCGGCATTGTTAATAAAATAATTTTGCAGATTCCCTTTATAAATTGAAAAAATCGCCCAAGGAACGATCAAGATATTTTTTAATTTTTGGTCGTTCTTGGTAAAGGATCTTTTGGTGAAACTAGTCTGATCCCCATTGCAGTATTGATTCAATTTAATTTTTAGTTTGACATTCAAAAAATCAAAATGCAGGAATCGATGTACCCTTAGATCATTATAATATGTATTATATTACATAATATGTATGATCTAAAGATGAACCTAAATGGTAATCTATTTTTATGAAAATTAAGTTTATCGGGGGGCTCTTTCCTCCTCATGGGACCGTCCCTGCCATCTGCCATAGTATTTCAAATATTAAAAATCACGATATTTAATAAAAACTATTCCATCAATAGTATTACAAATACTTATTCAAAAATAACCTAACAAAGTATAAAAATTGGCGTGAAAATTTCAAAAACAGCGGTATAGGTATCTATATAGATTAAAAAAGCCATTCTTGTAATATTTATATAATGTGAATAAAAATCTTGTATAAGAAGCAGGGAAATTGTTACGGTTATAATTATCGAGAAAAACGACAAACAAACTATGATTAACATTTTATCGCATACTTCATCATCTTCAGATAATTTCACTTCAAAATATCGATTAGTTATCAATGAAATAGAAAATTGCAGAAAACTATTATTAAGCGAAAAACTGGTTGAAACCTGATTTATTGTTTACAACTTGCACTACAATATTACGGTATTGGGAAATCAAGCTGATGTTTTTTATTAAAATAAAACAATTGCCAAAAATAATTGATATAATGGACCAAGATGTCGTAGATCATAGGGATATAGCGATTTAAAAAATGTATGCCAAGGATTATTTTTTTGCTCACTCGGTAGTTACGCCACTGGACATTTGCGGTGCAGCTTCCGCGCTGACCTTTTTGAGTAATCCAATTGCTCAAAACTTAAGTAATGCAACCAACAATTTTTTTATTTAATTTTCTTGTTATTCTGCCAGTTGCGACTTGTGAACATTTCAATTAAGACAATGCGTTGCGTACGCTAGCTCATTAAGTCAGTACAGTCTCTTTAAAAGGCCAACAAGATTCATAAAATAAAAAGCATCTCATTGTTCAATGACTTTACTAATTATACCAGCATGTGCAACAATAATTAACTAATAGCGTAATCGGCCAAATATTTTAGAATTGATCAAAGTCCGCTTAATTCTCAGGAATGTGAAAAATCTATCGTCGCCATTTTATTTATTAAACGAAAAATTCAAAAATATTTTGGAAAACACAGAGGTTTTTATTAAGCTACTACTTATAGTTGCCATTGAAATAATAAAAAATAATAGTCGAGAAATTAGGGCTGAAATAATTTAGGCAATAAACAAATGATTTCCAAATTTTGAAACAAACAATTCTAAAAAAATTGAATCAATATCAAACAAACCTCTTAAATTTTTTAAATACATCGAGGCAACTAGTTCTGTTGATAATATTTTTCTAAATTAAATAAAAATAATAAAAAAAGTGGGAGGTACCGATTGAAAAAATTCACTTTGATCAACGAAGTCTATTCAGAATAAAAATTATGTAAATTATGAAAGCTTAATATAAATTATCGACCCATCAATACACCAATATTATTACTTTTCTTTCAAATCAATAAATACCCAAGGCTGTAACTATACAAATTAATTTCATAAAATATTTATGTAGGCATTAATAAATTGGTCCCTTGTTTCGAAATTGTAAATTTCAAAAAATATCCAGAAATATGTAAAACTAAAAATAGTTTGATGTTTTTGTTTTTGCAGCAGTTTGAACCGTTTCGAAATAGAAGCGGTCATTTTAAAAAATAAAAATCGACACAAAAACAAATGAAAACAAACAACCTGGTCGTCTATTTTTGTGTCGATATTTAACTGATATGGATTATTTTTAAAATAACTGTGCCGATGTAAACAATATTGTTCTGCTTATCCAATTAATGTACTATCAGCCAAGATTATGCATTATTATTTTATCTCTATCTTTTAGAAAAATGATGGCAATAAATAGATAGAATATTCTAGAATATTCAACGTGTAGTTGATTGGGGTTATAATAATTAAAAATGTATAATAAATTGATAATTATTTTTATGTAAATAACTTTAATCATCTTAATATAATCATAATTATATAATAATTTATTGTACAGTGGCAGTAGAAAGTATTCGTACACCGTACACTCCTATATTGGAATGTAATATAATATTGTCATCTATATCTCGTAAAATATATAAAATAGCATGTAACCTGCCCGTGAAAAAAATTGTTTTTAAAATTGCAATCTGATTGGCAAATTAATTTTTGTAACTGCTGCAATTTGAAAATGATAAATGCTTAAAATAAATTTTAAAATTAAACAAAATGTTTTAAATGCGATAAACTATTTATTTAAATGCCAATTTGTAACTATATAATTATCGCGTTGTTAATTTTTATTATCTATATTTTGTAAAATGATAAACTATCATACATATTATATAATATGTATATTGTATATTATGATCTAAGGTCAAGTGTTATTTTTTCGCCCTAGGGCGATAAACATACATTTGCATTCATTTTTCATAGACTTTCAAAGTCCATTATAATATACAATTTTTACAAACAACTGCAAGTCGATAATATTAATTTTGATTATCAAGCACATTTTTGGTTCAACAATTTCGCGCTCGGATGTAAACCATTATTATGTGCCTCCGGCGTAAACGACCACTTGACACCCTGGGTGCATAAATAACTATTATATACTTTTTTAATTTTCCGATTCCTTTACATTTCTTTTGGTTTAATTAAATTAATTATGAGAAAGTAAAAAATAATTACAATATTGATTTAATCGTTCTTGGAATTTCCATAATGAATAATTTGCTAAAATTTCTAAAGGTAATTTTAAACAGAAAACAACTCAAATTGTTGCTTTTATCAAAATTTGTGTATGATAAATGTGACTACTAACCTGGAAATGGTTTAACAGTCTTTGTTGGATATTCAGGTGAAGCTGAGAATAAACTTTTGAAGTCATCTTCGCTTGGATCGTCCTAAAAAAAGAAATTGTCGTTCTAAAGAATTATCGATTGCAATAATATTGTGCCGCATCCTATAGATATGCAAGTAGTTGTAAATCGAACAATTGCGATGGGAGGAGCTTAACTTAACCTCACTTAAATTTAAAACTAGAAAATTAAAACGAGATAATTACCGTTATTCGCAAGCTCTTTTCTATAATCGTCGGATCGACATCCAAAAAAGCAGACCTTGAACTCATTTTATGCGAACTCGTAAGAACAGGAAATACAGTATTCGCACAAATTTTAGTGCAACCGAATTTTGGTTGCCGAAAATTGTTATCACTGTCACTCACTGTTATGTCACAATAATTTATTTACTTAATTGATTTTAGTGGTGGAGTGTGGTTTAAAAATGTTTTGAGTAGTGCGAACGAGGATATAAACATTTCACAACAAATAAAGTCGGACAACGCAGGCGTATATTATATATCAAAAATGGCGAGTTCTGCGCTGGACAAATATTGTGGCTCTCTGTTTTGGGTGAGTTTTTTAAATTTAAAAACTCAAATTAATTTTTTTAATAACATACATTCACCTATTTGAGTGTTCCAGTTGTAATTTTGATGATTATTTTTAATTGTTATTTTTTACTTCCGCAGGACACGGCGCTAACTTGGAACACAACTGATCCAGATTTGACAAAGTGTTTTGAAAAAACAGTGCTTGTGTGGGCCCCGTGCATATTTTTGTGGATATTTTCGAGTTTAGAAGTGTTTTATATAGTTAATAGTAAAAATAAGGATATACCGTGGAACTTTTTAAACGTGTCTAAGCTTTTAATTAATTGTTTGTTAATAATTTTGTCGGTAGCGGATTTTGCTACAGCAATAAAATATATAAATGATGGGCACGAGAGGGTACACAACGTAGATGTGTATACGCCAGTTGTGAAAATATTAAGTTTTGTAAGTATTACTTTTTATCTCCAATGCTTTTTTAATTTTGAAGGCCAACGACTTGCTCATTTATAGTCCGCAAATTACTGCGGTTTTATCTTATAATATTTATACTCTTCTTATGTGTAAAATCATCGTTGAAATTTATGGTTTCATTGTTAACAGGATTACCGCATTGTCCATAAATTTTTAAATTTCACTAAACGGCGCCCTTATCTTTTCCATTTCCTGACTTGCAAATTTTGAGATGATTCTGTACAAATTTAAACTTTTTTTTTCTTGCAGTTGGTAGATTGTCGGCTTTCAGGAGCGGCTCCAGCGCCGGATGAGTTGTTTCAATTGTTTAAATTCGAAGGTTAACCACTCTTTTTGTGGCACCAAATTACTGCCAAAATTTCGTCCTTGACTGATTATTGCCGAAACGAAATGTCCAAAATGTATTTTTATCTGTACTCTTTCTGATTTTACAACTTCATTTTTTTTTACTCCATTTCTCTTGAACAGAATCCAACTCGACTAATATTTCTATCGCGACCTTTAATATTAAACCGTAAGGATCTCTTGATGCTAACTGCAGATGGATTTGAGAAATTTACACCTCGAACATAATAAAATCAAATAACATGTAGGAAAGGATATTGGGCTGATCGGAAATCATTTCTATTGATTTTTATCTTATAGTCCAAGAGCTGGCGTCAAAAAAGTAAAAGAGTTTTCTTTAAGGCTCATATTTTCAGATGAATTGCACTCTAGTAATAGAGAGCCACCGTAGAGTCACCGGTTGGGACACCTGACTTTGGGACACTCGGAAAAAGAGGCTAACAACTTCAGCTGGGAGTACTTGCTATCCACACTTCTATAGACTGCTGACTGACGAGGTTCTATTAAAAATGAGACCGACTGTTAATTTCGTAAATTTGATAGTTTAAAACTTCAGCTAACTTAATTTTTTCTACATAATATAATGTATATAATATGTATACTGTAGCACTGACGCCACGCGTCTCTTTATTTGACTGACTGTTTGATTCCTGTTCTATATTACATTCACTAATTATATACAAATTTTCAGCTTTCAGAAAACAGTTTAGAGATGCTAATTAAATTTTACACCTTTCCGAGTGTCCCAAAGTCAGGTGTCCCGACCCCTGACCTGCTGACTCCTCAGTGGCTCTCTATTACTAGAGTGCAACTCAATCTGAAAATATGAGCCTTATGAAAATTCTTGCACTTTTTTGACGCTAGCTCTCCGACTATATAACCCAAAAGAAATAAATATTGAATTGACATAATAAAATTGCAGGACAGTAACGGAACAGTATCAAATGGGGTTATCAGAGCGCACAACATTAATTGTCTGTTTAGTAATTACATAATATTCCGTGATTTAAAAGATTTATTGTCACTATTAACAATAATTTAAATAATTTATACAGAGTTTCAGAAATAGCCCAGGCGTGAATAGTAGCTTCCGAACGAGGTTACTGTTGAAAATCTAGCAGGGACAATCTCTTGTTTCTACCTATTTTAATTTTAACAACGAATGATTTGCATTAAAAATATATTTGTTTTGCTCCTGCACGCCCATGCTATTGGGGTAGTCTATTTTCAATTTCCAAATGCGATTGTTAACCCAAATTTCCATTTCTCCACTTATATTTATACTCTCAAGCAATTGGTGCAAACTTATCAATTTAAACCAATAAAAATTTGTTTCGAAAATTATACGACTCTTTTGATTGGTTTGAATCAATTAAGTTAATGTGCTTTAAATGAAAAGGGGAGGCGCTCTTGAAATTGAAATTATTTTATTTACTTTGCATTCAATTCAATTATAATATAATATGTAGTTATTTTTCAATTTATTTTTAAGTAGTATTTAAATTTAAAAATTTTCATTCCGATTTTTTTTTTTAATATTCTTAAATAATTTATTGTCGGTAGAAATAAGTGAGAATGTTCCCTTCAAACCAAAGGCACCGTTATAATTTATCATATTTATTTTGCATTTGTATATTTCTCCTCCTTAGCTTTCACAGCGCCGAAGTAAATATGAATAAATCATCCAATTTTTTCGCCAAACGAAGAAAAATTTAAAAAATAATATAAAAATTTTAATTTAGTATATAAGAAAGTATGGACACTTGTACACGAGGCAGTAGATGTAAGGAAATGTTTGAGAATTTCGAGTGAGATGTGTGGAAATGTTCCAAAATTTGTTGAGATTTTCTCAAAAATTTCAAAATTTCTGGGGAGATGTAACGTACACATTTTTACCTCACGATTTATCCCTCGGTAGTATACTACGAGTTGTTATTATGTAATCAAATATTTTTTGATTAAGAGAAAGATGTTGTTAATTCTCAATTTGTTCTGACCACAGAAGCTTGCCAATAAATGCCCATTACCATTTTTACGTTTTCGTTAAATTCTTCTTACTGAAATCTTACTTACTATTTATTTGTTAAAATTGATTTGTCTGTACTAATTATTCAATTGTTTCATTTCAGGGTTTAGCGGCCGTATTTATACTTTACAACAAAAAACATGGTCTCAGAACGTCGGGTTTACTGTTCATCTTTTGGTTCCTCATGGGACTATGCAGCATACCACAGTTTCGAACGGAAATTATGGATGCCAGCAAAGAAAACCCCGATCCATATTATTTGTACATCAGTTACTTAATATATTTTCCATTAGTACTTGTATTGGTGTTTTTAAATTGTTTCGTTGATGCTCCGCCAAGATTTATAGAAAATGCAAAGACTAAAGTAAGTTTAAAATTTTTTAAACCGAAATTTTTGTTATTATCTACGCTGTTGCTAGAATCCCTGTCCAGAAGAAGGTTCCAGTTTTCTTAATCGAGTGTTTTATCAATGGTTTGATAGAATGGCGTGGAAAGGTTTCAGAAAACCGTTGGAAAATTCGGATCTATGGGACATGAAACACGAAGATTCGGCCCACTCCGTTGTGCCTCTTTTTGATAAATATTGGCAGAATTCTGTGAAAAAAGCTGCGGAACAGTAAGTAACTGAATTTAAATTTGCTTAAATTTTAAGTGCCACTTTTTACTCTAGATCTTCTCAATATCCACGTGCTGCGTTCAAATCGGACGACGCTCAGGTAGATTTTGTTGGTGGTCCTAAGAAAAAAGAAGCTTCAGTTTTACCTGCTCTATGCAAAGCGTTTGGGCCGACGTTTCTTTTTGGTTCTATGTTAAAACTTTCTCAGGATATTATGACTTTTATTAATCCTCAAATTTTATCGTAAGTATTGATTTGGTGCTCATTTCTTTTATTAAAAGATTCTTTTAGATTGATTATAAGTTTCGTCGAAAATAAGGAACCGCAATGGAAGGGCTACTTGTATGCCGCTTTGTTGTTTGCAACAGCGGCACTTCAAACTCTCGTGCTGTCACAGTATTTCCACAGAATGTTCATTGTTGGAATGCGTATTCGAACGGCATTGATATCGGCAATTTATAGGAAAGCACTACGTATGTCAAACAAGGCAAAAAAAGAAAGGACAGTTGGAGAAATTGTTAATTTAATGTCGGTGGATGCTCAAAAGTTTATCGAGTTAACCGCTTACATTAACATGATTTGGTCGGCACCTATACAAATTGTTTTGGCGCTGTATTTTCTTTGGCAAGTTTTGGGTGCGTCGGTTTTGGCTGGTTTAGCAGTGATGATCTTTTTGATTCCTATAAATGCTGTCATCGCAAATCGTGTTAAAAATTTGCAAATCAAACAGATGAAAAATAAAGACGAGAGGGTTAAATTGATGAACGAGGTGCTTAGTGGAATTAAAGTTTTAAAATTATACGCGTGGGAGCCCAGTTTTGAATCGCAAATTTTGAAGATTCGGGAAAAAGAAATCAAGGTGTTGAAGCAGGCCGCCTATTTGAATGCCGGAACGTCGTTTATTTGGTCATGTGCGCCGTTTTTGGTAAGAAACTTTAATTAAGTAATTTATTTTTTATGAATATTGAAATTCAAAATAAATTACGATAATATAATATTTTTGAGTTTTTAGGTTTGCGAGAATATTTCAGTTAAAAATTTGGGAAGGGCGCGGTCATTAAACGATAAGTGTAGTTAAAAGGGGGGTGCGTAAAAATGCAGAAAACTTACGAAAGCGTTTTTTTATTATTTTTAAATTAGTAATTTGGTATCATTCCACAAAATTTAAATTTTTTATAATTAGGAAGTAACTTTTATTTCAGGAAAATAGCTGACGGGGACCAATAGAAGTGCCCGAATCAAAACAATACAATTTTAAAATTTTAGCTTATATTATCTTTTGCTAAGTAGTTACCTATTTTAAGTATTCGGTTAATGAGAATTGAATATTTGTTTAATATTTTACAACATAGGTCTCCTTGGTCACGTTTGGAACATACATCTACATAGACCCCAAACACGTTCTCACACCACAAATTGTATTTGTTTCTTTATCGCTATTTTCGACAGTACATTTTGTGATGGGAGTGTTTCCATTGATTATGGTGTGGGCAGTCGAGGTATAAAAATTTATCCACAATATAATTTTAATAACAAAACTATCGGACTGGGTACTTTTTCGCTTTAATTCATAAAAAGTTCACTCTAACGTTATTATTAGTGTAAAATTCACAACCTGATTTCTAAATTTAATATTTCAATCATGAATATTGCATGCATAGGTATCGTTAGTTTCCTTTGCTACATTTGTGCTGGTGGATGAGAAAAACGTGCTTGACGCTAAGACGGCTTTCGTATCTTTATCTCTCTTCAATGTTCTACGTTTCCCACTCAGCATGTTACCCATGATGATCTCCAATATGGTGCAAGTAAGAGACTACATTTTTTAATTTTTCTGATTTTCAAGCACATTTTTCAGTAGTTGCCATTTGTGTTTCAGTTCACTTTAAATTTCTACTGTAATTTGAAATAACACAATAACACTCTTATAGGAGACTGTAGAATTTATTCGAGGGTCACGAAAATGTGACTCTCGCATAAATAATTAAAATTTAGAAATTTAACCATAGAGGGTCTGCAAATTACGTTGGTTCACAGGTTTAGCTCAGGTATTATTGACCTTATTAAAATAAGGTAATACACATCATGTTCTGAACTAATTTTTTAAATCTTAGCAGACTGCACAAACAGATTTGGGTTCTCACTTTTTTTAAATAATCAATTGATCAACGTTCGGATTATGCTTTAAAAATTTAAATTTTTAGAAAATATCTGGCTTTTTTCTCGCTTTCTTTTCTTTCTATCATCAAAAATTAACTAACTCACATCTCTACAGTCATAGATACTATTCGCAATCGGCATGGTTGCGAAGCGGGGTGATATCGCGATCCTAAAATCGACAACAAATATAGCGTCAGGATTCGAAACCAGAATGAGGAACATATTTTTCCTGTATCACCATTTTTTAATGAGAATGAATATCGTGAAAAGTCAGTGACAATTCGATACAAAAAATTGATAACCAAAATCTCTTAACGTAGTCTGCCTAAACAATGCTTCACCACATGCTGATCACTTTCCTCAAAGTTTACAAGAAACCTGCAAAGGAACGTCATAAGCATTCTCTTCATTATTTAATCGCTTTTTCAAATTAATCTACTAACTTTAACGTTCAAGTTGGTGCAAAATTTTATTGCAAAATATTATGAAAATTCTTTATATTGTGGCTTCTCTTCGATACTAGATAAATTTTGCAATAATTTTGGATCTCCTTCACTTTATTTGGTCTTTGCAAAAAATAATACATAATTGAACTTTATAGGCGTGGGTATCGGTGAAAAGAATTAACAAATTTATGAATTGTGAGGAACTCGATCCGGACAATGTGCAACATGATCCAACTGAAAGTAAGTCGCGTTTTACTTAAAAATTTGTGTTACTGATTCAACTTGTGTCCTAGAAATGCCGATTGTGATCGAAAATGGTAACTTTGGTTGGGGCGAAGAACCGGTCTTAAAAAATATAAATGCACAATTCCAAAAGGGTAGTTTGACCGCGGTTGTTGGAAGCGTCGGTTCGGGTAAAAGTAGCATGATTTCTGCGCTTTTAGGGGAAATGGATAAAATTTCCGGCAGGGTAAACACAGTTGGTTCGATAGCGTACGTGTCGCAACAAGCTTGGATTCAAAATGCCACTTTACAAGAGAACATCACCTTTGGAAAGAATTTGGAGAAGAAGATTTACGACAAAGTTATCGAATCGTGTGCTCTCAAGCCTGATTTTGATATGTTGCCCGCTGGTGATCAAACCGAAATCGGCGAAAAGGGTATCAATTTGTCTGGAGGTCAAAAACAGAGAGTCAGCTTGGCGAGGGCAGTTTATTCAGATTCTGAAATTTATTTGTTGGACGATCCTTTAAGCGCCGTGGACAGTCACGTCGGAAAACACATTTTTGATAAGGTTATTGGACCCACTGGCCTCTTGCAGAACTCCACTCGAGTGTTGGTCACGCATGGAATTACCTACTTACCTATGGTGGACAAAATTATCGTACTGAAGGATGGACAGGTAACGGAAGCTGGAACTTACCGTGAATTGTTGGATAAGAAGGGCGCTTTTTCGGAGTTTTTGATTCATCATTTGAATGAAATCGTCGAAAATGACGACGACGAACGTACGTTTTAAGTTTCTTAACTTTGAAGCTATACTTATCATAATTCTTTTAGATATTGATGAACTAAAGAATCAACTGAGCGGTACTGCAATTGTGGAGGAGTTTACAAAAAAATTGACAAGGCATCGGTCGAGAGTGTCAGAGTCTAAATCAGAAACGGGATCTGAAAAGGCCAATGGTAATTTACAAAGACAAAAGTCTACAGATAGCACAAACGATCGAAGTGTGAGGCATCGATCGAGTTCGATCGAATCGATGAAGAAGGATACCGAAATAGTTGGCGAAAAATTGATCGAAGCAGAAAAGGCCGAAACTGGAAGTGTTAAGTGGGAGGTTTATAAGCATTACTTGAAATCTATTGGTGTATTTTTAAGCATCATGACCATAGTGCTTAATGTGTTATTTCAAGGATTTAATATTGGTTCAAACATTTGGCTGAGTATCTGGTCTGAAGATAAAGATATGACAACGAGTAAAAGAGACATGTATTTGGGCGTTTACGGTGCTTTAGGATTTGGTCAAGGTAAGATTTTGTTTTTTTTTATTGCACGTGGCTTGGTTTTTAATTCTTCCAAGTAAAATGCATTTTCCTTTGCTAAAATGGTTATCTTAATGCTTATTTTATTTAAGTTATGGTAAGCACTATTACTAACGCTTTTAATTTAATTTTAGCGTCGCTTTTTTTACTTTGAGAAATATTACATTTTTGTTTATAGGAATTGCTGTGATTACTATTGCATTTGTAAATGCAATCGGCACATTAAGAGCAACCCAACTCCTGCATATGAATTTATTGAACAAGGTGTTGCGGTTGCCTCTCTGCTTCTTTGACGTAACACCTTTAGGTCGTATTTTAAATAGATTTTCAAACGATATTCAAATCACAGACGTTGTTTTACCAGGAATTCTTTACATGACAGTTACTATGGTGTTCACGGTAAATATTATTAACATTTATCAAGGGAATAATGAATAATGTGTTTGTCTCAAAAGCGTTATTTTACATTAGCTGCAATTTTGCTTTCTGTTTATGTTCTTTGGGCGACAAAAATTTTAAATTTTTAAAATATACAATTTTCATTCTTTTTGTTTATTTTACAGTTTTGTTTTCCTTAATCTTCACGATTTTTTGCAGTATTTTTCTTTGCTCAAGTTTTTCAACAAACACACTAACTGCACTTTTGATTTTTTTGTTTATTTTTTCACCTCCCACATTTCATTAATGTGAGAGGAGAAAATTCCTTTTATAAATTTTTGTACTTTCAAAAGTTCTCATTCAAGGTTGGTTTTAAACTCAAATTTTCTTCTCAACCAAAAGGATCAAATTTTGGTAATTGCCTTGGGCATAATTGCTCTCTAATCGATTTTTCTTCTCAGGAAGGCTGCAAAGGTTTTTACCCCACGAAAGCTTCCACAAGTTCAAAAACATTAAGTTTTAGACGGGCTCCAGTTTTCATAGCTTTTCTGGTTGCATAATGGCTGATGTTAGGTTTTGCAGGGTCATAGGCGAAAGGTAATAGCATTTCTATAAATATATAAATTAAATTTATATACACACCTTCCTCACCTTTGCCTACCCAAAAAAGATTACCTTTTTTTTTTAAGTTTAAACTGCATAGCTCTTTTTTTCCAAAAGCCGTTATTCTATTCTTTTTTTAGCCTAAGTTTGCTTTAAACTTTAATCATCACAGGATTTTCCAATCCGATTCAGAACACCTGAAGTTTAGGCCATGTAATGTTTAGCTATCAGGTAAAAATTTGACGAGAAAAATCCTACTGTAAATGATACATCCTCGGACTTAAATTGTTGCGATAAGAAGCGAATACTCGAACTGCTCTTTTTCTCATATAAAGTTTTATGCAATTTTCTTCAAAGTGTTTGTATTCTTAGCTTGAAAACAGTAATAGGTGTCAAAAAATAGTTATAACTATATCTCAAAACAAGATCATTTTCTTGTTCGTAATATTTTCTCCCACTTGTTTTCACATTTAAATTAATAACTTTAGTAAACTCCCTGCTTGTTTTAGCGGACCAGACATTTACTAATCTTACTTTTTTTAATTGTAGGCTTTTCTGTGGTGTTTATATCTACTATCAATGCCGTAGGAACTCTTAGAGCGGCTAAGCAAATGCATGAAACGTTAGTAAGAATTGTTTTACGACTACCTTTATCTTTTTTTGATTCGACGCCAGTTGGTCGCATTTTAAATAGGTTTTCCAACGATGTTCACATTTTGGACGTTATTATGCTTCCAATATTGTATATGTTAATAACCAAAACGTTTATGGTAATAGATTTCATTTTTTTTCTATTCAAAAATCAAAACGTGTTGTTTTGCATTTTCCACATAACAAAACATTAAAATTACATTAGGTGAAGGGGGTTTGTGCTTTGACGACAGTGTTCATAATATCAAACTAATAATTATATTAATCTTCGCATTTCAAAATAGGTTTATTAAAAGTAGTTGAGTAAAGTAAATTTCCGTCTACATCATTATCCATCAAAATGGGTTAATATTAAATTTCATGTTTTCTCGAAATAATCAATATCTTAACACCTCCAAAAAACATTAAGTTTGCATATTTTTTTAGTAATAATTTCTTCAAGTTCAGACTTGCTCTTGCTGCTCTAAGGTATTTCTCGTTCTTTTTCATGAATTTTTATTTTATGATTATTTTGTTTAACTGACAATTTTTCCGTGATTCCTTGCGACAATATTACTTCAAACATTGTGGTTTAATTATGGTCTACTTGCAGAGCTATGCTCTGCCTACATTAAAGAACCACGGTACTTCATATTTTTATACTATATTTTTTTATTTTAATTTTTGTTTGAGCATAACTTTTATTTTATTCACTTTTAAGTAAGTGTCTTTTTCTCTTGTTGCCAACTTGAAACTCACTTATTAGGTTTGGTTAGAACAAGAAATTTAAAAAGAGAGCTCATAATTTTTTTACTACCCCCCTGGGTAGTGGTGTAGTTTACTAGTAGCCGCTCTTTTGCAGATCGCTTGCAGATATTTGATAAACTCATTTTGAAATTTCAAGAACTTTAGATTTGGTTTATTGTTGTTAGGTTAATGCTATTAGTATAAGCAGGTTGAAATAAAATTGGTGTGCCTACAATTCAGAATTAACGTTTTCCGACTTGCAGGCAATCTGTAAAAATATGTTTTCCAAAAAACAAAATGTGTTCTGTGAGCACAGTGGTTTCTTGAAAAACCTACGTTAAGGAGTGGCCACAATAACTGATAAATTATTGAGAAGTCGTTTGCTAGATACTGGAGATTACTATCCTAAACCTATTAGTTTTTTAAATTAATTTATTTTTTTAAATTATAGGACTTAGTGTAATATCGTACAATGTCATTAATGCTGTTGGCACACTTAGAGCGGCTAAAAGTATACACGAATCGTTATTAGCTCTAGTTTTGCGATTACCATTATCATTTTTTGATGCAACACCAATGGGTCGCACTTTAAATAGATTTTCTAGCGATGTTCAAGTCCTGGACGTTGTATTACCGAGTATTCTCGTCACACTAATACGCTTTGTAACAATGGTAAAAGAAAATAACTAAAACTTCTTATTAAAGCGAATGTAGTTTTTTGTTTTGCGTTTTTTGCTTTTTGTGTGCTTAAACTGTTGCATTCTTATTTTGGTTTGGGTTTGGTTATGGTGTGCAATTATCGACTGCCTTATTTTCTCTATTACAAAAATTATTATTACACCTATTAGTTCTTTCTATGTTTTAACACAAATTATTAACTTTTAATTAATTAGGTGCGGGAACTTGCCTCGCGAAATCTATTAAAATTTTTTTTAACTGTTTTGTGTCGGTTTTCAGCTGTTACAGTTTTTTTGTCGTCTCTGGCATTATTTGTTGGTTCGTTAGATGGATCTTATCTCTTGCATAATTTGTTGCTAAGCAACGTACTTAAGGCACCTTGCAATACTTTCTTTGATGTTACGCCTGTTGGTAGAATTTTAAATCGATTTTCAAAAGACGTTGATACCATGGATAACGTTCTACCAATGACCATGAGAGGATTGTTGAGTTGTTTCTTTGCGGTAATGTTTTATTTTCTCTTATTTCACTAATTTACTTTTAATAAAGAGACCAAGCAGTTATATTTAAAACATATTGTTTAATGCCGATGCAAACTATGTCGGAAATTTAAAAAATGGTTGAACGGTTCCTGCACCAAATGACGCGTACACAATCCGATGTACGGTTTTTTGATGCACGGAGCCGCCTTAATCATGATTTTAATTTTCATTTATCAAGGAGCGA
This sequence comes from Cantharis lateralis, assembly GCA_963170105.1. Classification (NCBI taxonomy): domain Eukaryota; kingdom Metazoa; phylum Arthropoda; class Insecta; order Coleoptera; family Cantharidae; genus Cantharis; species Cantharis lateralis. The sequence continues at coordinate 10,589,853 of OY720626.1, forward strand.
AAAGGTTGACGGTGGAGCGGAAAAACGATAATGATTCTCTGCATTTACCCAATTGCCCTTCTTTTTAAACGAAGAATAAAATTCAAAATACCTATTGTCTTTTCAACTAATTTCAAATTTATGCTAAGTTTTGATCGTGAAACTGTAGATTTTCCTTTTTTAAAAATTTTGCTTAGCTTTGATCCCATTAGATTTTATTTTTATTTGCATCGTGACTAAAAAAGTTTGTGGTTTTCTCTCCAAAATTGAAGCATGACTACTAAATTAACCAATTCCTTTTTTTGGTATGCTAAATTGTTATTGTGTTATGGTAGAATTTTCTAGTTTTTTAAATGAAACAAAATTTTTGATTTAACTTTTAGGCGTATCAGTTTGTTCTTCCGAATTAATATTGTGATTGTCAGCATTAGAAGCTGCAAGAGATATACATAAAAATTTATTAAAAAATATCATCAGATACCCCGTATATTTTTTCGAATGCACTCCAATTGGTAGAATTATTTCACGATATGCCAGAGATATTGAAAGCATTGACGATGAACTTGCATTCAATTTGTATGAAGTCATTGAAAGTTCATGTTTGGTACGTGCAATCACTTTATTTTTTGTTTAAATTAAAGAGGCAGTTATATTTAAAAAGATATTTTCAACAAGCTCAGTGGCAGAAATAAATTCAGCATTTTTTATATAATTGTCGTGCATGTCCGTACATTTTTATTGCAAGTACATTATGGAGTCGGGCTAAGATTATCAAAAACGCTCAATAGTTTGCAACCTGATTTTTTTGAAAAAAATATTAGAACTGCTAGGTTATCTTAACCCTTCTGCATGCCATTTTATGAATTTTGAAAACAAATGTGTTTAATTTAACATTCCTACTGAAAACAGTGTTAATTTTTCTTTTTGTGTGATCTTCAGTAATTTATTACCTGCGTGTTTTTTGCTTAGTCTTTAAATGTGCATCGATATTATTAGGTATAATTTGTAGAATCTTAGTGATACCAGGTGTTCCGCACTTTCAGGATGGTGAAGAAGCTGAAAACAACGAACAAAGGTTTTATATAAGTGTATCCGAGTATAGTATTATCCACTCGGTCCTTGGTCCGATTACATGCCGTATCAACTTTTATAGTCCTATGTTGTATTGAATTTGTATTGCAATTGTACCGTAAAAGAAAGTTTTTAATTTTGCGAAGCAATAAATGGCCCAAAAAATGTGGTATTCAATTTAGAGAATGATACCAAGTGGTTGATGTCAGTTTCTTTAAATGGAGCATTAATTGGAGGTGCAATTTAATAACTGAGCAATTCCTCACGTGGAACTCAACTACTTTTGTATAGGCCGCTATACCAACATCAAACCAAAAATCACTGTAATAAATCAATTTATTGCCACTTATTATTAATTTAATATAATATTGTATATTATTTAAATATATTTTTAATTTTATATGCATAGAAGGGGAAAGTCATGCATATTTATTTCACACTTTACAAGAGGAAAATCTTTTTACGATACAATGTAATATAAATTGGTTAATTATAAAAAAAGATTTAAAAAAATTGGAATCTTGAAAGCCTGCAACTCTGGCCCGTATTTCAGAAGCTCTTTAGGACTCCTTCCATTTGAAAGTAAATTTCCATTAGGAGGAAACAGTCTCCAACCAGATGCACCATGTTATAAAATATCTTTCCGATCAAATTAAATTTATTTGTTGAGGAGTAATAATTTACTTGATAGTATAATAAATTTAATTTAATTTTTTATTATAACTAATCAATTTGAAACATTTGTCTGCTGTTCATCTCAAATTATTTAAAAATGGTTTTCTATTTTATAACAAAGAATTTAAGTTTTGAATACTCTTATAAAAAAAATATGTTCCCGTTTTCAGATTTCGAATCCATCTTTAAAGTGCTTTTCTCACTTTTCTAATCTACTAAACCTTTGTTTTAGTAATTTTTATATTTACCTGGGAATTACTATATGGAAAAGGCACAAAAGATGCTGCTGAATTACTTCATTTAAAATTACTTCATAATGTACTTCGATTACCTATGAAATTTTTTTATACCACCCTCACTGGTCGAATTTTAGCTCGTTTTTCGAACGATATGCATACACTTGATATTCAATTACCTCAGAATATCAAAAATTGCTTTCCAACCAGTTTTAGGGTATGTAACGAAAACTTTTATTTTAGTTTTCTCTTGTAGGTAATAATGAATTCATCTGCTTGATCTTTTAAAAGAATTTATTTGCAATTGTTTTTCCTTTCATCGCACGTTAGTCTTGATCTGAAACGTTCTGTTGATTACTTCTTTAGGTTTCAATCTTTTTTAGGCACAAAGGAGACTGCTTATTCTTCCCTCCTTTTAAATTTCATTTCATATTTTAGGAAATCATTTAGATAAAAACTTACGAAAACAACAAGTACTAAAGAAATTACGAAAAATTTGATTTCGGGGTGTTCGTTAATCCACACTAGTTCACAAAACTTACCAATTATGAAAAAGTACGAAATGAATATCCCTAATACATTATTTTACTGTAATTTTACAAGGAGGGGGGTCAACAATAAAAAAACATTTGCACTTCACAAAAGGAATTCTGTTTACGATACAATGCAGTATAAATTGATTGATTACAACATATTATATCAAAAGCTTGAAATTTTATATAAACATCTTAGAAGTCTGAATTAACTAGGACTGGGCCTAAAAATAAAATTTTTTTGTGAATCGTAAAAATCGTATTTTGATGAATTGTATTTTCCCCAATTCGATTCATTAAAAATATTTTCTTTCGATTTGATTTCAATATGTTAAAAGAATTGTATCCATGAATCGTGCCTCAAATTAAAGCCATTTATGAATATGCATTTGAATCGGGTCTCGATTAGAACATCAAATTGATTCACCAATTGTGCAGACTTAGGTTTCCAACTAAATCAAATTTATGTTTCTCGAGGAGTAATAATTTACATAATAGTATAACGAGTACTATACTGTACATATCAGTTTGATGGATATGTTTGCCGTTCAAGTTCAGTTATTCAGAAAATGTTGTCCTTGTTTGATGAATAGAATTAAAATTTTGAATAAGTTTAAGAAAAATGTTCCGGTTTTCAGATTTCGAATCCATCTTAAAAGTGCATTTCTCACGTCCCTAATGTACTAAAATTTTTGTTTTAGTAATTTTTATATTTGCCTGGGAATTACTATATGCGAAAGGCACAAAGGATGCTGCCAACATACTTCATTCAAAATTACTTCATAATGTACTTCGATTACCTATGAAATTTTTTTATGTCACCCTCACTGGTCGAATTTTAGCCCGTTTTTCGAACGATATGCATACACTTGACTTGCGTCTACCTCAGAATATCAGAAATTTTTTTCCAACTTTTTTTAGGGTATGTTACGAAAAAGATTTTTATTTTAATTTTCTGTTGTAAGTAATAATTGATCTGCTTTATCTTTTAAAAATATTTATTTGCAATTTATTTTCATCGCACGTAAGTGTTGATCTGAAACGTACTGCTGATTGTTTCTTTTGTTTTTATTTTTTTTGCACTAAATAGACTATTTATACTTGACCTCTCCCCCCTTAAAGTGCTTATGTAATTTTCGCATTTTAAAAGTTCTAGGCCCATATTAAAAGTAATTCAGTTTCTTTATTCAAATTTTTAATTTTTTAGTTACACAAAAATTTTTGCCACGGAGCCACTTCTTTAATTGTAATTTTTTAGTAATTTCTTTTTTACTACTATGTATACTTTTATTATATTTAGAAAATTTTCAGTTTCTTCTTAGCATATAAATCTCCACATTGGTGGTGGAAGTTTGTCTTGAATTATGTGCTGAAGAAGTTTGCTTTTTAAGTGTAAGGATGGAACACAATTACGGTTCTTACATGAAGGACACGGAATTAGAGTATAAGTACGTGCAAACCCCTCAATTTTGCACTCACTTATAGTTTGAATTGACAAAATTTAATTAGAATAGGAATCACACGCAAATTTTTATTTTGTAGGTAATTGCATCGTAACGGCCTCGCCAAATAATGGATGTCCATTATCGCAGAAAACACATCTTCCTCTGAAAATCACATTCCAAAGTTTCCTTTACCGTAAACAATTTTCTCAGCCCAGTTTCTCCTTTTTTTTATCTTGTATAAAATTATTACAGAAATTTCTTATTTTCTAAAATTCGAACCTTGATTTTAAAGCCTGGTTGCGCTGGCTGGTTTTTATACCAGATATGATCAAAATGTAGATGATCGTTCAATTAATGCTTTTTTAATATTAAAATTCGACGAGAATCTTTTATTCTTGTCTTTTGACTAATCAAAGTTCATGTATACTTAACGCAAAATAAATAAATTTGCACCAAATATTGTTGGTTTTTGTAGTTGCTTTATTTATGATAATTTTGAAGAATGCTTAGATAACATGGTGATCGTTTGTTATCAATAATTTTAGGTGTTTTATCGGCTGGAACCGATCTCGTGCCCCGTTTAGGTTTTTGGAATGCTGGACGTAGAATGCATAATTTAATGCTGGAGGCGTTGATGCGTGCTCCTTTATCCTTTTTTGAAGTTACCCCCATTGGTAGAATTTTGTCTAGATTTAGTAAAGATGTTGATGTATTGGATTCAAGTTTGCCTTTCTACATTATTGATGGAGTTTATTGCTTATTTGAGGTATTTTTTATATTAGAAAGTAGGGGTTAGTTTTTTTATTTATTAAATAAATTAAAATTTGGCGGTTTCGGTAATTGTGTTCCATGAGTTTAAAAAAAATTGGTTGAAATGTTGGGAGATTGCTTAATGTTATTTAAATATGACTGCTTTTACGTACAGATTATTTTCTCAAACTAAATAAATCCGCCTTTTTCTCACCTTTGTGAGTTTATATAGTTTGAGGCGATAAATCTGAATATGATGTTAGTTTGTGTTGTTGCTACATCATTATTTGTCTATGTTGTAAACAACATGTAATTGGTTTGTCGGCCAATTTATATGCAACGTTTGCTAATTTGGTGAAAAAACATTTTTTTTTTAATTCTTCGTTTGGGATTTGAACGAACCGTGGTGTAATTAACAAGAAGTGAAAGTACCAGGTTCGATTTTTGAAGCAAGCAAATGCTTCAACACAATTTCCCTATCCTTTGCAGGCAGTCTTTCATCTAAAAGCTGAAGCATTTCTCTAATATTTGCCGATCAAAATTGAGAAATCTACTGGGCTCCCAGTATAAATTTATTATTAGTTTTGTAATCAGAACAGCGAATATTGATGAAAGAAGGGGGTAAACTACGCTTAGAAAAGAGGGAATTTCAAGGATTACTGGAATGTGATTAGCCGTCAAGAAACGACTACGGAAAGACTGTCTGGCGGGCAAACCTAGAATATTTTCACATCTCCAGGCTATTCCTACCGAATAATTATTACGAATTACGAAATCTTTTCACAAAATTGGCACCGGTTTGCATGAGAAATTGGCCGACAATAGACTTAAACATTGAAAATGAATTTCTGAAATTTTTTAGGTATTTTCTACTCTCTTTGTTATAAGCTATACAACACCTATATTTGTTGCTGTGATAGTACCCATTGGATTTGTGTATTATTTAATACAAAGGTTTTATGTAGCCACGTCGCGTCAATTAAAGAGACTGGAATCGGTGTCTCGTTCTCCAATTTATTCGCATTTTGGCGAAACCGTTACTGGTTCTGCTGCAATTAGAGCGTACGGCGTAACGGATCGTTTTATAAGAGAATCTGAAAGTAAAGTTGATTTTAACCAAATTTCTTATTATCCCAGTATAATTGCTAATCGATGGCTAGCTGTGAGATTAGAAATGGTAGGCAATTTGATCATTTTATTTGCCGCTTTGTTTGCCGTAATCGATCGAGAACAAAATCCCGGTCTGGTGGGTTTATCGGTCACCTATGCGCTCCAGGTAAACTTTTGAACGTCAAATGTCGTGGTAGCCTTAAAATGAAAACTTTTTTAGATCACTCAAACTTTAAATTGGTTGGTGCGCATGACTTCCGACGTAGAAACGAATATTGTAGCGGTGGAACGAATTAAAGAGTATGGAGAGAGTACTCAAGAGGCAGCGTGGGATATTCCTAATAAAACTCCTGCACCCAGTTGGCCTGATTCGGGAACGGTTGTTTTCGCTAACTTCGCCGTGCGGTATAGGCCCGGTCTCGATTTGGTGCTCAAGGGTGTTAATTTTTCCGTCAGTGGAGGCGAAAAAGTTGGAATCGTGGGTCGAACTGGTGCAGGAAAATCGAGTCTTACATTGGCTCTTTTCAGGTACTTTGAATTTTGTATTTTTTCTTGTTTAATTTTGATTTCCCTCTTAGAATAATTGAAGCCGCGCAAGGTGAAATTTTGATTGATGGAATCAACATTGCCGGAATAGGTCTTCACGCATTACGATCGCGTCTGACCATTATTCCTCAAGACGCCGTCCTCTTTTCTGGTAGTCTACGAATGAATTTGGATCCGTTTGATAAACACAGTGATGAAGATATATGGCGTTCTTTGGAACATGCTCATCTTAAAGAATTTGTTAAAGGTTAGTGTCCGGTGTTTAGGCTGAACGTAAACTCAAATTGATACTTTTGTAGGTTTAGCGTCTGGTTTGAATCACGAAGTGACTGAAGGTGGTGAGAATTTATCTGTGGGGCAAAGGCAATTGATCTGTTTGAGCAGGGCTTTGTTGAGAAAAACTAAAGTTTTGATATTGGATGAAGCAACAGCGGCGGTTGATTTAGAAACAGATGATTTGATTCAGAGCACTATTAGGACGGAGTTCCGTGATTGCACCGTTCTTACTATTGCGCACAGATTAAACACAATCATGGATTCTGACCGAGTGATTGTTTTAGATAAAGGATACATTGTTGAGTTTGATTCGCCTCCTAATTTGTTACAAAATAGGAATTCAATATTTTATGGTATGGCGAAGGATGCTGGTTTAGTGTAATATTTTTAAAAGTATTAAATAGCGAAATGTTTTGTTTTTGCACTCCCCCATAAGTTGTTATTTTTTTAAATAAGTATCATTACACCTACTTAGTTTTTATTTGAAACGTTTTATTCAATTTCTGGTCTGTTTTGTTTGTATATAGGTAGGTACGTGTTTTCTTTCTCTTAATTTTAGTACTTAATTTTACCCTTAATAATATAGCAAACTTGCCTTACATTGTATACTTTTATATACGTAAAATAAGAACAACTACTCAATACTCAGTGAAACAAACGGTTTCTAATTGTTATACTTAAATAAAATTTAGCTTAATTTTTAATTTACTTTAAAATATACAAATTGTTTTGTATGATTGGTAGAACCCCACAAATTTAGAAAATAAATATTGAAATGTTTTATTTAAAACTTTGTAATTTTTTTGTTATATTGCAATTAATTTTCCATTCCATTTCCTAAATTAGCAGGTGAATAAATACTAACGATAATATTAATCTGAAGGATTCATAAGTTTGTTCACCCGAACCACTACTGGAGAAGGATTTGCATTGATTAATTAAAATGGCCCTTGCCCTGAGGTCTATCCATCTCAAACATTGATATCAAAATAACATGATTTCTTGATAACATTAGTCATACCAAAGTTTTATCACGTTTTAAAGAAATTTGGCCTTGTAGAAGCACTATCTCCACTGTTTTATTAAACTACGATTTACGCTCGGGGAGCGCCCGCCAGCTACGCAACTAGCATAATATAAATAAACTGGTTAATTTGCTAGGGGCTGTTAGATAGACAGGAAAATATGTTAACTAAAAATGCAATGCATGTTTTTCATAATTTATTTTAAATAACGCTATGCATTTTCAGGTACTACAAATGTTGTGAATTTTTGAATGCACTTCCAAGTCCTTTTTATTTAAAATTGCAACTTTTACACAAAAATGGTTTTTCACTTGTGTGATATTTAAAAAAATGTTTATTAAGAAACCAGCGTGTATGATATTCCAATTTACAAACTTCGCAATAGTAGGGTCTTTCGAAAGTATGAATCTTTATGTGGTTGTTCAAATCTATCTTGCATGGCAAATCTGTATTACAAACTTCGCACACAAACGGATTGTGAGTTCTTAAATGCATTCTCAAATCTCGAATACGTTGAAACTTATAATCGCAAATGCGACATTCAAAGGGACATTCATTGTTATGATGTATTATTAAGTGTAAGTTAGCAGCGGAGCGGTCTAAAAATATTAAATGACAAAAATTACATCCAACTGGTTTTCCAACGGAATGACTTCTAACATGGCTTTGTAAATGTGATTTATGCCGAAATTTTGCATCACAAACTTCACAAAGAAATTCTTTGTCATCTGTATGGGTTTTTACATGCTCCTTTAGGACTGTACTTTTGAAACACTTCAAACCGCAAGTTTTACATACATACGATCTTCTTCTAGCGTGAACTTTATAATGGGCTTTCAACAATGTTTTGCTACTAAATACAATGCCGCAAAGTTTGCATGTAAATGTATTTTCATTTGAATGAATTTTTAAGTGCACTTCGGGGGTGGATTGAGGTGAGAATTTTATCTTGCATATCTCGCACGCCGCAGGTGATGTTTCGAGATTTTCTTCTTTAATGTCGATGGAATGATGCAGTTCTTCTGTTTTGCAAGAAATATCCATTTCAATGTTATAGTCATTGAATACATTTTCTTCTTTTATACTAATTAGATGATAGGGTTCTTCTAAACTGCACATATCACTTTTTATGTCTGTACCCATCATTCAATGGTACCCATGCTTATTTTGTATTTTATTAATATTATAATGGTTACAACATTTGAAACCTTTTATTTTCTGCAATTTTTGTGGTTATGTTAGTATCGAACTGTCAGTATCAAATCAATTGTGCTGAGGTCGCGCGAAGATTTGAGAGCCAGCGATTTTCTCTTTCATATCATAGGGTGGCCAAAATAGGAATAAATCAAGTCTATTAAAAAAAAAATTATGCTATAATCCCTAACGTCCTACGAAGTAAGGTTTGAAATTTATATGGACAAAAATTGAAATGAAAAGTCTAGAATAGGAGCGAACCTCCTGTTCGGGCCACCCCATATCTCTCTCGTTTTTCGCTTTCCAATGCTATCTATTTTTTTTTCGCGTTTGTCCGATGAGATTTGAAAAATCGAAACATGATGTTAAAGTAATGTGTAACCAAAGTTATATAATTTATCCTTATTGAAGTTATATAACTTATATAAAGTATTTTCATGTTTACACATTCTCTTTTCAGAAATTCTATTTATTCAATAGTTTTTTCTATAAATTTTGGACAATGATCATAATAAATATTCAATGATATTAATAGATGATGACCTGCATCAATGTAAGCTCAAACATGTTAAGTTAAAAAAGTTTTATTAACTTCAAGAAAAATTATATTTCCATAAACAAATACGATAATAAATAATCAAAACGTTAACAAACATACAATTCAAATTTTAAAAAATGAATGGAGATCGGTATGTGATAAAACTAATCTAAAATAATCTATTATTGAAATAGTAATGTTAAAAAAGTAATATGTGCATCTTCGGAATTTCAAATAAGAAAATTAAGCCATGCACGCCGTGATTATTTATCCAGTCAACCGGTTTACGTAATCTATTTTAGTTTCATCAACTTTGGTTTATCGGTATTTCCTTTGCACACTTTTCACTTTTATAAGTCACTCAAAAAGGAGTTCTTGAATGGCCCAATATTCCCATTTGAAACGCCAAGTGCAAATTTATTATTTCATATCTTTTAGTGTTTTATAAAATTGATTTGACACGTTTATTCAGATTTCTAATTATTCTAACTATTTATATTATCATTTACTTGTGCTAAGTTGCAAAAATCCTCTTAATAGATCCATAATACAAGCTTCCTGTTGGTATTTATTTTTCCAAGCACTTTTAAGAACGTCGCTTAATTTACTACTATCAGGTTCAAAAGACACTTTCAGATGTTTTAAATTTGTGAAGATCCATGTATTTTCGGTACAATCTCCGAAATATTTAAAAATATTTTGACAACCACTTAAATTTAAATTTTCCAAAGAATAGTGATTTACTAGACGTCTCAAAGACATTGCAGTCAAATCTTGATTGTAACTAAGGTTAATGGTATTGAAGGTTCTTACACCTTCCAAAACTCTAAAATAAATTTCCGATTAGTACACAATAATAAGTAAATCAATTTTTAACAACCGTAAAAGTTCGTACACTTCCAAATCCGTTACTTCGCATCTGGATAAATTTAGAGTTTGCAGCTTCAATTCTTCATTACCCGTTTGTAACCAATTAATCACCTCTTTGGTTAAACCCACTTCCAAATTTAAATTATTAGAAACATTTAATACTTGAACGTTTTGTGGATTTAACCAAGACACGAATGTTGAAATTTCTTGTTTATTTAAACTATTGTAACTAATATTTAAGTTTATAATATAATCCAAACATAATTCGATATTTTTGTTTGATATAATATTAAAAATGTTACTTGTAAAATCCACATCTATTAAAGTCAAAATTTGCAGCTTCAAGTATCGAGTTATGATGGCTAAACTTTTAAAACTTTCATCTTGGAGCGGATTATAACTTAAATCTAAATTAATTAGATTTTCTAATATTGTATTTGATGATCGAGTAAACATGTCGGCCAATAATTCCAGATTATTATACGATAAAGTATTTGAACTTAAATTTAACCAACGCAAGTTATTTAACGAGGGCAAAGAAAGACACAACAATTGTATGCTATCGTTTTGTATAAGGTTTCCCGATAAATCTAAACTGTGCAAATTATTCTGTCTGTTGATAGCTTTGCAAACAGGACCTAAGCTTGAACTTCTTAAACCTAAATTTGCCAAACTTAATGATGTTGATGATGCACATAATATTTTTGCAATATTTTCGTTGTATCCTACAAAAAAGTAGTTAATAAAAAAAAAGATAAAAAGCAATTTTTCACCTGTATTTGCATTAATGCAAGCTGCCTTGTATCTGTCTGCAAGCGACGGTAAATTCCAATTTAAAATTCGGGATTGAATTTCTTCGGTTTTGGAAGATCCACCCGAAAATAAAATATTTATTGTGTCGTCGTCTGCTAAAACTGCACCATTCTTTGTTTCTAGTTCGAGTGTTGGTGTTAAACATTCCTTTCTATGTTAAATAAGAAATAAACAACAAAAAATGTTTCCAATTTGATTAATTAAAATTTTAATTCATGGATTAAATACGAATATGTTATGATTGATTTATGATGATGTTTCTAAATTAATTACATACTAGGTCAGGAGTTACCATAAGCAATTTCTATATGAAATTTAATAGATTAATCAAAAGTGTGAATTTATTAAATTAAACCATGAATTAAAATTTCAATTCATCAAATTGAGGTAGAACGCATGCAGTTTATCTACTTATATTGAATTCAACTCACTTGCCGTATCTTTTAGCTGCTTCGTCCGCTAACCATTTGAAAGTGAGAACATATATTTCAGATGCAGGCACTGGTACTCGATACAATTTTCCGTCAATTCTAACATCTACTGATAGCGTATGCACAGCATTGAACATGTTGCTGGTCATATTGCTTGTGTAAGTAGGCTGCATATTTCTTGAATCTGTCTGTAAATCTACACTGTGTCCAAAATTATTGATTTTTGTTTGATGTTTTGGTTTTGTCGAAGTCTTATTAACGGAAGGCAAATTAGAGGAACTAAAATTGTGAGTTCTGGTAAACCCTTGTTGAATTAAAGATCTTTGAGTTTTCTTCTTTTTTGTTGAAGAATTGGATTTAAATTGATCATCACTATCATATACAACATTTACATCGTTATCTAATGGATCCGGTATTTCTATTGCATTAAAATCTGAATCTAAAAAGTCATCGGGTATATCAAAATCTTCGCTAAAACTGGATTTTGATTTTAAACTTAACGAACTAGAACGGCGGCTTATTGGACTACTAGAATTTTTTCTCATTGTAGTGGTCGAAATCACATTATTATGGCTCAGTTTTTTCTTTTTTGCTTGGTTACAAACATCATCTTCCAACCAATCATCCCCATCATTGCGCAAAGTTAAATAAGCGGATTGTCTACTATTTTCTCCTGACTTTCGTTTTTGAACAACTTCTGTTCTATTAGGATGTTTCAAACTTTCCATGAGTTGTTTATAATCATTGGTGACACAGCTTGGTTCTTGATCTGGTAATTCTTCATTGGAATTGTTAGATATCCTATCAATATCTTCATCAAAACTAATATTTCTTCTTAGATTTCCTACCTTAGGTTTAGGTCTCTCTTTAGTTTTTGGTTCTACTACCTCACTTCTGACTCGCCTCCTATATTCTGGCTCTTCGTTTAGAACAATCGCAGAATTACTTGCATCTTTAACGTTTACATCTCCAGTAAAACCTATTCTTTCAGCATCTTGTTTGAGTCGTCTCAACAATCTGTTGTACTCCAGCTGCTCTTCCTCGTCTAACTGATTGTCCGATTTCCATTTTTGTAGAATTTGTAACGGTAGTTCTCCCATATCATTCTTAGCAGTAGTCGAAGCACCTTTGTCTAACAGAAGCTGCATCACCTTTAAATGCCCGTTTGTTGCAGCGTCATGCATTGGCGTCATTCCTATTGAGAAAGATTCATTCAATTTGATGTTCACCTACTGAAATACATTCTAGTATTTAAGATAAGAATGTTTTTTTATGGAATGGAATGGCTCTGGAAAATTTTGAATTTAACTGGATTTATTAGACAATGTTAATATGTATGGAGGAAGAACACTTGAAGGTGTGTAAAAACTACTCTTGTTTTATAACTGTATCCAGTTACAAAAAAAGTGAATTTAAAGAACTTACCATTACATAAAGTTCCACCCCTATCATTGAGCGATGCTCCTTTGTTGATCAACATGGTAACAATTTCTATGTGACCACATATGCATGCTTCGTGAATAGGAAGCCATCCACAGTTATCTCGAACGTTTACAGGATGTCCTTGGTCTAATAAATGTTTCACCACAGTCATATTACCATTTATACACGCAGTGTGTAACTTTGTCTCTCCTTTATCGTTTCGTTGAATGACACAATTCTTTGTTCGTTTCCGTACAGACCGCAGATTCAAATTCTCTGTATCACTTTCATCCGACACATCTGAAATTTTATATTTGTAGCAAACAAAAAGACACAGATGCAAATAATTACCAGTTATATTGCTTATGGAAATGTCATCTCCAATATTAAGAGTTTCCTGTTCGTCTAAAGGCTCACTATTCGATTCATAAGTACTATCACTAATTTTCATAAGCTCGCATTCCATTTCAGCCACTTTAGCAGTTTCATTATATTTTCGTAACATTCCCAAATACCTCGACAACACTTTACATTGTAATTGTTGATCATAACTTTTTATAGATTCATTTTTCGCTTGATTATAATAAGTCTGAATTTCGGTAATATCTTTTCCGGCCGCTTCCATACAATCACAAATATTTAATAATGTAGTGACACTTCCTTTTGTATTAGCTTGGCATGTGCTGTGCTCTTCTTTAAAAAATCTGATAGCCATTTCGAATTGTTTATCATCCCGATAAGTTTCGGCTAAACTTATTAAGCATGGACTAAGTTGTAAACCATTTTCACCATTACTTTTAGCAGATTCTAACATTTTGTAGTAATAATCAATTGCAATTTTGTAATTTTTTAGAGCGCATGCACCATCTCCTAATTTTTCATACAGATGCTTCTTTGTACTGAAATCTAAATCTCCGGTAGTTAAAAGAGAATCTTCGGCGTAACACATTGCTGCAACTGAAACACAAAATTAATTACATTACAGAAGGCATTTATGCAAACTTTAAAATAATCTATATTTAAACTCAATACGTTTTTGTTTGTATAATTATTTTTTTGTAGTAGTAGTAATTTGTAGTAATGTTATATGTTACTAGTCTATTTCTTAAAAGAATTTAATTTTACATTAGGTTCATGTGCGGTCCAATCTGGTTGGTAGTTGAAAATTATCATTATTAAAATTTTAGTTTAATTTGTCACAACTCTTCAATATCGTTGTGCTGGGACTGGGACCAAGACTTGCATGCTTTTGAACTTCCAGAGTTTGCAGAAAGAGCAAAAATCATCTTTAAAATTCCCTACAACTTTCTACAGTAAACTCTCGTTATAGAAGCATGGTCGCGAATTGTACATCATTATAACATAAAAATTATCATCAAAAATTCACGAAAATACGAAAAATCACTAATAAAATGTTAAACGTGCAGCACCACATTTAGAATAATGTATGAATCAAATAAAACATTTATATAAAATCAACTTTCTTGGACCCTATAGTTTAATTTTAAATTGAACGTCTTAAATTTTAAATTAATTGCAACTTGCAGATTCGGCGTCGACTGAAATTTAAACGCCTAGATAAATAATCATGATTACGATTGTAAAAAAAGATACTGGAGCAAGGCATTTCTTCATGCTACTATAGTGGTAGTCACGTGGTACTGATGCTTATATTTCAAGTAACACTATATGGAGAGTTTACTGTTTTACGTTTTCAAAATCAATCCAGTAGTTTTCGAGATATAATCTGGTTACAGCTTTTTTATGGTTTTTTTGTGATCATGTGCTTGAAAATAGAATAAATAAATAAAATGGATAGATACATACCAATTTTAAGACTTTGTTCAATGTTCGCTTTCTCAATGTCAACGGGGCAATTTAACTTATAAGCTTTTAATAATACACTTTTGGCACCACGAAAATCACTCAATTTAACCAAAATATGAGCTTTTGCAGACAACGATGAGCACATAAGTGCAATCTTATCTTTTAGCCTCCCTAAAAAAACGCAATAATCTAAGTGAAAAAACTAAAAACTTCGTATTGTACCTGCCACTTCCATAGCTAAATTGTATTGATGTATAGCTTTGTCATATTCTTTTGTACGAACGTACAAAGAACCTAACAGTGTGTAGTTCCGTTCTAATTGTTCAAATATATCGTGAGCTTTACAAATATTGATAGACCGCTGCACCAACTCGACTCCTTTAGTATAGTTTCCTCGACACTCTTCAACGACACCTAAATTGGCCAATAAACGTGCAGTCATATCTTTGTGTTCTCTGTTGTTAATTACCTTTTCCAAGCTACAAAAGATGTAAAATAATAAAACTATCATTCATAATAATAAAATATAAATTACGCTAACCTTTCAGAGACGTACAAACTTTTTATGAAAGATTTATAAGCTAACTTCAAACAAGTCTTATCAGGATTATCACTTGTTTCCAAGTAATTTGTTAAATAAGTGTGTCCAATAGTTGCCAATGCTCGTTGTTCTTCAACTTTATCGTTCTGTTGCTTGGCTATTTCTAAAAAAGCACTTCCAAATAAATGTCAATGTTAAGTTCAATTCCGGCACCTACTTAAATATATTTCTTGATAATGTAAAGCTTGATCGAATTCGCGTAAATGTGCGTAAGCTTCCCCTATCATTCTATTTGCACGAGCATAATCAATCACTTTTCCAAGTGCTTCATAAATTTCAGCTACGGTGGAGTATTCAACAATGGCATCTTCATAATTTCCGTTTTGTATATATAAATCAGCCAAATCTATACAAATTGAAGCCAATAAAGGTTTGTTGCCATCCTCTCGTGCTTTTCTTTTTCGTTTAGTTAATTCTAAAATTTAAATAATTTACCCATTTTATTATTAGTAATATCATTAGTGTAACTCACTAAGCGCTTGCATTTTTAAATCACAAAATTTATACGATTATTTATAGTAGGATTATTAGAGTTGTACGCGAAAGTTTTGAAATCTTAAATAATCAAAACGCGGGATAATGTCATATTTAAGGTTAGGTTCATTTCAAGTCGTTGTTTACCCAGTGGCGGAGCCTTGACTTGGACTCTGGAAAGCGGAAAATTGGTGCATCTTACAACAAAATATTAGTTGTGATTACAAAAACTACATAATTATTAATTACGACTAAAAGATGTTAAACATTGCATAACTTTCCCATTTATTTTTGGTTTATAAATAATTTTTAAGTTTATTAAAAATAAAACAGTTAAAAAACTATTTTGATTGGTCAGGAGTCGAAGTTAACTATTGATTTTTGGTTAACTCGCGATTGAAAAACTGGGCCTAAGTATAATTTCTAAAAATAAAACCAAGAAATAAACAAAAAAATATAATGAAACTACTAAAAAATAAGATACAACATAATTAGCATTACAAAATTATTAACAAAATATAAGCTCAATTAGGGCTTAATGTCAGGGGATCAAATTACCGATTGTAACATCACCAGGGGACTGACAGTGGCGGATTTAGCACTTGAGAGGCCCTAGGCGCAATTTGATTTTGAGGCCCCACTAAATATTTTCACTACTCACATCGGTTGTCATTTTATATTGATTAATTTTCAATGTGTTTTCCCTATGCCACACTTTCTTGGACCACTTGCATAAATTATTTTCATTACAAAAAAATTAGATAAAATTATTTTATTTTGAGAGCTGGATTTATGAGGCCCCAGACGCGCGCCTCTTGAGCCTGTTCGGAAATCCGCCACTACCAGAGGATCAAATTACCTGGAGGCGAAATTGCCGAGGACGAAATTATCAGGAGATCAAATTACCAGGTACGAAATTACTGGGGATCAAATTACCGGCTATACGCTAATTTTTATAATTTTTAACAATGATCGTGAATTCGATCAATTTTGTCTATAATCGGGTAACTGACGTAATCGTTGCATTTCACGCAAAGCTTTCTTATTGCATGTTTGGTTAGATGTGAGCTTGACACAATCTAGTTCCTCGAGTCGGAGCCCAGCGAGAGATCGAACACGGCTCAGTGCAACGTAAGCTTGCCCAGGTGCAAATATTTGTGAATCCAAATTTATCACTGCTCTATCGACGGTCGTTCCTTGCATTTTGTGAACAGTTGAAGACCAGCACAAATTTAGTGGCAACATTCGTCTTTCAACAGTTCCAGACGAATATTTGGCTGGGAATTGCATCGACATCGGCTCTATTCGATGAATACCAATGTCGCCAAAATTGATTCGAACCGATGGGATATCTTCATGATTTAAGTGTGACCAGATAATTTCAACGATTGCACCCATTGCACCGTTTATAAGACCTTTTCCTGTGTCGACATTGTAACGAAGCATAACTTTTGCACCTATAAAGATCGTCAATTGCTTGGGCAATGCACGTGTAGGAATCGGTTGTGCTAAATCATGGATTTTCGTTTTGCAAGTGTTGTCGACTCTTTTATCTTGGGCAGTAATGGTGGACATGCTAACATTTTTGCTTGCAAAATGCTTAAGGACATTCTTATTGTGAAAGTCCACTTGCCGAATGGTGGGGTGGATGCGTAAAGCCCTTTCGACAGAAAAATCACCAGTGTTGTTACCTTGCAATTTTGTCATAAGGAGCTGAATGTGATGCTTTTGAAGAGCTCCAACTCGCAAGTCATTCAGCAGATCAACGAATGTCGCGTCACCCTGCTGACGGATGTTTTCTGTGAGCTCACAAAACGAAAATTGATGCCACAAATGAATTGCCGTCTTCATACATTCTGGTTGGTTGAAGATAGCATTGGCTCGTACTGGTGGAAGCTGCATGAGATCGCCAAATAGCAGCATATTAAGCCCACCAAAAAGTTCCGTGCTGTCTTTCAGTTGCTTAAGACGTTGGTCGATCATGCAAAGCATCTCGTAGCTAAGCATGGAAACTTCATCAACTATAAGAAATTTCACTTCCTGCCACTGCATTCTCATTCTCCCTAAAACATTGCCAGTCAAAGTAGGCATTTTGAGAATATTTGCCTCTTTCTCTATGGGAAGTTTCAAGGTAGAATGAAGTGTTGAACCTAAAGCCAATCTAGCAGCCCCTCCAGTAAGGGCGCAGACCTTGAATGATATTTCACTTCCATAGCTCCGCTTGATTTGTTCTTTCAGTATTTTCAAAGTAAATGTTTTGCCAGTACCGGCACCACCTGCGATGAACAGCTTTATACGACGATTAGAAGAACCATCCATTTGATCACGAATACGTCGCGTGACAAAATTAACAAGTTTACTTTGAACATTCATCGTCGTTGCCGTTTGAAAATCAGCAAAGAATTATTATAAATATTATTTTGAGTTTTTCTCGTGGAATTTTGAGTGGGTACTGAAACAAATATAATTTTTTAGTAATTCCGGCACTATTCTTTGTAATGCACATTTAGATAAAAATTATATGTGAAGTTCAAAATGTTTACTACGACGTAGTCCAGCCATTAGTAGTCCGGAAGCTAGCGTGCATGCGAACTGAACCATAAGATACAAAAAGTTTGACCACACAGGCTGAAAGAACATTTCAACTAAAACCGCTCGTCTGTCGTCTGCCACTCGGAAGTGGCAGCGTTAACTTGGGAGCGGTACGAGAAAAGATACATTTTTGGGGTTGAACTAAACCATAGGTTACATGAGAAAACTATATATGAAAAAATTCCTTATTTCGTGTATTTTTAAACCTTGGTTAGAGCACCAATAAACTTCCATTTCCACCGTTTGAGTCTAAACTCTAAACGGTGTTTTTCTATTTTTTCTTCTATTCAAAATGTTTGTGTAAATTTGAGGTCAATCCATAGAGCTTCATTTGAGCTCTAATTGTCATCACTTATGAAAATAATGAAAAAGGGGAGAGCAAATAGGTACCACACGCCGGCCCATAGGTTGTGAAACAATCTGGAGGCAAGGTATTTATTTACCCATTTGAAGAATTTCATAAGTTTTCTACTCCCATCGTTTGATTTGCATTTATATTTATGATCCCCCCCCCCAAATCTTAATATAGTATTATTTTTTACCACCGCTACGTCCTATTTGAAATTCAAGAGTTCATGACTTTCTGGAGTAAAATGTTCAGGATTTTACTCGGTCAGAATTTTTTTGTCCGAACTGTCTCGGCACATAACGTGGAATTGTCTTTGATTATAAAAAAAAGTGTGAGCCTCATCCATATAAGCTCACGGGAGAGGTGAAACTTCTTTAGCCGTATACCCAAAGAAATTTTAGTTTTAAGTTTAAAAATCTCTACCTTTAAATGAAAATTGAAAGGATTCCTTTTAAAACAAAATTTTAAATTGAAATTACAAATTTTTGAAAAATTATTTCAAATAATAAAAAAAAAGAGAAACAGAAGGGTTATGATTTTATTTATATTAGATTTGCTTTACTTTGTATTTAAATATGGTTTCAAATCAAAATTAATGGTTATTAAATAATCTACATCTTCTTGCAAGTTCATGGGGGATTAACTTATTTACATCTATGATAGGCGCCGTTGAGTCGACAAATGAGTACAGTTAGCTAAAAACTGTAACAAATTTTTATCATTTGTTTAATAGTGGTGCAATTGAATGTAGGTATCTACAAAGAACGGCGTAAAAAATTTACACAAAGAAGCGCCCATCTTCTACTGCATTCAGATGAAGACTGTTTCCTGCGCAACTCATCCCGGCCATCGTTCGTTGTTACTGAAGCCCTTCGCATTCGGTCACCACTCTTGTTTCTCCTTATAGATCACGTAAGTCCTGACGTCACAAGTCGCGCGCGCATTTGAAAACCTTTCCAAACAAAACCTTTCCACATACAAATTCCCATAAGAGGATTTGTTATTGCTTTTTTTATATTGGTATTAGTAAAATAAGGATTTTAGTATAAATAGTGTTTAATAAGAGACATCAAAGAGTGAGTTTTTGTAGTTTATTGTATGTGGAAAGGTTTTGTTTGGAAAGGTTTTCAAAATGCGCGCGCCCCTGTGACGTCACACTTACATGATCTATTGCGTTCGGTCCTCACTGTTATTTCCCCTTTAGGCCTTATTAAATTTTATTGTCAAGGACTTTTTAAATAATAACTCTTTAAATAATGCGTACAGCGGCGTCGAATATACTAGCGTTTGGTAAAAAATTCAATATAACATTTCATAAAATATTTTTTTTCTTCAAAATTAAGAAAAAGAGAAACTTGCTGCCTGTGGAATTTGGAATAAAATAAAATGTTACATTCTGTATATATTTTTTAATTGGTAAAAAGTTGTATTTTTTCTCTTACTACTAAAAATATAAGCATGGACACCATATTATGACATTTTTTTTGTTACTCCACAATAAAGAAATAAATTGTCACCTATTTCCACGCAAGATATGTATCTTAAGTTTTTCCGGTACCAAACTCGATGCAAACATTTTGTTCTTGATGCTGATATTGATAAACAATGGTAAGAATAATGACATCAATGTCAACCGTTTTTATTAGTATTTTTGTTAAATTACTATTTAAGCAGTTTAGAAAAAGAACAAATATTCAAGAATCGGCTTCTTCTTGGTTGCACATGCCAGTAATTTTAATCAAATCTGGAGAGCTGCTATTATATAAGGTTTCCTACAATCATATTTTCAGGCAATGAAATGTCCTTAAAATAATTGGAAATTTAGCTAAACAATTCCGTTTTATTTTCTTCAACTTGTAAAAATTTTTATCTTTTTTTTGGAAATGTGTTAGTTAGTCTTACCTATTTCCTTTGTTTATATCTTTTCCCTGGTACTTTCTGTCAAGCTCTTTTCGATATAAATAACTCAAATTGTTTCAACTCAATTAACATTTTCCAAATTTTTAAAAATATAAGGCTTTCCAATGCGAGATAATATGTAATCTTCAAAAGATGAGCAAGCTTTAGCTTGAAGTATGGTATGTGTATCAAAGCGGCCCCATCAATTAATTCGACATCGATATTTATGGGTTTACTTTTAACTGTAATGTATTTTGTGCCGTGATACATATTTGTCCAAGTTGAACCAGTGAGGGTGGATATGGATGATTTTCATATTTAATTATTTTTTCAAAACGTCCGTCTCTGTTACGACATTAACTTTTCCTGAAGAAATGCTTTACATTGAGTACCCTTCTCGAATAACATCTTTAAACGTTTTTCATTGACGAAAATTTGGCTATCTAGAGCAAAACATTCAGTTGTTATTTCTTGGTATGGATTACCATATGCTTTAAATGTGTTGACTATGTAACTGCAGAAATAAACTTTTCTTGCAAAACTGGCAACTCTTCGTGAATCTTATGAATATTTCGATGGAAATCTACATAATCTTTATATTCGCCAATCAAATGAGTTACATCAGGACCTGAAATAAGCCATCTTTTTAAAGCACTGGGATTTTCTGTTAATCCAATGGCTCTAGAAGCTTTCTTAATTACTGCGTTTTGTTGCTCGTGATCCTAATCTATTTGGAATGGATGAAAATCTATTTGACGATTTTTGAATAATAAAACCTCTCCTACAGAATTTTTTATAAATATTTAGATGGTTTTCTTTTAAAATGAACATATCTCTATAATGCACGGATAGCCATGGTGCATAGTTAGTTCTGTTCAATGAGAAGAAATAAGGCAATAAATTTTATGGATATAACGTACATATCTGCTGCTCTTAAGGACTTAATAAATCGTAAAATCCTTAATCCATCTTTTGATGGGTTTTCCTAGTTCTTGTAAAATGGCTAATTTTTAAAAATGCGTAAATACGTAATACGCCACTGTACACATCGTTAAAACTTGTATTTTTGAATTTTTATTCTATCAAACGATAGAAAAAATTATAATCTTTAATTTTATACATTAGTAAAATTTTCATTTATTTCTTTATTGTGGAGTAACAAAAAAAAAGTTATTACTATGTATATGATGTCCACTGTCTATATTTTTAGTAGTCTTAAGGAAAAAAATACAATTCTTTATCAATTAAAAAATACATATGGAATGTAACATTACATTTTCTTCCGAATTCCACAGACAGAAAATTTCTCTTTTTGTTAATTTTGAAGAAAAAAAATATTTTATGAAATGATATGTTGCATTTTTTACCATTTTTTTTTATTCGTACGCCGCTATACGCATTATTTAAAGAGGTATTATAATTTTTTATATACCAATCGATAGAAAAAACAATAATCTTTAACTTTCTACTCTTGATAAATTTTGATCTATTGGGCCGTTCTGGAATAATTAGCAAAAGTGTCTCAAAAAAAGTTTACCA
The DNA here is from genome assembly GCA_963170105.1 of Cantharis lateralis. Taxonomy (NCBI): domain Eukaryota; kingdom Metazoa; phylum Arthropoda; class Insecta; order Coleoptera; family Cantharidae; genus Cantharis; species Cantharis lateralis. Next base: position 10,612,048 of record OY720626.1, read on the forward strand.
TTTCCAATATTTTTTGATGTAGAAGGAAAACTTAAAAATTTTTAGTATAAAAAAAATATTTATACTATGTAAGGCTTTATTCTCTTTCGATTGGCGCAAACCGCAAGTCTCTCCGTTTTACCGTTTTCGAGAAAAAGTAAAATAAAATACACAACTGTGCGCGCCACCCCTTCGAGTAGGGGGTGGGGGAGCCTCCGCGGGTTGCCCCTAAATCTCTTTATTTTGACTTAATCTATGCGTGTTTAAATGGATTTGGTTTTACTAAGAAGGGGAAGTATCTGACCATTTTTCTGCTCGTAGGCTCTTAGCCAATAATCTACTTTTAGTTAAAAGCAAAATGTTTTCAATAAAATAGCCTTTCATGAAAGTAATTAAAATATAATATAGAATTATTACCGCGAAATAAAAAAACAAAGCTGCGGGTATTTTCTATTCAAATTAAATAAACTTTCAAACCTGCAAATTTAAAATATTAAAATTTTCCGAAAAGAGAGCAAAATACATTCTTATAGCAATTAATTAAAATAAAATAAAGCAAAACATAATATTATTATCTGGAATATTAACAATGCCGTTAAAAAAATACTAATGAAAAAATAATATTCTTATGACATCATGACGCAATGCAATCAAATTCCGAACACTTTCGCATAAAGGATGACCGGTAGACACTGCTTTTCTGACTTATATTAGTCAAGATTGCAAAGTTGGTTAATTTTAGGTACCTAATGAGTTTTACGTACCCACAAATTTTGAAATTGTAATATGAATGACATAATAGGGACATATTTCAGTTGAAACTGCAATGCAATGTTAAATTACTAACTTTTTTATGTTAATATGTGTTTAAACGCCAATGCATGAAATTAAGTGATGTGCAAAAATTTAATAAATAGCAAAAAGGCTATAAAAGATACAAGTTTGAAAGCTGACATCCAGGGCCCTATTATATCTACAAAGTTATTTTATACATAGATTTGCAGATAATTGAGTCTAGTGTCCATTATCGTAAACCACTTTTTTGTCAGATGGACACATGGGCGTCGCTTCCAAAAATTTCAGGGGGGGGCGAATATTTTTAAACGCTATTAAAATTAACGATTAAGTATAAAATAAAACATCTGATGTGACTTTCCCATTTCCAAATTACTTCGGAGTTCAATAAAATTTTATTTCAATAGTAATTGAAACGAAAAATGTCAAGTATTGGTTATCATTAGACGCATAAAGAAAAATTCTTTCAATTGAGACTAATTTCATTACTATCTATAATAATGGGAAGATGAACCGGGCCTTAACAATTTCCATTCTTTGAATACATGGAGTCAAGATGGAGGTATTTCGACCAAAATCTAATAAGCTCTTTAGATTATTGCTATAAAGCAGTATATAAAATGTCAATTAAATCCGTTTACACGTTCCGAAAAACTCATGAACGAAAAAATCGCACACTACGGACATCCGGAAAATTTCCAAATTTGTCTCAAACAATTTGTATGGATTCCTAGACTATGGAAAAACCCCAAACTCAAAAAATGTTTTAGGCTTGATTATAATATTCTTTCCTTTACTACGTAAATAGGAAAGTAAAAATAAAAAATTATTAGTTTATTTACCTTTGTTTAATTTGAATTTATTGCAATTATTATAACCATAACTATTCTATATATTATTATATTTCTCGTAATCATAGTTGCCGGGGTTCTACATAGATTTATACGTGGAATTGGAGTTATATATTTTATATTGCAATTTACAATCATTAAATTATTATATTTTTTTACAAATTCCAGGGGGGACAGGAGCCCCTCCTTGCCCCCCCTTGGCGACGCCCATGGATGGACAGAAAAGAAACCCTATATTGAAAACTGAAAACAAGGCCTATTTTTGATATTGGATGTACGAGAAATCTTCATAACTTTTTGCCGCTGTTCAGGTTTGATCTGTTGTAGAAACTTAAGGCCCTCGCAGATAGATGAAAACTATCGAATTGAATGATAAACATTCAGATTCTCATCAGACAAACCCGGAATTTTTATCTAAAAGAACTTGAACAATTGTGCAATTTAATTCAAAAATATTTGAAAATTCAAATTACTCTGACATTAAAAAAAAAAAAATTCTACTTATTTTTAAACTTCACAAATTTTTAATAATTTTAATCATGATAAAAATTATAATTTATTACTTACGTGGTTAATTTTAAAATAATTGTCCGCACGTAATATCACAGCACAAATCTTGAAAACCGCCAGACTGCTACTGTGTTTAACAATGGATCTTTCGGTAATGCCCACTCCTTAATGTCGATTTTTTAAAGCATCGATATGGTCCAATTTAACAAACCGTATTGACTTTAAGTGAATTATTATTATTTATGGTCTTAATTAATTTACCATAAATATGAGGTTTTAGAGAATAAATTTCATTTTTATTTATGCAGACGACGCTGAATAGCTAAATTGAATCATTCATTTCAAAAACAACGGAAGTGATGAAAAGTTAATTTTGCAGAAGACCGAAATAGATATTATCGATACATTATATTAAGGAGGAGGACATTTTATTAAATAATTATACACTTTCCTCAATTATATTTTTTATTTAGGACCGGTTTCGGATAATCCTATCCTTTTTCAACTAAAAATAAAATTACAACATTATAAATACAAATTAAAAATTAATTCTGTCCTGACATCTTACCGTCATAAATATAGTTATCAATCTATAAATATGTAATTTAATTTTCAAAACAATTTAAAATATCGTGATTGACAACAACGACATAGTGATCTTTAAAAAATTTCAAAAATTGGTGTCTAACTGAGGTTTTCATGTTGATTTAGGCAAGTGCAGTTGGGATCTTTTTGTAATTTTCTAATTTCTAGTATCTCGAGGAGATTCATTTTGTAACCCTTTTTTACGTTATGTAAAATATTTATATTGTTATTACTTATATTATGGCCTGTTTCTAAAGTATGTTGGGAAACTGCCGAAAATTTATTTTTATTCTGATGTTCCTTCAGTCTTATCTTAAGATTCCTTCCGGTTTGTCCAACATATTTTGCATTGCAGCTTCCGCAGTTAATTTTATATGTTTGGCCAGGCAATAGGGGAGTCAAAAGTGTTCTAGCTGGAAAAAAATACCGGAGTTTTGAAACTTAGGGGTTAAGTACATATGTATGACCTCAACTACATACATGATTTGCGACCTTGGCAAGCCGCCGCTAGAGCCGCCATATTGATAAAATGGCGCCAAAAATCAGTTTTTTGATCATATTTATCTTTCAGTACCTCATAGACAAAAAATTGTTATTAGAAGAATTATAGACCAGAAGATTCTCTACAAGTTCCGTGAAATTCTTTTTTTTGTGCGATCAATAGTTTAGGAGTTATATAGATATAAATGAAGAGGATTATAGTCAAATTTTACAAATTCCTCCCTGACAGCGTGATAAGGCCCGTTATTTGTTTACCTATTCAGTAAATATTACTTATACTTATTTCCGGCCTCATTTCTATCCATTATACCAATTTCATATGAGGTAGAGTACCCACCGCGTTTTTCTAATAGTGGTTTCCCCAAGGCCTAATTCACATTTATTTTGTATGTTTAATAAACAGTTGTTGCGTTCTTTGTTATGATTCTGTGGATGGACCAGATTTGGTTACGTCTACACAGTGGCTGTGAATATGTTTATTCCCTATTCCCCGGAATCGTCTTCCCTTACATCAGATGACCACAGATGGATCATAATCGTCTAGATCTTTGTCTTCAGAATCGGTTACAATTTGAGCAACGTTATCGCAAGAATCTTTTCTGCATTTACTTTTCTGGAGAAGGATTTTTTGTTGTTTTAACAGGTATAGATCCAGACTTACTTTTTTTATCCCCATTCTTCCGGACTTTCTTCAATGCTGTACCAGGTCTGAATCTAGTGATAGGTTCGGAAGGAAAGTTGTTTTGCAGCCTCTGCTATGGGGGAAGTGAAGAACTTTTCGTCGCCAATCTTTTAAACTGCTGATATCGGATAAAATCCAGAGATACATTTTTGCGATTCTTCGTCAAGTCTACATAAAAAGTTTTCTCCTACTGCTGGAATGCCGTTGATGTCTGCACTTGCTTTCTTAAATACTGGAACAGTTTCATTTAATTCAGGGAATTTTGAAATCATTTTAAGAAATTTGTTCATACCGTGATTAAAAATGGCAGATGTCGTGTTACAGCCGCTAAACGCGTCTAAAAACAATATATTGTCCACTACTCTTGGTTCTTATAGACTTTATACAGAGTAAATTTGTTCTGAAGTTTTTCCCTTGCCTGATTGTACGAAATATACATTTGGATGATTATTTGCTAGTGCAACTAAACGTACAAGAAGGTCTATATAAACTGCTCTTTAATCAATGTGATAAGACGACTTTTGTTGTGTTCGTTGGCCAGGAATCTGGATTGAGAATATGTTGTGATCATCCATTCATCAAAAATTATATCTGTAGATGTTTGCTTTTTAGATCGGAGAAGACGTAGAAATTCAACACATTATATAATATACCCATGTAAACCCTGCTTCCAAATTGCATATCACTCGGAAGTGGTGTAAAGACCTTATATAAAGACGATTTTATGCCTTATTTCATTCCTTCCTCGGAAAAAGCGACAAGAGAAAAGGAGCAAGTTCATATTGATGGTATTGTTGTAACTCTTCGTCTGATTCTTTAGTAGTTGATCAATAGGAACAGCTACTTCAACAATATTGTAATGTTGCTGTTCCCAAGGGTAAAGACCACGGGCGTATATAAGGGGGGGGGGTCAACAACGCAAACATTAGCCAAATAACCACTTTTAATTATACGGATTTTAACATGGTTATGGTTATTTTTAATTTCCATTTGATTGATTTTATTGGGGTTTACAGCTCTGACTTTTTATGGCATTGAGGAATAGTCACTGGCAAAAGCTAGTTTACCTTTGTAAATTACAGTGTCGAACCCCCACCATGTAAAAGTAATAGCTAAGTCCGTGGGAATGATTCTGTCCTTACGTTTGAATATAACTAACAATAAGTCAAAATCGTTGCCAATTATAGTTGCAATTACAACAGAGTCAATATCTTGAACCTTGTCACAACCCCTACAATAAACAACAGATAATCTTAATCACAGGAAAATTTCAAAACAAAAATGCACAACGAAACAATACCCTCGTGGTAAAGACACGCACAATCGACTGAATTGATCTGGATGAATCTCGCACTGCTTTCGCCTAGTGGACAAACCGAAAGGGGGGGATGAAATACGCCGCCTTCTGTAGGTAATAATTAATAGTACAGCATACTGCTACTATACAGTTTAATATCGAATAAGTAAATAGTACTAAATAGGCGATAAAAGTGCATTGGCGGGCCTCAAGCAAGTGTATTTTATCTATTTGAAAGAACTTTATTTGACTTATATAAATGTTACTCTTAATCCATTAATCACACAGAAAAATGTTATGTATCAAAATTGTAGACAATTTTTCTCTCTTCAATTTTTATCATAACTATTTTTTACCTAGGGAGTACTAAAAAAATAAAGTAAAAAACAAGTTTTATAAAAAAAGCTTTATTGAATGAAGACAAATGAAAATTCTTTCTTCTATGTGTGCTCTTGCTTGGAACCGAATAGAGTATAAGTTTCTTGTAACATAATTTTCTTTTCAAACTTTAAAGCTTTGGTGGTGCTTCACATATTATACGATAACTTTCGCCGAAGTTGATATCTACTAGGTATACGTTTTTCTTCCTTATAGAAAAGTCTATGAAAGGCACCACCAAAGCTTTAAAGTTTGAAAAGAAAATTATGTTACAAGAAACTTACACTCTATTCGGTTCCAAGCAAGAGCACACATAGAAGAAAGAATTTTCATTTGTCTTCATTCAATAAAGCTTTTTTTATAAAACTTGTTTTTTACTTTATTTTTATTTTGTGGTTTTTAAGTTTTATTACAATCATTAATTAAAATTATTAACTCGTGAAACTCAGCGCCGAAATATTAAAGATATATCTGACATTAACTTAACACTTGAACTAAGTCAATTAATTTTGACACATGCTTACTTGATTTCGCGGCAGATAGATTTGTGTCAAAATTTTTATAGAAAATGTGATAATTATGCGGTGGATGATCAGATCGGTTTCAAAATTTGATAGATTAAAATGTCTCGAGATACAAGTCGGTGTTTCAAATTTCAGCTTGTTTGGATGACTAGAAGTGAATTAAAAAGCAGCCGAAAGATTTTTACCTCCTATATATATATATACCCGGGCAAGTTAATATAAAGCTTTTAATAATAAAAAGGAGATATAGCTGAAAAACTGATTTTGGGCGCCATTTTTACAAGATGGCGGAGCGAGCGGCGGCTTTCTGAGGTCGAAAATTTAACATTTTATTTAGGTCATAAACTTGTACCAGCCCACAAAGTTTCAAAACTCCGGGATTTTTTTCCAGGCAAATATACCTATTGCTTGGCCTATATGCCGCTTTTATCCATTATGTCAATTTTATCTTTATTGTTGAAGATGGATTCTTTTAATGTGTTAACACTTTTTGTTGTTGTTTTGATATTATATTTATTGAGTATTCTTCTAATTTTGTCGCTAATTGGGCCTAACTATGAAATTTTATTATATATGATTAGTTGGTCTTTTTCTTGTATGGGAATATTTTGGTTTTTATTTTGGTTTTGAATTAATTTGTCGACAATGTTCGTATTGTATCCGTCTTTTACTGCAAAATCGAGCTGCACTCGATTACATTACCGCTCACAAAGCTGTGAGGTCCGAAAACAGCTGAACCGATTAGTCTCAAATTTGTACACAAGCTCAATAAATATATTTTTTTAAGGTTGATCGAAGGATATTTCTTGCAGATAAATAATTTCCATTTTACTAACAATTTAAGGCCAAAATTTTTATCAAAAATCAAATTTTATTTTGAAACGCCGCCATTCTGTTAAATATTAATGTATCGCTTATTCCTTGTATTAACCTCTAGATAAAACCCTATATTAACGAAAACTTATTTGATTTCTCATTTTGGATGATCCAATCCAGAGATATCTTGCTCACCGCCAGACGCATTTTTTTAGGAGAGCTCTCGGAGATCAGCTATAGTGGCTTTAATAATAATTATTTTTACAAATAAAAATATCACAATAAAGTTATAAGTTACCACAATATGTGTATAAATTTTCACGTAAATAAATTGATATGTCTTTCCAGGAAAAATTCTTGAAAAATTGCTTTTTTTCGGCCTCCTGGACTGCGCATAACCCCTTAAAAAGAACTACATAATATATGTATATATAGGCGAGTGAAAAACGTAAATGAATGTTTACCCACGCCGATGTTTTTAAATTCTTGAAAGAGGCGGACGACAACACTGTTTTTTTTAAATAAAGGTAATCAAACTTTACTATTTCGCTGATTTTACAAGATTTTTTATTGTTTCAGGTGGTCATGATAATTGGTATCAGCAGTGATTGTCGCAGAGAAGAACTTACTTGGAATAGTTGTACGAATTTAACCTTAAATGTATATTACAAATAAAGCAGATTCATGTTTCTGAACTTTTCCTTTTTCTCGCATACTTTTACAAGTGTGCGGAAAAGTACTACTTTTCCACCCTAGTGCGGAAAAGTATAGTACTTTTTCTCACACTTTTGAATATCACAAAGTAAGACTTTTTCAAACATAAGATTCTCAACATTTTATATTTTGATGTTTTAACTATAATTTTACTATCGAGTTTTTAACAATAATTAAAAAACATAATATCGAGTGTTTGGGTATCTTTAGACGCGGAACAAAAATCTCTTTAATTTGAAATTCTTTTTTATTCGTATCCGTTATAATGAGAAGCAAGAATTTAGAAAAAATCAATTTCCCATATTATTTCCCTATGTTCTGAATTCGTCCGGTCACCCGGTGAGTTCTGTATTGTTTTGAAATCATCTACTATATTATTTGTGATTCAGAATATACTATAGTTACGTTTAATAATTATTAATATTTGAGCAGTTTAGTATTAGATTGATTTATGTAATTCCAATTACAAATACTTTTTTTTATATTATAAATATAATTATAATAAATTAGGATTATTAACTTGTGAAATATAATATAATTAAAAACTCAAAAATGAAACAAGTTAAATTAACGATTAAAATTCTTTAGATCTTTAATATTTCGATACAGAATGTATCTTCATCAGAAATAATAATAATAAGAATTTTAATCGTTAATTTAATTTGTTTCATTTTTGAGTTTTTAATTATGTTATAAAAAATTTAAACTACTAACATTGCAGACCAAATCGATGGCCATAAAATGTTATCTAAACGCTTTTGTGATAAGATCACGTATGGTTTTCAACAATAATGTCTCAACTTTATTTTTAAATAATTTACTGCGTTATATCACTTTAATTAATTATTTATTTTCTTTTGTCTAAATATACATTTAGCGTGCGCTCGTATTATAAAGTTGCTCGCTAATTTTTTTTCGTCTGGTCTCTCTATTTAACGCGACCGTCTGCCGATGTTTATTTTTTACGATTCGATTATTTGCAACCAGAATTAATTTTCTGTCCAAAAATTAAGCTGCTACCTTCTATCTTCTGATGAAGTAGTTACAAGCGTTTTTTGAAATTTCTAACACCGCCTGATTGGAGATGCGACCGCATGAAAGCAACAAGCAAATATTTTTGGATGCAATTCGAATTTCAACTTAGTTTGACCTTTAAATCAACTTGGTATTAATTAGGTAGTTTGTAGGCTATTCTTTCACATTTTTTAAAATTATTGCGATTATAAGACGACGACTTCCGCTGTCTGACAAGCGGCTTTGTATATAGTGTGGACCGAGTACCTGATTTTTATTAGCTTTTTTGAATTGTTTTACGAATTAAAATTTTCGGTCATGATTATTTGGCAACCGTAACGGCTGAAAGCAAGCATATTTTGCATATAGTAGGATAAAACTAATGTTTGATACCTGGAAAATTTTTGGTAATAATGTACTAAAACTAAAGTAAGTAGTAGTCACAGAAATTATGTAAACAATAATGACTTTTGAAATTATTTAACAATCGACTACAAACGTAGTAAACGAAATGAATTCATTTTATGAATGAATTAGTTTGAACGTCTCGCACTGCTTGTTTAAAGCAAGACAGACTGCTAAATTTTTTGTTGCTGTAAATTCTTTCACGTTGGATGAAAATATCACGCGACAAGGAATGCCATTATCAAGTAAAATACTAATAGAAAGCGCATTTAAAAAAATTACAATAACAAAATTTCGCATTTGGTTTGTTTCAATTTAAACATCAAATCGTAATGTAAAATACTGGAGGTCATTAACATGTGGATGAAATCATTTAAATATTGTAATTTATTAATAGTTAAGAATAAGGAGTGTGTTAAATTTTGGATGATTATTGACCAAATTATAGATTTATGTGTACGCTAATGGACAATTAAATTGAAAAGGATTAGTGGAAATGTATATCCTGTACATTTATGTGAAACCACGCGGTGCGCAGAAAGATTACAAAAGATATCGTTGGGACAGAACGTGTTTCTATTTTATATAAGTATTTTTGGGCATAAATAGCACTCAAGATTGGCGAATGATTTGGAGACGGTGTGCAGTGCAGGGCTAAGTTTTTCCATGATAAAATGTAAAACAATACCGAAGAAATTGTTTGAAACGAATGATTCAATTTAACTATCCAGCGTTGTCAGTGTAAACAAAAACGGAATTTATTCTCTAAAATTATCTCATATTATTTTATCGTAATGTGGTATTTTATGTAAATTAATTAAAACTATAAATAAATCATTCTCTACTTCAAGTCCAATACAGTTTGCTAATTGGACATCAACGCTTTAAAAAATCTACGTTTAGGAGTGGGAGTGCATTACCCAAAGTTCCATTGTAAATCAGAAGTAAGCTTTCGCGATGGTATGGAAATTTACGTCTTGTTAGTCGAGCTGCTAGTTCGGTAATATTAATTTGAATCGAGTGTACGGGTTTTCAGATTTGTGCTGTGATATTACGTGCGAACAATTATTTTAAAATTAACTACTATGTAAGTAATAAATTATAATTTTTATCGCGATTAAAATTATTAACAATTTGTGAAGTTTAAAAATAAGTAAAATTTTATTTTTTTTAAATGTCAAGTATAATTTGAATTTTCAAATTTTTCTTGTTTTTCGTGTTAACAATAAAGCCCCACAGACAGACGTGGGAAACCGCGTCAGCGTAAAACCACCAAAAATTCATTCCGCTACGGTAAGTGGGGAAAAAGGAGAGTGGTTCATTCACTGGCAAGCGGTACGTGTGGAAACATCGTTCGAGTTCCTACATTATCCTACGATTTAAGTTATTCATACAGAGGTTGGAAAAATCCCTACCTCGGATCCCAGCATTCGAATTTCGTCATTTTCGAGTTGCGTTGCGCTCGGGCAAGTTTTTAATGATATTCTTCTCCGCGAAGAAGATTCGCAGGCCCGCGGAGGAATTTTCTTATCGAATTTTTTTAAAACTGTTTTTCCGACCACTACAGACGGAGCTGTTTACATTTACCAGAAAACCTGAGTGCTAAATCATTAAAATTTAAGCACGTTATGGAGACAGTTGTTTCGTGTGTGAATTTTACTTCTTTTTTTGCTTAACAAAATCAAAAATCAACTATTTTTAGTTACACTTCAGCGTAACAAGTTGTACCTAATCGCAGACTCTTAACAATATTAAAAGATTACATTTTTGGCCAGTCTACCTACCCACAGCAGTGGTGCAATCGGCGTTATGGGATTATAGGAACCCTAGACCATCAGTGGAGATTTCCAAACTTAAAACTAAAATTTCTTTTCAAATACGGCTAAAGTTTCACTTCTTCCGTGAGCTTATGTGGATGAGGCTCACGCGTTTTTTTTTTTTTAATTTTCATAGTAAGAATATAATAAGAACAGTAGGTATACCTACTGACCAAATTATAAACATATTTATATGTTTATATATGACAACGAGATCCCCAGATTTGGGTTTTTATATAATGTGAAACAAATAGGAATATGGCAGAATTGTCATATAATTAGTTATTTTCCATCCTTTAATAACCTAAACCTAAGTAGCCTACCATATGCTCCCCCCCCCCCGCAGCTGAGCTATTAAAGACTTCAGATCATCAGATAATTTCATTTGTTATGGAAACAATAATCAAGTACAAAATTTTCAATGAACGTAGTAAAACATAGTAAACGAAATCAATTTATTTATGAATGAATTAGTTTGAACGTCTCGCACTTCTTGTTTAAAGCAAGACAGACTGCTTAATTCTTGTTGTTGGAAATTGGTTCACGTTGGATAAAAATATCACGCGACAAGGAATGCTATAACCGGGCCATAACTATATAATATATATCAAAATTTCGCATTTCTTCTCAAAAACTTACAAAAAAATTAATAATAAAATATTTTAAATATAAAATTAAAAGGTAACCTTATAGAAGTCTCTACATTTTCTTCCATTAAGGGGATTAGCATCTTTTTGGATTTCCCGGGATGTTCTCGAATTCCTCTTTACTTGTACACCGAATTATATCCAAAATATCACACAATTCAGAATATAAATTGAATTATAGATAATAATATATGATATCAGGATATCACTATCCTTAATTTCTGATTTAATCTGCTTCTTCGTCTACTTCTGCTATATCTGTGTAACGAAAAGCATAGTTTTTGTTGCCATTAAATATTTTTAAATTTTTTTATAGTACCGGGTGCTGAATGAGATAGCCGAACATACCAAATTAACATGTAAAAACATATTTATGCAAATTTCTGCTTCCCTAATTATTTTAGAGAAAAAATGAAAGACACAATAATAATGCAGAAATATAAACTACGTATGATAAAAGCATTAGATTTCACCTAACCTTTACTTATAGGGCCAAAAAATGTTAAATTGTTAAAATTTTCTATATCCCATGGCCATGTAAGTTTCCAAGGTAATTATTTTGAAATTAAATTGAATTTATTTCACGAGTAGTCTGACAAAAGAAAATTTTAACAATTCTAAAGGAATTTTGGATCCTTTCAGCAAAGACTAGATGAAATTCGAAGATGAAAGTCCAAAATTCTTGATGGCCAAGTTTAGGAATCGCTAACTTTTTGATGTTTCGGGGGATTACATCTTTTTTCAGATCCATTAGCGCATTCCACAAATCACAAAATGTGACCAAATAGTAAATGGAACGTTGCCCTTCTTATCGCAAGGCTTTTCCCATTTCAGGACGTGGCGTTGCTGTGATAGATCGTCCAGTCGACCAAACTTCTTCTTGAACACCACCACAATTCCCCTAGACATGCCAAGATCTTGAGCTACACAGTGGGCAATGGAATATTCTTTTGGTACTTTGAAAAGGTCCCTTTACTCTTCCGTGGTAACTCAAAATCTTGCTTTTGCAGAATCTATGTAGGTGGACAGAAATTTGTTATAGTTTGGCTGATGTTCCTCAGCTCTGACCCTATTGACAACTACTGCTCACATTTTGATCGTCTACATCATCTTCGTTGTTATTACCGGCGTACGGGGATAGCCTATTGGCATGGATTACTTTTGTTTACCCCCTAGGCAGTTTTCGGATGCGATACCCCACGTCATTTATGCGTTTCATGACCTTGCAAGGACCTTCCCATTTTCTCTGGAGCTTTGGTGAAAACCCATCTTTCTTCTGTGGGTTGAAGAGCCATACCAAATCACCAGGCTGGAATCCACCTTTTTTAGCCTTAACGTCGTATTGGTCCTTCATTCGATCACTAGTAATCTTGATATTCATCTTGGTGTAACGGTGTAGTCCTGGTCTTGATGCTTCTAGGGTTGGTATTGCGTAAGCTTCTGTCCGCTTCGTAAAGTAATCCATCGCTACTAGGATGTACTTATTTCCGGCGTCAGTTTCAGGAAATGGGCCGGCAATATGTTCATCTAGGGTTTTCCATTCCATTACCAGCTTTAGCTCAGAGTCATTGTCTTGGTCTCTCCTTAGTTCTTTGGGCTGCCAATGGTCGTCTATTCTCTTCCAGTCGCGAGCAGTGGTTGCAATCTAGTGAACACGCTCGTCTTGATAATGCATCATCGGTACATGATTTGTTCCAGCGCGATGCTTGGTCTCAAAGTCATACTCCTGAAGACGCTCGATCCATCTCGCCATTTGCCTTTCTAGATTTTGAAACTGTAATAGACATTTTAGTGCAGCGTGATCGGCTCTCAATTAGAACTTTCTCTCATACAAGTATTTATAGAAGTGTTCCACTGACTTAACGACTGCCAACAATGCTCTTCTGGTCACACAATAATTCCTTTCGGGTTTCGACAAAACTTTGCTAAAATACCCAATTACTTTTTCTTTACCATCTTGAATTTGAGACAGGACACCTCCTATGGCCAAGTTACACGCATCGGTATCCAAAACAAACTTGCCCATCTACTCGAGGATAAATATGATAAATGATATTGTTTATGATCCCGGGTTATAGCGAAATAATTTTATACGAATTCCAATTGACAATGTAGCACGTGGCTGCCGTTATGCACAAACTCGTTCATAATCGCAAATTCTATTTTTAATTAACCAGACAAACAACCAGGTTTCGACTAGTTAGTATTTCACAATACAAAAAAGCTAATAAAAATCAGTGGTCGCCTTATAATCGCAATAATTTACAAAAATGTGAAAAACATTGCCTACAACTGCCTCATTATGGCCAAGTTGAATTTAAGGTCAAACTGAAGTGGACATACAAATTGCATAGAAAATCATTCGTCTGTTGCTTTCATGTGGTCACATCAGGGCCGGATTACGTCTATTTGGCGCCCTAGGCTAATACAAATTTGGCGCCTATTTAATTTACCTATTAATAATTTAAGGGGTCTGACCACCCTGAAGTTTTAGGAAAATAAAGTTTTTTAAATTGTTTCTTATAATTAACTTAGGACCTTTAATCGTCATTCACATCCAAGTAACGTACGTAACAAACATACAAGACATAACGTAGAAAACATAGGAAATAATTTGCCATTCACATCAACATAGAAAACATAGAAACGTGAAACATGCGCACGCGTATTTGCACTCGACCATTGACATTTTGACACTTGATTGTTGACATTTGACGGTATAAGTACAAAAGCCGTACGCTACATTGTAGTCACACTCTTCAGCAATAAGCAGATATGTTTTTCCGCTTAGCCAATCCTGAGATTCACCTGCGGCCAACTACGGGCGTGTCGGTCAATAGACCTTCATGGCAACTACTGCAGGGCCGTAATTTTTAAATATTTTTTAACTAAATTTTCAAAACATTTTCATCAAACCATAAACTAGTATGTGTCCAAAAATAAATAAATTCCGTTCCATATTATCGAGTTTACAGATTATTTTACAATAAACTCATTTTTGGTGCGATCAGGGTGGTCAGACCCCTTAAAACAAAAAACACGTGCTTTACTAGGCAGAAAGAAAATAAATTATGATATCGTTCGACCTAAGTAATGCTATATTTTTTATATTATTTGTGTTAATAATAATAAAAATTAAACTCTTGAATTTAATAATTGTTTTGCCACTTGTAATTTTAGAGGCTAGCGCCTTTTTTGCAAAAGGCGCCTTAGGCTTTAGCCTAGTCAGCCTAGTGCATAATATGGCCCTGGGTCACATTCTCCAATCAGATTCATAAGATAGAAGATACTATCTTAATTTTTGGACAGGAAATTAATTAAAGTTGCAATTAATAATCGAACCATAAAAAATATACGTCGTCAGTCGGTCGCATTAAAAATAGATACGAGTCGTAAAAAGATGCAATGGGAAAACAAATAAATAATCTACCTTTTATGAACAATGTGTATTAATAACCAATGGAAGCGAAACATCGAATAGAACTGATATTATACACTGACGTCATAATAAAAGGTAGTAAATTTAGAATATAATATGCAGTAAGTTAACTGACTTTAGCGAAAATTTATTCCAAACCAATACAGAACTCGATTAGTACATACATACAAGCAAATTGTTGAATTCGAAGGTTCCCAGTGGCGGATTTCCGAACAGGCGCAAGAGGCGCGCGCCTGGGGCCTCATAAATCCAGGGGCCTCAAAATAAAATAAAGTAATTTTATCTAACTTTTTTGTAATGAAAATAATTAATTAATAATTATCACAGCGTATTTCATAATTCATAAGAAATTGTGGCATAGGGAAAACACATTAAAAATTAACCAATATAAAATAACAACTGATGTGAGTAGTAAAAATATTTAGAGTGGGCCTCAAAATTAAATTACTCCTGGAACCTCTCAAATGCTAAATCCGCCATTGACAATAACCTTTCCCAAGTTCTACTGAGTTAGGCCAAATATTTCAGTTGCAGGTTAAACCAAAAAATTTGGGTTAAGGTGGCGAATTTGTATGTTATTTGGCCATAAGAACAAACATTCGTTCAATTGAAATAATACGTAATCTACAGCAATGAAAATTTTACAGGTTGCTACTCAAAGCTTTATGAAGACTATATTTGAAAAACAGCAAATAGAAATTATGATTGTCTGAATAATAAATAAATAAAGTGACGATGAATTTGACATAAATTAAATACATAAATGATCTGACGATTATAGAATTAATAATACATAATTGTTGCTGAGGTTGCAATATGTTATTGAAATAATAATTTCAATTATATATAATCTGAAATCTAAACATTTAGTGTAATTATAAAAAAGAAAGACGAATGTTTATGATTTTCCATAAGATGCAATGTTAATTTAATTTTAAAAAATTGTCACTAGATGGCAAATTAATCGGAAATTTTTAGATTTTATAAAATTTCCAATTGCTTTTGATAGTACTGTACCGTTAGACTGCTTAAATGGAAGTAAAATTGATGCTTCGAGTTTTTCTATTTAAACAATTCTACATATTATATTTATAATAGTATTTATATTTATATTTATAATAATTCGGCACCAGACTACACTGAGGTATGCGGCAAATAAGCCGCCTCCTTTCAATAGACTTAAAATATTGCTAGAGACATCTAATGAAAATAATTCAAAACTTTTTTACGCAATATCATTGGTTAACCCACACGTTTTGGTTTAACCTGTTACTGAAAAACTGGGCTTAGTTTAAAAAAAGGTAGAATTTTATTTTTTTTAAATGTCAGTAATTTGAATTGTTAAATATTATCGAGCTTAATTGCACAATTGTTCAAATTCCTTGACATAATAATTCCTTCCAGATTTATCTGATTAGAATCCGAAAGTCGAAAGTTTATCAAACTAGAAACATTCAATTTTCAAAAATTTGCCGCACTAGAATTTTCTATTTATTTACACTACATTCTATATTAGAATTTGGTTGTCCGCAGATTTGCAGAATTCATTTCACTGATGTGGATTAATCGTCTTAATTTACATGTTTGTCGTAATAAATTTGATTATAAGTCCTTGTGTGGATCCCATCTTATCCAGGTCGTCCATCACCTCGTCACACCATCTCGCCCTTGATCTGCCTTTGGGCAGTCGGTTTCCACATCACTATCGGCTATCGCATTTATTGTTTCTTTCTTGTTGGCTTTTTATTTATAAATTTTGAATTTTTAAAAAAAAAAGTTTTTGTTAATATAAGGTTTTATCTAGAGTTTAATCGAAGGAATAAGCGATACATTAATATTTAACAGAATGGCGGCTTTCAAAAAAAAATTTGATTTTTGATAAAAATTTTGGCCTTAAATTGTAAATAAAATGGAAATTATTTATCTGCGAGAAATATCTTTTGATGAACCTCAAAAAAATATATTTATTGAGCTTGTGTACAAATTTGAGACTGATCGGTTCAGCTGCCTCCGAGAAAACTTGCTTACCAAAAATTTCAGTTTTAAAAATTTAGAACACCTTACACATAGTACATTTACAATTGCAAAAATGCGTGTACCTTCAAGAATAGTTTTCAGATTAACATGAAATTTTCTGTGCATATACTTAAATACATGTACGTACATTACGAAAATGAAATTTAAAAACATTTAATTTTTGAAAACTCGGACTGCGTATAACCCCTTAAAAGAGAGACTCTGTAAAATATCAATAATATTTCATTTATATCTCGGAAACGGTGAGATCAAATAGAAAAATGTAAAGGAACAAAAATGTAGACAATGAAATTTGCAAGAAAAAAATATACATTTTTTTTTTTTATTTTGTCGCACCATTTCCGAGATATAGATGAAAATATTTTTGGTATTTTACAGTCTTGTTTAAGTGGCTGTAAGTCAAAAACGGCGTATCAAAATAATAAATGTAGTATACTAAGGGTTCGGCACTATAAGTGACACGAATTCAAAATGCTGTAGTTTTATCAATTATGAATGTTTTTATTAAATATTTTCAAAAAATGAAGGAAACACATTAAATTTTATGAAAAGCATGTCACTGTTCGATATGGCTGCCTCTGGCGTGGATTATGGCGTTCAGTCTTCCGATGAAGGCATTGCACGCTGCACGAATGTGGTTCTGTGGAATTCGTTGCCATTCCCGACGAAGCGCTGACTTCAATGTTTCCACTTTTTTATATTTTTTCGTTGACACCTTAGCCTCCAAAATGGACCATATGGAGAAGTCCATTGGATTCAAGTCTGGCGAGTATGGAGGCTACTGTTGCGAAGAAATGAACTGTGGAACGTGATTTCTTAAAAAATCCTGTGTCGAACGAGCTTTATGGGATGGTGCCGAGTCCTGTTGGAATGTCCACGTGTTTGTACTGAATTGCTCACGTGCCCAAGGGATAAGCACATCATTTAACACATTTTGTTGGTACACTTGCTGGTTTACCTTAACGCCTTGGTCGATGAAAACAAGTGGAGAACGTCCATTTCCAGTTACAGCAGCCCAAACCATCACACAAGCAGGCGATTGTTTTCGCATAGCAATTCGGTTGTCCAAATTGTCGTTGGACTTGCCCTTCAACCACACACGATTATTTTGTTTGTTTTCGAATTCTTGAACAGTGAAAATTTTCTCATCCGAAAATACCAAATTTTCAAGATCGCCGCTCGCGTGCAAGGTTTTCAGCACTTTTGATCGTTGAAGACGAACTGCCTTTTGTGCCGGTGTTAGATCTTGTACTTTTTGTATCTTGTAAGGTTTCAATTTAAGTTCATTTTTTAGTATGCGCCGTATGCTTCTGTCTGACACGTTCAGATTTGCAGCCATTTTTGTTGCGCTCTGACGCGGATTTCTTCGAATTCGCTCTTTCACCTTTCGAACCATTTCTAATGATGTTGCTGTTTTTTTTCGGCCGCATCCACCACTTTTTTCGATGCTCCCAGTTTCATTGTAACGTTTAATGGTTCGATACACAAAACTTTTTTTCACACAGATACTCTGGAGCTCACGAATAATAGCTGGTTTCGATTTTCCGGCCAAATACAAGGCAATCACACTATTGTGTTTGAATTCCATTTGAAATATTTCTTTTCAATTACAACTTAGAATGAAATGTTTGCGTAGGCTTATAAATAACTTCACAGACTAAAGGTTCTCAAAATATGAACACGCTGCTATTTGTTGTTTAGAAACTGCAGCAGTGTGAAGTTGGTGTCACTTATAGTGCCGGACCCTGTATAAACAAAATTGAAGGCAATGGAATTTTCAACAAAAAAAGTCTAATAAAGTTTTGCTCTGAAATCGATTTTTATATGACAAAAAACGGCTTCAAAATGTTCAATTTACATTGCTAACATAGGATGTGGGCTAATTACATTTCCACCACTGTATTTAAAAGCAATATTAGTTAATATTAATAATGGAAAAATGTGGTATTGGTTTGGAATGGGCAGCAATCAAACAAAAATATATTTGCGTCGACGTTCAACTAAAGAAATTGATTAGATTTTAGCCTTCTCATTAAATTTAATTTTAATTAGCTGATTTCCACATTTAAAGTATGAACGAATCATAGAAACAATTAGATGAATCTTTGAATTTCTTTTAATGGTTTGATGTACTCGTATTAATATAATTTTATGTTTTACTTAGTAGCGGTCAATGAAATGTACTCACTATAAAATTTACACAAAACTCGGTTAAAATGGTATCCAGTCATAAAATTTTGAGGCGATTATGCACCAAAAGGCTTAAAGAATATCTTATTGTACTTTCAGGTGCAAATTGTTCTGGTTTTTGTATTTTCTTCTTAGTGTAAAGACGTGAAATTAAAAATAATGCCAAATATGAATAAATTAACAGTTGCTAAGAAATCAGTTATTCTTACTTTAAGTAGTGAAAATTGGTCGACTTGTGTAATTACTGCTAAAGTAGGATGTAGTCAATCCACTGTGACAAAAAATTTTAAAAAATATCGCGAAACGGGGAGTATGGAACGAAAAGAAGGGAATGGTAGACAACGAGCAACGACACAACGTGAAGACATGGAAATTACGCTAATTGAGTTGAGGGATCTTTTTAATACCGCAGTGGACATTCGTACTGAGATCAGAGAAACGTCTGGAACACAAATAATTGTTGAAACCGAGAGGCGGACATTACCAGAAGTGAATTTAATAGCGTGATCACCAGAGAAGAAGCCCCTCTTAAAGAAGAAAATGCGGTTAAAACGATTAAAATGGGCAAAAAAGTATGAAAATTGGAGTGAAGATGACTGGAAAAATGTGATTTTCTCCGATGAGAGCAAATTTTGCTTATTTGGGTCGGAAGGTAAGCAGCTAGTTCGACGCAGAACTGGGGAATGTTTTAAAGCAGAGTGCGTTACGCCAACAGTGAAGCACCCGGCCGGACAAATGGTTTGGGGATGATTTTTCTACTATGGAGTTGGAGTACTGGGTGTTCATAAAGGAAATAGTAAATGCAAAAGTTTACATAAGCACTCTAACAGAACATTTTCTGCTATATTTCGAAATTCATAATTCCCAAATTTCTTCCTCTATATTCCAGGACGATTCTGCACTATGCCATTGAGCAAAAATTGTAAGTATTTCATTTATTTGTACCTTTACATATTGAAGTAGTAGTATAATACGCAAATAATTTATTTTTACAATATTAGTGTGATAGGTAAAACGTTTTCTCAAAAATAAAGGTATTAATACCATAGAATGGCCAGGTATATGCCGGATTTAAATTCGTTTGAAAAGCTTTGGGGCATTATGAAACGCAAAATAACATTAGGACACCTAAATGTATTATCCAACTGCAAAATTTGTAAAAAATTATATTGCAGGAAGTCGTTAATGAAGAAATTTTACAAAATTTAGTAAAATCAATGCCTAACCGACTAAAAACCGTTATAAAAAATAAGGGTGGTTCTACTAAATATTAAATTTATGGCTTATAGGCGGCCATAAATAATACAATAGATGTAGAGTAGTAAAATACCTGTAAAATAAAGACTTTTAAGTAAATTTTTAATTTTATATTTCTATGATTTAATTGCACTTTTTAATAAATATTTTTAACCCTCGTTTCCTGACACCATCCCTTTTAAAAATTGTCCTTTTTTGTATTGGGTAGGCTTAAATATACGGTAAATAACCGTGTGACACATATTATCCTAAAAATTTATCGATTTTATTACGAAAATTGTAAAATAATTAAAAAAATTTAAGTGAGTACATTTCTATGACCGTTACTGTAATTGAAATACTATATGATATGTAAACCACGACAAAAATTAGTAGATGATTAAAGGATCTCATTGAATTGCCTAATAAAATTATATATTCTATCTAATTACATTAAATGATATATTTAATTATTTAAATGAAACGATGAGTTATTTGTTATTGTTGTTATTTTTAATCGTATTAAAAGATTTATATACCTACTTTAATTTATTGATTTATTTAATCATTTATATTTTGTTTCATTAAATGTTTTGGATAATTACTTTGGACGATTTATTCACATTTATATAAATAATTCTATTAAGGGGTCCCTGCGGTCTAGCGCTCTAAAATTTGATGTATTTTTGAGATTTTTTTTGAAGGCAAAACTAATGAATAACAATATTTAAACTTTTTAGATGTGTTATAACCTTATAACACTTATTGTGAATACATAATAAATTTTTTTAAATTGAAAATTATGTTTAATTACAACAAAAATTGCGCTAAGTAACACCCTTTAAAAAAAATGGATCTGAGCCACGTTGTGAATTTTGACTTTTCTATTTATCTTAAAAATAAAAATCAAAAAAATTATTAATCAGTATGAGCGCAGTTATGGCCGGGCCCAAAAAAAAAACAAAAAAGAATTAAAATTGACAAAATGGTACGCTTTTGAAGTTTAAGTTCTAAAATCAGGCTTTTTTTTACCAGTTTTTATAATGTAAAAGATACGAAGTTTTTGAAATAAAAAATTGATTTTGGTTCTGGCGATAACCAATGGTGTTCTGAATAACATATTAAAAGTTCAGATGATTCGGCTGTATAGTTTTTTTTGTTTTCCACAACGCCATGCAGAAAAATGTAGTTATGAAATAAATGAATGTAAAGTTTTAAGTATGGATATTTAACATCCAAGACTTAATTTTACATACTTACAGCTAATCTGCGATACCAGCACCATATAAAATTCCTTCCGATTGGTCATGTTTCTCGGCTTCTTTACTTCTTTTGTTTTTAGGTGCTGTTCGAGCTTTTTTCGACCCATTTGTGCGTAGCGTGGATCATATTTTTTAATTTTTACATAGTCTACGTATAGATGATGAAATACTAATATGGTGTGTGAATGAAGGTAGACTCAAGACAACCGAAAAGACGGATGAATTACCAAAAAACTGATAGAAGAACATGGAGTAAACGGTATGTCTCAGCCGGAAACTCCATGCAGGACACATGAGACAACAAAGACAACACGGCAATTCAATAAGGAAATTGAGAAGAATCAGAAGATACAGATAAAAAAACGAAACCGGAAGTAAGATATAATCAAGGTAGGCACAATGGCACATGGAATGTCAGAACACTGTTGAGACCAGGCAAGATAGATGAAGTAGAGAACGAACTGATGAGATGTGGAGTGGAGGTGGCAGCTATACAAGAACTTAGATAGACAAGGAGAAATTACAAAGAAAAACAACACGTTGTTTTACTGGGGGGGGAAAGACACAAGAAAAAAATGGCACAGGATTTGTAGTGACAAAGAGCATGGTAAACAGAATTATGAGCTTTAAAGCAGTAAACGGAAGATTAGCATATCTAAGATTAAATTTTAAAACAAACATAATTACAAATAAATGGCTACGCACCTACAGAGGATAGGAACGATTACGAAAAAGAAGTTTTTATGATGAAATGGAAAACTATGTTAAAGTGCTCCCAAACATGACATATTGATTATACTAGGACATTAGGAGACTTCAATGCAAAAATAGGGAAAGAGATTTATATAAGATCGATAGCCGGTAAACAAACCATCCACGAGAAAACAAACAAAAACGGAGAGAGATTATGTGCAATACGGCGGAAGCATTGAACACGGTGATATGCATAACACGAAGTTCACACACAAAAATATACACAAAGTGACTTGGGTCTGGCCCGGTAGAAAAAAAGAAGATGGAAATTAGATCGACCATATCCTAGTGTCCAAGAAAAACGAAAAAGTAGTTAAAGACGTTAGAACGTATAGAGGAGCGAATGCCGACACGGATCACTACCTGGTGGTGGCAAAAATAAGACAGAAAACAACTAAATATACCGCACCCGATAACAAATGAGGAAGAATAGACACAGAAAAGCTAAACAATGATACTACAAAAAAACGTTACGAAGAGAGAATCGAAGAAGAACTATGCTATAACAAAGAAAACGAAGACATGAACAAAAGATTAAAATGGTTATAAACTGGAAAACAGGAAGTTAAGAATAACTACAAAGAAGACACAAAAAAAGCAAATAAGCTATTTAGAAAAAAGAAAAACGTGTGGATAATGGAGAAAATGACAGAAATAGAAGAAAGCAATACAGTTAGCAGCAAAATATTTTATCAACTACTAAGAAATGAGAAGAGAGAGCACATGATAAGAGCGAGAAACATGAAGAATGAAGAAGTAAAAGTGGTGAGCGATTCTGAGGGAATTGAACAGTTATGGGCTAGACATTTCCAGAAACTGCTTAGCAACCAGCATGAAACCGATAATTATGAACCTAACAGAACAAATGCTAATGAACAATCACTAACCCTAACCCGTGAAGAAATAATGAATATATCATGCAGAAAATGAAAAACGGCAAAGCACCCGGTAAAGACGAAATAGGAATTGAACTAATCGAGAACGGAGGAGAGATGTTATGCGATAGAATTTATAGATTGTTACAGAAAGTATGGATAGAAGAGAGGATGCCCGAGAACTGGAAAGAAAGCGTTATAATCCCAATAAAAAAGAAAGGAGACCCGGAACAATGTAGTAACTACAGAGAAATAGCCCTGCTCAACTTAAACTGAAAGAAGTTATAAGAAACAAAATAGGATATTATCAATTCGGATTTACCGAGGGGCGGGTAGACGGTGGGAGCGATACATGTGATTAAACAAACAATGGAAAAAACCTCAGAGCTATACATGTTGATTGTTGATTTTCAGCAAGCCTTCGATAGAGTTAACAGAAGAGAAATGTATAGAGCGATGAAGGAAATGAAGATACCAACAAAGATCATAAGACTGATAGCAATGACACTCGAAAACACCACATCGTGCGTAAGAACCCCATTAGGAGAAACAAACTGCTTTGAAGTAAACAATGGAGTTAAACAGGGAGACGCATTGTCAGCAACATTGTTTAACATAGTACTGGAAACGGTGATTAAAGGAACAGACATAGAAGGAACAATAGCGACGCAAGAAGGCCAACTAATAGCATGCGCCGACGATATCCTCATAATGGCCAGATCACTCAGAGAAACTGAAAGAGATTTTTAAAGAATTGGAGAGAAGAGCGGAAAGGATGGGCTTGCGAGTGAATTACAGCAAAACAAAGTACTTACTTGAAGTGCGATGGGAACATACAACACAATAGCAGAGATTTAGTGATAGATAATGAAAGCATAGAGGAGATAGAAAATTGTAACTATCTTGGAATTCAGTAAACAGAAACAACAACAGAAAAGAAGAAATTAAAAAAAGGATTCAAACCGACAATAAAGCGTACTATGCAAATAAAGCGCTGTTAAAAGACAGGAACCTGAAAATAAACACAAAAGAGACGATGTGTCTAACCAAATTAGACGAACAGGCGCTGAAGGTATTTGAAAGAAAAGTGCTACGAACCATTCTGGGATTTAAAAAACAGAAGACGGTGAATATAGACCTTGGAAGAACCACGAAATAGAGAAAGAAGACATAATAAAATTTGCCAAGTCACAACGTATCAGATGGCTGGGTCATATAACGATAGAAAATTATTACAATATCATGGCTATTATGTAACTTCACTGATGTTAGTGGATGTTACCTTCCCGATGGGTGTATACTTGGAATGGCTTTCAAGCATTATTGTCTGCAACGAATAAAGAGTAGGGAGGATGTGGGAAGGAACATTTAGAATAATTTTTTCAAACCATAAGGTGTCTAATGGCGGTTGCTTAAATGCAATTCCAATGGCTTAACATAAAATATGAATTAAGGTGACATTCAAAAATATAAATTATTGTTTATTGCATTTTATGCAATGATGCTATGCTAAATATTTTTGATATATTATTATACTTATGCCATGTAATTCCAAATTTGACATTTTCCGTCTTCTTCTTCGTCTTTTTCTTAAGAAATTTTCCATTTTTACAATTTAAAATTTTATGACATGGCGTCTCAATATGGCGAACGCCCCCTCGTTTTGACTTGCAAATTTAACATGATATAGTAAAGAATTATGTATACTCCCTCTTTTTTTATTTATTAATTGATTGTGTGTATTTCAGTTTTGTTATTATAATATAACGTTACGAGAGTTATGATTATGAATAAAATAGAATTGTTTATTACAAAGTTCTTTTTAACAAAATAACACAAACGAATATTCTTACGATACAAGCATAAACTGTGTAAAACAAATGGTGAAGAGAAACAGTTTGTATATTGGTATTTATACCTACGTTGTTAGCTTATAGCTTATCAATATGTAAAGGGTGCATAATATGGTCCATATGAGTTGAGATGTGGACAGGATCAGGAATGATTAGGATTGGACTGTTTAATAGTGATTTAACTCCTCCTTCTCCTTCCTTTAGTTGAAAACAATATCGAAGAGGTATGTTTTCCAAGTTCCAACTCTCTTGTAGGTGGTTCATTGTGTAACGGTGACGGGTTGTTTGCCATTTCTTCATGAAGTTGATTGCTAGATGTTTCCATATACGAAAACAAAATTTTTGTTGTTTTATTGGCTGTAACCCATACAGAGATTAAAATAATCAAGAAAATAATATAAAATGGTAAAATATCTCACTAATGAAACAGTGTCATCTAATGTCAAACCTACATTAATTTTCAAATATTATTGGAGGTAAATAATCCTGAGATGAGAACCATCAAAGCTCCTCTTTTTAATCGTTATGAAGATGAGCTGTCATTGCTGACAATCTCCGGAAAGTGGGAGGCTGCTGCAGATATTATAACGAGGAGACATTCGTTCGCAGACTGAATACATGCCACCTGATGGCTTTTTGAATGATGTGACTTCTGTGATCCCTCGATCACTGTAACACTTATTTGAACGCGTTATTTTGAAACACAAGCACAGTGGCTCTTTGGATGGATGGAGAAGAAAGTGTATTGCACTTGCACATGCATAGTAATATCAGCTGTGCGTCCACGTTCATTCGTATTTTCACTTTTAATTGGAATAGCCGTTTATTTGTACACTTAGAAAATCCAATCATTGAGAAGGGTGCATTCTGCCAATTTGTATTCGACAACGGCATGGGTGGAATTATGATTGTTACTCTTTACGAAGCAGTAAAACCCAATAGCAATGTCGTTCTGGTCAAATGGTGGTTAAAATAACTATGTAGAAGTAACATTGAACTACTAACGTTGAAAAAAACCGACGAAATGAGATGCAGATTTTGGATGATAAAATAATCCCTTCTGGTACAGATATCATTTGGCTGTATGAAAAGAGTTCAAGCAGGGTGGAATGGGTTTATGGAGAATGCAACCCAGGATGAGCACTATCAATTTTCCCAGATTCTTAGTCTTCTTTTTATCAACAACTCTCCAACTCAATATATACTGACAAATGTAAAGCACTTCGTCAAAAGACGTGCTTTGCCACCTTTGACCAGCCTCTGTACATCAAAGCACAGCACATATGAAGAATGTGGTCATATACGCTTGGAAGGGTTTCACCTTCTCATGTCTTTCATGGGCACCATTGGAGCCATCATGACCGGAAGTAGCCTCAAAGAGCTCCTCAATACGGTGAATGCTGAAAATAGCATTGAAAAGATGATGAATGGTCATGCTTATTCGAGGGCAGTGCGAGTCCACACCTTGGTTCATCTTGTTCTGGAAAAACAAATTTGGGAAACTGTTCACCTGACGGAGGATGAGAAAAATATAATGGACACCTTGCTTATTGATTTGGAGTCATCTGTTGTTTTGACAATCGAGAAGGATGAAGAAGTCAAAATCGGCAAGAATAAATTCAGAGAGGCTATGCTTACCCTAGAAGGTCATGGACTCAGCTCTGAGCTGTGATTACAATATTTTCGTACGATTGCTGGCAGGAAATCATTTTTCTTCTTTGTTGAAGTACTCCGCCGATGGCATCATTATTTGATGTATCAACCATTAAGGATAATACTGCGGTTGGTGATGGATGTGCTAACAAAGCGGATTGAGCTAGAGCTTCTTTTATTTCTTCAAATATTTTTCTATGCTTTCTTCGATCCATTCGATTGGGTTCTTGTTCGATTTTTTATCACAGTTAAATACTTATTTAATGGATTTTGGATTGTTGGTGTTTATGATATGAACTATCGATAAAAATTTACCATTCCCAGAAATCGTCTTAGCTGGTTTGCCGTACTAGGTGGGTTACAGTTTCTGACTGTTTCTACTTTGTCCTGTAATAGATTAGTTCCTTTTTCACTTACGGAATGGTCAAGAAATTATTTCTAATTTTTTCCAAAAATACCGGGGTGGTCTAAAAAGTTTCCGACCTAACTGAAAGGACAAATATTTTTCTCAATTTTTTTTATATTTTTCTGCATAGTCTCCTTGTAAGTCTATATACTTATTTCAGCGATGCTCCCATTTCATTAACTCGTCCAAATAGTACCTACACAGTAGAAAATATAGAGTAAAAATTTTACACTAAAATACACTAGCTTGTGTTCATATAGGTCCACTCAATTTAGTGTAAATTTTTACACTAACAATTTTAATTAAGTGTAGTGTAATGAGTTCACTAAAGTTTGTTAAAATGTTAACCTTATTT
This sequence comes from Cantharis lateralis, assembly GCA_963170105.1. Taxonomy (NCBI): domain Eukaryota; kingdom Metazoa; phylum Arthropoda; class Insecta; order Coleoptera; family Cantharidae; genus Cantharis; species Cantharis lateralis. The sequence continues at coordinate 10,639,622 of OY720626.1, forward strand.
AGAGTACACTGAACAAAATTTAGTGTTAAATAAAATTAAAACTAGAAATTAATTTACACTATTTTAGGTATACTTCAGATTAATTTCCTGGTTAAAATACACTAAATAGGTTAAAAAAAACTTAATGTAGTGTGAAAATTTCTTTATTTATAGTAGTAAAATTTACATTGCTAGTGTGTTTTGAAAACATTTAAGTATAGTTTTAACCCAATTAACTCAACGTATATTAATAAAAACATAACATTTAAAGACAAAAATTCAAAACAAATTAAGGATGTCGGAATTTCCGCCTATAAACGTAATTTTTTTTATTAATTTTCGACGAATTAATTGGATAAAACAATACGTTAAAGATACATACTCGATAATATTTCAGTGCAATTTCGCAATCCGCAATAGTTGTCTTGCCCCTTATCTAAAAAAAATTATTAATAATCTATGCATAATAAAAAATATTTAAGTTCAATACTACCACTTAATACTTGATTTCGCTTCTACCATTTTAATTTTCCATTGGCTTAGTAATAATATAATTTATATTTTGTGTACGACTTGTTCAAATAATTCTTCGAAATGTATTTGCAATCCGGGATATAATTCTCCTAATTCTTCACTGCAATTCATAATTTATTAAAGACAATAACACTTACAATCTACGAATTACTATTTAGAAATCTTTCGTCCACACTTCACGTTGTACCCATTTCTAAAAATTATTTAATAAAATGTGTATTTTTTAAATATTATAATCTAACCTTGTAAAAATACATCATATAAACAGGAGTTTAGCGTTTTCTGGAAACGGAACTTCAAATATCTTTTTGTTTAAAAAAATTTAAAAGCACCAACGTTACTGTACTAAGTTGCTGGTTAAACTAACAAGCAATATCACTTACCAGCAATACTAAGCAATACTTTTATTTATACCCCGACTATCAGGAGCCTATGTACGTCATTCTTTCTGCGAATTCTATGTTTGAATAAATATTTGATACATGACACCTAACCGACACACTCTATTAAGAAAGAAATTTACTCTTCATTGTGCTAATTTTACCTTCGAGTAAAATTCCATCTATATAGAGAAGTTTTAGTGTTAAAAATAAACTAGTGTATAGTTTAACACTAAAAATTAACACTAATTTATTTACCAACTACACTAAACATTTTACACGACAAAATTTATTACTGTGTACTCAGCGTCTTTCGCTGCAAAATATTGTTTAAAAAAGCAATGGACACTTCATTCGACGAAAATCTCTGTCCTATGGACACAACTTTTACCTTAGAGAAAAAAAAGTCTCTTGGGGCTAGATCTGGTGAGTAAGGAGGGTGGTCAAGCAGTTCAAATTGTAATTCGTGGATTTTCGCCATAGCAATCTTTCAGGTGTGACACGGCGCATTGTCTTGGTTAAACAACTTTTTTTTTCTGAAAATGTGCCCTTTTTCTGCAACGTGTGTCTTAAACTTATCAAATAATGATGCGTAGTATGCTCCTGTAATAGTAGTTCCTTTTTGAAGATAATAGATTGGGATAACTCGATGACTATCCCAAAATACAGTCGCCATGACTTTCCCAGCAGAAGGAATAGTGTTTGCCTTTTTTTTTAGCCGATTCCCCCTTCTCAGTCCACTGTTTTGACTGTATTTTTGTTTCTGGAGTCTAATGGTGCATCCAAGTTTCATCTACAGTAATTAATCGGCGCCAAAAATCTGATTTATTGCGCCTACAGAGCGTGGAAATGTTCATTCGAACATGTTTATATGACAAACACATTCTTGAGATATATTCATATCCTCTGTTATCTCTCTAATCTTTTCGAAGGTTTCCTAGCACCATTTGGTGAACTTGGGCTATGTTATCGTCAGTGGTTGCAGTTTTTGGACGTCCTGACCGTTCATCGTCGCCCAAGTTGGTACGGCCACATATACATTCAGCTACCCAAAATTTGACAGTGGTAAATGATGGTACAGAGTTTCTATACACAGTATTCAACTCATCTTTAATTTCCGTAGGCGTATTGCCTTTCAAAATCAAGTATTTAATGACAGCTCGATACTCAATTTTTTTCATTTTCACGAAAACACACGCATCAACTTAGTCAAACAATTGTCAAACAAAACCTGCCTTTCCAAAATGACTGAAATTTTAGCGAGTATCTGTCAGAGGATGTAGAAACACATTCCCTAGATTTTGTAGACTAATGCTGCCATCTTCATGTTGAGGTCGGGAACTTTTCAGACCACCCTCGTACATTTCGTCGGATTAATTATTGTAGTATCGTATTCTTCGTGCACTGGTATCTGATGGAAAGTTTTTACCAAATCGATTATGGAGAATATTTTCTTTCCAAAGAGGAATTGAACGAAATCTTGTATGTGCGGAATAGGGTAACAATCATGCAATTTTTTGGCATTCAAGGTGCGATAATCAACTGTTCGGGGGCTAATCTTCTTAGACGACATGTTACGGGTTGTCCTGGTGTTGTTTCAATTCTGTGATAATTTCAATTTGTGATAATCGCTCAATGGTACTCATAGTAAATTCGTTGTTTGGTTTGATTTGTCCGATTGCTTCCATCTGTATTGTGTTATCAATTAACTTACCATTGAACTTACCAGTAGATTGAAATGGTTTAGAAAATCTTTGTTCTCAAAGCGGTATCGGTAGTGCAATAAAGTTTAATTCATTTCTTTACAAATTTATTAAAAAATTATTCACGAAATTAAAATTAGGGGTTTCACGCGCAACTTGCTCGGAGGTTTACAAAATTGAAATCACTTATAACTTTGAAAATAATAAAATTACAATGATGACCAGGTCAAATGAAGTTCTATCGACTGACCTCAAACTTACGCAAACATTTTGAATAGAAGAAAAAATAGAAAAAACCGTTTCAGTTCAAATGATGGGAATAGAAGCTTATTGAGGCTGAGACCAAACTCAAAAACTTCATGGAATAATAAATTGCTTCGTACAGAGTTTTTCCATGTAACCTACATATGGTTTAGTTCAACCCCAAAAATATAGCTTGCCACTTGCGACTGGTAGATGAGCGGTTTTAGTTGCAACATTCTTTCAGCCTATATGGTCCAAACTTTAGGACCTTATGGTTTAGTTATGACATTAAATTATTCTACTCGTAATTTAACATGTAAACATTTTAAACTTCACATAATTATATAATTTTTATCTAAATGTACTTTACAAAGATAGATAACTGTAAGAATTTATTAGCGCCGGAATTACTAAAAAATTATATTTGTTTCAGTGCCCACTCAAAATTCCACGAGGAAAACTCTAAACAGTATTAATAATTATTCTTTGCTGATTTTCAAATTGCAACGACGATGTATTTTAACCAATATAAACTTTTTAATTTTTGCACGGTTCTTGGAACCATGACAAAAAATTCAAAGTTCGGAACCATGGATGGTCGTATAAAGCAATTCTTCACAGGTGGTGCCGGTACTGGCAAAGCATTTACTTTGAAAATGCCAATATCGATCAGAGAATACAGAACAAGGAAGTATGACAAAATAACAGAAGCAATTGAAAATAACTCCAATATGGAATGTTTAAGACCTATGTCAGGCCAAAAACAAGCATTTTCTCTCGTGGACCTTGAGGTCTCAATAGTACCGGAACCCCAAGAAGAAAATGACACACTAGCAAGTCTAAGAATTATGAATGAAGGATCAGAAGAACTTCCTGAAGGAAACGTGGATGAGGTAGTAATGGCATTGAAAGGTGATGACGAAGTGACTTCTGATATGATGTTGGAAGGGGGGATACATCTCATGAATATAATTGCAACCCTAATTAACGAGTGGCCGAACCAAGGAACAATTCCCAGGGGATGGAATAACGCAAATGTGGTGTTACTGAACTGCTTAGCAAAGAAACTTGACGAGTACCAACTACAGGAACAAGCAGGATTTCGCAAAAACTATAGAACAGCCGACCATCTGTTGACAATGAAGATCTTGATAGAAAAATCTAATGAATATAACTTCCCGCTCCATCTCGCCTTCGTGGAATATGAAAAAGCATTTGACTCCGTGAAGTCTTGGACTATACAACGGGCGATGCGTAACTGTAGAATCGATTATAGATACTCAAGACTATTAGAAAACGCGTCATCAAAAGTCACAGCTACATACAACCTTTATACAAAAACCAATGCCATCAATTTAGATAGAGGGGTTAGACAGGAGGATAATCTATCGCCGATATTGCTTACTCTTGCTTTAGAGGACGTGTTTAAAAAACTGCCTTGGACAACAAATGGTATTAATGTTGGCGGAAGATATCTTAATAACCTACGATTCGCGGATGATGTGATTCTAATAGCTGAAAATTTGGAAAACCTCCAAGAAATGCTAACTCAGCTGAACGCAGAATCCAAAAAAGTTGGTTTGAGGATGAATCTCAGAAAGACGAAAACTATGTTTAATGGAGACGGGATTGTTGTGATTGACAATCAAGAAATTGAGAAGGTTGATAGTTACGAGTACTTAGGTCAGAAGTTTATTTTGGGTAGAGAAAACCAATATGCGGAAATTAACAGACGAGTGGGACAATCTTGGGCTACTTTTGAAAAACTTAGTTATATTTTAGAAAACAAGAAGATCCCATTGCATCTGAAGACAAGAGTGTTCAATATGTGTGTTCTCCCAGTTATGAGCTACGGAGCTGAGAATTGGACTATGACGAAGAAAAATGTGAATACCCTGCGCGTAACGCAACGCGCCATGGAGCGAACCATGATGGGGATTTCACTGCGTCACCGAAAGACAAACAAATGGATACGAAGCAACACCAAATTAAAAGACATAGTGGAAACAGCAGCATCACTAAAATGGAGATACGCTGGATACGTGGCGAGGGGGGATACGGGCGCGTGGAACCGACAACTACTGAATTGGAGACCCTACGCACATAAGAGACCAAGAGGAAGACCACCAATGAGATGGGTCGACGATCTGAAGTTAACGGCGGGGCTGAACTGGGTGCAAGTGGCATCAAACAGACAACGGTGGAAAAAAGAACTTGAAGAGGCTTATATTCAAAAGTTGATTGAAAAGAAGAAGAAGTTATTCGTATCTTGGTAAGTTTACGTTGAAAGCACCTTTTCGTAAACATCAAATTGACTAAAAACGTGGGATCCCATTCTGAAAGAAATTAATAATCTCGTCCTTTTAGTTAATTAGATGTTTTCAAAAATTATGATTAACGTCTAGAGACTATAATAGTGTTTCAACTAAATACTCATATAATTTTTAATATTTGCAGAAATGCCACCCACTTAGAAATTTGAAATATGACTGCCTCTGATCTCAGATAGTAAAACTATTTTTGTTAATAATCTTTTCATGTCAATTATTTTGTATCTTTTGAGTAGTTTTATTATACATTTTTCTTTATTTATTTGTTTTATTTTTAGTTATTATAATACATCATTTCTACAAACTAAAATATGTTCGGTGTCAACATTTTCAATTTTCCATTAGTCGTCTCGTTTTTTGCAGATCTGTATTATTTTTAGAAAAGTGGTTAAATTCGGGATGGGATGTTTCGGAGCAAATACTTTTCGGCGCGTAACTTTTCAAAAATATTTGAAAAAATTTAAACATCAATAAATTGATAAATAATAAATTTATTAAAACTAATCGACATGTATAAAAAAAATAGGTTAATGTAGCTAGGGATTTATTTAATTTAATTTTATTGGCTAAAATCAACGGCTTGCGAGTTATAAATTAAAGTAAGTAAAAAAATGTTGAAAAAATCGAACTTTTTCTTTTGATTTTTTGAAAACAACATTATAGGAAATTTAACGGACTACAACTTTTGTCTGGCAAATTTTTTTGGAAGACCAATCCATTCCCCAGTAAAGCAGAAAATCATAAAAGGCAGTTGCAAAACAAAAGATTTTTATTCCTCACGCCGAAAAGTCTTCGCGCCGAACCGTCTTCGCACCAAACTATTAGTTATTAGTAGAGTGCGGAATTTTAAGCACAAAAAAATATTAAAAATGCTTTAAAAAATTGGAAAATAAGCATTAAAAAAATAGTTACGATCTTCAAAACATTAACAGCATTTGCCAGCACTTTCAAATAATATAAAGAAAAATTAAAAACGAGTGGGGCCAACTTGACGTTTTTGTCAATTGCCGATATTTCAATTCTTAATAAAAATGTAGCAGACCCAGCACTTTCGAAAAAAATTACAGCATTTGCCAGCATTTTCGCAGGCACTTTCCAATAAATTTTAAATTCCAAAGTGGAGGGGGTGCGTCAAGTTGGCCCTTCTCGGCCCGAAAATAGCAATCTGATAATAAAAAATTAACAAACCCAGCACTTCCAAAAAAAATTACAGCATACGCCAGCATTTTCAAATTACGTAAAACAAAATTTCAAATTCCAAAATTCTTAGTCGTAGGAGGATTAATCGCTTCCAGTAGGTGGCTAGGAAGCCTAGCGCGTTCCGGGTCAAGCGCGGAGGTTGACTATTCTGATTAGAGCCGTAATTGATGCAACGCCCCGTTCGGTCCTGGTGGTGCACCCGGGGCACGGGTCCGAGTTTCCAGCGCGCGGTCAGTGCCGCGAATATCCTCGCATCCTTCTTCAGGCAACACAATCTCGAACAAGCGAACAAACTGCTTAAGATAATTAACCAGTTCTTGGCTTTGTGTCCTCACGAGAAGAGAGTTTGTTGCTATTTTCGTTCGGTGATTTTGCCTTTCCTGCTTGTGGTAGGTTAAAATGAGAAGCGAAAAGAGTGAGATGAAATATAGAGTTAGTATGATAAATGGTTTTTCTTACGCTATTGGCTCCAGGATCAAACTGGGTCTCTTGGATAATCACTAGATTGGTAGTTACCAAGTCCATTGATTAGCGGGTTTTCGGAGTTAGCTGTTTTTAGGAGTTAGCCATTGGATTGCCGATTGTGACATCCAGACCCATAATTTTCTTGATGTTGAAGATCTCCTTTCCCTCTGCGTCACTTCAAGTATTAGGATGAAGAGAGACAAAAAGATCCTAATATTTGAATTGTTTCGGTGCGAACCACGTATGCAGGTTTACCTCCAAGACAGTATCTGTCCTAAATAAAAAAAACTGGTGAGCAATAAAAGAACCACTTTAAAAATTAACATTAATAAAATTGAAAATAGATCGAACTCGGGCTCTAGCTCACAGCAGTTTAGTTGGCGCGATTGAGCACCAAACCGCGGTCTCTCGCCTTGTAGCTCGTCAATTGAAGCTTTACACCACATTGCTAGTTTTCTGTACATGTTTATTCAGGTTATATGTTTTTCTAACACGAGTGAAACTTCCGTTAGTCTTTGAGGTAAAATTATTTATCTTCTTCTTCTTCTGCACGTAGTAGGTAAGTATACCTGTTACGACACCATCAATCATTGGTCACTCCATCTTTTTCTAGGTCTTCCGACAATTCGCCGTCCTATAGTAAAATACCCCTATAGGGGTACTATGGGGTAGAGAAGCGTAAGTTATAGCCTCTCCTACTCAAGTGTCAACCTCACCTGCTCGTGGTGTACCCCGCTGACACAAACGAGGCTCTGACGACCGAGTATCGGCGGTATAACCGTACATCAAACGCAGAGGAAATGCTACGTTTAACGACAATATTCATCTGTCTGGATAATAATAGACAGAGAGCTAGGTTGGAAGCTCGGAGATGGCAGCCCCATCACCAACCTACTTGCTACAGGCCAGTCACCTGCACAGGGAGAAAATTGACTTTCAATCACCAACAATCAGGCTCAGATACTGGGATGGATTCTTCAACTAAAATTATTTATAATAAATTGCATTGATTATGATTGTAAAACTGAAGAGTTTGGAGTTTTTGAAAATATTAATAAATTATGGTTTTGTAAAACTTGCTTTGCCGGCTTGGTGCGGCAATGGCTCCACTGCTTATAATTATAGACCAGCTGCTACTGAATTACAGAAAAATTTTGTTCAGCTAAGAGTTAAACCAGGTTTAGAACCTAACAAAAATGAAAGTAAAAATCAAACCGAAGTCCATTGGTTTCAATACATAACTTCATCAAAACAAAACACTATCAAATCGTTATTTTTGCTCTTTTGTTGCAGCAAACAGTTGCTATCATTAAATTATCAACACATCAAAGGCGGATCCAGCCAAAATCCATGGAAGGGCGGTAATTAAATATTTTATATAATGTTTTAGAAAAATTTCCTTATTTTATTTTACTTTTGTTCACCGTAAGTCGTAAGAAATTAAAAGAATATTATTTACAAAGGGTCCAATGAAATAACCGGATGTCCATTTTTTAAATAATTTTCTTTTCAGATTTGTATCTGCGCTTGTAACAAATTACTAATAACAAACATGATTATTGATAATTTAATAACGGCAACTAATCAAAGACTAGTGTACTGAAAAATAATTGGTGAAAATGTTTTAGACGTCAATAATGATTTAATAGTGTTTTATTTTTATAAATTTTAAATAAAATTAACACAATCAAAGAAGAGTGGTAGACACAGAATTACTGATGCCGACTTCTCGAAACTATCACCCATTTCTGTGTTTCTAGCTCATTACCAGTCATCAATACCACATAATACTATGTTATCACTTGATTGTGTGCACATATTTAGGGTCGACAGGCTTAGTGTCGTAATTGAGCTAGAAACACAGAGATGGGTGATAGTTTTGGGAAGTCGGCATCGGTAATTCTGTGTCTACCACTCTTTCTTGATTGTGTTAATTTTATTTAAGCCTTTTAATTGCAAGATACCGTTATCTTTTGGATAACATTTTTGTTGTCATTTGTCATTCTTTTCTTGAAATTCTTCGTACTTGTTCTCAATAATCTTAAAATTTATTTTTGCCTTTCGAAGAGAATTAAAACAATCTTCATTAAGTGGGCGTATCATCCAGACCATGTTGGAGAGCGGTGGAAAATGGGATAGTATTAAAAGATTCTCAACAACCATACTGCGACAAAAAGAGGAAGATGAGAGGCAGGAACAGGCTGCTTCTAGGAATACCATTGTCCATTAGGATATTCATTTCTCAGAAGAACTGTTTCCGAAAGAGTAACAATTAAACGAAGACTATAAATAAAAGAAAACAAAAGTTTTATGGATTGCGAGAGCCGAAATGGCTGCTACGTGGGTGATGGACGTAATGCCGTCAGACAGTTTCCCAGCCCACGGAGATAGGGAGAGGGTTTAGTGAGTGCAAGTCTCACACTGCCGGCTTCGATTAAGCCGGTGACTCGCACGAGATTCCCTCTTCCAGCGCAAAGCAAAAAAAAATTTAGAAAAATACCTAAAATTTTCTGAAACAAATAATTTAAGATAAGTGGTATTTTATTGTTATAATCCTATAGTTTTTACTAACCGTTGGCACTTGCATTCTGTATATTTTGTTCTTTATTAGAAACGGTTGCATTTGAAATGTTCAGATGTTTACAATTTTTGTCCTTGACGTTATTTGATTTTCATTAGAGTTGCTTACGAAACTTTAAGTGTGGAAGATGACATTCTTGTATTATTTATCTTCCTAAAATAATAATTAAATAGGAGTATAAATTATCGTCATTTTCAAATAATAACAGTAATGAATTAATATTACTAGGTACATACCAATTTAGTTTTGTTATTGTTAAAAATATTTGGAATAGCATTACTCTTTAAAATAAGAACACGAAGTCAAGTCTTCTAACTTACCCGAGATTGGTATATAATGTATTTTCAAGGCGTCTACGGAAGGTGCAGTTCCTACTAAAACTTAAGCACTTACGCAACATTTTATTGCACTCAATGCAACTTCACTATTTATATTACAGGCTTCTTCGATGTCTTTCTTCTGCAAACCTTAATTCGAGTAAAATTTTATCTGAAACAAATTATAAGAAAATTAATTTCTTACTTGTGAAACGATAATATAGTTCCCATTCTAAACACCTCTTGCATAATATGTAGACTCTCCAACCACCTTAATAATTTTTTTTTTGAATTTGCATTCAAACAATCACATCCGGGCGAAACAGAGAGACGGGAATTCGGTCTCTCTGAAAGGAGTTATCCGGTAACTGCATTATTACCAGTCCGGGCCTGCTTGGTCTGCCTATTCAAACTGGCAATTTAAAACAAAAATTTTGCAACAACCTGTATAAACCGCATTCTTCAAATCCGAGTTCAATAACCCTTTAACGTAGTTTAATGAAATTGTCGTACGTTTAAAAAATGTTAATTTTTATCTAAAATTTTAAAAACAACAAAAATCAGCTTCATTTTTTATTTACTATGGATTTTCTAAATATAATTTTTTCCAAGAAGTGTGACATTTTCTAGGTTAAAATTCTAGGGATTTTAGTAACAATCTGGTGACTTTGGTTGAAAATGTATTCAAGTATCTCCATTTTGGCGTGATCGTTTGTGGTGTAGTGTCGGTTCGATTGGTGATTGCAAAAAGCTTCACTGAATAATGGACGGGGTGTCTATAGACGATTTGTTTAGTTGCATGGACGATGCTGATGAATCGGAGGATGTATGCACAGAAACGCAAAGGTAATGAAGCCGTAAATTTAACCATGTTTGGTCACGCTAAATTTTTATCGTTTCAGCAATAATGATTCCGCCAAGCAGGTTTCAAAGCGTGAACACGAGGACAAGGGCGCCGTCGATTCCCCCGCAAAACGGTTCAAAAGTGACGAGGAAGTTAATGTTGATGGCATCAAGTAAGTTTTATATTTGATTTTTAAGTTAATAATGAAATGCCATCTTGTTGTGTGTAATGGTGGGAACGTAATTATTGGTTAAAAAATGTTGGCTAATTACGGTTGAAGTTTTTGTTTTGTTTTTTTACAAGCTGGGGAAGGGTAACCTTGAAAATTGGTCTTGCATTGACGAAAGTTTGCTAATTTCATTGTTAAATTAATTATTTTATTATTATTATATGCACATGTAAATTGCCAAGAGGTCAAACTGCTGGGGCAATGCACTTGGGAAAATTAGCAATTTTTCAGAAATTGTTTGTCTTGTACAAGTTCAACATCTCTCTCTATTTCTCACTCTCTCTCTATTAGAATTTTAATCATTTACCTGGGCATCTTTTGTGCTCAGGTATTATTCATCTTGCAAACACAAACTTGCAGCTGCTTCTAATTTAAAAAATAATTTATTTTTGATATTTACATCTTGGTTCACATTTCTAATTTTTGATTTGACCGGGTTAAATTTTTTCCCGATGTGATGATTCACATAACTTGCATTTTATTTTATCAAAGTTATCATCAGTTGCATTTTTAAATTGACCATAATTGCTTGAAAACTGAAATGTAATTGAAATTTGGTGCCTATGATGGTACAAAACCTGATCAATTCCTGGTCGCGTTGGATACACTTCACTGCTGCAATACTAATCTGTTATCAATAAGACCACGGGAAACTACACCTTTTTATATTTTCTAATTATTAAATCATCTTTACTTGTGCCAAGTTAAACGCCTACGCACTGCATATTGTTTGGCACCACAAAAAGTAAACATCTGCATTTATGTTTATGTATCAACATAGTACCTTGTTTTTAATCATTGCATCGTAATTAAGGGGGGGAGGGCTAATTTTCTTTATAGAAAATGGTGTATTCAAAATATACCAGGAAATAACGAACGGGTTGACCAATTTCCATCGGTAGTCCAGTTTCTTTCACACTATGTACATATTTCATGTGCTTGCGTTCATTGTTAATCAACATTAAGTCAGTTTCATCGATTTCTACTGTTAATAATGGCAGAAGTTAATAACTATTTTTCAAAAAACTTTCTCGGTATAAACCAAACCGACATACGTATTTATAATGTTTCATTACAAAATTATGCGTTTTAATTAATTAATCCTGTAATAATAAATTGTGCAAAAAATTAAAAAGAAAACTGGTGAATGGTTTCATGGTAATTAAATTACCGATTTCATTTTACTGGAAAAAGATAAATTATGACGATTTTTATGAGTTGTTGAAGCATGTAGTCGCCCATCGCTACACTTACATAATATATGCTTCTATGACGTACTAGAAAAATATTCAAGAAAAATTTATTTGTTGTACACCAGCCCTAAATTAATAAGATTGGCAACACATTTGATTGTCGCCCTGTATAACATAATAGGAAGGGTGAGTGACTCATACGAAAAGTAATTTTTATTTGATCAATTATGGCGTTCGAGTTCTAAATACGTATTTTCCAGGAAAAAGAATTAAATGGCCTGTTATGTCAATATCAATAAAGTGAATTAAAGGCAGGATCTCATCGACAAAGACAGATGTAATACTTCAATGCAATAGAGAGAGATCGAATTATGTTACAATTTCTCAATACTATCAGAAAGTATTGTACATTCAAGAATAACTAAAGCAGAAAAATACAAAGATGTAAAATTTTAAACCAATATAAATATTAATTCTTTTTAAAACGCAGACTTGTGTATGTCATAACCAAATTTTTAAATTAAATTGTTGATTCAACTTTATTTTATTTTATGTATGATTTCAACTTATATATTTTCACTTTAATTATTTTTGAATGAATAATGCTTTTTTTTAATATCGAGAAATTGTAACATATTCAGCCTCTCTATTGCAGTGACATAATATATCTATCTTTGTTGGTAAGATCCTATCCTTAAGGTTACCTCATTTGAAATTTTCAAAATATTGATTTTTGGTCATTTCAAAAACAACATAAGTCATAGAATTAAAATTTTACAGGCAGCAATAAAAACTGTGTTATACAAAAACATTAACATTTTTAAGGTATTAATTAATAAGTTTGCAAAAAACTTCTTAAAAATAAATTTTTTTACTTAACACAGTTTTTATTATGCCTGTAAAATTTTAATCCCGTAACTTATGTTTTTGAAATGACCGATTCAATTATAATACCAATAAAAAGAAAAAAGTAGAGGGGGAACTTGAAGAGAAAGACTTTCATTTTCAGCGATTGCTATTTTAAAAGTTGGTGAAATTTTTTCCCCAAGTCTTAAATCTGAACTTTGAACATTTGTGGAAATTTCCTCATTTGTCGATTTTGCAAAAGTGATTTCCCTAATGGACCATGGGCTAATAAATAATTAAAAATAAAATACTACACCTATCATTTAGCTCGAGAACAATTAAAGTCGATTGATTCGCTTTCAAGAAATTGCTCAAAAACTTATTTGAGAAACCAGAGAAAATATTAACTACAATAGCACCCCTCTATAACGAGAACTCAAGGGACCAGCCTACTTACTCGTTATAACAGATTTTCGCTATAAACAGTCATCAAAGCGCTATACAAAATGGCAGAGACCAAACCATTTACTCGTTATATCCGATTTTTTGTTAAAACCGGGATTCATAGAACTTGAGTATCACTAGGCTAAACACTGAAAGACATCGAACATGTTTTATAAAATTTTCGTTGATTTTTGCTTGGATATTCAAAATGTAATCCCTCTTACAGTTACGTAGTGTATAATTCAGTGACTGTAAGTTAATGTCAACTGTCAAAATTTAATATTTTACTGTAACATTTCAATGAACTCATCACGGTTGTCGAATTTTTTTGGTGATTCCCCAGTTTTTATTGTTTAAATAAAGTTTACATTATTTAATTGCTTACAGATGTATAATACCAGGTAAATTATTATTGTTATTCATTGAAAAATCCCTAAGTGTGGTATTACTTTTAAAATGACGCTCGAATTCTATAACTAATTTCATTTTGGTTAGCTAGCCAATTTTATTTATTTAAATTTTAATTAAACACTTAGATGACGATGTTCCACTGATTTAAAAAATGTACAAAAAATTAAATTACTGCTTTCTCTTTGTTATTTCAATTTGAATTTATAATATTTATATTTTTCTTTCAGATTTGAAGAATTTCGTAACAGAATTGTAGTGCATAATATACAAGCATTGGAGTCATGCACTCACGAAGTTGCGTGTCCTCCGGGTCAAGATTACGAACCTTTGACTCCGAGAGTGGCAGATCCAGCAAAGCAATATCCTTTTACTCTTGATCCGTTTCAGAAGGAATCGATTTTATGTATTGACAACAATCAGTCTGTTTTGGTTTCTGCACATACGTCAGCTGGTAAAACTGTGGTTGCAGAGTAAGTTTTACTTTTGTAAAACGAAAACCATTCATTTAAACAATTTTTTCTAACTTGCAGATATGCCGTTGCTCTATCTTTAAAGAATAAACAAAGAGTGATATACACAACACCCATTAAAGCTTTGTCCAATCAAAAGTACCGCGAATTTTACGATGAGTTCAAAGACGTTGGGTTAATCACTGGAGATGTTACGATTAATCCGAGCGCTTCTTGTCTTATCATGACCACCGAGATTTTGCGTAACATGTTGTATCGAGGATCCGAAATAATGAGGGAAGTTGGTTGGGTCGTTTTTGACGAAATTCATTACATGAGAGATAAAGAGCGTGGTGTGGTTTGGGAAGAAACCATTATTTTGTTACCTCGTAATGCACACTTTGTGTTTTTATCGGCTACGATTCCAAACGCAAGACAATTTGCTGAATGGGTTGCACACTTGCATCAACAACCATGTCATGTGGTTTACACTGATTACAGACCTACCCCTCTTCAACATTTTATATTTCCTGCTGGTGGTCAAGGAATTCACATGGTGGTCGATTTAAACGTAAGTTTTTTAAATTTGTTGTGTTTGAGCTGTAGTAACATTTTGTTTGCAATTTTTAGGGCACTTTCAAAGAGGATAATTATAACACGGCGATGTCGGTGTTGCAAAGCGCCGGGGAAGCAGCTAAAGGTGATCAGAGAGGTCGAAAAGGCGGCATGGCTGGAAAAGATCCTGGTCAAACCGATATTTTTAAGGTGGTCAAGATGATTATGGATCGAGAGTTTGCCCCTGTTATCGTTTTCAGTTTCAGTAAGAAAAGTTGTGAAATTTATGCAAAACAAATGACCAAATTGGATTTTAACACTCGTAAGATTCAAAAAATCTTTATTTTTGTGGGAAATAAAAATTTTTGTTTACAGAGGAAGAGAAAGATCTCGTAAACGAAGTTTTTACGAACGCAACCAATGTGTTGTCAGAAGAAGATCGTAATTTACAGCAAGTTAAAAATATTTTACCTCTTTTGCTACGTGGTATTGGAATTCATCACGGAGGACTGTTACCGATTCTGAAGGAGACCATTGAGATTTTGTTTGGCGAGGGTTTGCTGAAGGTTTTATTTGCTACCGAAACTTTTGCCATGGGTCTCAATATGCCGGCAAGAACTGTACTCTTCACAGGCATGAGGAAATTTGATGGGAAAAATTACAGATTTATTACTCCTGGTGAGTACGTCCAAATGTCGGGTCGTGCCGGAAGGAGAGGTATTGATAGTAAAGGAATTGTGATTTTAATGGTTGATGAAAAAATGCCAGCAGCTGCTGGTAGGGACATCATCAAAGGACTGCCGGATCCTATCAATTCCTCTTTTCACTTGACATACAACATGGTTTTGAATTTGTTGAGGATTGAAGATATTAATCCTGAATATTTGTTGGAGCGATCCTTCTTTCAGTTTCAAAATCAAGCTTCCATACCTGATTTGTACAAAAGTAAGTATTATTGGTTTGTTTTGTAATCAAAGTTAACTTGGGTTATTTCTTTCAGAATATCAGCAAACATTACTTGACTACAAGAACATCGTAGTTGAAAATGAGAGCGAAATTGCTTCATATTATGACCTGCGACAACTTTTGGATTCTTTTGTTTTAAAATTTAGAAGCTACATCACTCAACCCAAGTACCTACTTCCGTTCTTGCAAACTGGACGTTTGGTGAAGGTAAGCAATGCACAAAAAGATTTTTCTTTTTATAATTTCAAAGATAAATGTTTACTTATTTGTTTTTATAGATCAAAGTTGAAAATGATGAATATGATTGGGGCATGATTGTCACCTTTAAAAAGGTCAATAAAGCAGGTTCTAAAGGTAGACCAAATCCAATCGACAGTTCCACTAAAGTCAATGTCGATATTTTATTACGAATTTTGCCCAGCAGTGGCGACAGCAATAATCCCGAAGCAGGTGAAATTCCCAAACCGTGCCCGCCAGATAAAGAAGGCGAAATCGAAGTTGTAACTGTTTGTTCCTCAATGATAACACATTTATCATCCATAAGAATTAGTGCTCCTTATGATTTACGACCGGTTGATAATAGAAAATTGGCTTATCGGACATTACAGAAAGTCAAAAAACAGTTCAACGACAATCCACTTCTGCTCAAACCAAAAGAAGACATGAAAATTAACGATCCCGATTTTGACGATGTTGTGCAAAAAATTGAAAATTTAGAGAGGAGGTAATTTTGTGTTAAATGCTTTGTATTTTGAAAGATTAAAATGGGGTTTTAGGTTAGAAAAGCATGTGATGAAAGATAATCCTCAATTGGAATCGATCTATACGGAATATGAGAAGAAGAAAAACAGTGAAAAGGAATTAGACATGGCAACAAAAAAATTGACCGATGCAAAATCGGTATTGCAATTGGATGAACTGAAACGAAGAAAACGTGTCTTGAGGAGGCTCGGCTATTGCACCAATACAGACGTTATTCAACTGAAAGGACGTGTTGGTTGCGAATTAAGCTGGTAATTTTGAAATTGTGGTTTTCTGATAAAATTTGGAGAATCACTGTTGTAAGTTACGTTAGATTAAATTATTGCTTTTCCTGTTACAGCTCGGATGAAATTCTATTAACAGAGTTGCTCTTAAATGGTGTTTTTATTACATTAAATTCGGCTCAGTGTTGTGCATTGTTAAGCTGTTTTATTTGTGACGAGAAGAGTAACAGTTTTACAGTGTCTGACGAATTGTCGGGACCTTTGAGACAAATGCAGGTAAGAACAATTCTTTTTATTATCGAGAAAGTGAAATTTATATAAATTTTAGTTAAAATGTTTTCCTACTTAGATACATTTTAATACTAAGCTCGAAGTTTTTAAAATTTATTTTATATTATATTCTTTTTCTCTGCAGGAGATTGAAGAATCAGTGCTTAATTATTTGTTTTTTTCGAGGTTGTTAAAATTTATTTATTGTAAAATAAATACAAAATCAGCAAGGAGCTGCTTAATTTTCATTTTCTATCTACTTTTATGTATTTTTCACTTTCTCTTATTTTTATATTTCCCGCTCTTAATTTTTTTTTTTGTGTTCTAGTTTTTAAACTTATATTTGACCTATTGTTTGTGCTTCTTGTGTTGAGAATTTATGAATGACTGTGTGTTTGTGGTTGTCTTAATCATAATATGACAAGGAACCTCAGGGTTCCCACTCGTCTGGAATATTTGGAAAAGTCACGGAATTTTTAACTGGGTAAATTTTGTCAGGAAATTTTAAATTTTTAAGCAAAAGTTGGGGGAAATTTAAAAAAAATATAATTAATTGTAAAATTGCTGTTATTTCTGAAAATTATTAAAAAATTATTCAACGTTTGAAATGTCAGGAAGAAGCTCCAATTTTAGTCACGAAAAACCTCGAAAAGTCAGGGAATTTATTTTCAAAATTTAGTGGGAACCCTGAACCTACAGAATTAATGGACCAGAACTCGAATCACGGTTCCCATCGTCTTTGTTTGCCAGTGTATGCTTAACACCATATGCCTGGTTGCCAGATCCCATAGGTTGATGAATCAACTTTGTGGCTTAGGCAATAAGTGATATTAAAGCCTTTCTAGACTAGTCCTGAAAAGCTATTGTTTTAATTTTTGCTTTATTTTGATTTAAAGCACACTTTCCTCAAGTAATTTAAATGAACTAGTTGTGAACTAGTTCAATTTTTCTACATAGAACATGTCATTCAGATCACAGAAATATATAAAGCTATTAATGTTAAAAATAATTTAAAAAACAAATAACTGGAAAAATTCCTATCGTAAATATTATTAAAATATCTGTACAAAACAAATTCCGAATATAAAATTGCCAATAATTATCTAAGTTGATAAAATAACTACAAAATATAATATTTGATGAAGGGTACTTGTGCTATTGTTAAACTAGGCAAGGCATTCTTAAATTCATGTTACTTTGAATTCTACAAATTTGGTCAGATCAAGTCTGAGAATTTTTTATTTTTGAGCATATAAGTCTGGAAACTTGGGGGTTATAAATTTTTTTGTCGCTAACGCACGGTGTCTTTGCATTGAGATATTTATAGGATACAAAATCTATTAGACAAATAAATGAAGTAATCAATCGGATAACGGCAATTTCAGTTCAGGGTAACACATTAAAAATTTAATTGGTTACTTGATTTATTTGTTTCATAGATTCGTACCGTAGAGATATCTTGAGGTAAAGAAATTGACCAGTAGTAAAAACGAAAAATTTGAATTTAATAAGAAGATAATTTAATTTTAAGTATCTAAATTTTTGAAATTTATGTATTTTACATTGTTTCCATTCATTCATTCCTGTCTTTCAAGTTTTTTGTCTTTTATTGAGATTAGAAAGCAATGGGGGAATCACAACATAAATTTTTGTAAACCAGATTTCCATTTAAGAGATTTCCTCAATCAAGACAAACTACTTTTATAAAAAGTTCATTAGTTAAATTACAATTTATTAATTAGTTTTTGGATTTCTGGACGTTTGGTGAAAGAACTGCATGATTTATTCAGATGTAAAAGTAATTTTTTTTTGACTTAGTTCAGCTATGTTTCACTTCATCTTACATCTGCAAAATTTGTTTGATCAAAATAAATAATAAAAAACAAAACTAAAAATTTATTATGATATTCCTACATTTTTGCTGTTTTCAGTTTCTTTAGAAGCGTAGAACAGAACAAGTCTTGATATTAGTTCTCAGTTACTTGACATCTTTTCCAGGTGCTAGAATAAAAAGTTTTTCTATCAATTTAAATTGTTATCTTACAACTTCTCATCTCTTTTAATCATTTTTTATTGTTTCAGTATCACTTGATAGATACTTGGTTTTAATTTGATTTTCTTTTGGTGTCAAAAATAAAACTGAAATTTTGATTTTCCACTTGTCTGTTAATTATTTTAAAATTTTTTATTGTATGTAAAATTTAAATTATCATTGCTTACCTTTCTCTCTGTAGTTGTTGATGTAGTAGGTATGTCAGCTTAATTACATTATTTGATCTGGTTCTGGCGTTGGGAATATGAAAGTGACTTTATTGTATGCAAAATTATTTGCTTTGATTTTATAGCTTGGCAGCAATTTTTTTTAGTTCTAGGTTTGTGTATGTTTATGTGCTTGTAGTAAATTAAATTTTACTTGTACTTGATTGCATTGTTGCAAATCATATCTGCAGCTGACCTGTATGTTTCTCTTCCCTTTTAAAAACCCTTTTAAAATTTTCTCGCTAACACATTAATACAAATAACTACGTTTTCTTGTCAGGATTTGGCTAGAAAAATCGCGAAAGTTAGTACCGAATCGAAACTACCCCTAGACGAAGACTCGTACGTGGAAAAGTTTAGACCATGCCTTATGGAAGTGGTGTACGCCTGGTGTAACGGTGCTAGCTTTAGTAAATTGTGCGAAATGACTGACATATTTGAAGGTTCAATTATACGTTGTATGAGACGTTTAGAAGAATTGTTAAGAGAGATGGTTCAAGCTTCAAAAACTATGGGTAATGGCATGGAAGAAAAATTTAATGACTGCATAAGGATAATCAAAAGGGACATTGTTTTTGCCGCAAGTTTATATTTGTAAAAATTTCTTGAATATTACCAAACGTTGTTATTGTGTAAATAAAATTTATTTAATATAATTTTTAACTAAAATGTACATAATAAAGAAATCAATTTTTAGAATTGAGTGCTTCTGTGATTTATAATAAGCAAAAATGTGCACAAGTGCTATCAAAAAAGAATTTTATGCTCTTTTTTTTTAAATTAGAGAAAAAATAAATTTAATGAAAAGAATATTATTTTTGTTTAAAACTTCCGAGTTTTTTCTTTTATTTTGAAAACGGCAAGACACGATCAGAATTACTGTTTTTGAGGTCTATTACTTGTGCACTGAAAAAAAATTGTTGATCTATATAATTTATTAATTTTATAATGAAATGCTTTTTAATTTTTTTTTATTGTAAAGAATTCAAGTTCGTGTTATATATTTTGATTAAATAAATAAATTGTGTCGACATCGTTGTTGGATTTTCTCTGATTTTATAAACTGTTTTGTCAAGGTGAGTTACATGTGCTTCGTTGTTTGTTGTAGTGCACGCATTTTTTCATTGTTTTTTGGTGTGTTGTTCTCTTTGGTGATCTAGCCGTGTGAGTTTATTTTATACCTCACACGGTTAAATTACCAATTGTACAATGCATGAATTAGCCTGCTATATGTTGTATAATTTTTGTAAAATTTTGTCTCGACTGGAGGGTTTGAATTTGTCTATCGTTGTGAGGTAACTACGGTTGTGTTTACGTTGTTTTTGTCGTATCACAGCCAGTAGTTACTTCATAAAGG
Source organism: Cantharis lateralis (assembly GCA_963170105.1). Classification (NCBI taxonomy): domain Eukaryota; kingdom Metazoa; phylum Arthropoda; class Insecta; order Coleoptera; family Cantharidae; genus Cantharis; species Cantharis lateralis. The sequence goes on from OY720626.1 coordinate 10,660,163, forward strand.
TGGTTAAACGTCTGCATTTAGGAATTTTATCAAGAAGTTAGAATCTTTTCTTGTTGCGGGTGATTCGTTGTAGTCTCATGTTTTTGGTGGTGTGACTAGATCGAACATTCGCAAGAAGTTAGATTTGAGATCTGCCAAGGAATTTGACCGATATTGGTTTTCTATGCGGATGACACACTTTTCGTTGTTGGTTTGGCTTTATGGCTATTTTAAACTCTTAAAGCTAAGTCAGCAATGCATAATGTGCCAATGTTTCACCTTCTCACAAGAAGTACAATTATGATTGAAATTACACAATTTGTGGCTTATTGAGGGAGGTGTAGCAATATGTGAACCAAACGACGAGGAGTACTCCATTGAAAATTTTATTTTACAAGGAAATTGTTTCAGTAACTGATCGGGACCTGGACTTGTTGGACCTATTTAAATAAATGGCTTGTAGGGCCTTTTTTGAAATACACCTGGCAGGATTTGCAGAAGTGAACATTTACCAGGGAGTTCACTTCAGGCTTGACGAGCTTCGTAAGTATTTCATAATGACTTTCTATGGTCGTGTTCGAGTTGAAAGTTTATGTCGAACAATAATATCATTGTAGTGGCAAAAATTGTACTTGTTTTCACAGCAAATTACAAGCTAACCTACTGAATTGTTAACTTTTTAATTTAAATTCTTTTATGTATGTTGATATTCCAACGTAACCAATATAGTTGATAATTATAATACATTTTTCTTGTTTTTGTTTCATTCGTTAACTATCTGATAATTTTAAAGAAGACAACACGAGTTGATTTTTTTAAGTTAATGCTGAAAGTTATGGAATAATATGTTCTAATATTATATAAGTGCGCAAGTGCTTGTTTCAAATTTTAAATTTGACAGTGTTAACTTCTCTGATTTGGAATTTCTTATTTAAGAAATTTCTAATTTTACTATTATATTTGATGGATACCGTTATTTTGCAACAACAAAGGGAGATGAACCTGAGTAATGTGGTTTGAAATGTTTCCAGGCACTTTGCAATAGAAAATCATATAGCATATTATAATTTACACTTTAGGCCTTTCCAGGTAAAATCAGTGTAAGGGGATAAGTTCATGAACTGTTCAAGTGAATATTTAGCAGATGTAGGAATTCAGGAATCTTTCGAGGCTGCTGTACATACTTCTATTATTATTTTTGTAGTACAATTTGCGGAGTCGGTACATTTGGTACCTTTGCTAAGTACCTGCTTAAAGTTTTATAAGTTTATTATTTTCTCAAATATTTTAGTGACTAATATAGGTAATAAGCTGGAAACAGATTTGAAACGAAAGAGAATAAGTCAGATATTCTATCGAGGACGCTTACGAAAACTTCTAATTACATCAACGTAATGATGGGCATTCGGCAGTTAGGTGTTCGTTGGCAGTTTCAGGGTCGTTCGGAATAATGGTAAGTTTAATTTTATTTTTTCAATTGCCACTAATACGAATCTGATGAAATCAGCATCATGGATAAAAGATGAAATAATTTTTTCATACGTTATTGATTCTAAAGACGGCGCTGTCGACTGGTAAATTATTACGATTTTCATTATTAACAATTTATCTACCTCTGGTAGATTTTGTTACGTGTTTTTGAGCTGATCCTTGTGCTTCTAGCATCCTATTGTTGCAGAAAATAGCTGAACATAAAATGTGAATTTAGTAAAATAAAACTTACTATGAGGTGAAATTTTGATCGACTTTGTTATGTTTCTGTTGACTTTAGATGCTTGGTTAAAACGATTTTATATAGTAAAATTATATATATAAAAAAAAAGTTGATCGTTTGGGGAATGCTAGGACGAAATATTTTACCAAATTTCGATTTACGTGATGCTCTTTTGTGTCAATCAGATTCTTTTTATTAAATATTTGCATAAGCAAAGTCGTGAAGTATGACGATAAAGAGCCATTATTTTAATTTTTGTAATATATATTCTGAAAATACACCGCAAACCGCATAAAACATAAATAACATGTCATATTATTCAAGAAGAGCATCAGCAACGCATAAAACAAACTTGAGCTTTTATTGTGTGTCTCTGTCAGCAAAATGCAAAACTTGGTCAAATTGAAATTTAAAATGATCTAATAATGACGGGTAAGAATTATGCAAACATATCCCGAAGCTTTAATTGTGCTTTCGGTGTCTGTTTGTATTTGGAACCTCTTTGGTTCGATTGTTTAAGGGCAACGAAGTATCCCAAGTTAAATATTAATGTAGGTACATGAATAATCATGAATATTGAAGTGTTTTCCTTACTTTCACGCGATAGGATGAGGTTTTCCACTAAACCGAGAAAAAAATATCCGAATGTATATTTGCAAGATCCCAATTAATCTTCATGTGAAATTGCAGAGAGTTGGATAGTTGGTTATCTAAATACTTAAAGTCACTTGCACGAATTTCTCGCGGGCCCTCTGCAAATCTAAACTTTGTGGTGGAATTATTAACATACCAGATACTTGTAGTGGTTACCGCTAGTTATAAACTTGATTAAATATTTAAGCCAGCCATCACATAAAAGTGAAGCATTATATAGAAGGAAGAATAAAAAAATTATTTAGATTTCTCCATTATTTAAAATTTATGAAGTCGAAATTGTTTCGTTTCTGTTTATTTTAAATTTTTTAATATCAGCTTGCTTTTACGCTAAATTATTTACACTAAATCTAAATTAATTAAATAAAGCTACACAATGGAAGCTTTTCAATTACTCACCATAGAAACGCAAAAAATTTTAATTTATTCTGTAGACTGAGATTATAATAATAAAATAATTATTTAATATCGTAATATTCTGAGAGATCTTTTTCAGTTGCTAAATACTACATTGATTTGTGAGAATTATTACGATGCTGCTGCATTCAGAAGATCTGAGGAAACCAATAGCTACTTAGCATTATCTAAGTTTTGGTGTATTTTCTCTAATTCTAACTTCCCTAATTAGAGATTTTTAAACTTGTTAACTTAGCCGTATCTCGGGAAGGTTTGCTACTATTGAATTATGCAAAATTTGCGTAAATTTCTGCATTGCATGCTCTCGTCTCTAATAAGCACTAGGACTGTGCTGTGCGCACACATGCAAATATATTTTACAAGTGTTGGGATTTGGGAAATAAATATTTAATTCTAGTTTCTTAATGATAATCGATTTTCTAGAGCTCTTCAAGTTTTATTTTCTAAATATGAAGTTTTTTTAAAATATTTTGTAGTCATTATAATTAATGATCAATTATGTTCCGTTCGTAGTGAAGAGGTAAACGTACTGTACATAAATCGAGGTTTTTTTATCTTTTCTGAATTTTTCCCGAAAGGTTTCGGTATAACTTTAATGAAAATATCTTTGATTCTTGGAAGCAAAACAGAGTTAAAAATAAATTAATCTCACAAGTTTGGTCTATGTTAGAGAGGGTTAGAGTAAAGCGAAAGAATGCTGTTGGGCCTATTTACTAGCTCAATTCTTTAGCGATCGAGATTAAACTAGTTTTTTTTTTAATCAAAAAGCAAGAATTATTGTGTATTCCCGGGGAAGTCGAAACACGGTGGAAGAGACGAACGGGACTCTTCGGGTGCGTGAGAGTTGTAAGCTCTGCCACCCGCTGATTGGTTCACTCTCTTTTTTTTCCACAATAAAATAAGCAACCAGGAATGATTCCACATCAACTTCCAGAAAGCCTGGATTTGGAAATATTGGGGCGCATTTCAAACTGTTTAAAATCCATAGTGAGGAAACAATCCTTCACAATCGGTACTACATCATCTGAAACAAGGAGATGTCCTTTTACAGCTTTAGACTGAAAACATTCAATCTGAATTTGTACAAACCAAAATGCACAATTAATAACAAGTAATCACCGCCTCTACATAATGTGAAATTGCAGTTGAAACTATTTTGACAGCCAAAATTTGCCGAATTTATTATTTTAAATTGATAAATAAACAACAAAGTTTAACTCTGCAAATTCAAGTTAGTTAGCAATTCAAATTCGAGCATATTAAGTGGAATATCGCTTTGTGATATTCTCTCACAATTTCCTATTGCATTTTCATTTGAAAATTTTGGTTGAAGTAAATCGCTCCTAAGAAACGCCATCCATTAGGTGGATATTTCCATTCACGGAATCGCATCGACTTTAAAAAGTTACATTTTGAAATGTCCGGTACAAAAGGCAAGTTAAACTATCTAATTAGGTAAGTTGCTAAACATAACCGTACGCACAGATGCGTTAATAATGTTAGTTAACGAAGGATGATGATGGTTAGGCACATCTGCATGAAAACAAAGGCAATGTAAATTTAACTGCGATCTGTTTGTTAAGTCTAATAATCCCTATTGCAATCTGCAATATTGCAAAGATCATCGTGGATTTTGCACTTAGATAACATCATAAATACATATTAGCGGTGTGGCATATACACATTACCATATTACACTCTGCAAGCCTCTGATAATGTTTGACACACTAGAGAGGGGTGTTTGTAGGGCTGTGACAAATAAAGGGAGTCGCGATGACTGATATTGCAGAGAAATGGACTTATTTGAAGGTTGGACAAACACAACCCAAGTGTCAGAAAGCATACTAAAACGTATTAAATTCATTGTTCATTTCAACCATTCAAAATCAAACAAATCGCATTCTCATCGCTGTTTACATAACGCCCAAATTTCCATATCATTTTAATGTTTTTCTTTTTATTTCCAACATTATCTTTACGAGTTGAAATCACGAAAAATTACCTTAGTCATAATATATCATATTATGGAAGAGATTATATTGTTATACATAATGTGATTTTACTTAAAAATTTTTCAGTATAAAATAAAAGTGATTAATCAAAAAATTTCAACTTTTATCACATTTTTTTTTGAGAAACAAGAAAAAATCTCGACAAAAGTGATTTTTGCAATGTCCAACTGTACAACAATTCCAATACCTGATGGAATTGTCGTGAATGTGTCTTGGTTTCTAGACCAGCATAGGAAACATTTTTTTATCGCGATAAAAACAGCTTTGTGTCCCTCTGTATAATTGCCACCAAAGATGGTGTAAGGGTCCGGATCTTAATATATTCTACAGATCCAACAATATATGAAAAACTCCCGAGGATTTCTCCTCGCTGGCCTTGGTATCAATTTCTTATATTTAAACGACGCTAATTTTCTCCAGTTTCTTCTATTTCTATAAAAAGAGCTCCTTTCGAGGCTTTCCAGCATTGCACGAAGCTTCCTTCTTGGAGTTTCCGTTATTTCTTCGGATTTTAAGTCTGCTTTCAGTTTATTTGTCGCTTTTGTTTTCTAGACCCTGAAATGTAGGTAAAAAAAAGGAATATCGTCACATGTCTCGTCGTAAGTAACTTGACGTCACTAGGTTGCCTCCGTTTGCAGATTACACAATGCCGAATACGTTTGAAGTACCCATATGGACAGGCATCTGAAACTAAAGTAATTTTTAAGAAATGCTCACAGCGCCAGCGGTTTGGCTTAAGCTTTCAGCTGCCCAAAAAATAAGATCACTTTCACATAATATGACACCAATTTTAATATTAAGAAATAATCATTAATCTTTTTTATAAATTATAATAAAACGAAAGCTACTATTGTAGTTAACGATTGTTATTAAAGTTTATAAAAATCGAAGAAATGACATTGAAATTTCTCAGTTCCAAAGTGTAACAAGTCCGAAGTTGGTTAAAATGAGATAAGTAGTACGTATGGAAAATGTTAAGAAATATAATAATTCATCAGTGCCAAAGAAAAACAAGTCTAAAATTTAATGCGTAGTAGTTGTAACATACAGACTGGTAGTAAAAACTAACTTTTTTTAGTTGTTACACTTTGGAACTACGGTAGGTATCGAAATATACCTAATAAAAAAGGTAAAAATATCTAGGTAAATTTGTGTAGACATGACTCGGAATTCCAGTGATTTCAAAAGAATTCCAAAGATTTTTAAGGAATTCAAGAGATTTGCAAAGATTTCCTGGGATTCACAAAGAATTCTAATTCAAGAGAATTCCAATTATTCCAATAATTTCCAAAATATTGTAGTGTTTTCCAAGGAATTCCAATGGCTTCCAAGATTTTCAAAAAAATTCCAGAGATTTCCAAAGAATTCTGGCAATTTCCAATGAATTCCAAAGAATTTCAGTGATTTCCAAGAATTCCAATGATTTATAGAAATTCTAATGATTTCTAAGGAATTTCTAGAATTCCAATTCAAGATATTCTCAAGAATTCCAATGATTTCCAAATAATTCTAATGATTTACTAAGAATTCCAGTAATTTACAAGGAATTCCAGAAATTTCTAAAGAATTGCAGTGATTTCCAAGGAATTATATTGATTTCCAAGAATTTTTAGAATTCCAAATATTTTTAAAGATTTGCGAGGAATTCCAATTATTTCCAGGGTATTCCAGCGATTTCGAAGGAATTCCAATGACTTCCAACATTTGCAATAAAATTCCAATGATAGTAGACCAAAGAATCTCGGGATAGTGGAAAAAACAACAATGATTCTTTGAGTCGACGTGTCGGATAACTTTATGTTTCCATCTTCAAGACTAGAATAGAAAAGAACACATTATCGTAAAATTCTTTGGAAGCCAACGTCAACTCACTTCTCAAAACAAGATGTTAGTTAGTTTGAAAACGAACATGATTAAATAAGGGTGGAGAGATGTAGAATCATTGTTTTTTGATTTAATTTTTCCACTATCCCGAGATTCTTTGGTCTACTTATATAATTGCTTGGATGAGATAGATACTGCTATAAATTCCAATGATTTCTAAAAAATTCTAGTGATTTTCAAATAATTCTGGCGATTTCCAAAGAATTTTAGTGCTTTCCAATGATTTTCAAGAATTCCAATGATTTCTAAGGAATTCTATGAATTTTTAAAGAATTCAAATTCAAGATATACCAATTTTTTTTAAATAAAGTCTAAAGAATTTTAATAATTTCTTAGAATTCCGGCAATTTCTAAGGAATTTCAATGATTTTCAAGAATTTCTATAACTTCTAAAGAATTTATGATATTTCTAAAGAATTCTAATTCAAGATATTCTCAAGAAGAAGAATTTCAGTAATTTTTTTATGGAATTCCAGGGATTTCCAAAGAATTCCAGTGATTTTCAAATAATTCTGGCGATTTCGAAAGCATTTTAGTGCTCTCTAATGATTTTCAAGAATTCCAATGATTTCTAAGAAATTTTAGGAATTTTTAATGAATTCAAATTCAAGATATACCCAAAATTTTTAATGAGTTTCAAAGAATTCTGGCGATTTCTAAAGAATTTTAATGATTTCCAAGAATTTCTAAAGAAATCCAGATATATTCTAAAAAAATTCTAATTCAAGATATTCTCAAAAATAAGATTTCTAGTAATTTTTCTAAGGAATTCCAGAGATTTCCAAAGAATTCCAGTGATTTTCAAATAATTCTGGTGATTTCGAAGAATTTTAGTGCTTTCCAATGATTTTCAAGAATTGCAATAATTTCTAAAAAATTTTAGGAATTTTTAAAGAATTCAAATGCCAAGGTATACCCAAAATTTGTAATGATTTTCAGAGAATTCTATTAATTTCTTAGAATTCCGGCGATTTCTAAGGAATTGCAGTGATTTACAAGGAATATCAAAGATTTCCAAGAATTTCTAAGATTTCTAAAGAATTCCAATTCAAGATATTCTCAAAAATAAGAATTCCAGTATTGTTCTAAGGAATTTCAGTGATTTTCAAGGAATTTCAATGATTTACAAGAATTACTATAATTTCTGAAAGATTCCAGATATTTTTAAAGAATTTTAATTCAAGATATTCTCAAAAATAAGAATTCCAGAATTTTTTCTAATGAATTCTAGTGATTTTCAAATAATTCTGGCAATTTTCAAATAATTTTAGTGCTTTTCAATGATTTTCAAGAATGCCAATGATTTCTAAGGAATTCTATGAATTTTTAAAGAATTCAAATTCAAGATATACCCAAAGTTTTTAATGATTTCCAAAGAATTTTAGTAAATTCTCAAAATTCCGACGATTTCTAAGGAATTTAAGTGATTTTTAAGAAATTTCAATGATTTCCAAGAATTTCTATAATTTCTAAAGAGTTCTAATTCACTTTTAAAATTATTAACTAATGAGAAACCTATAAAATATTAAAACTATTTTATTGTTTTATTAATGTTAATGTAACTAGTATAATTTTTAATATTCTAATTCAAGAAATTTTCAAAAAATTTTCTAAGGAATTTCAATGACTTCCAAGGAATTTCAATGATTTCCAAGAATTTCTATAATATCTAAAGAATTCTTATTCAAGATATTCTCAAAAATAAGAATTCCAGTAATTTTTCAGAGGAATTCCAGAGATTTCCAAAGAATTCCAGTGATTTTCAATAATTCCAATGATTGCAAAGAATTCCAATGATTTCTAAGGAATTCTAGATACTTTTAAAAAATTCCAATACTACAAGATATTCTCAAAAATTTCAAGGAATTACAGTAGTTGTTTTCAAAGAATTCCGGCGATTTTAAAATATTTGAAGACATTACAGTGATTTACAAGGATATCTAGTAATTTCAATGCTTTCTAATGAATTCAAGGAATTTAAAAAAAAATCTAATTCAAGATATTCCCAAAAATTCCGATGATTTCTAAAGAATTCTAATTATTTGCAATTATTTCCAATAATTTTCAAGAAATTTCATACATTTCCAAGAAAGGAATTCCATAGATTTCGAGGTATTTTCATGAATTTTATTTATTTTCAATGATTTCCATGAGAATTCTAACCACGTTCCTTGGTCAAGTAACATCTAAAGATCACGTGTTTTTCTCAATGAGAATAAATTAGTTAGATTGGAGTTTCGGTTTTCACGAAATCCAGTGTACAAGTGATGAAAAACTTCAGGAAATTTTGAAAATCTCAGGAGATCTCTAAGAATACTATAGATTTATGTTCAATCATTGAGCTCTTTTCAGCTGTTCATCCTATATTGGGTCGTGGGAAATCTCATAAGTGGAATCTGATGTACATAGGTACATAAATTTATGTTGCGACTGTTTGGTGGCATTTCGCTAATAGGAATTAATAAAGTTCAGTGAAATCCAATTTACTCTGGAAGTACTTTTCCATCTGAAGAAATGAAAATTTAAAAACATAAAAAAAAATAAGAACATGCAGTTTACTACCTTTACATGTATTTATATATTATTTTATTTAAAAATAAAAAATTAAGTAATATTTTGAAAAAATGAAAAACACAAATGGGCTTAATAATTAGAACAACAGCCAAATTAGCAATAATTATTGTCATCATTGTTATAAATTATCTAAACCGGTATACATTAACGGTAAATTTATATCGGATATTGATAGATTTTCATTATAATGCATTGAAGTATGATAAACAGCATTTGGGTAAAATGTATAATCATCGGATTTTCTTTGAAAATCATTTCCAATTTGAAATTAAATATTAACCGGTAACAAGTAAATTATCTTTCGACAAACTGCTATTGATGGCAGATTTGCATTTGTAAATAATATTAATCATGTTTATATTGAATTTATATTCTCTTTGAGAATGCTTTATCTGTCTATTTGTGACTAGGATTTACTCAATTAATTGTAAGTCGCGATTAATTTCAATGTGTTGACTTCGACGTTAAAATTTCAGTTTTAAAATACCAATGTAATGAATAAAACTCTTATTTTTTCTAATTATGTTTGAAAAAGTCTTACTTTGTGATATTCAAAAGTGTGTGGAAAAGTACTACTTTTCCGCCCTAGTGCGGTTTATGATCTCGACCGAAGGCCTCGATCGGAAAACCTAACTTGTATCGAAAATATCTTCTATTAAAGGACATATAAATTTTTTTAAATATTTTCTTTCGTTTTAAAATAATTCTATATAACCTTGAACCTCGTCTACTAAAAGAACCAAGCAAAGCACCGGTGGTGCCGCATAAGCTATTTTATTAAATTGCACTTTCAAATGTAATATCACAATGTAAACATTGATTACATCATGAAATCTGTAGATTTGATACCCCTAAGGACTAAAGCGTAGAAACTACAATGCATAAAGAGTACGAAACAGCTTTGGTTTTAACTTTATCTCCTGAGGCACTCTGTTTAGAACAAAGCGAAAAACTAATTTTTGTTTTCTGCAGTACTCGGTGTTCCTTCACCCTAATCATCAAGTTCGATTGATATATCATTTTAATAGCACCGCTCGAGGCTATTGGCGAAGATTTCTTCACAAGATCATATTTTCATAATTTTTAAGGAACAAACGTTAAACCGTTAGTTTTCTATTTTTATTAGAAATTAAAACAAAAGAACTATCGGAGAAAAGAAAAGGTTAAACTTAAAATTTTTGTGCGTGAAACATAAATAGTTGATTGGATAGAAGTAACTTTAAATTCTGTTGAAGTTTGAACGAGCTGTGCAACTACTAAATCAGTTTAAAGGATTGATGAACGTTGTCCTGATCATACTAAATAGTCGGGCTCTTGCCGAAT